>JAWNOQ010000196.1:0-2400000 GCA_035045865.1 Drosophila austrosaltans
AGGACAGACAGACAGACAGGACAGACAGGACAGACAGGACAGACAGACAGGACAGACAGGACAGACAGGACAGACAGGACAGACAGACAGGACAGACAGGACAGACAGGACAGAATTTAAAAGAATTAAATAGAATTTAAAAGTAAAAATATTAAAGCAAAACATGAACAAAAATGGAAAGTTTACACAATCAAATTAATTTTATTTATACGAATATAATAAGCTTTATTTACCAAGTGCAAAACGCAAAATAAAATTAATTTTTTCCAAAGAACTGTAGAATAAACGTCCATTTCAAAATTTGCTAAAATAAAATTTAAAATTGATATTTCAAATCAAACTACAATTAAGAATTCGTATTAAATTTTCGAATAAAAACAAAAAAAGAAAAGCTCTAATGAAATAAAATGAAAAATGACAAAAACTGGTAAACGGGATTTTATATTTAAATGAAAAATATAAAAAAAATGTAATATTGCATAAATAGATTTTAATTTTGTTGAGGCTTTAAAACACATAAATCATTAAAGTCTTATCGAGAGGGACGGGGGGAGGAGGTCCCTCTTGGTTTTGGCTGAAGAGCCGTAAATCTGTAACAATCTGTTGAAGGCCAAGTCGTCATCCAAACGTCAAAACGAGCTAGCCATAGTTCACATCTGTTGCCCTGCAAAAGAAAAAACCATTTCATGTTCAGTTCAGGGAAAGGTCAACAAACACAAATGGCGAGGCAAAGATAAACAGGGCCAATCTCACTTGTCTGTGCCATTTACCATTTAGGTGAAGTAAATGAGGAAAAAAGTGATAAGTAAAAAAAAAATTACATTTTTAAACCAACGACTGTGACATACTCTATGCACATCGATTTCAATTACAGAAAAGGATAATATATATTATAAATATATTTCTAATCGAAAGTGAATTGCATTCAATTTCACTTAAGCCGCATTTGGCGAACAAATTAAATAAATTGTTGTCCAGCAATTGAAATGCATTGAATGAACTTGCAGGTGAAAGGATTGGCAGGGGTCATAGTAACAGACAACGGGCAACAGGCAGCTGGCAGCAGGCAACAGGTAAATGGTAACTGGCATTGCCAGAAGCCCAACCAAGTCACCAAAGGACATGCTGCAGCAGCTTAAGATTTTGTCTCATTTCTTAGGTACTGTAGCATATCCGCTGACCTGCCATTATATTGCTTGTCCTTGTCCGGATCCTTTTTGTTTGGCCCACCACAACCACTAACTAAGTCACTCATAATGCAACCGTAACAGAATTGACTTCCCCAATGACCTCTTCCGCCATCAGGTAACCACCAGATTGCTGCTGAGTGCCGAGTGAAAGCATGGGGAGGGGTTGGGGGGTCGGGTGGAACAGGAAAGAGTTCGCCTTAGTTACATTCAAAAGGAAACGGAATGAGTTTTAGTTAGACAATGCGAATCAACTTCCTTATGGCTCGCGGCAAGAAAATCAGCTTAAGAAGCATCTTCATCATTTAGTTACTCAGCTCCAGTCCAATCTCTGCCCCCATGCCTCTCCTTAACCCACCCTCCCACTCCACCATAAGCTGTGGCAATCAGTGTATCTGATAGTAATTTGAAATGTACTTTTAAATGGAGAAACCACTGAAAAGTCTGTAAAGACTGACATCAAATTATTATTAAAAAAAAAACTAAAAAGAAAGAAAACAAATATGCTAAAAAGAAATTGCAATTAAATTTCTTCCATTCGTACTCTAATGGACTTCTGTTAATGAACATTTCATTTTTAATTGCAATTGTAATATAATACTTTTGATGGTTCGATTAGCCAAAGAACAAATATTTAGGAGAATGATTTGGACAGCCTGCGAAGACCTAAATGAAGCGACAGTTTAGTATTTAGTAAGTGAAGTGAGTTTATTTATTCATAAATATAACCGGAAAACCAATGCAAATAATCGAATTTTTATATTCAAAAGTGGTTTTCATACCTAAATTGGATGGGGACACATCAACTATGGGAAAGCTTCTTCTTCTAAAACTTCCACTATTCTAAGTGTCATTATCTCATGATCTCGTTATCTTAGAAAAAGGCTCAATCGACCGTTTTCTAATTTTTCATCCTCTCGAACGACCGGTTCAGAGGGGAGTATCCCTATATCTATGATAAACACACACAATATGGTTACACACTGAATATGATTTTTTCCTTAGGGTAAAATGTAACATTGAAAATGTTTCCTTAGCAAAAAGCTTCGCATCGAACTCTCAAACTCATATGAAAACCAGTTGGATTTTGCCATTTGACTCGAAGGAGAGCAAAGAGATTGGATCATCACATGTCTAAGAAATCGGTCATATGTAGTTAGTTTATAAATTTTCATCGGTCCTTATCATGGCTTAATGATCATTAGCAATCTTAGCAGCATAACCAAGGGGGATGCCCTTTAACTTTTCTCAATGCCCATCGTAAAGCTAGTACTCTAAGTACATCAGCATCCTTTATATAAATATTTAGTATATACTCTCAGACATGCATTCGTATTGTATATTTACTTATCTATATAAATAAGTACCTTAATATCTATATATGTATATATATTATATGGCTTTTTACTCTTCACAGCTGTCGTCTGTCTTGTGTTTTATGCTTTATTGCATTTAAATATGTTCTGTATATTATATATTTATTATATACTTACATTTCGCTCGCCGATGTTTGCATAATGAAGAAATTTGCCAGCACCGTCACATTTTTATGAGATTTTTCTCCTCCTCTCTCTCTCTATCTCTCTTCTCCAGTTTTCTCTCTTTTTTGTACGCATTCTTTGGCTTTTCTTCTTTTTTTTATCTTTTATGACTGGCGAATGGTTTGTTTATAATAATTTTACGTTTGTGTCGCTGTCGGCAGCTTGGCAATTACTTAGTTATGTAAAGTAACTCATTTTTCGCCTGGTAAGGGAATGCACACACACACACACACACACACACACAGAGAGAGAGATAGAGATACTCTCACACATACACTTGTATACACTTTATGGGCTTTGGCTTTTGCTGTTGCGCTCTTTTGTGGGCTGTTAAATTATTCAATGGGCGCGTGAAAGTATTTTACATACGATCCCACTTTGCCAATGCTCTCTTTGTCTCTCTCTCTTCTCTACTCTCTTTCTTTTTGTAAAGCACACCCAAGTGCTCACACACACACGCATGCATGGCATAATGTCACAACGAAAATCATTCAATATTTATATAAATATATAACGTATACGCAACGTATTACGTCGTTGCATAGTTTTACTATTATTTCACCAACTTTCCTTCTCCAGCTTTTATATATTTTTTGCACTATAGTGAAAAAATGTGTTACCCAGGCCAAAATGGAACTTAATTGAAATTGCCATTGTCCTTGCGGTACACTTAACACTTTTCCATTCTAGCCAAAAAGCCGCACGAAGCCCATTGCCATTGCCCCTCTTGGTCCAGCTGCTTCATAAAGTCGGCAACAAAATTTTGTACATTTGTTGAATGCAATAAATATTTTAATTTATGACTCAATTATATGGACAAGGCAAATGCTGCCACTTGGGCTGCTGCTGCCAACTAGTCGAAAAGCAATTTTATAGGCAATTTACTTCAATTAAACAAATTCATTTATTTCATTAATTTGTTCAAAACAAAACAAAAGAAAAGCATTGCCCAATGCAGAAAACCCAAAATGTTGAAAATGCGCCAAAGCCACTGAGACAAACAAAAAATTAAAGGTAGAATGGGCCAGAAGCCAGAAGGGCCAAAATGAAAGACTGATGGGCCACAGAGACATGCAAATGGAGGCAAAACAAATTTGTTCTGATTGCCCCTTTTTCTTTTCGGGAAAGTAAAGTAAAGTGTATTCAATTGTTCTTGTTGCTGCTGTTGTTGTTACTGGTGGTGTTTAAAGGTGGTTTCCCTTTTACCCCAACAACACTTACATTTCCATTGGTCTACCCCATCACACTAACAGCCCATCTACCATCCATGGCGGCTTGCGTTGATTGTTATTTTATTACCCGCACAGAGAGAACATCACAGAATTGAAAGCCAAAATTGTTTGCTGCTGTTTTGCGGTTAAAATCTCATTTTGTCGTAACAGGCAACCAACCAACCGCTCACACACCAACCCATTCCCACTAACCCCCTCTTCATCCCCATTCCCTCATTCATCGTATTCGTTTTTGCCGAAACTGGGCAGAAATTTTTGCAATTAAAATGTTAAACACAAAAGTTTCCAATTGCCCGCACATCGTGTTGAACAATAATTACAACCTTAGAAATTATCCAATTTCGACTTTTCAACTACTAATAGTGCATATATTTTTTTTTTGGGAAAGTTTCAGACACACACACATATCCAGATACACGATGTATATGTATAATATATGTGAAATAAACATTTTTTGATTTGACTTAAATAATTCTTATATATTCTTTTAACTGCTTCGATCTATTTTATTTAGTAAATTGAGAAAAACGTCTTAGAACTTATCCATAACTGCAATTACATTACCTTTACCTGAACTCATTATAATCCTAATACTTTAATTGGAGTTTAAAGCCAAGTCAAAGTCTTAATCGAGAGACAATTTTCGAATGGAAAACTTTAGCTTAAGCAACAAAGTTCCGATTCAACTTTATAGAATTGGAAATATGCTCTATCTTATACTCTCTGAATTTAAGATATTCTATTAGTGCATAGTTAGTCAGTTGGCGCTCATTCAGCCATTCAGTTAACTCATTCGATCAACTTGTATTGACACTGTGGAAAACTGCTGACACGATTGTATCCTAAGCCTTAACTCCGACCATTATGTTGTCGACACGCCCCTTGTTGTGTTGGTTGTGTCATCAAGTTATTAGCACACACACACACTAAGCACTTGCAGTCTATGTTGAATGTGTCTGTGTGTATTTGCTTTTGTGGCATTTCATTTAAATATGTAAATCAAGGGGCAAGTAATTAAATAAATTAAATGTATTCCTCGCCTGCTCATCTTCGTGTCATGTGCTAATTTTTGCATGTTGATTTAAATTAACATAAATAAACGCACAACACAACAAGAGAGAGAGAGAGAGAGAGAGAGAGAGTGACTGAGAGGGGGAGGGTGGGGACTCCCTCTCATCATATGGGTGTGTACACACTGGACATATGCATATTTTAGTAGACACCACAAAATACGCCCACATTTTCGGTTAACCTCCAAACTTATCTACATAATTTTAATTGCCAACAATTTATGAATAAAAGAAAAATATAACAAAAAACATAACAACAACAGCAACAAAAAATTACTATAATAATTACAATTGAGGAATGCGGCGCTGGGGGGGAGAGGTAATAGTCGAAACAAAATACAAAGCGAAGCATTGTTTAAATCATCTTTTGGCCTTTAATCCTCTGTTGACATGCTCATTAGTCATAGAAATTTACTTTTAGAACTATGAAAAATTAAAATATTTTAATATTAATTTCCAAGTTATTAACTGGGGATATCAGACACTTTTCCAAACACACACACACACACACACATTGCATTAAAGGAAGGATACTGAGACGAGTCAGCTAATGCCAATCCATACCTTTCTCTTGGTTAAAGGATTTTGGACTTTAATTTAGGGACTGAAAAATATTAAAATTCTTTTTTTTTATAAAAAATTATGAGTAAGAAAACTTATTAACTCATGAATAATTGTTCATTTTTATACCCTGTACCCATAGGGTAAAGGGTATATTAAAGTCGCTAAAATGTATGTAACAGGCAGAAGGAAGCGTTTCCGACCCTATAAAGTATATATATTCTTGATCAGCATCAACAGCCGAGTCGATTGAGACATGTCCGTCTGTCCGTCTGTCCGTCTGTCCGTCCGTCCGTATGAACACCTAGATCTCGGAGACTATAAGAGCTAGAGCTACCAAATTTGGTGTGAACATCCGTCTTATGCCCAGGCAGGTCAAGTTTGTTTCAAATTTTTGCCACGCCCACTTCCGCCCCCGCAAATGAAAAAATAAAATTTTAAAATCAATTTACTAGAGCTGTATGAAAGATAACGAATTCCTTTTTGGTAGACATAATTATATAGTCAAACTGCACAAACTGACCAAATTTCGTTCAAATCGAGCAATAAACATCGGAGATATAGCCATTTGAATTTTGTACTAAATTGCCAAGGCGGCATTGGCAGATAAGAAAGAGCGAGATAGCATGCGTTCGCTGCTGCTGCATGTAAAGGGGAATTTTGTTTTGAATTGATTGCGATTTCGAGAGTGTTCGAACTTTTGTTTAGTGCCTACGCAAATTAAGATAGTTTAAAATTTTTGCCACGCCCACTTCCGCCCCCGCAATTTAGAAAAAATGAATTACTAGAGAAGTTTTAAAGAAATCACATTCTTACTTGGCACATCTAATAATGTGGCTAAAATGCAACATCTGACTAAATTTAGTCGAAATCGGACAATAAATATAGGAGATATACGAATGTTCGTTTTGTACTGAACCAACAAGTGCGAGATTAGCTGTGCCAGGTGTGAGCGAGATAGCATGCATTCGATGAAAATTTTGAATTAAATCAAAGGAGATCTCGAGGGTGTTCGACTTTATTCAATATAACTAGTTGGTACAGGGTATACTCAATGTCGGCAGGGACGACTTGCTTGCTTCATTATATAAGCAATTTAAAATTAAAATCTAAAGTCCAAAAGATTTGAAAAATTTAACGCCAAAGGCTTAGATATGTAATTATATATAAATGTTTATAAATCAATTTATATTTATATTATAGCAAGTCATCCTCGTCTGTTGGGTATACTACTTTACCAAGTAGAGATAAATCAAACTTAAAAAAAAAGTAATATAATAAAAAAATATCAAAGAAGCTAACTTCGGCTCTGCCGAAGTTTGTATACCCTTGCAGCAAAATAATTGGTATAAATGTTTAACAAAATCAAAAAAAAACTAGAAGGATGGGCTAACTTCGGCCGTGCCGAAGTTCGTATACCCTTGCAAACTGTTATTTAACAATTTAAATATATACACATTTATAATGTAACAAAATCATTAGAAAGCATATAAAACAAGTCAAACCTACATTAAATGTTTGTAGCATGAGAAAAAAAAGTATTTCGAAAAAATTTGTCTGAAACTTAGCACAGACATTTCTATATATACTAAACTTCCGAAAACCAAGTTTCGTCACAATCGCTTTCAAAACACCCAAGTTATTGCTCTAAGACTATATTCTTGACCGATCGTTCCTTTGGGAGCTATATGATATAGTCATCCGATCGGGATGATTCCGAGATATACAATGCCTGCAGCAAAAAGAAGCCTGGGTGCAAAATTTCAGCTCTGTAGCTTTAAGGGTCTCGGAGAAGAAGCTGTTGATCCAGACAGACGGACAGACGGACAGAAGGACAGACGGACAGACGGACATGGCTATATCAACTCAGCTCGTCGTGCTGATCAAGAATATATATACTTTATATAGTCGGAAACGCTTCCTTCTGTGCGTTGCAAACTTTTGACCAAAATTAATATACCCTTGCAAGGGTATAATAATACGAAATCTATATATATAAAAGAAAGTCGTGTTAGTTACACCACTTATAACTCAAGAACGGCAGAACAGATTTGGCTGAAAATTGGTAGGGAGGTAGCTTAGAGCCAGGAAAAGGACATAGGATACTTTTTATCCCGTTCGACAGCGTTCCCGTGTATCTTGACATTAAGAAATAAGTGAAATATTTTGGAACAAAGTTTGCCGGATTACATATGTCATATGTCATATATACATATGTTTTCCATCAAACCCATGTAACCTGTGGCACAAATACAAAGATAGTATGTCAGAAGATATTTTACATCAAAGTCGTGTCAGTTCCAGAAATCACGATATTGAGATGAATGAGGAGATACATAATCGTGCTTTACTCTTGATCGAAGATATGTGTTACCTCATGTGCGGTAATTTATTAATCAGGTTAGGAATGCCAGCGCCAAATCGTGAAATGAATGACGCATTTAATCGAGAATTGGAACGGGAACGTGAATATGATCACCAGGAATTAGAATTAGCAGTTCAAAGGAATGTACCCCTGTTGAATTACCAACAAAAGGAAGTTTATGATACTTTAATGAAGGCAATCGCTGATGAAAATGGTGGTTTATATTTCCTAGATGCCCCTGGTGGAACTGGCAAGACATTCCTTATGTCATTAGTTTTAGCAACTGTTCGGGCGAGATCCAACATAGCGGTTGCAGTTGCTTCTTCTGGAATAGCAGCCACATTGTTAGAAGGATGCCGTACGGCTCATTCAGCATTCAAATTGCCGTTAAATCTTCAAACTATTGAAGAACCAACGTGTAATATTGCAAAACACTCAGCAATGGCCAAAGTTTTAGCGGCATTGAAAATCATCATCTGGGACGAATGCACAATGGCGCATAAACGTGCATTAGAAGCATCGATCATATGACGCATTGCAATACCCACTGATGTTTTGGCAAGGAGAAGATGGATATTATTTTAATATTAAAATGATAAATCCATTGAATGGTAAAGTATCAGTATCTTAATAATGGTTAATGTCTGCATAACAACGTTTGCCCGGTTTTCTAGTTTAATATAAATTTTGCTCAATTCTTAAACTTAGACTATGGAAACCAGTCGAGCAATTCTTGTTATCGATCATTGATTAAATATTATTTTGATCTGGGCTAATAAAATGGTCATTCAAATAGTTTACCAAATATATTCATGGTTAGCGATTTGAATCTAAAACTTTGATAAGAAAATTCCTGAACTTGGTAAAAAAAAAAAGACAGCTTGGAGTCCATTAATTTGGAACGACAATCGGACACCCTGGCGGATCGTTAAACATTTTCAAGGAATATAAATATGGAATAGAATAGAACATAAATATAATATTTCATGGCAAACAAAATTTTATGTATTTTAATAAATTTTCAAAAACTTTTTACTCAATTTTTGAGCACACATCTGACTATAGTATGTATGTATATAGATGATAACAATCTTAATAATCTCATTAATTTATTCTTTTTAATCAGTTTGTGAGTTGATATTAGTTTAGAAATAAGTTATAAATATGCAAATGTTTTAAGTTGCACGTTTAGTTGAGTCGAAAATATGAAAATCTTCTGAACATATCATATATGTGTTATCAAATATTCCTCTGTGTATCTCTAACCACCTGATAAAGAATATTACTTTTATTTAACAAAGTCTTTAAGAATTTGATTGCGATGTTATTAAAACATTGTGTAACATACATTTTATAGAATCTCCATAACAAAATAATCAATATTTGTATATCGCCGAGGTTATCGGAATTAGTTATTAGTGTTAGAGTTCCAGTCTGTATCGCTTGATGGTTAGTCTTTGACTGCCACGCAGTCGTACTTCCATCAGCCAGCCACTGGACCACACTCGATAACAACCTCTGCTGTCCAGTGCCAAACTTGCATGACTCAGCAGTCAATGCCAAACTAACATTACAGAGTTTAGTGCCCAACAATACAGTCACTTTAAAACTGTAATCGTCAAGTTCCAATTCTGACGTAAGTAACAAAATAGAAAGAGACACCAGAGCCCTCAAGTAGACAGAGATACAAGAGAACATAGGGTATCAAAGGGTATACGAGACCCGTTATACTATTCCATCTCAAATATACATATGTATATATTCTGTATAAAATGTGTTTTTATACCCTGTATTCATAGGGTAAAAGGGTATATTAAAGTCGCCAAAATGTATGTAACAGGCAGAAATATACATTTCTGACCCTATAAAGTATATATATTCTTGATCAGCATCACTAGCCGAGCCGTTTGAGACATGTTCGTCTGTCTGTCTGTCTGTCCGTTCGTCCGTCTGTCCAGATGAACATTGAGATCTTGGAGACTATAAGAGCTAGAGCAACCAAATTCGGTTTGTAGATTCGTCTAGTGTGTAGGCAGATCAAGTTTGTTTCAAATTTTAGCCACGCCCACTTTTGCCGCCTTAATTAAAAAAAATGAATAACTAGAGCCATATTGAAGGCATTATATTGTTATTTGGCACATCTAATAATATAGCCAAACTGCACCTGGTGACCAAATTGGGTCCAAATCGGACAATAAACATCGGAGATATATCCTTATCCGTTTTGTGCTGAAACGCCGAGGGCGACATTGCCAAGCATGTTAGGCGAATTTTTTTTTAAATCGGTGGCGATTTTCAGGGTATAATCAACGTCGGCAAGGACGACTTGCTTGCTTCATTTAAAATTGAGTAGTATTTGAGACTCTATCCCATAAAGAAAGACTTTATATCCCATGCCTTTGGCCTTATGTTTGAGTCTTATATGTTGCATCCGCATTCGGCAATTGGAATTGCTTACTATTTGGGTAATTGGTTTACTCCTTCCAGCCAGTCCATAACTTACTTGAAAGGACCCTACTACCAATACCTTTTTGTGGCCAACTATGCAAACTTAATCAACTCTTTTAACTTTAGGATCTAAAGGTTCGATACCAATGCTGAAGCCACACTCCTTTCCAATACACTTGGCCCTGTTCTTAACTCTTTCTTTTAGATATTTTGTATATGGAAACATGGTGGCAATGCGTTCAATGAATGTGCATTAATTAGCTAGTTGGCATTACATCAACGCCTATTTGAATGTAACGAAGCTGTCAAAAAGGGGACGTTTCGCCTAATTGCCATTTGGGTTGGATGTTATGTACGGCCGCATTCCATCCACCTCATCATCGGATCTCTTCTATTTTCAATATTAACCTCATGCTCTTTTTCGCTTTTCTCTTTTTTTTTAGGGCATATGAGGGGAACTAGAGTAGGGATGGTAGAATGTGAGGGGGATTTATGAAGGGACCCATTGCTGCCGCGTCGACTAAGCAGATTAAATGCTTTGTGCACAGGCACAGGTTGCCAGGCGACAACCAGGATCAGCCGCAATGATAAAAATAGCAAATCCGCCAAAGGACTTTGCGAACTGAATGTCTGCACATTTTCCAGCCAGTCAGCCAGGTAACTTAACTATGACGCATGGCCCTTTATATTGTCGATGTCGACTGTCGAATGTGGAATGTCGATATTACCAAGTCCTGTGTGTTCTGTGAGTTGAGTCTAAAACTGGTGAAACTTGCGCATGACATGCGAACAAACAAGTGCCATAAATAAATTTAAATTGCGCCAAAAATCGCACGCTATTATTATTATTTATTATGTAAGCAATTTGCTGGCATTTCACTTGGTATGTGGTAAATTTGTGTATTGTGGGTGTGTATCTATGTGTTTCTCTCTGTGTGTGTGTGTTTGTATATAGCAACAAAGTTTATTAGAACTTTGTCATAAAGTCAAAGTTCGGTAACTTAAAGAGCTTCAATAGAACACTTAAAGTGTTATATAGCAGAAAACCTGCAGGCCAAGTTAACAAAGCCAATTAAATGTAAGTGTATACGTACATACAGACAGATATGTAGCTACTCCTTGGCATTCCTTAAACAAGGACATACGCCCATACACAGATAGGCACAGGCACAATTGGTTGAAATTAAATATAATTGCAAAAACATTCTCTTTCTCAGCTTCATACAGAGTTTAGTATGCGTTCTGTCTGCTCCTTGCCAGGGTAAGTCTTAACTGGGCTATAACCGAAAACTTTCGTAGATGACTTACCAACAGAATTCGACTATTTACCTGATCCACTATTCGAAATGGAAATGATCTATTGTGGTTGATCAAAAAAAAGTGCCAAAAGTAATAAATAGATAATTGAGTTCTTTGTGTACCCCTAACTAGTTGTTCGATGTGGATTTTTAAACCAATTGGTAATACAATCAAACTGTTTCACTCCACATCTAATAAAACTACATTTCGTTCAGTTTAAAGCAGCATTATCATCTCCGATAAAGTCATTATACTCTAACTCGCTCAAATGCTATTAGTTAACTTGTGAAATGTGCACGCATGCGATCATTGTTCACAAGTACCCAGACAACTCGAGTTAATTAAGAAGTAAAGAAGAATGGTGACAATGGAATGAGGAGGAAAGGTCTTGGACCAAATTATGCGAAGGAACCGATTAAGAATCCAAAAAGGACAACAAAGGACTTCAAATCAATGACATTCTCCTGTAGATGCACATGTATACACACATATGTATGTATGTGCATTCGAATTTCGATTTTTTATGGCATTATGTTGGTTCTCATGTCTCTTACTTATGCCAACAAGTGCGGTCATTTTGAAAGTTTACTTAATTGTTGAAAAAAAAATGCAACACGACGACGCAACTGCCTACACATCGTTGCTTGTGCGCGACTTTTTGGCCAAACACACTAAAGATGCAGCGCCCCGTGGCAGATCTCGCCCCTGTGACTTTTTCTTGTTTCCAAAACTAATGAAGCAAGCAAGTCGTCCCTGCCGGCATTGAGTATACCCTGTACCAACTAGTTATATTAAATCAAGATCGGCATCAACTTAATTCAAAATTCTTTTTAACATGCAGCAACAGCTACCGAGTGCTATCTCGCTCACTCTTTCCAGCTAGTGTCGCCTTGGCAATTCAGTTCAAAATGCATATTCGTATATCTTCGATATTTATTGTACGATTTCGACTAAATTTGGTCAGAAGGTGCATTTTGGCCACATTATTTCTAAAGTGCGGGCGTGGAAAAAATTTTAAACTGTCTTAATTTGCGTAGGCGCTAAACAAAAGTTCGAACACCCCCGAAATCGCAATCAATTCAAAACAAAATGTCCTTTAACATGCAGCAGCAACGAACGCATGCTATCTCGCTCTTTCTTACATGCCAAAGTCGCCTTGGCAATTCAGTACAAAATGCATTTGGCTATATCTCCGATGTTTATTATCCGATTTGAACGAAGTCAGATTGTGCAGTTTGACCATATAATTATGTCTACCAAATAAGAATTCGATATCTTTAATACAGCTCTAGTAAATACATTTTAACATTTTATTTTTTCATTTGCGGGAGCGGAAGTGGGCGTGGCAAAAATTTGAAACAAACTTGATCTGCCTAGGCACAAGACGGATGTTCCCACCAAATTTGGTTATTGTAGCTCTTATAGTCTCTAAGATCTAGATGTTCATACGGACGGGCGGACGGACAGACAGACATGTCTCAATCGACTCGGCTAGTGATGCTGATCAAGAATATATATACTTTAAGGGGCCGGAAATGCTTCCTTCTGCCTGTTACATACATTTTAGCAACTTTAATGTACCCTTTTACCCTATGGGTACAGGGTATAACAACAAAGTTATTGAAGTTTAACTCTATTCTCGGCCGATCGTTCCTATGAGAGCTATGATGATATGGTCATCCGATCTGAATGCAGCTAAACGAAGCCTATGTGCAAAATTTCAGTTCAAGGGTGTCGGAGGAGATCCTGATGATCCAGAGAGACGAACATGGCTATATCAACTTAGCTTGTCAAGCTAATCAAGAATATATATACTTTATATAGTCGGAGATGTTTCTTTTTATGCGTTGCAAACTTCTGATCAAAATTAATATACCCTTGCAAGGGTATAAAAATGAAGCAAGCAAGTCTTCCCTGCGTACATTGTATGTACCCTGTATGAACTAGTTAGATAAAAGTATGAAGGAAAATCGAACACCCTCAAAATCACCTTTAATTCAAAACAAAATACCCTCTTTTCAGCTAATGTCGCCCTCGGCATTTTCAAACATAGCGCATATGGCTATATCTCCGATATTTACTTTAACCGTGTTTTTCTTCAAACTTCGTTTTCAAAATTGCCTTAATTTTCTTTCATATTTTCATATTATTGCCAGATAATGTTCGAAGAAATAAAGTTACTCACAAAAATTTTGATTTTTTAAGCAACTTTAAACTGGCTAAAGAGTCGCCGTGTTGTTAAAAATCACAAATTTTGATTATTTCTTGGATCATTATACACCTAGACCTCGCTTTGCGTCGGGGATACGTTCCAAAAAATCGAAACGACGCAAAATGAATTAAGATTTTCTAAAGCAAACCATATAAAGATCGAAAATAAGTTCCAATGTTGCGAAAATCTTACATTTCAAATATTTATATTAATACTAGCTGGCCCGGCAAGCGTTGCTCTGCCCCCTTTTTTACTTGCTGGCGAATTAAATGTTTAGTTCATCCATTAAATGTTCGACGTGGCAATTTTCAAATTTTTTGCTACGCACTTAACTTAGTTTAATACTATTTAATATACAATATTTTTTGTTTTGTTTGCAGGTGCATAAATAAACAAATTATTTGGTGCTCCCACCCTGGAACATGCCACGTATAATTGTCCGTGAGAGAAGCACGGCTCTTCTAAATATACCCCACACACTTGAAGGGTTTGTCCTTGCGCTTTATTTATCGTCATTGCAAATGATAAACGCACTGGGAATTGAAGACGTTTCAATTCGAATGGCATGTCAGTTGATATCAATGGAATCCTTGGTATTAATACAACTTCTCCTCTTTCTTTGCCAGTTAGAATTGTTGTGCCACTTCCAAGACGTTCAAATACTGGTAGACGAACACGAAACGCCACAGTTTTTAGAGAATTTCGTAGACGTAATGCGAACTTTGTATAAAATGAAGCAAGCAAGTCGTCCCTGCCGACATTGAGTATACCCTGTACCAACTAGTTATATTAAATGAAATATAATATCCTCGAGATCGCCATCAATTTCATGCAAAATTCTCTTTAACATGCAGCAACAGCAAACGCATGCTGTCTCGCTCACTCTTGCCAGCCAATGTTGCCTTGGCATTTCAGTGCAAAACTCATATAGGTATATCTCCGATATTTATTGTCCGATTTCGACAAAATTTGGTCAGCTGGTCCAGTTTGGGTATATAATTAGGTGTGCCAAGTAAGAATACGATATCTTTTATACAGCTCTAGTAATACGTTTTCGCGATTTGCGGGGGCGGAAGTGGGCGTGGCAAAAATTTGAAACAAACTTGATCTGTGTACACACTAGACGGATCTACAAACCAAATTTGGTAGCTCTAGCTCTTATAGTCTCCGAGATCTAGGTGTTCATACAGACGGACGGACAGACGGACGGACAGACGGACATGGCTCAATCGACTCGGCTAGTGATGCTGATCAAGAATATATATACTTTATGGGGTCAGAAATGTATATTTCTGCCTGTTACATACATTTTAGCGACTTTAATATACCCTTTTACCCTATGGGTACAGGGTATAAAAATTAATGCCTAATTTAATCGAAGCAACAATTTCTAAGTGGAAGTGGCATTTTGAATGTGGTTTTTAAATTTTAACCTGACTTTTCTTATTGAACGCAAAAAATTGACACATAACAGTCACGAATGCAATGATCTGGCAACGAATGCCATATAAACAATACATCAGTCATTAAATGTATGGCAGCACCACTGGTATATTAAAGCTATATGTTATACAACACTATACGTTAGAGGTTTACATTGTATTGAAATGAATTCTTTTTATTCATTCGTTTTAAAACGCCTTAAGTTAATTGGTTAAATTTAAAATTAGCTTTCTTTTAGAAAAAAAACCTTCTTTGGGCCACAACGAACATTTACAAAAAAAAATGGGCAAAATTGGTTGATTCCTGAATGACTTATTAAATTATAAAAAAACGGCTTACAATTTTATATATATAGATTAAAATATTAATATTAAATTTATCAAAGCATGTTATAGATAAAAACACAAGAAGAAACTAATTCAGTTAAAAACAAAATAATAAATTCAACTAATCAAAAATGACAAAAAAAAATTATAATTAATCGCTATCGGCTGAGGCTTGAGTGGTCCAGTGTTGTCTGACCAGTTTTTTATTTAACGTAAAATACATTTCCTTGAAGCAATTAATATTCGCAGCTACCGCCCTGGGCTATCTCAAGACTCCTTTCGCTGTCAGGATCGTTTTTTTAATAGAATCTCCATGCCTTCAACAATCAAAAACATCGCTTTGGAAATTTGTTCCTTAGTTAAGTACAGTAGAGTCCGGTTATAGCGACGCTCAGGGGACCGACGCACAGTGGGGCCTTTTCTCATTTCGCTTATCAAAAATCATATCTTCTAAAGTAGTGAAGCGATTTTCAAAATTTAAAAAACATTTGATAGCTAATTGTTCAAGCTTCAAATGGAGTTATTACCGAGGTGCCACGTGCTCGGGTTGCTTAGATATTCAAGGTCAAAGCTGAAAAATATTTCTAGGCATATTTGACCCATAAAATTCACTTAAAAAACGCTTTCTTGATGACAAATGAACTTTATTATTCGAATTTGATAAGATAAATAAGATTTTTTAATGTTTTGTTTTAATTTTTCATTTGAATTGCAAAAAAAATATACCATTGCAATGGTACATTAATTTTGGTCTTCTCCAAAACCCTTAATGCTACAGAGCTGAAATTTTACACATAGACTTAATTTTGCTGCAGGCATTGTATATCTCGAAATCATCCTTATCGGATAACTATATCATATAGCTCCCATAGGCACGATAGGTCGAGAATAAAATTAAGCTTTCATAACTTTGTTGTTTTTCAATCGAATATTACGAAATTTGTATTATATTACTCTAAGATACTTTTTAACATATTCACCAAGTTTTATCAGAATCGGTTGTCTATATCATATAGCTCCCATAGGAACGATAGGTCGAGAATAAAGTTAAGCTTTCATAACTTTGTTGTTTTTTAATCGAATGTTACGAAATTTGTAATCCATTAGTTTAATTTACTTTCTAAAATATCTACCAAGTTTCATCAGAATCGGTTGACTATATCATATTGCTCCCATAGGAACGATCGCTCAGAAATATAGTTTTAGAGCAATAACTTAAGTGTTTATAAAGCGATTGTCCCGAAATTTTATATTTGAAAGTTTAGTACATATGGAAATGTCTGTGCTAAGTTTCAGCCAAATCGGTAGACTATATGATATAGCTCCCATAGGAACAATCGGATCAAACATTTTTTTGGTCAAATTACATTTTTTTTCTTAAGCCATTAACATCTAATGTAGGTTTGACTTATTTTATATGCTCTCCAATGATTTTGGTTCATTATAAATATGTAAATATCAAATAATACTTTGCCAAATTTGCATGCGCTCTTCTTCTTCCTTGTACCTGGAACGCGTTTTTAACGCGAGGTTGCTTTAGTTTTTTGAATTTTTGACAAATTTGCGCAAAAAAGCGCAAGACTACACTATATACATAGGTCTGATAGGTGAATATTCCCTCTATCACGTGTATATAATTATATCGTGAATCTCCGTGAATCTCTGTTGTTTTTCCTTCACTAAAGTTTAAAAAATGCGAAAATTTTGTGTATTTTTGAAACGTCTCCAATTTACTGAGTATTTCAAATTACATTAAATTTTTTACAACAAATAACTAAAAAATTATATACTTTTCGAATAAAGTAAAAATATTCAAGATCAGTTGTTTAATTCGGCCAATATACAGTTTCAAAGTTGCAAGTTTTTTTAAAACTCTAAATTTTTTTCTTAGATGAAAAATGTCTCCACTTTGAGACGATGTAGCACCCACAACTCTTATCGGATTTCAATAATATTTTGGATCCATAACATTTGAAGTATTATCTGTCGATTTCACTTTTCATTTTTGCCAAACGCGATGGTGAAAAAAATGATTTGTGCGACGTTTTAAGTCGTTATATCCGGAAGACGTACCAACAGAAAGAAGCAAACATAAACATTTTTTTTTTTTGGGGGTTTTTATTATCCTTCTAAAACATAAAAAGTCGGATACGTAATATGTATAATATTCATAAGCATTATATAACAAGATTAACTTGTGGTTCTCTTATTATTCTTGATTTTAATAATCTGTAATTTTTGATTACTACGATTTATTTTTTTCTCGGATCGTCGAAATAGCCGGTTGAAGTGTCAAAAATGTTGAAAAATATTGTCGCTATAAGCGGATTGTCGTTATAAGCGGACGGACGCTATAAGCGGAGTCGTTATAACCGGATTCTACTGTATTCTTCCTTGGAGTTTTCTAAGCAATCATAGTTATCTTCTTCATTAGCGTTTTTCAATTCCAGTTGCAAAAGTTCTTCATTGGTGAACTCTTGGTTGTGCGAGGTTAGCAATTCATTATTATTTATTAGAACGAAAGGTGCTGGCACCTTTTCTAAGTATCTATCTTAAAAATAAGTCATTTAGTTTTTTTTTGCATTACGAATAATTTGAATTAGACACCTGGAGGGCGAGACCATGTATGTATTTGTTGCCCTGGTTACGAACACGTTGGATGAATTGGAAGTTGATCTTAGAGTCGTGGAACTCCTTAAATGCATATGACGCTTTTTGGCAGAAAGAATGTATTGCTCCTTAATAACTTGGATGTTCTGGGCACGAGCCCGATGTCAGGTACCCCTATCGTGTTAGCACTGGGTCACAGCACCACCCAAGAGCGGTGCATGTTGTCGTTGCAGGAATGCAAATCATAGCTCAGAACTTTGGCAAGTTCGGTAAAGTCTCATACACCTGTTTGATGGACACAATTTCTATAGTGGTAACATCTAGAGCAATAGAAACATGATTTAGCAACAATTTTGTCAGAAGCCGAGATGCGTTTGTTAAAGAGAGGAATCTTGGAATCCATCTCAACAACACAGTTTTGTAGGTAAACTTTTATAGGTAAACTTCTTCAATGGGAAGTTACCTTTAAATTATTATAACCATTGACTTCTTGTCATTATATCATTATTGATACATTCCCAAATTGGATGTGTTTTAAAATAATATCCATAGGATTTGTGGGCAAACATTTCACAAGAAGAAGTTAAGTGATATAGGAATTCGCTTTGGCTTAGATGAAAGAAGTACGATGCCTCGCGTCCTCCTTGTTTAAGGAAGTAATTTGGTTTTATCGCATCAAAGGGATGTCCTTTTCTATAGTCAGCGCGTGATACAGATCAGTAATGATTATACTCTTTGGCGATTTCTTCCTTTAATGCAATAATCTTTAGCTCCATTGCCAAAAGGATTCAAAAAAGTGTTTTCGAACAGCAAAATATTCTCGAGCTTCTGTAGGAGTAAAAAGTAGATCCCTTTTCATAAGTTTTAGTCATTTGAATCGAAAAATATGAAATAAACTAAATAAATGAACTCTAAAAATAGATAAACAACTTTTCAATATTGTACACATATTCGGAGACACATTTATTGAATTAATTCCAATTTTTCCTATATTCATACTGAATGTATGTATTCGAACATATGTATGTATGTATATGTGAATATTAATATATGTATATGCCTATACGATTACATATATATATCATATTCGTATATATATATATGCATTCTTTACATACATATGTTAATATATTTTTTATTTATTTATAGACAATAAAAATAATTAGCTTTAAACATTTAGTTATATATGTATGTATGTATGTGTGTATCTATGTATGTATGTATTTATGCATATGTGTATGTAGTATATATGTTGTATTATAGTTCCTATGATTTCTTCAGTTATCGTATATAGTACATGTATAGAATATATTTATATATAAAATTTATTTGCAGATTAGCTACTTTAGTTTTAACTTAGAAGATGTCGAAAAGAAAAACAAAAACGAAAAAGAAAAAACAACAAATAATTGCAAATTTAAAGCAATAAATTAAATGCAATAGTTTATTTCTATATACTTTTCTCGATATATATATATATACCTATATATATATGTGTATATCGCTTTGTTTGTGCAATCAATTTCGATTTGTTGTTTTGTTGTGTTTTGATAATAATCAAGGAACCATTTTGGCATAGTTTCGATAATACAGTTAAAAACATGTATGTATGTATATTGTGCATATATATTTTATATGTATGTAGCTTTGTATATATATATATATATAGCTTCAACTATAGACACACATTCACAAATAAAGTTTTTTTTTTTTTTTCAACTACTCATCTATGTGAGAAAGATTGCATTTTGGTGTTTCCTTTGGGTGAATTTGGTTCATTTAATTCTTTTATTTTTTTTTTTTTTTGCTTTGTGGAAATGTTGTTTGATTTGAATCTTAGATCGACTATTGTTTAATACTAAATAAATTCAATACAATTGGTGTTTTGTGTTGTTAGTACCTATTGGTAATTGGTAGTTGGTAGTTGGTAATTGGTTTTGGTATTTCTTTTGATTGAGACGTATCCCTTATATATACATATATATGTAATAGCATTTTGATATGTTTCTTGTTATGGAAACAAACTCAGTTTTAAAGAGTTCTCTTCATCACATACTTCTGCATACATACATACATATACATGTGTATGTATGTACATACATATGTATATACAAATGGATATGCTCAGAATTAAAAAATTCAATAAAAACATTCACAAAGCCAACACAAAACTTGATCCAATATTTAAAAATAAATAAAGATACATAAAAATATAAACAAATTAATATATATATATACTTTTTTTTTAAATTTTTGATTTGGTTTGCTTAGCAAAAAAAATTAACTAAATTTAATTTGCCCAATTTGGTTTAATTCCGAATTTTTTTTGTTTAATTATTCATAACTAATTCTTTGTAGAAAAATACAATTTTCTTTTTTTTTTTTTTGTTTTTTTTTTTTGTTAGGTTTTTAGTTTTGGCAACACAAAAGCAGGAAAATCTTATATAACATTCATATGGACACACCCACACCCTAAACACACACGTGCACATCCATTCTATCGTTTTCTCTTTTCTTTTCTAGCTAGCTATCTCTTTTGCACAACTTGAAAGACTTAAAGACTGCAAAAAGTGGATTATCTTAGATCAGCTTTAGTTCTGGTTCAATTGTGCTCATCATTCAAATTTGTTTTCCATTTCTTTTGTATTTCTATCATACAATATACATAAATAGTTTTACAAATAGCTTAGTTACATTGACCTATACATATATATTTGTATCTATATATATATATGGATATCAGACAGACTCTCTGACCTTTGCTAAAGACCCACATAGATGCATCATGCATGATGTATGAATTCACAATCAAGACTTAAACTGGCCAAAAAGTACACCAACTAAATTTTGGATAGCAAATTGATTCCGAATTTATATAAATCTTTGCATTTGATAGATCATTTTTCTTATAGATTTTTATATATATTTAATAGAGAATACTTTGGAAGATTTTCAAATGACAAATTTTCCAGGAGAATCCACACTCTCCATTGATCAGGCATTGAATGAATGTATTACATTGATTATTTTCATACTATACATCTATATTGGGAAAATATTGAGAAAGAGCTCGATTCAATCTTTAGTTAATGTTTGAAAGAAATTTCATGAGAATTCGATTGTATTTTCAAACATCTTGCAGATATTACAAAAGACAAATTTTGTAGTTAAGCAAAAGCCAAGACAATTTTTTTATAGAAATTCTTGCCTAAAATTATCAGAATCATTAAATTGTATATCTGATCCAAAGATTGTGAAACCAAATATCTATCAGCCAGCAAAGAAGTTCTCGTAATATTCAATTATATTAATATTTAAATATTTTCCTTTAGCTTTCTCATTCGAGAATCCAATGGCAAATCAATTGGATTGGATTTTTGATTACCAGCCCAATAATTACAATACATAGTATGTAGGATAAAAGTATTAATTAAATACAATTCTTGTCAATTTCTATCAAATTCATAGGCACCATGAAGGAGAAAATTATGAAAGAAATTTGTAACTAAGGATACCAATATTCGAATTATGCTAAATTTTTCCTTTTCTTTTTGGGTAAATTTAAATTAATTCCTCCATTTGACCAATACAAATATAATGTATTTAGTGCATGGCTTTCTGTGTGTGGGTTCATTTGTCTGGTGGAGATCCTTTTTGTTTTTTCATATCCTTTTAGATGACATTTCTGTTGTTTACCAAACTTCACACTTCTTGGCCGGATTCATGCGTTTACCAGGCTTACACTGGAATACCTCGGAGAATTCCTTCATATTTGATAGAGTACCAATAACCCGAAATTGTGATGGCGAATGTGGATCCTTTTCCATTTGAAGTAAATTGGTTTCATCAGTGTTGCTCGAGCACCAGACCTGCAACAGATCGCATTATATTAATATGGTAAATATACATATGTATAATAGAATGTACTTTTCTGGCTAACTTACCTGGGCAAACGATACAAAGAACAATTGTGAATGCGTCAAATTGAGGCCAGGCAATTTAAGGACATCCGCTTCCTTTTCATTTTTGGTCCGCATATAAGCATGATATGCTGCTTTAAGTCCACCATTATCCGCTATATTCTCACCTAAACAAGGAATGAAAGAAAACCAATTATTATGTGATATAATCTGAAGAAATAGGAACCAATACAAATATGTTTGTTAAGCCAAAAGCTTACGTTCCCCCGGATCAACTACCTTTCCTACTATGTTTCGGAATAGAAGAGTGAATAAAATGGCTAGAGAATCCATAAAGAGAGCTTATAGGAAAGTAAGTGCAAAGATCAAAGTAAGATCAAAATTACATAAGAAATTCATTTGTCCTAAGCTGAAACAAAAAGCAAATTCAACGATCGAAAGCACAGAAAGTTTGGAGTAAGCTAAACGCATGCAGCTACAATTTATCGTTTCGCTGTGTGCAACAGACACGAATTCCGACGAATTTCTTGTTTTACATTCACTGGAAAACCTGAGGCCGAAGTTTCCTTGCCAAAGTCACACGACACGACAGCGCTGCAGCAGAGCTAAGCCCGATGAATCGGTTGTTGTTGTAATTCGTTCTAAAGTTGACGAAAAATATAAAAGATAGGCCCATGGTTGGGAGGATTTTTTGAGAAAGGATTATCTGAGAGGAAAAGTAGAAATGGAGTTATGTTAAGAATTTATGTGGTTATCGCGTATATTAGGAAATTTGGAATAGGTCACTATATAGGGAAGTGAGGGGGTGTCAAAGTCAAAATTTCGAAAATCTACCTTTTTTGACACCTTTTTTTGGTCCTAGGTCCTTTATTTTTTGTCCGATCCAAAATATCCTAGTATACGCGAGAATGGTGGGTATAAGGAGTAATATAAAAAAAAATATTGAAAATCGGTTTACATTTACTGAAGTTATCCTCCCAACCAGTTTGAAAAAAGTGGTTTCGAGATAATCGCGTTTAAAGTTTTAACAACTGTTTTCAATCAAATAAAAATTCTTTTTAATAGATTTCATGCATTCATTCGTTGCATTGGGATGTTAGCTTTCACCGAAAAAAAGAATTATCAACGGAAGAATTATCAAAACGGGGTAAAAATAAATACATATGTATGTATGTAAGTGTAGTGGCGTTAGATGCTTAAATGTTTCGCCATTCCTTCTTTTGCACAAAAAATATTCTACAGAAAAAACCATATGTTCTTTTGACTTGAAATTTTCAGGGGATGTTTTTAACACCATAACACACAATTTAAGCAAAAAAAAAAAAAAATCGAACAAAAATTTTTGCCAACCTATATGGTTCCCTTAAATGGATGACCGAGTTTACTGAAATTCAAAACGAACAAGCAAGTGCGATTCGCTTAACTCATCACTGATCAAATATTATCAGTTAAACTAAAATGAATCAATGAACATAATCTAGGTGCCATCAAATCAATATCAATAAGTCAGAGAGGTTTTGGTAATGATGCACCAAACCATTTTAATTTAGAACGAAGTTCCTTATCGCGCGGTAGGGGCTAAACCGAAAAAATTAAGACTAAAAAGTGTAACGACACTTTTACCGTTACCAACTATAGTGTCTTATTCTTTCGTTTTGGTTGCTCCAGCTCTTATAGTCTCCGAGATCCAGGTGTTCATACGGACATGTCTCAATCGACTCGGCTGTTGATGCTGATCAAGAATCTATATACTTTATGGGATCGGAAACGCTTCCTTCTGCCTGTTACATACATTTTAGCGACTTTAATATATGTACCCTTTTACCCTATGGGTACAAGGCATAAAAATTGTTAGGTATTAATTAATATATACAATCCATTTACTGTATTATTCATATTATTGGTTTTTTTTTTTTGCAAAATTGCATGAAAAAAGCAGCTCTCACTACCTTAATCGAAAGGAACTTCGTTTCATCTGGGTGTCCAATGACACCTCTCTTCTTTTATTTTGCATTATTGGATAGTTTTCCGACATCATAAAGTTTATATGTTTTTGGTCGATCTGTCTGTTTTTTCGGAGGTTTAAACCTTAATTTTTAAGCTATGTGAATGAATTTTAGTAGATAAACTTTTTAGATGTACATGCGAAGTAAGTGTAAGAATTGGTCCGATCAGACCACTATAACATAAAGCCACCATAGAAAAATCTGATGATTGGCTCCTCTTTCACAATTTTACATTTATAAAATTCATTTTTATAAATTGCATTTGAACTAATATGTCTGAGAAAAGTGATTGAATAGTCAAGAACTGCAAGACTACAGAAACTCCAGTTTGTCCAGAAACTACTCTTGGAAACAAGAAATAGGCACATCTCCAGAAAAGCCATTAAAAGATGTACACTTATTTCTCTTTAACTTACCCAAAGTCTGCTTGCCATTGAGATTGCGTCCATTCATTTTGTATCCTGTATATTGGCGGGCAATGCACTCGGATTTCTCATTGAAGCGTTCAATGCTCTTTGCATCCCACCAGCGATTGATGTTACCAAATTTATCATACTCCCGTCCCTGGTCGTCGAAAGCGTGGGTCAACTCGTGACCCATTACCACACCCATGGCACCGAAATTCAAGCTTTTGGGATTATTTATGTCGAAGAAGGGTGTCTGTAGAATGCCGGCTGGGAAGACTATTTGGTTCTTAGTTGGCGTATAGTAGGCATTCACAGTCTGTGGGGTCATGCCCCAATTGGTTTTATTCACCGGCTGATCGAGGCGCTTTAGATTGCTCTTCAAATTATATATGGCCACCTGAATGTTGTTCTCAAAATAGGCATTTGGTGTGATATTCAAATCGGCATACTTTCGATCCAGATCCTCGGCATTGAGTATGTAGTCGGGGAAACCAATCATATCGGAAATCTCGTTGGCCTTATCCATGGCACGTTCACGTGTCTGCTTATCCACCCAGGTGAGATTCTGCAGATTCAGCTTGAAGGCTTCACGTATTTCACCAATCATTTCCTCTGCCGCCGGCTTCGATTCGCCATGGAAGGCCTGACGCACGAAAATGGCACCAACAGCGAAGCCAACCACATTGTTGGTATCGGAGACACAATATCGCCAAACCTCTTCACCACCATCCGAGCCCATCAAAGCCTTGCGAACACCCTTGTAAGCATCCCTGAAGGGTTTCGATAAGCAACTGGTCAATGTGCGTACCGCTTGCCATATGAGATAGTTGTTAAGAGTGCTGTAACCCAGAAAGAGTGAGAGAGAGATTTACTATCACATCACATTACCCACCATCCCCACCCCTCCTTCTACTCACATTCGACCCTCTTCAGTCTTTTCCATATTGAGAATTATGTCCGATAGATTTTTCAAAAATTCTGGGGCATAGACAACGACTACCTCGTGATCAGTGACTCGCCGATTAACCATTTGTAAGGCATTATCGAAATGATCTGTCCAATTGATGAATGGAGCCAGCTGATATAATTTGCTTAGAGTCATTGGATGGTACATTGCCTCCTCGTTGCGCCGATCCTCCAGTGGAATGGTTATATTTGCCAATTTCTTTTCAAAATTAATCACGCCAATCATTTGGGCACGGGCATCCGTTTCATTGGCACCCAGAAGGACGCATACCTTGGTCATATATTCGATATACTCGTTGAGTACCTTACGATGAATATCGGTTTTGTTGTTGTAGTAATCCGCTGTGGGTAAGGTTAAGCCACCCTGATCGATCTGAATAACATGCCGGGATGAGTTCTTATCATCTTCCCCAATGGCCCAGCCGAAAAGGCAATTGAAATTATATCTGAATAACAGGAAAACAATTATATATACATATATACACATAGATCAGCAATTGGTTAAAGAAAAGACATTTACTTGTTGTGCAATATTTTAAGAGTTTTGCCTAATTTCCAGTCTGTTGCATTAAATCCACTTTTTGTCACATTCCAGCCACCAATTTTCAATAAGAGATCATTCATGGGCGTGGCACCCAGTTTTTCCATATGTTCATCGACATCCACACAGGACTCATAGTAGATTTTGGCCTTTCGCTCGGCCTCCGATTTAAAGGTTTTTGCCGGCTTCTCCAGGACATTGCGTATAATCAGCTGATTCATTTGCTCCAGCTTACCAAATGTGCCCCAAGTGGATTTACCCTCCGGTATAGGATTCTTCTTAATCCATTGATTACTAAATGTTAAAGTAAATCTTATATATAGTATATATTCTATATGTGGAGATTTATTGCTTACCAGGCATAGCCATAGAAATCGTCACAAGGATCGATGCTGACATCAATCGACTTGAGAATTTCACTCGATGCATAAATGCAGTGCTCATTGAGACAGGGCAAATCATTTCCCGACGGACATTCTGAGATATCAGGATATTAAAATAAAGTCTGGATCTTCTAGTAAATCAATTTAAGCTTACCCTTCTGATGGGGCTGGACATGGAGGACATGTTTTGTTTTCTCGTGCGATCCATTTGAAAATAATAAAATGAGCAAAGTGAAAATTGTCAGCGTCAATACAAAAGTCGTAATGAGTAGCCATTTTTCCGTTTTATTCCTTGAACGCCAGTTCCATGTGGCCTATGAACGCAAACGAAAAGGTATAAAGTATAATTTACTAAAGTCAATATTCTTTCATTTCTTAAAATATTTATAAGGGAAAGTGCAAATCCTAAGCGTTTACAAGTCTAAGGATGTGCCGGCTCTAATCTGACGTAGTAGTAGATGGCTCCCCACACCATTATACCTCCCTCACGGCTATGGTGGCGGGTCAAAAAGTGTTCCCTTTTTATCATCCAAATTAAAACATTTCTTAGCCAAGAGGGAGGTATAAAAATGTGGGGAACCATCTCCTATAATGGCACATTTGATCTGAAATTCATTTCGCCGGGTAGTAATGCGACAAACTACAATCAACTTCTGGAAAAGGAGTTCTGAGTTGGACATTTCAACATTATAATGCTCCGATTATACCGCACGAGCTGTAAAGGGCAGGATAAAGGATCAAAATGTGGACCTGATGGAGTGGCCACCGTATTCTCCGGACCTCAATATAAAAGAAAACCTGTGGGGATGGCTTTCGCGTAAAGTCTATAATTCGGAAAACAGTTTGAAGACGATAGTGTCATTGAAAATTGCCAGAAAGGGTGCCTTTAGCCAAATATCCTTAAATCTTTAAAAGAACCGAACCGAATGTGTTAAATTTCGATCTATCTGTGGGAACATCATGGTTTGGGTCTGCAGCTGGTGTTCTGATAATGGAGTTTGTTGGAACCACAATGATGCAAAATACATATCTAGAGATGTAAAAGAACAAATGTTGTGGAAAATCCTCACGATATTGTTCAAAGTGACCCTTTTCTGCTCCATCAGGATAAAAACTCTATCGAGGGGAGTAGTGGAAGAAGAAAAAGGACAAATGATGATGCGCCTATGCATGCATGTGGATGTGGAAAACATCATGCAGTGCCTAAGGCTACTACTCGCACTAGTCTCTGGGTTGGCCAGCTGGTTGAGCTAAATTGAATACAGGGCAACATGTGGTCCACGTCTGGCTAAACTGTTTTACTTATTTGAAAGGAACCCAAAAGATACAAAACGAATGAACGATTTATTTAGAACTGTCCCAATCTTATTGCCCTTGAAAATTTTTGGTCGATATTGGACGATAACATCCAAAAACAGTCGAATTCGACCAAAAACAGATTAAAAACAGATCTCTTCTAGGGTTATATTTAAATAGATACGGTTTAAATTGAGAAAAAAACGTTTTAGTTGGGCTGATTCAAATAAGCTGTGACATTGAAATGTCGACTTTTAAAGTAAAATAAATGAATTGCGTATTCTTTAGTTCAAATATTAACTGAAAATTATGCGTTTCAATTTTATTGTTACCTTTCTCCTTAAAAAAAAATACTCTATTTAATGTTCTTTTATTGGGTGGTTCAAATAACCTGTGAGCCACTGTGCTTTGAACAAATGTCTTCTGTTTGTCGTCCTTGCCGACTTTGAGTTTACCCTGTAGATATTAATGCAGTCAAACTCTCTTAAAGTCGACTAAATTTGACTATATGAATAGGTCATCCAAATAAGAAAACTACACCTTGGATATAACTCTAGTTCTATGTCCTTCATTAATTGCGGTGGCGGAAGAGGGCGTGGCAAATATTGAAAACAAACTTGATAGTCTCCAGGATAATAGTGTTCATTTGGACAGACAGGCGGACGGACAAATGGACATGTCTAAATCGACTCGGCTATTGTTGCTCTTCAAGAATATATGTACATATATACTTTATGGGATCGGAAATGCTTCTTTCTGCCAGATACATATACATATATATATTTTGACGACTTAAGGTATACCCTTTACCCTTTTGGCACAGGGTATAAAAAGCAGGGTTACTAAATTCTTGTACGGAAGTGTATGTGTATACATATGCTTACATACATACGAGGGCAGTCCGACAAGTACTTAGCCTACAAATGAAAAACGAACATTTTGGAGAAGTGTCGATTTATTTCTCAACATAGTCTCCTTTAATGTTGATACACTTGATCCAGCGATGCTCCAACTTTTTTAACCCGTCTGAAAAATAAGTTTTCTCGAGGTTTGAAAAATGGGCCTCCATGGCGGCGATGACTTCCTCATTCGACTCAAATTTCTGCCCGGTGAGTGACTTTTGCAAGTTTGGAAACAAAAAGAAGTCGCACGGGGCCAAATCTGGAGAATACGGTGGATGGGGCAGCAGTTCGTAGACCAATTTGGCCATGGCGACGGCGGAAGTGTGAGCCGGTGCGTTGTCATGGTGAAAGAGCACTTTTTTCTTCGCCAAATGGAGCCGTTTTTTATTTAACACAGCGTCGAATCGGGTCATTTATTCAGCATAGTAGGCCCCTGTTACTGTTTTGCCTTTCTCCAAGTAGTCGATGTAGGTCACACCTTGTGAATCCCAGAAAACGGTGGCCATCACCTTTCCGGCTGATAGGACAGTCTTCGCCTTCTTAGGAGCAGATTCGCCTGGTGAAGTCCACTGTTTCGACTGTTCCTTGCTCTCTGGTGTGTACCAGTGGATCCAAGTCTCGTCGACGGTTACAAAACGACGCAAAAACTCCTTCGGATTGCATTTAAACAGCGTCAAACACTGGTCTGATGTCGTCTTACGGTTGCGCTTGTTTTGCCAGAGTAAGCAAACGCGGCACCCATCGCGCCGACAGCTTTCTCATACCCAAAATTTCCAGCAAGATATAACCCCCGCGGTCACTCGATATACCTCGTCGTATATAAGATGGTTCAACACGATAATAAACTTTTCGTGCCATTTTTTATTTTTTTTTTGACGCCACTGGGTGGTGAGGCTAAGTAGTTATCGGACCACCCTCATATGTACAATGCCCAACAACCTTCCGTAGAATCTTTTGTTATTTAAAAATGTCCAAAATTAGTAAAGTTTGCATAAAAAGTTCAATAATATCCTTCTATAATCCTATAGAACAGAGTGACAGAGTCGATTTTTTTATTTATTAAAATTAATTGAACTACATTTCAAATCGATGGAAAGACAATGCGTATTCGAATCAGTTGTCGAGCAGTGTACATTTTACTAAAATATTTATATTCTTTTTTATTTTCTACAACTAATAAATTATCGAATTCAATCAATGAATTTGACAATGCTAAAACTCGCACAGATAAGATATAATTGCCATTTAGATACACTTTAGTTATCTAAGCATGTATGTAATAAATGTACATATGTGCTTATATGTATGCACATATCTCTATGTATCTGTATACATCCATTTGAATGTGTGTGTACTCACCCGCGCCGTATGATATCGTATCTGCATGCCCGTGTGCCCCGTTGCCTCGTTAAGTTGTATGCCGCCAATTGAACTTGAATCATCTTCCGTAAATTCGGTCTGTTTGTAGCGTGTCATCTGTAAATATGCGTTCAATGTCAGATATTAAAGCATTTATTTCATGTGGGTGCAACAAGTAGTAGCCACAACTCCCTCCCATTCTCTCTCTCTCTTTCTTACTTCTGTCGCCAATGCAGACCGGCTGGGACCTACTTAAAACTAGCAGAGATTGGATTTTCGTTTCCATTCTCCATTAAAAAAGAGATTCCGTTCATACATACATACAAACATACAGTAAAGCCTCATATATACGAACTGTCGATGAACTTATGCCTGTCCGAACATAGCAAATATAATATTTGTATATATAATATGGTTAAAGAATGATCAAAGGTCGTGTGAGAGATAAATATTTGAGTTCTTTGAGATCTGTTTTTGACAAACATAAGATCTTTAAGATCTACATTCATATATATTAAAACTTTGTTTTTATGAATCAAATTAAAATTTAACGCTTTTTAAAACTTTTAATTCATAAAAATTAATTTGAAGATGATTTTCTAAATCTATCGATATTCATATATATATATGTATGTATATTAATCTATCGATTTACATCTTGTATAACTATCAATAAATGAATCTATCTATTAATATATGAATCTATCTATCTATACCTATGTCTATATCTTTATATCTGTCTATGTATCAATATCAATTTATCTATCTAACTACATACATATATATCTTTTGCTAAATCCATCTATGTATATTTATTTCTATTTGTACTCATATCTGTATATTGATCTATCTATCTATATCAATGCATATATCCGTCTATATATAAACCAATCTCTCTATATCTATATACTATAATCTATTTTTCTAGAAATATATAAAGTTATATATTTATATCCATTAATCGATCAATCTTTATATCTATCTCTTAATATATAAATCTATCTATCCGTGCATTTATCTATATCTATCTATAACCATTTATATGTATCTATATCTATCTATATCTATCTATATCTATCTATATCTATCTATATCTATCTATATCCATTTATATGTATCTATATCTATCTATATCTATCTATATCTATCTATATCTATCTATATCTATCTATATCTATCTATATCTATCTATATCTATCTATATCTATCTATATCTATCTATATCTATCTATATCTATCTATCTATATCTATCTATATCTATCTATATCTATCTATATCTATCTATATCTATCTATATCTATCTATATCTATCTATATCTATCTATATCTATCTATATCTATCTATATCTATCTATATCTATCTATATCTATATATATCTATCTATATCTATCTATATCTATCTATATCTATCTATATCTATCTATATCTATCTATATCTATCTATATCTATCTATATCTATCTATATCTATCTATATCTATCTATATCTATCTATATCTATCTATATCTATCTATATCTATCTATATCTATCTATATCTATCTATATCTATCTATATCTATCTATATCTATCTATATCTATCTATATCTATCTATATCTATCTATATCTATCTATATCTATCTAAATCTATCTACAATATCTATCAATATATGAGTCTGTTTATCTATACTTATCAATCTATATCTATATATTCACCGATCTATCTACATAAATATCTATTCATGTCGTTTTTGATTTCCGAAAACATTTTGAAATTCTAAAGAAAACACTTCTTCGGGGGAATACCCAAAATAGTTTGTTCGTCAATCCAAGAGGGTTGCATATGTGTCCGTCAAGCGAGTTTTCACTGTACATGTTTTAAAAAGAATCTGATTACGCCTGAATTTAGATACAATATCTGTGTTCACGTATACATACATACATATGTATATATGGATATATCTGTATGTATATGATAAGTATAACAAAGCTTTTCGGAGGTTTCTCTCTCTCTCTCTCTGTCTGTGGGCTTTTCGTTTTGCTCTGTCTGGACTTGTTGTTTATCACTTATCTCCGATTCTTGTTTTTGTATTTTCTCACATGTTCCAAACGGTCTATGAGATTTTCATCTTGTTTTGTTGACAAAACATTTGTAATTTCACTTAACCCGCTGTTGATCTTCTTGCACCTTTTTCCCCCCAACCCCTTTCCATAGTTTAGCAAACTGATTTCCATATGAATATGGAATGAACTTTGCTTCTCTTTTGTCATTCAAATTTTTAGATTTCTTAACGTTCCACTTTATATTATTTGTCCCAAGTTGTGTTTAGTCAAATAAATTTAATAACAATCAAAATTAAATGATATATTAGTGGATTTTTCATTTTATTAATATTGTTTGTTTGTTTCCTAGTTGAATAATACTTGTTTAATTTACTTTTAGCTAAGTTCACTCAACTCAATATAGGAAATGTTAAGAAATTGCACAAACGAGTTTCCTTTTTTTTTTATGGTAAACCGTAACACAAATCAAGTTGGCAGTCCCACACAAAACTGTACATCCGTTGAACGGGAATGCGATTAATCGATCACTTTGATTATTGCTAATCCACTTATGTATAACAAAATTGGTATGAAATTACGCATTCTAGATAAACAACATATTAGATATATATTTCTCCGTTATACCGATAGCTATCTATATATTTGCAAGACCATGAATAACACTCAATGCCCGCACCTACCGTACGGCAATCGGTAAGCCACATTTTCCCAGCAATTTAATTGAACCAAAAGACTAAAAAGACTGCAATATAATGAAGGGCCACACTCGGCGCCACACCGGTCTATGGTCTAAGCGGGGGGGTGTGAAGGAAGGCAAAACCAAACGATAACAGACGCGTATACGATAGATATCGTGTTCAGCCCATGGCCGTTGAAAGTGCACTGAGCTTTCCCACTTACGCTCAGGCTCCCAAGAACTTGGGCAGGCATCTCGCTCTGCTAGGTGCCATTGTCGTCATCATCATCAATGTAGTCGGCGTCGCCGTCGCCGTCGTCGTCGTCGTTGCGGCGTCGCCGTCTCCGACAGAACTAAAGCTCCTGGGCCCATGCCCGCATTTGTTATTGTTCTCCGTTAGCGTCTGCGTTAATGCTTCCCCCTCCTCACTTTCGAATAGTTTTGCAGTATAAACAAATTAATTGACTCAATTGTATTTGCCGAATGTGTTACTGTATGAGTGAGTGTATGTGAGTGGGCTCCACCATACGAAATAAAAGGCAACAGAATGCGAGGACTAACCAGAAGTTTGTATACCCTTACAAAGTCACCATTAACCATTTAAACAGTGAGACCAATAAGTTATGAACGAATGATAAAAAATTGCTTTTCTTTGGTAACAAATTGATATGTAAAACTATACCGATTATATCAACATCATGTGATGTAAATTGTATGGCCTACAGTCAGGCACAAAAGTATTCGTCTACAGGTAAAACATATGCATGTTCTGCTGTATACTTTTGTGACTTACTGTGGATCCAAACACAGTTTAAAAGTTTATAAAAACTACCATATGCAGAATTCACTATCTACATTATACTCTTTCGTTTATATTATCGCTCCATTCGACCGATTTCGATACAAGTGAAGTAAACTTAGATCTTTATGCTGATTAAGAATATATGTATGTATATATGTATGCTTATTGTTTAGGAAGCTGTCAGAGATTGTTATATATTTTATGCTAATATTTATACCCGCTTCGGGAAGAGTACACAAAGTGTATTCAATTAGCGTAAGCAAACTCTCAATAAGTTGCTTTTCTTCTTCATTATTAATACATATGAGTTTATTGCCCATTTCATGTTCGATGTTTGTATGTATAAATATTTAAGTTGTTTTTCCGAATTAATCAACAAATAAATAAACAGATACATGGATAAGTTATTTGCTTTGCCAAATTTCTTGTTCATATCATAAAAGAATTCCAATTGCTAAGTATGAAAACTTTCTCTTTAATTTAATCAAAATTAATTTATATCTAAGACAAAATATCAATAAAAATCAAAGAAGGTCGAAAAACTTCTCAAATACAAAGAGAACATTTAGCTACATACTTATAAATAAAGAAACTTTTTATACAAAATTTTATATGTATAATTCCCAACTATTGTGTGAGACACAATAAGCAGGGCATCCAGCTATGGAAGGTTTTCCCCAATTTCAAGAAATTAGTATTTAAGACTTTCATTTAGAGATCATCCATATAGACTGTAAGCATGAAAAATAAGAAGTCATCGGCTGCAGTTTATTTTCCTTTTGTCCTGGGATCACGTTTTTACATCTATTTTTTAAAGTAACATAAAAAAAAGAAAGATTCTTTAAAACAGAAATTTACTTTTCTGGAGAAAATAAAATCAACATGTTTGTTTAATTTTTTCACAAATTGTCCAAATTGTTTGAATTTTCTCCTTCTTGATATTGGCAGTTCATAAACATTTGTTATATAAACTAAGCCAAATTCCTGAACAAAAAAATGCACATATGCGATACGTAAATATCAATGGATATTCTATTGACTAGCCATATCAATATGTATGCATATAGTATTTTAGTTAGATATGTACATATGTATAGTATATACATATACAATGTGTACACATGTATTCAACGAAATGCCGTAATGTCAGAGTACAGTAAACATTGGCAAAAAAGAAGAGCTGGCATCTTTTAAAATTGAAAGAAATAATGTAAGCAACATTCCATTTAGATTTTTTCTATAACACTAATTGAAATTGATATGAATTATATTAGAAGGGAATTAGAAAATTTATTCAAAACTATTGAAAAACTTCGAAATCTTGCTGAATTGGGTAATTTTTGAGATTTCTAACCGTTCAAACTAATGCTTGCTCTTTTAAAAGAGTTTTATTTGATCATATATGAATTTTTATTTAATATAAACTAAAGTTTCTTTAAGGAAATGCTAACATGAGGTTCCATTTCTTCATCCTAACTTATCCATCCTTATATTAGGATTTCATTTCATCCTTTTATAATTTCATTTATTTGATTTTGAGAAAGTTAAAAGCTAATCGTTAACACAGATCATTAATAATAATCGATGCCAAATCCATTTGACTTGACAGAATAAATTGATAGATTTTTCATTGATGTTTATTTCCAACAAAAGCAATGACTACTGTATATAGATATTTGCTTTGTATTGACTTACAATATGTTGGCAGGGCACATATATTTAATCGACCTTCATTATTATCACCATCATCATTGGTACCCATACCCTCCACCCCCAAAGTACTCCAAGGTACAGCAGCGAAAACTGTTGCGCAGTTAATTTTTTTTTTCCTTTTTATACCCTTGCAAAAAGGGTATATTAATTTTGGTCAGAAGTTTGCAACGCATAGAAGGAAGCATCTCCGACTATATAAAGTATATATATTCTTGATCAGCACGACGAGCTGAGTTGATATAGCCATGTCCGTCTGTCCGTCTGTCTGTCCGTCTGTCTGTCCGTCTGTCTGTCTGTCTGGATCAACAGCTTCTCCTCCGAAACCCTTAAAGCTACAGAGCTGAAATTTTGCACCCAGTCTTCTTTTTGCTGCAGGCATTGTATATCTCAGAATCATCCCGATCGGATGACTATATCATATAGCTCCCATAGGAACGATCGGTCGAGAATAGAGTTAAGCCTTCATAACTCTGTTGGTTTTCAATCAAATATTACAAAATTTGTTGTTTAAGAGTTTGGTATACTTTCTAAAATATCCACCAAGTTTAATTAGAATCGGTTGACTATATCATATAGCTCCCATAGGAACGATCGGTCGAGAATATAGTCTCAGAGCAATAACTTGGGTGTTTTGAAAGTGATTGTCACGAAACTTGGTTTTTGGAAGTTTAGTATATATAGAAATGTCTATGCTAAGTTTCAGCAAAATCGGTCATCTATATGCTATAGCTCCAATAGGAACAATCGGGCCAAAAAAAATTTTTTTTGTCGAATTACTTTTTTTCTCAAGCTACGAACATTTAATGTATGTTTGACTTGTTTCATATGCTTTCTAATGATTTTGTCACATTATAAATGTGTAATTGTTAAATAACAGTTTGCAAGGGTATACGAACTTCGGCACGGCCGAAGTTAGCCCATCCTTCTAGTTTTTTTTGCGTTATTCCAATATTCTGGCCACAGAATGGCAATATCTTTGCCAGAAGCTATTCCACATCATTCCACAAAATTGCTCACAGAACGTAAACACACACAACATATATATACTCACACACACACACAATGTAAATAGAAATTAAATGGCATTTGCTTTACGAGGATTTCTCGATTTTGTAAAAGAAAAAGTGACACTCGAATCTTGAAAAGAACAATTGAATGGAATGCTGTATAAAAATGAAAATGGCAAACATGAGTCATATGAATGCGAAATACATACAAATATATATGTACATATGTATGTACATATGTCCTGCTACTCAATGGGGAAATTGAACCCACTTAAATATTGAAAGGGACAACAAATGAAAACTCCAAACACAAGATCCAAAGTCAGTGCAATAGATGAGATGCTGTCAGTGTTGGCAAATTGGAAAGGAAATTGACTTTGAAAACTATTGTAATTGGTTACAGGGTCTCTCAGTTGTCAGAGTAATTGAAAGAGGTCCCTAAACTAGGTCACTGGACTTGCTCCATGGCAGTGCGAATACCCAACGCACACGATTTGCTATCAATATCAACAAGTTTTACTCTGCCCAGGACCAAATGAAGGAAGAAAAAGAACTACAACAAAAAATTGTACTTAATGAAATAAAGTTAATTGCAATTTCTATGTCCCATGGCAACAATTGCCTTGATGATTAGATTAAAAAATGAAAACTCATCAAAGTTCATAGACAACTCAATTAAGCTGAGAAACAAGGTTAACCACTTGAACTTAATATAAATTTCTTATATCAAAACTCTATATGCATTTGAAAATGGGAAAACGAAGGGAACGATATAAGAAAAGAGATTTTCTAGGAACGAGCATATAACCTATATGTATATGAACTATAAAATTTATTTAACATAAAGTTGTATATGATTAGATCTCACATTAGACTTTTGTACTTGTAATACATATCTATATATTATCTTCTCAGTATATATATTATATGTAAAGAAAGAAAATTTCCATCTGCTTCAGACAAATTAATTGCATATTTCACACAAAATGGAAATTTCGTTGCTATGGCTTATAGTTAATACATATAAATGTGTAATCAAAACAGGACTTAATCTCATATTCTCTCAATCCATCTCTCCCTCTCTCGCTCTTTCTTACTCGCTATTGCTATCTCTGTCAATGTCACTGTCGCTGTCTGTCTCGTTCCCGTTCTGCTGGTGTAACATATGTTAGTAATATAATTTTGAATTGCAAATTCAATTTATAGTGCAATTTCTGTATACTAGCTAGACAAATGCTTCAATATTGCTCTTTTTTGCATGGAATGCCAAAAGGGGGGATGTGGGGTGGCAAGCATCGTGCAACTTTATATCTTCAAAGGGTAAATGGGGGGGAGCAAGCTCGTTTCTGTAGCAACAACTCTTTGAGCTTAATTGGCAAACTTAATTATAAGTTTTAATAAATATATAAGAAATGCCTTCATTGTTGATATCAGGGAAATACACATACAAGCAAACAAACAGACAGGCACACACATACATACACGCATGCACTCACACACACGCACACACACACACACACATATATATGGAGAGAAGCCTTGGCCTACCTTTGCGCTCATTTTCTGTATGCGCCTAAATGGATGCAATACTTTTTCCTCTTTTCCTTTTTTTCCCCGTTTTTCCTTTTTTTTCGTTTGTTTTATTGGTTTGCTGCCGTTTGTTTTTGTTTTTATTTTGTTAAATAATATTCAATTTCTAATACGCCAAATTGATGAAACGAAATATGTGAACTTTTTACGCCGTTTGCTCTACGATATAAATTTTCACACACAACTTTAGCATTTTGTCATTGGTAGCACATCGAGAAATTGTGCACCATTTGGCCCAATAGGGCCTAAATAGCAAACTTTTCAATTAAACAGACAAACAATATGCAAAAAATTATAAATAATGCCAAACTATATAAGCGATTGTGTGACGGTAGAGCCCGACAGTTAAACCGAAACGCCAAGAATAAACGCATTGATGGAGCTCAAGTCGGACCGATTAATGGGTGCTCTGGTACTGCCACTACTTTTGATACTGATACTGTGATACTGGAAAAGCGGCAAAAGGAAAACAAAAACACGAACGTAGTAAAACCCCCAAAAAAACACTAGCAAACATCCACACACACACATGCAAACAAACAAAGAGATTGAGAGAGAGAAAGAGAGAGAGTACAAGGTTTTATTTCAAGGGATGTCTGCAGAGTTGTCAAACTATATCAAATTTCTTCTATATTCTTCATTGCGCAGAAGCATTGTAAAATAAAAGCAACAACTTGTTAATCGTTAATCGATTTACATTTAAATGAAAATTTTGTCACTCTTAGTGAGTTCTTTGAGGGATAATCTAAAATAAAATATATATTTATATTTCTTTTAAATGTTATATGATGTTGTTTATCGATTCAAATCACATTCAATGTAGAAGAGGGAGAGAAAGAGAGAGAGAAATATACACATACATATGTGAGTTCTAGTATATATTTATGAACAATTTCTTATTCTATTTATAAGGCCAAATGTGGCTTAATTAATGTTTTCTTGTGTCCAATCCAATGACTATATACAGTTTATATTTCATTCATCGCCGACTTTATGTACTATATCAGCTTAATTTCAACAATATGTACATATATATAATATATACAATTGGCTATCGTTAATTCGACTTAATTCTCTAAATATTACTAATTACCGAGCGTTTCGAAATTTTTGAGAGAAAATAAATAAAACATCGAATTGTGAAGTTTTTTTTTTAACTGCTAATGTTTTACATATTTATAGTGTGATTTAATTAATCTTTGAAAAAAACTCAATTTTACAGGCAGGTTTTTTTCTGATCACATTGCTGCTGATCAGTCTTATCAACCATTATTTTAAGTAGAAAAAGTGCCTGGTATGCTGTTTCATCAGTTTTACTTTGCAGTCAAAAGCTTAGCAAGTTATCAAATGAGGCTTTTGCTACCTCAACTGACACCTCTGCCAAAGGTTCTGATATGTATATCGTCTTCATCTTCATCGTTGTTCTTTTTCGTATTTGTTAGTGATTCTGAGGCCATCTTCATCTATTTTTTTTTTTTAGGCTTATAAAAACATTAGTTTATTATTTAGATATATCCATGTACGTAAATAAGGATGGGCGACTGATTAATAGATATACTACTTGGTACTGCCATTGGTAGCCGACTTAAGCTTGCTCTCCATGTTACAATCCTCGACGGGATTCTGCTTGATGTTCAAGAGTGCTGGTCCCATCTGCTGGATTTGAACAACGCGCTCATTAGCCTTGTCTTCAGTGGCCAAAGGTTTTGGTATACTGACAGTGAGTTCGCCTCATAACCCTGAGGCAAGGCATAACGGCACACAAAGTGCCGCGAGATGTAACCATGATTATCTGCACGCTCCTCATCCTCGACTAAAATACAGTTGTCCTGAACCTTGAAATTCAGCCCACTGGGTTTAAAGTGTGACACATTTATGCACACCTGAAAACCATATCTTCCCACCTGAGGTGTTTGGCCAATTCACGATTGCGCTGACATTTAGCCAAGATTTGAGCAGCCGGGGAAACTGGACAGATGGAAGAGGCGCATGGGCAGCCGTGTTCGTTTCTCGAGAGGCAATGAGGAGTGACCCATCTTTGGATATAGAGGAAATGCGGATGCATTCCCAAGCCAAATTCGTACATCGGACTGCGAGGCTCCTGCTGCTCATCCACCAATGAATGACATTTTGTATTTTTTGTCCTCTTTCACTAAATTTTTTTCGATTTAGCTTTCTTTTCATTATTTACAAGCTTTCCATGCTCAACTTTCGATGCTCTTCAAGTGTGGTTCTTTTACAATGAACATAGTCAGAAAAACTTACACCGCTGATGTCAACTACTGGTACCATTTATGGTTCTTCATCATCCACAATTATTTATTGAACTGTTTAAGGCCAAAGTTCTTACAAGAATATTGCAAATTTGAATTCTCGAGGGTTTGATTTATGGTTTTATTTAGATTTATGGACAAAATTCGAGATATAAAGAGATTTTGTAGGGGACTCGAGACAACTTTGAATTAAAGAGAGGTTCGAATTATCGAAGGTTTGAATTAACAAGAGTCGACTGTAGTACATAAAGGGTATTTCTTTCATTATATCCAATAGAATTGAAAGTTATTACGATCTTAGTTTGATTGTAACTTTAACCTATTATAATGTTAATATTCCTTTTTTTTTTTTTTTTGTATAAACGGACAGATTTACCAATTTGCCAATTTTAAATGCTACATTTTTCCAACTTTGCATTGTTATGTGACCAGGGATGCCAAGTCAAAATTTGAGAATTACGTAGCCAGGCTCCAAAATCTACGTGTTTTTCCATAGCACAATTTCTGAAATACGTAGATCTACGTACTATTTAGCTTAAAAACAATAAAAAAAAAAAACAAATAAACCATTAAATTTTTAAATTTACTGCATTGTACTTCGTTGTTATTAACTTCATTTGTCGTTTTAGAAAGCAAATTAAATTGTTCAAATTATACATATTAACTTATGTACATGTTTCACAAAAATTTATACATGTTTTGATGAAAATATTTTAGGTGTTTGTCAGAAGGCTCTAAGTTTTCCTTTAATCCACTTTTGGTGTGAAGCAATCCTTTTAAATTCTCCGTGTCTAATTTGTTTCTGTTATTTGTCTTAATTAAATTAATTTCTGAAAATAAACGCTCAACATTAGCACTGCTACATAGCAAACCAATATTTTTTAAAAGTACGTAGTTTTAGTCTCTTCACACGTAGGCACGTAGATCTCCCTTCAAATACGGAGATCTACGTGAAAAGACGGAGGGTTGGCATCCCTGTATATGACCTCAGTACCAGTTTTTCTCAAGCGTTGCCACATCTTCAGAAAATGGTGCAACGTTTCTTTACCTTGTGAATTGCTGGGAAGACTTTGTGCAATTACAATTCAAATTAGGGCGGAAAAATTATTAGATTTTGTGACAAAAGTAATCTTTTGCTCTTTTTCTGTTGATTTCTTTCCATTGTCCGTCGTTTAAAGTTTTTCTAATGAAAAACCCTTAAAAGAAAGTTTATCGGCTAGTGTCAGTAAAAGTTAATGTATTTATTTTGATCTCTATCTAAGTCGATGGTTAAACATAATTTAATGATCCATTTGTAGTTAAATTACTTTCCCATAATCATGTTTAATTTTGTAGTACAAATTTGGAAGTATGAGTATTTTATTTTGGATTATTGGCTGACTTTCGTACCTCTTACTAAGATTAAATAGCTCAACTGAACTACTTTTACCACCTCCAAATGATTTATTCAGAATAATTTCTTTTTAATTTAAATTAAATATCGTATGCAAGGTTAAGTCGTTCTATAGGACCTCTCCTCAGATTACGACCTATTCCCTACGCAGCACTCCACTAGAACGTCTTGATGAAATGAATGATATAGGAGTACTCATGGACTATAAACTAACCTACAACTTTCAAATCTCCACGATAATCGCTAAAGCCACAGGCGTTCTTGGCTTTGTTAGAAGATGATCGTAAGAATTCGATGATCTTACACACTTCCTAAATTCTTAACACTTCCTTGGTCCGTCCTATTTTGGAGTACGGATCTTGTATATGGTCACACCAAATAAGAGTTGAATCTGTTCAGAAACAATTTCTGCTTTTTGCTCTTCGTGGTCTAAACTGGTGTTCGTAATATCAACCTGCCATCGTACTCTCGTAGACTTATTTTAATTAATCTTTTTTCTCTTACTAAGCGTAGAATAATACTTGGTGTAATCTTCTTCTAATCATCTAGGACTACTACAATTATATTCCCACACTGTTTTACTAACTATGCCTTGCATAATTCCTTTCGAGTCCTGTCAGCTGATTATAATCGACTTTATCGTGTGATCAGCCCGGAGCTCTTCTCATCAGTACTAAAAACCACTAACATCTCCTATTTAGCTCGTATATAGCTGTAGTTTTCGTATTTTTGTTTGTGTCATTGTCAACTGTTCCCCGCGACTCGTGCCGTACGTCATGCGGTTAGCGCCCCTCGGTCGGTAGGGCGGGAGGCTGTGAGCACTTAGTGCTCCCGCTGGGATTCGCGCTTAAGAAAAAAAGTTTAGGAATAGTTTCAGTTGAAGCCCCTTCAGTATGGATATAGTCACTCAACTTATACAAACTTTCTTGTCAAAGTTTTCCAAATTGTAGATATAATAATAGTAAGGAAAACTGTATAAAAACAACTTCCTATATAGACTCAAATACCACCAAAATAACCTCGTAAAGCTCAAAATACTTCATGGGTAAGCTGAGTGATAACACGAAATGAACCAAGGAAGACATCCCTGCCTACATTGAGCATACCCTCTACCATTTAGTTATATTAATTGAAGTCGAACACCCTTTGCAGTTGCTATTAATTTAGTAAAGAATTCTCTTAACAGCGAACGCTTGCTATCTCGCTCACTCTTGCCAATGTGTCCCTTGGCATTACAGTACAAAACGTATATAAGTATATCTCCGATACATACGATTTGGACACAATTTGGTCAATAATTAGGTGTGCCAAGTAAGAATGCGATACCTCCAATAAAGCTCCAGTAATTCGTACTATTCTAAATTAGAAATAAACTTGATCTGCCTACACATAAGACAAATTTGGTAGCTCTATCCCTGAAAGTCTCCAAGATCTCGATGGATAGATGGACATGTCTCAAACGACTCGGCTAGAGATGCTGATCAAAATTATATAAAATTTATGGGATTGGAAATGATTATTTCTGCCTATTGCATACATTTTGGCAAATTTCATATACCCTATGGGTACAGGGTATACAAATTTCTATCCTATTTTCAAATATTTTATTTTCGTTTGAAACGGCTTCGATTTGTACGATAATTGTTAAAATGAAAACCTTTGTTGTTTCTATAAACGATTGAAAGGTCTCTAATTTGCAGGACGAATGACGTTTTGCTATCTCGCTCTTTCTTATCTGCCAATGCCGCCTTGGCGATTCAGTACAAAATGCAAATGGCTATATCTCCGATGTTTTTGTCCGATTTGAACGAAATTTGGTCAGTTAGTAAAATTTGACTATATAATTACCAAATAAGAATACGATATCTTTATAACAGCTCTAGAAAATTCATTTTAAAATTTGTTTTTTTCATTTACGGGGGCGGAAGTGGGCGTGGCAAAAAAAAAACTTGATCTGCATGGGCATAAGACGGATGTTCACACCAATTTTGGTAGCTCTAGCTCTTAAAGTCTTCGAGCTCTAGGTGTACATACGGACAGATGGACATGTCTCAATCGACTCGGCTAGTGATGCTGATCAAAAATATATATACTTTATGGAGTCGGAAACGCATCCTTCTGCCTGTTACATACATTTTAGCGACTTTAGTATACCCTTTTACACAATGGGTACAGGGTATAAAAAGGAATGTCGGAAATGTTAAGCATTAGCGACACCCAAAGTAAATTGAATTATTCTACAGCATTCTCTATCACCCACAAATCCCGTTCAATTGGATTCATGTGAAAAATTCCGAGTTTGTTATCGAGATTCTAAGTTAAATATTTAGTTTTTGGAAAAGATATGCAATATAACAATTGAACAATGGGCTTAGCAGTTTGTTTTTGAATCACTTTTAAGCGACAGACATTAGGATTAATATCAAATTTGAAAATATTATTTTGATTAAACGTTCTAAATGTTTTGTTACAGAAAGATGGAAAAGCCAATTGATTTGCCCTATAATAGTTAACAATTTTGTTGATTGCTTTCAGTTTATTTTTAAATAATATATTTGCAATTTTTAGGTTTAAATAAATTAAAAAACTTTAATAGTTCAAAATTGCTTTGCCTTTCATCGTACTTTTGCACATAAATGGCAGAACTTATCACATTTCATTTGAATATATAAATATGTAAATAATATGTAAAAAGATAAATTGAACTCCAAGCAGAGAGAGAGAGAGAGAGAGAGATACAAACACATTGGTTCGACCTACATACTTAACCGATTGCCTCATACATACATATATATATATATTCATATGCATCTATATACATATATATATGCACATACATAAAGTAAGGTAAATAACTCTACGTCATAAAGTAAGCAAACTTTAGCTAGAAAGTAAATAATTTGCACTAGGCAACAATTGCTTTCTGGGCATTTCTTTACGTTTCGTTTTTAGGGGTAAAACAATGCAAATACATTGTTGTTTTTTTTTTTCTTCAAATATCGATCTTATGTACAAATGTGTGAAAACATTTCTGACCGCATTTCAAATGCATTTTAAAGTTCATTAACCATTGCCACCAACAACAAATAAACAACAAAAAAACAAAAAGAAACAATTCAGTAAAAGTGTTAAAAAACTGAAGAACAGATAGTAAAAGTTTTCATTCGAAAGTCAATGGCAAATGTTAAATCCGTCGATCTGGCAATATTTTTTCGAATGCGATTAACTTACTTTTATCTATTAATAGAACTGTCATATTTCTCACTTGAATATGAAAATCAACTTGAGCAATTTACCATTTTGATTAGCGCTGCCGCCTTTTGCCACTGACATGAACCCAAATAGTCTGGCTATAACCCTGGCCCAAACGCCCGGCACGTCATGCATACCATTTAGTAGTCAGTTAACAAATTATTGTGTTCCCTACCGGAAAAATACATACATACATATGTATGTATGTATGTAGGTATGTCTCTCTTCTCACGTACAACCGCAATATTATTACATCAATTTGCCTGTTCTGTATGACAGAAAAATTTGTAAAATAAATGAAAATAAAGTACATAGAACTAACTATTTATATACATACATACATATGTAAATCGTTTTGCTATATGTCAGATTCATTTCGAATAGTTGATACCAAAATCGGAAAGAAAGAAACGAAATCAGTTTCGATTCAGATTTCAAATTTTCATTTTATATTGATGAAAATTTCATTTTACTTAATTAACACGATTTCCTTTTTGATTTTGTTTTTTATCTTACAAAATTTATGGATTTACAATGGGCTACGGTTACGGGTTGTGGTTATGATATTCGGTTTCAGTTTTATATTCTGTTTTTGCATCAAAAAAGGGAAACGGAAGCAAAAGCAGGTTTTGTATTTTCAGTCCAAATAACATTAACATTCATATTTTTAATGTAAAAATAAAATTATATAGAAAATATTTTCAGGGGAAGATTCCAGATTATTACCTCACGCAAGAACATTTTCATTTGCTTTATCGATAGATAAAAGAGTATTAAGTGTTCAGTCCATATGCATATGCTCTGCGGGTAATTTTTTATATATCCGTGTCTAAACGAACTATATATAATGATATATGTAGGAATAACTATGTTCCTACCATATTTCAAGTATTCAATTTAGGTCTGCAAAATTCTACTCTTTTAAGTTATCTTTGTTATGATTTCAAGTTTAATATCTAAATGAAAAAGTTTTACATTTAAGTTTAAGCAATCCGAATCGAACTAGTTCTTAAGCGGTTTTCAACCAAATAGTGTTATTCTATCCCTGACCAAAACAACAGTCAAAGTGTTCTATAAAAAATTACAATAGAACCCGAAAAAAAACTTTATTAAATAGAAACTACGATATACACATACCTAAAACAGAAATTACTCATCACAGAAAGAAACTTATTATCTATTCTATATTACATACACATATGTATGTATGTATATATCTTCTATATCATAAAATACTTTACTATATATTTTAAAAAAGTTTTCTATATTGTAGAAGTTCACTTTTGTAAGAAAATTGGACTGTATAATGTACAAGGAATCTGTACATTTTAGTTGAGTGTTATAATCAAGTTGATTGGTATAGCTATCAATGTATATATAAGATCAACCGATTTCATTATGATATAAAACTTTTGTACCGGATATTATATTAGATTTTACTGAGTATATAGAAACATGTTATGCATATACTATATAAATGCATTATAATAATAATTATAATTTCCAGGTTATTTGGAATATCGCTTGATCAAATCAGAGATATATTATCCTCATTAAGTTGCCGAGATATATATTAGAAAACTTATACCAATTTTCAATCTAAAATGTATAATAAAAAAGTTTAGATTTTGTAAATTCTTTAGATTAATGATTCCGTTTAAAATATTTAAAATATAAATTCCAAAATTAATGCCCATTCAAAATTATTCTATTCAAAACTTACTTTTCTTATTCTATTTCAGTTTTAAGCTTAAAGTTAATTTATTAAAATTAAAAGAGATTAAACATATTAAAGTTTTCCCTGAGTTTCAGAGCAGAATGCTATATGTATTTTTACCGTCGGATCATACTTGAAACTTGGTTTGAGCCCGCCTAATATACCCGATATTCACTTGGCAGTTGTTAGGGCTAAATGAGCAAGTAAACAATTAAAATTAACAATAACAACAGCAACAACAAATGATGACTCGTCGCTGACAACAACAAATTAAGTTTATTTTAGTGTTTTGTTTTCAATTTTTTTGTTTTTTTTTTCAGTTTTTTTTTGCGTATTTTGAGCCGCCGCCTGGGAACCAGTTTAAAACCATTGACAACAAGCCGCTGCCGGATTAGTCGCTGTAAGTCGCCCAGTCAGTTAACATGTCTGGTGGAATCATTGGTAATCGTTGGATTTCGCTGTCTTTATGGCTTCTCGTCTGTTTGAGTGCGGGTGAGTGAGAGAATTCCGGAATTGAACCCAAAAGGATTATCAAGCTAATAAAACTGTGTTTTTTTTTTTTTTGTTTTTGCGTGTGTGTTTTTGTTTTGGATTACGATAAAACAACAGTGAATGGACAGGCGGGAACTGTTACTTGGGGTGCCGGAAACGGGGCCAATGGAGAAGGAGCTGGTGTTGGAGCCTGGTCGAATGCCCAAACTGGTGGCATGCATCCCCCCGCCAGACTGGGCAGCAATGATCCCCAATTTAGCTATGGATACGCCGGTGTAGACTCACGTGGCCCATATGGCGGAGCTGGTGGCAATGGTGGCTACTATGTGAGTGGCACCGATGAGCATGGCCGACCCTTCTCCTACAACGGTGGTGGACAGATTCCACCGCCTGGCTATCAGGGACGCAACGACTATCCCGGTGGCTATGGCGGCTATCGTGGAGCAGCTTCAATGAGTGCAGCTGCCACATCATTGGGCGTGGCCCTCTCTGTCGTTCTCTCCACACTGATGCTGGGGCGAAGACCCTAACTTAATTGTTTACTAGTTTTAATTATTAATTTTTTTTTATTTCAGTATTCTAAGTTTAATTTATGCGATTGCGAAACCAAAAGTGTGAATGAGACCTGTGAGAAATTGTTAAACAATAAACAAATATTTGCAAATTGTATAACAAAAATATCAAAATGGAAATTGCGTTGCATTTTTATTCAAAAAAAAAAAAAAACTGGAAATTTATAGACAGATGTGGAGTATAAAAGAAAAATAACATTCTTTTAAACAAAATTTAAATTTGATTTCAATATTTTGGGTAAGTACTAAACAAGTGAATCTCTTTACTTGATACTTGGACATTTTTCATATATATATATATATATATATATATATATATATATATATATGGCTAGTGCATATATATATATATATATATTAATGCACTAGTAATGCAATTTGAAACATCGAGAGTTATTTATATAATGTAAAATTTATTGATATAAAAAATTTACATCTACTTGAAATTCGTGAATCAGCAATAACAGGGGCGAATCCAGAGGCAAATTTTGGGGGGCAATCTCAATGATTCTGAGGAAATTTTGGGAAGGGGGGAACTCAATATTCAAAAGTGTCAATGTGTCAAAGTGCTTTATTGAAAAACATTGTATTCTTCGTGTTAGAATTTTTTTTTGGGGGGGGATCCCCTGGATCCGCCACTGGCAATAAAAAAATCAACTAATGAACCTTTCGAACATTTCAAGTAATAACTAATTATGATTTTAATCGATGCAAATAATACTTTCTAAAGTAATCATCACGAATTGGGGAATCGGAAATTGTAACATAAATAAAACGAAAAAATGCTTGTAAAAAACTTATTCTCCTAGTGTTCCATAAAAATTAAGTAAATAGTAATAAGAAATAGTAAATAGTAATAAAAATAGTAATAAAATGATAACAAACTGAGGTGATGCATCAGGTATTCCACCAATTGGAGGCTGCGATGCCGAAACCTTTTTAGAAAACAATTTTCTAGTTTTCCCAAAATGAAAGAATCTTCATAAATAGCTTAAAAGTACTTAAAGTTTATAGAGAGAGAATACTAATAATAGAATTATTATACTTACGATAATAGTAATTAAAACAAGATCACTGCCAACATTAAGTTACTCTATCAAAAACTAGTTCTGACTAGTACTTGATATATGTATACTAACTAATAGATTCCAAAAAGGGGGAAGAACAACTAGAGTTTGACTTAAATAAATGCATATTATGGGTTTAGTTTTGTTGATCATATCAGAGCACTGCCCACTCACTCATCACAAAGTGCGCATCTAACTTTAGGCCAAATGACGTGTTCGCACCGCCCACACAGCACCGCCCATGTGATTAGGCCAAATTATGGCACGATGTAAGAAAACAAACAACAAAACAAAACAAATAGACAAAATGTACAAAACATATGTAAATAAAACTAAAGGCAAAGTAAAGCAGTCACCTGTTGATAGGAACTTAAACCTATAGAAACTGAACTGATTCTGATTCTGAGTCAGAGACAGACATGAGCTCATCATCATCATCATCATGAAAAATAACAAAAAACAAACCTAAACATATTCATTTTAGCATATAGTCATACTCAAGTATTCATTATGTACAATATAATTGGCCAGCAATTGTGTGAGAGAATATGAAAATGAATTGTCGACTTTCTTCTGATTGTCAGTCTAAGCAATTTGTTTGAGCATGCGAACACATTTTACCAGCGATTAACTTAATTGCCTTTAACCAACAATTTTCAGTTTTCAGTTTTTTAGTATTCCGTTTTCGGTTTCGGTTTCGGTTTCGGTTTGTCAATGTCAAGTCGAATCACTTTTAATTTCAATGCGATTCTCAAATACTTAACACTTACTCAATACTTAACTTACGTGCAGTAGATAAGATCCATACCAAGAAGATGCAGAGAGGGGAAAACAAAAGTCCAATTGCGGTTTCTATCGCCAACGTGTGAAATTCATTTGGCCAACTAAATAACGAAGGTTAATTTCCACCAAGTATACAAATTTTGATATTGGCCTAAAACTTGATATAAAAAACCAACTAATTGCAGTCAGTTAATTGGCAATAAATTCATTTAAATGTAAATCTGAAAAGGAAGTATTTCCATAAACAAAGAAAACCAGTGGCCATCGAAATAAATTTAATTTGTAGATATTGAAATGATATAAATTTATATACATAAATATTAATTTTGTCATAGTTTTAAATGAAATTGTGTGATTTAATTGTTTAAATTGGGAATATGCGAAAGTGTACAACAATCCATCAAATTCAGGTTTAAACATTATATATTTTTCTTAATTCGGTTTTCCTTTTTACATTTTGGCTAAGAAATTTCTATACACCTGGCCCTCGTTTAACACTATCTCATTTAACACTAAATCGGTCTTACACGTTTGCAAATTTGCTACTGTCCCTCTGTTAACGCGCTACAAACCTCGATCTAACACGATATCGAAAATATTAAAAAAGGAAAAATTTAGACTTTATATCACTTTTGTTGTTGGACAACGCCCCTGGACATCCAAAAAATACAAGCCATCTGAATGTTAAAATAAAATTTCTGCAAATAATACAACATCACTTCTTCAGCCAATTATTGTGGAATTGGCTCAGATTAAAACAAAAAATTGACAGTTAGACGATAGCAGTTCTAGAGAAACTGAGTCTACTGATAATTTGTCTTTAGAAAAACTCAAAGAAATCATTGAATTGGCAAGAAATCATTGAATTGGCAAGCAACCTGAAATCTTTAGTTGTTAATTTTCATCCGAATATCGAAAGACGATCAAATTTAGCAAGACAGTTGTGCCAGTTACCAGTTGTGCTACAAAAAAGCTTTAAAAGCCACAATGCAATCGAAAATGACAGATTTCTTTAATAAGCAGGAAGAACCGCCACAAAAAAGAAAATGGTAAAACTTCTTTGATTTTTACAACGAATCGGATTTCATACTTTTTAGTTTGATTTTAGTTTAATTTTGTTGTTTAGTTTAATTTCGTTATCGAAACTGTTGAACTAAATAGTGCAAATTTAAAAAATAAATATTTTGATTTTGAATCTGTGGTCATCTTGGAACGTAACCCTTTATTTTGTATGAAACCCACTACTCGTTTAACACAAATCCGTTTAACACGGTGTTTTCTAGGAACGTAACCCCGTGTTAAGCGAGAGCCAGGTGTACATATTTTTATACCCTTGCAAGGGTATATTAATTTTGGTCAAAAGTTTGCAACGCATAGAAGGAAGCGTTTCCGACTATATAAAGTATATATATTCTTGATCAGCACGACGAGCTCAGTTGATATAGCCATGTCCGTCTGTCCGTCTGTCTAGATCAACAGCTTCACCTCCGAGACCCTTAAAGCTACAGAGCTGAAATTTTGCACCCAGGCTTCTTTTTGTTGCAGGCATTGTATATCTCGGAATCATCCCGATCGGATGACTATATCATATAGCTCCCATAGGAACGATCGGTCAAGAATAGAATTAAACTTCAATAACTTTGTTGTTTTTCAATCAATTGTTACGAAATTTGGGGTTCATAAGTTTAATACACTTTTAAACATATCCACTAAGTTTGATCAGAATCGGTTGACTATATCATATAGCTCCCATAGGAACGATCGGTCAAGAATATAGTCTTAGAGCAATAACTTGGGTGTTTTGAAAGCGATTGTGACGAAACTTGGTTTTCGGAAGTTTAGTATATATAGAAATGTCTGTGCTAAGTTTCAGACAAATCGGTCATAGCTCCCATAGGAACAATCGGGCCAAAAAAATTTTTTTTTTCGAAATACTTTTTTTTCTCATGCTACAATCATTTAATGTAGGTTTGACTTGTTTTATATGCTTTCTAATGATTTTGTTAAATAACAGTTTGCAAGGGTATACGAACTTCGGCACGGCCGAAGTTAGCCCATCCTTCTAGTTATTATTTGGTATTGGCAGATTCCCTCACTTTTACTTTCAAGTCCAAGTAAATGCTTTCATTAGCTTTTCCATAAAATCATATTCTAGTTGCCTACATTTGAAGATTTAAACTTTTACTTGGCCTTAGAATTATCCACGATTAGGTTATAGTCTCCTAGAAAGCATCTTTGACTTCCTTTAGTAGCTCAAACTTTATGAAGATTTATACGAACTGCTACAAGGATTATCTTTGGCGATGATTCAGTTTTACAGTGATCCTAAGCAGTTTTAGAACTTTATGAATACTAAACGCAAGACGAGGGCAAGTCCATCCTTTTTAACTTTTGAAAATAAGATAGCTGACAGTGACAGAGGCTATTCCGGATATGTTTGCTAAATTTTTTATGTTGGCATATATGTATTTGTAGATCTCCAAGGATGCTGTCTCCTTCTGTTTTCTTTCTCATGGAAAAGGATGCTCAACAAATTGGTTATGCAACTGCAAAATGATAAGATAAGATAGAAGTCGAACCGATAAAGAATCAAGTACATCCGTGGTCAAAAACCAGGCAACCACGATAATGGGGAAACATCTTGAAGAAATGTTCATTATATTTTAACAATATATTTTCTCAATTTTTCTGTACTTAAATTTATCAATTTCTGGAAGAATTGAAAAAAAAAAAAACTAAAAACTAACAAGTTTTAAAATTTAAAAGGCAAACGATTAAAAGCAGATATATTTTGTTAATAGAACATCTAGCCAGAACTTATATGAATCAGCAAATAAGTGATTTATTTTTTCGTTTTTTTTTTTCTTTTGAGTGTATATTTTTCTACTTGGAATATACGCTCAAAGTAAATAAAGAAAGTAAATATATCAGAGAGCTTCGGTCATAAACTAAGAAAATCTCAATTTTAATCCTATTGACCCTAAAGTGACTATATGTTATAGTAGATTGATCTGGCCAATTCTTAAACTTGAGACACATACAAATCTAAAAAGCTTATCTACCAAGTTTCATCTACATAACTTAAAAATTAAGTTCTAAAAGATGCAAAGAAACAGACAGACAGTCTCTTTTTTTTTGCTTTTGCTGATTCATTTCATGATACCCTTTTCTAGGGTAACAGTGTGGTTACTGCCACTAAAGTGCTTTGTAACTGAAAAAGAAGAAAATTTTCATAACAACAATTATGCCCGTTCGAGTAAAACTAGTTTGCAAAAAAATACATTTATTTGTCTAGTAATAAACAATAGTTATATTGATTTTTATTGATGTGGTTGTTGGTTTCAGTATTATGATTTCCTTTCTTTTTTCTTTTGTTGTTGGTTTTTTTTTTTTTTGTTATTTAAATTGCTTAATGTATCCTCAATTTGTGTTTTAAACAAACAACTTTTGCTCAAGACGAACAAAAAATAAAAATTTGATAGAATTGAAAAAAGAAAAACTAATTTATAAATTTAATGTTGCATTTAATTTGAATTTTTTCTTGTAATGTTCATTTTACATTTACAAAATGTAGAAAATGAAATTTGGGATTAAATCGAATTTCGCATATATCGTACATATTTATTGTATAGGCCAAGTCGATGCCAAATTGGGTTTATAGTAGATGGAAGTATTGAAGCCAAATATATTGTTTGGCATTAGAAAAGTATGAGGTTAAAGGTTATCCAGTTTTATGTTTTGTTTGCATCAAGAATGAGAAATTATCGAAATTAATCCCAAATGTGGAGAGTCTTTATTGGGGGAACTAAAAAGAAATTGCTATATTCATTTGATCGAATTATAGTTTTGTTTTTTCTTTTTCAGATTGTTGATTAACATTATCTTTGTATGTATATCTCTTTAAAAATATTGTTGTTGTTGTTTCTTTTGATTTTATTCTCCATTTCGTAATCCGAGAGACAACAAATAAAAGAGAAACACACACGCATAATGGAGGATTGAAGGAAATATTTGATTTTGCTTCAGTTTGTCTATATTGCTAAATACAATAATTAATCGATAACATTTCATTGTAAATTATATTTCAGATTTCTTTTGTTTTGCATTTTGTTTCGAGGCATTCCTTGTGTGTCTGTCTGTAAATGTGTGTGTGTGTTTGTTTGTTTGTTTTGTATTGACTGTACTTTTGCAGATCAAACGAAAGAAGGGAACAAAAAATAACCGTTGGAAAAACTTACTTTTATACAAATCTCAGTTTCACTCATATATAATGAACTAGTTTTTGTTTCTGTCCTGTTTGTCTGTCATCCTATAGAAATGTTTATATGTATATGTGTGTCTGTATGTGTATATGTGTGTGTTTAAATGTATGTTAGTATTTAGGCCAGCATTATTCCGAAAAGGAACAAATGGAGGCCTTCGTTTTTAATGCAAGTACTCGATATAATATATCTCTTTATATATATAAATAAATATATATATATATATATCTTGGTACTCATTCCTCCTCTTCCTCCTCCTTATATATGGCAATACAAATATAGTTTTGTAATTTATGCTAGATCTTTTTTTTTTTTTTGTTTTTTCTTGTTCGCTTTCTTTTTCTATTTTATATTTGTAATTGAATTGTTTCTCCTGTGTTTTTTATTTTTTAATGTTTTTCTTATCTAGGTATACATACGTATTAAATGGATCCGTGTTTTTCGTTTGATTCCTTCTTTTGTTTGGTGTTATTGTTACTGCATATATATCGTTTGGTTTGTGTGCGTGTATGTTGTTGTTGTTGTTGTTTGTATACTTGTATCATATGTCTGCTATGCTCCCTATATAGTTTGGTTTATGTATACGTGTTTTTTTTTCCCTACATTCCTAAAGCCAGCCGAAAAGCTTCATTCTCTCTCTACACTTGCTCTGATGTTACATACATACATATTTGTATTTAGCCCTCTACATATATCTACATGTATGTATGTATAGTATATGTATATAGTATATATATATGCATATGTTATGTCTCGCTACATTGGCACACAAAATCAAGTTGAAGACAAGTTGAATTGAAGACCAGAGACCAGAAACTATAATAAAAACATATTCAAATCATAAAACTTGATACAAAAATTTCAAAAATAATCAAAGAATACAACAACATGTTAACGGTAATTATCGATTCGTTTTTTAAATCCATCTAGGCTTCACATTTTGGTTACAGCCCAAAACAGAATGTGTCCTTTCCTTGGCAAAGATAAGAGAGAAATCTATTAAAATGGAAGCAAGGATCAAGCTTCAAATAGAAACATAATTTATATGCGTTTTATTTTGGACTCCCAAAAGTATGCAATAGCAATGGATTTACGGCCATATTACATATACTAATGAAACAAATCGATTATAATGGATTTTATTTAGAATAGCAAAAAAAAGAGATAATAAAAATAAAATTAAATACGTAGAATGGGTTAAAAAAATAATACATATAATATGTACCTATATCATAGATTATACACACATATATAAACTTGCAGTTCTCTCTCTGTCTCTGTATGTGTGTTTTGGGTTTGCATGTGTTTTTTTTTTAAATTAAGTGCATAAATTATATTCTTTTTGTATTTGGTATAAAACAAATCATTTTCAATTGCTTACAAACTAAAATTAAATTAAATATTTAAATAATATTTATGTACGTGTGTATGTATATGTATATATATACAAGCATATATGTATATATATATTATGTATATAGTTCTATATATATCGATAATAATAATAATAATAATAATGTGACTTGTGGTTGTTTCTGTTGTTCTTTTAAGGATTTTCATTAAACAAAATTATAAAAATTAAGAAACTTTATCTAAGGCTGAACATAATCTTTTATATATCGATACATACATAATTATCGGTTCTTTTTTTGCAGAAATCATATTTCCCAAAGTATTTCAATCAACATAAACTAACAAAAAAAAAAAACAAAAAAAAAAAACAAAATATGTATTTCTTTTCAATTTTTTTTTTTTTAATTGTTTCCCTCTTTTGTTTGGTTTGCTTACAAAAACTAACAACAAAAAACTAACAGCGCGTAGAATTGTGTTAAGTTTTTCTTTTTCTGTATAGGACTTTTGTTTTTAAGATTCGGATTGTTTTTTAATATAGAATGAATGTACGAAATCTCATTATCAAAGTATAGGTGAGTATGCATGTGTGTATATTAGCTCCATCTTCTTCCCAGTGCCTGGTGAAGTAGCCGTAAGGCCATGCCTAACCAACAGGGAACACACCTTTGCCCGCCACCGAAAGATCGCTATATGAGTAGGTCTTCAATAAACCACCAGGTGTGGGTGTGTGTGTGTATGTGTGTATTTACTAGTGTGCGTTGAAATTCTTGCCTGAGCATTAATCTTATTAAGAGTTTTCAAAAAAAATTTAACAAAGTGAAAACACAAATTTTGAGTACAAAGTAAAAAGTTGGAAAATTATACAAAAAAAAAAATCAAATTGTTGACTAAATCAATAATAAATAAATTTAACTTAATAACATTTTTTTTGTATGTGTGTGTGTATTTGGGATTGGGTATTGTGGGTATGTGTGGGTTTTGGAGGGATTTTGTGTTGGAAGGGGGATGTTTGGGAATATAATAAATAAATTATTTAATACAATATTTGAAAATTTGCGTACATTTGCGCCCAATTTTCCTTCTCGCCATTCCTTTCTCACATTTTTCTCCACTTTTCGCACATCCATTAGCCTTACGTAATGCCCGATCAGTTCGTTTTGGTCGTGTTTCTGTCTTTACTTTAGTTTATTTGATTTTCATTTATATTTTTTTCTGTTAATTATCGCCCTGGTAGTGGGATAAGTTTAACATACTAAACAATAACTAAACAAAATTCTAAAATCGCTTTTAAGGAACTAGTGGAAACTTTTCTTGCTCAATCTTTGATAGACATAAACTGTTAACAATAATTAAAATTCATTTTTCTAAAAGCGTTTCAGAATCTTTACTTTACTTGGACTCACTGCATGTCGTGAAGAAAAAAAAACCCTTTCGAATTCAATTATCAAATACGACTCTAACAATTATTTTATCTACTGCCAGGGGATAAAATCTTCGGCTGGCCAAAGAGTTGCAATTGTTCTTCTTTTTTATATGCGTTACATTTGTTATTCCTTTTCGTTTCTTTAGTTTTGTGTGTTTCAATTTATGCTAATGTTTTCTATTCTCAACAATTTTTTTTTTTTAGCTTTTGTTTTCATATTTTTGTGGGTTTTTTGTTTTGTTAGCGATATATGTATATGTAATTCAAAAACCTGATCTCAGGCAGGCATTTTCTGTACTTCGCTTCTTACAAGCTAAATGAAGCTTAAATATCCTAAACAATTTGTTTAATGGGATCGATCACCGATGATGTTTTGGTTATTGTGTTGCGCTGCTAACTGCACACAAGGGTATTCTTTTGCGGCAGCTTGAGCAGACGTCGTGTGCGAAACTCGTAGGCACGACGACAGAACATGACCAACTCGGGATTCGTATGATCCGGTACAGTGCGAACAGGAAAACAATTGGCAATATTTGTGCGTCGTGGCACAATGCTCACATCCTCCACATCTTCTTCGGCAGCGCGCAGACGTCGCCGATATCTGTTGTGATAAAGAATATATATATATATTATGTTTGTATATGAGTAGTTTACTTTTATCAAGTTTCACTCACCTGCAGTACTCACTGAATGTTAAAACATAGCACTTATCTTCTATGCAAGCCACCGAATTGTGATCCCTGTGACGGGAAGCGTAAACCTCGTCGGAACAATCATTCCGTTGCCGACCCTGATCTGTATGTTCTGGTCGATAATACCACAATAAGGACATCATCATTTCGCCTAGTAAAATAAGCGGAAAGAATTAGAATGTAACGATAATTGAAACAAAAGTAATGTGTACCGTCTTCTGGATTCTGCCATAGATGTGCCACTTTGGCCACATATGGCAGCTCGTTATCCTCATTGGCCTTGAGCAGGACACAGTCCCTTGTGCGTATGATATCACCCTCAACATGCCTCATGGCCGGATAGCAAGTACGCAACACCAATGGATCGTCGCTCTATAAAAGACAACAAAATCTTAAACAGTTGCATTTCCTGATACAAAACTTGACTTACATTAAGAAACACTGGTCCTTGGAACGCCTTACCCGCCCACATCCAACCATTATTCCACTTTGGCACCACATTAGCTCTTGTTGCCGGCGGCTGTGTATCATCTATCTCATAGCTTACGCCACCGGGCCGCTGTTTTTGACGCTTTCGATTACCGAATTTGCAACGCGATCGAGCCCGTTTCATATGGGTGGTTGATTGAGCATGACGAGATGATGACGATGGCGTTGACGTGGGCGCGGGTGAGCTCGTTCTTACATTTGTGGCAGCTTGATTGGGCGCCAGGAACTTGTGTGGATCATCGGAATGTTGTTGCGACACCATGGCTTGTGTCGCATCTGTGGCACTGGCATTCTTTTTAGCGTGCAAATCGGCCGTTTGATACTCATTATTATTGGTCTCTGCTGTGGCAACAGTTGCCAGTGCAGTTGCCGATGCAGATGTTGCTGTTGTTGTTGTTGTTAAAGCTATGGCTTGCGTTGTTGCTGTTGTGACATCAGCAACTGTTGCTTTCTTACCCTTGGACTTACTCTTGCTTGGCTGCTGTTTTCGACTTTTCTTCGCAGGTGGCTCAAGACACAAGGCTAACTTGGACAAGGGCTTCTTAGTCTCCGATTTGGAGCGCTTCTCACCCATTGGCTGCGTTGTCAAGAGTTGTGTGGGTGTTGCCGAAGTTCCAAATAGCCCTCCCACAGTGGATTTCTGTTGTCGACTACTGGTGTTTGGTTCCGGATCACTAAAATAACCCCGAGAGACACTTGTATCCAGGCTATCAAGCAAATGCAAGGCAGCGATTTCCTGTTTGCGGGGACGTGCTCTCTTTGGTGAAGCACTGGTCGTATTCGTTATACCAGTTAGATGCAATTCGGCTGCTGTTGCTGCCGTTATTGGAGCTGTCGCATCCTTTAGTCGCTGTGTTTTTCGCTGTTGTTGTTCTTCTCGTCGCTGTGCTCGCAGTCGTTGCTGCTGTCTCTGCGTAAGCATTAATTGACGCCTTTTGGCGTATTTGACTGGAGCTCGTCCGTGTCGTCGAACAAATTTACGACCCGGACACAAATATTTCTTAGGTTCCGCTTGCTTGATCAGACTCTTGTAGCTATGATGGGTTTTGGACTTCTTGCCCAGAGTTGAGGATGAAGCTAATAGATTAAAACGCTGTTTGCTAACTCCAGTTGAATCTGTCTGTACTTCTACTGAAGTAACTTCATCCGGTTCGGGTTCTGTCTTGATGAGGGGCTTTAGATCGGGCAAATTGCTGATATGTTCTTGTAAATGGACATTTGGAATTTCCTGCTCTGACATATGCTCGATTTTGATTTTGGTCTCTGCTTTGATTTCCGCTTTAAGTACAAAAGGCAACTCTGGCTTTTTTAGCTTCTCGTCCTCCAATTGCAGCTCCAATTGCTGATGTAGCTGTTGGTGTTGTGCCGCGTAAACCATTTCCCTCGCCATTGTCTTACCAATTCTCGCCTTCCGCGGAACAATTATTGTTGCTGCTGCAGCTGGCGGTGGTGTGCTCGATGTTAAGTCATAGACTTCCATTTGCTGGTGCTGAAGTTGCTGGTGATGTTCTGTATCCATATCCCCTTCCTCCAGCAGCTTGTCATCGCTGGCCTCATAATAGCTCTCCGGAGGTGTTGGGGGTGGCATCACATGGGCCTCGTATTGCATCTTGGTCACTACCTGACTGCTGTCATCCGACTTAAATTCTGTCTTAACTAACATCTGGCATTGGGTTCCCATATTGTTTGTTGTTGCTGCTGTTGTTGATGTTGCTGTCGTTTTGGTTGATATTGTTGTTGTTGTTAACTCATTTGTTTTGCAATTGTTGCTGTTGTCGTTATTGGTATTTTTAACTGGGCCTCTACTGGTAGTCAGCGTTGTTGTTGTTGTTATTGGTGTTGTTGTTGCTGTTGTTACTGTGGTGCTGTCGCTGCTGTTGCTGCTGCTGCTGATGGTGTTGCTGGCATTGCTTTGATGTTGCATGTTGCTGCTGTTACTACTGCTGCTGCTGCTGCTGCTGTTATTGTTGCTGTTGTTACTGTTGCTGGTAGCACTCGTCAAAATATTGCTGTTGCAGCTGTTGTTGTTGCTCGTCTTGTGCATAGAACTGTTGCTGCTGCTGCTGTTGCTACCAATATGAGGCCCAGTATGGACGTTTTTTGGACACGATTGCTGCATGGGGCATGGACACTGTGGCGGATATTCTACAAAATAAAATTGAAAAATAAAAAAAAACAATGAGATATATCATTCAATGCTTTCAACAAAGGACCTACTGATGAATGAAATCTATAGCTACTTGGAAAGATTCCACTGTACATTACTAATCAAACTAATGGTAATAGTTAGCCAGGAGTAAATAAGGTCTATCAAAACCGAAGAGCATTAAAAGCATTACCTAAAGAAAACATCATTTTAACAAAATCGACACAATTCCTTATTTTTGTATGGCATGAGTCATTTAATTCGAAATAGGAGTTGGCGAATGCTTTTTATGTTGATCGAGAATTCTTGAATGACTATTTATTTTGCTATTGTGAGATATTTCCGTATTAGTTATTGGAACGTGAAAGCTTTTCTATATATAGAACGCTCGAAATCTTTGTATTTTTAGCTATAAATACAACTAGTTGACGCATTGGCGTTGCTATCCCATATTGTCTAGTGGTTAGGATACCCGGCTCTCACCCGGGAGGCCCGGGTTCAATTCCCGGTATGGGAAGAAAGTTTTCATTTTTTTTTTTTCTTTTTCAGATTATTTTTTCTTTTACAAATTCCAAAAATTAATGAATTGTTGATCTGAGAACCATACTTTTCCTTACCCATATACGGTCCCTGCAGGGTCCGTGTATAACATTGGCCGGCTGCACTGGCGCCTCCGGGACTATAGCCGGCGTAGTAGCTGGGCGGTCCTGGATAATGTTCTAGATGTTGTTGCTGGAGTTGCTGATGTGCTGGTACCAATTGAGTGCCTGCTGGTATTGGGGCAGATATAGGCGTGGTTATTACGCCTGCTGCTGCTGCACTGGTGGCCACAGATGTGGGATGCTGATGATGCTGTTGCTGCTGATGTTGCAGAGGAACCGACACTGGCACAGATATTGGTACACCGGGCTGAGGCGCCCCCGTTGCCTGAGTCGGCGGAACTTGCGGCTGCTGCTCGTATAGTTCCGGTGGCGGTGGATGAGGTGGTCCGGCGTGTTGATAGTACGGATAGCGTCTATAGGCCCCCGGTGGTGGTGGTGGCGGCGGATGGGCAGCTGGATGCGTTGGCGGCGGCGCACTCTGATAGACCTTGCTGGTAAAGTAGGGCTGATAGGCGGGCGGCGAGTAGCACATGACCTCACCGGGATACGGCGAATAATAGTTGGGCGGATAGGCCGTCGAATAGTGCATTTGCGCTGCATGCATGGAGCGTGGATAGGGGACTCCCGGGTGACCGGCAGCGGCAGCTGCAGCAGCTGCCAAGGCGCTGCCCGGATATGGTTGCGGTTGTTGCGCCGGGACAGCAACTGGGGTGGTCTGTTCCGGTTCTGCAGAGGGTGTCGTTCTTGTTTGCTGCTGCTGCTGGGACGTTGGTGTCGATGATTGCAATGAGGAAGAATCGTCTTCTTGTTGTTGCTTCTTCACGGGCTGTGGGTGCACCGGAGTTGGGACCGGGACCTGGGGTTGAGCTTGAGGTGGCGCTGCTATAACATGGGGTGAGATCAGCGGACCAGCCGGCTGATAGTAGCCTGCAAATAAGGAAAAGCAAAACAACAACAAAACGAGGATCAGTGATTGGTTTCGGTGCCAAGTGAAATGCGGCAACAAGGCATAAAGTGAAAGTTGGCCTCGTCTGCTGGCCAAACCAGTTGAGCTGCTCTTAGCCAGCTGCTAGCTGGTCATACAACTATTGCAACATACCGGCCCCCTCCCCATACAGCACCCGCTTATCCTCTCTGTTTACCTCTTCCCAACATATGGGCCGCATACAAAATGTCGCGAAAATGATGTGCCGCATGTTGCTCCAGAAATGTGAACGATTCGGCAATATCGGCGGCCAAAGCAGCAGCAGCAGCATCCCTACCAGGCATGGGCATTGTCATTGGTGGCATGCTCATTGGGGGCATAGTCATGGGTGGCAAGGGCATGACCATGCCTGGCATGCCTGATGCTACTGCAACTGGCGGTGACAGTGCCGCTGCCGATGAGCGTTCCGTTTCGCAGGTGCCGCTGCTGCTGGTGCTGCCCACGCTGGAGCAGCGTTGGTGTTGCGGCGGCGAGATGCGTAAAGTTTTCAACAGATCACCGGATAAAGGTAGCGAAGATAATGACGAGGACGATGACGATAGCGACGGCGACGCCGATGACGGTGATAGGGAGGAAGACGACGACAATGACGAGGAGCCGTTTAATTTTTTTGTGGTCTCTTTTAGGCGCATTTTTTATAATTGATGAATTTGATTTTTTTTTTTTTTTGGTATTTTGTTTGGTTTTTAGTTTGGTAATAAAAATATATATATGTATATATATATTTATATATTTAATATGTATGTATGTAATTATGTTTTGTATAATCGTTTGTATATATATTTCTTGTATATATGTATGTATATATATTTGCTTTGTATATGTATTTGTATATATGTAAATGTATATGTATGCATGTATGTCAACAAGGAAGTTTCATTGTTAAGGCAACTATTTTTACAGTTCTTCGATATATTTTTGTTTGCTTATTTATTTATAATAATTATTGTGGTTTTTATTTATAATAATATATTTATTATTTGTTTATTTGTTTCATTAATTTTGTAGATTTTTTAATAATGTTTATTCCAAAAGTTTGTTATTTCATTTTGATTGCTGCTGTAAAAGAGAACAAATCAAATCAATTTTCAATACTCCACACCCGGACACATTTTGCGCGTTTCTCGTGCGTTTACACGAAGTTAATTGAGCGTTTTCGACGCGTTTTATTTGTCACTCGATTTTCGTATTACAAATTGATGGGCAAAACGTACGCGTTGTCGTTTCGTTTAACGCGGACATCGGTTTTGTTGAGTTTTATACGGGCTTTTAGTCGCAGTTTTCAATTAGATATCCATGTTAGCAATTTATGATAATTTCAACGGATCTCCCCCACATTTTATGCTGCAACAATTTCAGTGAATTAAAAACAAAACTTTCTTATAAATATTAGAAAAGAAAACTATTTGGCAAATTCTCCTATCGATCCTATTTTGTAAATTTTGTAAAAATATGCGATTTGTAAAGACAAACAAGCAACTTATCAACAGGTTCTTTCTAAAAAGACAAATAATTGTTATGATTCCATATAAAAGCACTTAACGACAGACAGAGAATTTCCAAAGTAAAAACAAATGCTTTTATTACATCTTCAATGTGTAATTAAGTGTGCCCAATTATAGCCTAATTAGTTGTAGGTTATATCGAAGAGCTTTTCATGCTACTCAGGGAATTTCCTTTTAGAGCTTTTGTTTTCCCCAATAATGAATAAAAGAATGAAAACATAAAACGACAGTCATATTATTATAACCTTTTGTTTATGTTTGGATACTGTGAATTAGGAAAGTCTATGGAAGATCCTAAAACCATCTGCTAATGGGCTGCTAAAATAGTTGCTGTTTAGTTTGAATATAAAAAAAAAAAAAGTAAGCAAGTCGTGCCTGCAGACATTGAGTATACCCTGTACAGTTTTGTTATATAAAATAAAGTCAAACGCCCTCGAAATCGACATAAATTTAAAACAAAATTTCCTTTACATTTCGGCAACAGCGAAACACATATAAGTATATATCCAATATTTACTTATGTACAGTATCCAAAATCTCGGAGTTCATACGGACAGACGGACATTCCTCAAAAGACTTGGTTATCGAAAAAATATACATGTATACTTTATAACTTTAAAATACCCTTTTATCCTATGGTTAGAGGGTATAACAACGTTAGAGATTTAACATTAAAATAAACTATTATTTAGAAACGCAATTAAACGATTTTTCGATTTAGAACATGTTTATTCAGCAGAAATACAGAACCATTTAGTGTCCTTTTTAAGAAAAACATTGGTCAAAAAGCAGTGTATCATTGCTACGCCTCCGCCATGGAATCCTTTTTTTCTAGAACATTTTAAAACTTCTATATTTTTGTACAGTGATAGGAAAACAAGCGATTTAGAAATAATACATACATATGTACACATGTATATACATACCTACATACATATACATTTGCATATGTGTGTAGTTTTCAACCAGCAATCCTAACTGAAAACAACAAGTTGCATGTGTCGCCTTTGACCAAGAACAACACAAACAAATGCCAAATAGGCATACAAGAGAGAGGTAAAAGTCAATTTGCTCATCGCTATCTCAAACGCCCTCTCTCTTTTTTTTATACTTTCGTGCTCTTCATTTCTCTCTCTCGCTCACTGTTGTTGTCTTTCTTTATCACTCTTTATATATGTATTAGGGCAAGCGTGGAAGCATCGAGAAGTTATACATTGTTCTCTTGCCGGCACCTCCACCACCCCCAAACCACACCCGCTCCAAAACCCCCAACACCCGCGTCAAGCCAACAAGCTACAATAATATAAACAACAATGCGACGCGTAAAAATGGACGCCAGCTGCGACAGCAAAACGGTGACAGAGCGGCGGGCAGCAGCATGCCCAACAGCACGTAGCACCACGTAACGGAAAGCCACCAACAAGAAATGTTGACTGAATGGTGTGAATTACTCTCTCTCTGTGACGTCACAAGGAAATGATGATGACGAAAACACTGATGATGATGGGTAAATGAAGATGATGATTAGAGTGGGACCAACAAGTTGTTGTTGTTGTTGGCATACAGAGAGAGAGAAACACACAGAACAAATGAAAGAAAGAACAAGAAGTTGACTACCTTTCGTGTTGACTGTCAGGTGTTATTATTTAATGTCACCACCGTCGCCTGTCAAATGCAACAATATTGTAAAATACAAAAGCGACGACCAAAGACAACAACAATTTGTAAACGTTTGCACTTGACCCACAACGCGCAATGCGTAATGTGTACGAGCGAGACAGGCTATGTGGAGCAATTCAACAAAGGGCAGACTAGCGGGTAATAGGGCGGAGGCGCAGGCGGGGGCAGCGACTGTCCGCCTGTGTTAGACACTGAAGCCCATGCAAAATATTTCTCATTCAATATGCAAAAGTTCGCAAAGAACAACAAAAATAACAATAAAAAAGCAAATAACCTTTTACCCTTTACCCACAAAAGAGAGTGAATGAAGGAGAGAGATAGAGAGAGCTGTGCCGAAACTTAACATAGCAATGGAATGGGTAAAAGAGACGGAGGAGGGCAGAGAGTATTGCGCTTGATTTAAGGTCGTCGAACAGACACAGGCTGTGGCTATATGCAATAATCCTATAGCCGCGTTTCTTGAAACTTCGGGCCAAAAAATTTAATCAAATTGAGTGTCAAAGTGGAATGGGTTGGCAGGACTACTAGTATGTCAGGTAGATGCTATACATTTGTATATGTTTATGTATGCATGAGTACCGTTACAATGGATATTGATGGATATTGACCACACACACTCACACATAAAATCATTAAATTCTGACAGGATATTTTCCATGGGCAACTTTTTTAATGGCAACTGCTTGAAAGTCAATATTCAACAATATTTTTCATTTTTTCCAATAATTACTAATTAATAAATAAATTTATTCAATTAATTATAAACAAGTTATCTCTATTATCCCTTAAACAAACAAACAAATTCTTCGTCATTTGGCTCTGTAAATTGAATTTAGCCAATATGACGAAAATACTATTTTAAATAAATTTGTTTGCTTTTCAGTCGCTATATTAAGTGAACAATTTATAATTTTAAACAAAAAGGGAAATAGAAAAACAAAGAAAACACTCTCATCTATATAGAGGATATATGGACAGAGCATTCTTTCTTTTTTACATATGAAATTTACGTTTCTGAAATTAAATTTCAATCTATTTATGCTAATTAGTTAATTCGGTTTCGAAAAATTATTCGGTCTGCAAGGGCTTTCCTCTAAGTCGGTGGAATGAAACTTTGATATGCTCTGAAAATGTTTTAATAATCTATTTAAAATGAATAACTTTGGATATTTTTCCCAGCAGACTATCAAAATGATTACATATAACTAGGACAGTCGAAATGAAGTCAATCTATTCCCAATTCTATTTGTTCCATTTCGAATTGAATAATGAAATGAATCTCTATATATATACATATATATTTCAGATTTGGTATATAGAGAATTTTTCTAAAGCTGCTTGTTAAAAACTTATTATTTTATTCTATTCTACAATTCTTTATTTAATTTTATCATTATATTTATATAATCGAATTTAGATTACTTCACTTAATCGACTCCATTACCTTAATTCTACACAATTCTAAAGGCCAAGATAAAATAAATGTTTTACTTGATTGCCATTTATTTATCGATTATGACTCACGTGAGAATTACATAAGATGTAAGAAAAAAAAAGGGAAGAAGAAGAATGTGATAAAGTCAAACACTTTAGGCGGCAAACACATGTAAAGACACCTTTTACATCACTTCCACTCTACCCCCACCACCACCACCACCACCTAGCATATTAACGCTCTTTCTCCCCACCCTTTCATTTCGTTCTTAGTCCGCCCCATGCCCTTCTTGCCACTTTGTTGAATCAGTATGGAGTATGAGGCAATTAGCGGACCCCTCTGCAATTAACAGACCACGATGATGATGATGATGATGGGGAGGCGGCGCTGTGAGGGAACGTCATTTGCCATAACACTCTCTAAGTGAATTAAATGCACGCAAGAATACGCCACGCCCACCGCCCACCTAATAATTGATCCTGCTTATTGCACCTGCTTTCGTACTATTACCATTCTCATGGCAGCAATGTGAAAGCAACTGAAACCCAACAATAACAACAACAAACTAACCAAACATCCAGCCAAAACATTCCTGCGACCATAAAACACAACTTTCTCCTTTCCCCCAAATCGAACGAACGGGCCGGGCCAATAAACATCTTTTTTTTTCTCACATTAGTTTGTTTTTTTTTTCCTCTGATTTAGGTCGATATTCATAAATTTTGTGGTGAAAGGTTAACCAGAGGCGGGGGGGCAAAACAAATCGCAGTGCTGTTGTCCAACAATCAGCCAATAGGTAAAGAATCATTTTTTACACCTTTTTCGAAATGCTTAAACAAAATAATATAACTAAAGATAAATAAAAATATTTCTAAAATATGTATGTTTCTAATAATGTGAAATGTTTGACAACGTCAAATGAAAGGTTAACAAATTGCAAAAGCATTTCGGGAGGGTAAAAAATATTCGTATATGAGCAAATTGGATAAGAAATGGATGCTGCTATGCCTCACTAAAACAAGAAAACTTTAACCAAGTAAAAAACAATAAAAATGTATTCGATCTACAATTAAGTTATTTAGTGTTGCCATCCTAACTTCGAACATGTTGCCAGATGGTAAAACCTATTCAACTATTTTGTATCTGAGAATAATTTTGCTTTAATTGCAATAACAAAGTTTTGACACAATTTTAATAAATACGAAAGACAATGGCTTAAACTTGTAAAAAGATTTTTCTGTTAATAGAGCAACTAAAAAAGCCTTTTGCCGAATTGGCCACAATTTTTTACCTTTTGTAAACAATGAGAATTTTGATTTACGATTTTTTATTTCCATAGCTTTTAAAAAGAAAGTATTGATTTTAAGTGCAGCAAAGGATGCAACTCCAAAAAAAGGGAAAAAGGACACACAACATTATTTCACTATATAAAAGTATGTATGTAGGTGGACTCATCGAAAGATGTCTACTAAGGAACAGTGACAAATTAATGTTACGATCCCAATTAAAATCTAACCAGAAAGTGGAAAAAGAAAACTTTATTCTAGTTCGGTGCGACTTATGTTGAGGTAGTCCCCATATGATAGAATTACTCAGTCAGTCACTTTTCACGAAACTAATCACTAATAACCTAAAGTCATATGTATTCAAAATAACCTCTAGGTCTCAGTATAACTTTAGAATTTATTGTTTGTTAATTGAAAACCCTTAACAAGGTTGCAGACCTATTTATATATTATGACTGCAAATCTGTGCCAAAACGATATTCCGTATATGCCTTGAGGTAAATTTTTGTGTTGTTTAAATTTGAATTATTGTATGGAAAACATTTCCCTTTGATATTATTTCATTGGATATTGCACCAAATTTAGCTTTTAAACTAGCTCGACAATGAGTCGGGAGAATTTTTGTTAGGGGCACTGCCCCCTTTTCAAAGAGAGGAAAATTTTAGTACAACATCCTTGAAAAATTGTTCGTTCAAGGGAGGTGTCCGTTATAAAGGTTTCACTGTGTAAGGGGAACCAAGTCCGACCCCTGTTCATTCGATATTTTCAATGCACTTTTAGCCATGACTCATTGCATAACAAATCGGAGTACAATTACTTTGTTTGCTTGACTTTGTATGTCACTTTATCTAAAATTAAATTAAAAATTCAATTTGTCAATTTAATTGCAGATTTTTTCATTTAAACCAAACGATCAAGATTTGAACACTGTCTATATATATTTGTGATAACTGCCTATTTTCCAGACTGAAGCATCTAATCTTTGATAAATTTTGATTTATTCTGTGACAAATCTTTTAGAAGTCACTGTAAGTTGATTGCGAACATCCTAGTAATGAATTTACTTTATTGCATAATTCAATTCGTTTCTAATATCCAGAGACTTGGATAATTTCTTAAATAAATTTTTAGCAAATGGATGGATGGACGGACGGACGGACGGACGGACGGACGGATGGAGGGACAATGGGGCGGAGCCCACTAGCAGTAGCAATTCATAAAGAAGATAAATGAACGGAAGACCCCAAAAGACTACGGCGTTGGCAATGCAAAAGAAAAAGGAATAAGAAAGAGGCCCAAAAAGCGGCAGAAGGCAAGAATTATTATCATCATCATCATTCTCATCTTCATTCTCATTCTGACCCGGCCGGCGTGCAGTCAACAGTAAAAGTCAAATATTGTAATTATGCAAAATACATAATTTACTTTGAATTAACAGCTGAAAAGCCAAAGCCGAAATGGAACGAGCGGCAAGTGGCAAGCTGCAAGCGGCAAAGAGGGGAACATAAAGAGAGGAAGTGGAAGTGGAAGCGGGCAAAAAACAAAAAAAGAAAAAGAAGAAAAAGAAAGACAACCGCGCGCACATAAATGATATTGAAATTGCCAGCGACAGACAGAGTGAGAGAATGAGATAAGAAGAAGAAACATCAGGCTGCGACTGCGGCAGTGGCAGTGTCAGTCACTGGCGGCTGGGGCGTTGCCCTAATGCTGCCCCCCCCACACCATCACTCTCCTCTCTCTGCCTAAGAAAACTGAAACGAAAATTCAATTAAATTGCCTTTGCTCAGTCTGCTGCTGCAACGCTCTGCCGGTCATCATCAGGTAAGAAACAAAAAAACAGAAAGAAAAAAAACTAAACGTATTTCCATCTCTCACTCACTCACACAGAACTCCCTCTCTCTCTCTCCGTAGTGAACTGTTTGCGGTTTGGTTTTTTTTTTGGTTTTTGTTTTTCTTGTTGTTGTTTGGCACCTGCCACAAGCCAAAAGAGTCAGCTGTGTGCACACCACAATGCATCAGGATCTCGGCCCCAAAAGGGCTATTAAAATATCGGCAAAAAAAAAAAAAAAAAAAAACAGCCGGCTCTGTGGCAATTGACATTCCCGCTAAGGACCAGGCGAAGAAGCAGAAAAAGACAATGCAAATGAAGAGGAATACGCTTAAGAGTAGGAGAGAGGGTACAAGTTCAAGTAGGTGTACAAGTAGGCGTGTCTACACCTTTATTATTCACTCCGCTCTACAAATTGTAAAAGGTAAATTGAATGCAGAGAGACACATTCAATTTTAATAATTTCCCCCCATTTTTCGCATTGCATTGCATCAAGGTACAGTGAACCCCCACTAAATGTGATTGTAAGTAATAACTTTGAATCCATTTTTCTGCACATAATCTCACCTAGTAATAACGAACTTGAATCCATTTTGCTGTATGCAAATTTAACACAAATCGAATAACCATAATGGATATATCCTTAAGGATCAATCAGTTGAGAAACAAACATAAGACATATTTTCTTTCTTAATATAATATAATATTCGAACGCGATATATAGTATGTACATATATAGAATATTTTTGAATCATTTTTGTATAATATTTTACTTATCGAATGCTCATTCGAAATAGTTCGAAATTGTGCAATATTTAGATGAAGTTAGTTACAAAACGTCACTTTAGTAATTTTTACTTAACTAGATTAACAATTTATAACGTGAATATATAGAATATATGTATGTGATTCGTGCAATTCATGAAGAATAGAGAGAGAGGGAGATAGGCAAAATGATGTTGAACTATGCCAAAAGAGAGAGGGAGAGGGGAATGTTATAATAAAATGATATTCATGCTATCTTCGAAATAAAGGACAACGTTCGCAAACTCTTTCGATATCGCGAATTTAAAAAACTTTTTCTTTGATGAAGAACTATCTCGATTTCGAAACTTCGGAAACCTTTTTCTTTTTTTTTTTCTCCTCTTTCCATGTCGAAACTTGAGAAACCTTTCCTTTTGATTCGTACTTTTTTGATTTCGAAACTTCAGAAACATTTTCCTTTGATTAAGAATAATATTCATGTTCTTTTTCTTGCACTCACTGGACATCTGCGTATGTACATACATATGTATATGGAGATCACCTTCTCACACAAACTAATGTCTTTTTTCCATTTTCTTTATTTCGTATTCCCTCTTTTTCTTCTTTTTTTTTTCTTGAGATGAATGATTGACAGGTGCAAAAAGAAATGAAGCGAATCGCAAGTAAAATTAAAGTACAACGAGTAGAGAATAAGAATCAATGAATGATTGAATGAATGAATGAAACAACTCCAAGCGAATACATGTACATACATACATATGTACATACATAGTAAAATGAATGATGGCAAGTAGAGAAGAGTGAAGAGTTAGCAAAGTAGAATCTATGTATATAATGTGAGGAGAATTATATACAAAATACAACAACAATAACAACAACAGCAATAATAACAAGTGAAACAAGAAAAAACACAGAGCGAAATGACGAGAAAATACTCACACAGCAACTCTTTTTCACTCCCACTATATACTTAAATATGTATATATATGTATGTATATAATATGTACATATGTACATATATGTACGATATATATATACATATATTAAAAAATATAAATCTCTCTTCACTTCTCTCTTCTTTACAATATTTTTTTGGCGACTTTTGATTACGCCATTGACGCGTTTTTTTTTTATTTTTGGTTGTCGCGTCGAATTTGTTTTTTTTTTATCTTTTGCTTTTTCTTTGGGGTTTTTCTTTTATTTTTCCATTTTTGATTTTATGTGTAAAATTTTGCAGTTATTGCTTTTGGCTTTGGTTTTCTGTTGCATATAAACTCTTTAGTTTGATTGAATATTTAAAATAGGTTTTTGTATTATATGAATGCATTGTGCGTGTCTCTCTGCGTGTGTGTGTGTGTGTGTGTACAGTCATCTCTCCCCTCCTTGCCATACATCCATCGAGCCATCGAGTGATGTTGCCCGCCTATTTTTTTTTTCTCTCAATTTTTTTTAAAGTTTGCTTGTTTTTTGGGTTACGTTTTTTAGTGTCTCTGATTTTATAGCTTATATTTATTCATTAGCCTCCTTTTTGCGATTACTACTACTACCATAACTATTGTTTGTTGCTGTTGTTGTTGTTGGCGTTGTTTGTTGCTGCTGCTTTGCCAAAAATCAAACAATAAACCAGTTGACGGTTCGCAGAGACATTTGTCGGAGATAAGATATCACCGACTATTATAATACCCTGTTGAAAGCAAGATGCAAATTGAAGTCTGCTTACTATATAAATGCTACTAGGCATAGTACTTGGTTTTTTTTCTTTCTTTCTTTTGTTAAGTATAGTATAAATAATCTAACCAACTTTGCAAATTAATAAAAAAAAATAAAAAAAATAATCATATCTGAAGTCTTTGCAATTTGGTCAAACGAATACCTTTACCTAGGGCAGACGAATACCTTTACCTCCAAAAATAATCATAATTTCTCAAAAGCAACTTTGATTTGAGTCCTTTTGACCCCAAAACCCACTTTAATCGAGAAAACCCTATTTCTATTTAATATATGTATAATAAAATTAATAATCTTTGTGAAATAGTTTACTAATACATATACATATGTATATTATAATCTTATTCTAAAGAAAGCTAAAAGTTAACTAAACGGAATTCGCATGAAATTGTGCTAATTAAAACAAAGTTAATGAACTTAGAACTGCCAAAAACAAGATTTTGTAAAAATAAATTTCTAGTTTTTATTTATAAAAGGAACATAATCTAAGATGTAGATGTAGAATATGTAAAAGTAATGCAGGCCTAAAGAAAAATTTATAAGATAACATCAAATACGATATCAATGAGTACATGTTTATATACATGTTTATATACATATGTATGTACATATGTATGTATTTATATAGTCTAGGTTCTGGAACTAGTTACTTTTCTCAGTTCTATCATGTGAAGAAAAGTATGAGTGGTTATCAATCAACTTTAACTTGTTTTAGAATTTACAAATGCCAACTATCTATAGTAAGCATAGAAAGACTGATCAAGAATCAATATATGTATATGCTTTATAAATTAGTTGGTAATGCCATTTTTGACAGGGTATCAAAGCTTGCCTAACCTCAAAAATTGAATCGCCAGCTATCTGCCAATCAAATTAACACATTTCAATTAGCATTTAAGCAATTTGCATAACACACACACACACCAACGAAAACACACACTAGCACACACACATACAGAGAAACTAATGAAATTTAATAGTTACCGTCAATTTGAAAGGTCTCAAAGTTAATAAATTATTCCAATAGCAAATTTTAAAAATCAATGACAAAAGAGACTTCTGAAAACTGTAAAATTATTTGCCAAATCCATTTTCATTTTTAAATCATATGATATATGTACATATATAGTATTATTCATAGATAAAATTTATATCTTGAACTAAAAAATCCTTAGATCAATATCATAATCCAACTACTTTAATATAAAACTACTAAATTCTCAAGGGATAATGAGTTCATATGTTTAAATTCCACATGAGTGGAATTAGTTAATGATTTAACCAGAATTCGTATCACAAATCGTTTTATTAGTATATTGAAAGATTTATATTTTCTACACAGAATGCAATTACAAAACTTGGATTATACCGGAGGTAACGCGATTTTAACTAAGGGGAGTTTCTAAAACCATTTCTTTCTACATGTACATATATATTACTTCAATTTAGTTAAATACATTTCAAAATATTTATATTTTTACCATTTTCATGTAATGGAAATGTGTCTGAGCATCTGCTCGATTGCTCTAAAGCTAACTAAAAGTGTTTCTAAATCAAACAAGAATTCACAGCCTTTCACATTATAAAAGTTGCCTTCGAAAATTGTTTATTATTATAGTTAAGGCGCTAGAATTTGGCCTTTACTCGAAATCCTCATCCGATTTTATATGAATGGAGACTTGGATGAAACAGATTAATGAAAACTTCTTCTTCTTTTTCATGGCTAAATACCGTTTCATTTGAGTTCTTCCGCACAATCACGCATACATTCACTATTTATCATTTGTTTGTGTGAGTGTGTGTTGCAACAGACACGATGTCCAAAGAAACAGAGCCGAAGTGTCGTAGCCGAAGTCACACACGAACAATTTACACTGTGCGTGTGATAGCAGCGCTGCAGCAGAGGTGAGCCCTATTCACACTACTGTTCCAAAGTGACCTGGAAACATCGTGTAGAAGAGCCTACAAAAGTCTATTCCAAGAGTATGGCGAATTAGGGTTATGTCTATGTACATATGTATTAGATTTTCATATTTTTTTTTGGCTTGTTGTTGACGCTGAAAACACTAACTTAACTTAACTGTCCACAACTTCAACCATTTTGAGTGTTTAGTTCATTTTTTATAGTTTTTACTTGACCTTAAGCTAAAGGCAATAATGAATGTAGTAGAATGATCATCTTCGATTTTTGGCTTATTCAAGAACTGGTTCAAAGAATCTGTATTGCAACAAAATTCTAATTCCGAATGTTAATTCGGAAATATGTATGGTAAAACTACCTTCCATCAAAGTCTCGTTTATTGAGGGTGCAAAATGTCCCCAGAAGGCCAACAAAATGTAAACAATTTGGCCTACATTGAAAAGCTGTAAGCTTCGTAAGCTGATCAATCAATTGTATGAATATACTTATGTATATCAATACTTTATTGCGTTAAAAATACTTCCTTCTGTCAGTTAGAAACATTTTAGTTAATTGCAATATACCCAATTAACCTTAAGGATAAAAAGGGTAGAAGAATATAATTTTTCGATTAAAATGTAAACATCTTGAATTTCCCCTTTTTAAGTATATGTATATAACTATACGTTTCCTATTTGACATACATATAATTATATTTTAGCGATCTGCCATTTGATTGATATTTTTTTTGTTTTTTCTTTAAAATATAAACTCATATTTTAAACAAATTTAAATATTTCAAAATATTACTTAACAAAAATACGAGAAAAAAAAGAAACTAGAAACAAAAAAGGAAAATATACAAACATTTAAAAAATGGTAATCCAAAATTAATCCACATGGTAAAATGTTCATGCATTTTGGTTGATCTCGTTTTTATTTGCATTTCATTCGTTTCGGTTTATCGTTTCGGTATTATAAAACGCATGGTTGTTGTTGTTGTTGTTATTGCTGTTTGTCAAGAGAGTGTTTTCTGTTTGATTTTATATATATGTATGTATATGTTTTTAAAAATTCGATTTGATATTTGATTTGTTTTATTTTGAATATTGTTTTAGCTGTTACCAATCGCCGCGTTGTTATTGTTATTGTTGTTCTTGCTGTGAGTTGCCCCAGCCATTTAGCGCGCGATGAAGAATCAAGCCAAAACACAAAAACCCACGAGGCAACACATTAAAACTTAGAATGACCAAATAAAAGACAGCTATAAAAGCAAAAAAAAAAACTTCTCAAAGTCAAACGAAACTAAAGTGTGGGGGGGGGAAGAAAAATGGCGGGAAATCTGTTTTGAAATTCTCATTATGTGCGAGGGGTAGCCAAAGAGTATGTTGAAGATGATGCAAGTGTCAACGATTGATCACTCCCATCACTTGTTGTTAATGGAGTTACCTATCCAGGTTTCTTGTCTATAATATCTAAAGATATTTGTTTCATCATTTGAGAAATTCTTGACACAACTCTCGTAGCATGGAGACATCATCATCATCAAGTCATTGCAAGTGCAGCGACAATTTGGTCATAAATCAAATTGGGTTGTCAATATAATGGCCTAAAGTTTATTAGCATATTTCGAAATGTGTTACAAGCAACCGAAATGGAAATGAAAATATAAATGAAAATGGAATGTGAACTGGAAATATATTTTTGCATTGGAAACCACAAAAAATTCTTGTGAAACTTTCGATGGAGCACGTAAAAAAAATAAAACTATTCACAATATCTTTTAAAGCGAGTTACTTTCTATGGAGAATCACAAGACGAAGAAAACAATACAAAGAAAGAAAGAAAAATGAAGAAATTCCTTAAACAAATTACGGCACCGATTTGCAGATACTCTACTCGAAACATAAGTAAATGTTAAATATTTACTCCAACTAACAATGAAGTTTAAATAAAAATTTGATATATAAAATGTTTACTATATATCAAGTCACTCTTTACACTTTCTTCTACACTTTTTAATACAAATAGAGAGATAGAGAGAGAGAGAGAGGGGGGGAATAGAGAGGGTATATGAATACTACACACAAAAATGAAGAAACATGTTTCGTCTAAACGACCAACGACCGACGACGAGGGCTTCCGGTTTCGCTTGGCAAGTGAGTTCATTATTTGTGCTCTGAGGCTTGGCCATATTCATAGTTGAAGTAACATTTGATGACTGACTACACGAGCGGGGGGCGGAGGGTCGTACGGCCGTATGGGTAACTTAGGATAGGCAAGGGGAACAGAAGAGAGGGGACGGCATCGAATTAACATATACAAAACTATGCGATAAAGCGTGGACTTGGATAGCAGCAGAAGCAGTAACTGAATGCTCGGTAATACTTATAATAAGCGAAGCTGTCGACGACACGCCGCTATGCGAAGGTCACAAGAGAAACAACCAACCGACTGAGGCAAAGAATTTATTCCCCCTCACCACCCGCCTCTCCTGGTACTCGACCATTACCCTGTAGTGTAGTGTAGTAGTGCCCCGCCGAATGCGATAAAGAAAGAAAAAAAAATATTGTAGGAATATAAACATGAAATGTAGAAGAGCTGAGGGGGTAAAAAATTAAAACTGATTGAATACTTTTCCAATTGCCCAAAAACGAAAAAACAGGAAGAAACAAAATTAAAAATCACCCAAAATAAGAGAAAAGCAGAGGTATATAAAGGTTGAAATTGCAATTTAAACAAACGAAATGAAAAGATAACATTAATGTAGATTGGTTAATGTGAAATGTACATCTAAAGTATACACAAATATGATTCAAGTCAGAGAGGACGAAAAATAAAGGAATCATAATATATAATATATATAGAAGATATTTACTATATATATAGTAGATTATCTATTGTAGTTCTAAGCAATCAATGTACAAATATGAGTCGAATCCATAAAGGAATATGTAAGTAGAAGATATATTCTATATTGTGGATCCAGTGTAATAGTAGATATAAGTGGATTAAGAATATATAAGAATTTTGTGAAATTTCAAACCGATTTTCCTATAACGTTAACGCATAAAACGATAATATATTATATTAATATATTTCGATTTATTCTTAAACCGTAAAAAGAACTAAAACCTTTTCCATTTTTCTATGGAAATAACAAAGAGAATCCTAATTGATAGTTTAAGTAAGATCAAAGATCTTAAATATGTCAAAATATAAATTCAACAGAAAGAATTAGTTATGAAAAAAAATATCTAATGTGAGACAAATATACAACTACAGTCGAACTTTCCTACAGTGAATATTCTATATAATATATGTAGTTCTGCATAAAATGAGTTAATTTCTATATAATGAAAAATTTTTAAGTTTTCCATCATAGGAAAGTTCGACTGTATTTATGTATAACAATTCAAAGATTTGATTTAAAGTTTTTTCTGCAAGCCCTGCTTTGCTTAAGCTCCGTCCCTGTTACACCAATTGCCCCTCTTCTCTGTCACTCTTAGTGGTCTGCCATGACGACTCACTCCATCTCTCTCTTCCAGTCTGGCATTCAATTGCGCAGCAAATGCAACAGTTAATTGCATTATTATTTCTTCCTCTCTCGCTCTTTTTCTCTCTCCCTCTTTCTTTCTCTTCATATTGCCACAGATATGTCGCAGATCTATAGGCATATGGAGATGTGGAGGTATGGAGGGATAGGGCTTTGGGTGACGTGTATAAGCGAATCGTTCATATTTATTCCAATGTTTATTTATGGTGATTCGAAATGAATAAGTATCGCATGTCTGTGTGAATGAATGATTGTGTGTATATGTGTGTGTGTAAGTGCAAAATATTATTGCGCCCAAAAAAAAAAAAATGAGAGAAAAAAAATATTGAAAAAAGTTCCCACCGATGGAAAAACAGCTCAGGCTCAGAGACAATAATAACTACAACAATAATAATAATAACGTGCTTCCTTCTCAAGGACATTTTAAAGTGCGTCGCAGAACGCAAAAACGAGTTTTGTTCAAAACCGAAAAAAGGAAAGGCAAAGAAACATAACCCTTAACCAGCTGACATGCCTCTGCCTGTGTGTGTGTGTGTGTGTGTGGGGAACAACAACTGCGTCACGGACAACCCTTAAAAAATTCAAAACAAATTTTAATTTATTTTTACTTCTTCTTCTTCTAATACAAGACACAAATTTTTTTTTTTTTGTGTTATTAAGCAACATAATCTTAATTAGAATATTATAAGCAATTTATTGCTGAAACTCGAGATTCCTAAAACTTTTTTTTTTCAAATTAATACTTTCTTAAAATATTCAACTGATCGTATTGCAATTGCAACTCTCGAAATTCCCAAAATGTTGAACAATTCTAAGAAAATATCTCAAACTGAAAATAACTTTTATTTTGTTTTCATTATTATTAATTGATTAATTAATCCGAAACATATTGGATGGATTTAACGTCTATTTTTTTTCCCATTTATTGATCTGTGGGAATTTTAAACTAAACATAAATAAGCTTACCTCATGCAAATACCCCTTTTTCAAAATTCTAACCTCATTGATTACGCATACGCCACATGTGACACTCGAGAGTAGAGGAAAAAACACAAAAAATATGAAGAACAAATACAACAACATTATGCAAAAGACCCAGAGAGAGAGAGAGAGAGAGAGAGGAAAAGCAGGTAGCCAACAGAAGAAACAATAAGGTAAACGGTAAACGGCTGGCAAACAATATTAGCGGCCGGCTTAAGTGCAATCATTCATGAGCCAACTAAGCGAAGAGAGGGAGCAGCAAAGAGAGAGGGAGAGAGAGAGACGTGAGGTGCAAGCGAAAAAAAGTAAGTAGGAGAGAAAGAGAGGGTGAGAGAGCAAATGAAAACGGATAAACACTGAAGGATGAGGAACTGTTGCTTCCTTGCTGTATGCATTCATATATGTATGTATGTGTGTGTGTGTGTGTTACTGTTCGTGTTTCAGCACGTCTTGAGCGCGTGCACAAGCAGGCAAGCTGACTGACTGAATGACTCGTTTAATGACTGACTGACTGACTGACTGACTGAGTGGCAACAGCCGCCGCCGCCACTGCTGCTTCTTATTGACATTGAGGCCGCCCGTTGCCGTCTGTTGAGTAACACCCGGCGCAGATGCTAAATAAGAAGCAGGAATTAAACTGTAAAGGTGTGTGTATGTGTGTGAGTCCTTATGTTGCGTGTCCTTATGCGTTGTATGACACCAAGAAGAAAACCAAGAGCAAATAACAACAACAACAAAGTGGACAAAAAAAGAAAAAAGCGGCTTAAAAAATAAATGAATGAAAGAAGGAATGAATGAATGATATTCGGCTTTAAGTACTGTAAAAATTTGCGATCATCAAATGTAGTCCAACAAATTGTATTCCATAGAAAAATACTAATCAAGTAAATATGTATGTATGTATATACATATGTAGATATAGATACAGATAAACAGATTATATAGGGTATCAATATGACTTTCCTATTGCTGCTTTTTTGTTGCAAAGAGAGAGAGAAGTTACAGATAAGATTGGTATAATTTTAATTTCTACTTTGATTTAATAGAAACAATCGGTAGTATTTCATTTGATTGATACTTTTCCAAAAATTATGCATACCAGTTTTGTCTTTTTTAATACTTTTCTATCTATTCTTGAAATCTAAAAATTTTCGATAATACTATATAGAACAAGTAGGTTAACTTACTTACATTGTATACTAGTACTAAATCATAATCAAATATAATTATTCCCCAAGGACATTTACGATTATAGTTCTTAAGAACTCTTCTAAAATGTTGCGATATTTTGTATACCCAAACGTACTCGATTTGTCTGATTCACCCGTTTAATTTAAAAATATAAAACAATTTAATCTATTCATCTGCCACTGTTTAGTATTATAATGTCTTTCAATGCGGCATATCAAGACTCATTTATTCAAGGATCAAAACCTTGTGTTAAGTTTTCGGGAATAAGTGTGTAGAATGTACTGGGTTAGATCTCTTTAATAAGTAAATTTCACATGAAGATTTACAATAAAATGTGAATCAAATTATTTCTATAATCTCTTCTAAATCTTTTTCCGTTAAAAATGTATACAAATTAAGATTTCTATCCTAAATAACCAGCTTTGGTGTAGAGGAACGTAGAAATATAGAAATGAGAATCGGCTGAATCCATCAATCTTTATATCAGTGAGAAAACAAATGATCCAAGCAACGCTTTTTTAAACAGTTATATGGATCCCTAATGGAACTTGCATTCAGAGTAAGTATCTTTTACTAATTATTCGCTGGAAATTGTGAAAAAAATCATGTTAAGAAATTAAGGAACTATTATAAACAAACCTTTATGCTCTATTAACGGTTGGAATTTTTGTTTTTTTAGCTTTTCTTTAAATATATTTTGTTGTATGTACTAATTTTACATTAACTGGGCTCAAATACTTATTGGGTTATTGTCAGTTAACTTTAATTATCAAAGCAGCGTGACCAGTTCTACAAACTGATTATAAATTACCTATTATGATTTTCTTATGATTTTACCATTTGACTTCTTTTATCAGGTGAATCTGGCTTCTTCCTTAATATAAACTATGAGACTAAAGTCTATTTGGTAGACTATCTGATTTAATCTCCATACATATATGTAAACAGTTCGAAGCAGATCAAATCGATTGTTAATTCTCAGAACTATATTTGTTTTTATTGATTATTGTTGCATTTCTGCACTTGCATTTCCCATTAATTACAAATTCGTTGATTATTAGGCATTTCTCATTGAAACTTTGGTTTCATTTGCAGTTTAAGCATGCAATGAAGAAAAGAAATTTCTAGGTAAAAGAATTTTTTATAGCGAATCAGGAAGATTTCGGGGGAAAACTTTTTTGTGGGGTACATCAAGGTTGCCTCAAGTGCAGCAAAAGTTACACTGGGAGAAATTGTTTATATAATTTTTATACTCTTCATTATGATATTATTGAACTAATTAATAAGATTGAAAAACTGTTGAATGTTTAGAATGTAGTTTGTTATTAAAACTAACAATTGGCCATATGATGATATATATCATACATATATGTTTGTTATCTGTTTCATTTTATCGCTTTAAGTATAAAAATTCTCTTTACACCAAATGCAATATCGGAAGCTTGGCTTAGGTCAACTAAATTTGGGTTCACTACTTGTTATATACAAAATATATGTATATATACTTTGATATGTGCTAGATGTATATATTTATGTATATGTATTGGATTTATGGAGACTTTGTGTTAGAGAAGTGAAATTCTAAGAAGATTTCGCTCTATACAATATATATACATATATGTATATATTCATACATATGGAAGGATATCTATGTGTGTGTCCACCGAAATCTTTTGAAATTTAAGTGATGCATTAACACTTAATAACTGTAAGTTTAATATTAATCGAATATGGAACATTAGTTACTATTATTAATATATAAATACAAACTATTAATCTATGGCTATTTAATAAATAATATGTAAATTCCACAAATTGTTCAATCAATGCCTTTTTAATCATAAAAAATGAAAGACTGCAAACCATTAAAATAGGAATGATCAATTGAAATTATGTTAAAATTTGCAATTTTTTTTATTCTATTCTAAAATGAAAGTGTATATCAAAACTTTATTCATGCGAAAGGCTGTGGAAAGTACGATCATATCGATAACTCAAATATCGCTTCCTTTTTTATTAAGCTTTTCTATTTTCATTTAGATTATCATAGAATTTTCCAGAGATGTCTTTTTTCAGTTAAGATGCAACTAAAAATTCTTGCTTCACGTTGTGAAATAATTTCTAAATTGCAATTGCAGCTAAAAACGCAAAAAACAACAAAAAACAACCACGACAGCAACAACAACAACAAAAACAGCCAAATAGGCAATGGAAATTTTGTGGAACGCAAACTTGTTGCTCTCTATGTACCTATGCATGTGTGTGTATGTATATATGAGAGTGTTAGTGTGTTCGTTGGTTTTTTATGTATGGTAAGAGGTTTACATACTTTAAATTGTGGTTAATTTTTTTGCATTATTTTTTTATACACTATTTTTTTTTATAATTTTTAACAAATTTTCTTCAATTTTCACTGGTAGCTCATAAAACAATAACAGCAGCAACAATAACAACAACAACAAAAACAATCACAAAACTTAAGTTGAATTTTTTTTGCACGTCATCAGCAAAAACCAAAAAACAACAACAACAAAATTGCGCGCATATATGTAAGCATGTGTGTGTGTGTCTGTGTTTTAGTCTCTTTCATTTCAACGTGTGCGTAATGTATGTATGTCTGTCTGTCTGCCTGTCTGTGTGTGTGGCGACGACAACAACGGGGCGTATGAGCAATGGGCAAAAAGGCGAAAACTTTGCCACTTTTTGTTGCAACGCAATGACAACAACTGCAAACAACAATAAGAACAGCAACAGCAAAACTAAACGCACTGCGCAAAAAAACAAAAACAAAACAAAAAGAAGGAAAACTACAACAACAACAACGGCAACAAAGTATAAAAACGCGCAAAACTTTACATTTGACGTAGTTGTTGCTATTGCTGCTGCTGCTGTGGGCGACGATTGGGACGCGACGACGCGTACGTTTTGCCCGTATACGACGAATCAAATAATTTTTTATTTTTTCTCTTTTGTACCGCTGCGTTTCAGCGACGCCGTTGTAAACGAGTCGACAGGTAGAGCAACACTGAAAGCAAGGCACAAGCGATGAGCGCAAAACGAAACGATGAGCAAAGCAGCGGCAGCAGCACCGACATAACAAAAAAAATGAATATAGGCAAGGGAGAGAGCATAGCATGGCCCGAGAGCGAGAGAGAGAGGGAGCCATAGCTAGATCCACAGCAATAGAGAGGCGGAGAGAGAAAGAGAGTCGTTGTATTCGTCGTCCGGTATTGGTATGCCCGTCGTTATTATTGTTGCTTCTTGACTCTTCTATTTGTTGCTGGAAATGTGTAAGTGTTTTTACATTTTGTGGTCGGTTGCCTGTGGATGTTGTTTTTGCTTTTGGCTTTGCTTTTGCTGTTTTTTACTTTTGCCAACACTTGTCGTTTGTTTGTTGTTGTTGCTCGCATTATGCAACAAAACACACGAAGTCAAAACGCTGCCCTCTGATTGGTTGAAAGGATGCTGAGCCGAACACCATAACGAAGGCAATTCTCTCGCTCTGTGTGACGTAGTGGTCAAGCAATTGAGCGTGACAATATAAAAAAAAAGCACACATATGCAAGGAGCATTAGCAGGGTGAGGAAGTGAGAGAGGAAGCATTATAGCAAACACCCGAAGAGTATTTGGAGGGATTATCTTTTGTCTTAGAAGCCAAAATGTCATCGGGGGAGTCATCATCATCGCCATATCCTCTCATCTTGTCATCATCATCCAATCACTAGAGAGCCCTGGCAGTGGCAATGCATTTTTGATTGATTCTAATTTAAACATCTAAAAGATATTTGATTCTCTTACAAATAAAAAAAACAATAAACATTCGGTAAAAGAGTTTTGGGCAAAATACAATTCATCACAACCAATAGGAACATATGTTGAGGACGGACCAAACAAACGATAACTTTTTCAGGTGCTAAGGTGAATTGAAAACGCGCTGAAACAAATCAAGGAATACCTTTTGAAATAGTTCCACTATAAACAAACTACATATATCCTAAACTGTAAGAAGCTTCTATTTCATTTATTTTAAATCAATAATTTGGTGAGAAAATATATATCAGATTCGCATAAACATCGGAACACGTTTGTCCAGAACAATCGATTTTTAATTCTGTAGTTATTGTTTTAATATTATTAGTTTTATTGGGAGTTCTTGTTTTACTAATAACTCAAAGGAAATCTTAACCAGAATGTAGCAGACCCAACTGATAACAGTAGGCTGATTTTCTTCAGAGAAAAACTGAAATTGATAGCCGCAAAAAACTACAACCTTGTTTCTACTCAGTCTCCTGAATCCTGATCTATATATTGATGGTTTTATAATAAAGTCTTCAAATCCGTACTTTTTCGCCATAGCATAGCTTTAAACTTAATTAACTTGGATTAATCAACTCCGTTTTCAGTACTGATCAAGAGTTTATATGTATGAAAATTTGAATAAACGATTTCCTAAATGATTATTACAAAGCAATCCTCAATCCTTTTCTCAAGTTTCACTTATTTTTACATTAAAAAAAATATTTTGTTTATATAAGATTCTTTATACAATGCTCGCAATTCTTGAAAATTCCTAAAACGATAGATAAATAGCTCCGAATAGGAGAAGACCACTAAAAAAATGTAGTAAAAGCTCGCTTAAGCGATCGATGAGGGTGAAATTGTTTCCATAAAGAATAAATGTTTCTTTTTGGGGAACTCTCATATAGACAGATATACATATATGTGGCTTTTAACTATAAGCAACATTTTTTTAATTTAATATTTTCAAATAAACTTTGACCTAATTTATTTAAAATTCCAAATTAATCTTCATTGATTTCAAATTGATGGTTGGTAGAATTTTACGAGTTTTTAGTGCAATTGTAAATCTATAAATCAGATCTACATACAACTTTGTTGTAAACATGTGAGTGATATGTATAAATTTCTCAATTTCCCTTTGCAATTACAATTTAATCATGGAATTACTCACAAATATTAATAAATCGATTCAGCTGTAGAAGCTATTAAAGATAAAGCCTAAGCCTGAATGGATAACCTAATAAATGAACGACTTTCTTAGATTCGATAGAACTAATTTTTTTTTTTTTAGCAATAAAATTTGTTTCGCATACATTTAAGAAAGATGTCCACTAATAAGAAATTTTACTCTATATATATATATATATACATATATATATATATATATACATATATATATATATATTATTAACTGTTTGCATTTTTGTGTTCAAACATAAAACACATGTTTTTAATAATTTTTATAAAAACAAAATGAAGCAAGCAAGTCGTCCCTGCCGACATTGAGTATACCCTGTACCAACTAGTTATATTAAATGAAATAGAATATCCTCGAAATCGCCATAAATTTCATGCAAAATTCTCTATAACATGCAGCAACAGCGAACGCATACTGTCTCGCTCACTCTTGCCAGCCAATGTCGCCTTGGCAATTCAGTGCAAAAGTCATATAGGTATATCTCCGATATTTATTGTCTGATTTCAACAAAATTTGGTCAGCTGGTGCAGTTTGGGTATAGAATTAGGTGTGCCAAGTTAGAATGCGATATCTTTAATACAGCTCTAGTAATACGTTTTCGCGATTTGCGGGGGCGGAAGTGGGCGTGGCAAAAATTTGAAATAAACTTGATCTGTGTACACACTAGACGCATGTTCACACCAAATTTGGATGCTCTATCTTTTATAGTCTCTGAGATCTAGGTGTTCATACGGACGGACGGACGGACAGACGGACAGACGGACGGACGGACAGACGGACAGACGGACATGTCTCAATCGACTCGGCTGTTGATGCTGATCAAGAATATATATACTTTATAGGGTCGGAAATGCTTAATTCTGCCTGTTACATACATTTTGGCGACTTTAATATACCCTTTTACCCTATGGGTACAGGGTATAATAAAAAAAACAACTATAAATCTTCCAGAATCTTCACACATTTACGCTGTGGGCTATGGGGATCTAAAAATGAGACTTTCCAGAAGTCTTTATCAACACTAACACTAACACAATCAAGTACAACAACAATAACAACAATAACAACAACAACAAAAAAACTATATGCGATAAGTAATTTGAATTTAAGTTTTTAGCTTTTGTTGCGAATTATATATTTAAACTTTATACCCTTTAAATAATAATAATTTAGATCTACTTCTAGGATCGGCATAGTCCTAGAAGACATCTCAATATAAAGGATATGCATATACTTTTTGGGTTATGTATGAATTGATAAGCATTTCCAGAAAGAAGGGCAAAGGACCTTTCGCTAACCCTGAAACAATGTCTATCCTTTGGAGTTAAAGCTTTCAGTTAGTCGCAGATACTTTCCCCGTTTCCGCATTATTAAAGATAAAGCATCTGCAAGTCGGCTATTGAAATTTGCATTTCATTTGCCTTTTTCTTCATTCATTTCATTTTATTTAATTTCATATTTCACTTCATTTGATTGTTGTTATATTTGTTGATAAATAATAACAATGAAATCTTTGCATTTCTTTTTAGTTTCGCTTTGAACAGCAAAGAACAAAAAATTAATAATAAAAAAAGAATGTTTGGGTTTTGTTTTTTGCACTCTTCTCCAAATTGATAAGATAAGCAAAGTAAAGCAACGAATTTTTTTTGAGACTTGCTCCGCCAATATGTGTGTTGGTGGGTGCATATAGAATACATATATACGTGAATACGGATAATACATACATACATAAGCACATACAAAGTAATATATAGTTGTGCACACACACGATGACAAAAGACAAAGCCATACAAGTTATACATATGTATATATATATATATGTATATACTGGACAAGTGGTTGAAGTGCGCGTGCCGCATGTCCCGTTGATAACTTTTTTTTTCTTTTCTTTTTACAGTCTGCTGCCTTGTTTTTGAAACGAAGTTTCTTATCGTGCGGTAGGGGCTAAACCGAAAAAATTAAGACTAAAAAGTGTAACGACACTTTTACCGTTACCAAATGTTTTGTCTTTTTCTTTCGCATTGAACAGTGTATGAGAATGTAGACAAAGAGGGACGCACAAGCAGCGATCGCGAGCTCGAGTTTGTTGGCAGAGGGACGCACAAGCAAATGCGGAAGAGGAAAGAGGTAGCGGACTCGAGTTTTAAGGCAGAGGGACGCACAAGCAAATTCAGAAGGGAAAAGAGGTAGCGGACTCGAGTTTTTAGGCAGAGGGATGCACAAACAAATTCGGAAGGGAAAAGAGGTAGCGAGCTCGAGTTTGCGAACAGAGGGACGCACAAATAAATGCGGGACGAACAAGTAAATACGGGACGCACAAGCAAGGATTCTGAGATTGAGAAAGCGTCATAAATGTGTCACACATGCATATACATATGTACATATGTATGTATTCGCGGTATATGCTCGGGTTCGCGATCCCGATCCCTTTTTCTCTGCCGGATGCTTGTTTGTTGCAAATATTGTCGTCGGGCGAAATTTGGCAGCCCACCTTGCATTAAATTATTATTGCATCTTACCCTTAGAATGTCTAAAATACCTGAGCAAAAGATTTTTTCAAAATCTAAACACGTTTAGAAGTAATAGCCGTAAACCTGAGTAGGTGTATATAGAGCCTGGTTGCGGGCAACAACATTCAAATATGTTTTACTAGACTTGGTTCCTTAAAACTGCTGGCAAGATATGTCAAAAACTCCCTAACTGATTTTGCTCAAATTTTCAAATTATTTTTATTATAATAAACCCATTTTTTTATAAACCTATCTGAACTAATATAATTGTGTCGCTTTGTTGTTTTTTTTTAGATTTAGCTAAGTCTCCCAAAATGGGTCGAAAAAGTGACTTTTATCAAATCTGTAAAAAATTAATTTTTTTGGAATTTTGAATTTTTTATAGTTTATCGTATGGGCTGAAGTCTTACAATTTAAATAATGTTTGGTTTTTGCAATTCGGATGAACGTGGCATTTTGGTAGCATTTGAGCTACTTTTTTTATATGGTTTCCTGTTGGGCGGAGTATTTCGAAATATGTACATTCATCCATATGTATATAGTTTTTAAAAAAATATTAAAAAAAAATTGTTAAAGCATTAATTAAAATAAATTTTTTTTTTTCAAAATTGCATGAATAAAGCAGCTCTCACCCCCTTAATCGAAAGAAACTTCGTTTCATCTGGGTGTCCCATGACACCTCTCTTCTTTTTATTTTGATATTTTGGTGTTGGTTTTTTTTTCTTCTTGTCTTTTTTTTGTTTTTGGCCATGTGTCATGAGTCATGCTCAATCGGTAGCCAACAAGGAGAGTGATTCATTCCATTTTACACCATTCCATTCTACCTTGACCCAAACGCAACGGGACTAAATTGACTTTGCTGCAGTTGCAGATACATTTGTATCTTTTAACCCATTAAGGGCAGACACAACGAAAAATGGAAAAACGAAAAAAAATAAAAAATAAAATACAAAAAACTGGAGGGAAAGAAAAAAAAAGCGTCCATTGGTGAAAGTTGTTGGTCAGGCCTGTGAAAACGTTAGCAACGACTTTTCCATTTGTTAAATTGGAGAGTGGAGAACTGAGGAGAGTGTAAGAGAGAGAGAGAGAGATCCGGAGAGAAGCCACAGCGGAGCGGGGTAGAGTGAAACAAACTGAGATAGATTATGTTTAATTTCTTTCCCATTTGCCATGTACTCATGTACATATGTACATAGATACTTACCTTTTATGTAAATTGTATGCCAAATTGTTCATACTTCTTGTTACTCCTTTACCCTACCCCTCTCGCTTCGCTTCCCTTGCCTTCCTCTACTAGCTGAAGTCCATGCAAAACTGAGACCACAAAAGACACAACTTGGGATAAGAAAGAGATATACATTCGACTTGCAGAGCGTGAGATTTTTGGCACACATGTCGTCCGGCTGACAAATGGACGGAAATGGACACACACGACGAGACGCCAACAGCTGAGCTGAGCTGAGCTGGGCTGAACTGAACTGAGCGAAACTAAGTATGGCCAGTAGGGATGGGATAGAGGGGGTAACATTCCCGGGAGGGAAAGGGGAATAATGAAGTCAAAATGGTCACGCTTACCCGCACATGGACGGAATGGAACATTATAATGACCAACCAGAGGAGGACGTGAGAACGAAAGCAAATATCAACGTGCACAAAGAAATGAAATAACTTGGCTGTCGGTTTGTCCAACCATGGAAATGGTACGACAACTTCAACCAAGATCAAAGTTGAAAAAGAAAGAAAGACACAGGGGCCAGAGATAAACTGAAAGAAGAAGACTTTGTGTGTGGGTTGGCAGTGGCATAGGCGGCGGCGGCGGCGGCGGCAGCGGCAGCAGTCTTCCGATTGAATGAGACGATAATAAAAACTGAAGACAGCAGAAATTAGGTGACAAGTTCCCAAAGAAAATAGTCGCTTAACTCTGCATTAGTTGATTTATGTAAAGGTTAAGTCAACTGCGCTTTATGACCTTTTAGTATTGGCGCCCAACGTGGGGCAACTAGTAAAAACTAATGGGCAAAACAAATGATCGCCAAATTTAACATTTAAAAGCTTCAAAATTAAAGTTCTAAGCTTACCAAAGGACTTGCACTTATCCCAATGATGGATAAGTAATCGATCGATATAATATAAAGTAATTGCATAGAATTAATACCAACACAATAAAGAAATCTAGTCAGAGATTGCATGTATTTAATCTTAGTCATTGAAAGAACGGCAATTGAAGGGATTGTATATTATATACATCTTTATGTTTGACGTAATGGTAATTGCTGGCATCAGTCCCATTCTTTTCTCATTAATACTTAACGATTTCCTAGAACAAACTTTTAATACCTTAACTAACTGCCCTAGTACATGAATATAATTTGCATGTTAATGTTTCGAATTGCACTTGAGCCTATCATCACCAACAGTCCGGCAGTGCATGCTGTTCACAGCTGCTAACTAACCAAGCGACCGACGGACCAACCAACTAACCAGTCGACAACCTTGACACAAATGCATGCAGAGATCCCCAACACACACACACTCGCACATACACATCCGCACAATCAAGGGCGAGGGCACAGTCATCCAGGGAAAAGTGGGCGTATTTATCGCACGGACCCGGACCCTCTGTCGGTTTGTCTGTTTGCCTGTCTGTCTGTCTGTCTGTCTGTGTATGTGTGTGTATATGCTGGGCCTTCTCTCGTCTCATCAGGTAGCAACCTGGCACTCATTTGCCTAATAGAACAATTATCGACGCCTACGGGCGATGGATGGCTGGCGAACGTTGTGGGGCGTTACATAAATATAACACATAATGATGACGCTCATCATAATGAGGATGCGGATGATGATGATGATGATGATTGGTCATAGCCAACAACAGGTTAGTCTTCTTAATGCGTGGTCAACATGAAGGCCAATGCAAAGGAATACCAATAAGCACGTTTCAAGCCAATTTCTTCGACATCCTTCGACATTTCTCTCCTCTGCTCTAATGTTACATATAAATAATTCATACTTTTAGAATAAAATTTTGATAATCGAATGCAAATCGAATGTTTTAAATAGACAAAATAAGTTGAATATATATTTATATCGATGTCTAATCGATTAGGTAATGATTCTAGCCAAAGTTTGAATTTGTTTTACAAATTCATATTCATCCTTTTTGAATCCTTAAAAGAACTTTCATTTCGATTGCAGGCTTTTCCTTTAAGCATATAGATTCCATGTTATATATTATATATTTTACAGATCTAACGATACACAACGATATTTAAGCATTTGCCAATGAAACAAACTGTACAATAACAAAATTAGTATAATAAATTTCCATATGGTGCATTTTCTATAATTTTTGTGTAAAAGATTTCAACACACATCCTTACACGCACACACACAGAGTGAAGAGCACACAATATATAGAATTTTCGCATTGAAAATTTCATGTATTTCACACATTTTCCTCATTTTCCTTTCACACTTTTGTCTTGTGAAAAATACAATGGATGCCGCGCCATAATGAATGAGCGCTAGAAGAGGGCGCCAAGAGTTGAAAGACAAAGCAAACAGCCAGCAAACTGACGACTCGCCAAGAGAGAAACATAGAGAAACAGAGAGAGAGAGAGAGCAAGAGAGAGAAAGGGAACTAGAGGAAGATAAATAGAGAGAATAAAGGAGGAGAAAAAAAAAGCCAGGCAGACAAAGTGCAAGCGCACTTTTACGGCTGTTGCTTGCAAAGGCAACGCAAATAAGCGGCAAGGACATCAACGCGAGGCCATTTGCGATGCGCTTAAAAATGTCAAGGCCCCTACCCACCGCCACCCCTTTTGTCACCCAAACATAAACCGTCTCCTGAATGTTGCCCTAGCAACCTGGCAACCGAACAAATCCATAAGCCACCAAAGCTACCAAGCCAACCAACCATATCAAGGACAATTCAATTAACAAACAATGGGCTACAACAACACAACACAAACTTACACACACACACACACACATACATACAGATATGCATATGCATATGAATAGGATGCCTGGCAAGGACACACATGGAAGGATTCTAACATAGGTACAAAAACAAAACTCATAGATCACAACCTTATAGAAACCCGTCAACTTTATGTAAATTGAATTAACATGTCCAACTTTTTGTTTTTGTTTCTCTCACCCAGCACCTGTTGATTTAGACAATGAAAGGAAAATATATATGTATATACATTCGTATTCTATACGTAGATATCTACAGCTGTCCTTTAAGCTATGGGCCCGGAGATTAGTTGTAATTACTTATAATAATAATTAGCTTTAAAGTCCTTTTCATTTGCCTGCCAGGACTTAAGAATTAAAGTATTAACAAATTGACTTGAGTCAAGTTTATATTTATTGTTTCTTAAGGAATAAATATTTTATTATAAATTCGTTATTGCCCAAAGATGCGAGTCATCGGCCTACCACATTGAGGCGTGGCATTTGTATTTCGACAAAATCTGTGTATAAATGTTCTCTCACTTTTCAGCACTTAACAGCCAAGCAACTTTTGTATTTTACTTTAATTGCTATTAAAAGTTCCTATCAAAAAACTAAAAATTGATGGAAAGTATTGAAAAACTACAAACGATGGAATTGAATTTGGATATCAGATCCTAAATGGTAGCTAAGTTTAACGCTGGAAACGACATTGAAAGTGAATGCAAGTGAAGTAGTATGCTTAAAAAGCATATTGATCTAAAAGAGAAGAATCTCAACGCCTACTGATGTCCATGTAAGACAAGATCATAAAATATACATTTTCCAAAACCTCAAAATCCTGCAGATCTGTTCAATTTGACCTAAAAGAATTCATTTAGTGAGCACCCATTCCAAGGCTCAAGGATGTCCCGGCTATATAAAAGGCAAACAAGCTTAAAAGACTCACCAAAGGAGTAGTGAGAAGACAAAGGAGTTCTGAAGAAGTTTTCTATGGACAGACCTTTTAACATTTTTTTCGTAAGAATGCTCATAGAGCAGAGAAAAAAGTTGTCAAAAGGTGAGCCATGGAAAAAAACTCTGTCATGTCCTGGTTATATGTTGTTTCTATCATCGGATCGATCAACCAAGGTAAATAGTTTAGGAATCTAAATGATAATGCCTATTCACCTATGGGCTTAGTGGTGAATCCTTGACTCACTGAGTGATGTAGAACTGGCCGTCTAAAAGTCCAGATTTTAATAATATTAATAATGTTGTCTGGTCTCTTTTGGAAGACAAAAGAACAGTTTGGCTAAATAAAACCAGAGAAGAAACGATATCTGAGGTTACTTCCATTTGGAAAGAGATCTCTCTAGAGATTTTCCAAAAATTTAATGGATTCAGTGGCGAGACGCCTACAAAAAGTTATTGCAGTCAAAAGAGGATATATCTCTTATTCAAAATTTTCTTCATTCATTTCAATCCATAAACGTTAAAGGATTCGGTTACGGTTATGGCAGGTAACTGTTTAATTTTAATATCAAGGATTTCATCTGTCGCCTAAAGGATGGATACTTAATTTGTTTGCTTATCTTGCTTTGGAGATATAAAATGGTTGATTTCCGAGAAATTTTCAACACCTTTCAATCAGAAGACGTCACGGTCCTCCTGCTCCTTCCACTCGACTGTCAATGTTCTAAATAAGGATAAACATAAATATAATCTTGTTCCACACAAAACGATCTAAACGCCAATCATTGTCGTTTCCATTCGTTTTCTTCTTTACAGCCACGCTGTCTACATCAGGCATTCGTACTTCTTCAATACCCTACACTGAAAGGGTATATCAAGATCGTTGAAGGAAGGAAAACAAAAAGCATTAGCTACCCAATAAAGACACGTGAAATGGGTATCACTGACAGTCAAGACTGAATTATAATTAAACACTTTGATGACAAAGCTGGGAAATAGGGTAACCAAGGGTCTATCAACTGCTTTCTCTTTCTGGTTTTCTTTCTTCATCGTTTTGTCAGTGTTTTACTGTGGCTTTGCGTGTCAAATCAGATTTTATAATTTTAGCTGTTGGCAGCGGACTTGAGCATGTTTTTCTCTATTTTACTTTTGTTTTCATGTCGTCGCCGTCGCATTTTCGCCGTTGTTGTTGTTGTTGCTTTTGTTTTTTTATATTTTTTTTTTCTGTTTTGTCCTAGACGCAACAATTTCACTTTAACAATGTCCAAATCCGATCAGCGGTCTTTGTGCCAATGCTAATTGAGGGAAATAATGCTGCCGAGTGTCTTGCAAATCGTTTGCTAATTGCCCAACGGAGAAATTAAGTCAATTCAGATGCATTTCAGAACCTAAAGCTAGTTCCGACGGGAAGGAAGGAAGGGAAAGAGGGATAAAGCAGAATGTGTGTAATTTTTGTCTCTTCTTCTACATCTTCGCAAGTTGTCACGCACTTTGACATATCCTGTAGACAAAACAAGAGCTTAACCACAAGGCTAGAGAGCTTCTAATTATGATTTTGGCCTATTCAAAATGATACGCAACTCTGAAGACCGAAAAGAAGGAGTTAACGTTCTACTTTAAAGTGTATTGAAATCATCCTAATCATCTAAATTGTTTTAGAGAAAGCATTTGATACTATCCAATCCTTTTACATAAAATAAAAAAAATAGTTTAACTTTAATAAAACACAAGCAATACATTTCTCTAGAAAAAGATCACCAAAGATATCTGCCAAACAGTCCCATAGATCTGAATGTCAATGACTTTCTCCTGGGATAAAAAGGGGCGCTACTTGGGAGTCATTTAAGTATCATGTAGGCTATACCATTGATAGAATCAATACCCCATCCCGAATTCTATATTCCTTTATCAAAAAGGAACTCCAGTTAATCTAATAGAAAAACTAGAAGGATGGGCTAACTTCGGCCTTGCCGAAGTTTGTATACCCTTGCAAACTGTTATTTAACAATTTGAATATATACATTATAAATAATGTGACAAAATCATTAGAAAGCATATAAAACAAGTCAAACCTACATTAAATGTTTGTAGCATGAGAAAAAAAAGTATTTCGAAAAAAAAAATTTTTTTGCCCTTATTGTTCCTATGGGAGCTATAGCATATAGATGACCGATTTGTCTGAAACTTAGCACAGACATTTCTATATATACTAAACTTCCAAAAACCAAGTTTCGTGACAGTCGCTTTCAAAACACCCAAAGTATTGCTCTAAAACTATATTCTTGACCGATCGTTCCTATGGGACTTATTAATATGGTCAACCGATTCTGATCAAACTTGGTGGAGTTGTTTAGAGATGTATTAAACTTATGAACCCCAAATTTCGTAACAATTGATTGAAAAACAACAAAGTTATTGAAGTTTAATTCTATTCTTTACCGATCGTTCCTTTGGGAGCTATATGATATAGTCATCCGATCGGGATGATTCCGAGATATACAACGCCTGCAGCAAAAAGAAGCCTAGGTGCAATTTCAGCTCTGTAGCTTTAAGGATCTCGGAGTAGAAGCTGTTGATCCAGACAGACGGATTGACAGACAAACGGACATGGCTATATCAACTCAGCTCGTCGTGCTGATCAAGAATATATATACTTTATATAGTCGAAAACGCTTCCTTCTATGCGTTGCCAACTTTTGACCAAAATTAATATACCCTTGCAAGGGTATAACAAGTAATACTTGTTCGGATCGGTTAACTTAATCAAATGTTTCCAAATGTCAAAAGACTACAAACTGATATTGAAACTCCTTTGGCATCACTTCACCTTTGATCTTCACCACAAAGCCAAGTAAGAAAGGATATTAGATAGATTGAGCAGACGGAATGATAATTTTAATAGATCTATATATTCAACCTTTAGCCACGTAAACTAAATACATATGTAAACATGTAAACAAATGCACATAGATAAAAGTAAGGTCAAGTTTGCTTCTGCTTAATTTTTTCTCTAATTTAATATGTTTTATACATACACTCATGATGAAAATACTAGATACACTTGACAGCTTCTAAGTGAAAAAGTTGAAAAAAACGACACGAATGTGTTTAGTGTAAGTATTCCTTAAAAAGATGTTAATTGTAGTAAAAAATTATAAATATCGCATGTAGATGGGTCGGAATATTCATTGTTCAAGTGAGGAACGCAGAATTGCTATAACCCTCAGAAGGACCGGCAAATCTCTGCGAGATATTGCTACATTAATGGAAAGATCCATTTATCACCGCTATTGTCCTAGTTAGTCACCTGATCTAGGTCCAATAGAAAACTTGTGGAGTGAACTCAAAAAACTGAGGACAAAAACAAAAAAAAATGTGCCAACAAGCGACAAGAAGCTTAGAAAACAAATCGATAGAGACCTGTCAAGCCTTAATTAATAGTATGCTCAGCCGATTGGAGAAAGTGATCAAAAAAATCTCAAAACTTCGGCAGTGCTGAAGTTTGTATACCCTTGCAAACTGTTATTTAACAATTACATATTTACAATGTGACAAAATCATTGGAAAACATTTAAAACAAGTCAAACCTCTATTATATGCTTCGAAAAAAAAAATTTCGGTCCGATTGTTCCTATGGGAGCTATAGCATATAGATGACCGATTTGCCTAAAACTTAGCACAGGCATTTTTATATATATTAAACTTCCAAATACCAAATTTCGTGACAATCGTTTAAAAAACACCCAAGTTATTGCTCTAAGACGATATTCTTGATTCTAGCTATATAATATAGTCAACTGATTCTAATGAAACTTGGTGGATATGTTAGAAAGTATACCAAACTCATAAGCAACAATTGTAATATTTGATTGAAAAACAACAAAGTTATGGAGGTTTAACTCTATTCTCGACCGATCGTTCCTATGGGAGCTTAATGATATTCTCATCCGATCGGGATGATTCCGAGATATACAATGATTGCACCAAGAAGAAGCCTAGGTGCAAAATTTCACTCTGTACTTTACTTTACTCTACAGCTTTAAGGGATTCGGAGGAGAAGCTGTTGATCCAGACAGACAGACGGACAGCTCATCGTCCTGATCAAGAATATATATACTTTATATAGTCGGAGATGCTTCCTTCCATGCGTTGCAAACTTTTAACCAAAATTAATATACCCTTTTTGCTGGGGTATAATAAAGGTGGATATGCTGGATATTAGTCAAATAATAAAATGAAAATAGATTTTAAGTAGTATGAAAATCAAAAAAAATTTAATTTCATTTAGAAAGTTTAGTCAAGCATAAGGTGCCAAATTTTAATTTTCGTCGGTAACATTTGAAAAATATACATATTTTTTTTAATTACATTTTTTTTTAATAATTTAAATTAATTTTGCACAAAGCTAAAGCTGAACCTTACAATTTGTATCTATTATTTTCATCATGAGTGTACGTTTACCTTGCAAATTTAAATATTGTGTAACAAATATAATTCAAATAAAATGTAAATAGTTAACTCATGACAGATCATTACAGAGACTTATTTGAAACTTGCTAGGAACTAGATCCGAGAATCTTGTAGAATTCTCTCAGCATATTGTGGCGCTCTGACGATGGTCGAAATTGAATGACAAGAGTGTCAGGAGTGACGAGTTAAAAGCGAGTTCAGGTGCCAAAATCGGCAAACAATATGTATTCACTTTGGAAAGGGACACGCTAGAGACCAGTCGTGACTCACTGAGTTCCTCGGGCGATAATGGACGATACCTTTTGCAGCTAAGTCCGAAATCTTGCCTATTCCAACTTATATATGTATGTATATAGTAAAAGGGATGGGAGAAAAGCTTCATATAGATCTATAGATATAGAAACTATTGTATTATGTATTAAAAAAGATACTATAAATTGAAATTAAAACTAAAATTTGTTCTTAAATCAAACATTTAATTCTCTTAAAAAATAACCAAGTATAGAAATTTCATCATCAACAGTTAATTTGTAATTTTGTCAGAAGGACTTCACATTAATAAACTCGTAGATGAAATGCCTCTCTTTAAAGGTTAATTTAAAAATTCAATTTAAAATTGAAAAGTTTTATGGTACTTTTTTGTTTATTGTTATAAACAATGTTTTGTTTATTGTTATAAACAATATCGACAATAATGTAAGTAATTTTTAATGGCAGTTTCAACTGCACAAAAAAAAACCTTATTCATTCGTTTCACTTTGCTAAAATGATTCATTTATCCATGATTAAAGAATTGTCTACTTTTAACTGGAAATAAATAAAGACAGTAAATTTCAAATACCAAAACTATTATCGATATGTTAATGCATTTTCAAGTTAATAATACTTTGATTCTATGATAGATCTAAGACAGCTCACAGTTTATATTGTATAATAACAATTGATTGAAAGCTATGTAGTCCATTAGTTCTACATACGATCAAATTTATAGCTGATCAAACTTAATAGCTTTAAAATTTACTGATTTCATATGGAGATGGAAACGAAGTTTACCTTATAAGTTTCAAAAGTATTTGAATCAATTTTAGCATACTTTACTTATTAAATTGTTCATTTTGCTTTTATTGGAAAAAAAATTCCCATTGTTGTCAATTTCTATTCTTGGACTTCCTCTATCGATACGAGATGACTTAGCTGTTCCTTGGACTTACTCTTTCTATAGCATAAACTTGAGTTCGAGGAAGTTCCGATAAAGTAGAAAATATTTTACCAATTACGAATATTATATTGCAAAATGAGTCAACTGGGTGCAAAATGCAAAAACAAAGATAAATCTTTTTAAGAATGAAGGAAAAGACTTATCATTTGAAGTGACCAAGTTCTTTTCTTTTACGAACTTTGTCTTAAGGGAACATCAAAATAAATATAAATTATAAGCTAAAGAATGAGAGGATAAGTTATAAGCTAAAGAATGTGTGTATTAAGAAATATTTGTGGATGTATTAAATAGATGATTTGAATCGAGATTCTATTGTATATACTTATGAGTGTATGTGTGTATATTCAAAAGGCTGTACAAAAACTTTATATTTTCAATTCAAATAACGTTAAGGAAAGTGCAGATAATTGAAAGGATTCATATTTAACTCAATATCTAGCAAACTTGATGCATAAACTTGCAATTGAATAAAAATTGTAAGAAAAGAAGAAGAATGTTTGTAAGGAAAGAAGAAGAATGTTTGTTCGATTATTTTCTTCTTTTTTTCTTGATCAGCACGGCGAGCTGAGTTGGTTTAGCCATGTCCGTCTGTCTGTCTGTCTATCCCTCTGTTTGGATCAACACGATCTCTTCCGAGACCCTTAAAGTTTTCGAGCTAAAATTTTGCCACAGACTTCTTTTTGCTGTAGGCATGTATATCTCGGAATCATCCCGATCGGATGACTATATCATGTAGCTCCCATAGGAACGATCAGTCGGGAATAGCGTTAAACTTTAATAACTTTGTTGGTTTTGCATTCAATATTATGAAACTTGTTATTTATAGGTTTAACATACTTTTGAACATATTCACCAAGTTTTGTCAGAATCGGTTCACTATATTATATAGCCCCCATAGGAACATAACTTGGTTGTTTTAATAGCTATTGTCATGAAATTTGGTAATGGTAACTTTAGTAGGTACATATAGAAATATCCGTGTCACGTTTCAGCAGAATCGGTTGACTATATGCCAGAGCTCTCATAGGAACAATCCGACAAAACAATTTCATTAGTATGAATTACTTTTTTCTTAAGCCAGGAACATTAAATTTAGGATTGATTTATTTAAATGCCAAAAAAACAGAAGTTAAGCAATTCTTCTAGTTTTCTTAGTATTCAAAACCTCATTCATTAAAGTTATTTAATTTCGAAACTCGAATACAATTAGTTGTTTAGTTTTAAATCTTAATCTAGCCATCACTGGTAAACAGAATTTAAGGCCTAAAACGATGCCTAAAAACGAAAGAGGGCTTTTGCATAGAATCAAACAGGTGCTCGAAAACAACGATGGGTAAACCGAAAATGAAATGTGCGTGCACTTAAATTGCGTTTTTCGGTCAACCGCAGAATCGTCCGCTTACCATTTTACCAGCATGCACACCATTCCATTCCATTCGTATAACCAACCACCCACTGACCCAATTGTCGGCACACCCTGACTACTCATGCAGTGGAGTTGTAGGGACAAGGGACAGGGGACAGGATGAAAGGTCAGCTATACGACTGAATGAGTCGCAGTCAAGCGAGGGCAACATCATCATCATCATCAACAGCATCATCATCGCGTTTTAATGGTGGACAATCGCTGTGTGTTTTCAAGGAACTGACACTATGATGACAGGATGCTTAATAAACGGCCATGCCGCTGTCTCCCATGGACTAAAGATGAGGATGCAAAATTGGATTTCATTGCATGGCCTTGTCCAGGATATTGAATGGCAATTGCTGTTGCTGCCTTTTTTGTTGTTGTTTATTTTTTGTGGTTTGTTTAGTGCAAATTGCAATTCAATTGGATTTGCTTTGAATAATGTTCTAAGAGAAATCGTTGTAGAAATTTTGCATAACAAATATATAAAATAAAACATTTGTAAATGCAATAAATACATATTTGTTTATACAGTGTAAAAACTGCACAACAGCAATCCTTTTCTAAGGACAATGAAGGATACAATCCCTTTAAAAGACATAATTAATTTGTTTAAAGAAACTATGCCATTTCTACAGGATCATATTTTTTCCATCTTAGTTTAGAATCTGTTTAAAAGAAAATACTAAAATGGAATTCGTATTGTGTCGAACCATATTATCCGAACCAAAAAATATCATTTCATCTAGGTAAATATTGGATTGAAATAGATTTTGATTAAAGGGTTGACACGCTCTAAAAGCTCGACTTTTCACCAAAAAACTTTAACTTTTTAGCTACAAAATTAATATTTCGAATCGATGCATTCACATCGGTTTAAGAGAAGTTTTTCACTTTGTTCCTAAGAAATTGTCTCTACTTATGGGTAGGAGAGGATCAATTGGGGAAAATTGTTCTGATCGTCAAGAAATAGTTCTCTAAAGAGAAGTGACAGCCCAATAGAGATGTGCTTTATAGGAGATTTCACTGTAAATCCCTCTATAGAAAATAGGTGACTATATATGTATGTATATTTAGTGGCTTACAGTCAGAGAAATCTGAAGATTTGATCTGTTAAAAGTTCAAATTTATTGCCCCTAAATGTTAACGTTATTTTTTTGAACCTAGACTAAAAATTAGCTTTCATGGGAATGCGTCTTAACAAAATCTAATGGCATTGCTTTTTTTTGCTGGAACTGTTTAAACTACGAACTAGAACTGTCATTCGCCATCCCTTGAAGTTTAAGAACTAATATTTTAAATACATAACAGTTTCTCTCCTCCTTCCTGTCATGGCGGTTTTATTTTCTGTAGTCAGAGACAGACGGACGGACAGTCGGTCACAGAGATGGAGATGAAAGTTTATGGGAATAGCAGCCGCAGCAGTTCCCGATATCCATGATATGAATGCCACTGTGACTGACTCCCAGCTGTCTCTCCATATGTTTCCTTCCATAATACTCTTAGTACCAACTTGATTTCTCCTCCCGCCCCTTTCAATCCCTTACTTACAAACCTCCTCTCTCCTTGCCCGCTGGCTGCCTTCTGTTCTGGCCAATCCGTATTCACTTTTTTATGTGTCACGTTGAGTTATTTTCAACGCGAATTTTCGAATTTATTCGACGAACATTGGCCGCGTCTGCTTGACGACGGGGAAACAAGAAGAAGAAGAAGAGTTGGGGGGGTAAAATGGGCGAAAGGGGTTTAAGTGGAAGGGGGTAAAGGGTAGGAAGTAAGGTTCCCCGATATGCATTCTCATTCGCATTCTTTTACTGCTGCTGCTGCTGCTGCTTTTCTCTTGCATATGCGTTTTCTTTTCATATGTACCCTGCAAACAATAGGATAAACGAGCATATTGAAATGCCACAGAAGTATGTACAAATATATGTCCTACTTGTATACACACATACCAACACATATTAGGCCTAAGGCTCAAAGAAAGAGCAATTGAACTGTGCTCGCTAGATGGCGTTAGTGTGCGATTGGATTGATTTGCTTTTACAGTAGGTTTGCTCCAACTACTCAATATATGTATGTATGTAGGGTATTCAGAAGTCCATGTCCATGTATGAACCGTCGAACTTTTTTCTTCTTGTCTTTTTTCTTTGGTTTTTACTTTGCTTTTTTGGACATTGCCAGCGATGGCATTTTTGTGGCCCAAATTCATAGCAAGTGAGGTGATGATGCAGAGTACGGAGACGTGTGGGGGGCTGGGGTGGCATGGCAAAAGCACGGTAACGCGGGGGCATTGCAATGTGTCAGCGCCAGTTGCCTCAATGAATCTGTTTACATTTTCCACTTTGATGTCTCTCTCTCTCTCTCTTACTCACTCACTCTCTCGCTCGTATCCCCTTTTTCTCTCTATCCCTTGCTACGTTCTCTTTTGAATGAAAGAAATAAATACATATACATACATATGTATGTATGTACATATATACATACATACATATATGCATGTTAAATATGTATGCATGTGTGTATATCTCTCTGCTTTGCTAGCACTATCACTGTTGTGGTTAGCTTCTCTCGATTTTAATGCTGCACATGCCACACTAAATGTTGCACGTTGCACGTTTGTCCACCAAATGTTCATCTTGGCTGATAGCTGATAAGACTTTCCAAGCAAACAAAGTGACCAAAATGTGGAACTAAGGCTTTCAACCCCGCTTACTGGACAAACACACATACACACACATTTGCAATGTGACTTAAAAGCACCGTTAAACGGTGACAGACACAGCACAACAAAAAGCTGTTTTTAACGTTGCAGCAACAATAAGAAATGAAGCAAGCAAGTCGTCCCTGCCGACATTGAGTATACCCTGTACCAACTAGTTATATTAAATAAAATAAAATATCCTCGAAATCGTCATCAATTTCATGCAAAATTCTCTTTAACATGCAGCTACAGCGAACGCATGCTGTCTCGCTCACTCTTGCCAGCCAATGTCGCCTTGGCAATGCAGTGCAAAACTCATATAGCTATATCTTCGATTTTTATTGTCCGATTTCGACAAAATTTGGTCAGCTGGTCCAGTTTGGGTATATAATTAGGTGTGCCAAGTAAGAATACGATATCTTTAATACAGCTCTAGTAATACGTTTTCGCGATTTGCGGGGGCGGAAGTGGGCGTGGCAAAAATTTGAAACAAACTTGACCTGTGTATGCATTAGACGCATGTTCACACCAAATTTGGTGGCTCTAGCTCTTATAGTCTCCGAGATCTAGGTGTTCATACGGACGGACGGACAGACGGACAGACGGACGGACAGACAGACATGTCTCAATCAACTCGGCTGGTGATGCTGATCAAGAATATATATACTTTATGGGGTCGGAAACGCTTCCTTCTGCCTGTTACATACATTTTAGCGACTTTAATATACCCTTTTACCCTATGGGTACAGGGTATAAAAACAACAACGACAAAGAAAAGTTGCCACCAAGCGACTTCTAATAAAAACCGGGACACCACCAGGAAAATTGTTCAAGAAAATTCTTGTAAAAAATTAGAAAGAAAAAAGCAAAAAAAAAAAAAAACAGCAACAACCGCAGATGATCATCATGATGACGATGACAACGACAGCGTCGATGTCGACGTCGACGACGACGCCAACAGCAACAACAACAGCAGCAATGCCAATTTTGCCGTTAGTTTGTGTTTTTTTTTTTCTTTTTTGCCGAAGAGCTCAAGAGAAAGAGCACAACCAGAGACAGAGACACAGAGCAAAGTAAGAGAGCGCGCAACGGAGAGAAAATTTTTGCTAAGGCGCGACTTGCAGCGTAGCAGCAGCAGCAGCAGCTAAAAGACAATTGCAACAGAAGATAAAATGGTGCAGGCAGCAAAAGCGGCAATATCGAAGTGCATTATTTTTCAATTTACATTTTTGAACATTTTCATAGAAATTTGCAGCGATTCATTGCAAAACTGTTTCAGGTTTTCCTTTATTGGTTTTCATTTTAAGAACCAGACTAAAAAAATCTCCTTGCTAATCATCGATTTATTTATAAAAATTATCGTATTTTATAAAAATTATTATATTTTATAATTATTTTATCGATTAGATAAAACAAGTAATTGATGAAGATAAATATAGAAATTAACTATAAATTAGTAAAATACGCCCTTGAAATATACAGATCAGACTACTATATACATATGAATATACACATTTTATGACATGATTAACATTCATATCGATTTTTAGATATTTATCGATGACACGCGAAATAGTAATTTGAATTTATAGGAATATTTTGACCACTAAACGTTTAGTATAACTTTTGTCACCTGAATCTATGTGTATATATACACATAGATTCATATACAATATAATATATACGTCTATGTAAATATGTTTCTTGGTGTTAGTGTGTGGCCAACAGAATCCGGCTTTTGCTCTAACAATTTCTCACTGGCCAAACAACAAAAAAAAAAATCCGAGTATAAAACACAGAAATTCAGAGAAAGAGGAGCACAAGAAAATAAATGGACAAAAAAATGACGAAAAATTCAGAGAATACAGCAAAAAGATAATAAGAGACAAAAAACCAATTGGTAATAATAATAATAACGAAAAAAAAAAAAAAATTTTTTCAAACAGGAAAATGAAAAGAAATTTGTTCTGTTTTGTTCATAAATCAGTTGCAATTAAAATTAACTGGGAGGAGGGAGGGTAGAAAAAATGCCAGGCTAATTGGATTTGTAGTCAGACAGTGGGCCCGGTTCCGTCGTTCGCTTGGACACATTAGGAACGATGAAACGACGAATGCCGGCACCAGCAACACCGGCACCCGGCACTGGGCAACCGGCAACATGAAGCACGTGTGGTGCGCAATTTGTAGAATAAATTTTATTTTCTAGGTAGGGCGGGGCGGGGCGAGGTGCATGGTTGTACGGTGTATTGCGGTGCGAATCGCAGTTGCCACATTTTATTTATTTTATTGCAATTTGAATTTTTCACGTGTTTAGTAATCATTTTAGCATTATTGCAAACAACAACTAAAAAAAAAGTAGAAGAAAATTTAAGCACACAGACACAGACACCGAACGAAGCTTTCAGAATAATTGGCAGTTGTTATTGTTGCTAATGTTAATAAAAAAAAAAATAAAACAACAACAAAAATAAAACAAAACAACTATTCAAAATGCCGACTACGAGAGCATTAAGAGCAGCAGCGACAATAATAACAATAACAACAACAAATCATTAGAACTATTATCATCAACAACACGCGCATCCCACGTTCACGTTCACATTCACGTTACGTATACGTAATGCCCGTTTAGTTGTTCATTTGTTGTTTCTTTTCAATCTTTATTTGGCTCTCCTTTCTCATTATCATTATTAACAAAACATCATTATCATTATGATCATTGGTATTATTATTATTCTCATTATGATTGCAATGATTATGAACGAACATCTTCTACCCCACGAAACACGAACATCGTCTGAGCAGGCATCGCAATCGTCGACGTCTAAATGCGCACTAAAAATCCAGAAGTTGCCATCGCCGTCGTCGTGTTCCGTTCACATTCACGTTGAACGGTTTTGAAACGGCAGCTGCAGCAGCAGCAACATATACGGCTGGCTAACGGCAAACATACAGTGTATGTTGCTGATGATGATGATGATGGAACAAGCAAGTGCGGCCAAAAAGGCAATGCCAAATCCTTTTTACCTCTCTTTGTTACGCTCTCTCCCTTTTTCTCTTTCGTCTTTTTCCTATAGCTTTTTCTCTGTCGCTGTCGCTGTTGCTGAAGCTGTCTCGCGCTCTCCCTCTCTCTATCTCTCTCTCTTTATCTCATTCATATTCTTTTGCTCTTGGTATTTTTTAATGCCGCAAACAGCGTTTTTAGAAACTTGGGTAACAGAAGCCCAGCAGCCAAAGACAGTCAAATAGATTACTAGACAGAAGAGGCTCGCCTATGGTACAGCATAAAAACGCGCTCTCTTTTTCTTTCTCTTGAAATTTTTATAGCGGTATATGTATGCACATGCACATGACTGTCTGTGTGTGCGTGTGTTTGTGTGTGTTGGTAGTATGTGCCCGTTAACATGGATGAACTAACGTCAAATAGAACATGTGCTAATGAATTATCAACTGTCAGCACATAGCAAAGTGTAAAAACTCTTGCGAACATGGGAACGACGGGATTAGGACGACGACAAGGATGAGGATAGCGAATGTGAATGTGGAAGGAGATGCCAATGCTGAACAAGGAGCAAGTAAAAGGATAAAACAACCAAATAAGCCATCATATCTAATATGAAATTCAAAATAGATCTTATATTATATTCGATATACAGTAGAGATAACATTTTCCTATCTCTAATCAGTGGGGATATAGAAAATAAGAACATTTGTTGGATCAGCAGGAACATTATTATAATTTAAACCAATTTTTAATGAATAAAATTAAGAATTTCAAAGAAATTTAAACACAAGTTTCGATCGGTTAGTAGTTAGTTATATAACTGAATAATACTGTGATCAAACTTTGACAAAAAAAAAAACCATTTAAAAAATTTCATTTATTTAAACAAAAGAAAAGGTTATCGATCAAAGATTAATGCTACCTTTTTTATCAACAAATTTGAACAATAAATAAATTTGAAATGAAATGAGCAAATCAATAACTGACTTTCTTCCAAGTTATGACCCCATGCAACCCCACTTTACCCTCTTCCCATCAACACGATGACGATGCAACGAGAGCGAGAGCACAACCCATTCGTAAAAGGAGAAAAGAAAAGGCAAAAAAAAAAAATAAAAATAAAACATGGAAAGGAATGTATGCATGTAGCCTGCTTTTAGGCGTTAAACGCAACTTTTGTAATATGCATTTTTTGTATGCACTGCGCCTCTGTCTGTGTGTGTTTGTCTATGTCTATGTGTGTGTGTGTGTGTTTGTGTCGAAAGGTAAATGACATCAATGGAGGTTGGCTGGTGGCTGCTGCCTCAGCCGCTGCAACGTCTACATTTACGTCTACTGTTGATGCGGCTGGTCCTGCTTCTGCTCCTGCTCCTACTACTGCTGCCGCCTTTCGGTATGCGTCGACTAAGCGCTCGAGTCGTGTTTACTTTTTGCTTGCATTTTGGCCTTCGTTTCTGTTTGCTGCTTGCCTGCTTACAGCTTCCGGCTTTGGCCAACACACACAAACACACACACACACAGGGATGGCGAAGAGCGCAACTTATTGTGCGCGCGCCTAAATATATGCAATGACTTTTTCACAGCTTCAAATATAACTAAAGACAGCTGGGAATTTCGTAAAATAGAGCGGCCAATACTTAATAACTAATCAACACCCAAAATCTCTCCTTTATCCTCCCTCCATCCGTCCCTCTTTCACACAGTTTCCTCCAGTGTGATTTGAAAACTTTTCGAAAGGATGCAAATTGACGTTCCATTGTTTGCCCGATAACTAGAAATCGATGAAAACTTGTAAAGCAACCAAAAAAGAGAAGAAAAAAAGGCAAACGATGACATCAGAACGGAGAATTTGGATAAGGAGAGAATTAAGCGGGAACGGAATAAAATGTTTGAGTTACGACCACAAAGCCAAAAAATGGAGTTTAAAGTTACTAAATAACTTTTACTCACCTTAAATTAAGTGAATAAATGGGAATGGAAATTGATTCATGCTCGTTTCTAAACAATAATATTGCAAATATGTTTTCCAGAAACCGCTTAGGGAAGATTATGTAATAGAGAGAATTCCGTATTCGATTTGACAGGCTTACAAAGTGTGAAACTGGTTGCAATCAACGAAAAGGAACTAAAATACAATTTCTAGTAAAGAAATCACTTTTTGCACATGAGTAGAAGACGTGGCTAAAAGGATTTTTGAAAATTGCAAGTCTTTAAGAAATTGATTGAAAATAGACGTAAAGTAACATCTGGCGAGTAACATTATTATATAATGCAGAGAGAAGCAAAATATAAATCTTTTCAGAAACTTAAAGAAGCAGGGACAGATCCATAGAATAGGTTTGGCGTCAGCACCACCCCAAAATATGAAAAACACAGAGAAAATAAGTTACAAAGTATATGGACTAGAGATGGATACGTGCCAGCACGAACACGAAGGACAATTTTAAGCTACAGCCTCGTCCGGCACGATCATTTTTCAAAAAAGCAAGGCTCGGCCCAGCGCGATATTATATATACAGTCTGTCAAGAAACTGTTTACTAAATGGAAAAAAAATTTTTTCATTTTTTTTTTTGACTTAAGTTACAAAAAAAAAATATTTTTATTCATTTTGGTTCAATTTTTTCAATGCTTAATTCTTTCATAGATATTTTTAAGTTAAAGTATAAAAAACACAAATCAAAGCAATAAGTGTGAAACCAAAAACAATGAAGCAAGCAAGTCGTCCCTGCCGACATTGAGTATACCCTGTACCAACTAGTTATATTAAATGAAATAGATATCTTAAATGCAGCTCTAGTAGTACGTTTTCCCGATTTGCGGGGGCGGAAGTGGGCGTGGCAAAAATTTGAAACAAACTTGATCTGTCTGCACACTAGACGGATCTACAAACCAAATTTGGTAGCTCTAGCTCTTATAGTCTCCGAGATCTAGGTGTTCATACAGACGGACGGACAGACGGACGGACAGACGGACATGGCTCAATCGACTCGGCTAGTGATGCTGATCAAGAATATATATACTTTATGGGGTCAGAAATGTATATTTCTGCCTGTTACATACATTTTAGCGACTTTAATATACCCTTTTACCCTATGGGTACAGGGTATAAAAAAAAGAAATTTATACAAGTTTGAGCTTTTCGTTTAATATAATCCCGGACTTTGAAAATTTTCGCTGATTGGAATGGACAAAATTTTCTGTACAATTATTTGCAGTAGTTGCAGTTGTTTTTATTTTTCCAAAAATCAATCAATAGATGCAGCCAAATAATTCTCTTTTTCGCATGTCGATTGTAAATTGTAAATCGTATCAGAATTTTCCTAGCCTATAAAAGTTTCGTGCCTTTTGTGCTTTTAGTCTCGGCCCGAGCCTGCACGAAAAATGCCCATTCGTAATTTTTAGACACGAAGCCCGACAAGGGCAGTATCCATCTTCTATATGGACTGATCATATCATATCTTCTTATTGCGATGAACTAAAACTTCTTCTCGGCAATACAAAATGGTCTTGCGTGAGAGGATAATTTGCTATTTTTTTTTTAGCGATTTTTTCTATAATCACCCTTTATAACTTATAGCCTTCAATTTTAAATCAAATATTTCATGCTTGGCTGCTAATCGGCTGTCCTTAAAAAGTCCACAATTTTTGAAAATTATATTATAAATTTAATAACAAATGATATCCCATATTGTTCATTATAAACTTCTAATTTTTTATACAAAAAAAATTCCCCAAAAACTGTTTTAATGTTATTATAAAACATTTTATTGCTTTGTAAACAAAACAAAATTCCGCAAAAAAAAAAAAAAGTGGCAAATGGCTTTCACACTAGACGACCAGCTTAACAAATTTATGTATATAAACACATAAAACCAAAGTAAACAGTATACAATAATAATAATTTAAATTAATTTCTACCTTCACACTGTCTCAGAGCTGTAAGTAAAATGCAGTATTAAGTATAAATTCTGGCGAATTCAGCAATCCCATAATCATTCAACGTCATAATATAATAAAGTAAACAAACGTGTTTTTTTTTTTCTTTCTATCATTTGCCAGACAAAAAGCCTATTCTTATCTTCGTTTGGTGGAATCCGTGTGGCTACAGGTTTCAGTTAATATCGTTTTTCAGTGACTTCTCGAAGTGACTAATTAACACTATTCCTAATTGTTGCTTGTCAAAATAAAAAAGAAAAGAAAAAGAATGCCGTTGTGCTATATAAATAAATTCAAATGTATCATTCATTCATTAGCCAACATCGCAAATAGTATTTGGAATTTCTTTTAAAATGCAACTTGTAGACTAGTGTAATTCGAAATGTCAATTAAACAATTGCAATTAGCCTTATAGGGCATCCTCTTGAATTTGATTTGACGTAACGTTTTAAATGGATTTACGTGACAATTTATGAGCAAGTGAATCAAGATCAAACCTCTGACGTAACGATCATTATACCCTGTACCCAAAGGGTAAAAGGGTATATTAAAGTCGCTAAAATGTATTTAACAGGCAGACGGAAGTGTTTCCGACCCCATAAAGTATATATATTCTTGATCAGCATCAATAGCCGAGTCGATTGAGACATGTCCAGCTGTCCGTATGAGCCACTCGATCTCAGAGACTATAAGAGCTAGAGCTACCAAATTTGGTGTGAACATCCGTCTAATGTCAAAGCAGATCAAGTTTGTTTCAAATTTTAGCCACGCCCACTTCCGTCCCCGCAATTTAAGAAAAACGATAACTAGGGCTGCTTTCAAGATATCGTATTCTTACTTGGTACACCTAATTATATACCCAAACTGGACCAGCTGAGCAAATTTTGGAATCGGACAATAAACATCGGAGATATGGCTTTATCCGTTTTGTACTGAAATGCCAAGGTGGCAGATAAGAAAGAGCGAGATAGCATGCGTTCGCTGTTGCGGCATGATAAACAAAATTTTTTAAGAAATTAATCGCTATTTCGAAGGTGTTTGACTTTATTTAATATAATAACTAGTTGGTACAGGGTAATGTCGGCAGGGACGACTTGCTTGCTTCATTTTTATACCCTTGCAAGGGTATATTAATTTTGGTCAGAAGTTTGCAACGCACAGAAGGAAGCGTTTCCGACTATATAAAGTATATATATTCTTGATCAGCACGACGAGCTGAGTTGATATAGACATGTCCGTCTGTCCGTCTGTCTGGATCAACAGCTTCTCCTCCGAAACCCTTAAAGCTACAGAGCTGAAATTTTGCACCCAGGCTTCTTTTTGCTGCAGGCATTGTATATCTCGGAATCATCCCGATCGGATGACTATATCATATAGCTCCCATAGGAACGATCGGTCAAGAATAGAATTAAACTTCAATAACTTTGTTGTTTTTTAATCAATTGTTACGAAATTTGGGGTTCCTAAGTTTAATACACCTTTAAACATATCCACCAAGTTTGATCAGAATCGGTTGACTATATCATATAGCTCCCATAGGAACGATCGGTCAATAATATAGTCTTAGAGCAATAACTTGGATGTTTTGAAAGCGATTGTGACGAAACTTGGTTTTCGGAAGTTTAGTATATATAGAAATGTCTGTGCTAAGTTTCAGACAAATCGGTCAAATATATGCTATAGCTCCCATAGGAACAATAGGGCCAAAAAAATTTTTTTTTTCGAAATCATTTTTTTCTCATGCTACAAACATTTAATGTAGGTTTGACTTGTTTTATATGCTTTCTAATGATTTTGTAACATTATAAATGTGTATATATTTAAATTGTTAAATAACAGTTTGCAAGGGTATACGAACTTCGGCACGGCCGAAGTTAGCCCATTCTTCTAGTTTTCATTTTCAGAAGCCCTATATACAGAACATTTTTAATTGTCGCTATACTTTAATGAAATCTGTTTACGGAATGACTAAGTATTCAATGACTATAACTAACTTCAGTGAATGTCGTCGAGCAAAATCGAACATGTTCCAAAAATCAAAAAAAAATTTTAAAAATCAGCATTGGTTCATTACCAAATTTCATTGAAAAGTTAACAAAAAAAACATTTAATATAAAAAAATCAAATCTGTTTTCGAAATGACTAAGTATTCAATGAATATTACTACATATAATGAATGGAAGAAGACAAAGGGGTGACGACAGGGGGAGGCTGTAAAGCTCAAATACCTTATTTCCACTGGTCACACTTTCAAGGAACGGTAGGAATTTCTTGTTGATGTGAAACTAAAACGATTCCCACATGGTATTTACCGTTTGACATTCCAACATTAGAACAGCTGATTTTACAGTTATCATGACTAAACAAAGAACAGCAAAATTGATGTTTGCCACAGTTATTGCAATCGCAAGAAAATTGAATTACTTATTGATCACTTACCCCTTCTCCCAAAAAATGTTTCAGAACAGCTAATATGTCATGTCATACGTATAACCGGCCTAAATAATATTCAAATTAGATCTAGACGCAACTTACAAATATATGTACAAAAATAAAGGCGAATTATCAAGTATTTTATTTTAATTATTTTATTAATAATTAATTAATCTATAAAAAAAACGCATGTATACGTGTTCGCTTCGGGGCACATTGCTGCTGTCAGACTTATTAACCATTATTTTAAGGAGACAAAAGTACCTGATATGCTGTTTCATCAGTTTCGCTTTGCAGACAAAAGCTTAGTAAGTTATCGAATTAGGCTCTTGCTACCTTAACTAACAGCTCTGCCAAAGGTTTTGATTACACTTGGGTAAAAACAGCTTATGGAGGTGAACCGGCTCACTCGGTCTTTTTCTTGCGAAGTTAGCCAACTTACTCATATGGCTCACTTGCTGATAGCTCATGAGCCGATAGTGATCGCAACCAACTTGAAAAAGCCGAAGTAAAATACATGAGCAAAACTGAGCTAATGAGCCAAAATGATCTAGTGTGCCAAAATGAGCTAGTGAACCAAAATGAGCTTGTGAACCAAACTGAGCCATATTATTCAATATGGAACAAGTTGGACTCAGTTGCTCAGTTCAAGGAGCCATTCAATTTGGCTCACTCGCTCATGAGCTACCCAAGTATAGTTTTGATATATCGTCTTCATCTTCATCGTAGCTCTTTTTATTCACACATAAAATTTCGCCACCGGTTAGTGATTCTCAGCAACATTTTCATCTACTTGAACATAGTCAGAAAAACTTACACCGCTGATGTCAACTACTGGTTCTTCATCATCCACAATTATTTATTGAACTGTTTAAGGCTAAAGTTCTTGCAAGAACTTTGCAAATTTGAGTTCTCGAGGGTTTGACCATATGAGTTCGAATTACCGCGTCGTAGGAATGATTTTTTCGTTCGAATCGAGTGCATAAAAATGGACAAATTTCGATACATAATAAGATTTTGTAGGACACTCGTCATAAGTTTGAAATAGAGAGGTTCGAATTATCGCAGGTTTACATTAACGAGAGTCGACTGTGTATACTTATTTTTCAAGTTTAAAAATTAAACTAATTTTCAAATGTATCGCACAGAATTGATAAGAAATTTTGTCGAATCTTGGCAAATAGAAACATCTTCAAGGGACCTTAATGCAACATTCCGGCATGGGGTGGTAAATGTTGCCCTGTGGAAACATGTTAATTACGTCATATATATAAAGTGCTCAATAGAGCAGATCAACCTTAATACAGGCTGATCTAAAACTTATGTCCTGTAGAAGCAGTGCGTCCATCTAGTTTGAGTCGCGTACGGCCGAGGATGGAAAATGATTAAGCAGAGACTAAAAACGCATTTCGCCAATTTCAATCAATGGTAACAATCAATTTGCTGGGTACCTATATATAGTATTTATATTATAAGATCATGTTTCTGTACTTACCGCTGGGATCGTGATGTGGCGGCACTCCAGGTGGCACTATTGCTTGTTGCTGATGATGATGATGGGGATTTGGTGCACAAAAGGCGCTGGAGCCACCACCCAATGTGGGTGGCGGCGGAGGCGGTGGTGGCGGATAGGCACTGGCCCGATATGACGGCGGCGGTGAGCCGACATCACAGCGTTCGGTTGGACCCACCGGTGGCGGTCCTGCCAAGGGTGGACCATAGTGAGCCTGCGGCGGTGGAGGTCCTCCGTAATGATGTGGCGGTGCATGAGGTCCGTGATATTCGGCAGCTTGCTGATAATGGGCATGGGCATGCGCTGCATGAGCCGCATGTGCGGCATACTGATGCTGGTGATGCATGTGAAGGACACTGCCTGCTCCCGGTGCCAATTGGTGGGCATGATAGGCAGCTGCTGCTGCAGCCGCTGCAGCGGCCGCGGCATAGGAAGGCGGCGGAGGACCGTGATGCTCGGGCACGGCATGCTCTGTATGCAGACCTAAATCTGGAGCATGGTACATGCCAGCACTGAGGGGTTCGCCCGGCAGCAGGACATGTCCAGGCGGTGGTTGGGGTGGCAAAGGTGGTGAACTGTGAGCTGCACAAGAACAAAATGAAACCCAACAAATAGAATTTAAAAAGGGGAATATTTCGAGTCGATTGTTTAAAGGTTAAAACGATCGTTTTGAATAACTATAAGATGCTTTTTGGAATACTCACCCTCACTTAGACCGGAACTGGCACCTGGGGGCAGCATACTGGATAACGCACTTAATGGGGTATACGACTTGGGTGGCTCCACTGAGCCTGGACGTAGGACACGCTCTTCGGTAACGCTTGACTGTACACGATATTGCATTTTGCAGTAAGCCTCCTGGGCAGCTCCGTTGCTTGCATTTACATAGACACCGGTGATGGTGACATCTGTATCCTGGACAATTACCACACTGGATGAAGTCGGCCTACTACAATCCTTGGCATCTTTGGTGCTACTTGAATCTCCCCGATAACCGGTAGTCGTTATTGTCGTATCAGTATTGGTCTCCTTTGTCTCCTTCGAGTATTTGGAATCGTTGCTCTCTTCGATGACACTTGCATTCGGCATCTTGCTGGCAAAAGAAGCGTCTCGCAATTCTTTAACATCCTTCAGATCCTTGGGTTCTTTTTTGATTTGAATTTCAAAAGACGACTTGGTGGCGGTTGCTGTGGCAGTGGAATTCGAACTTGTGGAGGAGTTGCTAAAGCCCGCTGGTTTCTTCTCTGCTTTTGTGGCAGCCACCACCGACTCTAGCTCATCGAAACTCTCAAAGCTACTACAATCGCTGGCCAGATTCTTGTCCAAGTGGCGTTCCACTTCATAGGTTGCGGCCACAATGGCGCTAGCGTTTAAACTGGCCATCCGTTTGCGTGCCAAGATCCCTTTATAGTCACCAATCAGTTCTTCCGTGAAGGCGCTTTTCCGTTTCTTCGGCAATTGCTTGGCCGGTTTCGATGATGATGCTTGTGGTGGTGGCGGTTTCTGATCCATTTCATCACTGTCATAGGATACGGGGGCTGGTTTCTTCTTTGCACGTTTCGCTGTTTCCGTTTCGTTATGTGCCACCTGCTGTTTCTTCCCCACAGGTTTCTTTTGTAGCTTCTTCTTCTTGGGTTGTGTGTGGGGTATGAGTTGATGTAGATCCTCTCCATCGCTATCGCTATCGAACTCCCAATGCTTGCCAACACCCCTGCCACCGGGCACATAACGCAACTCCCTACGTGGTTCTACTTCTTTCACAGGTGGTGGTGCTGCAGGTTCTGGTGGAGCTAACGGCGATTGTGTCGAAGTAGAAGCTATTGCCGATTCTCCCGCTTTATCACCATCAGTCCCCTGACGCGGCGAGTCTTTGTTATTATCATCATCGCTGCCATCCAGAGTACGAATGCGAGGCGGCTGCTGTGTGGCCTTGGAAAGGCCCAGTTCATGGGCTGTACGGGACTCATTCTCGTAAAGGCATTGCACTTTGGCCAAGGCGTTCAAAGAGGCCATGCGGTGTCGCTTGGGTCCACTGTAGGCGCTTAGCTTCTTCTCATCTTCGGAATCACTGCTTCCACCGGAACTATCGCTCACTTGAAGATTGATGGAGACTTTAGATTTTGTCGCCTTCTTTTTGCCAGCGGCGGAGCTAGTTGTGGGCTGTGGAGTTGCCCCTTTACGTTTTGTCTGTTTTTTGGCTGAAGTTTTTGTATTGCTACTTTGTATAGGTTCGGACTGTTCGGTTGGGGATTCCTTCTCTTCCTTGTCTTTTTCTTTGTCCCGCTCTTTTAGTTTCTCTTTTGCCTCAGTTGTCTTTTCTGGTGCGTCTTTAACTTTTGACTTCTCCATTTCCTTTTCCTTCTCATTTTCCTCGTCGTCAACGTCATCTTTGACTTTCCTCTCGATCTGCTCCTTCTGCTTGGTCTCAAGCATCTTCAATGGCTTATTATCCTCGTCTGAAAATTCACGCAACTCTTTTAAGGATGGCAAAACCATTTTGATAGGTTCCTCATCCTCAGATCCCGACTTGAAGTCATATATATCCTTGGTCCCACTCCATCCCAATGAAGCAGGTCTATTGCTATTGCCGGCCATTTGCTGTTGTTGTTGAAGTCGACCTTTTGACCCCGATGTCTTTGTGTATTTGATCTTTGGTCGCTGCTTTACAGGTGCTGCTGGTGGACCCGTTGCTGGTGGTGGCGGTGTTGGAGGTGTCGATGTCATCGTACCGGGTGTCGGTGTCGGAGTCGGTGCTGGTGATGATGCACTACTAACAATCTCCTCCAGCTCCATTTGCACTAGTTCTGTATTGGAGTCAATGGATCGACTTATTTTGACATTATCCTGATGGGAGGAATTCGTCTTTTTAACCTTACTGCCCTTGCCAGATTTCCCATCATCCTTTTTGGCCTGTTCTGTGGCAGATTTTTTCAATGTTGAAACCTTGCTCTGTTTAACCGGAGATGACGGCGCCTCCAGGCGGCATTTTTTGCTCTGCTGTTGCGTCTTTTTAACTGGCTTGGTGCTTGGAGATTCTTTGCAATCGGTTTGAGTATCTTTTGTTTCGTTATCCGTTTCCGTTTTAATCTCCGATTTGGTATCGCTGGATTTGGATTTCCCCTTCTCCTTCTCTTTATGCGGCTCTGGTGATGGACGCTGTCGTTTTACAGCCACCGGTTTGCAAGGATTCAGATTGGCAATTACTTTGACAGCCGCTGCCCGGGATTTAGTCTTTACATTTTCCGATATGGAAGACTTGAGACCCTCATTTAGACGCTCTTCACCACTAGGCAGGAGATTATCGAAACCATGGATTTTAATATCGAGATTCTTGAGCATTTTGTTAATGGCCCTCGCCTTGCCATCTTCCGGTTTCTCCTCCTTCTCGGTGGGCTTAGCGGAAGTCCATGGCCTCGACGTAGATGATGCTTCTATTGCAGGGACTGTGGTCGCGGATGCTGTGGATGTTGGATCTTTCGTCTGCCGTTTGGCAGGGGGTTCCGCCGTCTTCACGGAGATTGACTTCTTATCCTCCGTCTCTTCTGTAGATTTTGATTGCTTGCCGGCTCTCTTCTTGCCCGTAGACGATGCAGTCGATGATGTTGGACGCATGGAACCTACAGTAGAACGTTGCACACGCTCTGCCACGGTGTTACGCTTCTTCGAGACCATATCGATGGCCTAATAAATCGTTGAAACAGATACATAAAGAGAAGGAAACAGAGAGTAAGAGATAGACAGAGCGAAGGAAAGAGTGAGTAATAAAAAGAAAAAAAGAGAAAGGCCTTTCCTACTGTGTTTCAAGCCACTTTACTTTGTGTTTCTTTTTTTTTATTTTTTATCCCCTCTGCTTTTTTTTTTCTTTTTTTTTTTTTTGATTTAGTTCAAGTGTTGGCGCGTGACAAACAATATGATTCTTAATTGTCCCAGTGAAAGGAGGTGGAAAAACGTAAACGGATATGGCAATGTGGACTATACAGAAAGTGCATTTGGGTCTATAAAATGCCGAATAATTTGTTCCTTCATAGTATATAATACATATAATATAGAGCTCAACATTCTTGCAGTTCTTAACTAAATATAAAGCCAGAGATTTATTTGAACTACGAGACATATTTGTTTATAAACTAGATAAAAGTAAGCCCTGAAACATGATTTCTTTAAATCTTTGGACAGACAGAATAAGAGGCTCAACATTCTTTAATTTTTGGTTAGTTTAAACTCTTAAAACATTTGGAATCGAAACCAGACTATGCCATATTCTTCTCCAACAATTATTCAGAATTTCAATTTCAAAGGTACTTAACCTTTACACTTATCCTAAATGAACTTCTTGCATGTTGAAATCCGTGAGAATTCTCTTTTCTACAGAGAGAGAAAATGTAGAAAACAAAGAAAGTTACAGAATTTTGAAATCGTTCTTTAATAAAAAGAAGGTTCAGATCCAGTAAAGAGTCTATATAGATTCAGTGCTATCAGGAAACTATATATCCCCAATTGATACAGAATGCTCTTGGGTAGCCCACGAGTGGGTCCTGCATTCGTTGCTTTTAGTTTTAATTCCCAAACTGATTTAGCGTTGTAGTAGACAGCAAAGTCTGTTGAGAAGAAAACTTCTTGGGTCTCGAAATAAATATAATGAATATTTTTTTAAAAGCAAAGGTTAACAATTGGTAGTTTATAGATTGAGATTGTCTGTATAGGTATTTTGAAAACTACCAAGTACAACTGCAATGTCATATGATATGAGTCATATCACTCTTTAAATACTAAAACTAGTTGAGAATTACAACTAAATGAATTGAAAAAAGGAACAAAACATGCAAGGCCAGAGTTCATTCTCCATTTGTTTGCTTCACACGTAAGCCACTGCTGTATCTGTATAAGAATCTTTTATCTGAATCACTTCAATAATATTTTTATATTCCTTTCATACTGTTATGTTTAAAAATTTACATTGTACCAATTGCTATCTCTAGCTTTTACATTCCACAAGAGTGAGTGAATTTACGAATAAGTGACCAAGAGGAGTGATTACTCTTTGATTACTCAAATTAAATTGATTTAATTATGCTTTTTTCTATCATCCTAAATTAAGTTGACACTAATTTTCAATAGAAACTCTATAAAAAATACAAAGGATTATCAGTTAGCACAGTGACAGAGTTAACTTAGACTAATAATTACTATGGATATTTCCTCGTTGGATTACTAAGAAAAATCAACACTTGTAACTGATTCTGGAAAACCATCTTCTTCATTTAAATAAAGCTATTTGTGTGTTTTTCAATATTCATAAATATAAAATTCTTCTTGACCAGAATAATATCTTTGAAGAGCGAGCCCTGATAATATAATTTGGCTTATAAATTTCTTTTAGTTGCTAATTTGTTAAAAAAATTACATTTTTAACATTTTTATTTATAAACAAATGCCTAATATATGTGTACATATATGAGTTTATCTAAATGACTTTTTATCAGGTAAACTTTTCATCCGAAAACGTTTGAATGGTTTAATGTTAATTTGGTCATAAAGTATTAGATTTTGATTAATTTTTATTAAAGAACTTGCAATTAAAATGCATTTATTTAAATTATTTCATCCATAAATATAGTGCAGCAACTCCTAAATGGTCAGTAATAATTTACTGGATAACTTAAATCAAACAAATGCAATTACAGTAAATTACCATAACCTCAATTCAAAGGGACCGTAGTTTTTTGTGTTATTCTGCTGTAATTCTCTTTTCTCGGACGGACACCTCTCCAAGCACACTTTTGTTAAAAACACTAAAAAAGTTAGGTAGGGGACCTACATACAACATACATAAGTGGATATTTCCATTTGTTTTGAAGTAAGTCCTGTTTATTTCGTATTTAGTAGTATATATGTATCCCTTGTTCTTTCAATATTAACAAGCTTAAATATATTCTAATTTTATTCTTTATGTGAAAGAAGACATTAAGAAAATAAACCTTTCCTAACATGACTACTTATCTCTCTTTTGTTACGGAATTTGATATCCTAAAGTAAATATGTAACAAATGATATCCTTTCATAGTAATTTTTTTTTTCTTTTTAAATGTTTCCATTTTTCGTGAAAAATACAAGACAATATATCGATTTTTGGCCAAAAAATCAAAAATCAACCTCAAAAAAAAAAAAAATGAAAAACTCCAAAGTGTTATCTGGCTGGCTATGTGAAGAAAAATGTAAAAATATCGGTACAATAGATAACGAATAACAGTTTCCCCCGACTTCATCAATCAAATATTGAAAACAGCTTTGAAGGAAATTCAACTAGAATCTAATCTCTACCGATTTTCTAATGGAATGTTTAAAAATGTTAACACAATATTCTTGAACTTAAATATCAAATCGAAAACAGAAAATTAAATTATCCCACGCCTCTCCCTTGAATCAAATTTTGCAGGCATCGTTCCTAGGGGAAGCTTTATGTTATGATATAGTAGTTCTATTCCGTTAAATTTTGAAAAACTACCAAGCATAAGGCCCTTTCTACACGTCATCTCAATGGCAAGAGAGCAATGGGGTAACCCTGGTAACCGAAATGATCCAAATTTAATATCAAGGCTTAGGGATATAATATTTTTTTGTCTGTATGTGTGTGTGTATTGTATATTTACCTCTCACTCTGTTCCCTCCTCCTCTACTGCCTGGGGCAGTTAGGCATTAAGCTCCTTGGCCGCTATTTAAGCCAACGGCATTCTTGGCCATGAGTGTTGGTGGCAACACTGGCGGCTGCCTTATCATCATGAATAATGATGATGATAATGATAGCAACACTCCAAAACACTTTAACTTTCAAAAACTTTCAAAAAATTGCTATTTTGTATTTTTTTTTTTTTTTTTGTAAGTGATTTTTGTTTTTATATTTTTTGATTGATTTTAATTTGATTTAATATTTGTATATTTGATTATTTCGTGGAAATTATTTGAGGTTTTTCTTATGTTCTTAATGTCATTGTTGCTACTGCTCTCTCTCTCTCTCACACACTCACTTACTCGCTCTCTCTTTACGTTTTAAGTGGATTTTCAATTTTTATGCTGTTGCCTATGGGAAATGGTAATGAAAGATAAAACAATTTATAGAAATTAACAAAAACAACAACCAACACATAAATTATGCACCGCAGTTGCAACAGACAACGACAACAACAATACTCTCACACACACACACACTTTAATGAAACACTTATACATACACGCACGCACACACGCACACATATGGCAAATACATTAAACCAACAGCATATCAACAAAAGAAAACTTGTACACAAAACTGAGCGCGTTTTTCACAAAGTTTTCACCAGGTTTTTTGCTCTTTTTTTTTTTGGTTTTACTGTTTTATGGATTTATCAATACTTTTTGTATTGTTTGTGAAAAATTTCGATAGATTTTTCTTCTTTGTAATTGAAATTTCCACATCTCTTCTTATCGTTTCTTTAGTTTTTTTTTGGTCGTGGCTTTTTCTTTTGGGCATACAAATTTCCACACCCTTCCTAGCTTCCTTTCACCACCACCAGCAGCACCACCTTTCCTCACTGGTTTACTTCACTGACACTCCTCCAATACCAACACCAACAACACTAAGAGCATACCACCCCCAACCCTCCCCCCACACACACACACACACACCACCGACGACGACAACACAACAGAGCAACATCAACGTCAACGTGATGGCAGCAGCATTTTCTTATTGGAAATCATTTGGCATTTTCATTGCAATTGTTTTTCATTGAATTGCTTGACTTTTCATTTACATGAAAGTCTTCAATATGCACAATTCACAAATCAACGAAATGCAATAAACAAATCGCATAAAAAAAAAACAAAAAAAAATAAATATAAATAAACAACAACACACAACCAACGTACGCACGCACATTTCCAACTGTGTGTGTGTTTGTGTAGTGTGACCGCATACAGTTTATATTCCGATAGCATTGCTATCGATAACAGCGATAGGGATAAAAATATATTAAAAAATAAATTATACATCCAACTGCCGCTGCTTATATAGACCTATTTCTTAGTCAAATAGAGACCGAATGGCCGCTATAGGCCAATATTTGTCAAATATATATAAAAATAATACGACAAGTCCGAGTGCTGCCATCTATTGCTAAAATTCATAGTGCCTGCAGCCCTGCCAATAAGTATTATCGATTGTCCACCGGCAATCGTAATTCAAATAGTAAGCTATTTGATTTTTGATCTTCATTCAAATGTTGAAATAAAATTAAGGCTAATTCAAGCAAGATTGAAGAAATTCATTTAACCAAGTACTTAAGGGCTTAGGGGAAGTCAGAAGCGTGAAAAAATTATCATATAATTTAATTTTAGGGACCGTTACTACTTGATCTGGAAGATATTCAGATAACTCTAAAGAAAGCACCTGCTTGATATCTAACAATTGGTAGGAAATTTTAAAAACCATCTAAAACTGGCGACAGTCAAACAAGTTCTTGGTAATTATAGATTTTCTCTGGTTTCTTTAGATATAACAAAATAAATTTTCAAAAATTGGCTAGCAATTGTTTTTTTTTTTATTTAAATATTCATTTGCCTTATGAAAATTTTTGAAAAAATTAAACAATTTCACAAATATATGGCTGTTTGTGTTGACCTAGTTCCAAAAGAAATTCCTTGTTTACAGTCCCACAAGTTCGCAAAGATTCATCAAAATTCAAAATGACATCAAGAAATTTGTTTCACTATTAGATGAACAATTGAAGCTTTAGTTTTCTAAATTAACAAAATGACGTTCTTTGGATTTTTCCAGATTTTTCGTAGAAAAAACACATCACTAAATTTATTATAAAAAACCGAAATGTTAAAATGAAATCAAAATCCTTCAAACAAGCACTACTTTTTCATGTTTTTCAAAAGCTGTATAAATTTCATAAAGATCTTTAAAATGGTTCTGAAATCATAGTTCTCAAAAAAAAGTATTTACAATTTTTAAGTAGTTTATGTAGATCTTACAATAGATATAGCTTAAGTGGCCTTTTAAATATACATAGATAAATCCCGGAAAATATTTATTCATTCATTCATTTATTCACTAATATTGATATATGTACCTATACATTTAATATGTCAGAGTAATATTCTAAGGGTTAAGAGTTCATACTGCATTGGCATTTTCTACTTAAATATGTAACAATTTGCTAGACATTGATGCAACGATATATTATGGGATAAGTTGAGGAGAAAATTTGATTAAAAACCCCTTGAATATACAGTTAGATAAATCTTACGACTAGAAATTATGCTAGGATATTTATATGAGGTACGTTGAATACAAACATCTATTATCATAAATTATTGTGGAGACTTTCGAGTCTCACCTCCACTTGTAATTTGTTTTGAGTGACTTGTAGTTTTTAAATATGACAGTTAGCGATATCAGCCCAGACCGGTGCTCCTTAAAATAGTATAATTTGAAATATTGATCTGAATAGATAGGGGAAGGTGGGGTATTTTGAGACACTTTTTTTTTTATTGTCAGAAATTTTCTATTTAAACAAGTTTTACTTCAAATTTGAGTGCTGGGTGTTGTAGTATGAAGATCTAGCTTTTATTTGGTCACAACAGTTTAATGGAATATTTGAAAATTAGGCAATTTCAAAAATACCTTTTTTCGTGATTTTCAAAATTCTCGGGGTATTGTGAGCCACTTTTAAAATTGAATAAAAACAACGATGTTTGTTGGGAAATTTTTTATTTTTATTTCACTAGAATACAAATAATAATTGAGAAATTAGTTGTTGTAGTGAAAAAAATTACACACGTCAGCCTGAAATGCAATTAATGCAAGTCCAATAACTTTCAGTTATTCTGGCACATTTCAAGTGCACTGCACGATCGCAGATGTTGCAGTGTATTTCGCCGATTCATTTTTTCGGCATGTTTTCCATCCACAAGCATTCAACACATTAAAAAATGTCGAAACAAGTGGCTCATAATTCCCCAAGAAAAAAGGCTTAAAATTCCCCGAACCCTGATTTTTAGAAAATGGCTGCAAAAAAACAACAATAATAACAAATACATGCGAAATCCCGTTATAATTTTGAAAGCTAATATACACACGAATATTAAAAACATAGTTACCTCCGTCGATTCACAGGAATAAAAAAAATATAAGTAAATTATACATCGAGAGCATCCAATTTCTATTTGTTAATTAAACAAAGTACCAATGCCGGTGCCCACACTTGTTCATTATGGAAATTATAGGGTATCATACGACGAGTCGATAACAGTCATTCGCACCTGTCATAATTCACTGGGAAAAAAAATATGGCGCTGGCTCATGATACCCTCTGGCCCAAAATACCCCACCTTCCCCTACATTTTGTTCACTAAACTCAGTTTGGAGTTTCTGTTTATACATAAAAGGGTAACGAGAGCGAGTTAGGAGATTTATTTTGTGCCCGACTTGACGGGTGTGTTCATTAAAGGTTTATTTCTTGTCTATCATGACTCCAAGGTACCTAACATGTTGTTCCCATTTTACATCCACTTGGTTTAATCCGATATGAGTTCCTGGTAGACAAATCTCTTTGCATTTTCTTGTAAAGAATATTGCCTGAGTTTTTTCGCTATTGACTTGTATTTTCCATTTATGGAAAAGTGAGACAAGTGTATCAAATGCTTGGCTAAGGTTAGTTGTAATTTCGGAACCCAGCCTATCAGAAGATAATATAGCAGTGTGAAAATACATATTTATTGAGTTCGACTTCAAATTTCCAGATATAATTTTTAGGTTATTGTACTTTAGGAAAATGCAAACTGATTTGTTGACAATTTAAACCCCTTTGCATTGTAAGTAAAATATGTAATTATAATTGTTGTTGGGGAAATATGTGAATTTATTTTTTTTTCCAATTCATTTTGATTTTTGTTTTGTTAAGTTTTGGGTACAGATTTAACACGCGACTCCAACAGGTGACCACAAAAACTCGGATGAGTTTTAGATGAAAACAACATCTAGTAACTCGAAAGATAATCAGTTGACAGGTCTCGAAATGCAAAGTATAGTGAGTAGAAGTGCCAGTAAGGGATAAAGGAACAAGAGATAAAAGGTACAAAAAGATTTACTTGGTTTACTAATTGAGGCGAGTCTTAATCACCATAAATAAGCTTATTACATATAAACATTTGCCAATAGACACAGTGTCTAAATTTGTTGAATCAATCATTCCCCATCTACACACATATTTCGATGTTTGTTGGAAAACAGGTTTACCGATAGCCAAAGTGAGGTGAGGTTGCCTCTAAACCTCCGATGCCAGCAAATACCTAAAGTATTTAAGGCATTTTTTTGGGAGAGATGTTTTACAGATGACTTTCCCCTATTTTGAATGAAGTAATTCTCAAATAAAATGAATAAACTTTTTTTTTCTTTTCTATATATGGTACAAACACTTTCTTTTATCACCTAAATATATATCGCAACAATACACAAAAAAGTAGTAAGCTTGGAATTGAACTTGAAATAATTAATTGATCGATTAATGATGATTTGTTCAAGTTTCATTTTCTGTAAATAATAGGAGATGCCTTAACTGGAGCAAATTGTACCAGTGCCTTGATTCGACGCAAAAGTGAGGCATTGAAGCCCTTACACTTGACCGTGTATCCCTCGCTGGCGGTGATCAATTGGGTGCAGAATGTTTCATTGAATGTCGAGATGAGCAACTGTTTCAACTGTACCGCCTCGTCTTGTGAGGCAAATAGAACCGACAAATTGGTTGGATCTATAATAACAAAGAGAAGAATTTTAGCATTTGTATATCAGTGTGATTCAAATTAAACAAAATTACCCAAATTGCTTTCATTAATTGCATTTCGATTCTCTTGGGTATAGAGAACGGCATTGCGTAAATAAAAGTCCAAATGTATCCAAAGTAAATATAAATTTTGTTCTGCTATAAAGACGGCTTGCATTAATTCACTGCGCTTCTCATTATGCCTCTGACTTAGGTCCATATAACTTTGTTTTCCTGGGAATAAGAGAGGCGGAGAGAGGGTTTATGTTAAAGGATAAAGGTAATAATATCATCAAAAATCAAAATTAAAGTTCTACGTATAATAAATAAATTTCTACGACAACTTTCTTTGTTCATTTTCAGTGCATGAATCACAGTTTCCATATAGTAATGTTCCTATATAATCAAGTTATTTCTGGTTATAAGGAAGTTCGCCAACATATTTTAACAACCATTTATCTATTTTTCTGTGCACATGTAGAAAAATCTTCGGAATAGAATTATAGAGGATAATAGGTAAAATTTAAGTTTTCATCCAAGTTAAAAGAAAACATTTTTCTATATATAGTCTTAAGTCCGATCCGTAAAACTATCATCATCCCAATCTGGGAGGCAGCTATGGATTCAGCATAGGATTCAAGTGTTTTAGAGTAAACTCCCAGAAAGCATCTAGGAGCCATTAAAATTGTTAAAAAAACTTATTCTTTCCACCTATTTGTTTCACAGTGAAAGCCCTCGAAATACATACATCCAAATTCTGAAGCAAATACGCTACTTAGACTTAAGTAATCTTAAGCAATCTAAACAAATAATGAACTCTTCATACTTCCACAATAATTTGTAAGCCATTTATTAAGCTCTCATGACGTTACTTGAACTGTTCCAGTTTAATCTTCAATTCAATTGGTAGAAGAAAAAAAAACAATTTATGCTTCAATTACCATAAAATTGATCTTGGTTAAAGAGGCGAATAACTGAATAAAATATCTAAAAATTTGTTTGTTGCTAATCACTTATACCGGAAACAACTTCCTTACAAATGCTTCAACATTTTTCTAATTAGGTATGGTTCTAATATTCTAGCTACTGCCTTGGATTGGATATATAGTCTCCTGTTTGACTCTATTATCATTATTTTTAAAATTAAACATCTTTTCCTATAAAGAAAACTTTTATACAGTTTAAAAGTTAACTGAAATTCCGATTTTGGTAGATGAGATCATACAAATCCACAGATGTTTGGAATGTACATTTATTCCTGGGATAACTCACCCGTGGGACCAAAGTTAATATTTGGTAATGATGCCCTCTGTTGCAATAGATTATCGGCAATAGATTTCTGTGATAGATAATAGTTGATGGATCCTTTAAGCTGATTCAATATGGTATGCATAATGGCAGTCAGTTTCTTGCTATCCGTTTTTCCAGTCCTAAAATTGAACAAGAAATAAGATACTGTTTTGATAGATCTATATAGTTGGACTCACAGTGGGGTTATATCGTTGATCATTGTGGTCAACAAGTATTTGGATGTCATGCTATCCTTTGCATGACTGGTTACCGCATTGCGGCAATAGAGCGATAGATTGGCGGCTATATCCAAAAAGTATTTAATGTGCAGATTCTGTTGACTTTCGTCGAGATGATGTTCGGCATGTTGTTTGATTATGTGGCGCACTGTCTCCTCGCTGACGGTGAAGCGTCCGAAAACGACAATCATCAATTGCTGGAGGCAACTCAAACGATTCCTCATCTCCATATCGTTCTCAACATCCAGTCCATCTTCAAGAGTGGTCACATCATGTGTTGTGGTGCGGGCGAAAAGATTTGTAATGGCTGCCAATTGCTGCAGATGGCACAGATCCATAAAGGGTGTGGCTGTGCGAAGCATTGCCTCCACCATATCGATGTGGGCAAACATAAAGTTAAGAACCTGCAACGAAGCTGAACTATTTGTGGATCCCAGGGAATTCATGATGGCATCACAGAGTGCCAGAGCCGGTAAAAGAATGGCACGGAAACGTTCATCGATATTGGGCAGAAATTCCTTTGGAACATTTCGTTTCAATTCACTGGCCTTCAGATCCGGTTGCAGATCATAGACCCGCATATTGGACAGCAGGCCCAATGCTCGCTCCCCCAACAGAAGATGGGCACCAACACTAGTTTGGGCCAGCCTGGTGAGGAACGACATACGCGACTCATACACATACAAAGCTCGCATATTATCCGGAACAGGTTGGAGTATACTACACAGATCTTCTGTCGATTTACCCAGGCTATCGAGTATCGATTTAAGATAGCCACGAACTGTGATGAACTCACTCAATGTGCTAACCGCATTCAGTTCGGAAATCATGTCCAGACAAGCCAATGCCAACATGCGGCAAATGTCGTGACCCGTGACAGCATCATGGCAAATGGTATCAATCAATTTCTCACCAAATGCTCCAATCACCTCAACTGCCATTTCCTTTTGTTGCATCAGCTCATCGCCCAATTGCATGCTGTAGCCCCGTGAGCTGTCCAACCGGGACACCAAACTGTTGATCAAAAGGAGAATAAGTTTAATCAGAATGCATTACCAGAGAACATTTGGATTTACTTACTGTTCCTGATAGCCCATATGATCATCGCTACGCAAACGCTTGACAATGCGCAGACAATTGAGAAGAGCCGTGTAGAGATTAATCCGAAGTTTCTGTGACTTCACCTCACTGACCATTATCCATTCGACCAGCTTTTTGAGTATGAAACGAATGTTGTTATTATTGCCGCTGGTACTTGTGGATTTCTTGATGATGATCTTGGATTGGCCATCAACGACTGCATCAGTAGCACCAACACTTTCCGATTGCTGTGTGGTCTGATCGTTAAGGGTACCCTGATCCTCCATAAGATAGCAACAGTAGCGAAGATTAGCTAGCAACAATAGAACCGTTTCCGTAATCTGTATCGAAATCTCAATCAATGGCTGCATGGGTTGAACTTTCATTAGAATTTTCTCAATTATGTCAATGATGAGCTGTCGACGAACTCCAATGGGCAGGACAGTTTCGGGCATACTGCTAAATAAGGTCTGAACCACCTGACACCAGGCACTCATGAAATTGAGAGTGGCACTGCGATGAGTACGAATGCGATTCAATTGGATGGCATGCTGGAGGAGAGTGGCAATCTCATTGGTTATCGGACCACTGGCAATTGTCGTCTGCACCATTCGCAATTCATCATGCAATATATCATGGAGCTTACGAATATTAATTAAATTGGCAGTGGCCTGACCACCACTCGCCGGTGCCTCACAATCCTTAAGCAACTGGGCAATTAATCGCCCATCGAAGAATTCCAAACGTGGTTGACTCGATGTTGGCGTATCAAGGATTAGGCAATCCAATAGTCGATTTACATGCAATCCCAGGGATGTTTCTTGCATTATAATGGTATTGACGCCACTGGCACCAGTTATACCGTCGACACCATAGAAATTGGTCGATCTCTGCATCAACTCCAAGGGCAAATTGTGACTATGGCGATGCTGCTGATCCATATTGCCGGCCAACAGAATCTCACACAGCAGGTTATAGCGGGTCGTCTGGCCATGGATGGCGGCCAACTTAATCTCAATGGCCACACAATTCAGTAGATGGCTCATAGCATGCAGGATATGCTCTTCGCTCGGATGCCGGAAGGGCATCGAGTTCAAGTGACGCAACAGGAAATCATTGCAAGTCAAACGGAAATATCGTAATACTGTCTCCGATGTCCGGCGATTTGCACAGAGGCCATAAAGCAGACTATATATACGTTCCACCAAATGCGATGTCTGTTCACAATAGTCTTCACTGTGCCGTTGTTGCTAGAAAGAGAATGAGAGAGAGAGAGGGAGAGAGAAAGTCAGCTAAAATTCAAATAGAGCGAGATGGAATTTTCATTTAAAATAAGAGATGGGCGTAGGCATTGGGACAATCCCAGAGAATCGAAGGGGTGGCTTGAGTCGTATGGAAAAAGTATAAAAAGAATAACCAGGAAGATCCGAAAGAAAGTGCTGATATAAACAATAATATATAAAAAAGAAATATAAAAAAACATAAAAATATATAGAAATATGTACAAAAAAATATAAATATATATATAATTGTATATATAAAAAATATATCTAAAAAATATACGTAAAAATTTATAAATAAAGAATTAAAAAATAAATATAAAAAAATAAACATAAAATTATAAAATATATATACAAAAAATACTAAATTAAAAATATATAAAATATACAAAAAATAAAAAAGAAAAAATAAATTAAAAAAATTTTTTTTTTAAATAATAAAATTAAATATATAAAAAACGAATTAAAAATATAATAAAAAATGAAATATATACATAAATATAATATACACATATATAATATATACAAAATAAATATGAAAAAAATTTAATATTTTTTAAATAAATAGAACAAAATAAAACAAAAAATAAATAAAAAATAATACAAATAAATGTTTAAAAATAAAATATTAAAAAAAGTATAAAAAATAAATTAATAATAAAATAAAAAGTACAAAATCAATTAGTTAAAAAGTTTATATGATATAAAAATATTTAAATTATATACATTTTCTAGATTTGTCTTCGAATAGTCCTTTTCTAAATTTTTTCATTCTTTAATTTTTAGAAATTTTAGTCAATTGAAAACGAAATGAATGTTCGTATAACAGTTGTATAACATATCAATGTTAAATGTAAATAATCTTGTATTTGACCAGGTCGGAATTTTTGAATTCTTAGAATTTTGATATTGACAAAGAAATGATATCAATATGTACATATATAATTTAAAAGATATATTCTCAGAGAGAAAGAAAAGAGAGAGAGAGAGACCAGCAGCAGTTTGCTGGTCATTTTTATACCCTGTACCCATAGGGTAAAAGGGTATATTAAAGTCGCTAAAATGTATGTAACAGGCAGAAATATACGTTTCCGACCCCATAAAGTATATATATTCTTGATCAGCATCACTAGCCGAGTCGATTGAGCCATGTCCGTCTGTCCGTCCGTCTGTCCGTCTGTCCGTCCGTATGAACACCTAGATCTCGGAGACTATAAGAGCTAGAGCCACCAAATTTGGTGTGAACATGCGTCTAGTGTGTACACAGATCAAGTTTGTTTCAAATTTTTGCCACGCCCACTTCTGCCCCCACAAATCGGGAAAACGAATAACTAGAGCTGTATTAAAGATATCGTATTCTTACTTGGCACACCTAATTATATACCAAAACTGGACCAGCTGACCAAATTTTGTCGAAATCGGACAATAAACAGTGGACATATGCCTATATCCGTTTTGTACTGAAATGCCAAGGCGGCATTAGCAGATAAGAAAGAGCGAGATAGCATGCGTTCGCTGCTGCTGCATGTTAAAGGAAAATTTTCTATGAAATTGATAGCTACTTCGAGGGTTTTATTTTTAATGTTGGTACAGGATACACTCAACGTCGGCAGAGACGACTTGCTTGCTTCATTTGAGTAAGATTTTGAGGGAATGTTAAACTTCTGACATCTATCAGACTCTCTTTTTCCAGATATTTGGATACTTAACTTATTAACTCATAATTCAATCCAGTTTCTCCGATCCAAAGAAGGAAGTATAAATACTTTCTGTACTATTTACAAAATTGAGGACTTTAAAGAAAATTTTTGATTAATAATTACCAAAACCTTATCCCACTGGGTGGACATTTGTAGCAAAAGCATAAAAAAAATCATAACTCCTTGAACTTGACATGGTAATCGAAGCTGTCTGTCTGCTAAGATAAAAAAGAGCCATTATTGGACAAAGTTTATGAGGTGAACTCGGGACTAGTTTGGTACTATGGTATCCAGATCTATCTAGCTATCTTAGCACCTAAGTCAGCTCAATTAAATCAGAGAAGTTTAAGCAGGATCTCGTTGCTATGGAGGCTTTCCAAAAATAAACCAGATTAAAGATGCCATAAATCAAATTACGGATCCTTATCTACTGCGACTCGAAGTCCACTCAAATACAAGGGGACAAAACCTTCTTCGCATTGTCCAATTTACGGATACAAAGAGAAGAGGACGAGGCTCTCATTTTCCCCAACCCATCTTTTGTTTATTCATATTCATTCTTACCTCTAGATACTTTTCCTGGAGCAAAATCAATGAGTTAATGCAGGAGCAATGTATCTCAATGCCCAATTGTTGCTTCTCATTGGCCATGAAATCTCTAAGGACATCCACTCCCAAAAGGAAACAGATGAAATTTGGCAAAGGTTGATTAAGATTCTTCTGGAATAGATGGACAATGGCCTCTTTGATTTGCAATTCGATGCGCAATGGTTGTCTCTGTTCCACATTGCCAGCCGTGTCCAGGCTATCGGTGGGATAGCCACTGACTTCCTCACTTGGATTAATGTTATTCAATTCCTCCAATAGTTCCTCTTGTTCAGACGAAGAGCTACAATCCATTTCCAAGCACTCAACAAATCCCTGACGTATCTCCAGTTTCTCATTGGAGCCCTGGGCGTACATGGTTAGGATTTGGGCAGCCACATTGGGTCGCAAGGTCACAGCGCCAAGAATCTTAACTGCAGCCAATGTGTGACGCGGCAGCCAACTGTTGTAGGTCACATATTTGGTTATATTCAAGACATAGTCGGGTTTGCGACTCCGAGGATTCAGATCGAGCAGCATGCGATTTAGGCCAGATAACAGTATGGGACAATTGGCCGCTGAATGGGCCTCGAAGAAAGCATTCTGCTTGGCCACGGCGACCTCGAGCATAAGCAAAGCATAGAGGGAGCATTCCTCGAGAAACTCCTTGCCACGGAATTTGTTGTAGTTATCGAGACGTTCGCGTGCCTCTTCGACAATGCGAAGCAACAGGGCCAACATATCCGATTTCACTTGCAACCGCAACATTATGTGATAGCCTGGATACGGATGCTCATCCCTTATCTCCACAAAGTCCGATGCTCTCGGATGATATGTGGCCAATAGAAAATAGAAGAGTTTTAAACATTTTGCGCCCACTTCCCATTTCTCGGCAGCATCCTTGTATGCCCGATTATAGAACTTGAGCAATATCGATTCCAGGACAAAATTAAAGTATGCATCATAGCCAGGTTTACGGGTTCCAACACCCAAACTTTTGGGCATATGGGTGGTCATCAGTGTGTGGAGAAGAGTGAGAATGCCACGGCTCAATTTATATGTCTCCAGACGACTCTCATTCTGCTCAATTTCCTCGGCCAAACTGCATTGGCTGAATGTTGTGGAGACTGGTATGGTGGGTATTATTTGTGACTCCTCCAAATGGAACCAAATAGCCCGTGCCGTATCCTTCGACTTGGACAATGAGGACAAAGTGAATAGCAATTTAGCCTTAAGTACCAATGGGGTTGAACATGCCACCAAACCCAATAGAACCTGAGGCGTTTGTCTATTCGAATGCTCACATATCATAAGTCTGGAGATTTCATCATATTCGGTTACCGATTGTATTATCCCCAATACAGCCAACAAATGCTCCGTCTCTCGTTGTGTTATGCTCCAGGGTATGGAACGGGAACGATAAATTGTATCAGCAGTGCCACCAATACCACCAGTACCACCAGCAACGCTCACATTGACATCATTACGCATATTGCTAGAAGATTTTAGGAAGATATTAAATAATCGATTGATCAATCGGTAGATCAACCACTTACTTGTAATAGTTGGTGAGAGCCGTCAAGAAGTGATCCCAACTGACGGCATAGGAAGAGGTAACAGACTGTGAATGCTTTAGTAGATTAAAGGCACATCTTGCCGAGAATTTGGTGCGTGTGAGACCAGTTAACATTTTAAGATACGATTTAAATAGAGTCTGTGGCAACAGTTCACTGGCCAAACTAATGAACTTGAAAAGGGAAACCGCTCGCGATGTATTCTTCAAATAGTTGCCATTATTTGCATTCGGATTCGTTGCATTCAAGCCGGTGCCATCGCCAGCTGCTCCCCAATACTCGTTGCAGAGATTTATGCAGGAACGTTTATCACCATACAATTTCGCCACGCACAACATGAGCAACTCGAAATTAATATCTAAATTAGCTGGCGGCTCCAGACCCTCATTATTGAAGCTCATCACTGTGCGAGCGGTCTCATCTGCACGTCCACGTAGTTCCGAGACTTTGGCATGCATAAAATCTATGAAATCCGTGATGAGCATGTGGACACGGCGATAAATGAATTCAGTTCTGCAGAGAAAAAGAAAGAGAGATAGAGAGTGATGAAATTGTTGTAAAAGTTAATTTTAAACCCACCTGTAGACGACTTCCTTTTCAAGCAATTGGCGATAGAAAAAGCCAAATACATTGGCGGCAAGTGCCTCATCTATCAGTTGCTCATCCCGTTGAATGATGGCTCCGGCAGCTGCCTGAAGATTACTAGGAGCATGCCTTAAACTGGCCATTGTTAGGCCAAAGCTATATTTGATGATGCAGTCGAGACGAGGCGTTTGCCAATTGGTCTGAGCGTATAGGGCATCATGGAAACTCTTTGCAAAGTCCTGATCCGCAAAAATGGGCAGGCGGGCGGTAAAGGGATTTTGCCTTTCGCTTAGGAGTAGCACAGATGTATCATAGGCATACAGCAGAGCCATTAGAATGATTAGGGTAATGTCATCGATGCAGCCAGAGGCATCCACAGTCTTTGCATTGGCCAAATACTGCAGCAGGCGTATGGCAATCGCTTTGGGTAAACCACGTTGAGCTGACCAATTGAACAGGGCCATGGCTAATGATTTGCGTATATCCTCATACATGCCCAGAATTTGATTCTGATGCTTCTTTGAGCCAAAAGCTCGATTTTTGGTCAACATCATGCTCTGGAAGATGAATGAAAGAAGTTACAGATTTACTTAGCTTGATTCTTTGCCTTAGCTCACCTCCTTATCGATGTCCATATCGCTTAATAGCTCCAACAAACGTCCCAATATATTGGTATCATCCACCAGATTTTGGGCATAATTGGTAATTAGGCAGGTTACCTCACGAGACAAATCTGTACTCCAGGAGACGCCAGCAACGACTTGGAACATGGTACACAGGGAGGAACTCATTGCTTTGCGGCCGTCGTAATAGAGTAAAACTGCTACTAGCCCACGCGGTAGTCCCGGATGATGCATCTGTTGGCGCTGCGCCGTGCATAACAGCTCTAATGCAAAAATCTCATCCAGATCGAACATATCCGACAAGATGAGTGCCTCATCGACAAGCTCTTGTGAGATTTGCACCTTTCGTGTCTGGCCCGCCAATTGAATGCCATCCTGCATAGCTGCATTCCGTAGCTGACTGCGACTCTTTTCGCTTTTGGGCTGGAGGGAAAGAATTGGAATCAATTTGAAGATTTTATGTTAAGGTTAGGTCCTTTTTTTTAAAACTGACTTACCGGATTTCGTAGGAAATTCGTAAAGTTCTGTTTGTATCGCTTGAGGCATAGTTCTAAGTCGGAGGTAGATCCTTTGGGATTGCTCATAGACGCCTGAATTACACCATATAAATGCTTATACGGCGCCCACATGTCCTCGGTCACACCTGTAATACCAACAGAAAAGGAACACAATTGAGAAGGTTTCGATGCTTGAATTTCACTCTCTTGACTTCAGTCAGTTATATCAAGGAGGTGACGAACACATACCGTCCATTGTTTTGTTAGTAATAATAATTGTATATAATAAACAAGCCTCAAGTGATAAAACGCGGCAATTTAGCGCCGGCTTCGCAATCAGTGTGACCAAATATGACAATCACAATATCACCAAAAGATGAGATTACACATATTTTACATGAAGCATGTAGATAAAATATAAATATATTCACTATGCGTGATACGCTGAGCTTAAAAATTGAAAAACAACTAATTAAAAACTGAACTAAACTATCAAGTGTTTTATGGAAAATCACATTTGCAAAAGCTTAGCGATTAGGGTGCCTATCATTTATATGAAAACCTTTTTTAAATAGTTCAGTGGCACAGTTGGGGCGGGGATCTTCAATATTCGTCTGAAACCTAAATGAAAAATCCACAATAGGAATTTTATTGTGACAAACTGTTTACGCCACTTAAAGAATCAGTTTAAAGCCTTTGCTTTCAAAAATACTTATTTCATTTCATATAATCTTATATCTTATATCAAAAACAAGCTTTTTACATGTTTATGTAAAACAATAATCAATTTCTGTTTATTATGTATAGTAGATTGTTTAAAAATATTCCTACAAATGATGTTATTTTCCGCGGCGACCTGAGCTGGACTAAAATTTTTTACAGTCACTGTTAGTTTACTATTGTTGGTATTTCACTATTTCTCGAAAACGGCCACACAATTGTAGTGCGGCGCGGGCGGGGCGTTTTTCACGAAAATTTTACGCACGAATTTCTCGTAGTTCTCCCCCTTCAATGGAAATACAAACGAGTTTTTTTTTATTTAATTTCCATATTAATCCTTTTCGGTTTTTCTTTTAATACACAATCGACGTTTGTCTTTGTAAATCCAATTGCAATTTGAATATTAATTTTTTTGTAGTGTTAAAAAGTGGTAATATAAGTTTAATAAAGTGAGAGAAAAAGAGAAGGAGAGATGTTAACACTCCTGGCCAATATGCAGTTGCAGCAGCAGCAGCAAAAACAACAACAACAATTAATTAACTTTAACTGATGCCGAAAAACACAAAAACCGAAAATTAAGAATTGTCAATGATTAAAGTTGAAGAAGACAAATGAAATGAATAAATAAATGCAAGTTGCAATTGGAGTTGGAGAAAGAAGAGTGGGAGGGAGAGAGAGAGAATTGCATATGTCGTCGTTTCATTTCGTTCGTTCCATCACTTCGCCTACGCAGCAGCAGCAGCAGCTTGAGGCCAAAAGGAAAGGCTAAAAATGAAATTGCAATAAAATCATAATGCAAACTTAGCAAAAAGCAAAAAATGTTGAAATTTAAGACGGATTAACGAGAATCAAAATTACTGGAATTTTATTGCCAAATTGCAACAATAACTAAAAAGCGATCGAAACTTGAAACTAAAGAGAGAGACAAGAGACAGAGAAAGAAGCAGAGAGATAGAGAGACCAAAAGAGAGCAAGCCAGTTAACGCTGCAGTTCGTCCTCACGTTTCGTTGTCGGTTTCCCATAATTCCTCCGCCTACGTAGACTTGCCTTCCATTGCCCTTTCCCCCCACGCCTAAACACTCTTTCTTGTTGTAATATGGATTGTGGTGGTCTGGCTGCCCAACAGCAACTCCTACAACAACAGCAACAACTACATCAGCAGCGCTTACTCCAACAGCAACAACAAACTACTTTAAATTGCCTTGGGGAAACAACAACAACGACAGCAACAAATGTAAGTACCCAATCGGAAATTGGTATATAAATCATAGACATGTATTCCCCGATTACCTTTCCACATTCTCAAACTCGTAGCTTTTACTTTTATTGTATATTTGCTGGATTAACTAGAATAGCAACCAACTTGCAGTACAGCTGTTTTAGTAATGACACCCACAGAGAATAACTAACTAAGAAAAAGTAACTAAATGCCCTACACTGATCGGTGAAGAAATAATTAAGCCCCCAAATGTCTCTCCACATATATAGAATCTACTGTCTAAAATCTCTTTTGGAATTAAGTTTTCAATTTGAAAAGTTTTTTGTTATTTTAAGTGATAGAGTTAGGAGTTTTAATTAATTCCGTTTTTCTATTGGGTCATTGATTTCTTTTTTTTCTACTTCATAATTCGCCCCCGCACACAAATAGCACAACAAAATTTCCAATGTATTGCAGTTTATTGGTTTTCTTTCTTATTAGATTCCTCCCCTCCTTTATCTCCTTCTCCCACTCTTGCTTTATGCATGGATGGATAGATGGATAAATGGATGGGGGCGTGGCAGCAGCATATTGTATGCATATGGATTATTAATTCAATTGACTTTTCTGTTAAACAAAATGAAAACTGTGTATTCAGATGATGGCCAATTGGAAAAATGAATGAATCACAGATCTCTGCTGCTGCTGTATGAAGATGATGATTAATCTCATCTCTCTCTCCCATCTCATCTCTACGACGAGGCGAGGTAACAACCGATGGCCAGAACAGAACAACAGAAGCAGCAGGCAACAAAGTGCCGACACATTAAGTGCTGTTTGTACTAACTTTTCCTCTCTCTCCCCTCACTAACCCGTCCCGCCCTTCCCTCTTCTCAGCATCCGTCCATTCGACTTTTCTCTCATTTTGCCCATTACTTTCACCATGCATAAATTCTACAGAACAACAAGAAAGAAAGATAGAGATAGAAAGAAAGAAGAGCCCGTGAAAAAGTTCGAAAAATTATTGTAAATTGTTTATACAAGGAAGTAAAGAAAAAAAAAAAAAAGAAAGAGAACATTAAAAAATAAAGCAATTTCAGAAATAAACTTTTAAACGGTAATGCGGCGACTTAGTAATACCCTGCACAAAAATAATTCGGTTCGAATGCAATGCTAATTTTTACTCTTTCTTTACTTTCTATTGACATATTGACAAGCTGTATACACTACACACATACACTTAACATAACTGCAGATGCAGAATGTATGTATGTATGTATGTATGTGTGCATATTCCCTTTTGCTCTAATCGTCGGTACAGGGTAAATATAAAGGCATGGTTGGCGTGTGGACGGACAAATGCAAAAACAACAACAGTGCAACAGTTGTTGTTGTCGCTTCCCTTTTGCTTTTGTCGTTGCCTTTTGTGCCGATGCCCTGCAAATTCCGGGTATAATTGTCAAGTCCTTGCAAATGCAAAGAAAATATTTCAAAAATTACCTGAAAGGAACGATGAATAAGATACATCCCAAAACAAATTTTCACTTTAGTAAAAACTGTTTAAATAATAGATAGCACACATTCGTTTATGTACTCTGACTTAAACATGGTTAAATAAATTTGTTTCGGTGCTGGTAATAATATTAAAAATTAAATAGCTGGGTAGATCTTACAATCGTATAACAGAAAACCACTAAATTTGAATAAGAGAAATATTTGAAAGGGTGTCTAATATTCGATATCTTTTCAACTGTTTCATCTCCTTGTTATTCCATTTTTGTTTCTTTTGCTACGTGTCTGCAATAAAATAAAATTTAACTGCAATTACGTGACGCATAATTTTCCATGCATACAACACATTCAAGTTTGTAGTATATTTATGTTGTATATGTATGTATATCATTGGCTATTTGCTCTGCAGGAACGTCCCACCTCAAGGATAAAACAGCAGGACATGCGGGTTTCTCTTCAAAAACCCGTCGAGTGCGTGTCAAATTTATTCAAACAAAAACACACTGAACTTACCTCCTACATTTAGTGTATTGTGGAGCTGCCAACTTTTTTGGTACCGATTAAAACTAGTTGGCAGCCCTCGGCAAATGAACAACCGTGGGCTCAAAATGAGCAGAACGCCCGCATTTACATTTCGGCCGACGCGCGCAGCGGACGTGACGACGAAGAACGAAAAAGGGAACCGTCAAAAAGTACGTTTATGAAAACCCGAAACGAATGTTAAAGTCACACAAAAAAAGAAGAAATAAAGAGAAAAAATCGTATTGTGCAAAAAACGCGCCGAACCTAATACTTTTTATTTTGTGACTCTTCCCTTTTTTTTTTACATTTTACAGTAATTCGCGACTAAACGGTGTTTCTCGAGTACCTTCGTTAGTTATTGTTGTTTTATTTTTTTTTGAATGTGTGCTGCTGCGTTGTTGAGTTCCTTATAAACTGCTGCCTGCCGATAAATGTTGTTTCTACATGGTAGCAACAACAAAAATACAAATAAAGCAATAATTAAAAGTGCCTTTTTTAATTAAGAGAGCGAGTGAGTGAGAGAAACAGGGAGATAGAAGTGTAGCGTAGGAGAAGCTGAGGGAGTAAAACCTAACACCAGTGTCAGCGGACACCAATCGAAATAAAATTGACGTAAACGACGACGTCGACGTGGTAAGAGAAATATAACAACAATAATATGGGACACCCTCCCTCATCTTCCACTTCTGCTCCTTTAGCAGACATACAGTACCATCAACCTCTCTATGTATGTATATACCCCCCTCCCTGTAAAGAATGAGAATGAACTGCTGGGAAGTTTTTGTTTTTGTTTGTTTTCTTTTTGGCAGTTAATTTTAATGCGTTTTCGCTTTTGTCTTTCATTTTGTTCGGTTTGTTGCATTGCCAGCAGTTTATTTGGCTTTTATGCTCAATCAGCGGGGGGAAATAACAACGAGGAGGAGTAGCAGTTGAACGCTGGGGAAAAGTAATAGTAGGAGGTAGTGCCTTTTATCATTGTTTACTTCATCTTAAGTTTTGTCTATCGTGCCGTGCCTTATATGTACATGTGTACATACAACATATGTATGTACATGTATACTGTATCTCTTTTACTATATTTCTCCCTATTTTTCTTTTAAAAGCTCTTTATGCTATTAAATGCGTAGTTGCGCCTATCATTCACAAATTATGTATATTTCCCAGCTCTTTTACATTTCGCAACTTTCTTCTTAGCCGGCTTTTTAAATTTTTCAAAAAAAATTTTTTTTTGTTTATCCTCATATGTACATACATACATACATACATATGTATGTACTTATGTATGTTTGAATGTGTAACGGCAGCCTTTATGCACTATATTTTGCTCCCTTTTGAACTGCTGCGTCAATTGTATTCTTAGTCGGATATCTTTTTTTATTCGCTTAGTTTTAGTCATAGGTGCGTCATTCCATTCTTCATCCCTACAACTTTTACCATCAACCACTCGACCGCCCACCCACCCTCGCTGCTGACTTGTCAAATCCTTCCCCAACTCTTTATTTCCTTCTTGATTTACTTTCTTTTTGGTTCCCGGTTAATTCTGCACGTTCGTCAAATATTTGCTGAACTCTTTTTAATTACATTTACACACTAACACACACGCACGAATATAGCATACGCACTAAAACCAAACGGTATATGGTTTGTATGTATGGATACCCTTTTATACGCTGCTGACTATAAAACACATTGTTGTTACTGCAGCAGCAATAACAGTTCCTCTCTCTTTGCCAAAGAAACAGAAAGAGAGCCAGCTAGAGAGTGCATTTGAGAGTGAGAGCATAGTGTGACTAAATGTAAGAGTAAATGCAATTCTTAGAAATAGCCCATGATTGATGATTGCCTTAGAAATGAACTTTGTATGTACTTAAATGCACATTGGATAAACATTTGGAAGACTTTACTTTTGTTTTATGTCTATCGGGCATGCATATGTACATACATATGTATGTATAACTAAGTGAATCGTACAGAATCTGTTCCAGTTGCTAGATAAAAAAAATTTTTTATATTTTCAGGAGTTTATCATTTTCTTTTTCTATCTTATTATCTGAATAATGCACCTAGATTTTACAAATGTACGTACATATGTATATATTTATTAGTTTTTCCATTGCTTGTTATCAAAACGTTTTTCTTTGTTGCTTCTGATAATATTGTACTTACATAGTTTGTATGAACGATAAAGAATCATCTTGATAGAAAATATTTCTATGGATCTGTGCCTTGATTGAAATACTCTTTGGCTCGCTCTACAAGAAAGATATTTCGTGTTAAAGGCCAATTCAAAAAAAGTTTTATGATTTTATTCGTAAGAAGATAAATATACTATGAACTAGTTTTCAAAGCAAATCAGAAAATAAATACATGTAACACATGTACATATGCGCATACAAATGTACATATTTCTCGAAATTAAGTTAATTAAATTGCCATCGCTCATTTTTACATTTCATACAAAAAACTTAAAATACTATTAGAATGTTGATGTATGTATATACATACATATGTTTATATGTATGTTTTATGTAATATACATGGTATATGTAATGTTTTGAAATCTTTGAAAATATACCCGCCTCCCACTCGACTTTAATTCGCTTTTTGGATTTCGTAAATCTTTTGACTTGCCTTGACCCACTGTGCCTTTGCTTTTGCCTGGTCTTTTCCTTATGTTTCTTATGTTGCGGCAAATAAAAAGTAAATCAGCCGCTGCCGTCGACTATCGCGAACATTTGCCGGCAGCATCCACCTCCCTCTACACACACACATATATGTACATACATATACATATTTGATGTTCTCAGACATACACAATCATATGTAACTTTTGCACATGAACGGGATCTGCTTTACGCGCAATCGTTGGAGATGCGCGCCGTTGCCTTCGTCTTATTGTTGCTGGTATTCTTTGTGGTCGTTTTGTTGTTCTTGTTTTAATGCTGCGCTCTGGCTACAAAGTTTTGTACACTTGCCAAAGGGAAAAGGTATATTCACTGTACAAAATACTTGACAATCTTTTTTCTGGTCAGATCGAACTACCGTAACAGATTGCCCTGTCGATATAGCCAATGTAACGTAATTATTATGATGCAGATAAATAGGTCATTTATATTATCTACTACTGCTGCCATAAATTGTTTAAGATGGTAAAAAGGGAGTAGAAAGAGTATTGAAATATTCGCGTGCCCTTACGTCAGCTGCTCCATTTTGTGCTTCTTGTTCCAGTTGATGCTGGTTTTTCTGTGCTTTACTTTGTTTGTATGATTCTCTTATTACATGCTTGGGTTGCTTTTGGTTTTTTGCTGCTGTCTCTTCTTTTCTTTCATTTCCCCATTTTTTTTCATTTTTGAGAACTGCATGCGACAAAACACAGTGCGCTGCTGGCAGCGACGTCGACTGAATATTTATGCTGCTTATTTGAATTTTTGCCATTGTTGTTGTTACTGTAAAATATTTTATTATCGCTTGTTTCCGTTTAGGAACCAAATTGAGGGGGAAATGTGTAATGAACGGCATACGCACACATACAAACAAGCACATACATACATATATGGGCTTACATTTACAACACTTACAGAAGCACATACACATATGTACATATGTATGCGTACTCATGCATACGTATGTACATACACATACACATATGATATGTGTGTGTGTACATGCATACATACATACATATTTGAAATTCTTTTGTCGCCATATTCATTTCGAAATTACACTGGCGGTCATGAGAACCGCACCATTTAAAAATTTCATGTTTTTTTTAAATCATTCAGAGTAAAATAAAAGAATAAGGTTTCTTTCTTAATAGTATGATTAAACACATGAAAAAAGAGGTAGTAGATCAAAAAATTTAGTTCCAAAGTGTAGATATCCTTGATTCTCACTATATAGAAAAATATAGGCAAATTCGAAAAAATTCAATGTTTAGCAAAAAAAAATTTTTTTTCGTTTAGCTTCAATGTACTGCTTTTAACTAATTTACTTATTGAAAAAGTAATGCTAAATGAAAATAAAAAAAATATCAATGAGGTGTCACGCCCCCTCCAGCCTCTATAACCGTCATTATCCTTGACGGCATTGAATCAGCGAGGATTTTCAGAGTTTCTTTGGTGAAAACGTCCTGCCAAACATTTTAAAAGGCCGATATTAGCTGTAACTTATTTTACGGTATCTGTTCTGCTACTTTTCATTTCATCTTTTGCCATAAGTGCTAGAAAAAAGTTTAAACCGGCGAATTTCCCTCCCAAGTCGAGCGAAAATCTCCCATGTCCCCAAAAACTTTTATAAATTAAAAAAAAAAAATAATTTTTTTAATGTTTTGTTAGTTATTTACTGTTTGGAAAAGGTGATTGGATCAGAAAAAAATATTAGTTACAGATTAGAGTCGGTGGCATTGCCCTGAGCCGGCTTCAAAAGTAGCACTCGAATTGCAAGGCAATTGCCGTTTTTTGACAGGACCAAACACAGAGCCAGCTAATCTGGGAATGTTCTTTTTACTATTTACGTGGTTCATTACACCTATTAAATGGAATAATGAATGAAGAAATCAATGGGCAAATGTTAACGAAATTTTTGGTCCTGTCAAAAAACGGCAATTGCCTTGCAATTCGAGTGCTACTTTTGAAGCCGGCTCAGGGCAATGCCACCGACTCTAATCTGTAACTAATATTTTTTTCTGATCCAATCACCTTTTCCAAACAGTAAATAACTAACAAAACATTAAAAAAATTATTTTTTTTTTTTTAATTTATAAAAGTTTTTGGGGACATGGGAGATTTTCGCTCGACTTGGGAGGGAAATTCGCCGGTTTAAACTTTTTTCTAGCACTTATGGCAAAAGATGAAATGAAAAGTAGCAGAACAGATACCGTAAAATAAGTTACAGCTAATATCGGCCTTTTAAAATGTTTGGCAGGACGTTTTCACCAAAGAAACTCTGAAAATCCTCGCTGATTCAATGCCGTCAAGGATAATGACGGTTATAGAGGCTGGAGGGGGCGTGACACCTCATTGATATTTTTTTTATTTTCATTTAGCATTACTTTTTCAATAAGTAAATTAGTTAAAAGCAGTACATTGAAGCTAAACGAAAAAAAATTTTTTTTTGCTAAACATTGAATTTTTTCGAATTTGCCTATATTTTTCTATATAGTGAGAATCAAGGATATCTACACTTTGGAACTAAATTTTTTGATCTACTACCTCTTTTTTCATGTGTTTAATCATATTATTAAGAAAGAAACCTTATTCTTTTATTTTACTCTGAATGATTTAAAAAAAACATGAAATTTTTAAATGGTGCGGTTTTCATGACCGCCAGTGTATGTACTTGGGGCTGCTTGTTGCTTCACACGAAAACGCTTTGTCGCGCATCGTCCCTCACCGCACCATGCTTCTCCCACAACCGCTTACTCCTCGACATTCGTCTTCCCCCTCCAGTTCCTTGGGCGCTCTCCTCCCTCTCTTGTCAATTTATGTTGCTATCTGGTACTGCTGTCTATCGTTTGGTTCTGGTTCGGCTCAGTTCCACATACTCTCATGCTCTTTTCTCCATTCCAATTCATTTTCTCTCTCTTTCCCCCTTCACTTCCCTCTCGCACTTTCTGCCTCCCTATGCCGCCGCACGATTGTTATAGGGTGACCCTGTAGTACGTTTGTTATAATAGACAGAAAATTGGGAGGGAGAGAGAGAGGGGAACCAACCAATTGACAAGAAAAACAAATTACAAAATGAAAACCAGCATCGACCAATTCATTCCCTTTAACCCTTTTGAAAAAAAATTTATTGAGAAGGGTTACGAATAAAATATATATCTGCGGATAATGAAAGAGTTATTTAAACTTAGAAATCAGTAAAATGCGGCATATATGTGATAGATATATCATAATATCCCAACTGGTGTAACTGCCACTGTACTTTGCAATGATAATGTAAATTGTAATAAAAGAAACTGGTTTTAAAAACAATAAAATAATAATAAAATAATCAAATAATAATAAATATTATATAATATTTATATTATATAATATTTATATTATATAATATTTATATTATATAATATTTATATTATATGATATTTATATTATATAATATTTATATTATATAATATTTATATTATATAATATAAACGAGGCTATATTTTATTAAAATGTTGTCAGAAAAACCGGAGCAAAGCAAACATTAAATAAAATGAAGCAAGCAAGTCGTCCCTGCCGACATTGAGTATACCCTGTACCAACTAGTTATATTAAATGAAATAGAATATCCTCGAAATCGCCATTAATTTCATGCAAAATTCACTTTAACATGCAGCAACAGCAAACGCATGCTGTCTCGCTCACTCTTGCCAGCCAATGTCGCCTTGGCAATTCAGTGCAAAACTCATATAGGTATATCTCCGATATTTATTGTCCGATTTCGACAAACAAGTAAGAATATGATATCTTTAATACAGCTCTAGTAATACGTTTTCCCGATTTGCGGAGGCGGAAGTGGGCTTGGCAAAAATTTGAAACAAACTTGATCTGTCTGCACACTAGACGGATCTACAAACCAAATTTGGTAGCTGTAACTCTTATAGTCTCCGAGATCTAGGTGTTCATACAGACGGACGGACAGACGGACATGGCTCAATCGACTCGGCTAGTGATGCTGATCAAGAATATATATACTTTATGGGGTCAGAAATGTATATTTCTGCCTGTTACATACATTTTAGCGACTTTAATATACCCTTTTACCCTATGGGTACAGGGTATAAAAAGTAAAGATGTCTAATATCTGAAGTCGATTTGAAGTCAAAAAAATGTAGTTCAATAGTAAAATGATGTTTATAATGTTAATTCCAATATGTAGAAAAATGATTCAATTGTTTTAAGAAATATTTAGTCTTGTTCTTTAAAATATTGATAAATTCCTGATTTAACGAAACAGCAAATAACTAAATGTTAATCTGAGAGGGCTACTGAGTTGAAGTTCGAAATATAGACTAAATACAAAAGATTTTGTATATGTTTTAACTATTTAGATATAATAGTTAAAAAATATAAGTATCGCTAAATATATGTATGTATAAGAGAATTTTATTTTTAAAAATAGTTCTTTGATGGATAAATTTGTAGATAGAAGATTTATGTATGTATGTATTTATGTATACATGTATATATGTATGTATTTATATATGTTACAATCGTTTTGCTTTAGTTATTTTCAAAATTACCGCACAGTTTTTTTTTCTATATTTCTCTTGTATTTTTAGTTTTGTGGTTTGTTGATGCCTTGCCCCCACTCCCGCCCTCTTTCTCCTATCATCATCATCAGCATCTCCTTCTTAGATTCTTCTTGTTCTTCTGCTCTTGTCACTACTGTGGGCGTCCGTTATAATTTGTAAATTATATTTAAACATACACTGACGAACTGACTGACTGATTGACTAACTGACAAACTGACTGAGTCTCGCGTGAAATCGGTTGTCGGTCCGTCGGACGGTCGTCTTTGTCGGATTTGGCTTGTGGCTGTGTGCGGATTTGGATCGGGTCGAATCGGATCGGATCGGAGCGGAGAGAGTGGGTCTGAGTTGTGTTACCAAGTGGGCGTGCAGTGACCCAATTTTGCTAATAGATTGCATTTTGCCACAAACAGCCAAACATACACACGCACACATATACACCATTTGAATCAGACTTTTTTTTCTTTTAGCGCGTTGAACTCTCTGAGAAGACAAAATATATTAACAAATTGGAGGGGTAGAAATTAAATTAACACCACTATTTCAACTCCCATTGAATATGAATTAAAACGATAATAATAATAAAAAAATAAACATTTATATCCCACGTACAAACAACAAGAAAAAGAACAAGTTGCTAAAAAAAATGAGTGTTATTGTTGTTTTTGTGTTTCCTAATTAAGTACAGTCATTTGACTTGCCGACTAAAATGTCCCCACAATAAAAATTAAACAATTTAAAAATGTTTGCATATAGTATAATAATGTGTGTGTGCGAGTATGCAAGTGTGTGTGTGTGTGTGGAGCTATAGCTAAACATATATTCATGAGAATTTATTTTCCTCTTTTTATTTATGATCTTTTAGCACATTTTCTGTTCCGCATTCCTTGCGTCTAATTGGTAAAAAAAATAAAGGAGAAATGAAAAGAAATTGTGTGTGTGTGTGTGTGTGTGTGTGTGTGTGTGTGTGTGTGTGTGTGTGGGCATTAAAAAATTGTAACGATGTGTAAATTTGTTTATAATTGTTGCACTAATTATATAATGCAAATTGATTAGATCAAAGAACTGATTGATTTACCAGAAATTATTCAAACATTTACAAAAAATATTCGGAGTTTGTAAAAGCAAAGTAGATGAAAGGAAAGGATTTGTATATCCATGGGAAAAAGTTTTCGATTGTTCGAAGAATTTTCTCGTTTACAGCGGTCCTACGACCTTCTTTAAATTTGTTGTCATTAAAAAAAGGATTTTTTCTTTGCTCATAAATCTTATTTAAAACATGTGTGAAAGGACTTTTCGCAATCGAAAGTCGTTTCAGTTGTAAACCGGAGTATATGTAGGTATACGACAGAGACCACGGGAGACGGCTCAGCAGGCAATAACTTTCCAACGCGTTTTGCTTGAAACACGATTTTTGAAACTGCTGCCATAAAAACTCAAAAACCAAAAAAAAAACACGGTGTTTTAGCTTAACAGGCTCCTACAAAAGTGCGAGAAATTTAAATTAAATTAAATACTTGCCAAAGGGTTTATTTTTTTCGTCGGAAGTTTGAAACGCATAGAAGAAAACATCTCTGGTGATACATATAAAGTATATACATATATATTCTTGATCAGCACGATAAACTGGGTTGATTTAGTCCTGTTCGTCTATCCGTCTGTCTGTCGGTCTGGATCAGCACGATCTTATTCCAAACCCTTTGAGGCGCTTTTTTGTTGTAGGCGTTGTATATCTTGGAATCATCCTGATGAGATGACTACATTATGTAGCTTTCACAGGGACGATCGACGATGAAGTTATTAACAACAATATATATAAAAATGATGCAAGCAAGTTGTTCCTGCCGGCATTGAGTATACCCTGTACGAACTAGTTATATTAAATGAAGATCGGCATCAACTTAATTCCAAATTCCTTTTAACATGCAGCAACAGCTACCGCATGCTATCTCGCTCACTCTTGCCAGCTAATGTCGCCTTGGCAATTCAGGCCAAAATGTACATTCGTATATCTTTGATGTTCATTTTACGATTCCGACTAAATTTGGTCAGATGATGCATTTTGGCCACATTGTTGGGTATGCCAAATAAGAATGTGATTCCTTTAAAACTTCTCTAGTAAATCGTTTTTTCTAAATTGCTATAAACTATCTTAATTTGCGTAGGCACTAGACAAATGTTTGAACACCCTTGAAATTGCCATCAATTCAAAACGAAATTCCTTTTAACAGCAATAGCTAATGCATGCTATCTCGCTCTTTCTTATCTGCCAATGTCGCCTTGGCAATTCAGTACAAAATGCAAATGGCTATATCTCCGATGTTTATTGTTCGATTTGAACGAAATTTGGTCAGTGCAGTTTGACTATATAATAATCAAATAAGAATACGATATCTTTAATTCAGCTCGAGTAAATTTATTTTAAATGTTTATTTTTTGATTTGCGGGGGCGGAAGTGGGCGTGGCAAAAATTTGAAACAAACTTCATAAGACGGATGTTCACACCAAATTTGGTAGCTCTGGCTCTTATAGTCTCCGAGATCTAGGTGTTCATACGGACAGACGGACATGTCTCAATCGACTCGGCTGTTGATGCTGATCAAGAATATATATACTTTATGGGATCGGAAACGCTTCCTTCTGCCTGTTACATACATTTTAGCGACTTTAATATACCATTTTACCCTATGGGTACAAGGTATAAAAACAGACTTAGAGCAATAACAAAAAAAACAGTGTTAGAGCAATAGCTTGTTTGCATTAAATGATGAAATTCGGTATTGGGAACAACTATAATACAATAAACATATAAATATATCTGTGTTGAGTCTATGCTATAGTTCCCATAGGAATAATCGGGCCACAAACCAGGCTTCACGCTAGACGAATAGTAGAATACTTTGAAATATTTGTTTGCTCTTTCTTTAAAACCGATAGTACAATATTGCTTATCCCCTCCCGTCTTAAACATTTAGACTTTTCCATTTCCTAATTGAATTGAAATGCAATAAAAATTTGTCAAAAATCAAGTGGATGGTGCATGGGTAGAGGAAGGGAGAAAGAGATGGTGGATGGTTCTTCCCCCTTGTAGTGCAAGTTATTTTATATAAATTCGGTGAGAATATATAATCATAAATTGTTTTGTATGATTTATAATGTTTATAACAAATGGTTAGACCTTTAAACCTTTAGTTAGATTGCTCTCCCCTCCCACAATTCTTCCCCTCAACTACTGTACTTTTAACGTATCAACAAGTGATTAATGATGATGATGTAAAGAACCCAAATGGAAGATCTGTTTGGAAAGCAACCCCTGAGTTAGGAAAGAGGTCTCTCGCTAGTTCTCAAATATCTCTTGGTACTTACTACCAAGTTGCCAGTTGCCGGTTGCAGTGTTTGAAAGGAATTGAAAGACGAGCAGCCACACCTACAACAGTAACCACCACCAGCGATAGGACTAGATAAAGACAGGGACACGGAGACGATGATAAAGTAAATGAGATAGAAGAGAGGAGAATGAAAGTACTTAAAATCCATCTGTTCCATGACGTTGGCGATGCGCTGCTTTATCTTGATCTTATAATCAGTGGAGTGAGTCACTGAAGAGAGGCGACTACTTCAGTCCGAAGTCTCTCTATTGGTGGGACAAGGGGCAACGGAAACGCATGTACCTACGCATGTGTGTACGTCATTATACGTTGTTGTTGTTGTGCTGTGTTCTCTCATTTCTCTTTATGTACATATACCTATATATATATTTGGAAACTTGTGGCAGGTGCAAAATGTTGCGAGCAGCAGCTCCTTTTGTTTTCTTATTTGTGTATGCATTTTTAACCCCAACAAAAAAGAAAAGAAAAAAACCTCGACCCTATTCGATTTATTGCTGTTTCTTTGTCTGTCTGTCGGTCCGTCTTTCCCTGCCTGTTAAGGACACGCGTCGTTTGCCGGCTGCACACGAGCCAACAAAAACACAATCCTTTAAATATAATAAGGAAGCATCCACTCCTCTGTAGAGATGGAATTGGGTTTCCGAATCTTAAAATGGCGTTTGCCGATTTCTTTTCTCTTTCTCCTTTCTGTGAGCAGATGTTTTTTCCCCCCAATTTGTTGTGTTGTGGATTTAATGAGTTTTTTTTTCTTTTTTGGCTATAATGCATCTTAATGATTCGAAATCTTTGTCTCTGCCCTGCCCACTTGGTCAACATTAAACAATTGTTGCCAAAGAACACTTAAAAATACATTTGGGTGAATACAAAAAAAAAAAAAATTGTAGAACAAAATTAACAATTTCAAAAATGTTAAATCTTTATGAATATGAAAAAGAACGTACTCGAAAATGACAAAGCAGATATACTATGTTGTTGTTGCTATATATGTTGAATTTGAATAAACAAGAATTTGAATAAAAAAGAATTTGAATAAAAAAGTATTTAAATAGTTATTATATTTATACAAAATTTTACTTAAAACATAGGCAAATATACTTAAAAAAGACATAGTAGGGATGTTTGAATATTCGAACAAATGGTTGACACCTATAAAGATCAGGAAAGACACATTTAATAAGAGAGAGAAGACATATATATTTAAAGAAAGTATTATCTGTACATATTTATACGAATAAATCATTGTTTTTTGATATTTTTTAATAACCTTGTAAAAAGAAGTTCCAAAAAAGCATCTGTTACTATTAAAAGTATATATATTTTAGATCAGCACTATGAGATGAGTTCATACAGTCTAATCTGTAGCATCTCTTCCGAGACCCTGTAAGTAGGACGGAATTTTGCAAATATGTAGGTTTTCTTTCTGCAGGAATTGTATATCTTGGAATCATACTGATCGACGGTCTATATATAGGAAAAATCGTTTGAAGTAGAATATCACGAAATTGTGTTTTTTTGGTTTATATACTTCTTAGATCAGATATGCAACAAGCTTTATTAGAATCGGTGGACTATATCACACAGCTACCATACGAACGATTGGTCCGAAGTGGCACTAGTTTGGTATATATAAAATGATCTTCATTCAATTTTACCAGAATCGGTTAACTATGTATATGCTTTACTTATCACAGGAACAGTCCTACCCAAAAAAAACTTCTCACAAGCTTTGGACATTTAATTTGACTTTTACTAGTTTTAAATGCTTCCTAATAATTCTGCAAAATTATATACATTCATATATGTATGTAACTGTCAAAAAACAAGTTTCCAATGTAGAAAACTACATATGTATATGCTAAATACAGTCGGACTTTCCTATAATGAATTACTAAGGGACCAGAGAAAAATCTCATTATCTACCTAATTACATAGAAATTATTATAAAATAGATTTATACGTTGAACTTTACATTATATTGAAGTTCATTATAGGTAAGTTTGACTGTACGTACATACGTACATATATACATAATTCAAGTATTTTACTTGGTCACTAATTATAATCGAGGGACACCCTTATCTCGCTTCCTTTATATATTTCATTGGAATCTCGCATTATTTTATTTAATATGATTTTTTTCTTATTTGCTTTTTGCCTTGAGACAAAGTCACAACTCGCGAGGAGTTGCTCCCCCTCCACTTCCCTCCAGCAATTAGGTTGTTTAACGAACCAAAACCCAACTCAGCTCAACTCTTTTTGTTTTTTACTTTTTGTTGTTTGTATGATGGTCACAATTTGAGAAATTGTTGTATTTGAATTGAAATACATACATATATGTATGTACATATATACATATGGACACATATTATTGTTTATATTTTATATATCGTATTCCATCTGCGCAAAAGTTTTATGAGCGACAAATTTCGCTAAAAGGAGCGAATGCTTTTTAAGGCCCATGGCGTGTTTTGTACTCTGCTGTTGTGAAGGGAACCATCAAAAAACTTAATTTAATGTATTAATTTAGTTTTTTTTTCGTGGCTTTTGTTTGCTTTTGCCACTCTCTGTGGAAGTTTTCGGCACTTGGGTGTCTTGTTGTTGTTGTGCTGTTAGTTTTATTAATCGACTGCGGAAGTTGCTGTAAATGTCCACAAACATGAAAATATTTATATATGTATGTTTTTATGCCTTAAATGAAAAGAAAGGTAAATGGACGGACGGGCGGACATGTTGCTGTGTTTAGTTCCTATTGCCCCCCTATGGCCCATTCCTACCCACTAAATCCTGACGTCATTATACAAAAGAAGGTTTTTTTGCACGCTCGTTAGGCGCCAGTGCCAGTTGCCAGTTTGTTGGTTTGGGTAGCTCTTTTACTTAATTGTTGAAATGATGATTATTACGATTAAGAGTTTATACGAGTGGTGGGACAAAGTAAAAGTAATTATACTTGACGCTTCCCTCCAGAAGCCAACTACTGTAATTAGCTTAAAAGTAAATCCCCCATCCCCACAGTAAATAGTTCTGAATAAAAGAATCTCCTTCCCTTGCCTACACTGCCCCATGGGATATGATTATGGAACATGCAATGAGTTGAGTAGGTCATGTTTAGTGTTAGATAAGATAAGATAAAAATGTTGTTGTGGGGGGTTTTCTTTATTTCCACGCTTCTTGATTACGAAAAAATGTAGTAGGTTGGGTTAGGTTTCAAATTTGTTGGTTTAATATACATAAATTTGAGAGGGGGTTTCCCAAATTTAATATATTTTTCAAGACATAAAAAACCGGTTAAACATTTTAACTATCCGTTTTCTTTTTATCAGCGTTTCATTCTCAATTACAAAATGAAGCAAGCAAGTCGTCCCTGCCGACATTGTGTATACCCTGTACCAACTAGTTATTATATTAAATGAAGTCAAACACCCTCGGCAATTAATTTCATAAAAAAATTTCCTTAACATGCCGCAACAGTGAACGCATGCTATCTCGCTCACTCTTACCAGCCAATGTCGCCCTAAGCGCTTCAGTACAAAACGCATTAACGTATATCTCCAATATTTATTGTCCGATTTCGGCTGAAATTGGTCAGATGATGCATATTAGCCACATTATTAGGTGTGCCAAATAAGAATCTGATTCTTTAAAAACTGCTCTAATAATTAGTTTTTTCTGAATTGCGGGGGCGGAAGTGGGCGTGGCAAAAATTTTAAACTCTCTTGATCTGCGTGGTCACTAGGCAAATGATCGAACAACCTCAAAATCGCAATCAATTCAAAACAAAATTCCCTTTCACATGCAGCAGCAGCGAACGCATGCTATCTCGCTCTTCCTTATCTGCCAATGCCGCCTTGGCATTTCAGTACAAAACGGATATAGCCATATCTCCGATGTTTATTGTCCGATTTCAACAAAATTTGCTCAGCTGGTCCAGTTTGGGTATATAATTAGGTGTACCAAGTAAGAATACGATATCTTGAAAGCAGCCCTAGTTATCGTTTTTTTTCAATTGCGGGGGCGGAAGTGGGCGTGGCTAAAATTTAAAACAAACTTGACCTGCTTTGGCATTAGACGGATGCTCACACCAAATTTGGTAGCTCTAGCTCTTATAGTCTCTGAGATCGAGTGTCTCATACGGACAGACGGACAGACGGATGGACAGACGGACAGACGGACATGTCTCAATCGACTCGGCTGTTGATGCTGATCAAGAATATATATACTTTATGGGGTCGAAAACGCTTCCTTCTGCCTGTTACATACATTTTAGCGACTTTAATATACCCTTTTACCCTATGGGTACAGGGTATAAAAACTGTAAAAATTGAGGAAAAAGAAACATTTAAATTTTGAAAATTTTGAAATAAGAGACAAAAATCCACTTCCCTGATTGACAAGGTTCTAACCACAAAAAATGTTCTTAAAGAGTGAAGAAGTTGTGTCAACGCTTCTTAAATTTAAATTGTTTTTAAAACATTAAAATAAAATTTTCGATTAACAATTTTGGAATATAGATATATTGGGAAGATCAATAAACAAAGAAGATCCAAAACGAATTGTTTCACCAGTATACGAGAACTGTTTTTGTTTTCGAGAAAAATGCGTTTCAAATTTTAAAGTCTCGTTTCAAGCAGTTTTTTTTCGCCGAGTCACAGGAACAGCTGTAACTTCGAAAATAATTTCGAATATTCGAATTTAGCTGGCATCCTTGTAAATATCTCAACTTCAAACATCAATCGAATTTTAGAAATTTCTGAACGAACAACTATGTATTGATATTTCAAGTATATAATAATTTGATCCAATTTACAATTTGAATTGGAAAATTTCCGCTTTAGCTTTCCGACTTAGTAAGTTGGTTGATTGTTTAATGTCATGTTACAATCACCTACCCAAAGACACACACACTACACTATAATTAAGCAGTTTGGCATGAACAGTAATTTGCATATACATACATACAACAACAACAACAATTAACATTCATCAAGTTTAATTTTGAAGGTGAACGGCGGCAGAAAAAAAAACACAATTTTGATCTATATACAAATACATATGTATGTATGTATGTATACATATGTAAATATGTATGTATACATATATAAATATGTATGTATGTACATATATATATGTATGCTAGTATGTATTCATGTTTAGATGTTTCATATTGCATTAGATTACAAGAGATAAGATCAAAAATATTATAAAATAAAAATACAGAAACATTTTAGGTAAAATTTCAATTAGGAGGCGGAAACTTTTTTTTGGCAGATTAGGGGCGATCTTCTCCTGAAATCAAAGGCGATCTTCTTCTGTCTTTAACATTAAAGGAAAGGGTGTAAAACAGTTGACACCCACTGTTATTACATATATTAGAGGTATTCCTGTTAATGTTGAGTTTGTTAACTTTTTTTGGCAGCTGTTCAGTTAGTTGCGTTTTATTCAAAATCAGATTTCAGTGTTACCAAATTTTTTACTGCGACGCTTTTGGTAACACTAATGTTTGTTTTTTTCTTCAACGTATAAAAAAGTTGATTTACATGATTCTTAGCTTAAAAAATGTTGTTTATATTTCAAAATCGTCCGGCTTAAACTACTTCTACTACTACGTATAGATCTCATAGCAATGTTTGATCAAAAATCAAGTTTTGGATATGATCTAATAATAATGATTAATTAACTGTATAACGACTATATGAAATTGCAGCAGAATCGGTTGAGTATATCATCTTGTGAAATATTAAAAAAATTGATTTAAAAAAATATTTTTACTTTTTAATCAATCTTAATCAAAATCAGTGCCGATTAGTTAAGCAAATTTTCTTACAATCGGACTGATTTATAAGATTAATCTGCAACTGTCCAAAGTTCCAGGGCAAATTGTCTTATACTTTCTTTAAGTTTAAACAAAATTAATTTAATTATGAATCAACTATGACTTTGATAAAAGAATTACTTATTTGTAATATTCCACTTGCCTTTTAATATAATATTTTTAATACGTTTAATTCAAAATGTGGTGTCAAATTTGTTTATTTGTAATTTCACAAAAAGCTGATTGTGAATTCAACTTAATTTTTTATTTGGATCATTTTTCACAACTGCTAAACAATTTTTTTCGTTGAATTTACAACAAATTAACAGTTGGTATAGAATATATCCTAGAATCCTAGACGAAGACCTTGCAGCTAGTACTCCTATTTTCTTTGTTTTAGTATTAGTATTAATACTTTATTAAACATTGTAAATAAATAAATAAAAAAATTCTACAATTCTGATAGTGCTGAATGGCTTTGAATAAAATGAAAGGAGATATGTATGTATGAGAATAAAATGCTTTATAGTCGAACTTCTCCCTTATCTCAATAAATACGCTAAGAGTTGGAGATTTCTTTGATTTCGTGTTGGAGAAGTAAAATTTTATGCAGATTGCACTCTACCGAAGTTTATTTTTGATTGAGTTAAAGAAGTTCGAGTTTGGAAAGTTAGTTTGAGTTAAGAAAGTTTAACTGTATAACAACAATTTCATTCTAGTGAGGATCTGTACAGATCTCGATAATATAAATATACATATCTGTAAAATAGGTTTCCCCAAACTATAAATTAAGAGGGGATCGGTTAGAGTTATATATGGTGGTCGGCCTGTTTCCTCTTAAACATATTCTGATAAATGTTTTACAGTATGTGGTCATAAATTTTGAATTGAATGTATATAAACATATGTACATATGTCCATGTAGATTGACTTCTTCTATACCACATATGTATGTATGTGTACGTATGTACACTTGTTGTAGTTGACACTTGGATGCGAGACTGTGAATGAGACACCGAACCCCATGGCAGAGAAACAGAAAGGTAGTGTGGAAAGGGAAGTACGACTGGACCTAGACCTGGACAAATATTAAAAACTATATAAACAAACGTGTAAACTAAATGCAAACAAAAAAAAATCGTTAAATGCTGTGTGTGTGGTTTGGCTCTTGGTTTGAATGTGTGTGGTAGAGTATTCCTGGGCCGTTCGCACACTATCATCATCATCATCGACCTCTCTCTGTGCCTCTTTCTCTAACGCCATCTCACTTCAGCATCACTTAGTGGATTTTAGTTTATTGTTTGTCAATGCAACTCAATTAGAATTGTTGTTGTTATAACTGTCATTGAACTTTGTGACAAAACGAACAAACACACAGAGACACAGAGAAAAAGAGAGAGAGAGGGAGAGGAGGACAAGGATAGAAAGATTCATTGAGGTAATTATATAAAAGTTCGTTGTGTAGCATAGTGTAGCAGAAGTCGCATAAATCAACGCATATTTGAATTCAATGCAAACAATAATGTTTCCACTATAGTGGAATGGCCTTGTTTAACCTTCCTTTTGACTCTAATCAGCTGTTCGTGCTGCTGCTGCTGCTGCTGCAGTTGCTCTTGCTCTAGCTCTCTATCTGGTGCATGGCCTTCGTGGTGCGTTGCACAAGGAATGATTGATAGTGTGTGGCAAACAAGGGGGCGGGCAGACCCCGCATGTACATGTATGTATGGATGTACATACATATATACATGTATGTATATACATACATATGTATATATTTTTTTTTGGTGGCATCACCAATTACCAACTAAATAGTTGTCCTCCAAAATTAAATAAAAACCGAGCTTTGGAAGGTTTTTTTTTGTTTTCTTCTCTTTAATTATATCAGTCATCCGGTTACTTAGTCTAGCATGATAAATTGCATATTCGACTAATAAACTAACTTTACAAAATAAATTAAACAAAAGGCGAAAAAAATAAAAAGTACTAAAAAGTATCCGAGAAATTAACTTTGATCGTTCCAAAGTTTGTATACCCTTTCATACATACAAATGGAAGTAGTTTTCGTGTCTTGTCTCTTTCACTTTAATTTAAATTATTAAACATTTTTAGTGTTTATAATTATCCGATCTTGTTTATATAACAAATTCGTTTAGGCACTTTGAGAACTCTATTTTTTATCTTCCAATGGGAGTTATATAATTGGGTGGTCCGATCTGATGGAAATTCGTAGTAAATACTTAAATAAAACTTATTATAAAAAAATCTTCATTTTGATGCATTCATTCCTATGGTAGCTGTATGATATAGTATTTTGATTCTACCAATTAACTTTATATAATTCTGTTGAATAAATATTGTATATATGTGCATATTTACATAGTATATACCGAGTTTTATCTACGCGGAGTTGTATAAAGTCTCGATAATTGATGCTAATCAAGAATATATGGAATATATAGTACGTAATCTGCTTTTATGAGTCCTAAACATTTGTAAAATTTGGATATACCCTCTGAAAGGGTGTAAAAAGTACCAAATGTATTATTGTATTGTTATTTTTATATAATAGAAGACTTGTGTTTTTCAAAGATTTTTAGATTTAACCTTTTTTGATATTTGTATGATCTTGAGTTATGAAGTGTGTTTATTAATTCAATATTTATATTAATAATGACAACAAATAAGAGGAATTACCAGCACAGTCTGGGACACAGATTTAAACATTTGGATTTCAGTGGACCACATGGATGGAAAAAAAGTGAACTTTACCAGTTACAGTTTAACTTATACTGATCCATATTGTCTGATATAAAATATACTTCACTGTGAATGTAACCAAAAGCACTCTAAAATGTATTCAGGATATACACTGCTGGTTAATAGGTTAGATGCCCATTTTAATTATTGAAATTTTGTGTTTTCAAACACTTTCTTAAAGCCTTTGAAAAAATGACTTATTATGGGAATAGGCCAGCTGATTCTTTTTAACATTTGACTTATTGAAAACGTAACAGAAATTTAATTTTAGGAATCCACACTGCGTCCTTGGTTGGCAATAACTTAGACTGTTGTAAAGGAAGTCTATGTAACTCAGCGAAATCTTACTCCATACATGTACTTACATACAGTGGTGGTCACAAAATTAGCTTAGTTGGTTTCTAGATACGTCTTTTGATTTCATTTTTTAATCCAAGTTCCTTATGGATAGAGTTAGCTGAACAATTATTGATTACTTGGCGTATTACTAATTGTTTTTTTATTAACCATTTATTTTTTGACAGTGTAACGTTTATCTTTAAAAAGCATCGCATTTTGTACTATAGATAAAGAGAGAGAGAGAGAGAGAGAGACAAAGATATGTGGAAGTTCTTACATGCTGTAGAGTCATTCCCAATGCATTCCACCCCACGTCTACTTCCGTTTGTTTTTTATCCATCGTAAAGTGCCTTCAATTGTAAAAGTCGTCTTTATTCATCTCAATGACGCAAAATCTGAGATTCTCCGGACGTTTTGCTTCTTTTTGTCGTTGGTCAGTACGTGACTTGAGTCTTTGAAAATTACTTAACACTTGCCAAATGCAAATCTATTTCGATAAAATCCGCTTAACTATCATCAGCTGGTCAGCCGGCCAGTGCTGTCAAATGCATTAGCAGTAGCAGTAGCAGAAACGGCAGCGGCAGGAGCAGATTGTGCAAAACACTTTGAACGGCTTAACATTGATTGGCCTGCAGTATTGTGCACATGTTGGTATTAGCAACAAGAAAGAGTGAGAAAGAGCGAGAGAGAGAGATAGAGATTAGACTTAAAGTGATGAGAAGGGCTAGATAGATACTCGTATATTACTTCTCTGCTGTCGCCCGTCCGCTGTAATCGTAGTCCACACACGTTGTCGGCACGTACCAAGTGAATGGAACTGTTGACGATTATATCACTTTTTTCTCCATGTCTCCCTCTCTCTCTCTCTCTGTATGCAATTATTATTAATTTTCTTCAATCATGGAATATTCAAAAAAAAAAAAAAAATAAAATAAAGAAAGAAAATTAACTGTCGATTGTACAACTAGTTTGTCTTATATATGCTGCAGATATTTAATGACATATATTAATGCAATATACTTAAAAAAACCAATTGATACTCGTATATGGACTGATTAAAGACAATGGTTACCCTTATGCAAAAGTGTTACGAATCTCAATTGATTTTATAATTTCTATTAATAATCTATAGAAAACGTGCTGAAAATGAATTTCCATTTTCCGACTGATTTTGCTATTAATTTACTATAATCTATGCCTCAGCGGATGTCTAACAAAGAATCAAGTGCAATACTTTTGCTTGTATTTAAACTTTATTAATAAAGGTTTTTCTTATTTAGGCAACTCATGGGAATTATAATAGAATGGTTTTCTGATAGCTTTCTGAATAAATGTGCATATATCATTTGAGTAATATTTGATTTCACTGAAAATTGTGTTCAACTGAATGGATCTTGTTAAAAAGCAATATAAATCTGAATTGAAAAATTTGTGAAAAATTTCAAGAAAAGTACACTATTCCTACCACTATGCGAATAATGACGTTAGTTTTTAAGTTCTTTAATTCAAACAGTAAAATTTCTAAAAACTGGTTTTTGTTATTGGAAATTTGCTTTAAAACCTTCAGTTCAAGTTCATTTGTTAGATTCATTTTAAGTTCGTTTGCAGGACAAATTCCACCCATTTTTACGTCTTAACATCCCAAGAAAAAAAAAAGGAAATTTATATTTTTTTAAAATTTACAGCTGGGGTAACTCCTTTACATTAACGCTATTTGTGTTTCTTTCCCCATCATTTACATTACAAATGGCCGACAGCAGACAGAAAGAGAGAGAGAGAGAGAGAGGCATAGTGAGAGGGACATTAGGAGCTTCCCACCACGTCCACTCTCTCTCGGTTAAGTGAGTCTTACGATCATGCAGTCAAAACTATAAAAAATTAACGAAAGTTTTGCCATTTACGAAGCTAAATCCACAACCCACCCACAATTACTTTTGTAAGATTTGTTTCAAAAATTGTAGGGAAAGCTAGGAAAAATTTTGAGTGCAATATTCATATGTACAATATACTGTCATTTGATGACCTAGGCTAGGCAGAACGATGCGGCGCATACCAGAAGTAAATGTTTACGGTTTGGCAACATCCCATAGAAAGGCATCAGAAGTAGAAGCGGAAGATAACGCATGTGGATAAGACGGACAATTAGTTGCTAAAGTTGTGCTAAAACCCTTTTAACATCATTTAATTACTGTTTTTTATATTCAAATAAAATAAACATTCAATCATAGTCATCAATAAATTCCAGTTGGAGGACTCTAGTTTTCGTCAAATCAGAAGGTTCTCTGAATAGTTTGAGTGGGACTTGAGGTTCCTAAATCAAAAAAATCTTTCTTACTTTGCAATCTTAGTTAGATTAGGAATTTGAAATAGTTTTCTTACCCGGTGAAGGAAACCATTCATTACAGATTACCGATTTTCCAGTGCTCCAGGAATTTCTAAATGGGAAATGAATAATTATTGGGAAACCATTTTTTTTTTCTTTTCGATATTCTGTTAAAGTGCGCTTGGTGATAAGTTGTAAAATGACCTCAAATCTTTCCTGTGAAAATTGTAAATTCTCTTCTTATATGCTTCATTTTTCTTTGTTTTATTTTTAGATAAAGCTAGCGGGAATTTTGGTTGGCGGCGGAGGTGCCAGCGGTGGGGAAGGTATTGGAGTCGGAGTCGGATTGAGTGGCGGTGGTGTGGATTGTTCTAACGGCGCTGGCGCCGTCAAACTGCGCAAGTACAGTGATCGTCCCCTAAAAACACCACAGGCGGATACCAAATCCCATACGTATCGCATTTCTATGGCTAATCTGGAGGATACACAGGAATCCGAATTGGATCAAATATTGGGTGAGCTGAGCTTGCTGGAGGCACAAATTAGCTATGGTGAAGCATCCTTTCTGCCAGGCATGGCAGGTGGTCAAGGCCCAGGAACAGTTGCTCCCTTCGCCAGTCTTGGTGGAGTTGGAGGCGCTGCTCATTCACAGTCGGCCTCTGTAGGTGTTGGACTATCCTCGTCAGCAGCCTCATCGCGATCGCATTCACGGACAAACAGCAGCATTTCGGCTGATGTGAGCACGTGCTCATCATCGGGAATATCGGAGAATGGTGCTGGACTACCGCCAATGGTTGCTGGCAACGGATCGGGATCTACGATCGGATTGCACCCCTCGAATGGCCCACACATTATGACTATGGGGATTACAATGGGCGTTGTGTCCCCGAGAGAGCCGCGCACTGAATCGCCGGACAATGATTCTGCTTTCAGTGACACTGTTTCTCTGCTATCGAGCGAGTCATCTGCTTCGTCCAACACATCGTCACAACAGCAGGCGGCCCAGAAGATGCTCCAGGCTCAACATAATCCACGCTTACAGAGTCAATCGGAGGGCTCCAATTGTATATCAAAGGCGGCGAAAATCGAATTGGCCCTACAAAAGCTAGAGAGTGCCTCCATACGGCGACTTTTTGTCAAGGCATTCACGGCCGATGGAGCATCCAAATCTCTCTTGGTGGATGAGCGTATGGTCTGTGGTCATGTGACCCGTCTATTGGCCGATAAGAATCATGTTCTGATGCAACCAAATTGGGCTCTTGTTGAACAATTGGGTGATCTGCAAATGGGTAAATAAATAAGAAAACGAATTAGCCAAAGAGAGATGTATAATCTAATAATCTTCTTATTATCTTCTAGAGCGTCTATTTGAGGATCATGAACTGCTGGTGGATAATCTTATGACATGGAATTCAGATGCTGGCAATCGAGTGCTTTTTCAGCAGCGGCAGGATAAGGTGGCTCTGTTTGCCAAACCTGAACTGTATTTGCCTGGTCCACAGATGGCTCCGGGTTGTCAGCATGATGAGCAGACGCGTCACATGCTGCTCGACGAGTTCTTTGAGACGCATGCCCAGCTGCAGCTGGATGGACCCCTGTACATGAAGGCGGATCCGAAAAAGGGTTGGAAACGATATCATTTTGTACTGCGCTCCTCTGGCCTATATTATTTCCCCAAGGAGAAGACCAAGAACACTAGGGACTTGGCCTGTCTGACCCTGTTCAATGGCCATAATGTCTACACGGGTCTGGGATGGCGCAAGAAATGGAAATCTCCCACAGATTATACATTTGGATTCAAATCGGCGGTGGATTCTTCGCTGGGTAAATCGTGCCGTTCCCTGAAAATGCTCTGTGCCGAGGATCTGCAGACTTTGGATCGTTGGTTAACGGCAATCAGGATTTGCAAATATGGCAAACAATTGTGGCACAATCACAAGCTGCTTCTGGAGGATCTCTGTCTGGGTGATGGTGTCTCACAGTCGAGCTTTGCCTCATCGATGCGTAGCGAGTCGATAAGTAGTATTTCCTCAGCGGTTCCTTCTCAATGCGGCAGTGTATCCTCGGCCATTAGCAGCATGTCCAATTCGACCAGTGGCCGGACATCGCGCGCCTCCAGTTCCAGCTCCAGCGGTTGCCTCTCGGATGACAACAATGGATTCGATTCGGAATTTACCACGGGCACCATCAAGCGAAAGCCCTCAATGAAGCCAAATCTCCCGTTGACCACAATGACGCGTCAACTGAAGGAGGTGGGTGAAATAACAATTTGTGAGAGTGCTGGTGGGGATTTGGCCAGTTCTCCGGAAAGAAGTGGCACCCTGACGCGTCGACATAGTCGTCGTAAATCGCAAGAGAGCAATGGTAGCGGTACACTTAAGCGTCGTCCGGCTGGAGGCAGTGTGAATGTTGTCAAGCGTGAAGTGGAGGGCAGCAACTCGTCTACATCATCTAGTAGCAATTCAACGCCAACTCCCACGCCTAGTATATGTGCCAAGCCGCCACCAGGATTAGCCGATGCTGAGCTAATGTGTTCATCGACCTTATCGTTGGACTCGTTACCGCCTCCTCCGCCGCCTACGGCTCTGGTTAATGATGAGCAAGATGTCTACGGATCGCAATTATCCTTGGCTTCATTACCGCCGCCGCCACCGCCCGAGGAGGTAATGGCTTTTGTTGGCCCGACACCGGCAGCTCTACCTTTGCCTCCGGATGTTCATATGGCCACACAACAGCAGCAGCTGCAGCAACAACAACAGCTACAACAACAACCAATTATGATGAGCCTGCCCAACAGCAATGGATCACTACCGCCCGCTGTACCAGCCAAGCCCATTAAGCCAGCCGTGAAACAGGGTGTCATTTTGAAGGCAGCTCCACCATATAAGGCGCCACCAGATTATGTGGGTCCTGCTGGCCAGGCACCACCACCTCCGCCACCTCCAATCCAAAAGAAGGTGTCATTTGCCGATTCGCCGGTGCTGTTGCGACGAAAAATGTGCTCCCCGGAGCCTGCGCTGCCACAGCGTAATCCAAGCACATCGCTCAGTTCCAACTCCAGCTCTGTCTTTCAGCTATACGCACCTGGACCAATGCTGCCTCCACGCACTGACCTATCGCGACTGTCCGCAAGGCAGAGTAATGGCAGTTTGAGTAGCTCCGAAATGACATCACCCAAACGTCTACAGGAATCCGCCTCGAATCCGCCACGTGATTTCCTCAAGGATCTCCAGCGAGTGATGCGCAAGAAATGGCAAGTGGCCCAGAAATGTAAATTGGAGCCAGCCACCACGCCGCACGAGGTACTCGGCTTCAGGGACTTTAATAATGAAGATCTCCTAGCAGCCCACAATCTCAATTCGGGTGCCAATTCCTCGCATTACTATCGCGAAACGGCCAATGTCAGTCATTGGGTTCAGGAGCATTACGAATATGCCCACAATGCCCTTTACGAGAATGTCCATGGCCAGACGAATGGAAATGCTGGTGGTCCAGCACCGCCACCAGGACATCCACAGCCCGGACTTGATGCGAATTCTGTGCCACCGCTGCCACCGCCGCTGGTTGTCAATGAGGCGGCGGCCGCTTTACGTAAGAAGCGTCCACCGCCGCCACCGCCCAAGCGTAGTGACAAAACTCATCTAACCAATAGGGTGTAAAGTGAGTGTGTATATATATACATATAGGATATAGATCAGGCGGTTGCCTCCAGAAGTGTAAGTAAATGCACAAATATGTTGTTGTTGTTGTTATTGTATCGATATAAAGATAATCTCAAGACGATTTCAAAGAATTTTGTATCGATACTGCAATTTAATATACAGATTTGCATTCCATTGAACTAATCCGTTTTATATATACATTTTGCAGGATATTTCACCGCACCCGCAGCTAATTTCAACACACTTCACCACACCCACTCTGTGTCCCCTCTACCAATATTCGGGATCGATCTCCGTAAATGTCGGCAAAACTAAATGAAAACAAGATTTATTCAAATTCCTATATAATTGTAGGCGGCAAAACTTTTAATAATATACAATATATATATTTATATATATAATATAAGAATACGCCTATTTCTCTCAAGTATTATATCATTTGTTAATACACCTCCCCCCATCCACTTCGCAACAAAGATTTTTTCTGAATCGAAAGAGAGAGAGAAAAGGAGGATCCAATCTCCTTCCATATGCCCAGAGAAATTATTTTATGTTCGATTAAAGTTGCAATTCGAAATTCATTTTTTATATATGGCATAGTGAAATATATAAGCTAAATTTTAGATGTAAAAGCAAAAAAATAAGAAATATAAGAAATCAATTTTTTTTTTAACTAGAATTTGTACTAGCGGCTGATGATATAAGTGTGAAATGTTTAAAAGCCAAAATGGAAATTTCTTTTGTAATCATTTTCTTTCTTGTAATTGAATTTGTAATTTAATTTGCTATTTAATTTTTGTCCTATTCGATTATATATATATTTTTTTTCATTTCTAAATTCACATTGTTTGTAGAAAAGATTTTAAACATAAGCATGAAATGCGCGCCGCAAAGATAAAAGGCCTTATCTTATACATACATATATATACAAAATGTCATGCAAGATTTCACATTAATGTTTTTAAATAATATTAGTATACGTATATATAAATAAATTTTTAATTTTGCTTATTTTACTACTTTATAATTTTCTAATTTTGTACTTATTTGATAAAAGAAAAAACTAAAAAAAACAAACAAAAAAAAAACACTGAGAAGCCACAGCCATAATCAAATCTATTTTATTGTATGCTTATTAAATAACCATGCCCCCAATGTATCCCATATACATATATATATATATAATAAGTATATATATATATTTATATACAGCAATGTACGCAAATGGAATTTCGTACAGAAAAATATGTAATGATCGTTTTGTTATTTTCGATTTCTTTTCTATATGATTTGTAAGGCAAATTTTGCAGGCGTTCCTAACAACGGTTAATTTGTAACACAACCTATATACATGGAGTACAAATGTATATATATATATATATATATATACACGTCATATAGATCATATACATATATATATTGTTTGTCGCTCCATGTAAAATAATCAAAATAAAGTAAAATATTGTAATAATTTTAGTAAACTGTTTGCCATGTATTTTCCCAGATTAATTGTATAATCTCAGACTGCAGCCATATATATATACATATATATATATGTATGCATTGTGTATATCGAATTTACACCTATATATATATGTATATCTTTATGTTTAAGCATCGAATTGATATAGCAACGGCAATTTGCAATTTCTGGGCTGAACCTTTGTTATCATATAGTTGAATAGTTTATGCATTTCATTTATATCGAATAGTTTAATGAATTTTTAGAAAGAAAACAAGATTGAAACAAACTTCGGTTCACCGACGGTTTTATACCCTTGCATTTTTAGTACTTTTTATCCACTGATTGTAATCTCTAAACTGCTTGCACAAAATATAAACATCAGGCATCAGTAGTCCGTTCAGAACAATGTACCGAATATCGGAAAATATAATAAAATGTAATGCCTGATGGGAGAACAACAAGTTCCTGTTAAAACGTTAGCCTTTGAGTGCTCTCTAATTACTTATGCAAGTGTATACAAGGAAAAAATAGATAAACCATCGTATATCGTGTTCAGATTGGGTTAACCTTTCACCATTTTGTCATCATTGCCCCGAAATGTTCAGAAATTGCGAATTATCTCAACTACAATATTATTTTTAGTCGGCCTTTTGATTTGTCCTTCTGTCGTTTTGTTTACTGATTCTTCAATTTATTTCACATATCATTTTATCATACGCATATTATTTTGTATGTATGTACGTATGTATGTATTATTCATATTTTTTGTCTATTAAATAAATAAATGCTATTTATTAAACAATTTGCTAAATTCGTTTGTTTTTCTTTTCGTTTTTTTTTTTTTGTTGGCAAAGATCCTTTAATTGTTTCCTTTTTTTTTATTGTTTTGAGTAAGCTTACAAATAAATGTATAAAATATTTAAAATAAATAAACAGCAAATTCAAATATTTTTTAGAAATTATTATTGTATACATACTTACTAAATATAAATCTATATATATATATATATAGGAACAGAAAAATGAAATGCTTATAAAATGAAATGTGCCCTAGGCGCTTCGCAAGTAGAAGAGTTGGATTAACAGATGCAGATAATGCGTCTTACTTTGCAGCAATTTGCTAATCGGATAAACTAATGATAGTCATCATGATGATGGATAATGATAATGAATTACCTAGGCCATAAGATAAATACTAAATGGAATCAAAAAAAGAAAAAACAAAACAACCAAAAATATAAATGGAAACGTTTTATAGCATTACAAAGGAAAGGCAACTGAAAAGTGAATTATCTATAATCTTTAGGAATGTGCTTATATATATGTATGTATATATACATATATGAAAATCAAGAAGGAAGAACAGAATGCATTACTAAGCATATTTTTAACAAAAAATAATAAGAAACAAAACAAAAATTATAGTATATAGAAGCCAAATGTATAACTTCGGTAATGCCGAAGTTGTGTATACCCTTGCAGTAACAGTTCCTTGACTATGGCAACCGATTAGTCGGCCGAAAAATTAAAAAATTTATGAATTTCAACTTGATCTATATATATGTATATATATATAGATCGATTGTTCCTATCGTACCGATACACATATATATATATATATATATATACATATATAATAGTATATGAAGTAGACGCAAAATAGATTGAAAATAGTTTAATAATTGTAAGAATAAATACGAGAGTTAAAAACTTGAAACAAAACAATCAAATGCAATGTTTTTGAAATTTCAATTTCTTTACTCAAAAAGGATCGATTATAAGGATATTCGCATAGCTCTCGTCTTATTAATACACTTAAATACCCAAAAAGAAGATAGATTTCTATCCAGCAGCAGGCATTATAGGCATTATATAGTATGTATATATACATATTAAAGCCGATTTAGAATATGAACTTGATTATGTGGCCACGATGCGAACGATTTGACCAATACTATGATACCCTCTCTGCAAGGGTATACAAATTATTACATTGCCATTAAACTTTGAAATATTTTTGATTCTTATTTGCTTTTTACCAAATCAAAATGGGATAATATAATAATGACTTTTTGTTGTATATATAGAAGAACTATATACATATTAAAGGTAAATCGAAACTATTTGAGCATACATAAACATCCCTCCCCTCCCAAACCCCCTATAAAGACGCTAAAGTCAGAGAAAGATGAAAAACAAACTGCAAAATTCATTGAAATATAAGGCATAAAATGGAAATAAACTTGAAAGCGACTTTATTTAAATATCAAATATAAACTTAAAAAAAATATATACATACAATATATATATACATATATATGTGCAATACACACACCTAATACATGTGTGTGTGTGTGTGTGTATACATATATGGTAATATGTATGTACTACAAATTTACAAAAAAGAATGGAGAAACCACAACTACAACAACAACAACTAATTTATAACTATATACATACATAAATATATGTATGTTTATGTAACAGACACATACATACATACATACATACATATACATATATAAAATTATGTATAAAATAAAAATGAACAAAAAAAAAAGAAAAGAAAAGAAAAACAAAAGAAATTTTTTGCAGGTCTATTATATAGTGAACAATGTTGCCATTTGATAAGATTTTCCCCCAAAACAAGACATTTGATATACACTATACATGTATGTATATGTATATACTACATACATACATTCATGCATATATATACATACACATACATATATGTATATATATGTCTGTATGATGCACATTAATATGTATGTATGTATATACATAAGACTATATATACCTTATATTCCGATTAAAATGGAATTTTTTGTAATTTTGATAGAAACATAAAAAACAAAAAAAAAAACAACAAACAAAACAAAGCAAAGCAAAGCAAAAAACTAAACAGTAATGAAAATTTGCGAAAACAAAATTTGTTAAATTACTAAAAAAAAAAAGAACACACACACACAAAACAAAAATAAACGAAACAAATGCCTAAAATTCAAACAAAACAAACAAAAGAAAACTTGCATTTTTAATTACATAATGTTGAAAATTATCAAATTATCAAAACAAAAAATTTTATGATTTATTTTTTGACCTTTTTAAGCGATCTGCAACTTTTGATTTTGTGCAACTTTCATAACCATTAGAGGAATTTTTAAAAAAACTATATACAAATTTCACGGCTATGTAAGTATAAGCTGATCTACCTCTTTTTGAAAACAACCAGCTCCTTGCAGCTACCCACGCCGATGGCACAGCTTTTGTAGCTACGCCCACAGACCCAACTGAAGCATCCGAGATTATTCAAGAACAATTAAATATTCTTGAGCCCTGGCTTACAAGATGGAACATTGCTGTCAATCCAGAAAAGTCAGCACATATCACATTTTCAACACGTCGATAAAATTGCCCCTCTGTTTGCTTAAATGGCAAACCTCTGCCAACAGTTCAGACAGTGAAATATCTCGTAATCACACTAGACAGACGACCTAATTGGAAAGCCCACACTAAGAGCAAAAAATACGCAGCTTAATTTAAAAATGTAGAAGATGAATTGGCTACTTGTTGCTAGGTCACAACTCAGCCTGAACAACAAGCTTCTACTTTATAAGACGATCCTGAAACCAATTTGGACGCACGGAATTCATTTGTGGGACACAGCATCCAACTCCAACATCGAGATCCTCCAAAGGTTCCAAAACAAATTATTACGTAGGTTCGTGAATGCTCCGTGGTATGTTAGAAACTGTACCATACATAGAGATCTGGAAATGCCCTCTATTAAGTCAGAGATCCAAAGACTGAGCGACCGTTACTGCGAGAGACTTGACAACCATGAAAACTATCTGGCACTTAATCTCCTGGACAATAGTCAACACATCAGGAGACTCAAGAGAAACCACCCACTTGATCTCCCATTCAGACCATTAGATGACTGGTAGAGCTTTTGGAACCAACTAAAGTTGGCGTCAGTCGTAACCGCCTGGCTCCAATATTATTTCTGTCAATCTTATTTCTCAAACAATTCGTTCATTGTCTTGCGACAGATTACAAATGTAAAATAAATTTAAAAAAAAAATGTAAGTATATTGATAAAATCTCAGTCGAATGCTTTCTGTACTTTTTTTCCAGTTTTTTAATCAGATCTACTAAATAGATCCATCTTTATTCTTCATACTTTGTTTTCCACTTTGGAAACTTATTTTGCTCACTTATTTTAATGCAATAACAAAAAGAAAAAAATCATTTTTTTTTAGAAGTTTATAACTCATTGATGGAAGTGAATCGGACTATGTTAAGTATGTTTATTCAATCTTAATCAGAACAAAATTGTTTAGCTATGTCGCACTGCTTTCTTTCAGTGCTTTACATTGGTTTCTTTTGGTGCAAGCATTATATATCTCGATATAATCGCAATCGGACCACTATATCATAAACCTTCCATAGAAATGATGGGTACCAAAGATCGACCAGGCTTTTAGCGCGAATCCCAGCGGGTGCACTAAGTGCCCACAACCTCCCGTCCAACCGACCGAGGGGCGCAAACCGCTAGACGTACGGCACGAGTCGCGGGGAACAGTTGACAATAACACAGACAAAAATACTAAAACTACAGCTATATACGAGCTAAGTAGGAGATGTTAGTGGTTTTTAGTACTGATGAGAAGAGCTCCGGGCTGATCACACGATAAAGTCGATTATAATCAGCCGACAGGACTCGAAAGGGATTATGCAATGCATAGTTAGTAGTATAGTGTGCAAGGGATAAGGGAATATAGTTTCTAGTAGGCCTATATGGTACAAAAAGAGCTAATTGGTGTAATAACTCAGGCGAGTCAATATCACCAGTTAGGAGCTTGTGCATAAAGATTACACCAAGCAATATTCTACGGTTAGTAAGAGAAGGAAGATTAATTAAAAGAAGTCTACTAGAGTACGATGGCAGGTTGATATTACGATCCCAGTTTAGGCCACGAAGAGCAAAAAGCAGATATTTCTGAACAGATTCAATTCTAATTTGGTGTGGCCATATACAAGATCCGTTCTCCAAAATAGGACGGACCAGAGAAATATAGAGAATTTTGGTTGTCTCTGGATCATCGAATTCCTTCGACCATCTCTTAACAAAACCAAGAACGTCTGTGGCTTTAGCGATTATCGTAGAGATATGGGAGTTGAAGGTTATTTTACGGTCCATGAGTAAATTTGGTACAGTGCAAAATAGGCCTGACGCCACACGCTCAAGAGCGATAACATATCTTATTTATAATTTTTTTAAATTTTCTAACATTATTGAATGTTACGTTTTTCCGATGCTGTTTACTTCTGCTTGATCTGCTTGTTTCAAGTAGTTGAATTGGTTGTCTCAAGTAAATTGAACTGCTTGTCCACTGCTTCACTTGTTTAGCAAAGTTTTGACAAGTGAACAATTAAAGCAGTTTTAATTCTATAGCTACGATCGCCGGGTGACGATGTTTTAGGAACTTATTTGGACAAAAATTCTAATTCTAATCTATAAGTTGAGGATCAATCCACTTTAAATATATAAATAAATATTGTGTTGTTTACAAGAAAAAATATTATAAAATATTGGGCGATTTGTGGCTACTGGAATGTATGGCAGTTGATTTAAAATTGGACGCGTCGACAAAGTTTATAAAGTTCAAAAAGTTTAAACATTACTTTGAGACGTCTTGCTAAGCAAAATATTGATAACAGGCAAGATACAGCGTTATTGATCAATGCAATGGAAACATTGGATTTCGTTGCTACGTTGTTTTTTTGGCTAGAAATTCTCCCATCTTTTGATAAAGGAATCAGTTTCACTCATATTTTGCGACAACTGCGAATATTGACTGAAAAATTGAGTGATTGGATTGACTTGTGCCGGAGGAAACATCTCAAAATACTGAAATAAATTCGAAAGAAGAAATGCGACAATCATTGATTAAAATATTGGGTAAACTATTAAGGGGAATTTCTACACGTTTTTTGGTTTCCTTGTGAAGTTGAAGAAATATTAGTACTTCCCAAAGACCTAAGATAAAGATAAAGATAAGCTTCTCAAAATATAACAAAAATGTCAGAAAATTGCGGAGTATTATCCAGGTACATAGACAATGAAGCCTTGTTCAACGACATTCAAGACGTTCTAGTATTAAAAAGAGCAAAGAATAACGAAAAGGAAATTGGATTCTCATCTAAACAACTTCTGTTATATGTATGTATATTTCTTCGTTGGGACAGGAGCATACAAGAAAATATCGACAGCTTGCCAAATATTGTTAACTTTTCCGGTTTCAGTTGCTTTCCTTAAAAGGTCATTCAGCAAACTTAAACTGATTTAAACATATTTAAGATCAACCAGATTGACAAATCTTGCAATTATATCAATCGAAATTAAAACTACTGCAATGTTGGATTGCGCGCATATAATATAACATAAGAAAAGTTAGTTTGTTTTGAATTTAAGTTCATGAAATATGAATTTAAAATTCGTTTTCAATATTAAAAAAAAATTGTGTACAAACATTTTGCGAGTATAACTTTTTATACCTCACGAAACAGTAAAGATAATTTTGCCGCCCCCAAATCATTGCGCTCGGGGCGACTGCCCCCTTCTCCCCCCTTGTTACGCTACTCTATATAAGCATACCAATTGAGTACCTGCAACTCTCTGTGTAAGTACGACTTACTCCATTCCATCTAAACATATTTCTACAAATGATTTTTATACCCTTCCAAGGGTATATTAATTTTGGTCAGCAATTTGCAACGCATAGATGGAAGCATCTCCGGCTAAATGACGTATGTATATGTCGGAGCGGGAACAGAATATTGCGGAATTGGCACACCCTTTGATACCCTTAGTTTGTTTACCCTATCCCTTTTTACTTTGACGCTTGTAACTTTGATGACTAGATTTTGGGAGTGACAGATGTAAGTTTGGCAGTAGTGTAAGTTTTGCATTAAGTACTGTAATGTTATTTAAGCAGGGACTGCTGAGTCATCCAGGTGACCCTGGAATTGAACGACATTGGACTCTGTAAATGAGCGAGATGACAGCGGAGGCTGTAATCTAGTGTGTTCCGGGGTGCCGTTGAGCAAATGGCGACTGCGTAGTCAGTCAAAGTGGAACCGACTTATTGAGCGCACACGAAACTCACTGCTCTGATGATTGGCCATGTCGTATCAAGAATAGAGAAAATACCGAGGAGAATTATCCGTCTCCGACATATATATATTCTTGATCAGCGCAACGAACTAAGTTGATAGCTGAGTCAGACAATATCCTCCGAAACCCTTGTACCTACATTAGCTGAGATTTTGCACATATGTATATAAGTTTCTTTTGGCTGCAGGCCTTGTATATCTTGGAATCATCCCTATCAGATGACTATATTATACAACTTCCATAGGAAGGATCAGTATATAGAACGAACATTATTTTGGAGGTTGTTTCATACTAATAAGCTTAGTATGACAATGTCCCTAGGCATACGTCAGGCATTGTTCAGACATGGCTGATCTGGAACTGCCCCCATGTCATGAAACCAGCAGCCCAATCACCAGATCTTAATGTCGTTGAGAATCAATTGTTCGAAAACGTAAAATTTCTAACAAATCGGACTTAAAAACGGCATTAGTTGAGGAATGGGCCAACATCACACCTGAAGTGACCAAAAAATTGGTTGACGCGATGCCAAAAGGACTTCAAATGGTGGCTGACCAAAAGGGTGGGCACACCAAATATTAATTTTATGTCATTGTTATGACAATATACCTTTACCACTTTAGTTTTGTAAGTGGTTGAAAATGAGCTACTTTTTAGTTATTAATTAATTAGAAATATTGGAAACATTTTATTTTTGGTTATATCTCTTAGTTTAGATTTTACAGGCTTTCAAACTTTTTTCAGGTGCTGGTTGAAATAAGCTGTGAACCACTGTATATAGAAATATATCTATTTCATCAGAACCAGTCAACTATACATATGCTTTAGGAATTCCCATAGGAATAAACGGACCACAAAAATTTTTTGTATGAATTACTTTTTTTCTCAAGCCACGGACATTCAATTATGGTTTGACTTGTTTTATATGCTTCCTGTTGATTTTGTACAACTTGCAAGGATATACGAACTTCGGCAGCAAGCAGTTTCTGTTTATTTTATCAATCGAATAAAGTTTTCAAACTATGGCATTTTACATTTAAAATAAAGTATAAAATATTAAAATTTTGTCAGGGATTTACTTAAGATTATATGAAATCCAAAGAATCTGTAAACTGCTTTATTTACACACTATTCACCGGAATCGTTAAGCAGTGCGCGTAAAGCAGTTCGATTCCTTTTTATTTTTATTCTTAAAGGGTCCTGGGTCTGTTTTGCCACGTCTATCCAAACACAGTGAAAAATAAGAATCATAATGCGCTGTAATTAAAATTTCAATTGGAAATTATAAAGATCGGATAAAAAACTTCCAAATTCTTTAGCCAATTAAAAGAGGCTTAATATTAAGGGATTAATATTAAAAACTGAATTTAGTGAAAGTGATATACTCAACTGATTAAGAGAAATCGTATATCTGTATATGCCAAACTTTTAATCTGATATTTAATATTTTAATTCTTGGCCTATTGTTTTTATGCAACTAGATAATATGGTCTCCTGATTGGATGAATTCAAAGATACACAATGCAGTAAAAAATAAGCCTGTGGGCAAGTTTCAACAAAAATATATGTTTATGCAGGCGAGGTATTTGGTTTACAGAATTTTCCTTCATGTTGTAACTAAAATTATGGAGCGAGTCCCAGTGTGTTGCTCCATCGAATAATTCCAGTAAAGTGCACCAGCTTTTTTTAGAAGCTCTTTTACAACAACTACATTCATCATTGTTGTCTCTCTCACTCGACCTCACACTGGGCCACACTCGACGACAGCGCATACTGTCGTCGCACTCTTTCAGTGTTGCACATTACATCTTAAGCTATACGCTATCCAATACTGACCAATTTGCCTCAAAGCTAGGCGTTTTAATCAAAATATTACAGGTGCATAACTCTATCTCCGACATATACTACTATACATATGTAAGTTAACTTTGTATCATCTGTCAGGCCTTGTACCCGCGGCCACGATACACTAATCTTACCCACTAACACTTTCATACTCCCTGATTACACTCCGACCACTTCGCCGACTCTAACTCTTCTGCCAAGAGCAGTTGCTGCCGCAACTGTCGCTGGTGTCGGCGCTGCCGCTGCTCCTCAATATATTTGCCACTGGGCATAATTGAGGTGCCAAGCGGTGTTAATTGTATATAGTATTGACGACTACATTGACATTGGCGACTCTTTCTATGCTTACGTTGACTAAATTGAATATCTACCCACCAGTTTTAAAAGTGTTTAAAAATATGGTTTAACATGTTGTTGTTTCTCTTTTTGAAAGTGCTTCAAAATATGGTTTATAATGTTTTAATAGTTCCTATTTCAATTATTTTCACTACCATTGAACATAAATAAAACAAATTAGAAGGATGGGCTAACTTCGGCCATGTCGAACTACCCTTGCAAACTGTCTTTTTTTATAATTATATATAACTCAACAGATTCAATAGAAATTAAAAAAAAACCTTGTAAAATTAAAAGTTAATGTCAGCGGTTTGAGGATGTACATTTTTCGTACTAAAAACTGGTTTTGAACCGATTATTAATATGGCAGCTATAGCATATAGTAGACCGATTCTTCTAAAACTCAAAATATGTATATATACATACAACTATGTATAACCAAAACAAACAAGTTATTTATCTTAAACTTTGTTTCCGACCGATAATATCTATCAATGCTTTATGATATAGTCAACCGATTTACTAGTTACAACCGATACTAGTTCGGGAAAAAAAGAATCTGCAATACCATTTTTTTTTCACCCGATTATTCCTATGAAAGCTATAGTCAACCAATTCTGTTAAATGTTCCAAAATATAATAAACCAAAAAGCACCTAAGTTTTTGATGTAAGAACTCTTTCTCTTTCGATCGATCCAACGATGATGTAGGGTTGATCCCGAGATATACAATTCCTGAAGCAAATAGAAGCGTATGTCCATTTTAGGTTTGGAGCTTAAAGAGTCTCGGAAGAGATTGGGTTACAGACGGACGGACGAGTCTTTGTATATCAACTCAGGTAGTCGTGCTGATCAAGAATATATATACTTCAACTAGTCAGAACTAGTAGGAACTTTACATTTAAAATCGTAATTTAAGCAATATTTCTACACCCGTCCAGATCTTACATCTTACTGCGACACTTATATCGAAAGTATCAATTAGATATCGATACAGTTCCAGATACTGATTATATAGCAAATATATGAGACACTGAATATATATTTTGTCTGGTCTATTTGTTCCATTTGTTTAGATGGTTCTTCCTTACCCTTGTCGTATAACCAACCAATCAAATGGAAATGCTAAAAGAAAAACACAACAAAAAAAGGAAAAAGAAAAATCGCACAGTTCGCTGGAAAATTTATTTCTCAATTCTCGTCAGACAAATTTAATGCCAGAATTGTAGGCAAGGATAATGAGGTACGACCACATTGAGGAGTTGCCCCAAGGCAAGTAACGCCTCAGCTACATATGTCCATACACATACAGATAGATACATATGGATTTACCACCCAGACAGACCCGTAAATCATATTACTGCGGTAGTCCGGGTGAACATGGACCTTACGCCAATTGAACTTTTGCCACACCCCCACCCACCCCTTCCCCCATTCATTTCATCCATCAGCCGCTTGTTCGGACTATGGCGGATGGCGGCGAACTATAATATTTATTTGCCTATGTACACGCACGATGGTGACGTTGAAAGAAAGGGTTCCATCTCCTTCTTCTTCAATTGGCAAATGGTTCGTGGGGGTTGCTTGATACAAGGGGAGGGTAGGGAGGGGTACCGAACGTGCCAAATTTTTAGCGATTGCTTCATGTGCATGCAACGCACGCTTAGGTCTGCTCCCCCCCGACCAATCCCGACCAATTCTAATCATTTTTGGGTAGTTGGGCAAATGTCCCAGGACCCAGCTCATATTCACTTTCACTTTCGCTTTCACATTGAGACATGCACAGTGGTGTTAAAGGGATTGTAAATATATATCTAATGGAATTTAAATATGAATAAATAAGAAATATAGAAACTATTTGTAGGATCAGTTGTAAAACCAAGATAAAATAGTGTAAATAAAAAGAGAAAGTTAGGAGTAAAGTTAATGGAAAGTCATATCTCCATGAATGAAAGATCCTCATACCAGAGGGGAAAATCCTTCCTTTTCTTTAAGTCTCTATATCTCTCATATTTAGATAACTCGGCGACACTGTATATTGAGTAAAATGGATGGAGAAGGTAGATAAAAGTCAGCCATACTTCCGTCTATTCGCACCCACTCACACACACACACACACACACACACACACAGACAGTGCAGAGAAGTCCTTGCAAATTTACGCATTTTAATGGCCACGCACTGACCAGGCGCGGAAGCTGGAGCGAAGGACACGACAGCCAGCAACACGATGGCCTCGACGTCGGCGCAGATGTAGCCAAAGCCTTAGAGTCTCCATAATTTTGAATTCCTTTTCTCTTTAGGTGGACACCAACTTGGATTTCAGCCGGGCACTGGGTACTGCAAAAAACACAACAAAATTCTACGTAGAAAGGAATAAAAAACCAAAGTCCAATACCAAAGACAAGCCGAACATTGTATATACCCTTGCGTATCCATCTAACCTAAAGTTGAATGATAAATGATAAATAATTTGAAAGGATATAAAAAAATCTTTTGTTTAAGCAACTTTAATCAGATAAAGAAACTTGAATTTGTTATAGTTGAACTGATCAAGAATCTATATGTATATATATGTATGTAGTTTATACAGAGTTCTAATAAAACTAATATGTCTTCTTGCAAAGTGTATGATATAGAAGGAGGAACGAAAAAGAGAGAAAAAGAAAAAAAACTGGAATGATGGAGAGAAGAAAGGGTTGCTAGCCGTGTTGTTGTTTTTTTTTTTTTGTGTTTGCTCGGCATTTTATTTATGCTGCGTGGTTGCGTGGTCGTCGTTGTTCCTTCTTTAACTCTCCTCTGGTGCCAAGTCCAATGGTCTTCCCTCATCTCTTGTCGTATTTATTTTTTCTTCTTTTTTTCTCCCACTTTTGTTGTGCTTTTTAAATTGGCAAGTGCCAGCGGGCGGCTCAGCCAACAACCAAACTGCCCCTCTCCTTCCCCCATCATTCTAATGTCAAACGCTAAAACCCCTTGACAACGGCTTACACTGGGACAAGCGTAATGGAAAATCTGATCAGATTTTGTTAGATTTAAAAAACAAAAGACAGACAGGTAAAAATAATTGAAATAATAAAAAGTATTTCCCATTTATGGAGAGAAATATTTTATTACATTTTGTTTCATTTAGATAACATTTTCGAATACCGATTATACTATAGGAAATTTTGTAAGTGTTCAAATGTTTTTTTAAATAAATATTGTAATTGGCATAAAAATTTGGTTTATTATTTGTTCTTATTCGGTGTCATTTTATTTAAGTACCTCAGTAAAATTGATATTTGTGCAAAAATTCTTTTGCGTTTTGCGCTTGTTCTAGTAACCGTATAAATTTTTTGAGTAAACATGTTTTTTCTATTTCATTAAGTTCATTTTTTAGTTAATTTCTTAACATTTTTTGATATTTCGAGTTTTGCACAAATATCAACTTTACATGAAAACATCGTTAAATATTGTTTCTTTAAATAAAAAAAAATAAAATTAAAAAAACAATGTGTATATTTATTTAAGAATGAACCACCTGTTAAATAAAAAAAGGGTTAAAAAAATCGGACAAATAGAATTCGAAAAAAATTGGAAAAACGTTATGCACAAATATCAATTTTACTGAGGTAGTTTTAAAATGTCTGGCCCTTCTGTTAACATCTGCCTAACAGCTACTGTTAAGTTAATGTCAGTGTTGGTTAACATTTGAATCGCTCGTATGTTTACATCTGATCTCTCTATCCTAGCGCTAGAGCATTTCTTGATAAGTGTGCTGTTCACCTTCCTGCATTACAATTTTTATACGTTTTACGGGTAAATGGTTATTATATTAAGACAATTATGAGTATTATGTTATACAGTTTGTCTTTTGCGGAAGTCATTGATCCGATATCGCTTTAAATCTGTTTCTGATTTACTATATTCGTTCAATGTATCGCGCAATTACAGTCACAATGACAAATCAAGAAGAAAAGTGGAAGAAATCTATGGAAAATATTAAACTTATTACCCATTTGTAAGTTTGTTTCTGATTTTTTCCTGAATAAGAAACAACATAACCTATAATTGTTTAAACTAAAACTTATTCTTATTAATGTTAAGTTTTATAACAGTCACAAGTAGAAGAAATCTATGGAAATCTATAAGAATCAACATAACTTATAATTGTTTGGACTAAAACTCTTTTTTAATTGCACATAGAATTAACCAAGAAAGGATTCAATTCGTAATTGTGTTTGGCATATTTTTGTGAATTTATTATTTTAATAAATTATATAATCTTCGGCTAATCACTTACTTGTTAAGGCATCGGTACAGTTAAGATATAGTCAGCCTGTTTTCGTTTTTATGTCAATTGTTTGACTGCTTTCAGTGCAGTGTGCAATGCGATGCGATGCGTTGCGATGCTACCTCATCAACAGGAACAGAAGGAACAGGACCAAGGTCTGGCTGGACCCTTAACCCGTTCGTGCGTTGTTTGAGCGTTGCCTTCGTGCGTTGTCCATCTTCATCGGGTGGCTTAATGGGTGGTAGATGGAGGTGTGGGTCGGAGGTAATGGTGAGGATGGTGGTTGGTCCATGTTGGTGGTGTTGGCCAGTAGGTGGGTTTAATTTGAGCGGGTTTTATTTTTTTTGTCAATTTTTTTTTTTTTTTACTTTTTTACATGCTTTTGGTTTTCTTTTTTTTGTTGTGTTTTTTATTTGATTTTGCTTCGTATTTTTTTTTGTTGTATTTTTTCGACTTTTTGCACAAAGGGGGTGGCTTTTCCTTTGTGTGTGCGTGTGTGTGTGTGTGTGTGTGAATCTCGTTATGTTGTCTTTTGTTTGAAATGCCCGCTGCTGCAGCGACGTGGGCATCGCTGTCGACTTCGCCGTAACTCTTTTAGCCATTAACATTTGTTGTTGTTGTTGGTTCTCTCTCTCTCTCTCTCTCTTTTTTTGGTTTGTTATTTTTTTTTTTGCCGTTATACAATTTTATTTATATAATGTATTTTATATGTACCTATTTGTATTGTATGTTGCTCTTGCTTAAGTTACAAAAAATTTTAATTGAATTCTTTATTCTTTTTTTTTTTTGTTTTAGGTTTTTGTTAATGTCCATTTCTTATTTTTAACCAAGAGTTTAATGGAAATATGTAGAAATATACTAGAAAAAAAGAAGGAAACCCGTAGAACATGGGTAAGTAATGGAAATTGGTTTAAAAACGAAAAATAGAAAAACTGCCCTTACATTGGGGTACAAATTCAATTACTTAATGTTTTATGAGGACTTATGTCCACTCATTTGATTAATTGTTAATTTGCTTACTACTGAACTCATTTTTTCTACTTGTTCGATTAAGTTTTTAATTCTATTTCTACTTAATTTGAACTACTGTGCTTTGAACCAGTCAGTTGTGAACCATTGAGTTGTGGAACCACTGAGCTGCGAACCACTGATCAATGAACTACTGTGGGAGAGGGTGGATAACAGAACAAGTGATCGAGTGCACACTTACAAAAGAAAAACGAGCAAAAAGACATTGAACACAGTTTTCCTGATTCATTAAACAAGCGGTAATCGATTTTTAAGTTACTAAATTGATTTGTTGTACAATTCTAAAGGAAAATTATGATTTAAAACATAAAAATCAACACTTAAAATCAAAATAAGTTGTTAAAATTGCATGACCATTCTGTTCGAAATGTATCGTAAACGTGGATTCTTTCAGATCTTTTTGGTTGCAACCGTTTTAATTGGTCTTTATAAGAAATAACTTATTTTTATTCAAACAGAATCGTTTCGTTTTAACAGCCCCATCCTGATGGGTATCAAGTTGAAGGTATTTTTCTCAGTTGTCTTTTGGGTTTACTAATTATAAGTGTATTTTTGTTATTGTTAACATTTATAGGTTCTCTGTGAAAGTATTTTAGTTTTTTTTTCGATTGCCTAATGACTCTGAAATTAGAGTTTAAATTAAGAATTAGCAATTGGGGCATTTAAATGGGCCATCAGCTGTAACTTTGGACTGTAGAAAAGTCATTGAAAGTGTATCCCATTGTACATATGTATGTACATAAATGACAAATAAAATGTATTTATTATGATTTTCAATAATGAAATGGGTTAAACACACAGGATTCTGATTGCACATTTCTATTTCAGATTAAAATCTTTTTCACTTGCCCTTTTCCAAAATAAGAAAATGTATTGAAGAAATGATTGATTGACGTTGAATAACAATTAAGAAAGGTAAAAAATAGTAAATAAGGAATGGTTCTTTTTTATCGTTATCTCTTTGACTTTACTACAATATAAATATGTACATACATACATACTTATGTGTATCTTAACATTGTTTGAAATTAAAAATAAGAAAACTTGGAAAAAAAACCATTGATTTTTGCAACGAATACGATTGACGAAGCGATAATAAATCAGAAATGTTTTATAAAAAAAAACCCAACGGGACATACATTATTCAATTGTAAAAAATTATAGAGAAATAGTAGGAAAATATAAGAAAAGTTCTGTATAGATTGAGAATTAAATGTATAAACTGAAATAATTAAATCTAAATTAAGGAGAAGAATAAATGAGTTGTTGTTGAGACAAGTCATGGCATGCTTGGTGCAGTGTTGAGAAACCAGTGTTGGTAAAACAGTAAGTATACCTGAAAGCGTTTAAGTTTGGCTTTTGAAATGAATTTCCAAATTTGTTGTAACACATTTCAACTAGTGTTGAATGTATTCATTATATATAATATCTTCTTTTTTGGATCATCTTGATTTGATCAAATACCTGACTGTTTGTCGTAAATTGAAAAGAAAAGTCTTTAATATACACTTTAACATTGTTGGTGTGAGTTCTAAAAATTAATATAAGCATGTGTTATTTGAATCTTTATTAAACTTGTTTACAATGTGCATCTGGATTATATGTATAGCTAAAACAAGTCATGAATACTACTCGGTATTGAGAATAACTAATAGTTTTACATGAGAAATTAGACTGTATGGGAGTGTTTGAGGTATGAAAGATATAGCTTGTAATGATACGCCCATAGAAAGCATAATACCTGTATGTATACATATATATTTGATCCCCCTTATATGAATTTGCTTATTACATTACCCAAATTAGTTAACAAGAATTGTTATATCTCCACATATATGTATGTATGTACATACATATGTATATGTATGTATGTATTACTTTTATAGAAATGAGCTATTGTCAATAATTGGCTTAAATTTGTTTCATGTATTTGCCTGTATTTCTTTTAGGTTTTCCTTCGCTCATATTTCAAAAGAATTCAACTTTCATCTATCCAAATACAGGGAAAATCTTGGCAACCCTTTGTCCAGAATCATTATTTGACCTTTCCCTTTACTAAGATTAAGAGCCCAAAGCACAAATGACTTATGGAAGTTGGTAAAAGTACCGACTTCCACATACCCTTCACCAAGTAGAGATGCAGTTTGAAATTTCTCTCAGTTGCAGCATATGATTTAATTATTCAGACGAATGCAAGCACAAGAAAATATATAGATAGATAAACCCAAGTCGAGCTTTATCAAATTTTCCTGAGTTACAGGGTATTAAGAATGGAACAGAATGCAAGAAATGATATATTGCCATGGCAAATGATGCAAACTTAATTGGTAAATATGTATGTATTTTTGTATGTACCATATGTAGATACATACTTGTGTATGTATGTATGTGTGAGTGTATGTATGAACAAGGAGTAAAATGTAAACGAAAATCAAATTTAAAATTGGGCAAAATGTCTTTTCTTTGATATTTAATATGTTTAAATATGTAAAGCCTTTGAAGCGTGTCGGGAGCAAATTTTTGCAAGCTGAAGCAAGGAGTGTCGACTAATAAATACCCTGTAACATGCAATATTAAATGTTCCTTCCATTTCTAAGCGATGCCACCTGGCGGACTAATTTACATAACAGTGTTGCAAAACGATGTTTAAATGTGCCATAAAGCGAACTCAAAGAAACTTTTAACGAATTACCGATCGTTCCTATGGTCTCTTTATCTTTGCTCTCCAATTGAGGAATAAACATAATTTCTGAAACAAAATTGTTATTCTTCATATTGCCGATCTATTTAAACATTTCTATCTGAATGTTTTATTTTGTCTATTACGCACTCCTTAATAACAGGGTATGGGAAATGACCGAAAAGAAAATCAAACAGAACTAGCCTGAACTCACACATATGCACATTACATACATATGTATGTATATTTGCCATATACATATGTATGTGTATGTATGTATGTATATATATGGTATTAGGCTGATATAGTAGAAACATCAGCAAAAGGCCAAGGCAAAATTCATTCAAACGAAACGAAATGAAACGAATTCAATTGAGATGACGATGACGACGACAACAAAGCAGGAATAATGCCAATGAAGAGTAAAGTAGATCGATAGATAGCACTAACACACACACACACGCACACACGTCGATGGCCAGCTTGTGGGACCATTGGCATTGAAACAGAGGGGAGTGAGGTGGGGGACTAGAGATCGTAATGCAAACTGTCAGAATGCGTAACTCAATTTACAATATTTTTGTCTTTGCTTTTCCTTTTCCACTTTGAAGCAACAACAAAAGAAAGAAAGTGTGGGCAGCGAGCAAAACCAAGCGAAAGGGAGAGAAAGAGAGAGAGAGGAAAAGAAAGACAAAGGGAAAACGAAAGAGAGAGAGAGAGCAAAGTGCGTTAAGGTGATGGGGGAGACGGAGTGGAGAAAGGCTAAAAAAATGGAAAATGCTAAAAAAAAACATTGGCTGGACACAAGGCAACGGCAACGGCAACAGCGGCCGTAGCAGCATCAGTAGCAGCAGCAGCAGAAACGGAGACGGAGACGTAGACCATAGTCCACATCCTTGTTGGCAAAAGGCAAGGGCTAAGGGCAGCGGTAGGGGGAGGGGGTTAAGAGTAAAGGGGCTGGAAACTCTCTCGCCCATGATAAAGACACCCAAATGTGCTTGGCGTGTGTCAGACGCGAGCAGCAGTTGCAAGTGGTTGACAGGGGACGAGGTGAAGGTGAAGATGAAGGAGGTAGAGATGGAGTTGGTCATCTGGGCAGGCTTTTTTTGTTTCGCACGAATCCTTTCGCCAACCAACGAAACGAACAGGAAAAAAAAGACGAGAATATAATAAAAAGCGAACGAAAAAATGTAACAAAGTGCGTAAAGGGGTCGAGTAGACAGGGGGGGGTTTCTGCAAGACTGGTAACGGGAATGGAGAAAAATCCTATACGTATATACAGTGAATATCCTTGAAATAATGCGGATTCCCAAGACATGTTTACCAATTCATATATAAATGAATTATGCTTTTTGATAGAGGAAAGCACAAACCACTTTTAATTGTAATGAATTTAGACCTTGACTAACACTAGAATAGCAGGCCACTCAACAATCGAGATGTTAACTAACACTAACATTAACATTAGAAGAGCAATGTTAACGCTAACATAGAAGAAAAGAGATTATTCAGCAAAATATATATAAAAATCAAATACTATATAGAAAAGAAGAAGGAAAACGATGTATGTATATTGTAATTTTTTCAATATATTTAAACCTCTGCTAGATAACTACTGAAATATGTGCCACAAATTGAATCATAACAGGTAGATTCACTTGTTTTAAATGTTATTTTGGGGTTTAGCATACATCTTATTTATCTTTCAATAAGCAAACAGTGAAAACTGCCGATTTACTATAAATACAATTATAGAAATCGAATGGAAACACTATGAATAGGGCATCGTGATCAATATGCAATGACGAGGTATTTTGGTGAAATTCGAAATCATTCTAAGATGATTTTCAGTAGTTGTAGTATTCACTGTAAAAGACACTCTCACAGTTATGTATATTCTGTATATATGTATATATATATATACGTTTGTATGTATGTTTATATTTATATATGTACATACACGCACAGATACGCTCGTTTGGACAATTGGCCATGGCTACCCCTTGCAAACCTTCTTTCGCTTATCTCCCTCTCCCCATAACGTAATACCCCCACAATCCCCCCACGACACTCCTCTACCCCCTTGACAATGTTTGCCAAGCGTGCAGAAAAGCTGACCAGCACAAAAAAAAGCAAAAGGAGACGCACCAAATTATATAGAAAATATACAGCAAAAAAAAAAAAAAGAAAAAAAAGAAAAAAAACAGAAACGGAACGCAAAAAAAAAGAAGAAAAAACGAGCCAAAATCTCTAATAGAAGGAGAATAAAAAGGGTTAGAAGAAATTGCGTTGGCAAAAGTAAAGAAATGTAAAGAAAATTACAAAATCACCCCCTTTGGCCAGGCTTACATGCTTACAGTTATTACCGTGATAAGGTGGACGGACGTGTGCGACTGTGTGGCTGTGTGTGTTATGGGTGGGGGGTATGGGAATGGGGATGAAGGAAGAATGAGAAGACGGGTATGCAATTGCCCTTGATAGTTTGCTGTACTTTATATTACTTACATACCTACTTACAAAAATATGTATGTCCTTTTTCTCTTGTGTAGCTCTTACTTCTAGAGCCTGGTAGCCGGAAGGCCAGTTGTGAGGGAATCACCGGAAATGAGTTGTATAAAAAACGCAAAATGCAATTTTATTTAAGTCAAGTGTGTGTGTGTGTGTGTGTGGGAGCATTAATACATATACATACGTATGTACATTTAGGCCTACTTTATCTCTTATCTTATTGATAAGTTAAATACAAAAGAATAAAAGTTCAGCTACTTTCTCAGCTGGATTTTTCAAGTGTTTGGATCATCTTCATCTTTCTATAAGTAATGGCAGCATCTGATAAGAAACCAAGTTGTAATAGATAAATTTATTTATATATGTACATATATTTCGGATTACGAGTAACTCTATATGCATATATATATTTATATATATAAAACAATGTGCTTTAGTTTTTGGTTATTTTTCTCTCATGATAATTGTCTTTATAATTTTCATGTGTAGCTGTTCTTGATGTTATGTTAAGTTCTAATTCTCTGTAAAAATCTCAGATTCTGTTAAATGTCAGTGTTGGTCAACGAGTAGATAAGCAGTCGCCAATGATCGTTACCGTTTAAGCCTGCCAAAAAGTCTACATTAAATGATGTCAGAAAAAATATACAAAGTAAATATATAAATAATCTCTTTTGTGGAATTCTATTTTATTTTTAGCAAATTATCGCCCATATACAGAGTTCTAAAAGAGATTAGAACTTTTAATTAATTCACAACGATACAAAATAAATATAAATTTAATAAATTTAATAAATTTAGAGATATTTTACAATTTCCTTACCCTCAATATTAAGAAAAAGGAAATTTCCCGTATGGAAGAAGAAATTGAATTCCAATTAAATGTAATACAATTAGTTAATGTTTTAAAATTAATATTAATACTAGGAATAAGCTTTTGCTTCATGTACCCAAATCAATCCATACAAATGGGAGACTAAGAGACGAATCACACTAAGTCAAAGTCTCAGATACCTATATACAAACGTGCCTGGGCATTGATTCAGGTTAACTTAACATACTTGATTCCTAATTTGCCTCGATCCACTCTTTGTCGTTGTGAAGGTGATTGATTTCCATTTTGTCTCAAAGTGTCCAAAGGTACTCATAGATTTACATTCATACATAAAGTATATAAATTCTATGTTCTTGTCTCCTATCTGTGCATAAAAATTCATGAATATGCATATAAAATATTATGAAATTTGTTTCACCCGCTCCTAAACACACACACATATACATACATATGTATATATATGTAGAGATATATGTATACATGATTGTATCTGCATGTATGTGTGTGTGTGTGTGCTGCTGGTCAAGCAAATATGGCAAATCAAACGCATTTCCATTCCCATACCAGTTCATTTCCCTTCCCCCCCTTTCCCATCTTTGTGCTGGGCCCTTGCGCAAAAAAGTATGCTCTGAAAAAAAAAGTGAAGGAAAAAACGAAAAATTAGACGCTGACCAAAACGTTGACGTCGTCGTCGACGTTGGCAGCAAATGAAAAATTACATAAAAACCAAATTTATATACATATGTATATGTGTGCCTATATATTTATATATATACAAATATATATGTATGTGTGTTTGTGTGTGTGTGTATGCTTGTGTCGGAGAAAAAGAAAAAAAAATCTTCCCTTAACTTTTCATTTCAATGTTATGTAGTTGACAGTCCAGACGCCCCCTTTCTTTTTTTTCTGTTGTTGTTGTTGTTGTATTTTCTTTTTTTTTTATATTTGTGTTGTTGTTGCTGTTTTTTAAGTAGGAAATTGTGTCCAAGCTTCGTTGTCTGTCATCTCTGGTCGGTGTGTCTCTTATCAAATGATTTTCTTTTGTAAACTTTCACTGGCCGTCAAGGCGGACAAGGACAAGGCAACCCTTTTAGTTCTATGGCATGGCAGATGGAAAGGGGCAAACGGGTTGGTGGGTGGGTGGTTGGTTGGTTGGTGGCTGAACAATGGTGAATGGTGTGGGCAGTGTGGGCTAATGCTAATGTCGTATACGCTTGTCATTGCCAAAATGCTGAACATTTTCCCCAGTTTTCTTTTTGGTGCTCTCAATTTTTTTTCTTTCTGTTTTTGCATGTTGTTGTTGTCTTTTTTTTACGTGATTTTGCATTTTGGTTTTGGTTTTGTTGTCTGAGTTGTTGTCCTCCTTCTTTTTTTCGTTTTTTGCGACTCTAGTCTCAACTTTAACCCAAATATTCCGCTGTGGGAACTAAGTCAGTGTGTCTGGTTTGGAACAAAACACAAAAAAAAAGAAAAGTGGAAGAGCCAAGGAGGAGAGGAAGAAACTACACAGACTCGGGGCATAAAATTTTGGATGGCCATAAATTAAGCATGCAGCCCACAAAAGTATGCTATGCTAAATGCGCTGAAGCGTGCGAATAGGCAAACCAACAAAACCTTCTCTCTCTCTCTTCGAATAGGAGTGTGTCCACCGATATATATGTAGGTAGGTATGCATAAATATGTAAAAGATTCATACATGTACATACATGTGTATATGTATGTGTGTGTGTATACTTAACCAACCGCCTCCTCCTTCTCTCTGGCTGTCTCCTTCAAAGGGCATTTGTTTGTGTGGTCGCAGAACTTGAAAACTACTTTGCATAAGACAGAAAACTGAAAATACAACACACACACCCATGCTTATACACACACACACACACGCACACACATACATATATAAACTACATGCAAAACCCTTGCTGTCATTCCTGCCTCCCCCCCATTCGCCCTCACTCTCTATTTTGTGCTTAAACAACAAAAACTTGCCTTGATTATAAATTTCAACTTAATTACAAAAACAGAATTTAATCCTTTCAAACTGTGTCGTTGACTGGCTTGTATGTGTATGTGTCTGTATCAGTGTGTGTAAGTATCTGTGTGTGTTTGGGACGCACACTAATTTATGGCCAGCAAACTATCCGCACCACAATACAAAATGCCTGAAGTGACTGAAATCACAATCAAACCGTGGAGCAAAGTTCCTGATTTTAGACCCAAAAAATTTATATGATCATAAAAGTTAAACATTAATCAAATATCCGATGTATATATATAGATAGTTGATCTTTTGTATATGATTTCAGATCAACTTTTAGTATTATTATTTTAGTTTATATTTTCATTTCAATTTTTATTATTTTTTGCTTTAAGGAAATAAAGATTCATAAGCAGAATCCATTTATGTTGGCACAATCCACTAATATCCTTAAGATAATGCAATATCCTTTGATTAGTGTATGAGTATTTTAAAGAATATGATCTTCGACTAGATTGGCATTTGTGTTCATTATTTCTTGACTCAGTGTCACAGGTCCACGAGAGGACATGAGAGAAAAACATCGACTGCTTGGACCATGATGGATATATCAAACTTGCGCATTAGTTTGCTTAGACAAACTCACACAAACACACACACACACTTACATATAAGTATATGTATATGCTATGCATAGTTTACAATTGAGAAGCTCAAGTTAAGTGTAGCATACAATCAGGCGTCCACGTTGTTTGCTTCCCTTCTAATACATACAAATGGTTATACATACATATACAAATACATATACATATATATATGTATACAAGTGTACATATATGTATAAAGTTTGGCCATTAGGCAGTCTTGGGCCGATCAGCACCACAACATACACCTGCCCTCGCCACTGTCCTACCCTCCTCCTACCACCATACACCCTCTTGCCACCAATTGCTAAACCAATTTCCACACAAAAATTTTAAATTTCCGACACACACGAAGGACGAAGATTTGCGAATGGCAAACTGAAGGATGCCTTGAAGCTAACTCACCCTCACACACGCACGCACACATACACATTTATATATGTATATACATATATGCATACATATGTGTATGTGTATGACCAACTTAACTTACAATAAAAGCCATCCCCCATCCCCCTTATACCTTATAGCCCACGACAATTTTGCTGTCCCATGGTTCTCTGCTCTTGCTATATGTTAAGTGTGTAAGTTGTTCCCAGAGCCCTGTGGATGTGGATATGGAGGGGGATGCTGATGCGAATGGTATGGGGATGGAGGGGGGAATGCCTGAATTCACTATTTTACATACGTAATGTAAACTTCATGGCGTTTTTGTTGGCCAAAGCTCATAAGCGCCGTTGGCTATAGATTTGGAAATTAGCGTAACGTCTGGACTTGGACCCAAAATTACAAAGGGGGAAGGGTAGGGGGTTTATCTGTGTATGTGTGTGTGTGTGTGTTGTTTGTGACCATGTGTGTGGGTATGGGATACATTGAAATACAGACAAAACTTGCAAGTGAGTGAGTGTGTCCCATTTGAGAACTGAATCCATCGGACCTTAAAGACAATCTGGCAAAGAATTGCAAATACAATACAAACTCTGCAAATAGTTTATCCACTTTCAAATCGAAAATATCGAAAATAAAACATAAATAATTAGTATTTGATTTTTTATTCTATACAAATATGTATATAATATATATATTGTATCTTTGTTTATTTATAGCAAATGAAATTAGTAGAAATTATCTTCTCTTTGTAATTATTTTTAAGTGTTTTTTATGGAATTGATATTATTATTTCAATATATAAATATAATCTTGGTAAAGTTGTAAAACAATTTTAATTGGTTAAATCAAAAAATTTCATTGCATTTTCATTAAAAAATTAAAATTTTGTTACATTTCCCTGTAAATAAAAAAGCAAATTGTATAAAGAATAATTGATCAATTTATAAACGAAATAAAACAATAATTTAAAAATTGCCTTTTCAATTGTCTTGAAATATATTTCAATCACATTTAACTAGATGAAAAGTATTGTAAATGACTTGAAAGCTTAAAACGGAGTTTGTGTAGTTTTTTTTTATTTCTTTTTTATTAAAATTTTTCAAATGTTAAAAGTTAAAAATAATAATTATAGTCTACGGCATCAACTGGCTAAAAATTTTGTAATCTCTTTGACCAAGTTTTGATTATTCTGAAAATTTGATTTGAAACGAAAATCAAAGAAATGTTGAAAAATATATGTAATAAAAATGTTGAAATTAATCAGATAAGCAATGATTTTAACTATAATTAACTATATTACATAAACTTTTACTTGACACACAAAAAATATGCTATTAATTCTTTTACTTTTTTGGCCTTTGGCAAAAGAAAAAAATGTAAAAAAAGGCCAACGTGAAATTGTCAATAAAACTAACGAATTGTTAACCAAAAGATTTGCCACTAAATGACAAAACAAATTAAGTAAATTTTAGACAAAAGCTGTTGAACAATAAAACTCTCAGAATTTAGTGTGTAACTCCATAAAATATTTAACTAATCGATGCGAAATTAATACAAAATTTAATATAAACAATTATACAAAAATCTTATTTGAAAGTATACCAAGTGTAGTGGATAATTCCATTTATATTTATATTCTCAAGAATGTTGGTATATATATATTTTTGTTAATTTCTCGCTTTCATTTTGTCATCTTGAGTTGGATGACTGTTTTCATATTTTCATGATTCCCTGTACATGATTCTATGTTAGAAACTAGTGTTCTTTTAAACTCGCAGTTCTGTTAAATGCCAGTGTTAGTCAACGTGTACATGATTAGTAAAGAAATCATCCTGCCACGTAAGCAAGCAAATAACAAATAAATTTTGTACTAATTAACATAAACTTAAACCTATGAATCTATGAGATGAGATCAAAATGTACAAATAATAAAATTCAAAGTTTAATAGAATTCTTAAACATCAACTAATACATAAAGAAGAACGTAAAAATGTCGCACAATTATCGTTAACAATTGACTAAATCGAATATATTCCAATTGGTTAGATTGCATCAAAAAAAATTTGTATGTACGCCCTGTTTTGAAAAGAATTCTTTATACTGAATTATTTTCGAAACTAAATCAAAAGTATCACAAATATGAGTTGTATCAACAATTCTCTGAACAAAGTAAAGCAAAAGTAAGCGTAGTAGAAATTTGAAACAAACTTAATCTGCGATCGTATTAGACCAATGTTCACATCATTTGCTAGCTCTAGCCCTCTCTTTTATAGCTTTCCGGATTTAGATATGGACGTTTAAATTTAAAATAAGAAGAGGTAGAAAAAAATTATTAAATGAAGTTGGACAACAAAAAATATTTCATTTTTTCATTATCTCTTTCATTTTATTATACTTTTGCATTAGTTCCATGCGTTCTTTATCTACAAATATTGTTTAAAATTAAAAATTAGTTTAAATTACCATTGACATTTGCCACGAATAGGATAGAGTAAGCGATAGTACATTATAAAGAAAACCCAACGAGATATACATATTATTCAATTGTAAAAAATTATAGAGAATTAGTGGGAAAATATAAAAAAAGTTTTGTATAGATTGAGAATTAAATGTATAAACTGGAATAATGAAATCTTAATTAAGGAGAAGGAATAAATGAGTTGTTGCTAGTTGAAGGCATTGAGAGCCCAAAAAAGGGAAAGACTTGTGTTGTTCCCTTTTTTATAGGAGTAAAAACAAGACAAGTCATGGCATGCTTGGTGCAGTGTTGAGAAACCAGTGTTGGTAAAACAGTGAGTAAACCTGAGAGCGGTTGAGTTTAATTGTTTAAATGAATTTTCCTAATTGTTGTAACACATTCCACAACTAGTGCTGAATATATATTATATATATAAAGCGGAAGAGGTACATAAGCTTGGTTGCCTCAAATGCAATGCCACAAAAAGGCTCCAAGTATTTTGAAGTAAAAGTTATAGAAAAAAGATGTCACTCTTTCTTTTGCAAAATTTATTTGAGATTTTGTGAATCAAATTGATTAGCCTTAACTTTTACAAATGAATGAAAACTTAGATAGATAGATGACAACATTCTGTTGATCTAAGTATAAGGTTGAGACGGCGATTGAAGGATAACAAATTTCACTCTATTACGACTTATCCTTTGAATGTTAAAAAAAAAAACATTTAAAGTTCTCTCTGTACCGTGGATATAGGGTATAATTATGCCAGAAAATGTACTGTCCTCCATCCGCCAATCTCCTATTCCAATGAAACTTTAAAAATGATTTTGATTCCAACCAATTATAATGGGAGTCCATTTATTCAACCTAATCTGTTTAATATAGAGATATTTGAAATAGATATATACATATATCCAGATAACTGTTTAGCGTATTAATTTTGACATGGACATTGCCCTAACTTACGTACACACAAGCACACACACACACATACAGGCACCCCATATAGGCAGTATCTAAATCCAATTTGCAGCAAGTATTATTCAATATATATTGAACTTTTAAGCGATGACTAGAAGGAGGAAGTTGCGAGATGGGAGATGGAAAGAATTGCCAGCAGCTGCCACCAAAGGACGTCACTCGAGACTTCTGAGTGACGCAGACGGGAAGAGCGGAAAAAGCTAAATTCTGGATGGGGTAGGTGAGTGAGTGTGTATATATGTGTGTGTGTGTGTGTGTGTGTGTGTGTGTGTGTGTGTTGGGGGTGGGGAGTGAAGAAGAGCAGGACATGTTGTTGTGGATGTGGCAATGCGTGCGTTCGACCGTGCGTCGCACACATACATACATACACACATATGCGCATACATTTTACACATGAATTTTTTACAGAACCAGGACACAGACTCTGGCAGCATCCTCGTTTCCTGTTTTTCCCCGTTTAGACTTTCGTTTTTTTTTTGCATTTTTTACTGGACGTCAAGACTTACGTGCGATTACGTTCTTTAGCTTTTGGCATGGCACATGTGTGCGGTAAGTATGTGTCTGTGTGTGTGCGTGTGCGTTTGTGAATGAGAAGCTGCTACCCCCATTTGACTTTCACTTTCGTCTGGACTTGCCCTTGCCCTTGCCAAGTGCTTGCCCACTAGCTAAAAAATGAAAACAAAGTGCATTAGAAAACCGAAGTATTAATACCCTGAATGAATCAACTCAACGAATCTGCATACACTCGGATCAATGTGCCGAAATCTTAATTAGATGGGTAAATGAAAAGTTTGAATGATTAGTTGATTTGACAAAATCCTAAGACTGAAATAAAAGGTTAAATAGATTTCAGTCTGATTGTCAGCTTCTTACTTTATCTTTACTAAATCTTTTAACATAGCAAGGTGAACGAAAATAGTGTGACCAAACGCATATATCAAGCAATAATTTGTTAGCTGATCAATTTAATTTGAATACAAGTTTTCAGTTGAACTTTTCGGCCTTCTAAGTCTGAGACTCTCCAATTGAAATATCAAAATGTTGGCAACAAATGGAAAGGACCATCGTTGCAAAACTATGCCAAACTCCATTATGCCTTCTATTGTAAAGGGTATATTATATTTTTGCCAATGCTGAAGGCAAAAAGCATTTTCCGTTGTCTGTCTATTTGTTTATTTGACAACATTTTCCACATATACCGATCTCTCTATGTATGCGTGTGTGTGTGAGTGTGTTTTATTTATGCGCCTGTGTGTATGCTTTTAAATTTTTTATTTCCCTTTTTGCGTTTTTCTCGCCGTTTTCATCGGCTCAATTGAAATTAGGTTCAAACTGAAGAGTTAAGCGGCATATTTTTCCATTTTTTCGTTTCGCAAAAACCGAAACCACATGGCGCGTTAAGCAATTAAAAGTCATAACTGTTTGATTGGCCAATGTCGACCTTTTTCTTCTTTTTCTTCTTTTTTTTTTTTTTTTTTTCTTTCGTCTTCCTGATATTTTGCGAGCAACTGTACCAGCCATCTTTTGTTGGCCAAGACATTAGCCGAAAAATGACGTTGAAATATTACGGGAAATTTAAAAACCATTAGAAGCAGATAAAAGTGGACGGGGGCCAGTAACATTTTACCCTTTCCTGTCCTGTTCATATACTATACAGATACAGATATACATATATACACAATCTAAATACATTATATACTTGTACAATTTATGTACCGAGTCTAAGAATAAGAAGTAGAAATTCGTAACACCGAAAATTGCGCGCGAATAAAGACGAAAAATATATATAATAAAAGGGAGAAACAACAAAATAAAACGAACCAAAAAAAAAAAAAAACAAAAAGAGAAAATCAACAGCAGCCAAAAAGAAAAACCATCCACTTTTCCACTTTTTTGTTTTGTCCTTGTCGACGGTTGGTCTAACTGGACTCCTGGCTCCAGGGGTTGGGGTAGGAAAGGGGGTGGCATTGTTGTTGTTGCGTACTACCAATTTGCTAGTGACCATAATCAACCCCTTTTTTTTTGTTTTGTTTGATTTTTTTTTGTTCGGTTTTCGTTTTGTTTGGTTGGTAAGTATGCAAAAAAGGAGGAAAAAAAAAAGAAGTGCGTAAGGCGCGAAGGATGCGCAATCAGGACATGGGTGTAAGCTGAGAGGGGGCCAGGTTCCTAGTTCAATATCTAAAAGAATTTTTAGTTCTCAGTAGAAAACAATCCAAAAGAATAAAGCTCGCGGATACCCTTAATATATTTGTCAATACTTTCAATATGAGAAAAGTGATTTATAGTTCATAAACAATCGAGATTTCTTCATATTTGGTTTGGATCTATATTATTTTTAATTAAATGGTTCTGATTGAGTTTTTTGCATTTAACTTTTGCCTTTTACTGACTCTGATTTAACCCTTTTCGTATTACATATTCCGAATTGCAACAGTCAAAAAAAAAACCTGTGTATCGCAGAGTTGAAGGTCCTGAAATTGTCCTTTTATCTGTGCTTCATGATAGTCCGATATATTAACTCAACAAGTGCTAAGAAAGTCGATATAAATATTAGTATTAAGTAATGAAAAATCGTTATAGTTTATTTTTAGGGAAAGTTTTATTTTCACATTTTTATTGCATACAATGACTGAAAATCAATGAAAATTTGACAAAGTTAATTTAATATTTATTTATTTCGGAGTAAATAGAAATTCATTAGATGAAGGTCAATTTATGTTTCTACCATATAAAATATCATATTTATTTGGGCTTTTCTGTGGAAATGTCAACCGGAGACGAAAAATATAAAGTCTATATAAAATGTTTGATGTTTTTCCATTTTTTTTTTTACAAAGAACCCAAAAAATATATCTAATATAAGACAATATGCATTTGCCATCCGTTTTGCGAATGGCTTGATTTTTCTTATTATCTTAAAAACGAAAAGTTGCCAAAAATGGAAATTCGCTCCAATTATAGTGATGATTGAGAGCTATTAGTTCCCCCTTTTCCAAAATATAATAGTGTTCGCTAACATATATTTTGCTTCACTTTAAAACGTACGAATCTCTCATTTGACATTAGAGATATGGTCATATATCATAAGGAGATATTAAAATTGAACAAAATCTTAGGAAAACTGGACGCTGCTTTTCATATACAGTTGACCATCGGTTAACAAACGCCTCGGATAGCGAACATATTTTTTTGGGAAAAAAAGTTTTGGTTAATGAAACGCGTAACAACCGAATGAAAGGTGGAAAACTAAATTGGAAGTAAAATTTTCCGAATACCCATTATAGTGGTGTCCTGTGTGACTGTTGTTTTTTCCTTTCAGATGTCACTTTCCGTCAAATACATATTCAGTTCGTAAAAAATTGTTGTAACTTTCATGTTACTTTCTTTCAATAAAAGTTGAACTTAAAATGTATTTTCATATTTTCTTTAGTTTTTTTTAAGTTTTAAAATTAAATTGAAACATCTGAGAGTGTATTTTTTCAAATTGTTTTATATGAGAATATTGGTTTCGCTTAACGAACAAGATGTAACACTGTAATATATAACCCAAATAAGGAAGTTTTTGTTGTTCTTGGAATATTCATAGTTCTAAGTTGATAATGACCGGAAAGTAAAAATTTGTTTTCTTTTATCAATCACATGAAAATTATGCTAAATACATTATGCTGAATATTTTAAGTTTATATTTTAAAGAGCTCTTTAAAAATAGATATTTATGTATTTTCTAATATTAAGTATTAACGACAGGAAACAAGGAGTTAAGAGTTTTTTAGTTTTTATCTATTTAATTCGAGTCAACTTAACATAACAATTGAATACCCTAGGGGAAATTACAAAAACAATTAGAGTTTAAATATTTTTAATTACTATTATTTAGCAGTATTCTAAGTTCACACAGGTCTAGCTAAGCTATCAGTAATGAATTGGATTCAGAAATTTTTAAATCGCTTCTTTTTTAGTTCGATCAATTTTTCAAAAAAGGATAATTAATACTTTCTCCCGTTGCCTAAAAACAAATGAAATATTTAGACTCGAATGTTTGCTTTTACAATCGGTGGAATGAAGAGTAATAGACGATTATTTCTGATAGATTATTAAGTCAAATATAATTAAAATAATCTTAAATGTGTTAAGAGCTGCATTGAGCGAAAGAATCTGAGTTCAGTGCAGTCATTAACCTGAAAGTCTGTAAGCCTTGGTAACCCTAACTTAACCTCAAATGAACTGGTTTCAAATTGGTTTACGAAAAGTATTTAATGTTAGGAACAAAAAGAAAATCCTTAAGATTTACTTTTAAAAATGCCAATTAATTATACGAGAAGTATTCAACTTGAAGTCGATTTACCTTTGAATTGTTTTGAAAAATGGGAAAAGTATATACAAGTGGGATAATGTAAGTATATATATGTGAAGAGTTCATTGATAGATAGATAAAATATATGTTTCGTTTGAACAACTTTCAACTTTACGACTGATAATCAACTCCCACGACTCTCTGCAACTGTTTGACTGTGCTTCTTCTTTACTTTTGTCGTTGCCACTGGGTTGCCACACCGACCATATTTAGCCTTGCCACCTAAAGTTTAGTATCTGCTGAGATTTAAATGCTTCTTTCGTTCATATGCCCTATAAATATGCCCACCATCTGTGTATTCTATATCTAATTATATTGTATATTGTATTTAGTAATAGTTCCGTTTCTTTCTTCTCCCCCTGTCTAAATTTTTTGGTGCTACGCACGTGTCATCGATCAAAGCGCCTTGAAGTATGCCTCATGCATATTCAAATGATGCCAAAGGAATCACAGCAACGAAAATCAAGCTTACGCATTTAAAAAGCGGCAACCCATGAACTGAGTCCTTCTCCAACTACCATTTACCTTACCCACTCCACTCCACTTCACTCCACTCCCCATGCTCCAAGCCTCTTTCCAAGCCATAAAACGCGACAAAAAAACCAAAAAAAAAAAAACGGGGGAAAAAAAAGAAAAGGAAAGACAAGAGCAAGGAGGAAAAAAAGTGAGGAGAAAAATTAAAATACGCACAAAGTTTTGACAGCTGAATTGGCATAATGATGGGGTTAGTGACGCCCAAAAGAGGAAAGGGCAATTCTGCCGCGTTTGCTGCCGGGAGGGGGATGGGGTGGTGGTGATTGCAGGCCAGGGGACAGTGGGCGACACCGCATTGTCACTGCTCAGTCAGTTTCTGTCCTGTGTCTCTTTCACTTCCCCCCGCCCTCCCTCCAACAACCAATTTTTTTTTGTCATAGGATTCTTTCCTGTTTTTTTTTGCTGTTGTTGTTGTCCTTCTTCTTCTTCTCTTCGTGTTTTTTTTTTTTTTTTGGGCGGCCATCATCGTTAATTTTATCTACGCAAATGCAAAATAATTACTTTACTTTTTCTTTGGTTTTCCGTCTACCCCACCCCACTTCGTCCCTCCCACACCATGCACCCTGGAAATTTATGTACATACTTTGCTTTTTCTTTCTATATTTCTTTTTTTTTTGCTCTCTCTTCTCTTTTTATTCATTTTTTGTTGTTGTTGTTTTTTTTTTTTTTGTATTGAAAAGCATTTTAAAATTCGGCGGCAGCTGTCCCATCTTGTTCCTTTTTGGCCCGCTGTCGCGTCTTATTCTCTATATTTTCTCGTTTTTTTTTCTCTCTTTTTCTTCCTTTTTTTTTTTTTTTAATTAAACAAAAGGGTTAAAAAGTTTGCCAACGAAACGAAATCTATGTAGAGGAAAAAAAAAAGAAAAACGGGGGTAAAATCAAATTTTTTGCCCTTACCTCTTTTGGCTTTCGTTTTCATTTTCAGTTTCTATTTAGTTTTCATTTATTTTTAAAAGGAAAATTTTAATAACTAAGGGTTGGCCCACGGCCAATAGCCGGCTATTTGGCGAGGGGGGACGGGGGACGGGGGGTACGGGTTGGGGTTGGGGTGTGGGTTCTTCATTGGTTCACAAAGAAAATACATTAATGTAATTTTTCTACAACGTTTTTCTTTTACTTTCTTTTTCTTCTTTCGAGTGGGTGGCAGAGTTAACCCCTTTTTTTTTTTTTCTTTCATTAATGTCCGGTCTTGTCAGTTCTTCTTTACTTTTTTTTACCCGTTTTTCTCGTTTTCTTCGTTCTATTTTTTAGTCATGTGTTTATCTTCATGTCTCAGTTGGCAGATTTTCAGTCAACTCAGTCAACGGACCAATACAAAAACGAAAATTGTATAAATGTTTCATTACATTAATTTTCTTTCAAACGAAATAGTTGACACAAAGTTTTGTAAGCATTGTCCACAAAAGGGTAGAGGGAGGTGGATGGGAAGGGGGAGCTGGCGGACAAAGGGCATACATTTAGAATGGACACGATTTCTTTAGAATTCCCGAAAGGTCTTAGTTATAGACAAATTTGGAATTCATTTGACTAAAAATTAAAGTTTCTAGGAATTTAAAGCTCCTTTCCAATGAATTTTATTGCACCGAATTTTCTATACCCTTACAATTTCAAGTTCAAGTAGTAATTTAAAAAGTCAGTTTTCCACTGATATTCGTTTTATGTTGGTTATAAAATGAATGTTTAAAATTCTTAGCCTTTCTACCAATAGTTTCTGTTGGTTTCCTATAGAGTAGATCCCATTCAAATATTTATTTACAAATGTTGCTTGAAAGCCAACAAATATTGCTCAATACCCTTTTGCCAGGGTAAGGAATAGATAATAGAAATTCATTAACAAATTACTCCTTTCAAACAGGCTGAACGCCAAATCAGTTAAACAAAAGACATTGTTAATCAGCAATCCAATCATTCGTTACTATTTTTGAATTATTTTGTAAGATTTACTATTGAAAAACCTTACTAAAAGCAGTCATTTATCAAAGGCAAAACAGTTAAGGATCATAAGAGAAACGGATGTCCGTTAACTGTGGTGCCAGATAACCTCAGAACTATGTAGATTAAGCTAGAAAGTAAGCTTAAAAGTAGGCAACAAAATAAGCTAAACACGAAGTGTTCCATTTTGACCATTGACGGAGTGCTCATCAATATACATATTTATGTATAGGGCTAATGCAGCTTCCTGCTCCTCCGTTTTTGTGCAATCTTTTAGAAAATTGCCAAAATATCCTTTCTTAGTTGTTGCATGTTGTAGAAGGTCAAACTATTCTGCTACTGATTACTTGCCAAAGGAGCAACATGCTTTGGTTTGATCCGTATTAGTTTGCTCAGCCAGGGGAATTAAAGAAATTCAGCTAATAAATTTCTACATTAAGCCAATTCTAAAATTGCTGCAAGCATTTTAGCTATCTTTAAGCTTTTACGTTTTGAAACAAGTTACATCTAGGCTGAAATAATGTAAAATGTCAACGTAGTGCATCTGTGCTCTTTGTCGATCTTAAGTTCACTCAATTGGTATTGAGATATAACCAATTAACGATATAAATGACAGTTCTTACTTCACATATGCTACTGTTCTTGTCTTAACGATCAGGCAAACTAATAAACTAAGATGGAAATGTTGCCAAAAGTATTGAATCAAAATAAGAATGCCAGATTGTTAGTTTGTTTATAACTAAATGTAACCTTTATTTGGTCAGTTTTCTCAAATTATTTGAAATGCATTACCCTTTATAACTTTAATCAAAAGTTTTAATTTAACAAAGTCCAAGGGATAAATTGCCTTTAATCCTTTTGGGTGGATTATTAACTATTAGATATATAAATACATATATATACATATATAACGCCCCTTAGTTAAGTACTTCAACAACTGCCTTAAACGGTTGGGAACTATAAGGGTGTGCCCCAGAAAGCACACTATGTAATTGTTTGAAGAGACGCTCTCCTACGATTCTCAAACGGTTTAAGCCAAACACTGAAGACATTCCCTGTAGCGGAAAGCAAACCAAAACAAAATCTAACCGTATAAAGAACAATTGTCAACTACCTATATAACATATTGTACAATTGAATAGAACTATTGTAAAACTTTCAAAGCCTGAATACAACGTTAACTTATATATATATCTATAGCTATATTTTGCTTTCGTTCTTCATGCTGATCCCATTATGTTATCTCTAATAAGTATTAAAAACTTTTTCGCTAATTGCTCGGAATAGATTCAGATCTCTATTAGAATAAACTAATCGAATCACTTTTATTTGGGAACTCAGGCGCGAGAAGACATTGATGTTAGTTTAAGAAGTAAAGAATTGGATTAAATTGTTAACCCTTTGCAATTGGAAAGATCAAACAAAGGCCTTAACATCTTCTATTTAAAAAACCATTAGCCAAATGTTAATTTTTTGGCAATGTTCCTACCACGATCTTACATTAATGAAACTTGACTTAGTTGACAAAATTAGCATATATATGTTTATATACATATAATTGCATATATACATTAGCATTAGAACACTAGCATTAGATCATTATCCTCCATCCCGTTAGTTTTTATTTTTAATTTATTGTTTCAAGAGAATGAATACTTTGCAGCAAACTTTGACAAGGAGATGATAAGATGTCAAACGGCAACCATAAAAACAGAGTTGCCATCAAGTCATCAAAATGGTTATTTTGTAATCCATCTCAAATATTAACTGATTAGATTGGATTTTACTAACAAATGAACCATCGAAACGGTTCAAAAAAACTAAATATTTGTTTCAGATCCCGAACTAGTCATGGAGATATTTTTCCAATTGAAAATTTCTTTTTAAATTAGTCCTTGTTTTTCATCTGTTTTTCAACTAGGAAATTGCAATTTTTAGTTGCTCTTTAGTTAATATTGTAAATAATTGTAATTTCTTTTCGGTTTACCGATCGAAATAGTTGACAGAATAAGGAAAGTCAGAAATTTAACGATTGAAAAGGTTTTTACCGAACTTTGTGAACTCTTTTTTTCCATTGCATTAAAGACTAGAATACTAGAAAAATATTCAAAATATACTTTAAATAAAACTACAGTTGGCTATATAAAATTCTTTTCAGTTAGATCTACATACATATATATACACATACATATGTAAAGTTATCACATATATACATATATTTTAGATACCTCAACGTTAACAAAGTTTCTGCAGGAATTTCTCCTGCAACTGGCACAACTTTGTCCCATTTCCTTATATGTGTGAGTGCGTGTGTGTGTATGGGTTTATGTATGTATGTATTTGTGCATGTGTAGCAACAAGTTTTGACTTTTCTTGCCACGCACAATTTCAACTCACATGCAGTGGCATTTATTTCTATTAAATTTAATAATAACCCCAAGGAACAGTGCCTGGAGGGGCAGCAGCTGCTTGGACGGCCACAGTGGAGCATTTAGAATGGACCCAATGTATCAACGGCTGCTCCAGCCCTGACCGCTTTCCCTTTTTTTTTTGTCCTCTCCCCCCTCCACCCAATTTCTTCTATAGTATATGCTTGCCCTTATTCACATCTCTGGGCCCATGCCACTAGCAAAGCAGCAATCGTGGCAAATGGAAAGTAAAACTCATTTTCCCCTTTAGCCAGGCGTTTTTTTTCACTTTTGCCCAGCACAAGAAAAGGAGAGAAAAAAGAAAAACTGAAATTGTGTAGGAAAAGTCCAATAGGAGGAAAAATACCCCCTTGAGTTTATAACTTAAAAATTCAAAGCACGAACAAAGTTCTAATTTAAACACCGAAAAACGAAAGAAGACGAGAAAAAAGAGAACCAACGGCAAAAGGAAAACGCACGCTGCGAAAAAAGAAAAGAAAAAAAAGAAGAAAGCAAATGGAAAAAAATTGGACATAAAGTGCAAAGGCAGGCGCAGCTCGAAAAGCGAGTAAATAAAAAACCGAAAGCTCAGGACAGAAGGCGCAGGACCTTTTGGACGGACAATCAGGCTAAGCAAGTAAAGGGTGGCAATGGCAAGTTCTTTGCAAAAAAAAAAAAAAAGAAAAAAAAAAATACCCGCACACACAGAAAAAGAGAAAGAAAACTGCGTAAAAAAGAAATGCCGAGTGAAAGTGAAAGCAAGTAAAATTATTTGAAATGGGGTGGTGCCTGCTTCTGGCACTGGTCGAGGTCCTGCTCTTCCTCCTGATGGCAAAAAAAAGAGAAGGTCATCCGCCTGGTCAATCCATAGAATCAAGTCCAGTCCAACTAATACACTACCCACTTCAACATATGTACACACACATGTGCGTATCTCTAATAGAAAAAAAAAAGTTAACACTAATCAAATTATTATCAATACAACAGTGGAAAAAGATCGATCGTAAAATAGATTTGATAACTTTATATAAAATCACTTGCTCAAAGGATTAGAAACTGAAGAAATGATTGCCTACTTTGTGTTCTCTTTCCTTTTGGACTGTTCGATCACATTTACACAATTCAGTGAAATAAAAATCGAACTTTGTGATATCAAATCTTTGGCAGAATGGTTAGCTTAAACAGTGACGATCTGGCAAACCAATATAGTCGTTGACCAACACTAGCATTTAACATATGTACATTGTCTTTTAGCAGAACTTTGGAAATTAACATAAAACGAATAACAGACAACGAAAAATATTTGAAGGAGGAAAGGAGCCATTAACAAAAGCATGTTGGTCATCAATCAAAATACACACTTAAATAAATATATAACTCAAATCAATATAGGAAGATTCGCCTGCTACAAAACTAAAACTCCAAAAGCCGCCATAACTAAAAGTAAATTTGTTGAATCAAGCAATTATTCGTTATGTATTTTGAATTATTATTTCACTCATTCATTTATTTCTTATATATTTAACATTGTTAACATCTGTAAACTTGGCAATGTATGTACATAAAAAGTTTATTTCAAATAACTTATTCTACATAAATTATTTAACAATTTTTGATACTGTCATGTTTTAGCTAGTAAATTTAGATAACTCAGAGGTTCTTTTGTCATCTAAACATTTCTCATTTATTTTCAAGGTTTATTTGTATAGAAATAGGTGAGCAATTGTTTACAACTGGAAACATATTTCTCTTATATATTTTTTTAATGAAATAACATATTAAAATCATAATAAACAAATGTCATAAATTGGAATTGGAAAAAAATTATAAGTAATTTAGAAACAACTTATTTTAATTGAGGTGCATATACATATATTTTAATAATTCAAAAGTATTTAATTTTTTAAATGTTTTGATCTTTACATTGAAAATAAATTTGATCTGTGAATTGTTGTTGGTGGATAAATATTCAGAGGAAAGACAAATATATAAAAAGTTATATTTAGTTATATTTGATGATTATATAAAGCTTTATAAAGTTATATTTGATGATAAGAAAAAAATGGCACTTCAAACTGCAGGAGTCCTTTACAAACGATGCTTTAGTTTGCTTAAGGACTTGCTTAAGCTAGGTTCGTTTTTTCTCCTATGGATAAGGGCCATTTAGGCTAATTGAACATTGAAGATGCCATTGGACATGCCAAAGTTTGACTTTACTAAAATTAGGTTTTGTTTTGAATCGCTCGCATTTTGCTTTTCTAATCTCCATGTTTCTCTCTTCAAAGTTTTATGTTAAATCATATGTTCTATTAAATGCCAGTGTTAGTTAACGATCACATGGGTAGTCACCACCGATCGTTACAGTTTGAGCCAACAAATACACATAATACACGTAAAGATACAAAATTAACTTAATTTTATTACTACATACAAGAGACATATACATAGATTAATGAACATATGAAAAAACAAATTTGGTATATAATCGCATTGGTTTTAGGCAGACATTTTAACTGACTTAATTCATTTTGTACATAATTCCAAGAAATAAATGCAAAATAAATAAACTTTTGTCATGCTAAGGATAATTGCGTACATAATTTGATGAATCATTTTGCTCTCTTCTATGGCAAATATAAATAGACAGACAGACGACGCGTCGTCTTCTTCTACCAATCATTTGCACTTTCTGTCTCATTTTCGCTTTCATTTTCCTTTTTTTGTTCTTATGTATGTTTTTAACCACTTCTCTGCCGCCTCATTCGTATTTTTAATTTATATAAATGCCAATTTTCATTTACCCAGTGGCCAACCCTTATGCGTGCCATGCTCATTATGGCCATGGCTCTCTCTGCTTGTCGGTGTTGCTGTCTTTTTTTTATATTTATGTACTAAGCTCGGCCAGCATAATCGCCCGCCCTCCCCTTCACTCTACATTGTGGCATCTTCATTTGGCTCATTTTTTCTTTCACATTTTTTATACACTTGCCTTAAAGGGGCTTAACTAACTTTGGTTAGAAGACAAAATACAGGTTAAGGTTTCACCTCCTTTTCCTTTGGGCACCTTCGACAGTTTGTGTCAAATTTTTGAAAATTTCCAGGATACGAAATTTAAATATTTTGATTACAAAAAACGAATGATATAATATTAGGTGGAGAATGAAGTATTCTTCTCAAGTAACTTGGGCAATCGGCTTAAAACTAATTATCAGAAATAAATTAATAAAAATTGACAAAAATAAATGAAAAATGTATTTTTGTTTTGATTCAGTTTCTATTTTTCTTTTTGGAGAATCTAATATTTCAAATAACTTTAAAGGAATATTCGATGTATTCGATAATATATTTAATAACATATTATTTTTTATATTTAAAAATTGATTTACATAATAGTTTAATGTAATTTAGTGTGAACAGTCACTGCTTTCTTTGATTTTCTTCAAAATCATTAAATTCAGTTAAATAAAGTAAATAGTTCAATAGTTCGACGGATATGTTGTTCTTCCAGCACCTTTTGAGCAGAACTTGAAGCAGTTTAAATATTTGAACAATGATTTTCTATACGGTGAAATAATCTCTTAGTCATGTAAGCCATTTATACCCTTGCAGGGGGAATAGTCAATAATATTCTTCATCGACATGACTAGATGCTTATAGACTTATAGACCTTAAATTTAAAGCTATTTGGTTAATATTTGCAAGATAAGCTTTGAAGATGTGTATGTTTGGCAAAATGAAGAATTGGCCGAATCGGACTACTATAAGATATAGTCAATATCACAAAATTCGCTGATTTATTCTTTTTGCTACCGCCAAATGTTGAAACACAGCGTATTTTCTTTTTAATATATTTTTTTAGTTTTTTGGATCCGGTAGTAAGCCAATATTCCCCTCTCTTGAATTATCGGGCAAAGCTAATACATAGATGAAGCAAGCAAGTCGTCCCTGCCGACATTGAGTATACCCTGTACCATTAAGTTATATTAAAAAAAGTCGAACACCATCTCGAACATCACTCTTGCCTGCCAATATCGCCCTTAGGAATTCAGTACAAAATGCATATACGTATATCTCCGATGTTTATTGTCCGATCTCAACTAAATTTGGTCAGCGTGTGCATTTTGACTATATTATTAGATGTGCCAAATAAGAAAGTATGGCTCTAAATATACGTTTTTTCCAAATTCTGGAGGCGGATGTGGGCGTGGCAAAAATTTGCGACAAACTTGATCTGTGTACACACTAGATGGATCTACAAACCAAATTAGGTAACTCTAGCTCTTATAGTCTCCAAGATCTCGATGTTCATACGGACAGACAGACGGACATGTCTCAAACGACTCGGCTAGTGATGCTGTTCAAGAATATATATACTTTTACCCTATGGGTACAGGGTATAATAAACATCGCAAATCTAATTCCAATTGCAATTCTATGTCAAACAAATAGTTATTTGATATCAAAATTGTTTATACACAGAGGAACTTATTAGGTTTGTATAGCTTGGATCTAAACTCAAAATTTCCATTTTTGTGCAGAGATTTTTGGGATTTTAAATGTGTTCATCAACATTAATAAAATTTCTAATAAATTGAAACGAAAAAATAAAAAAAAATTAACTTATAAATATAATATGTAGGTAAAATTTATCAGGGTTTTTTTATAGTTGTTCTTAAAAAGTTCGAATTTTTCAAATATTTTTAAGGGGTTATATCTACTAATAAGACCAAAAAAGTCGTGCTTTTTTGAACATTTTTTGTGACGAGGCTGTTTATTGAATGAAAACATAAAAGAAAAGATCATACAGAAAAATTTAATGAAATTTTAGAATTAGTTGTGTTTTTCAAAAAATATTGGAACGAATTGCAAAAATCTAAAAGATTTATTAAAAGAATAGATGAATACAGGTTACGACCAAGGGATTAGTCAAAATTTAGATTTTAATAGTTTTTATCGAAAAATTTTGACTTTGAAGTGGCTTAAAAAACGAAATAATTTCCAGAATCCTTTTTGCTTCGATCATTACCTGGCAAAAATATCAAAGAATATCGTGTGAAAACTTCAATCCAATCGGTTAAGCCGATTCATATCTATGATGAAAATATCGTTTCGAGTAAACGCAGTTAAAATTTTGTGAACCGTTAAATCTAAGTTAAAACGCGCGTTGCATCTTTACATATAAGCTAATTTCTTTGAAACGTACTGCCGGATCGGTGTGAAATTTTCACACAATTTTCTTAAATATGTTCATTCCAAAAATGCAAAATAAAAAAAATATAATATATAACTCAAATATTTGATCGATGTTTTACATAGTTCATAATTTACAGATTTTGCAAAAATTAACAAAATATTTGATATTTGCAAATAAAATATAATCTTAAGCTTAAGCTTAAGCAGTAATTAATTAATTGACTTGTTTTAGTTCCTCAAATGTTCCATATTATTGTAAAACGAAACGATATACATAAACAAATATACAATACATGTTTATATAAATTCTTTAATTCTTTTACAATTTCTTAAAATTTCATTTTAAATTTCATTTTAAATTTACAAAAAAGTACATCTATCAGTGAATATTCAAGTGATTTAGTTATTTCTAAGATAGCTGAAAGCGATGGTTTTCTAGTCCGCTATTTTTTAAGGATTACTAACGGAATTTCACTAGTTATCTATAAAATTTATGGCAATTCGTCGTCGTTTTTCCCTACATTTCCTACGTACCCTAAGATATTTACTGTAACACAGCTACACTACACAAAAGATTGAGATGTTTACCAACACTATTAATTAGATAACAGTAGCCAAGAGATTAACAGTGAGAGAAGGAGATTCTAAAAGCGGAGATACCTGTAAATGCTCAAATTTTCACTGATGTTTGTGATTTTTTTTTTAATAAAGAGTCATTATTTATTTTTGAAAATTGACATGTAGTTAGTTTGAATATTGAACTCAAAAAAAAAAAAATTTTTTGATTATAAAAATTCAAAATGGCGGCTGCACGTGTAATTTTTTCAGGTAGGTCGGAGCGAGACTTGTCAATCGGCGGTTGCTAGACCTTTCAATTGATCCGAAACCCAAAAACCAAACATTTTTGTATTTATAAATATCATAATTTCTATATGAACCTAAAAAAAATAAATAAAAAATTCACGAAATACAAAGCTTAATAAAAATGAAGCAAGCAAGTCGTCCCTGCCGACATTGAGTATACCCTGTACCAACTAGTTATATTAAATAAAATAAAATATCCTCGAAATCGTCATCAATTTCATGCAAAATTCTCTTTAACATGCAGCTACAGCGAACGCATGCTGTCTCGCTCACTCTTGCCAGCCAATGTCGCCTTGGCAATGCAGTGCAAAACTCATATAGCTATATCTTCGATTTTTATTGTCCGATTTGGACAAAATTTGGTGAGCTGGTCCAGTTTGGGTATATAATTAGGTGTGCCAAGTAAGAATACGATATCTTTAATACAGCTCTAGTAATACGTTTTCGCGATTTGCGGGGGCGGAAGTGGGCGTGGCAAAAATTTGAAACAAACTTGACCTGTGTATGCATTAGACGCATGTTCACACCAAATTTGGTGGCTCTAGCTCTTATAGTCTCCGAGATCTAGGTGTTCATACGGACGGACGGACAGACGGACAGACGGACAGACGGACGGACAGACAGACATGTCTCAATCAACTCGGCTGGTGATGCTGATCAAGAATATATATACTTTATGGGGTCGGAAACGCTTCCTTCTGCCTGTTACATACATTTTAGCGACTTTAATATACCCTTTTACCCTATGGGTACAGGGTATAAAAATAAAGTTTGGCCCAAATTTTTATGTTGTTTGGCTCTAAAAAAAATATTTTTTTTTAGTTTTTTTGGAATTTTGTAGGTTCATATAGAAAGTAATGTCATTAGAAAGATGTGTGCAAAATTTCAGGAAGATCGGTCAATAACTTTTTGAGTTATCGTGCCCGCCGATTTCAAAAATGCAGTTTTGAGAAAAACGCGTTTAAAATTATGTACGCAGAAGTAACCACTCCCAGCGCTCGAAGGGTTTACGCTCTGTAATATGAGAAATACTGAAAATTATATTCTAAAAATTTGGTGACATATTCTGAAAGGTCTATACTAACATATTATAGAAAAAAAAAAAAAATTTTTTTTCAACATTTTACAGGTATATCCCCCCTTAAAGAAGTAAAGACAAATAAGAATACAAAATAAGAAACAACGATCACTATGAAATAAGTATTTCCATTCAAGTGTAAACAATTTAATGATTTTAATACACTAAGTTAATACGCCTGCCACATAATTTTAATATTGCTTGATATTCATGGGGGTTTTTCTCAATGCATCTTTCAATCGGAATGAACTGTGTACTAATGCTTCATCTAGTCTATTTATTACAAGTGTTGCTTTTGTCAAGTGTAAAACTAATTGCCAAGCAAACTAATATTCAACAAAAGTTGTGCTTTTCATTTTAATAGTTGGTGTAGTAATATTCTAGATAGAACAACAACAACAACAGAAACAGCAATAGAAGAAAATGTCCAGATGACAATCAAAGTGCGAAATGTTAGACAAAAGTTTTTGTTGCCTTGCCATAAAAGCACAACCGGCAATAATGCTAGAAAATGCTACATTTACGTCACTTAAGCTGCCATTTAGTAGCAACACACACACACATATATGTATATATACAGCTAGAGAGAGATATGTATATGTATGGTTAGATGTATGGGTACATGTCGGTGGCAACATAAATTAAGTTATTTTGATAATCAAAACTGAAAAGCGAATGCTTTTTCGGTTAGACAACGGGTGGTGGTCCGTCTGTCGGTCGAAAAACTGAAAGTGAAATGTTTTGCGGGGGAGTGGCCATCATGTATTGTTGTACTCTGTGTGTGTGTGTGTGAGTGTGTACATCTAACTATATATACATATATTGGGGGGCATTCATTTGTAGTTGTAGTTTAAGTTTGCTGCTATCGCTTAGGGGTCGAGCAGGATGTATAATAAAGGAAGAGGGGGGCGAGCGGAGGTCTTTTTTTAAGGGTTGCTCCGGTTGCCGATTTTGTCTTTTGCTTCATTGTTTGTAGTTGCCTTGCTGTTTTACAACATAACAGCGACAACAACTACAACTTTACTATTGCCTAATATTCCACACACACACACACACACACACACACACACACATTCATACATTGAAATGCCTCTAACCCTTTATCCTGTACGCCATCAAGTAGGCAACATTGTTAGCACAATTGTGTTGCATACTTTGTTGGGCATGCGTCAGAACAAGATGCGAATTTGAATCTCTATGTGTTTGTGTGGGTGTATGTGTGTGTGTGTGTGTGAGTGTTTGCTTTGTATATATATGTATGTTCGTGTGTGTCCAACAACTGCCCAGACGTGTTGGCCATGTCACCCCTCCTTAGCATCACCTTCCTTCCCCTTTGGCACACACGCATAAATATACAGTTTTAAAGGAACTTTGGCAAGAAGGACAAGCATAAGGTGGTGTGGTGTATGTGTGTGTGAGTGTGGATGGGGTACGTGTTGATGGCTGGAGGGAGAGAAGCGGTGGGGGCATGGGTATGGGTTGGTAGGTGGACACACAGACGAACTAATTTACCTACGCTAGCAATTTTTGGCACACACACACACAAGCATATACATATTTGTATATATATATAAATGTAAATGTGTATTACATATATACATATATATATATACATACATATATATGTATGTAGATACGCGCACATATGCAAATTTTCAATGCTTTATTTTTGGTGGTGGTCCACGAGTGTGTGAAATGGCAGGAGATGGGGACGGGGCAAGAGTGAGCTCAGGCTAGAGCCTGAGTTGGGGAATGCTGTGAAAGCAGCTGCGTCATTGTCCTTGCCCACAGCTCCCACCACTACCTCTCTCTCTCTCTTTCTCTCTTTCCTCTGCTCATTCTCTAGCACTCTTTCTCTGTCTTTCTGGAAATGTCGTTAGGCAGCCTTTGGGCCATTGTTGGACTTGTGTATTCCTTTCATTTTCATTTCTCTTCCCCCTTTCTGGACTGGCCCATGTCCAACAACAGCCGCCTGCTGCATACATATATATCATACACTCACACATACATAATATCATACATATATATATATTTTAATCTTTAATTTATGGCTTATTCAAAACTAATGACACTGAAAGCATCCAGGCAAAGATGTAAAAACCAAAGCGGTTACTGCTAATGGAGGTGGAAAGGTGGCAAACAGGATGGAGCAGGAGATAGAACCATTTGTCAAAGCATTTGAAGCCGGTAGACAATTCTCTGGAGCTGCAAACTGTTGTAACAAGCATAAAATATATTTTGGTTTTTTTTTTTTTTTTTTTGCAAATGTGTGAGAATTTTCTAATAACATTTGATATCTTTCTAGTTTTAGTGACCGCACAAGTACCATCATTATGATATGGAATTAAAATTACAATTCTAAATACCCAAAGGACATTATCAGTTAACTAAGTTCTAAATTTGCATTACTTCAACTCGCTTTACAGGACACTAAATAAATTATACGTACTAATCGTTATGGCCTTTAAACAAACATCGAATCCATCTTGATCAGCAAAGAAATTATATTGATAGTTTTGAAATGTTCTTAAAAACCATTTGGTTAAAGTTGATTGCTTGTTTTAGCCTATAGTAAAGCTTTTTTTATTAATTTCTCACAATCGTATTTTTTGTTCAATTTGTTGTTCTTATTTAGACGTAACTTTTAATGATCATTTCAATAACTTTTTCTTTCAAACACTCAGTTTAAGCTAGAACTTTTGGTGTTATATAACTACCCAAAGTTGTACTAATGATCAATTAGATCAATTAGCAACACTGGAAACTTCACTGTAAGTTGATCGATAGGCGATGTTAGTTAATTTCATTCGAGAATGTTACGATTAAATTGGGCTTAATAATACATATATTATAAGCATTTAGCAAATACATTTTGCTAACACCTTTATATTCTTTGTTGAGAAATTCCTATTCAAAATATTTTCAAATAGTACAGAGACTATTGCAAATTTCAGGGTTAACTCAGATAACATACAATTATCGATATATTTTCGTTTCAAACTTGACCAGACATAGTTGCAAAAATTTTCCCTTAGGTTAGACTTGGAGCAAATCTTAGTAAGAAAGAGACTTAAAAGGATGTAAAAATTAATCTTTTTTTATCTTCTCTCCAATTTTATTTGCAATCTGTTTTATACTAACAATATGGATAGCGCAATGTCTAGTAACCGGGTGGCTAGGGTTCCAATGAGCTCAATCCATATAATTAGGCAATTCTATAGGACAGGTCTAGAACGTGAAATCTTTTAAGTCGCCTTTGGTTGTTCGAGTTGTCCAGTAGTGCAAGCGCTAGAGCTAGTTGTGTAACCTATTCAAATGTCTCTCTGCATATAGTTTTATTTCTTCTCTGATAAGTGGGAGTTTAAGGCCTTTGTGTACTACAGTTGGCCACATACCAAGGAGCACGTGTGATCAGTGATCAGAATGATTTCAATATTTCGGTTGCTAGCTGTACCCCACAGCTGCAGCACGTAGGTTCATACTGGCTTTAGGACGGCCTTAGTCTAACTTTAATCTCGAGACTAAATTCAGAACGAGGTCCTAACAGCCAGTACATTTTGCCTGGTCTTTGTGTTGAGCAGGGGCGGATCTAGAGGCAAATTTTGGTGGGGGAACTCAATATTCAAAAGTGTCAATGTGTCAAAGTGCTTCATTGAAAAACATTGTATTCTTCATGTTAGAAACCTGGAGGAACTTTTCCCCAGTTTGTTTTTTCCCCCCCTGGATCCGCCACTAGCCTTGAGCTGCTCTTGCTTTCAGGTTAGCCGCTGGTCAAGGAATTTTACCGATTCTACTTATAACAGGTATAGCGTGTCCATTTAGTGTGACTGGAGTACAATTTCCAGATCTCAGGGGAATATATTAATTGATATTTATCCATAGATGAATCTTACTATTCTACAATTTAGTTTGGGATGCAAAAATACATTGAATTCTTGCTGTGGGCAAGGCCAAATCCATGTAATATTGAATCATCTATTTAGACATTTAATCAGAATCAATCTTTATAAATTATCATGGTTGAAGTTTGTTCACTTGACCGCCGCATTGCAAAAATCCTAGAGCATTTGCCTATTACAGCAATATTTAGTTACCAACCCTTAAATGTTACCATTAGTGTGTGTGTGTGGGTGGGTGCATGGTGTGGGTGTGGATGTGTGTCTCAAATTGTTTGCCATTTGTAAGCGTTGTATGTTTTAGGCCTTTCTCTGCTTTGCCTGTTGTTTTAAAATTAAAATGAATGCCCGCAAGCAATAACTACGACAAGCCAACCAACACAAAAAACCCACCCAACCACCCGACCGCCCAAAACCACCCACCAAGCATCCAACCACATGCTCTGTTAGTTGCCTCCTGCTGCTGTCCAAGAGAAGCCAACATCATTATGCGTAGCAGTGTGTCCATGTGGCCTTCTATCTCCCCGTCCTTCCTCATAGCCCCATCTCTCTGTCTCTCTCTTTCGCACGATCGATCGATGTGTGTGTGTGCAAATAATATCGTAAATTACGCAAAAAAAAAAAGAAAATAGTAACGTAACGTAAAGGAAACACGACGAAACAGAACGAGAATGAGAACGAAGAACCAAAATGAGAAGCAAACTTGTGGGCGGTGGTTGGATGCCAGACGTTGGAGACGACAACGGACCACGTGGACGCACACACACACACACTCACACACATACACACATGGACATGTGTCGGCTGGAGGTTGGCGTCGCGCCGTCGTCCAGCTTATTTGGCCTCCGTGTGTAAGGATTCGTTCGACTCTTGGCAATATGAAAAACTAGCAACCACCAAAGCCAAAGGACTAAAAGGAAGCTTCTTTAGCAGTTTATCCCTGTAGTATTCAAGATTCTATATGATAACTGATCAATAATAAGAGTTAATTTACATGAAAGGATAATACAATATAATATGTACAGATAATACAAAAAAAAACTGATGGATATATGCTATATAGACAAATGTCCTATTCCAATTAGAATGCTTTATCTGGGCTACTAGAGCTCATTTTCCATTTAGAACTTGATCTGGGAGTAAATTGTAATTTACTTTTATAAGTTTAGATAATACTCTGACATCACCTTACCCATTAACCGTTATATGTTATGATAAAAATTGTTATTATTGAGTGATCACTGTAACAAATGAAAAACTAATTAATCAACCCTCGCACATGTCCTCACAAAACTTGGACTTTACAAAAACGGGCAGCGGCAGCGGCATCCGCAGGAGCAGAAGCACATTGTAAAATCCAGTCCCCATCCCCACATCCCCCCGAACCACCCACATGAATGCTCCCGCCTATGCCATGTCCATTCACAACACTTGCTACGCACAATGACACCCCCGCACCTCACCGAACCTTCCGTCTCAGCTCACATTCCTTTTCCTTCCTCTTGGCCAACAAGAGGACGATGGCAACGTCTGCCGTTAGGTCCTTTTAGACTCCAAACACACACACATACGCATACTCACTCACAAACACACACACACACACATACACACTGTGGTCCACTTATGATGAGTTTACATTTTCGAAAACTGGGCAAGTATCAACAACAAGAACAACAACAACAACAACAACATTAAGGAAAATCGCCCTCATCTCTTATAGTTGGAACGGGAGGCGTGCGTGTTCATGGAAAAGAGGAATCGGTGAAGAAGGACGGGGGGTGCGGTGGGAGGCATTGTCGACTGTCATACATTCAAAACAGTTCAGGAAACTGTATTGGAGACGGAGAGGTGGCAAGGGTATGAGGACTCAAATACAGACACAGGAAGCCAAATGTGCTCGTCTATCGTCCAACTTTCAAGTCCAACCTACTACCTCCTGCTCCCTCCCTGCTTCTGCCCCCTACCCCTCTATCCTTATATATATAAGATACACTACCCGTTACGTATGCATATTTTGTATAAGGGTAGATGAGAGAATGGAGGGGATATACTAAAGCGGGGGGGTTGGGGATATGGCTCCCGTCACTCAGACGATGAAGACGACGTACAAATGAGCTCGGTTGGGCAAGGACGATGAGGCCAAGACGTATGTGTATGGGCTCTAAATTCATGTATTTCACTTTGTAGTTGTGTGAGTGTGTGTGTGTGTGTCCACTGTAAAAATATGGAAAGTGATTTAATCGGAAAATGATTTATCTAACCCCAAGAGGATCAATCTAATTATGAACGTTAATGATAACTAGAGAACTTGCTTCTATATAAATTCGTATCGCTCTTTCTTTCAAAATAAGTTTCCTGTTATAAAAATATTCAATATTCGAATTTATGTTTAAAACTTGAATATATTTTAAATGAAATAATAAAATAAAATCTCAGATATCGATAATACGAAATAAACATTTAAGCAATTTTTCTTTAAACACAAATAATCACACTTTAAGTGAAACCTTTTTGTTTAAATTTAACTCTTTGCAATTATTGTTCTCAACACTATTTCTCTCAGTGATGCATACATAGATGTAGAGGGTATCTATGTATGTGTGTGTGTTTGTGTGTGTGTGAGTGTATGTATGGACATGGAGAAGCAGATGATGGTTAAGGCGGTTGCTTGGCGGACGTTGGCGATGCTGACTTTGAATGTCCATGTAGACATTTTGCAATTTTGAAATACATGCGCAGTCACACACACACACACACACGTATATAGCACACACAGACACATGCAAGTGCTTTTAACATTTTCTAAGATTCAAATTTCGTAAATTATCCCTTTGCGAGTTGTGTGTCCGTGTGGGTCCGGGTGTGAGAGTGGGTGTGCGCGCGTGTGTGTGTGATAGTGGTAGTGGGAGTAAGAGTGAGAGTGAGAGTGTGTGTTAGGCTCATATTGCTCGACCATTATAAAACTACATACATATATACACATCCAGAGTGGATCCATCAGTCGAGAGGCTGAGCAACAGGAGCAGAATGAACCACTCGCGGGCTGCGTAATTTCCGTTTTAGCCAACTGCTTGATGTGGCACGTTGATTGCTTCTTAGACTGCTCCTGGTTCTTGGTCTCTTCTGTAAGTGTATGTGTGTGTGTGTGCTTAGCCGCTTAACTGTAAAGGGAAAAGGGAGGAAAAAGTTTACCTGACTTATGGCTAATTTGAATTGCAGATGAAACCGGCAGCAGGTCAAAGTATTAATCAGCTCAACTAATTGCCAACCCAAAATCCCAATCCATACAACCAAAAAAGGCTAAGAACGAATTTAGTTTTTTAATTTGGTTAGAATTAAGCACTAAGAACTTCAATATATTTGCACGATTCTACATTATTGGTTTATTCAATATTGCTATATCTCTAATAAATATATTATTATTAGTCATTTTGCTTATTATTATTATTTTTTGCTCAAGATATTGCCAAATTGTCTGCAATTGTGTGGCTCCAAAATATAATTTTAAAACCTTTGCTTAATCTATGGCAAAGCTCTGTATGCCATCTTTCTACTATCCTAATCATATAATCTGATTACAATTCATACCATTTACGTATATATGGCAAATTTCATTTACCGATTAAAGAAACACTCAAAAGTAAATCTATAATGTTTAAATTTTATCTGTTAAATGAAGCTTCGAATCGGTTAAACTTAGAGTACATATTTGTTTCGAGAATATATATTTGTAATTTAAACATAATACTTTGAGAATTGGATATAATTCTTTACAGACAGGTGATAACTTCAACTGCAACGGTTACTAAATGGTTAATTCATTAAGATGGAGAAAGATCTCAGACAAAAAAAAACGTGTTTATTTAAAGAAAGTTTCTTTCAAAAAATATCGAATCTTTTCTACAAATTCATTTTTGCTTTTTATATAGTTGTCAAAAATATTGTCATTAAATTTCAAGTAAAACTTGAAAGTTATTTACAAAACGCCTCTCCTTTACTAATCTTACTTCGAAAACTTGACTTTGAGCGCGTTTTTCAAGGCAGTTTATGATCACTGCTGATCTCTGTGTATTTTTGGGCGAAAAAAATTGATTCTACTGATAGATCGTTTGATACACTTGGAACACAACATTAAGGGATATGTATTGTAAGATGTAGGCAATGATAGCTGGTGGTATCAACTTACAAACGTTGCTAAGGATCTCAACATATGCATAGTTACGATATTTTGATTGCTTGATTTCTATTCGTACAAATTTTCTGATCTGGTTGAATCTCGATAAGTGACATTTAGATACAAATAGCATTTGAAAGCAAACAAAATAATTGTGTTATGCACTGATTATTTCTATAACAGCTATACGTTATAGTGGTCCGATCCGTCCAATTTTTAATTTCGCTAAGCGTAAACATCTAAATAGTTTATCTACCAAGTGTTATCAGAATAGCTTAAAAATTAACGTTCAAAAACTCCATAGAAATAGACAGATAAACATGGCTAGATCGACTCGCCTACTGATGCTGCTCAAGAATATATTTTATAGAATCGGAACAATTTTAATATATCTTCAGAAAAGTTATAATTATACTTAAACATACATATAAACCTTTGAAATAGATATTATCCACTTGTATTTCCAAAATAATCTCAAAAATATTTTGGTTTAAAATAATAAAATTATGGTTTTTCATATTTCCAATCGAAACTATCAGAGTTTTGTTGGAAAAAATACTTCGTCATAATCTGCATGGTGTGTAAGGTTTCGAAAAAAGATTCAAGGATAACTGTCTAAAAATAGTTTAAAGCTTAGTTTTTGATACAATTTAAAGCTTAATTTGAAAAATGCTTATTCCAAAAGAGCGATTAGCTAATCCCCAGTTACCTATAAAGCTCTATTTTTAAACTTTTCTCTTCCCTTTTTTCCTCTTCACTGAGATGACAACTGGATGAAGTAGGCCACTATAAAGCGAGCAGTGTCCTAAAAGCATTTTCATTGGCATAAAATAAAATGAGTGTATAATATAAAGGATATTCGGTTAAAATGTTGATATAATAAGATCATTCATTGTAAATTATTCCTAAATTATTTCTTCTGTAAACTTTCGACAAGTTAGAGAACATATACTCGAAGAGAGAGGATCTGATTTTATTAATTCATCTGCTTGTCTTCTCGCTATTGCTATACATGTGTACGTATATATGTACGTATGTACATATGTGTATATGTACGAATGTATGCAAGTATGTACGAATGTATGTATGTTTCTATGCTGAGTAGTTAAAATTGTATTTGTTGTGCACGTTGGTTTTACGTTTGAAATTAATTTATTTGGGCACACAGACTCACACATAGATAAGCTCAGATACACACTCAGACTCACACTCACTCACACACACATACTTATTTACACGCATACATTGGCAAGTGAAAGTGTCGGCCGTTTGTCCGCGACCACCTTTCCCACATCCTCAGCTACAATGTCCGCGCATTTGGTTGGCTGCCATGTGAACTTTACGCTTCTCCTTTCCACATGTGGTTGGTGGTGTATGTGTGTGTGTGTGTGTGTTTGTAGTTGCCATGCGGTTAAAAAGGTATCTCAAAGATACTAAATACTTTATGCATGAATGTGCCAAATAGATTTACGAGAAACGAAACGACAAGGAAGCCAGCAGCAGAAGCCAACGAAAGCTGCTCTGGACAGTTTGCTTTACTTTACAAATTTGTATGTATGTGTGTGTGTGTGTGTGGTATATATGTTTGTGTGAGTATGTAAGTGCGTAATGGTGGTGGATTGTCCGTGTCCGTGTGCGTGTGCGTCGATATTAAATTTAAATTGGCGCTTGGATATTTTAGAGTCAGTCCACCAAAAAAAGGGGTAGGAGGTTAGGTCATATGGGGGACGTCGGTCACGATGGCTTGCAATTAAGCTTTATATCGGTGTGCGTATGTTCGTATGTATATGTTTACGTATACAGACAAACACGGTTAGTGGATGTGTTTGCCTGTGTGTACATTTCCTTTTATATAAAGCCTTAAATATTAATAGCAGTTACAATTTTTAATGATTAAAATTTGGCGCTTGTGTGGGTTAAGTATCATGCATACACACACACACACACACCGTCTGTGTTTGAGTGGGTATGTGTGTGTCAGTTGAACAAAAGTACAGTTAGTACATAACAAATGCCAGTCAAAATTCGACAGCTTCCTGTTTTCCGCTTTCACAGTTTGCTTAGTTTTGAATGTCAATTTCCTTGTCAAGTTCAAGCGAAATAGTAAAAAGCTGCCTACTTTTAGGGGCAGTACAAATGTCGATCAATCAACTGGAAAAATTAAAATAGGATATTTTTTACGTTTCTCACATAACCCCTAACTCAAAATCGTCGCTATTATGTACAAATATATCGTAATTTTGCTTAACATTAGTTGAGAAATATTTTTAAAATAAATATTTTATACATATATCTGGACATTCTTCAAGATAAATGACAAAAGACGGAGGATACTAAAGCTTATGGGAGAATAAAACTGTTTTGACACCTTGATAATGTTTGAAGTAGTTGATCGCTCCTATCAGGATTCATTCCATCATTTAGCCGACTTACAGCTGAAATATCTTACTATATTGCACAAAGCGGTGGTCGGAAGTTATGCCGGAATCCTGAACTTTTGATTAATTTTTATCCAACTTTGGAGAGAAATACCTCATTTGATATCGGTAATTGTAGGAAAATGGCCCCAAAATAAAAGAATTTGGAATATAAAATCTTACTTTTTTTCGATAGTTGTCATTTTATATTATTTTCCTTATCAACACAAAAAAAAAATTACAAAAATCGTAAGAACATTCTTATACCACCTGACCCCAAAATTAATGAAAATGCTTGTAGTTGGCTTTCTAGGAAAGTTTAAGGATCAAATAGACAGTACGACACAAAGGAGTCGCTAATAGAGGACATTAAAGCTGCGTGGGCGCAAATTTCTCTGAATTACCCAAAAAGCCTATACGACTCTTTGCCTAATCGAATGGACGAGGTATTAGTAAATATAGGCGGGTCCACCCACTATTAAAACATTATAGATATTGTAAGCTTACTCTAAAAAAATGAAAATTTAATTTTGTTTATTGCATTTTCTTATAATTGAACAGTATTACCAAGTGTTCTTATTCAACTGACTGAAAATAAACATCGTTTTTTTGTACTTCATTCATAATTCTTTTTTCTTAATTAAACAAATTGTTAAATTGGCAACTTTTTCTATGTATTCTCATGGGAAATCATTAAACTTTGATTATAAATTAAAACCAAGTTGAGACTGGAAAGCGTTTTGACATGCCAGAACGAATAACAACAAATTTGGGGGCAGTGTATAATATCTAATTGAAACCAGAGCCTATACATAAACGATTTTCGTCTCTAAAAGAATATTTGGCGGCTGCACCGAAATATCGTTAAATTATCTTAATAAAATTGCTAATAGATCGCAAAATCAAAAGCGCATAAAATATGTTACTTAATGGGAAATTAAGTTCAAGGATATGTTGAAGATATGGCTTTAGATTCACATAACAATCATGTAAGATTGGTTTAATTGATGTTTCATAGCCAGAATGTAATTATATATGTATGTATGTATGTATATTATATACTTATATTTGTATATACATACGTTTGGAAAAACAGTCTATATTATGTTAAAGTTTTCTTTATGCATAAAATTATTAACTACAATATTTGCCCTGCATTTAACAATTTTTTTGAGACTGTACGCAAAATTTATAAACAAATATTTACTATCCGAAAAATGTATTCTTTTTTAAAATTTGATGAAATTTGACGGAACCATAAGAAATTCCAGTACAGTAGAATTTTGAAAACTAGAGTCGGTAATAAAGATGTTTTTAATGTCTGAAAAATTTTGATTTCGAATAGTTTTCTTTTCACTGATCGAAATTGTAGACATCTGTTTACTATATGTATACATGAGCGACTATCCTGTTTACTTGTGCATTATGTAGACAATTCTATTTAATTATTTAATTGAAATTTTACTTAAGCACCGCAGAAGAGAAAATTCCAAGTGGGACAAGGTCAAATGGCATTGATACTAATAGGGCAGGCCACAGCTTGTACTCGTATGTGGGGCAGTGAAGAGAGTCGAAAAAGAAACGGAGAATATTGCATTAATGGACATGTGTTGCTGTTGCTGCTCGTATTTTGCAACGTGTTGCACATGCCAGGGTCTCGAAATGGGAAACAGAATCAAAGTCAGCATCATCGATGCAAAAATAACAAAAATAAATTACTTTTTTTTGTATGTTAAGTTAAGGCGTCGACTGCGTGATACCCTTTACAATGCGAAGGCCTAGATCGAAAGTTTTTGAAATTAAATTATTGTTAATGAATGTGTTCTGGTTAAGTCGTTATCCAAGCGATACTCAAATAGATACAGATAAAATAATTATTGAAAAATTTCTTTTATTAGATAAAAGAGATTTTGACATTTGCCTAAAATATTTTTGAAATGCATTCAATTGAATTGTAATTTTAAGATTTGTTTCTTTTTCAGATATTCCAAGATTAAACCTTAATTTTAATTAAATTGATTTCGTACATTGGCTAGATTTACTTTGCTTCTATCTATGTATGTATGTATTTATGTTTTGATGTGTAGATATGTATGCTCATTACTATATGCTGTATATACCCAAATATCTACACCGGCTAGAGGGTATAGGAACGCAGACGTAGACAAGGATTAGCCATGCACGGCAGGCGTGCTAGCGGCCGTAGATGACGCAGCGGGAATGCATTGCAGACAGCGCTGCCTTTCTCATCATCCCTCTCTCTCTCTTTCTCTTTTGTTGGCTTGCTCTCTTGCTCGTTTTGCTCATTTAACTGCCTTTGGCTCTCGTGTTTCATTGCCATTTTGTTGCATTTCTTGGCGGGTAAATGTCCTTGCATGTAGCAATGGAATGGCATGTGTGTGTGTGCGTATGCGTTTGCGTGTTTATACATTTATGTATGTGTGTGCGTGTGTTTGCATTTTAAATTGAATTCCTTTAAAATTCGATTCTTCCTTGTATTCCCATCTCTTTCACTCTCTCTCTCCCTCTCCCATTCACCCTAGTCTCTTTTCACTTTGGCATTGCATGTGTGTGTGTTGGTATTTCGTTTTTCTTTCTTTTTTTTTTGTTGATGATGCATCTGCTGTTTTTTCTTCTTCCTCCTTGTCCATCTGTTCTGTTATTTTTCTCATAGTTTCTACTGTCGTTGTTGTTTTTGTTGGCTGCCATGCATTTTTCAATTATGATTGAGCGGCATTTGTCGCCCGTTTTGTTATTTCGGTTTGGCTGAGCTGCTTTTGTATGTACATACAGATGTATGTATGTATGTATGTTTGTGTGCACATGTATTAGGGTGGCTCGAAATTAAGTTTTGTAAATTCCACTGCATAGAAGTATTTACGGCAATATTGCCAAAAAACCTGCAATAAATAAACAATTATAAAACTGTTTTTTCTTCTCTGTTTTTGGGCCATAGTCATACTTACGTACATACATACATACATACATATGTATGTTAATATTTGCGTATACTTACCTACTTATGTATGTAATATTTAAGAAACTTTGGTTGAATGCAATGTAAACATTGTAAATGTTTCTAGTTCCGCTTTTAATAAATTTACTCTTTACTTTTTTCAACATCTTATATACTCATCATAAGAACTTGCAATATAATATTGAACCACCCCAATATATAGACATATGTACATATGTATACGTATGTATGAGTATATGTTCGTATATTATTTTTTCACGATCGTATGTATTTTTCTCGATTTTCACCCTCTTGAAAACTTTTAAAATTGTTTTTACCCGCTGGCTGTTGCTATTACATTTCTTTTTTCTCTTTTGGTTTCGTCTATAGATTTCGATCCCGAGGCCGATCTATCTCTTTCCAAGCATATGCCAAATGTTACCCAAATAAAAAAAAGAGCGAATCGTAACTGGCAAATCTTTAGAAATATGCAAATGAACTGCCGCCCCAGCCATTGGCCCCAACCCCAAGAAGAAGACAAAGTGTTAAACAAACAAAATCTGTGAGAATCCACAATGAAGTGAAAGAAATAAAGTAGGAAACCGAAACCAACGATGATATTGTGCAAACGAACCACAGAACTAACAAATATCTGTAGGGCCATACCGATTTTCTTATACCCTCGTAAATTGGCAACCTACCTAGAAATACATATGTAGAAACATATTTATATATATTATATACATATATAATATTCAATTTAAAGATATAGTGGCCAACACAAAGAAACAAATTGATGGGGTTCGAGTCTATAGGATATGCCAAATGAGCCAAATGATATGGGCTATTGTGGCATAAAACTCTTCAAAGTTTTAATGTAACTTAACAAACTTCCAAACAAAATTAATGTATAGTTTTGTAAGGGTATACAAACTATAAAAACAAAACACAACAACGACAACAATACACATGTACACAATAAAAGGAAATCTTGCTGTGTAATTCACAATTGTCGTCATGTGAAGAGCAAATAGATCCAGATATATGTACATATGTATGTATGTATACATATATGCATGTATGTATGTACAGATACATACATATATACATATAGTATACGTACAGACATAGAAATTATATAGACACAACTTCATAAAATTGCACAAAATATGATACATAATAATGTCATATTATTCTTTAACGCTAAAATAATGTAGTCTGATCACTAAATGTGAATTTGCAAGGGTAGTGCAAATTCGACAATGTCGTAGTACTCACAATAAAATTAGTGTATGTACATCCTATCTGATCAATTTAGTTATAGAAACTCAACTGTAAATAGTTAATTGTACTTGTTAACCCATTGTCAATTACAACTCCACACACACAGTTATGCATTTGTGTACATAAATAAATAAATATGATTGTGTGTGTGTATGTACATAAGAACGATGCGTATGACAAATCCAAAATGTATGGACTTACACATGCTATTTGTGTTTGTATTGGCGACGATGCCGCTACAAAGTTAACAACACAAGAACCACAACGGCGAACAGCGAACTTGAAGCCGGCTTTGGCGGTAAGAAAATAATAAAAACAAAAAAAAACAACAAAAAAGAAAAGCGCAAATAACAAAGTCGACGCGAACGCTAGCGCTGGCGTAAAAGAAACCACAACAAACAGCGCAGCCGCAGCAGCTCCCAGATCCAGCCGCAAGAGCCAACGGCTTGGCCCTGAAGCAAAGTAACAATGAGTCATGTATACGTACATACTACGCATATATGTATTCATGTGTACACATGTGTATGTGTAGATGTATGAATGTATCAGCATAAGTTAAGTTCAGAGGCAAAAAGACAGACCATAGCAGAAGGCGCCAGTGGGGCATTACATAAGCCAAAGTTGAAGTTGCGACGACGCGGCGCGTCGGCTTAAGCTTGAAAGACTGGCGCTCTGCTCTCAATCTCTTGCTATTGCAGTCGCTTCATCTGTATCTCCCTATCGCTCATTTCTCATTTCACTCTCACGTAATTAAGAGTACCAAATGTATATGTACATACAAATGTGTGTATGTATGTACATTGTATGTTTTTTATATTAAAACGCGTTCGCTTGACACCCTGTAACGAGAATATTACATGGAAAGCAAATTAAGAACTTTCACTCTTATCTAAAACAATTTTTAAGCTGACCAAGTACAATAATTAACTGGAGCACAGAAGTCTAAGAGCGTTGAGCTGGAGACAACTCATTGTAAGCATTATAATTTAAGATCAAAAGTACATAACAAACTTATTTTGGTAATTTTTTTAATTTCTTCAATCTACCGATATGCGTACCATGAGTGTACATACGTATATGTATGTACATATATGTATGTACATATATGTATGTACATATATGTATGTACATACACATATGCTCAAAGGTGTCATAAAATATTTGAGGATTAATATACATAATTACTTTCTAAGTCCTAAATTCTAAAAAATCCAAATGGCCTAATGTTTTGCAATCAGGTCAGTTAATATTTTATGAGATGCTTACAAAAATGGTATACCCTTAAAACCCTTAGGTAGCGTTTAACGGCGCTGACAATGACAGCTGTACGCGCTCAATTAAAAAGTCATTAAGTGCCACACATACAAATGCACACGCACGCACACACACATACCTACATTTATGCGTACCCACTCAGACCTCAGACTCAGGATTTCAACTGCACTCGCCCTACACCGACACCAGTACCGACTTCGACTGCGGCTGCGGCTGTGATTGTGATTGACGCTGGCACGCAAGAACTCAACCTCTTTATGATCCCATGATTCTTTTCTCCCGGCCTCAACACGCACCTTGTAATTAGAGTTGCCCTATCGAACAACAACGAGAAGGAGAACAACAACAGGCCCAGACCCCTCTTGCCTACCTGTACACAGACTTTGTTGCAACTGTTGCGTGCACCATAAAAATGCCTAATCCCGATGCCGGTGCGGACTTAGGTCGGCTGCAAAACCGTAAGTTCAGCCAACAATTTAGCAGCAACAGTTGCATCAGCTGTTGGGTCAAAGCTAAAAAATAAGAATTTCATTTTCCCCATTGCTTACCATGCAGTTTACTCGCCTCTCTCGGGTTGCCCTACATCCCCGAGTATTTTGGTATGCATTTACAGTGGAACTTGCTTTTAGGTGGTCAAAGTTAATGTTGAACATGCATATTATTACTTGTATGGAAAAACCAAAATTATAAAGAAATATTCGTCTACATACGCATACAAATGTACCATTTACATTAATTTATGTATGTATGTATGTACATATTTATAAAATCCTTGCTATTCAATTGCCACTGTATTGGCTCGCTCCTTTCGGTTTTATCAACAGTGTCTTGTCTCGTTCTTTTGCCATTCGCCTCCGCCTTCAATTTCGACTTCGTTGGACGCGTCCGCGTTCAGTTTTCTTCTTCATTGTTTTATTGTCAGTTTAGGGATTTGACAATTTGCTTGCTGATTTTTTATGACATTCATGTACAAACATACATACATACATACATATGTACATACATACATATGTAAATTTTCGGTATGTCTTTGCTCTCGCAACTCTTCCTCAAAAACCCTGGCCCAAAGCGTCGTCGGCAAACCAACTACATATGTATGTATGTGTCTACACATACATACATATGTATGCTTGTGTGTGTGTGTGCGTGTATTTATGTGCGTTTGTATCTTTTTTAGGTGTGTGTGTGTGTGTGTTGTAGGTATATCTGAGCTCCATTAGCTCTCGAATTTTGGCTTACGAGATTTTTAAATACTTTGGGGGCATTTTCAGCAATGCTCTGACAATCCCAGCCAAAAGCCAAACTCTTTACCCATCCCGAAGCTATTTTTAGTTTACTCTTGTAGCTTTTTTTTCCTCTTCTTCTTCTTCTTCTCCTTTTTTGCATAATAAAAGTTGAGTTTATTAATTTTTAAGCGTTGACAAGTTTTACGAGACCTGTGACGCCCCTAAAAAAAAAAAGTAAAGAAAAGAAAAAACAGAACAGATATGAAACGACCCAGACAGAAACTAGGCTAGTAGTGTGAGTCGGGATCTGGATTTGGATGTATGTACCAGTATGTACATACATACCATATATGTACATACATATGTATGTACATATGTATGTATGTAGTGAAATGAGTCAATGGCAAAAATGGTAAAGAATCTATTAATAGATCTACGCTAATCGAGGCACGTAAATCATATGCATAAGCCGAATACAGCTGTGCCTGGCCTATGTGATGAGTTATCAGGCTTTGTTAATGGCCAAATATACATATACATATATCTAAAAACTAAGTTAAAACACAATTTGAATTACTTACTTAGTTTTTTATGTCAGCCACTAGGAGACGGTAAAGGAAATTTAGAAAGCAACCCATAAGATACAAAAAAATATCTTGAGAAAATTATAGAAAAGTAAGCTATTTTGGATCTTGGGGGAAATATTTATCTAAAAGGTAAATTCAGGTGATATTAAATAAATATGTATACAAACATTGAAGAAGATCTTAAAACTAATTGTAAGTAAGAAATGGATTTATGTATATTATATAACAAATCGTTATACAAAAAAAAAAGTTTGACTTTTTTCAAATTAGCGTTAAACAAGCCAAAAATTGAGAATGAAAACATTTGCAACAAAACACAATATCTCGATTTTTATTCGATTATTTCGATATCTGGGAATGAAATGTGTTAGCTCAAATTTACCATATTTATTGCACCTGTGAACTTTGTTCTTAAAAGGTTAAGAAGAGCAAAGAAGTAACGTAATATCGTATCGTATCTATCAGAATCGATATGAGAAATTCTCATTTTACACAATTGTTTATTAGTAAACAGGTTAGTTAATAGTTAAGTTGTTATAAAATTAAATACAAAATATTGGTAGTACATAAATTATTAGTATACCTAATGGTTGTCCTAGGCACTCATTTGTTTCTCTTGGTACTGGGTATGTCCAAGTCGGCCCATTGATTGGACCATATAATTGTATTGAACGCACGTGTATCTCAAAAAGATATTACTATTACTAATCGACGATTCAAGATCCTCTACCAAATTGATAACTTATTCAGTGATGTTAACGCAATTCTTGGTGGAACTTTGAAAGGGTTATTCCAGAATAGTGACGTGTGATTGCAAATTCCTAAAGAACGTCTCGCAGAGACGTGGAAGAACCATGGATTTGTCTCTTATTCCTCTTATGAAACTGATATTAATAAATCATAAAACGCACACACACACACACACTTACAAATATGTACATACACACGCATATATATATACGTAAAAATATATACATATATGTATATAAACAAAAGCAAAAGCCAAAAAAAGTAAAAGCAAAAGCAGAAGAAAATACAATGCAAAAGCAGGGTCAAAGCAAAATCAAATGCACTAACAAGAGCAGAGAGAGATAGCGACAACGACAACGACAGCAGCCTCAGCAGCCTCAGCAGCAACAGCAGCAGCAACAACAACTTCACATGGTTGCCTGCCTGTACATAACATATAAACACACTCACACACACACACCAACTTAGGCATAGCAGCAGCGACTGCGCTGCCTCAGTCGCCGCAGCTGTTGGCCGCTATGGCCGCCGACGCCGCTGCCGCATGCACGTTGGTCATTTGTATTTGGAACGCCGTAGCAGAAAGAAGGACACGAGCGAATAAGCGACGAAGCGTGCGAACGGAGTGGAGCGGCTACTTTTAGCGCCCTTTTTTGTTTCATTTTCTTTGTAAAAACCAAAAAAAAAATAAAATATATCAATCTGACGGCAAATAAACAACAATTTTTGGCAACAATTTCGGCAAAAAAAAATCAAAAACCAAGAAAAAAGTGTATTTTGGACAACAAAAGCGAAGCAAATTTTAAAAATATTAACGTTATTTCTGTCTTGTGTTCGTAAACATTACTTTTTTTTTTGTAACGCGAAAAAGTGATCAGAGACCGGCGAGAAGAGCGAAGAAGAACACCAAAAGCAGAAGAAAAAAAAATCAAAATTCAAAATTGCAATTAACAAACAAAAAATAGTTGAAAATTTAAATAAACAAAAAGATCTACGGTTCGGTTTTTTCCTTTCCTTACTTTTCTTTACTTTTTTTTTTTTGGAAAAGAGGAAGACAGGGAGAGAACGAAAATCAACGAAAACGGCTTAAAGCAAAGGCGTAAATAAGTAAGCAAAAATCGGATCAAAAAGAATTGATTTTATATATGTATATATACATATATGCGTGTGTGTCTGTGTGTGTGGGAAATGTGCTTTAAACATTTGTAAATGTTAGAAACAATAAACAAAAAACTTAGCTAATATCATAAAAATACCAAAATATATACAAGAAGCAATTTCTGAAAAGATCTCACAAAGAAACAAAAGAAGAAAAACAAAATAGAAGAAATTGATCCGTTATTCAATATATGCATGTGTGTGTGTCTGTGTGTGTGTCTAATGTTTTTTTTTTCGTAAATTTCTAAACAAAATTTTACAATAACGCAAAATATTTTATATTTTTGCAGTACAAAACAAACAAAACGAAACACAATAAAATAAGAAAAAAAAACCAAATCAAACGAAACAACGCATCTAAAGGATAAAATGCGCGCAGCAGCAACAGCAGCAGCAGTAGTAACATCGGCAACAGTAACAACAGCAACATCATCATAAACGTTAACACATGAGCAGGAGCGGCAGCGAAAATAAGCAATTGACTTATGTGGCGGCCGGTACATGGCGAGCATAAAAAGTGAAATGCCGCCACTGCATGCGGCCGAGGCGCTTGTAGCCTCCAGCAGCAGCAGTGTTGCAGATAGTGGTGGAGGAGCAGGAGGAGCTGGTGGCAGTGTCGGTGTTGGCAGTAGTGCTGATAGAGCCGGAGGCAGTGCACCAGCTACACCAAATGCTACAATTAGTGCTGCAGCCGATTCCAGTGATAATCAACCGGGTACACCTCAGCCCACACAGCAACAACAGTCACAACAGCAACAGCAGCAGCAGCAACAACAACAACAGCAGCAAACCCAACAGCAACAGAATATGTCCAGCAGTGACCCCCAGGTGACAGGGATTACCCATCAGCCCTATGCCACCCATCATCATATGTACTCAACACCAGCCCAATCTCAGTCTCTGGCACTGCAGCAACAGCAGCAGCAACAACAGCTCTATGGTGGTCTCTACTCTAGCGATATGCAGCAACAGGGCGGCTATGCCACCAGCTACATTAATAGCTATGAGCAATTCTACCAACAACAGCAGCAACAACAACAGCAGCAGCAACAGCAACAGACCGCTGACTATTCCTATGGATCATCAGTTCAAAGTAGCTCTTCCAGTGTGCGCTATCATCCCTACCTGCAGACCCCCACTTCAGCAGTGATTGCTGCTGAGGATCCAGGAACAGCTCCTAGCGCCGTTAGCACCACCACCACAACATCGGCGATGAGTCCGCGCGTAGTGAGCAGTAGTAGTCCCACTTCGACATCATCGCATCTGCAATTGGCCAATGGGCAGACGCCCGGATCGCCATCAAACGGCAGCGGCAGTTGCAAGCTGCAATGTAAGAAGTGCGGAATTTTAACCACCAATGAGTCAGAGTTGCAGGAGCACATAGCCAATGTGCACGGAGAGTCACCTTATGGCAGTAGTGGTTATGCCAGCTCTCCATATATCAAAGAGGAGATGCCGACACCACAGCCTCAGCCAGTCCAGGCTAATCCCGGTGAGCTATTAGACTTGGACTCACAGAAAATGGTGTACCATCAGCAATTGTTGCAACAGCAGCAGCAACAACAGCAACAGCAGCATGAGACTGTTGTTGCTGGAGGTCTTCCCTTGCCGTTGGCATTGCCCGATCCCTTGCATTCCATGCAAACAATGCAACAAAGAGCCCTGCACAGTTGGGATCAGCCACAGACTCAGGCTGTGGACACAGGATTGCCGGCATATATGCAGCCTGTAGGTGTCGGAGTCGGAGTGGATAAGTCACCGTATTACTCACCCAAACAGTCACCCTATCATCAAGCCCCGAGTGGCATCAAGCAGGAATACGGTCTAATAAAGGCCGAGTATCCCGATTCGCAGCACTATGTGGACAAATCCTTTGATCCCACAGCAGGCGGCGGACCAACCGGAGACTTATGTGCCACCAGTCCAGCGGAGTTCCCCAGCACTACAACAGGCGGACCTGGCCAGGATGCTAGTGCTACAAGCGCTGGCGGTGCTGCAGCCTATCGCAACTTTGAACCACCTACCTCAAGTTCAGTATTGCCGGCGAACAGCCTTACGGCCAAGGCTGCAACCTGGAAATCAAATGAAGCTCGTCGGCCCAAGACCTATAACTGCACCGCCTGCAACAAGTGGTTCACCAGTTCTGGCCATTTGAAGCGCCACTATAATACGACCCTGCATAAAAATGCGGTAAAGTCCAGCGGACAGCCGGATCCGGCCACATTGCCCATATCAGCGCATCATCATCCATCTCGGGATCCGGTGACAAAGACTAGTAGGCGTGGCAATGCCGCTGCTGCAGCAGCTGCTGCGGCAGCTGCCGCCGCTGCCGCTTCTGGTGGTTCGGGCAATTCAGTGGCAGCACCACCGCCACCAAATAATGTGCAACCACCGGAGCCGCCCCGCAGCCCGCCCGATTATGGAGGAGGTGGCGGCGGGGTTCCAGTGGTGGGCGGGTACTCGGCCTCGCCATCACCCACCACCAATGGCGCCAGTAATGGTTATCCGAGCAATGGCTACGGCTACATGCAGCAGCAACAACAACAACAAGTGCAATCCACGACAAACGCTTCACCACAGCATGCTTCTAATCACCACCACCAACAGCAGCAGCAGCAGCACAATTCCGTTTTGAACGGTCACCCAAACGGGCTAGCAGGTCCCTCCGCCCCACACAACAACATCAACAACAACAACAACAACATCAACAACAACAACAAACCAATGCCGTCCTCCCAAATGAGGGGCCTGCTGAACAAAACAACAACCATCACAACAACAACCACCATACCCATACCACAAGCAATAATTATAAAGAGCGAGCTAATGGAGGACAGCAACAACATCAGCAACACCATCAGCAACATCAAACAGGAGGAGGAAATGGCGAGAGTGGAGGCAGCGGAAGCACATCACAGCAGTCGCAGCTCAATGGCCATGGAGGACCTGGAGGAGGAGGAACAGGAACTGGATCAGGGGACAGCAGTCGATCACCTCCAGCAGGTGGAACAGCAGCAGGTCAATTATCTGCTGGCAGCACGACAATATCACAACAGCACCCCCAACTCCAACAGCAGCAACAGCTTGGTCAGCAGCAGCAGCAGCTCGCCCCATCCCCTTACTACCACCACCACCACCCACATTTACCACCAGGAGCAGCAGGCAATGGATTTCTCGCGCACCACCACCATCACCCCGCCGCAGCCGCTGCCGCCGCCTATGGGAATGCCGCTGCCGCCTATGGGAATGGATTACAACATGCTGGCTTTGGATATGCCCAGCAATATGCTGCAGTGCAGCAGCACCAGCACCACGCCGCTAGCTACTATCACCACCACCAGTATGGACACTATGCAGCCGCCGCTGCCGCATCTGGTGCACCATTACCAGGCGGCGGTGCTGCAGCAGCAGCCACAGTTGGAGCCGGAGGACCAGCAGCACCACCACCACCATCAGCAACAGCAGCAGCAATTGGAGCAGGAGGATCAGCATCACCAGCAACAGCAATCGGAACAGCATCATCTGCCTCATCAGCTAATGCTCCGGGACAATATGCCGCACAGCAGCAGCAGCAACAGTTCCCCACCGCTGCCGCTGCCGCCGCACATGCCCATGCCCATCACCACCACCACAGCGCAGCAGCTGCTGCCGCTGCAGCTGCAGCCGCTACCGCCGCCGCACATCACCAGCACCATGCCCATGCCCACCATGCCCATGCCCATCATGCCGCCGCCGCCGCCATGCTACCAGCAGCTGCAGCCGCTGGAGCACACAATGAGCTATCACACTATTATTGGTAACGAGGCTAGCGTCAGCGGCCCCTATGGCACCAGCGGTGATGGTCAACAGCAAATACTACAGCTGATGCCCACCTCGCTATTTGCCCCATATGCTCCACTTTCGCCCTATTCGGTGGCTGCCCAGAGATCACCGCAGGAGGGGGATTTGCCGCCGGTTCATACCTTGACAACGGCATTGCATGCCCATTTACATGGACAGCAGGAGGCACAGACTCCAACAAGCACTCCCACATTGACAGTGTTAGGCAGTGCCACGCCCTATTCGCCTACAGTGAGCAGTTCGAGGGAAACACCAGCCCTGGAGCTGGAAATGGCTACGATGATGGTGCAGCAACAACAGGATTACGAACTGCAACCATATCATTTGCAGCAGCAACATCAGCAACAGCTAGACCAGCTCCAACAGCAACAACAGCAGCAGCAAGAACAACAGCAGCAAGAACAACAGCAGCAAGAACAACAACAGCATCAACAGCAGCAGCAAATTGAAATGCAACTGCTAAAAATGGAACCGCAAACGCAGCAGCAACCGAAAAAACGACGTGCAGCAGCCGGAACAGCTGGTGGAACCGCAAAACGACGTCGACATAGCAGCATTGGCAGTGGCTCAACATCACCCCATTCCACAACATTGCCATCGGGTCGCATTAAATGCTTGGAGTGCGATAAGGAGTTCACCAAGAACTGCTACCTGACGCAACACAACAAGAGCTTTCATTCCGGTGAGTATCCATATCGGTGCCAGAAATGCGGCAAACGATTCCAGAGCGAGGATGTCTATACAACGCATTTGGGGCGGCATCGCACCCAGGATAAGCCGCACAAATGCGAGCTATGTCCCAAGCAATTCCATCACAAGACCGATCTGCGGCGTCATGTGGAGGCCATCCATACGGGCCTCAAGCAGCATATGTGCGATATCTGTGAGAAGGGATTCTGCCGCAAAGATCATTTGCGGAAGCATCTCGAGACCCATAATCGCCCTCGAGTGGTGGGCAAAAAGGCAGCGGCAGCGGCAGCAGCAGTAGCTGCTGCAGCGGCGGCACAAGCCTCAGCCAATGCTAATGCTAATGCCAATGCTGCCCCTGCCGGTGTCACCATCATCAAGGCGGATTTTAGCCGGGTTGAGATTACCCAAAATCAACAGCAACAGCAGCCGCTGCAGCAGCAGCAGCAACCCCAGCAGCAGCAGCAGCAGCAACTGTTGCAGGCACATCGAACTAATCTCAATCCAAGTCTAAAGCGTTGCATTGATGATGTTGCCCCCGATGATGACAGTTTGCTCGAAGACGATGAAGACGACGATGATGATGAGGATGAAGATTTGGGGGAATCTGAGACGCATCATCGTCTGATCAAGAATGAGTTTGTTGAGATAAAGCCAGAGAATGAATATGAGGAAGATTTTCAATTGATTGAAAAGAATATTGAACTGTACTGACAAGAGGGAAGAAGAGTACGAGTCCCCTTTAATCATTTCCCGGTTTTGAAATGCTCTGGAACTTTATTTTTTTTTTAATATACCTTGAAGATCCAAAAATCAAATTCCATTCTAAATGTGAAAAGACAAATGCATGCATACATAGGTTTCCATTGCCAAAATGTGGGCAATAAATCGATGTTTCACTGTATTCAATCAAAGTCCACAGCATTTCGAAACCCCCCCCCACCACCATAACCACCACACCTCACTTATTTCTAACAACCCCCTCTATATCTTCATTCCAATCATCATTTTTCTTCACTACCATACAGAGACAGAGATAGAGAGAGAGAGAGAAAGAGAGAATATTCATTCATTCCCTTAAACTAGAGTTTGCCATATAAAAAAATTGAGCGATCGAGAGAAGACGAAAAGAAAGAAAAGAATTCCTAATTGTTGTAGCAGCAAATTATTTAATTTTAATTTTAATTTGTATTATGTTAAATTTGATTGTATTATTATGTAATTAATTGAAACTATGTTTTACCTATAAAACCTCAAAGTATACCTCAGCAACAAAACAAACAAAACGAGAAAAAACAAAAAAAAAAAACCAACACACACACAAAAGATAAAAACGCTTAGTTGTATAATTTTTTTATAATTTGATTTGATTTTAATTTGATGTATTATTATTATTATTTTATTTCTCATTTTTTTTTTTGTAATTTTAATTAATTTGTTTTTATTGTTTTCTTCATCACAAACAAACACACTCAAATGCCATATAAAACTATCTACATAAATGTGTTAACTAAACAAAGGAAAAGATTCATTAACAAATTGCCAATTGATATAGTTATCTATGCATATATATGTATATATATATATATGCAGATTTGTCTATATCTATTAACTAATTGAATGTTAGCCTTAAAAACGCCAAATTATCTGAACCGAACACAGCAACGGAAAACAAATTGCAAAATCAGGGATATTATTATTATTATTATATACATATATATATATATATTTTATAGTTATCATATATATATATATCCGATATATATCGAATGCATTTACTTGCATATATTTATTATAATTAATTCTCCTAATTTATGTTCTTTTTCTTTTAAAATAAAAAAACCAACAATTATTGTAATTATTTAACATTTAATTTAGTTATACGATATATAATTTTTTTTTTGTTTTTTTCCCTAACCCCACCTACCCCCACACCCTCCAACACCTTGACAAAACAACAAAAAAAAATAATTGATAGCAATGCTTTTTCCTAAGGGGCCTTTCAAGTATTGATTTTACGCTTAATTTAAATAAGAATATTTTTTTTCTCAATTAATACTCAAATCAAAAAACAAAGAAATGAAAAAAAAAGAAAAAGGAAATTAAAATGTATTTTTTTTTAACTGTGTGTGAATATGTTTAAATTTTTGTTAAACTTTGAGCGTATTTCTCTTCCTTTTTTTTTTTTAAATAGCGCAACCAATTTTATTTGTATGTATATATGCATAAACATATATATGTAAATATATATACATACATACATTTAGTTAAGAAGAAAAACCAGAAGAAAAACACAAAATAAATTATTGAAATTGTTTCAAACCAAAAAAAAAAAAAAAAGACAAACAAACAGACTTTATTATTTCGAGTTTTACTTTATTTATCCTTTTTTTATTTAGATTTTTTTTTTTATAATTTTTTGGTAGTTGTCTTGCTTATTATATTGTTGTTGAAATTTTTGACCAATTCCGGTGAAATTTTGTGCGTGTCTTTTAATTTTCATATCCTACAGATACATCTGAACATATATATATCTACTTTGGCAAAGAAGATTTTGAGTTACTCTTTATCCCCATTATCCTTTCCTTTTCCATTCAAACAAAACTGTTGGAAATTGTCTTATTTTAGATATATTGATTTTGATTCTCAGTTCTTTTTGATGTATTTTTAAATGGTTTTTGACAATTTTATAAATCATTTGAGTGGAACTTTCAATTTTACTCCTTTTTTCATACATATATAGATATTTATTGGCAAGTTTTTTTTTACTCTTTAAAAGAAAGTTCGCAAAACAGACAGAGAAACATGTATACATAGGAAAAGGATTTGATAAATACTTAACCTATTGAAAAAAGAGAAGAATTTTAACAAATATTAATGTTTTTTTTTTTGGATATAATCTCCATTTGTCGTACTGCACTTGACCAAGTGATGCTCCAACATTTTTAATTCCTCCGAAATCTAAGTTTCGGATCCATGGCACCGATTACTTCCTTATTCGACTGATCGTTTTGCCCTCCTACAGGTAGTCGGTTAAGATCACACCTTGTAAATTATAGCAAAAGGTGGCCTTTCCGGCCAGTAGAGCCATCTTTGCCTTTCCGGAGGACTGTTTTCGCTGCCTCACAGTCTTCAGAGCGACTAAATTGCTTCATCCATTGCTCCGACAGTCTGTCTCAAGATCTGTCTCAGCTATTTTTCGCAATTTGAATCCCCACGTGGTGGCCGTTTTCGGGAGCAACCTCGTTGAAGCAATATTTGATGGTATACAGTATCAAAATTGAATCCCCTACAGATATTTCCCTGTTTCGATTTCTTCAAAATCCCTGCCCGATTCCACAATCGGTTAAAACAAAGCTACAAAGATACATATATGAACATATATGTATGTATGTATGTTTATGTGAGTGTATGCGTGTAGTGAATACCAAGAGACATCATCAAAATCCAGTTCTGTGTTCATATATTTGTATGTATGAAAGTGTATATGTATGTATGTATGTACATGTAGAGAATATGGGTCTTTGTTAGGGCTTATCCTTTGGCTGATCTTAGATCTCTCTATGCATTATATACTACATTTTTTTATACTTGTCTGCATATATGTCATAACTAGGCTTAAAATATTGAGCTGTTTGATTTTTCATACTAAGTAGATGAAGAACAGGACAAGATGGTATATTGGTTATAGACAAATTTAGCTAGATTTTATTAATCAGTAACTTGTCTATATTGATAAGTTTTCAAGGTTAACAAAATTCGTAAATAGAAAAAGATAATCAAAGGTCTAACAATGAAGTTTCTGACATTAGAAAAAGTAATTCAAATATATTTATTATATACATTTGTTGATAAGTAAGGATATAGTAATACATACATACATATGTACACACATACATATATGTATATGTATGTATGTATTGTGTTTAGTGAATTTAGCTTATGCTTTCAGTCTAATGCCTACATATTGTATATAGAAAAGGAGATATGTATGTGTGTATGTATGTACATATGACTGTATGTATGTTTATTTGCTTTGATTTATACTATAACTTTATAAACATACTTCAAACTGTTATAATCTAGCATAAAAGATCTCTTCTTCTTGGTAATTGTGTACTCGTTTCCAGAAACGTGAGCAAAAGAAATTTTTATTTTCGGAATTTATTTTTATTTATTTGTCGCATGCAAAAACATAATACGCACACATGTTTCAACTAAGCCCTGTGTGTGTGTGTGTGTGTGAAGGAACAGCAGTAAATGGCCAAAAAATACATACATATACATACATATATGTATGTATGTATTCTATATGTGTGCATGTGCCTTGGCAGAGTAGAGCAAAGTAAAATAGAGGCAACCAAAATGTATAGAAAACCAAAAGTGCGCGCCACACGGCATGCTATTTATGCTATCTCAAAGATACATCCAAGAGAGACAGAAAAAACAACAACAATAACTGAAATACTGTGGCGCGTTGCGCGCATGCGCGGCAGCCCAAAACTGTGGCTATGTCATCATAACCTCTGCGTTGCCTCGCCTCGCCTTGCCACGCATCGTTGTTGTTATTGTCCTCTACTCTTTGCTTCGCGTCTCGTCTTCTGCTTCTTCTACTCCGTATTCATCTTCTACAACTTCTTCTTCGTCTTGGTCTTGGTCTTGGTTTGTGGTGGTCGTCTTCTTCTTTAGCTTCATATTGTTGTTGACTGTCGCCGTATCTCTCTGCCTCTCTCTCCCTCTCTCTCTTTCTCTCCCTCTCTCTCTCTCTCTCTCACTGTGTCTGTGAATTTCTACTCGTTTGTTCTTCGTTGTACGTTTTTCTTACGCGGTTTTGTTTGTTGAACATAAAACTGGTTTCCTGTACATATGCTCATCCAGCAACAACCATCTGTAATTTTAATTTTCGGCAGTTTTTTTTTTGTTTCTTTTCTTTTCGTTTTCGTCTTCTTCTCTTTTATTCTTCTTCTTTCTTTCTTTTCGTTTTTTTTCGGCAAAGGCAGAGATTTCGATCGCTGCTCTCTGCCCCAGGTAGAAATTAAGTATACCTGTATTTGTGTGTGTATGTGTGTGTGTGTCGTGTAGATACCTTGAAAAGACAGTAGATCTCTTCTTCTCCTTCTCACTCTCACGCGGTGCCTATTTGCCTCTCTTTCTTCCTCTATCTGTTTCTACTGTCTCTCTCTTACTTTCTGTCTCACCCTGAAATGGAATCCTTGAAATTTATTTGCTTCTCTTTATGTTTCTTCTTCACTTTATACATATATATGTACATGTACATGTACATATATACATATATACAGCGTTAGCACTTACCATGATTCATAGTTATATACACATACATACATGCAAATACATAGGATATACATACATACATATGTATGTATGTATGAATGTATTTATGTATCTGTTGTTGTTTGTTGGCTCCTTTCATATAACCAAAAAAAAAAGAAACAGCAAAAAAGAATTTCGTTGCTTGATTACTATTTCCAGGCGAAACTCTTCACCTTCATATTCCTTATACATACATATGTATACATACATACACATACATACATACATATATATGTACATATGTATGTATATAGTTCCCATTATATCTAGCAAACGAACAGATATCCGTACGAACTATCTTAGCTAACATACACCGATAGTAAACAAGAAATAAAACACAACATTCTTTTAAGTAAAGATATTGTTATTCATCCATCAACTGATCAATCATTAGTTATATAGATTACAAGATATCTACTTCACTATCTGTTATACTTTACTTAATTACAGTTTATATAGTTAATTATAGTACTTGGTTACAAATGAAAACTTTTACTTGCCAATTTTTTCTTCAAGTGCATAAAAAATATCTGTGCCATAGAAGAACACAGAGAACAACATCATTGTCCGCCCCCCTTTCCGTTCCCATTCTCTTCAATGCATGGTTATATGATCGATGTGCAAATGTTGTCGTACACCCCCCCTCCTGTGGCCATCTCTCTCTCTCTCTCACACTCTCCCAGCGTGTTTGGCACATGTGTTGCTTTGCTGCTGCTGCTTCTTCTTCAGTCACTTCCTTTCGTCGTTTCTGTGCTGTATTTTTTTCTTCTTCTGGTTTTGTTTGATGTCTTCTTCTGCTTCTTCTCTTTTTAGTTTTTTTTTGCTTTTGTTTAGGATCTGTGCATATTTTTTTTAAAAGGGGAATGGCAAAGCCTAACTGTTCTTTTGTATTCAACTATTTGAGATTCCCAGAGAGTATGAGAGAGAAAGAGAGAAAGAGAGAGAGAGCTTCCCTTTGCTACTTGAAACTCATTCACATTTGTCCCCACTCTTAAATAAACAAGTGCCTTTGATCAAATCGCATATATGTACATACATATATGTATATGTATGTGTATGTGTGTAAACAACTAGATAAAAGGTCACTTTGACCTTTTTTTTATATATATTTTTTTTGAGTAATTATCAAATTTTTATATTATAATAGTAATCTGATTTGATATTATAATCCTTGTGGTTGTGCCAGAAATATATCATATATAGACCAAAGATATTAGTTCAAGATTTTTGATTCATTAACTTTACTAACTATATAATTGCTTAGATTCCAAAACTAAATCAATTCAACACATTTGAAGTTCTCTTTTGTAGATAATCGAGAAAAATATCGCAAAAAAGTTATTGGGAATTCAACAACGAATCTCATAAAATGATATTAAAACATTTGTAGGAACATCCATATCATCTGTATGTCTATATCAAATCATTTGTGGGAACATCTATAAACGGAATATACAGTAATAATAATTCTAAATCTGTTATAAGAATTTTAAAATAGTCCTTAAACTTTGTAATATATCAAAATATCTCACAAATTATAATGAATTTGTGCTATGAACGAAGGCAATGGAAGTTTCACTATCATTATTTCGATTCTTTACAATTTTTGTCATTCAAATATAGTAAGATATATCCATCGTTATCGAACGTTATCTAAACGAACAATTTTACTTGATATTGTAGATTTGGTTATTTATTATTATTTTATTTTTTTTTTTTTTTTTGATTTTGGGTCTCATTAGAATTTGACATATGACCGACCTACTAAAATAAAACTGAACCCTTGTCCGACCATGCATTACAGTAAATTAGTTGAAAAAGGTTAAATTAAATGTGTCAAAATGTATACACCCTCTCCCTTCCACGCCGCCTCCCGTTGCCCGGCATACATACATATCTAACCCCCCAAGATCTCAACACAAAAATGAAACGAAACGAGTCCTTGACATTTAACACAAGAACTCAATCAAATTAGCTTTAAACAAAAACAAAAAAAAAAAAAGGAAAAAGTGATATGAAAAAGTCCCCTCAAATGCACAAACACACTCACACACATTAAAAACACTCGCACATTAACCAGAATAGAATATGTATACAATTCCTTCTAAAAGACTGTAAAATTTTTCCCTTTTTCCCTTTTTTATTCCATTTGACTTTCTTTTTACAATTTTCGTTCTTTCTCAGTTGGTTGGCCTTAGATTGGCTTGGTTTTTCGTTTCTATTTTTTTTTTCTTCACTTTTAATTACCAAACATTTGACAGCATCCTGGGATGCTGCTTATTTTGTTGTCTATAAGTTGGATCTACAAACACAGACACACACACACACACAAACAGTTTGAATGGCATACAAAAGCAGCAAAATAATGTTAACCTTTTTTTTTGGTTTTGAGAAAATCTTTCGTGAAGAGTAGAGATGAGATGAGATGGGAATAGCATCCAGCAACTACAGCAAAAACCAACCCCTGAGATACATACACACACACACACACATACATTTACTCGTGTATAGCGTTAGATATTTGATTTCCAAAATTCAATGCCAAGCAACAGCAGCAACAAACATAGGACATCATGGCGGACGCATCAGCAGCATCTTAGCATCATGAGCATCTGCCGCCTTCGGCCCAAATGCCTCTACATGTGTGTGTGTGTGTGTGTGTGTTGTTTGAGTTCTGCTTTTCCATATACATACATATATACATTTATACGTATTCCATCTAAGAACTAGTATTATACAAACATAATGAACCAAGTAAAAAGGATAATGATTTTTCTCATCTCAAAGAACCGCAAAGGCTCTTAGCTCAAATGTTATGAATGAAATAATTACAAAAAATTACAAATTGAAATCTTTAATTATCATCTATTATATTGTGCATATATCTATTATATGTATATGTTTATATAGATCATTTCAAATCGATTTTCTCTTTCCTTTCAAATCTCTTCAGAATCTCTTTTAAATATTCAATTTCCCTTTTTCTTCCTTCTTTTTTTCCCCTCTAAAGCATTTAATGACTATACCTAACTATAATAATCGTTGAGCACATCTATTGCTATATAGATTTAGTTCCTCTATATGATTCCAAAATATTAGAAAAAAATGCTAAGAAAAAAAAAAAAAATCAAAAGACTTAGGCAACGAACTTGGTCAATGGCTAGTTTAAGATTTTTCATTTCTTTTGCGTGCCAAAACTCCCCAATAAGTACATTTGTATGTATGTGTGTGTGTATATATATATACGAATTGCGGTTTTAGAAGAGGAACTATGGGGTTGCAAATACCACACGATTTGGATTATTGCCACAATTCCTATTAACCGATATTTTTATTATAATAATGGATTTGCTTATCTTTAGATTATCATCAAGTTTTAACTTGACAGATATTGGAATCGTTTCCATTGCTAGTTTAATACTGGTTTACTAATCTTTTGAGAACAATATTAAATTTATTCATTTATGTGACTTTTAAGTCGAAAAAAATATCGGAAACTCTCTTTTGAATTATGTCAAATCTCGAACAAAAGTGAAAATATAGTAAGAATCTTTCAACCATGTGCTATGAACTACGTTACCTTAACTTCAAGCAGTTATTCCTACCGAATATCTATAAGTTCTTGAAGAATCAAATTATATAGCTTAAGATAAATCGGAAAGATTTCTATAGATGAAAACCCTTTCCAAAAATTGTAGATACGCCACTGTGTGATAGGGATAAATGTATCTTAGGTATATAATATATACATAAATATATATCACTATGATACATGTTCATGTATGTGTGTGTGTGTGTGTGTGTGTGAGGGGGGTGCGGCAGTAACAAGCAAAAAAAACGAAAAAGAATTAAATTAAAAAAAAATAAAACGGCAAATGGCAAGCGAGGAACATCGCGGAGAGGAGCGTCGTCAAATGGGGCACAGCTGCGCTTAAAAACGCAACAACAACAACAACAATCAGTGATTTTTGACTGTTGCCCAGAAATTGTTACTACATTTTGCTGTGCTTCGGTATGGTATGATGTGATGTGTGTGGTGTGTGTTTCATGTGTGTGTCCTAATTCCAATTCAACAGAAATTTTTGTCTCACAATCAGAAAAAAACCAAAAAAAAAAAAGTAAAACAAAATAAATCTTCGAGCCCGAACGAGTTTCAACCAAAAACAACAACAGCGACAAAAAAAAAAAAACAAAACAAAAAAATTAGGCAAAAGTTTTTGGTTAGCTGTTGTTGTTGTTGTTGTTGTTGCTGTCGGCGCTTTATCCGATTTTGTGTGATTTTGTTTTTTTATGACGAGTTTCCGCTAATTGCTGATGGCCTGCAGATTAAATAAAAGTCAGCAATAGCAACAACATGAGTAGCCAAAGGAGGAGGCCCATAGCCCAATCTCTAAGCCATCAAAGAAGAAGAAGAAGTCATCCAATAACAAACAAAAAGAAAATCTCATAAACCAAAAATTCATCCATAGCAACAAGAAACCTAAAACTAGAAAATCAAAATTGGAAAAACTAAATTATAGTACATCCTATGGGATGTGATAGCTTGAGTTGATCTTTCTTAAACAACAAACAAAACAAAAAAGGAGTACTCTACATCTAAATATTACACTGGAAAAAAAAAACTTGTTTCGACTGACTGTGACATCAGTTTAAATGACGTACCGAAAGACAGACGAAGAGACAAAAGTCAGAGATTCCTTACAAAAAGGACAAAGTCACAATACCATTTGTCCTCTTATAGCCAATTTTTAAAAATATTAAATATTTAAATATCTCAAAGTTTCATTTAGGCCCTCTTCAATGGAAGTTAAATATGCCTTATAATAAAGTTTAATATAAAAATTTATAAAATCTTTGATATAGCAAAATGAAAATTTATTTAATAACTTTTAAAAATATGAAATTCATAAGTTTTCTGTTAAACGTTGACAGTTTTGAAAAGAAATTACTTTTCTAACTAACTTTTTATATATAGAAACTTTATTATATAGAACTTATAGACATCAACAATGAAGATAGAATAGAAACTTCATTATATAGTAATATCGACTGATTTAATAAAGGGAAAACTATTCATTAATATTCAAAAAGAATTGAATTTAAATTCTAAAGTCTAGATAGTTAAAATATTTCAAATATAAATCGATTTTTTGGATGAGAGCATTACAAAGTATTATAATAGAATGGAAGATCTAAAATCTGCAGTGCAAAAAGTCATTGAAAAGTATACTAAATATTTTAAAAAGTATATAAACATTTCTTAAGGTGTAGATTCAGTCTTAGCCATAGCCTGGCACATTCACACTCTTACACACACACACAAAAACACACGCACTCGCAATCAAATCAAAAGAAAACAAGGGGCAAAAACCGAAATTAGAAAAAAAAGGCGTATCGCCATGGTTGTTGCCTCGAAATTCATTCCGCTTGTTGTTGTTGTTGCTGCCGTTGCTGTTGTTGTAGATTGTGGGCCAGAAATTAAAAGAAAAAAATAATAATAACAGAAACAAAAAACGAACTCACCCCGCGCATATGTAGAAGTCTATATACCCTTCAAGTAGAAAACATAAGAAATATTTCTCACAATGAGAAATAATGTAAATAGTAAGAAAAAGACAATACAAAGTAGGAGAATGAACCAACAATTGATGAAAATAATTTAATATGTTAAATAAAGTTTATTTTAGAAAGTTGTTCAGGGCAATAGAAACAATATATGTATATCGTTAAGATAGATAGCAAACGATCTACTATAATCTCGGCACAACTCAATATCTCGGCTCTTCAATCTCTTCTAATAGCGCATGGCCATTACTTGAAGGAAAGGGTATTAACAACAAAAAAGTAAAGGGGAAAAAAAATTATAAGAATTACGCTGAAAGAGAGAAAGACATCTTAGATATCAGATTATGGCCCTGGGCCTTAGCCTAAGCTAATAATTCTAACACACACACACACATAGATGAGTAGGGCCGTGTATGCATATAAGCATAATGAGTTATAATTGGATTAAAGATTTATATATATATATATATATATATTTGAATTCTTGATACAACTTTTACATTCGGAACAGCTGCCGATGTTGCTGTTCTCTTCTTCTCTCTGTCATCATCGTCATTGATTAATTAGCAGCTAACTGGGTCTGATGGGATTCCTTGAATGTTAATGTAGTTAATTTCTCTCCGTGTTTTATTTTTGTTGGATAATTAGTGGCAAAACATTTGCATTAATCTCAATGTTTTATATTTCCTTCATTCCTCACCTCTCGTTGCAGCTGGAAGACAACATCCGATGCCAAATGCCTGGCAAATGGCACAAAGGCAACCTCCTCCGCCTCTGCCTCTGCCTCCGCCTCCGCCTCCTCATCATCAGCATCAACACCATCATCATTATCATCAACAGAATGCCCAGAGACGTTTCAAAATTTAAGTAAAATTGAATATTTCGGTAATAACGTAGATCGGGTAATTAGTACGAGAATATGATAAGCATATACAAACAAACAAACAAACATACATATATACGATATATGATTTTTTAGGTGTATGTTAAACGAACGAAAGAAAAAAAAAACAATATATGTTAACCCCAACCCATTGTCCATTTATCCATTATCCTCGGAAATTCATCCCCTCACTAATATAATGGCAATCCTCATGAAATGCGACACAAAAGTCAATATTTCGTTTATAAGTTGAATGTTATACATATATATACATATACAAACATATGGGAATGGATACAGTGATTCATTCAAAAAGTCAATCTACATACTGTACTAAACATTCAAAACAGTTGTGGATGTACTAAATTTTAGTACACGCCTACATACAGTTATCCCTCCATCTTATGTCTCATCAATGTACTAAACAAAATGTGCACACTTTTAGATCATTCGAAAAATTGAAATTTAGTACAACTTATTTTGTGTTATTTCGAAAATATTATTGCATCAAAAAAAAATGTCATAATCATGCAAGTACTAAATTTAGTACATCTGTTTAAGTAACTGTGCATTGAATTTAGTACATAGATATTCATACATTTAAAATGGCTCGGCAATAGTGTACCAATAAAATAAAAAAAACACACACACATTCCTATGGGTGAACTAAATTTAGTACATCTTAGCAAATACCTAGGTGTGAAAGACTGTGCCTGTGTGCATGAGTGCATGTGTGAGTGTGTGAGTGTGTGTGTGTGTGCGTGGATGTGTGCAAACGAAATTTAGACCACTTTTGATTTGAGTAACCAATTGCATACACAACTGAGCTGTAAACGTACTAAATGCTGTACTAAATGTACTAAATGGAACACACAATCACAGCCAAAAAGAAAAGAGAAGAAATTAGATAGAAATAGTAAGTACTCTGTACATAAAATATATTTCCGATTTCTGTTTTTTTTCCATTTGGGGAAAAAAAAACCGAAATGTCACCATACTAATATATATATATATATACATATATCAACTTTATGCATATCATTTTTTGTGTTTCACAGGTTTTTTTTTTGTTTTTGATTTATTTCTTTTTGTATGGAAAAGTTAAAACTAACTACAATAATTAAGTTTAAATAGCAAAAAGTGTACCAAGACAAAAGTGTACTAAAACAAATGAGAGAGAGAGAAAAAAATATATAAATTAAAAGTAAAAAATGAACAAAACGAAAAAGGCAATAATTTTAGTTAAATTACTTTTTTTTCATTAATTTTTAATGTGTGCAATAAATGAGAAAAGAAAGAAAAGAAAAACAAACGAAAAACACAAACAAAAACTACGCCAAAGATGGAAAAATGAAATGATATAGCGTGTATATAGAAATTTCATTACATCAATTGAATTCCTTTTGCAGTTTTTGAATATTTATTTATATACATATATACATATATGTATACATATATATGCGATATTTATTTATATATATTTTTTTTTGAAAATGTCTAACTATAAGCAATGCCGAAAACGATTACCTCAGCAATATGCAGCTCAAATGAAGAAATAAAAAAATAAAACTACCTCGTTAGCAATACAAAAAAAAAGAGAAGAAAACAAATGCCACAAGGATATGCGTATGTCTGTGTATGTGTATGTGTGAGTGTGTGTGTGTGTGTGTGTCTGTTTTACTTTTTATTTTTCTATTAATTTGATTTACAATGAAAATGAAAATGAAAATGGAAAACAAATGGCAACTAATTATACGTAAAACTAAAACAAATAACATTAAATTTAATTGTTTACCTATATATACAATGAAAATGGATATGGAAACGGATTATTATGTAACTATATCATACTTAATGCTAATGCTAAATCTCTTTTCCCCCCCTCCCCCCACAATCCTTGGCGCTACTTGGCTCTCCTTTGCTCCCGGACCAGTTGTCATCAGTTTAAATTTGAATATTTTTAACAGTTTGGCCAGAAATTAGAAATTTTTTTGTTGTACATATGACAACAACAACAAGAACGGAGTGGAGACACAAGTAGCGGCACAAGCACAAAAAACACAAAAAACAAGAAAAAAAAGAAAAGAAGAAGACAATGCGAACTATTAATTAAAATAATAATAATATAATGAAAAGTTTCTTAAAACTTTTCGTTCAATTGTAGAAGTTGTATGTAGTTGTGCATCATCTATTTCAACAACGAAAAGTAAACGAGAGAAAGAGATAGAGAGAGGGAGAGAATTTTGAAATTTATCGGTTCTACGATATATCCCATTTTCGATTTGAAATACAAATACAAATTTACATATCCGATATATATGTATATACATATATGTATATATAGATATATGCCAAAGTAATAAGGATTCAGAAATGATAAAAAAATGTCTGTTTCTTGCGATTTTAAAGGATTTCATATCATATTCGATTTTAGTTGAATACATTGAAACCTTGAGAAATATTTTCTAAAAACAAAAGAAAGTTTTAATTTTCCTTTTGACCTACTCCAAACAGAATCTGAATGTGACAGATTTAGTCTGATTATGGGAAATATTATTAAAAGAATACATTTCTATAGATAATCGTATAACGAATCGAAATCGGGAACAAGGAGACGTATTTATATATATTTATGTGTTTTTTTTTATTATTATTATTTAGCTCTTCTTTTCTTAATTATTTTTTCTTTTTCTTCCAAAGGATAATAAAAATCATTATCCCTAAGAATTATGCAATTTCGAAAAAAAAAAACTAAAATCTAAAAAAAAAAACACATATTTAAATTATGTAGCAACTACATGTTAAATTTTATCAATTATGATCAGATTAATTTTGAATGAAAATTATACACACACATATATATATATATATAAACATATATATATATAGTTTATAGTCGTATATTGATGGTTTAATGCCAAAAGAAAAAAATAAAAACACATTTTGTAAGCACCAAGTGAATGTCAACACGAATCTCACATATAACTAAAGTAAATTTGTTTTACCCCATCCATCCCCTTCCATTGCTCCCTTAACTATTCACACATATATACACATATATATAAATGTAGTATAACTTTTAAAACAATAACAGCAACAACAAGCAGCAAAAACAAGAAACAATTGACAAAGGAAACGTGTACCTCTCGACTCGACACTACCATGAAGAAGAAAACAAAATAAAGAAGGGAATCCAATAGAGTAAACGACACCGCAACCGAAATCGCATTTTCCGATGCGAGTGTGTATGTGTGTGTGTGAGTGTCTTTGTAAATTTTACAAAATACATTTATGAACAATTTTAAAAATGAAACAGAGAGAAGTATTTCAAATATTATATATATATATATAGAGTATACATATATCAAAAAGAGAGATTAAAGAGCAAATGTAATAGGTACCTACACTCATTTTTTATAGCAAAAACGTTGTATGTATGTAAAAAAAAAACAAAAACAAAAAAAGAAGAAATGCAAAATATATAAAAGAGAAATGGAGTGTATAACTAAATGTTGATCAATTGGCATATATATATCTCTATATATCAATTTTCCTCAAATATAATGTAATTCGTATGTCATCTCTCTCTTATAGTGCAAAACGAAAAAATCGAAAAAAACAAAAAAAAAAAAAACATACACAAAACGCAACACACAAAGAATTTACTATACGAAAAGTCCGAAATTAATAATGTTTTTATCATCACATTATTATTAACCGAAACGGGAGAAGGCAAAACGACAAGAAATACAGACAAGAGGGGAGGACGTTATAAAAACAAATTGTCATTTAAAAAACGAAATATAAACAATCCTTAAACACAAAACAACAAAAGAAACGAATGCAACAACAAAACAAAACCAAAAAAAAAAAAAGAAAAAAAAAGAACATTTAAAAAAAAAAAAAGATTTTTTTTGAGCCGAAATAAAGAATGTAAACTATATGCATGATTGTGTCATTATTTATGATCAACAATTGGGTGGCTATATAATTTCAACTACTATCGATTGGCACAAGTTTTCCCTTTATATCCTATATATAGACAAACTTCCCCGATTTGAACTTTTCTAACTCTAATTTTCTGAAACTGAGAGTGAAGCGAAATTTCATTTCTCGAACTTGAACTTTTTGGCGGAACTATGACAATTTGAGTTAGAAAAGTTTCGTCTATATATATATTTCAATACAAAATTAAAGGTAATGAAATAAACTTTTTAAAAGGTATAAATTTTTACGTTTAATTATCAATTAGATGAAAAATAAAAGCTATTAAGGGTTATATCTACTTTAAATTTTGAAAAATCTATTATTTTTGCTTAATTCGAGTGTACATATATTTAAGAATATTGTACGAAAATTTCAATTAGATCCGGCATATAGTTTCAAAGAAATGACATTGAAGTAAACAAGTTTAATAGTTCCCAAAACTTTACCCGCATTTTTCTCGAAACGGTGAGGAAAATTACTCCCATCGGCTTGAAATGTTCTCTCAATATTTTTAGATAATTTGATTAGATAATGATCAAAGAAATACGATTTCTTGAGATGATTTCGACTTCTACAGACACTTTGAAAAAAAAACTTACCAGATAAAATTCAAAAATTCATTACCATCTATTCTTATAAACATGTCTTGTGATTATTTTTATTTCTAATAATATGCAACAGAAAAAACTTCCAGCCAAGAACCTTTTTTTTAGGAGGTCCTTTAGGAAATCACTTGCAGCAATAGCGAAATTTTATTGTTATTGTTGTATTGTTATTTTATGTATTCATTTAATAAAAAACCTCTTCATATTATATAAAAGATCTAAAAATATTCAAGATCCTGACATTCCAATTGAAGTTTAAAGATTTGGATGTAGAGTTTCCCGGGATATTTTAGCACTCAACTTTGATTATGATGATGATGATAAAATTAATAGTATATAGAATTTTCTGCTGACGCCATATACATACATATATGTGTGTATGTATCGAGGGATATTCATGTATAGATATGTACTATATTACATTCTATTATAATCCCAGCAGACACTTGGCAGGGGGGAGCAATCATGCCGACCGTGTCCAATTAAAAGGCGCCGTACATCATTTGAAATGCAGCAACAGCAAAATAGAAAACTCTACAGGTGGTGGCGAGGCGAGGCGAGGCGATGGTGGTGGTGGTGGTGCTCGGGGGCGGAGGCAAAACGATGTAGACGCCGATTACCTCAAACCCGATGGTTTAGTTTCCTGTAGTCGTTCGGCTTCAAGGTGAAACGAATACCGAAAATGGAAATGGAATAAACGAAACTGAAACACTGAAACACTTGTGAGTTGCATTCAAAGAAGAAAAATTACGTTTATGCGTGCAAAAATCGCAATGTTTCAAAATACACAACTATAAACGAAATGAAGTTGTTACAATTTTGTAAAAGGTATGCAAAATCCATCATTGTTTTTGAATGAAATGAACTCAATGAAGCGCAATAATAAAGAAAGCTAATCTTTAGCGGCATGAATCGATTGTATGTTGTATTTATACGATATTTAAAAGAATTTCTATTTCTAATTTACAATATGTTTAGATAATATCACGATAATATGGCATCGTATAAACGAAAAATACAAGGACGATGATCAAACCGATATTTAACATATTTTCTCATTTCCTTCATTTCCACACAATTATATCTCTTCTTCTTCTTCGTCATTGTCTACTTCTTCTTCTTCTGCTGCGTCTTCTTCGTTTTTTTTTTGTGTATGTATGTATGTATGTCAAATTGTTTTAATTTATAGTTGCATGGCAAGTTAATGAGTGGTATGTGTGTGTGTGTTTGCGTGTGTGCCAGGATGGACGGTGCACAATGAAAATCGAAAAAAACACACGCAGAAGAAGAAGAAGAAGCAGATTGCCCACCTTCCTGCATCTAATCCAGTGGAAAATCAAGACAAATAAGTAATGGCATCGGATCGTCTTGGATCGGATCAGGTAGAAAATGTTGAACCCAACACCATGTCCAATCCATGCGCCTCTGAGTGTGTGTGAGTGTGTGCGAGTGTTTCTGTATTGGTTGGCCCTTTCATTGAACAACGTGATTTGATTGCATTCGTTGCACATGCACTCCCAAAAGAAAGAACAAAAGGTATTACCATTAGGGCCCAACGACCAAGGGAAAGTTAATCAAGTTGGGGCGGGTCAAGATCAAGAATTTGTCATACGAAAGAAGCTGCAACAGACAGCAACAAGAGGGTAATCAGTGAAAGTTTCGTTTCGTTTTTGTTTTTGGAATAGAACAGTAAGATGAGATTTGTTTTATATAATGGTAAAATTATTTCCATAGGAATTGTTTATGATAATGGCATACTCAAAGGGTTATATAGAAATAAGAGACTGTATGTATGTATCTATATAGGTAAGTACATATGTATATCTATATATATGTATGAATGTGTATATTATTTATGTAGATTTAAATAGATATAGATTTTGAGTATACATGGATAAAATGATCTTTGATATGTTTTTAAATCTTATTTCAAATGTTCATTTGGACTTACCACGAGTTATAAAATTGAAACTCGCATTTGAATCGCGAAATTCCCATTATACATATGTTGAGTATTGTTTAAGATATTTTAAAATTTGCATTTCTTTCAGTCCCGAATCTAAACAAATTCAAAAGTATACCTTCAAAATTCCCTTTTAAAGAAAGGAATTAAAGGAAATTTTATATGACATTGATGGCGATTTAGAGAGTGTTTGCTTTTATTTGAATATCCCTACTTTTTACAGTGTACACTCAATGTCGACTAGGACGACCTTCTTCAAACTATTATAATTCATTTTTTCAAGACCTATGCAAGTAATCTAGCCTGAAACAACTTTAAAGTTATAATGGATCTCTCTTCTGTTAACTAAAAAACTGGCACTGATTTTATTTGAAATTCATTGATTCTTAGTTTAAAAACAACTATTAAAACTGAGAATATTATAGTCTCCTGAATGAGTTAATTGGCCGATAGGTTTGCATACATATTTATACATGTATGTATGTATGTATCTACATATATGCCAATAAAATCTATGTATATATGTATATTTTGATGGACTCCATTCCTTTGGCCCTCCTGTTTCTGCCCGCCCGAAGCACTTTCGAGCGATTTGGAAACCTTTTAAAGCGCTTTCCGCTGTAAGCGTTCTCTAAAAGCGGCTTACTGCGAAATAAACACATACATATACAAACATACATATAAGCAAACACTAACATATACATAAACTTATACAATATACATACATACACGTGGCAAACATATGTATGAACAATTTTGCATATATGCCTGTTAGAAGAAGAGAAGGAGAAAGAAGAGCACACTTTCCCTTTTGTTGCCTTTCCTTTCAAATTTAACACCTAACCCCAAAAGGCGGAGACTTTTCTCTATAGGATAATCACATAACTTTTCAATATGCCGGCCAGGACACACACACATATGTACATACATATTCGCAAGCTTAACATACCTATACATGAATATACATATATGCAGGTACATGTGGTATACATATATACATAACACATACATACATACATAAATACATTGCGTATGTGTTTGAAAACTTATTGAACTCGATCACAGCAAAAGTTGATTCAGTTAGCTTCGATAAGTAATGCAAATGGTCTACTGTTATACATATTTGATATATTTGTTATACAAGGAACAGACATTAAATCGTATTGTATGCGTATTCATAAATAACAAACTTCAAACTTCACTTTACATCTGCTCGAAATTAGCTGTGAGCCACTGTATACATACATACATACATACATACATACATACATACATACATACATACATACATACATACATACATACATACATACATATGTGTCACAGATATTTTCTTTCATAATTACCATCGAGTAAAAATGTTTTTGGAACAATTTCTGAAAGACAACAAAATACAATTTGAATGAATAGAAAAAGCTTTAACTTAGATACAAACAAAGAAAGGACCAACTGGACATGTTATATGTAGTTACTCACCATAGATTGGCCTACCATTGCAACTTAAGACATTTCGATCATATCTTGTGGCAAATTATTGCACTTCTTTCTCTCCGATATATTTCCTCTTTAAACGATACTTGGAAGTTTTATTTTTAATTAAGTTGCTAATAGCTTAAATTCTTATCAAATAGAAAACCCAACTGAGTCGAGAAAACTCTTTCAATCTATCTATAGAATGCTTTTTCACAGTTTGAAATTTGAGTGTGTATACGTAGATGTAGATGAAAACTATTCACACAAGGGGACACTTAAAGGACAGAATTATCCCCATCCAGGACAACTATTGATCCAATGCAATAGTAGGTATATGTTCATTTTCGATAGATTAAACATATCTACACACGAGCAGGCAACCAATAAGACCTTGAAAGCATCCGCCCATGGCGTAGTGGTGACACACATAGTCCTTTCTCCTTTCCTTGCTGTCCTGCCATGTTTCCTGATCCTAGTTCAGGCTACTTCAGTTTAAATAAAACGCATTTTTCAAAAGTGCCAATGTGTCTGTGTGTGTGTGCGTGTGTGAGTATAAATAATGTAAATATATGTGAAACAAATACGTGTGTATGTGTGTGCCCTTATGTGCTTTCAATGTGGGCGTTTTTGGGCAGTTGGGCAAACACACACACGCACACACATACGTGTGTGTTCAGTTCCCTTACTTTGCAAACCTTCATGCTGGCCCAATATTGAAACTTTCAACTATACAACACACACATACACACAGTTTAAATTTGTATATATGTATATGCATGTATACGTGTGTGTGCCTGAGTAAGTGCTTGGACCACTTTCACTTTTCCACACACACACATATGTACATACATGCACGCACACACTGGCACACACATCACAAAAGGAAAAGGAGCCTTGTTCCTGGCTCTCTCATGGTCGAAACGATAAAAAAGCTTAGGCTTACGCTTTTTGCACATTTTAAGCTTATCCCCATACCCCACACTCACATACCCCGTGTCCATCCATCGAGTAACAGCAACAACAGCAACAGCAACAACAACAACACAAACAGCAACAATAAGGAAATATCTAGAGCTGAAAGCCTGCGTAATTTTAGATGAAGAAACGTTTGTTTGCCGAATGGGGTAGTACGATATGAAATGGAATGGGTACAGGATTCGGATTGGGATTGAAGCAAAGAAGCAGCACACACACACACACACATGTGGCGCAGCAAACTTGCACATTGGGGCAAACATTGTTTATATCGTTTGTTAGAAAAAGATCGTAATAAAGATAAAAGATGAACCTTCATATGAAACCAAAGTAATAAGTTAACATTTTGCTGATAAATTCAATTAAACAAAACCTCTTTACTTGAGGAGACGAATAACAGACAATAACAATTCAAATTGCCGATTTTAAAAACCATTTCTTTGTTTGATAAAGTTTAAATTTATACGAATTACATTTAAACAAAGTTTCAATTAAAAAACATTGAAATTAATAAATTTCATACATATTTATGTACTGTGTAATGGAAATCTATTTGATGTTTTTTAATGTATATGAATCCACTATGCGGCATCAGAAGTAAACAACAATGTGGGCGGGGATTGCGGAGGCCGAGTCCTTCTGCTGTCCAGCAACGAATTTTCGTTTTGATTTTGCATGGACTTTTCAAAATTTATGCGCTATTTGAAATGTAACGCACGTGCGTGTATGTGTGTGAATATAGTATGTATACATACATACATACGTATATACATATATACATACACATATATACGTACTGTGTGTGTGTGTGTCTGAGCTTTAAGATTTTATTCTTAGATCGGAATAAAGGTTGAATTTTAAAAGCAGCAACAGCAACCAAATTTACAATTATCCAAGGAATTGAAATTATTTTTGTACATTTTCTTTGCATCAAACAATAAATATTTGAAATCCATTTGAAATGCATCAAACAATATATATTTGAATTCCATGACAAGTGGTAGAAAAAAAGCTTAAAATAATTATAAAATTTGCTTTTTATCAATTAATTTTTTACTTTATCTGTAGAAATTTATAGAACTTAAATTTCCAAAGTTGGCTTAAAATATTTAAATATTTTTCTTAAAAATTATTAATAAGTTGAACTATAATTTTGCAATTTGTATTGCTAAGTGTTTGAGATGTTCAACAAGTTCAATTATTATTGAAAATCAATCGCTTACATTTATAAAAAGTTCTTTGAGTGAATTGAGAAACTGGAATGAACCTTTTCTGTGCTGACCTTAACTCGTTATCTTTTGGAAATCATGGACCAATTTGATAAAAGTTGACTTTTGAATAGCCTTGCAATTGAAAAACATGAAGGTATTAGAGGTAGTCAAGGCATGAACAAATTTATATTTCAAATCATTTTTTTTGGTCAGGAAAATTTGTTGTTTTATAGAAGCAATACTACAGCATATCCAAATAATATTTCAATTTAAATTCACCTATATTGAAAAAAAAAATCAGAATATTGAAAGTTATGATTGCTTGTGTTAAGCCGGTTGCAAATTGAGGTCCTAACGTAAACAAATCCTCGGAAAGCAATCGGGCCAAAAAATTTGTTCTATTATTTACTTAACTTGTTCTTGATTGAGCTCTTTATTGCTTTTAAAATTAACAAAATGGTAGCCCAGCAAATTTATTTTCAAGACTTCTGGGAAACAGACAATAGTTTATAAAAAATCCAAATATACTAAAGGGATATCCATCGTCTAAGCACTAGCTTTCAATAACTACAAAGCAGCTTTTTAAGGAACAGAGGTCCCCAGTTCAAAAAATTTAGTTTTAGAAAAATTGCGTTTAAAATTTTAGAAGTGCCTCACTCCCAGTTGACGTGACTCGAAATTTTTAAAGTATACTTAGGACTAGCTTAAATTTTCAACAATTTCAGTTTAAGAAAACGCAAAAGAAATTGAGTTTCAGTAAAAGTTCTTACTGTCCCTTGATCCTTATTTCAAATGATCTACCGATATCTAAAAGGCAATATCTTCATCTCTTTCACTATGCTGTAATGAATATACCAATGATTTGCTTTCTCCGTTGCACACCAATAAATTGCTTTGACATGTATTCTTTGAGAAACTCGACCAAACAATAAAAGCTACCCTCAAAAGATCCTATGCTTAATTGGAAGATATATAATACGGATGTCAGATGTCCGGTGAACGAAATTTGATGAGCAATCGCTGACTTGGTAAAACTTTTTGACTCCGGTTTAAGAAAAGCGTCTTTAGAAAAAGAACTATTAATTTGGAGCCTATCTTTTCTATAGTAAGGACATAGTGGTCCAATCCAATGAATTCATGAACTTCACGTACGCACTAATAGGTTGATATACCGGATTTCGCACATATATGTGACTCAATAACTTTTACTTGTATTAACTTTTGATTGTATTACTTAACTTAACTTTTGATTGTATTCAATAATATATATACTTTATGGTATTGGAAGGTTTATATCTCAGCCTTATAATAAATTCTCAATCATTTTTCACTTGCAACAATATTGTTTCCCATATTTATTGCATACTTTGTGGCTGCACTTGAAAAATCGTTTTTTATACCCTTGCAGAGGGTATTATAAAATTGGTCAGATGTTTGTAACGCATAGAAATATACATTTCCGACCCCATAAAGTATATATATTCTTGATCAGCATCAATAGCCGAGTCGATTGAGACATGTCCGTCTGTCCGTCCGTCCGTCTGTCCGTCTGTCTGTTTAGCCATGCGTTTTCGAGCTTAAATTTTAAGCTACATGGTTGAAACATGAAAAGTTAAGTTCCTCAATCGATTGAGCAGGTAAAGTTTAAAAATTAGTCGGATCGGATAATTATCACCGGAGCTATTAACTAAAACGTAGAGGTACCACGCGGTGTGTGAGAGAGACAGAAACATTTGCGTTGTGTTGTTGCACAGAACGAAATTTAAAGAGCGAGATGCCATGCGCTTGCTATATGTATATGTATGTCGAACTAGCTTAAGTGAGTTAAGTGAGGATGGTGGCGTAGTACGTAAAGATCGGTCGCACGATGGTTCGGTGTTTGGTGGATTCGATTCTCAGTGAATTCGGGAAAATTTTTAGTTGAGTTTTCTCTTCAATTACTTTAAAAATTTTGTTTTCAAATTAAATAATAAAACAATGAAGCTGCAAGGGTATACAAACTTCGGCAGAGCCGAATTTAGCTTCTTTGATATTTTTGTAGTCAAATTGGCAAACTTTGGCATATATTTAAAATAGCAAATTGGTGCTTATATTTATATATTTGAAGCAAATAGTTAAAATAAAAGACTTTAATAAACCTAATAATAAATATAAACTTTTTCAGCGTTATCTTTTATATTTGTTGTGCGGTGAACTTTTATTTCCATATGCAAAGGTCTTTTTATTTGTAGTACTCTTTGACGTTTTACTGCATATATGTGCGACAAGATTTGATTTTCATATGAAATAGAAAGTGCAATTTATTCCAAAAATATTTCAACAAAAAGAAATATTCTCCTTTTTAAACAAGTATTACTAAAGAAACAAAAACAAAAAATCACAAACATTTAAAAAATCCTCGAGACTAAACGAAATTGTTACATCTAAAACAGGTATATATTATATGTACATATATGTTATACGTATACAAAGATGAATTCACAAAATTTTAATCAAAAACGAAATACTGTCTTGTTAGCAGTTAATAGGGCAGGTCAGAAACACCATGGCGGATGAGTAATTAGTTGTGCGCCTTTTGGGTATGCAATGAATTTCCCAGATATGTTTTGGTCTGTAAAAAGGGATATATGTATGTATTACACATCTGTATATTTCATTCACAATTTTGATTCGATCAATTTTAAAGAAACCATCTGTTAGTCTCGACTCCAATTTCATTGATGACCCTTAAGATGTGGTAAAAAGAATTTAAGAATGAATGTGTAAAAGTTCGCAATTTTACACTCTGGAAAACATATCAGACTTCACTACTAAACAACTAGTGGATATCCTTTTGCTTAATCGAAAGCAAATCAACTATTAAAACAAAAAGTTGGGAAAAGTTAGAGTAAATAAAAAAAATTAATAACTTTTTTGTATTCCTATTTTGTCTTAACTCTTTAAATTATAGTTTAACATTCTTAAATAATATTTAATCATTTATTTTTATTCATTTACTTACAAATGTTTCCATGAATTATTGCATCATTGAGAATAAATGACCATGTTATATATATGTATAGATCGGCGAAGAATTAAGTTTTTAATTTGTATTTGAGGGTTTGGCATATATATAAAAATCTCGGCTACTTAATACGATTGTTGAAATTTGAAAACAAGAATATATCCATTTGTTCGTTTTAATCCATTAGAAGTGATATGTTAGAAGCCACGAGGAATCAATTAAGAAGAATCTATCAAGCAGATAGTAAGACAGACAGACAGACAGACAGTAATTTTTTACCCTTCCAAAAAGGGTTTGTTAAGTTTGCTCAGAAGTTTGCAACACATAGAAGTAAGCATCTACTACCTATTCTTGATCAGCCCAATGATCTGAGTTGATAAAGACATATCTGTCTGTTTTCTGTCTGAATCAGTAGGATGTCCTCCAGGCTCTTTTGGCTACAGAGCTGAAATTTTGCAAGTACATAATCCATCGATCAGATGACTAAATCATACAGCTCCCATAATCATAATCGACATTACGTTTAGAGCAATAACTTGGTTGCTCGAAATCGAATCGAAATACATAAAAATATCCTTATTTAGTGAGGTTAAGGTTTAAAAAACGGAAACAAGATGATTTCGGCAGACATTCTTAAATTTACTTTGGGCCACCCTTTATATCTGGACTAGGCCTAAGACTACACAACAATTGAACGTAAGAAGTATGGAACTCGTATTCACCACAATCAACAACAACTTTTGGCCACTAAATACATACTTGCATAGTTCAGTTCTTTAAGGCGTTAATCAAGTTCTTAACAAATTGTAATTGACTCTAAAAAACAAGACGTCACTCCCGTCACTGACGAATTCCCATTTTCTGAGAAATGCATGAATAACAGCAAGATTCCTAATTAAAAACCTAATTCTCCATCGATGGTTAACCGTCCGATACGGCTGCTTCTAACCAAAATTAATCATTTCTCCAAGGGCATTTTGAGAATAAAAAATAAATTTTAATTTTAACGAAACAAAAAAAATTCTATGCACAAGATAAAAAATATCCTAAACGCTAATATAATGTATAAAAGTTTAAAATTCATTCGTCGTCGATTATCTCAACGTCACTGTTGCCATCTCCAGATTGAGTAGACTCCTGTTGTTCATCCATCTCGTCACGCAGATCTTCAATCTCTTCTGTATACTTTCGATGAACATGTGCCAACTTTTCGTTTAAAAAAAGACCAAAATTCCATTAAATTGTGCTACCAAATTATTAAGTCTAATTTGTACTTACTTCGGCTTCAAATTCCCTGCGTGCTAGCACCAGTCTTTTCTCGCAAAGTTCTTCGCACAATTTTATTTTTGATTGAAGAATTTCCTGATGGGCTTCATACAACTCTTTACGCAGCTTCTCCTCCTGCAGTTGTAGTTTAAGGACGGTATCAATAAGCAAACGTTCGTTGGCAACGCGCAGGCTATAAAAAAATAAATTGATTATATTATTATTAATAGCTGTTGACTAAAAGCCAACTGATGATTCGATAAGTTGATTAAACAGACCGATATGAATAGATGGACTCGGATACTATTAATTGCTTAATTAATACTTACTTTGCATTTTCCAACTCCAAATTTTTTATGTAATCGCTATTTTGGGTTGAGATGCCAACTGAAGAATCAATAAAGCCAGAATATCTTGTGCTGTTATAGGTTTTCGTCGGCTTCTTGAAAACAATGTCTTTGGCTATTGAGGCAAAGTTGAGAACGTTTAGATTCTCCTCATAGAATTTATCCAGTGGTGTCACAGTGACGATCATAGACAGACGTTCCATGCCTAGCAAGGATGCCTGCAAAAGCATGGTTAGCTTGGAGTCACGATATGGTATATTAGTTTTTTTCCGGGTTGGGATAGCGGCTGCATCCAGACAACGACCAAGAACCATAAGCGATGTATTGATATTCTGGGCTTCTCTGAGACGAGAGCCGACTATTCCAGTCTTATCCACTCGCTCCGATCCGGCCAAATCGCAGAATTTGTACGTATTCTGGGTGGTTACCCCCGAACGGTGATACTTGAGGACATCAATAGAGAAAATGCAATGCGATCGGCTTGATTTTGCATTTATTGCAGTAGAGGCACAAGTGGAACGCTGTTGACCCAAGCGCAGCAATCTAAGTGCCTCCTCCGCATTTAATACGAACACCCGGGTTAGTCCTTTGACGAACACTTTGCCATTGCTTCCAACAATTTTTAAATTCCGACGTGGAGTGGCAGCTATTTTGGCCTTTCGCGGCGGCAACTCGAGCAGATCATACACAGATTCGTTATATATCTCTAGGAAGGACACCCATATCATTACGGAAACATCGCTCATTTCTTTCGGCTCGAATGTGTGATCACCCCGAATCACCTGCTTAATGCGCTCATGATGGGTAGTTATATCTGGGCATAGTTCTAGCAATTTGCTTCGAATTTGTTGTTCCTTAACGGTTGCATCATCCTGAAGGAACACCATAGACTCGTTAACTATCTTGAGCTTGGGCATGTGATATATATTCAAACTATACATGGTGAATATGTTATCGAGGGCACGCGGTACAATGCCGGCTCGAATATCGTCGCCTGTTTGGGGTGGAACACAGTTAAATTTGCTCGAATCTGGAAACTGCAACACTTACCAAGCAGAGTATATGTCTTGCCTGATCCAGATGTACCGTACGTCATGATTGTTGCGGACTCCTCGTCTGCGATTCGTGGACCCACGCAAATGTCGTACACATCCCGTTGACCAACTGTGCTATCGAATATGTTAGTGAAGCTGAAATGCTTTTCCATGCGGTTCACATTGTTGCTGGTGTTTTCAGTTGCTGCATTCATTGTGATCAGAACGTTTCCGCAATCGGAGATGCTGTAGCCTTTGGACGAAACCTTCACTGGACGGAGACGTAGATATACCTGCGGGCCAGACTCGGCATCGCTATGGCTATCTCCTGTTGTGGTGCTTGATCCCTCATATTCCGATTCAGTATCAGAAAGTGCAGTGTCGGAAGAGTCACTTTCATCGGATTCGGGAATTCCATTAACATCGAATAAGCGCTGCTGCTTCTTGGGCCGTGGTCGAAAGCGACGATCGATGCTGGGATCACGAGCCATCAAAAAGGAGCGCACTTCGCGTTTATTTTGATTGAGGTGATTATTTTCCATATCCATTACAAAATATTATTTTTAAAACTTTGTGCACATATACAAAAAAGAAATTCAACAATTGGCGGTTTTTTTTCAGACGCCTTTTAGTTTTACTTTTCAGAGTTGTTGCTTGTATAAAAGTGAGTGATTATCGATTGACTGATAAATTAGTCAACAACTGCTATGAACTATCGATATTTATACAGAAGGGAATTATGAATAGAAAAACTGAATTGCCCCAAAAATAAAATTAAATAGTTTTCGAACTGTAGGCATACAAAAATATTACAAAACTTGATAGCGTTGATAATTTATAGTCAAGGCAAAAAGTATATTTATTGATGTTGCCAATTCAAGTAATGGTGTTTTGAATTTCGACTTTCAGTGGCGACCTCTAGCTACACAGTGACATTTTTTCAACAGTGACAACCCTATTGCCTAGCCGCGAAGCAAACAATAATTTTCGAAAGTAACAATTTTTTTCCCAGGGCAAAGCAAAACCGCCAATAACTATAGAAGTTGAAGTGAAATTGAGTCGTAATGGATTATCTACAAAATCATGCAGTGGGCAGCTGTAATAACAACAACCAAGACTCGCCGACGCATCAGCAACCAGATGCAGGTCTTGTTCAAGCTATGGGCTATATGCGGGAATTTAACAGTCAGGCAGCAGCTTACCAGCTTCTCAAGTCGGAGGAGTCCCTTGTGCTTTTGCAACGTAGCATTGCTTTGCTGGGCACTACGGTGCATCCACACTATTATGCCCCCGGCCCGGAGAATGTAGAGTTGGCAAAATTTTTTGTTGATCTCCATGCCCTAATGGGCGCACTGGATGGTGATGGCGACAATGACACTCTGTGGGCATGCGTGGCTCTGGTTCAGCATTGTAGCCGGAATTTGGAGGCTCGAATGGCTATAGTGGAAAAATATTGCTATGTGCCACTTCTCAGCTTTTTGTTGAGACGTACAAAGCGCCAGGAGCGTGTGCATCGTCTGTTAGTTCTGTTACAGGATCTAACTTATGGCATACGCATTGACTGGGAGGAGCCGTATCTTGTACAGCTGCTCGAGCATCTCGTGGATATCATACACAATGTAGATGGCGATGAAAACAATCCAAACTCTGCTGCCTTGGATACAGGGGATGTCGATGCCCAAGCACTGTTGGCCTTGTCTATATTGGTGAATTTGTGCTATAAAAACTTTGTGGTTTTGTTCCTTTTCCTGCGTACGGTAAACATCTCCAGCTTTTGCAAACGCATTCAGCATTTTGGACTGCTGGCCTACAAGATGCTCATTATCTTGTCGGAGGATGTGCGTCCGTTTGAAGAGCGAGAGCTACACACATTTCTGTTAATGGCATTTGCTGGCATTGAAGATTCTCTCCGGCAGTGGAACGTGGCCCAGTTAAGGCACATTGTGGATTTCCTTTTGGACTCTCAGAGTCATGCGGGACTACATAGGGCAATGCTCTGTCATACACACTACTGTAAGAGTGTTGAAAAGCTACTGGATGTAAGTGGATTATAGATTAATTCAATTCTTGTTATTCTTATGTATTTAATTTACCTTAAACTTTGCAGGTAATCGACTCGCCTCGCTCCATGAATGACTCCCATGAGGAGATACGCAAGCATCAACAAATCTGTCTAGATCTCACTTTTCGGCTTATACGCTATGTCCTCGAACTATCCAACGACTCTAGCAATGATGTAATTAGTTTGGATGCCATTACTAAACGGCTTTATGAGCTGATTAGCATCTGGCTGGAGTCTGATGGGTGTGGAGTGGCGGCTATTGAGCTACTTACCATGATGCTACGCTGCAGCAAGCACACTGCTGTGGCCCGTCTTATAGCCTGCAATCCGGGGAGTGTGATCAACTTGGTAACTAAAGCTGAAAGGCCGGAAACCAAACCAGCTCAGGTCACAGCAATTCTCCAACTGCTGTTGGATCTCCTTGGCGAGTCGGAAACACAAAAATTGGTTCTCTCCAAGATTTCGGAATCATATTTTGATAAAATTTTAGCCGGTCCGCTGGCGTTAGTACCCCAGCAATTAAACAGCCAATCACTGAGTCAATCTGATGTTGAAAAGTCTGTCTTTTGTTTGTTGCTGCTCATCAACTTTGCTAGCATTGCCAAAAAGGCGTACTTTGACAAATGCTGTTCTTTGCTCGAGATGCCACAAATGCAATATGTTCTGGCCAAGGCCATGGATAGTGGCAATGAGCATTTGGTTTCTGCTTTTTTGCAAATCGCTCAGTTCGAACATTTCCCCAAGGCAGCCGTAGCCAAGGTGAGTCCTAGAAAAATAATCCAATGCTTGGTAAACAGAAACATAGTTCTTGATATCCCCATTTCTCTATCCTGGACAGCAAGTGGCAACCATTAATAGTGGGAATAAGAGAACAGCTGCATCAAACTCTCGCGACCAAGCAGAGCAGTGGCGCAATCTTAGTTCCATACTTAAGGGCCATCGCTCCCTAATCGACAAGGAGCTAACGCAGCGCGTCAATGCATTAATCGGTAGCATTGACAGTTCGCTGAGGCAGAACAAATTACAGTCCGCACCCGTTTCCCAAGTAATTGAGTTGTATAACCATCGCATCAACAGTCTCAACACAGGAATGATCGGAGTTCAGCAGCGGCTGGAGCAGGCCAGCTCTCAACTGACCAGCAGCATACAGTTGGTTAACGTTCAGAATGCGGAGTTAAAACAGTTCCAAACCAAAAACTTTGAACTGGTTGTGAGCCAGGAAAGGTGAGTGGCATGACCGCAAAATAATTAATTGCCCATTAAATATTTACTTATCATGTGTGTAGATTGCAGGCCCAGTGCAAAGATCTGCAACAGCAGACAATTAAATTGAAAAGCAATATGAAAAATGCCCTTAAGCAAATATCCGAAAATGGCGAGCACCTTAAATCCAGCGAACACCACCTGACCATAGAGAAATCCAAAGTGGCCACCCTGCAAAAGGAATGCGGTGAACTTAGGACCAACTTAAATACCAAGACCGAAGAGTTAATCAAGCTTGATGCGCTTAGTAAGGATAATGTAAGTTTTTTTTGTTCTTCAGTTAGGGTCATTATGCAATTATGTGAGTTTTTCTCTTTTCCGCTAGGTCTCACGCATCGATAAGCTGAAAAAATCGGTAGTTGCCTATGAGCAGGACATTAGGGAGAAACTGAAAACGATTGAAGAACGTGAACGCGAATTGGCAAAAACGAATAAAATTCTGGAAGAGCAACGTGAGTCACGTAAAAAATCAGAAGATCTGGTTTGTGTGCTCGAGACGCAGCTGCAGGAGAAGAAGCAACAAATCGAACAACTGGAAACGGAACTTAAAGAAACAGAAGATATGCGCAAGACAATTATGAGTCTGATGGAAAGCAAAAGGCCCAAGCGCAAGACTTAATTTTAACTAGTGGTACATACTATATACATATATGTGCGTCTGTCAATTAATTCAAGAATATATATAGTATAATTAGAAATAAACAAATAATTAGAACACCCAAATCTGTCCAAAAATGTCCTTTAACATATATTCTTGCTGCTTTTATCAAGATTCAGTTTTTTTTTTCTTGTTTATAGGCTGCATATAATTTCTATACGGCTGATCAGCATGTTAGCCAAAAGTTTGGTATTATTTGATTCGATTTAATTTTAGGCAAATTTATATAACTAAAGTTCGAAAGTATTTTCTATTTATAATCGATTTCCTATTCAAAAATTAAATATTTTTTTGTGTTTTTATTACATTTACATATGTATGTAGCTAAATGAATTTTGTAATAACCGTGAGATCTTGAATGCTAATAATAATACTTTTTGGAAATTGTTTAATTGTTAATAAATCTCCCTAAATCTTGAATATTAAATGACAAACCATATGTTGAACCCGTTCATGCAGCATTCAAAATTGTGTGTTTGCAATCGTACATGACACAAGTATCAAATATATATATGTACATACGTACTAAGTATATATTCGATGAACAGGTGGTGAATTGCATATAAGGGGCTACCATGATATAGTCCACTGATTATACTATATCTTCGAATCAAAAAAAAAAAATGTGCTATGTTAATTAACAGCAAACTGCAACTCAAAACTGTTAAAAAAAACTATGGTCGAAAATAGTTCATCTCGATTCTTGAAAAGTTATAAGTAATACATGGTTAGGTTTGATAAATCGTAAAGTCTATCATAGTATTATTCTGCATATAGCTTCAACAGCATTGATCGATTGCAAACGGTTTTTAGATAAAAAACTTTCATGTTTTTTAAGTGATTGCCAAACCCATTGGTACAAATCGGGCGGTAAAACTACTATGAACTTTGTTACAAATGTATTCAATTTGCCTTTCAACCATGGAAAACAAAAATATCCTTTTATTGCTTTATATACATATACATTTTACTGTATATTGCACTGACAATAAAACATACATTGTAATTTATTGTTTTTATGTGCACATACAAATAAAATTCCATTACAAAAGTTCCAATATAACCGACAATAAAAAAAAAATTAAATATAATTTACAATTAATTGTTTGTGTATGTGGTTACATTTATATATTTACATATATATAAGTATATGTAAATATATATATATATATATGCATAAATATAAGGTATGTTTGTATATTTTTTTATATAAATTTACTAAAAAAAATGAATGTTCGCTATATAGTTGATTATCCATTTATAATTATTTATAATTCATCGTTCACTTTACGCTTAAATGTCTCTACATACATTGCGTGTCACACAGTTGAGCGCAATGCTGCCTAAGTGTCCTAACAGAGAGGATATCAAAAGGAAAACGAATCACAAAATAAAGCAACAAATATTGTCGGAGGCGGGGATGGGTCAAAAAAAAGTGGAGAAACGGCATAAAAGTATGTATCTGTATGTACAATGCACCTGGATAAAAAAAAAAGAAAGGAAACTAAAATGTGAAGGAGGAGGAATGCGGAGCTAAGGGAACCATCATCGTAGTCAATGTTGCCAGCACCACAGTTAACTATTATTTTCCTTTAAGAATGTTTCCGCTCATATTTGTTGGCCGTTAAATTGATTACTGATGATTATGAGCCAAAGTGCTCCTTATCCTGATCGATTGCGGCAAACTTGTAGCTGCCAAGGCCATCGAATTGCAAATAGTAGTCGTGATGTACCCAAAGGGATTTGCGATGGGAGACAGTAAATAGCGTGATGCCCACCTCGCGGCAATAGCTGTACATCTTGCCTTCGACATCGACAGACACGGCACTGGTGCATTCATCCAGAATGGCAAACTGCGGTCGGTGGTAGAAGAGTCGTGCCATGGCAATGCGCTGCTTTTCGCCGCCAGACAGAATATCGATCCAATCTTCAATCGCATCAAGGCCATTCTCGCGATGCTCCAAATACGTGAGTTGCACAATTTCCAAATAGTGTATGAGATCGTCGTCAGTTTTGCCCAAACGTCGCATATCTTCCCGTGTATGCGGATAGATTATCTGCCGAAGGTAACGCAAATAAACAGTGAAATGGTTACATGGTGGTTAACATCATGGTTATCTCATAGTCTTATGGATAAAGATGCTCACCTGATCGCGCAAAGTGCCCAGTGTCATGTATGGTCTTTGAGGTATATAGAAGAGTTTACCACGCGACGGTTTTGTCACCTTGCCGCCCCAGGTGGGCCATAGTTCGCCAAGAATGCGGAATAGGGAGGATTTACCACAACCATTGGGACCACAAACCAGAACATTAGTTCCAGATCTAACCGAAAGAGGAAGACATAAGGATTAACTTTTCGCTTAATAAATATGATATTTAGTCTTACTTCACTTCAAAGGTGAGCTCCTGGAGCAAAACGTCGCCATTGGGTGTTACGAGGGGCACCTTCTCGAATCGTATGATATTGTCTTCAAAGGACATGATACCCTTATTGGGGCCAAAACTACTCGCTGACAGGCCATTGTTTTGCGTTATGCTATTGCCATTGACCATGGTCCGTTCGTAAGTGCCTTTGTTAAGATCGCCAAGAACTTTAATAAGCTCTGTCATACGGGCGGTAAAACCAGCTAACCGTGACATTTCCCGTCCGGCCAACACCAGCCTGCCGATGGCCTCCGCCAATTTCACCAGCATACGGCCATAGGTGTAATATGCCTGCAAACGTTGTCCACTCTGTTCACCAGAAAGCAGAGGATGGTTTTCAGCAAAGAACGGAATAGACACCGCATAGAATCCCACGATCGAAGCAAAATCTAAAAGGGATTAGAAAAACATTATCCATCTGAACTTATCTATCAATCCGAAAGCAACCCAAAACCAATTAAAGGCTGTGTTTAACATCTCTCTTTGCCAACATTTAGCTTAATTTTTGCTTACAGTGAAATGTTTATCTAAAACCGAAATATATGAAAACAATCTTTGATTAGTTTTGGATTGAATTGCATTCAAGAAATTGCGGCACACATTGATTTTCGTTTCACACAAACACAACTGAAAAACTGAAAGCAGCCGCCCTACTTGGTAAAAATCTGATTTTGCAATTTTGTTTATTAATATTATTATAAAATCGAGCAATTAAATTATTTCTTCAGCTTTATAAATGTTATGGCATTCCTCTTTTCATTTAACATTTATTTGAATGATAAATGAAACAGCTGCTCGATATGTAAGTTAAACTGTTATATAACCGTTATACAGTGGATAAAACAACCGTTATACTCTGAAAATTTAATGTCAGAGACTCTTAGCAGACAATAATTTTGGTTTGCGAGATTTCGAAAACAAATTTAAGAGAAATTTCTTGAGGTTTCCAGCACGCCTTTAAAATTGAAAAATTATTCACTTACATTTGCCAATGATATTATCGATGATGCCCATGCTGACCCGGAACTCTAGGAATTTGCGCAAATGCGAGCGCAGCTTGGAATAGCTGGCCAGCAGGGTGAGCTTTTCCCGGACATTGCCTTGATAAAAGGCAACTTCCTCGGAATTGGTTATCAATCTGCTATTCACGTAACGGAATTCACCCTCCAGCTTCTGCTCTTCGACAGTCAGGCGACCCGTTGGCCGTCGCAGACGTGTTAGGAAGACACCGGCAAAGAGCAGATATAGCATTAGGATTGAGGGCGTTTTGCCGCCCAAATTCACTGTCAATCTGTAGACATAGATAAATATATCTAACACCGGTTTGCTAATGTTTGAATATAAATCTGTAGCACTCTCGCAGAACTTGTCAATATCTGTGGTAAGAAGCTGATCGGCATTGGCTATTCTATTATCCAAATTGGACATTTTGTAGTAGGTATATCCACTGAGAGAGAGAGAGAGAAAGAAAGTAGCGATAAATCAGTTGTTAAATGGAATATATATGTATATATATGTATGTATATAGTCGTATACTCACTTTAGGTACTGACTGTACAGATGATGTGTCAAATTGGTACGAAACCGTAACTTCAACTCGCCTAAACTCCACTTAAGAACATTGGTAACCACGGAAATCTACGGAAGATGTTAATTAAATTAATTGAACTCTCTGGCGCTGATTTCTCTATGTGGGTATTTTTTTTTTTAATTTCCACTTACCGCAGGCAAAGCAGTTAGATATTTAAGTAGCGCCGTCTTGAATTTCGTTCGATTCATGTGAATAATGGTGCTCTCGACAACAGTTGCATTCTGTATCATCCAGATGTCGCTCACCGATCGCCCAATGAGGGCGGCGGCCACCAAGAATAAAAGACCCGTCTCAATGCTCCAAAATCCTGGTATAAGAATGGCTGAAATCGGAAAATTGGTAAAGAATTATTGCCCAAGATAGAAATTCAATCTGACTTACGTAACAATTGTCGCAGCTGTTTAAAGAATACTGAATTAACGTGCGCTTTGCTCGACTTTTTCTCCTTCTTTTCGGCAATTGTATATTGGATTTTGTCATTTTGGCCAGAGTTTCTAAGCGAGAAGAATAAGAAGAAATGAAAAGACACATAAAAGTTAAGAGGACACACAAAAAGAGAAAGGACATCTGTCCACATTTATTAATCCATGTTACTACATGTACTAACTGCACTACTAATTAAAAGGAGATTCTTACAGGTAACCGTAACCCGTTCACTATATAGAAATCTTCTATGGCCTATAATTGATGAATGGCTAGGTGGTTCATCCACGTCAATATAAAAAATAATGTGTCGGGCAAAGTGCAAGTTTAAGGATCGCCGCCATCATCTGCAAGCATCCAAATCGATTGGACGTGGGTGTGGATGTGAATGTGGGTGAGACGACGTCTACAGACAAGGCAAAGTACAAAGATCAAAAATATTCTGGGCTTATCTGTAGGTGTCGCGTGGTATTTTTCCCGGTTTTATTAAAGATGATGACTAGTAATGACTGGCACATTTTTCTATTTCTCTTTCTTTTTTGTTTGAGATTTTTTAGACTATTATTGAGATTTATTTATAGAGTTTTTTTTATGTGATTTGTATGTATGTATCCTATTAGTAAAAAAAAAAAAATTTACATAGCGAACAAAACACGTTTTTGGGTCCATAGGTCAAAATCTTTTCATTATGATGACGATGATCGCAAACTGTCTCCAACTGGGTAGCTAATCTTGGCTAGCCTATCACAAATCGATTAGACCGAAATAACACAAGATGTTTTCTGAGCGACTGATTAAAAAAAGAAAAGAAACTTGCTCTCTTTCTAGCAAATACAATGTATTTTTTGTTCTAGTTTTTTTTTTTTTGATATGCGACAATTTTAGCTTTACTACCACCTTTCAGGGGTAAAGTACAGAAATCTACTTTTGCTGCTTGTTAATGTGTATATGTATGTATATACATATATACATTGTATACACTGTACATGCTTTAATGTACATATGTAAAGGTATTATCAGTCTGCCTGATAATAAAACATGTGTTATCTAGAGAAAGGTACACGTCGCAGTTGACGCTACCATTTGGCTCTGATATACATTTTAGTTTATTTAACATCGCGATCCAAGTTATGCTTATGCATATTCTTTAGAGAGAAACCGAATATATCGTATCTAGATCTAGAAACATTAAACATACATTTTCATACCCTTCTGGTGACTATAATTACAAAGGTCTGACGTCTTATTCCCATAGCATGCAAAATTTACTCATGATTAATAACCGACTCGATTTATCCTTTGCCGTCTGTCTGTTTCAATGCTTCTTTAAGATAGAAACTTTTGAGCTATAAATATGAAAATCGGTATATAAACTTTTTAAATGTGTATGTTGAATAAGCTCTTGAATTCATCGGATCGGACAACTGGTGATAACCACCGGTGACTGGTGTAAAATAGAGTTCTAGAAAATATTTTCTTTATTTTAACGTCAATATGTTTGTACGATTCTACACTTTCTCACCAAACTTCGTTACCAAAGGACAGTTATACATATCATATATCTAATATTGGAAGAATCAATTTTTAGAATACCTTAACAATTTTCGTACTTAGAACGTATTTAAAGTTATACATCATATTGCTAAAACCCGATTGGATAAATACAAAAAAGTATTAACAGTGCGAAGAAAGTAAAATATTTGTATAAGAAGTCTAGCGGTATAAAAGATATAGAGAAATTCTCGCCGCATGGGTTTCTTATAATTTGAGAATTGCAAGAGTATGCAAAATTCGGCAGCCCTCGTTATCTCATTCGGTTATCTGATTATGTACAAATCCTTCTCTCTCTCTCAGGGCCTTCAATTGGTTTGTCATTATTATTTTAATCAAGTTAATAGGAGATATTTGTTTGCCGTAAATGTATGTTTGTATATGTATAGGTATGTATGTATACATATATGTACGCACATTCATACATACATATGTACATATATTCGCAATGTTTGACTTATCCAGTTTCAGTTAATATACCAAATTGAGATGACTACATTAATACATATTTTTATTTCAATATCAGTACGAGGCATTTGAAAGAGTCTCCCACTACCGGTTTTCCGTCTTTGTTTTTTTTTTTCATTAACAATTCACCTGTTGGATTCATATAGAATATCTTTGCGTCGACCCTCTTGCTTCTTTCGTTTTAATTAATTTCTTGTTGCTTTTTTAGTTGATTTTAGCACTTAAATTGGGCTAATTTAATGCATTAAATGAAGCCGACAAGTGTCTGCGAGTTTTTGCAAATTTTGAGCTTTGATTTCAATGCATACATTTGCATGCAGAACCCTTCTGCATTGTCCCTTTTGATTAATAATAATAATAAACATTTACGATACCATCAATATACATTTTATTTATGCATTTTTTAATTGCTGTCGTGAATGGGTCGTTGTGCTGGGCCTAGTAGACCCAAGTCGAATTGCGTAACAGTCGAGGAAAAAAAAACAACAACAAAAAAAGCAAAAGAAAGAAGAAAAGAATGAAAAACAAGAAAGAAAGAAAAAAAACCGAGAGAGCAAAAGTCTCCGAGCTGTACAACCGGCTACAGGTAAAATTTGATGGCAAAGTAAACAAAAATTAACATTTATTCTGACCGGTGTGTGAAATGAGCAATTCAAGTCGGCGACTGTCGCCGACTACACACACATGCGTACGTAAGTATTATATTTGTAGGAAAGTAAGTATGTATGTATGTACATATATACAAAAGTTTGTGAATATGTGTATATGTACATATGTGTACAACATTTGTAAAAAGAAAAGCAAAGCAAAAACCACATCGAAAATAAAAACAAAACACACACGTATCATGTGTGCATGGTTTACAAGCAGTCAAACATTTTTTCGTCTTTGAGCAATTAAAGCGATATTTACTGTAATACGAGGGTAACTGTAACAGTTGTGTTTCAGAGTGGCAACGCCAGCATTGAAGTTAAAACGCAGTAAAAGTAAGTCGTAGTTACAGAAAGAAAGAGAGAGAGAGGGAAATATCCAATCGATTGTTGTACGGCTTTCACTGTTTTGTGGTTTTTGTTGCAATTTTTAAGAGAGAGGGAGAGAGATTCTCAAAAATGTATGCATAATCAACTATTTTCTAATAACTGAAGGTAAAAACATACTTTTCAAATAACCCACGCATTAAGTATAGCAGTATTTGAGATATTTAAAGATGTTATAAAATTATGACTTCTGCAAAAATTCAACTTCAGCCCATTTTCCCATGGAGACCAGGATTGATACATACATATGTATGTATCTACATGTGTATGTATGTATATGTATGTACGTACATACATACATACATATGAATGTATTTCCCAATCATTCACATAATGTGAGACTGACTCCAGGGGGTTCGGCTTCAATGTTGAATGCCATTACACTAGACAGCCGGAGTGGACTTTTGGACGCGCAGATTTGCATTTTACGCCCAGTGCTCCTCCTCTAACCCTCCCCCCCATCATGCAATAAAACACAATGCAACAATCGACTAGACAAATAACTTATGAAAACAACTTAACAAAACGAAATATTTAACTAAGCGACGACTTTAAGACACCCTGTATTTTTTGTTCGTTATATGTTGCAATTAATTTTAATTTGTTTTGTTTTTATTTATTTTACCTTCTTTATACAGAAAAATAAGAATATTTAATAAACAGTAATAAAAGATGAAGCAATTTATTTATAGTATTAGAAATTCACATAAATAAATAAAAGAAAATAAATTCATTTGAAATAGAGTCGATGGGTCCAGTTTGTTACAGTTTATTTTGGGTTTAATTTCAATTTTGTTGTAAATAAATAGTTTACAAGAATATCTATAATATCGAAAACTAAATTGTTTTTATTTAAAGATAATGTTCTTTACAGTTTTAATGTATATTTAACATTGTTGTTGTGGTATACATACATATATGTATCATTTGAATGAAGCAACCGATATGCCGCCAAAATATTGCTTAATTGGTGGTGGCAACAACACGAAATATGCAACATTGCACTGGACAAATATCCGGCCAGGTATATATTTATATATGTACATATGTATGTACAACCGGCTGGCTAGGCGGTTTTAAAAGTTAATTAAAATATCTAAAAAAATCCATTGCAAAAAAAGGCAAATTTTATTTACTATTGCATTGGTTAATGGAATGACTTCACATTTCTATTAAATATCTTTTTATCTACGTACATTTATACTACATATGTATGTACGTATATGTATATACAAATATGTTTGTTTGCACATTCCTATATTGTAGTAATCTATTTAACTAATTGCATTGGACATGCGAAAAACCCCGACAAGAATTAACAATTTCGATTAATTAAAAGATCAAACTAGTGTACACCCCTCCTCGTCCCCCTTCTCAAATAAGTATAGATTAAATATGCAATCTAATAACCCAAATGGATTCAAACAAAGGACACACACACCCGCACACCAATACACATACATACAAATATCCCTTTGACCGTAATGTATATCTGTGTATGTATGTTTGGGGCAATGTGAATAATCATTTATGACAACGTCGATGATAATTTTGCTTAATATTACTAAGTACTCTTTTTTTGGTGCGATAAGATTAGAGGGCTAAACTGAATTCGTATTCCAAGTACATCTATACGTTCAATATACTTACGCGTGTGTGTGTGTGTGTTCTTATCGCTGCTTTCTAATGGGGTTGGAAGATCAAAGGTAAGCTAAAGGTAAGCTAAAGGTATATACATTTATTTCACCTTTGCCAATCCATCTATCAAACTATTTAACTCACAGTGAGGAAAGTGATTGCAGTGCACTCAACAGTTGGTTTTAGCATGAATTAAAGTACATTAGTGTGTATGTATATGAATTAGATAATTTTGCTAAGAAAAATGTTAAATGTTACAATTGATAGATACAGTAGAACGGTGGTTTAACGGCCCTCAGTTAATCGAGTCGCCAAAGAACACGCATTAAAGGGAATATTAATTAAAATTACTTAAAAACTGTTTAATATTTCAGAGCTTTTTATTTCACCGTTTCATGCGATTTTTTTTTTGTACATTTTAGAACTTTTTTATTACCTGTTTTATTCGATTTTTCGTTAATCTGAGAGCTCCTTTCATCTCATTACATCGAATACACAAAGCTCTACTGTTCTACCAAACTTCAAAAACACACAAAAGGTTTTAAGTATGATTGCTCAACTATTTTGTACTAATATTAAAAAAAGATAACTTGAAAAGTCGTGAATTTCTTTAAAAATCCATCCGGAATACAAAAAACTAAAGTTTTGAAAACAATCCTGACTAATTTAAAAAGATCTAGATTCTAGAAAGAAGCACCAATAAGAGTTCATTGGCAGTTCGTTTTCCAATGTAAGCGAATATATGCATGCATGTATGTATGTAAAAAACGGAACGGATACATAAAGTATCAACTAATAACTAAGATATGGTTACCCAAAGACGTGATCTATACTTATTTATAATAAAATTTCTCTTGCATTTCTCTTGAATTTGGTATCGAAATAATGTTATACAGATATTTTCTATGATATTTCAAAATTTAATATATAATAAAAGGGATCGATGGAACTAGCCACATATAAATGTACATACCTATGTTTAAATTATTAACTGGTTCCAGCCCTTTTTTAGGTGCATGCAGAGCAGGTGCATGTATGGATAGATAAATTAAGGGGGTGGGCGGAAGCTAAAACAAAATTGGAAATATAACATAAAACCAGTTTAACTTCAAGTCCAAGTTCCCAAACTGACCTAGTCCGACATCATACGATCCCCACACACACACACGCACGCATAGAAACATATGTACATATGTATGTATGTACATACATACACATGAATGTATGAACGCGCTGCAAAGCGACACCATATAAATCATATTCAATGTCAAACAATTTTGACCAGAAAGCAAGAGAGAGAGAGGGAGAGAGATGGAGAATTCAAGACCAAGATCAAGACCTTTCCCAATGTGCAATCTGATTATTTTGGATAGTACTATTATGCAGTAGGTCTAATGGGGAGCCTAGAATACTTACCTCTTTTTGCTTGCCATCTTTCCATAGGCAATTATCCAAAGGGCCGCCGTCATGCCAGCAACGCCAACGATGGCGCTTTGATTGTTGGCCAATTTACTGAGCGCCGGAGCCATTTCCAAAGATTTATAGACTTCGAGAGTGCGAGGGGAAACGGAAAGGAGTCGGGAATTGGGATGGTGGTAGTAAAATGAAAATCACCAGCAACAATTTACGCTCGCGTGGGCGTGTTACAAATGGAAGTGATGAGTCTATTTAACTGTCAACTTTTGCTCTTACGCTATTGCATAAATCTTTAATAATTCATTTATAAATTACAATAACACACACTAGCACGGACACACACATACACATTCATATACTCGTGGTTTGTAAACAGTTACTCTGACTGAACCACCCTGTATCCACGCTTGTCCCTTTATTAAAATATAATTTTGTTCCTTTTCTTCTTTTATTTTATGTGGCTCATCGCATCGTTCGTTTCAATTTTTTAACACGCACGCACGAGGAAAATCAGCGGTTAAATGAACGAACAATTTTGCACTTTCCAATTTTGCTGTTGCTGTTGTTGTTTGAATTTGTTGTAGCTTTTGTTGTTTTTTCTTCTTTTTAGTTTTTTTTGTTAATAACAGCCGCTGTTAAGGCCCTGTAAGTGGTAATTAACAGTGTTTTAAGTTTGGAACTGTTAACTAACTTACGCTGCTACTAACGATATACTTATCGATATTTATCGGCAAAATAAATTGTTTTTGATTTTAAATTAAAAAAAATAAATGGGTTCTCAAATCGACCAATCAACTGAAATCTAAGAAATCTTATTTTAAACTAAAAGTCAGTAAAATATCATATGCTTTACAAAGTTCCTATAACTGATTGATTTAATAGACAGATTTCAAATTTACAAATTAAATATTATAAATTTTCTAGTTTATCTCTTTTTTCATATTCGTGTCTTCTTCCTTTGGGATATCGAGAAAGTCTTCTTTATAATTTAACATATCCCTACAAATTAAATTTAACAAAGTTGAAAATTCACAGTCTGAAAAGAAACAACTTACATAACATAGTCCTCTTTCAGGAGGTCTTCTATTAAACGAGTAGTTTGATTTTTAGCATCTGACGTTATTTCTGCCTGTATTATTCCCATTCGTTGGGATTCGATGACACTTTCAGTTAAGTTATTAAGATCACTGGACAGTTGACTTAACTACGGTTTGATATTATGTATGTATTATACAAAACCAATATATGTACGTATTTCTATTACTTACATCATCAGATATCTGTTCCTTATCCTCACAGAATTTGTCATAACGTTCTTGTAGTTTGTCAATATCAGAAACCAGTTTATTATACTGGTCACTTAAATCGTCGAATATTGGATCGGTTAATTCATTGGACGGCTCCATTTTTGATTTTTTATTAAATTGAGTTCAGTTTGATATCAGTCCGATTTTACCAAGTCTATTTCTAAAAATATAATTCGAAAATTTTAATTCGACAGGTAAACCAATCTAACTTGATTTGAAAATAAAATGGTAAACTCTGCCTTGAATTATAACTTATATATACCTACATATTTAGAAGTTTCTCCAACACTGACTACGACTAAAAACTAATAAGAACTAAATTTAGTGCCATTTGCTTGAGAAATAACAAGTTTTTCATACCAAAACCTTTTCCCCCTATTAATTCAATGGAAGAGCTATTTCTATTAGTCAACCGATTCTAATAGAATCTATTTAAAAAAGAATCAAATATCGTTTGAAAAAGAACTAACTTTTTGAACCTAAACTCTATTTTTAATGAAAGTTCAATGATTTGGTCGTTTTATCGATCGTTTCTATAAAAGTTATATTATATTGGCGTTTAATCAAGTAATATGAAGCCTATGTAACCTATGTATGTACTATTGTTTAAAGTAGATTGCACTGAACTACGGACATAGCTACATACATACATACATATGTAATATCAACTCTGCTCGTTTTGTTGACCAAGAGTTGCAAAACTATGCTCAAAATTTTAACACAATTTTTGTAAATTTGCATTCTGGTATCCGGTGCTCAACTTTGCATCCTATGGAAACAATGATTCCATCTCCTCTAAGCAGAAAAATAGCAACTGCACTGATGCAACCAACACATATTACAAGATGTCCAAACGCAACTACACACATTTCTTGAATTAACTCTAAGATTGCATAATCATAAGAAAGCAAAAGATTCGTCATAACATTTACAGTAGCCGCTGTATTAATTCATATAAATTTAAGGGCCTTCACTGGCGGGCTATGCTGTAAGAGCTTATCAGTAGTTGTGAAATTCCAAATTTCATCACGGGCTGGTCATCTGGAAACAAGTTTGTCTCTGTGTAAGGTATGCTACTTGATATACTTCTTTTTTTGGGGTTTTCTTTAATTTTTGTCTTATTAAGGAAACACCTGATTCTTTTATATTTTTTTTTTTATTATTTCGTTTCGGTTCTCGTCCAGGGCGTCTTGGTGGTGTATTGTAATTTTTCGGTTGTCTAAACATGAACTGACAGAAAGTGAACAGGGATCAAGTTTAAACAGAAGATTATTACGACCAGTATCGCCCATTACCGTATCTTGCACCTGGCCAGGGTTTAGGATTTGTACTTGAGCTCCCTCTGACTAGTTGTGGTGTTGCTTTTGTGGAATAGCTTACAATGTTGAGCAATAAGTGGGATTAAACTTTGCCAACATGTTAAAGCAATTTGTGGTATAGGATAAATGCCAATGATGAGGACGTTGCTGAGGTGGGGCAGCTGATGGAGGTTAGTGTTTAGGTGTGATTGTTCTAATTGCATAAAGCTAATCACAGGAACCATCTAACCAGCCATCACGCCATCTCTCGTTAACTTTGCTGCAGTCGAAGAGTGGTTTACCAAGTTTATCATTAACTCGATTATGGAATTTGCATAGCCACATGGTGAGATCTTTTTGTGAATTCACATTAATGGGATTCAAATCCAAACTGAAATAGAAAGAGACAAAACACGTTTAAGGAAAGAGAGAGAGAAAGAGGGAAATAGTTCTTATATACTCTTGAAAATTGAAAGCCATTTATATAGTTTACCGATCTATGGAAGGCGAGATTGACTATTTGTAGTGGTTCTTTCAATAGAAAAACATTTCTAATCAAAATAAATGTTTCATCTTTGCCAGAGTATAAAAAAACCAAAACACCAAAATATAAAAAAAATATTTACTCGGTACGAAAATCCTTGGCACAAAATTCGCACGGATAGAGGCGCGATAGAACTTCAAAAAAGGTCTTCATATCACGCTTTTCCCTGTCTGTGGGATTGTCCGAATAAAAGGCAGCCATTGTATGCAGCAGCCCCCACGTTGATATACCCAAACGGACTTTGTCTAAGGGGCAATCCTCCCGAGGTACATCAACGTCCTGTGCCTTTACAGTTAGCTTATCAGTGGCGGCCATGTGTTTCTCCTAAAACGAAAAGCAACAGTTTATTGATCATTGTGCCATTGATACGAAAAAATCAAGCTTACACTTACTTTGGCATTTTGGGCATTCGAGATTAGACGCTGCTGCTTTGACCATGATTTAAAGTCGTTGCAAGTGCGACAATTGCTATCCTGCTTTCCGGTTTGCCTTGAGGTGTGTGAGGTAAACTGAGACTCGTCCTCGTGCTGTTGTTGATCCTGTTGGAATGACGTTGCCATATTATAGAAATCGGGGTCCCGCAAGATGCGTAAAATAGTCCGCTGCAATCGGCGAATAATTAAACGGGCTCCCTCACGTGTTTCTGTAATACTATGTGGCTGGGCGTAATCGTGGCCGTAATCGTAGTTATGACTGTGGCGGCGTATGAACAATGTTAATGCTGTCTTTCCAGACAAGCCTAAAATCTTGAAACTTCGCTCAGCTGTTGTGAAAATCGTAAAAAATAGTCGCATCGTTGCCACCTTGATGCAAATTGTAGGTTTCAAACACTGGTTTTACGTCATATTTGCTAGACCCCGATAACGATAACTAAAAGCTTTGCGGTCAATTTGAATATAAGTCACGATGCAACAGGCTAATAAATATAATCAACAGGAGTTAAAAGTCTACTTACATGTTTAGCACCCAGAGAAGATGCCTCAGAACAGCACGACTGCCGAATGACTTTAAAGTTTAACTATGTTTAAAAATCAATACTAATCTACACTGTATGCTGGTGTTAATTGGATCTATATGATGATTTCCACTAAACCGAAATATTTTCTAAATACATCTATACAAATTAATTTTTGGTGCCCGTTTTTTTTTTTTTGTTTCTACTCTTTACACTTTTAATAAATAGTTTTTAGATTAGACATCTGTGACACAAATTTCAAAGAGTTAAAAAAAAAGGCATATAATTCCGTCTATACGTAGTACTTTAATTCTTGATTAACAACAGAAACTCATAACAATGAATATCTATTTTACGAATTAGGTTTGCTACGGCAATAATGGTTGCATGATAGAAATCTATGTATGTTGTGCAGTAATTGGTAGTACAATCTTACCACGATTGACGCATTATTTTTTACACGATTTTGGTTAAACCGTTTTCAAACGAAATACGAATCGTTGTTTTAATACCTCACACTTTCTGGGCAGGTAACCAATTATTGCAAGTCGTATAATTTTCTTATTAATCGACAATTCCGAGAGAAAAAGTAACTGATGCTGCCTCATTCTATTCAATTCAGCCATTCAAAAATATAGGGACTCAATAAGAAAAAGTGTCGCAGCTGACTCATCAGTAAGTATGACAAGAGTTGTTGCTATAAGAACTATGGATAATTCTTTAATATTATATATGTATGTATGTACGTATTGAACATCATCAATTTTCTCAGCTTTAAAACAAAAGGCAAGAAAATGTACAAGCCATGGTTGGTTTGATCGATCTACGCAAAGGCATTCACTGCAAAATCTCAAGCTAAGGCGAACGCATCCTAATCGCACAGCGACGACCCAGCATCCTGCGGAACTTGCCAAAATTTTAGCAACAAATTCGTTGATACCTGACAAGGCCTTCAATGTCGATGAGTGCCGCAACCCGCAAAAAAAATCCTGGGGGGATTTGTGTGGCTAAAGCCTTTTGGACAGCGACCGCCATAAGTGTTGTGGTATTAGAGTTGGGTCGACAATTTTGCAACCACTTCGTTGAATTTGACCCAAATGTTAAACGAACGAAACATTAGTAGACAATTGACCATTTATGATAAGGACCATAAATGTTAATGACCAACTTTCTCCAAATTTCTGATCATACATATAAATGAGATCCACAGTCTGTTTAACTTGTTGGAATTCCTTAATTTTTACTACGTGAGTTCCTGGATGGGTTTTGTTTAGTAGTTTGATTCCTGATGGCTCTGCCATTCCGAAAAATAGAGCTCTACTTAGCACTCAATCTCAATTCAAATCGTGGCTCTACTTTTTGCACCTTTACTGATTTCATACATAATGTTTTTATTAATATACAATAAAAAATAAGAATTGTATAAATTCATTTAGTAACAACTAACTTGGCTTCGTATAGAAAAGTTAACAAATTGGCCAGCGGATGGGGGTTACACAATTGGTTAGACGATATTACACATATATCTATAAATATAGTTAAGACACTGACTGATCGAAAAATTCACATCGAAGAATAAACATAAAATATAAATTACTTAAAAAAAAAAGAGAAAAGATTTGTGTGTTAAAATATTCTTCAATTAATTTCGATGAATAACCATTTTTCATTTCACGCCGCTTTCAAGCATATTCCCTGAACATGGTGAACAAACTGTAAAGGACTCGCAGTGTGGACTTCAAATCCATGTTGACAATATCCTCAGGCCGGGCTTTTGGTTTTGGAAGTCCCACATCTTGCATCAAATCAAAGGCGAAAGCCACATTGTTCACCATCTGATCCACATCCTGAGGCGTTAAATGAAACTCATGCAGCGGCACAAAGAAACCACCCAATAGTCCCATCAGCAGACACAAGTAGACACCATCACGGAAATCCGTATTCAGATCGTTAATCTCAAAGTTCAGTTTGGCCAAATGTTTGTTCACGAACGTAATTAGAGATTTCTTGACAACAGCCAGCTTATCGGGAGCACAATCGATTAGTGTATCGAAGGCATCCTTCTCGCAACGCATTCCCAAATCATCATATTCGGAAGTAATTTGCTCTTGAAACTTCTGAGCATTCAAAACTCCCGCATTCTTCTCTGCAATCACCACGGTGACAAAAACATTCTCTGGGAGGCGTACGGGTGCACGGAAGTGACGCACCAGGGCCACAAGTAAATGCAAAATGGCCACAATATTCTTTGAATGGACACTAGCTACCGACCATTTGGGTATTTTTTGATGGAAACCGAGTGTCTGGAAAAAGAAACAACAAATTAAGCAAATTAACAATTGAAGAACTGGAAAAGAATCAATAAAAATGTTTAAAAATTAATTAAATCATCTCGCTTAAACGTTTTATCTTGAAATTCTGGAGGCGTTTCCCAATCTGAACTAAAAGGACGTTACCGCCCCCCTCAATAGGTTGAGCTTAACGATAAAATTATCCACCAAACAAACACCTATAAATGCTTTAAGTCTTTAGTGATAAAATCACCAGAAAATGCAGTAAAGGGAAATATACGTGTCCTGTATTAAGAGGACACCGATTTGGTAAGGTTTAAAAAAGAATGGATGATAACGAGGTTCTTGGATTCAATTTGCTTAGATTAACAAGCAACAATATTGTTCTAATCTTTTGATTTCTATTCTTCATTTAGATGTACCCACATGATTGACAGCTTTCAGCACAATGTTGAGCTTTTCATGTTGGCCCTGTTCCGATTGTGTGACCTCTGGTACATCCAATTTCTTGCCTGTGAGTTTCTCCCAAAGTTTGTGCAACACTTGGCCATCGTACATATCCTCCTCCAAGTTCTGGACAATAATACGTTGTTCGGCCAACTCATCGTTGATCCAGTCGACAAGGATTCTTTGCAGTTTCACCACTTCGGGATCATTGATGGACTGTGGATCAATAACAGCGCGTTGTTCATGCTCACCTGATGGGGTTAGAGGACAGAATGTTGTGGGTGAATATGTACTTTTCTATAACAAAAATTAAGCAATTAACTTACGCAGAGTATAATCCTCGGGCGGTATGTCATATTGATTGGGTGAACCAGGTGAGTCGATGGCATATTTACCTTCTTCTTGGATTTTCTTTACTGTAAATAAGAAGGCGAAATTAGTGATGACGTCTATAATATCTTCCACACAAATACATAGACACGCTCATATCGCAGTTTGTTTGTATGCGTCACAAATGACGCAATGTTCTCAATAATAGCCTTAGGCAAGACACATCTGCTGCCCGTTTTGCTTAACAAATGGTGTTTAATACTTTCTGCTGCTAATTATTAGTTGTAAATGACAATATAAGCATATAACAATTGTCTTTTCTTCTTAAAAACATTGCACATTGCAATTATTTTGCTTTTGTTTGATTTAAACATAAATATTATTGTTACCTTCGCGAGTGCCGCGTTTACGTCCGAGTGTGCTAAACTTATCCCAGAAACTATCTTCCTTTTCCCCCTTTTTAATGGTGGTGGGCGTATGTGGTGATTTTGGCCGACTTAATGTGGACATTTTTGTTGGCAAATTAGGAAATAAACAATAAATAAAAACTCAATTTTTAAGGCACTGAAGGTAAATATGTGTGGCGTTGCCAGAGAATAATATTGTACTGCCAGAGTCGCCAAATACCCAGAAACATTTAGTTTAGCGGAAAACAAAATTGTCAGCGGGAAAAAAAAAATGATAAATTCTTATTTTGTGTATGGTTTATAATTTGTGTTTACCCAAAAGGAAGCTATAAGATCGTCATCTTTAATTTGATCATAAAAAACAACAAGTAAATATTTAGTATGTAGAAGATTTAATTTAATTGGGTATGACTTCTATTAAGATGCGCTGTGGGAACAGTCTTTTACTTTCTTTTGCAGTGAAATAAAATCAGACGATTAAGCTGTGTCTACTACAATCAAAAATCTGTTATCATTTTCAAATCTATGGGGAACTAAATTACAGAGCAATAATTATCTGGCAACTATAAAATTAAAATCTGGCAACATTGGTTGCATATGTAACCAATCCAAGCCCGTTGTAGCCGCTTTCCACAACGAATATTTAAAGAAATATTTATGGCAGCAAACTCAATCCGTGTGCAGGCTACTAGCCTTCTCCATAAAGTATGTCAGGTAAGTAGTTTCTGAAACATCTACTGAAAGTATAAATAAATCTTATTGCTCTTACAGCTGACGCTTTCGGTAAGGTCCCTACATGCACAACCTGCCCTGTGGTCCAGTTACCGCTCATCCCAACCAGTTCAGCCTATTACGGAGTATCCTGAGGTTGAAGTAGTGCACAATCCAGCTGAGTGGAAATATGTTGAACGCCTGCTCCCCCCCAAAACTGTACCCAAACCGTTGATTAAAGACGAATACCCCTCCGGATGGCAGCCACAGAAAGTTGATGGCTCTGACTTGGGATATTTCGTGGCTCGTACCAAAAATCATATGGTACCCGTGTATCTGAAAACCACTTACCGCGGCCAACGCCGCTTGACTGTAGTACGCCGCATCCAAGGCGACATCTGGTCCTTGGAGCGTGATCTGCGTTCGGTGGTGGAACAGGCGCGTAATGGCAAACTCTGTGCTACTCGTATCAATGAACTAAGCGGACAAATATATATCCATGGAGACTATGTGGATGTGTTGCGTGATCATCTCAAGGCCAAGGGTTTTTAGAAAAAGATCTAGTTCAGTTACGTAGCGTTTTTGTTTTTATTCATCTTAAGCGATTATTATAAATTACATCCTTGAGGAAATTGGCCTTAAAACTGCTTTTCCATTTACATTTAAAAAGTCCAAAACAATTGGTGGTGGGGGCAATAAGGAGGAGCACTTAACTAATGCACATGACACTATGCAGGACAATTTTCTTTTTCCCAAATCATGGTAAATATTCATGGAACTTTTCGACAGCTACATATTCGTTAAAAATTTTAGAAACTTTTCCTCTTAATCTAGAACAGTTTGAACATTTTTTTTTTGTATATATGCATATGTAGGTCGAAGCCAATTATTAGCCAAGTTTTAGAGGAGCTTATTCAGTAGTCGTTTTGCTTTCCATCATATATATAGATATAATCCTAAAGAAGATGACTATCTTTACTTTCTCCAATCATGTATAAACATAAGCAATGTTTAATTTGAATAGTATAAATTTAAAGAGTAAATATTTCAAGGCTTACTGGCGAGAAACCGACTGTCTAAATGCTTTACATTCAATTAACAATCATTTCGATTCCCAGTTCTGCCAAAAATTTCCAATTTCGATTTCATACACATATAAAGTGAGACAATTTAGATGTCCATAAAAATAAAACTGTGGACTCATTAGGATTTTTTATATATATAATGCTTTCATGACGACTTTGCTAAATATATCTACATTCACATTTTGGGGAAAGAAAGATTTGTAGCACAGTGTAATTACATCTAAATGAAAATTTGTATAAGTTTTTCATGTGTGGGAGAAGGATTCTAATTTATTTTGCTGCCATCAGGGGGCAGCCCCGCCCCACCGTTATCCGCTAACACCGGCCAACGCTGGTACACTTAAACCGAGACCCAAACCTACTCCCATTCCCCCCGTTGTAGGCGCACCACCGACAGATGTTGCTGTTGCCGCCGAGGAAGAGGACCGTTTCAGTGCCTTGCGTATGATTGTCCAATCCTCCATAATATCCTCCTCCCGCAGCATATATACAACATAGGGGCCAGTGACAGTGACAGCTTTTTTGCGTCCTGGCCCCCGAACTTTGCTTTGACGTTTGTCTGTGCCCCAATCAGCCCACGAGATATCTACGTTATGGCGATCCTCCTCAAGACGACGAATGCGGTCATGGAGGTCTTCTCGCAAATTGTCCACTGCCATTTGTTTTTCACTCTGCAACACATAATAAGAGGGGAGAAGGCGTAAGCAAGGGGGTTCCGAAATTTGGCGCCAAATTGTTTATTACCTCAAAATGTTGCACTGCCGCCTGTTCTTCGGATAAGTATTTATGCTCAATATTTTGTAGTCGTAACTTGCGTAAGACATCAGCAACCTCGATTCGTGTCCGATAGACCTTATCCAATTCTTTTTGTGGCTGAACAAATTCCTCTGAACGCCCTGAGCGTACCTCGGACAACTGGCGCTCGATGAGATTTATACGCTCATAATAATATTGTTCACGTAGTTGGCTAAACTGCCGTTCCAGGCTAACTGCAGATAGTAAAAACAATTTGGACAATCATAAAAGTTATTCCAGTTTCCAAGGAAATCAATGTTAATTTCATGTTTCCTTACCCAAATCTTCAATGTGTTCAGCTCGTCGTCTTTCAATTTCGGTGGCATCCATTTCGGATGAATCGTCTGAGTCACATTCATTGGCCTCCTCCTCCTCATCGGAGGTATCATGGGCCTGGCTGGAATTAGAGTGCTCCGATTCCGCACCAGAAACGTCGCCATCGGATTCCCCATTTTTCACTGGCATTTCCGAGTTTTTATTGTGGAATTTGTATTTGACTAGATGACCAACTTGGGCACCTAGTTGCAATATTTTTTCTCCCCTTCAGAACTATGTATTTTTAATCAAGCTTCTATTTTTCTTAAACGAAATGTTTTTTATTTTCTTCAGCAATACAGATGTGGCGTTGCCAGATCCTGCGTAAGTTTGTGGTTGCCAGTAACCAGAAATAAATGGATAAATCGATTTTAAGTTGTGTTATCGAGAAACTTAATTACAAAAAAAAGTATTTTAAAATAAAAACTAGGAATTCTAATTGTTTGTTGAAAATGATGAAAATTTAATGAATTTACACAATTTTAAAAAAAATTTGGACGAGTTAATAAAAAAACTCACGACACCGTTTATGGGCTATCGGTGTTATCGATGACACATCTCTAATCGATTTTAGACGTGAGGGGCAAAATACGTGTAAGGGTGCTTTATTTACAGAACCCAGATATTACTAGATAATATATATATAGTATATAGTGTAGTGCATTCAGCGACATGGAGACCCCAACCGCCGATGATTTGCTACAGTTTCGCGACTATAGTTCAACAAGCGCATCTAACAGCGGTAGCGGCCAACCAGCGCAAATCAATGTAAATTCGCCAACGCATTCACTTGGAGCTAGTGGATCTAGCGGCGGTAGCAATAGCTTTGGTGGCAATAACGGACAGCGCCAACGTGGTGATCCCCTGGCGGATCTTATCTATGACATGAGCACATCGGCACAAACATTGGGCGGGGGTGGAGGCTCTAATCAGAATGCAGGGCAGGATGGGGGCGCACCTGGATCTGGTGCCCGTTTATCATTTCTCACCATTGAGTATTATCAACAATTCTTCAATGTAGACACCTATATGGTGCTAGAGCGCATTGTCAATTCAATGATACCCAAACGGGCAGGTGGAAATTATCTACGCATGAATATTGGCGAAAATCCCGATCTTTATGGCCCATTCTGGATAACTGTGACTCTGGTTAGTCATTAATTAAATACCATATAAATAATAATAACAAAATAATTATCAATTTTCGTTCCATGCAGATCTTTTCGATTGCAATAAGCGGCAATATAGCCAGCTATTTGCATCAGGCTAATGATGGATACCACTGGCACTACAATTTTCATTTGGTATCGTATGCAGCCACCTGTATTTTCCTTTATGCCAACATCTTGCCAGCTGTATTGTGGGCCCTCTTCAAATACAGCCTTAAACCAGTCGATGAGTCGGACTCCATTGAAACAGACAGTGTAAGTTGATAGATTGTATAAAAAAATCTTTTCAAATTTTATATACATTACAAATATGAATACTTTGTTAGGCCTCTAATGAGAAAACGTTTTATGAATCGAAGCCAACAGCTTGGCCATAATATGAAAAGCTTTTTAATTAATCACTGTCTATCTCTCTAATGCTATCTCTTTCTATTTGCTTATGAATTTCAGGCCACTTATACACCAACTTTACTATCACTTATGTGCATCTATGGCTACAGTCTAGCTATCTATATTCCTGTATCCATTCTCTGGGTCATAAATGTAAGTAAAATGAAACAATACAGTTCTATGAATGTGATAATATTTGTTTTATCAAATTAATGTATATACATATATAGTTTTGTTTTGTTGGCTAGACATTGAAACCATAGTCTCTGTTAATCAATTAAACTTGTTTATGTTACTGAATCGATTCTTTCAGATCTCGTTATTGCAATGGCTATTGGTTATCACCGCTGCTCTTTTGTCCGGCACTGTTCTTATTGCTGTACTCACGCCTGCTCTGCGTAACTCCCAGTACTCGCTATTCCTCATCATTGGCATATTGGGCGCTCATATTGTACTAGCTGCTGGATTCCTCTTGTACTTCTTTCATAGTCCAGATACGCCAGTCGCTTTGAAAACCATGCCAACACCTGCTTCCCTTGCTGCTGCAGTCAAGACAGTCACGGAGGCAGCCAAAATTGTTGTGCCTGCCAATCAGACACACTAAGATGCATTCCATTCTGTTGCGAAATCGAGCCTAAGAAATCCGATAACAGTTAAACTGCTTTTGGCCATGGAAAGGAGACGTTTAGCGACTGTATATTGATAGTAAATTGTATAACTAAGTATATGTATCTATATGTGTGTATCTGTATATCTAAACTTTAGACATAAATGACCATATTACTAGCAATACCAACAAAGTTCAGGATCATTTAGTGATTAACACTTTAGTGCCCATACAGATGGAGTAGGATAAAAGTTCAATTGTTTCCGACACCATTTTGAAGCGAGATGGCATGCGTTCGCTGTTTGTACTGGAAAACATTGACCGAATCGAGCAGTAGTGTGTGCAGTTTAAGTAGCTTCTCCCCTTGGAGTAGCGATTATTCAGGTTAGTTAGCAAGTCATCTTGCTTGACTACATCGTATACCTATCATACAAGCATATTAACATTCTGTTTCAGATTCTTAACTTATTAAATGACAGTATGCAACGGTATAAAGAAAAGTTAATCCATTTTTTTAGTTATAGATTTGACAATTAAGGTTTTAGGAAATTTACCAAAATTGGTATGTGAGGAGAGGCTCCCATTCAAATGATTGTGGATTACAGCTAAAGAATTAAAAAAAGATGTTATTTTTTGATAGATTGCTAAATATTTAGTTCTTAAGTGGAAATTTGCATCAAGTAATAATTTCCTAATTCCTAGGAATATTCCCTAAGGAATGGCGATCGTTTATTTAGATTATTTGATACATCTCGATTTTAGAATATATTTTTATCATTAATGTTGTTTGTTTTTCCGTGAAATTTTCACCTTTGCTTATGCATCCTTTCAATCCTAAAGTTCTTGGTCCTTGATTCATCATTTTCCGGTTTCAAGTATATTTTAGATCTGAAGTTCTCATTGGAATCCAAAAATAATCCAAATTATTTGTGATTGTATCATGTGAATCCACTTTACATATCTAAGTTATCTCTAGCTTATTCGTCATTGGCAAATTGGTTAAGGAACCCGAGGTTGGACCCTTATGCTAATGTTCTACGTTCCCAAACAAATTTTCCCAACTTGTTGAACATCAAGTCTATGCCAATTAAATGTAATAAAATTATTGTGTTTAAAAGGCAAAATCAATTTTGTAAACTATTTCAATGTCGCTTTTTTTTCAAGGAGCATGCACCAAAACGACTCTAAAACTGTTGAATAAACAGTTCGAAAATGTGGCACGAGTTCTTAGTTCCTTGACATTTCTTTTTTCTTTAAAAATTTTCGTTTCGAAAACTAATTTTTGGCTTTGTGTAAATAAATTTTTGACTTTACTGTTTATTTCAGTTTGCCATAACTTTGATCACTTTATTAATTGTAAGTACCACATTAATAATTTTCTTCAGTTCCTGCAGTAAGACTTACCAATTCCTTTTACAAGTGCAGCATTTGTTTTTAGAAACCAAAAGCTACTATATCTCATACATATATTAGTAGCTCACCTATTATAGAAGTTTGGAGTGTTTGGAGTGGGTCAGTTAGCTTGGCAACAAGCATACATACATACATACATGCATATATGTGTGCTATCCATGAATGTATGTACATATGAGCAATAGTTTATACAAAGTTTCTGTTTCTGAATTCAAAAATGTTTCCTTTTGTTTGTTTCATTGATGATGATTTGGCCACTTCAAAGGCATTAATTTTTAACCCCAGGCAAATGCTAGGAGTGATCATTTTGGAATTGTGCGCGCTTTGCTTTGTGCTTTTGTCAATTTTCGTAATTGCGATGTGTTGGCTTTATCCCTACAACGTCAGGCATAACTAACTGTACTAAGTGGGTATGCGGAAGGAAGAAAATTTGGCAGCATTCCACTAGGCTTTGGAGTTTCAGTAGTTTTTCAATGGTGCATGAAGAGGAAGTTGAAGTAGGTGGTGCTTAATGCTTTGGTTAGTTTTAGTTGGCGGCCACCGATTTTGGTGGTAATGTCAACATTTGTTCACACTCAAACACACACGTTCACATAATTGTTTGTACATTTATGTGTGTATCAATGAGCGAAAATTTTGGTCGCCTCCAGGCCTCTCATTCTCTTCCTTGAACATCCCCCCTTTGCCGTCTGTTGAGTGCTGGTAAATTTCGTGCGCTTGTCTTATTTATTCAAGTTTTGTGTGTGGAATTATTTGTATAGGACTATACAGGGTGTTAGAATATAGTCTAAACAAGTCTGTTATCCTACAAATTGTATAATTTAGACGTCGCTCAAACCGAATCGTTACACAAAGAAGTTATAATTTTATACAAACAATTTAACCGAGATAATACGAAACGATAAGTCAAAGGACTTTGACTTCATTCACCAATACTAATTGATTATAAACTATTTTCATTTTTGGAAACAAATAAAATTGATGAGTTAGCTAATTTTTAAATTCTTACAGTTTTTGTTGAGCCTTCCAAGAATTTGGTTTCTGGTTGGTGATACACCAAACAGATCTGTAAAATGGAAAATTGGTAGAATTCTCTCAAATAAAATGAATTTTTATAAAATTTTTCAAAATTTCTACCTAGTTGCACAGATCTGCAAAATTAAGAAAAAAAGGGTAATAAGTTAGAGAAAACAAATTCTTGATTAACTTCGACGCCAAAAACAGAAACCTCTGTTAACTTCATAAGTATCTTAGGGTGAAATCTCTGTTAAGTTAACAGCATAATTTTGAAACAGTAAAATTTGAAAATATTTGAATTTTCGAATTCGCCTTGTAGTCCTGATGTAACGTTATTTTCAATTCTGAAATCACATTTTTGATACATGAAAGAATGCAATGATGATTTTCAATTGACAATATTTTTTATTGCATACTTTTATGTGCAGCATTAGTTCCATTTCAAAATTCGAAAATTTTAATTTAACTGTGTTTTCATTTACCAGTATTTTCAAACAGAGTTACTACTCTGTTAACTTTACAGTGCGACATATGGCTATGTAAAGATCCGCATTTGGCAACGAAAATTTATTGTAAGTTCTATAGATCAAATATAAGTCAATGTTTTTAAATTTATCTAATATTTCAAATCCAATCTGTAACAACATCTGTAAGACCACAGGCAAGCTTCGATTCGTTTTTATATCTAAAATTATGTCCTCGCCATTAGTCTTATACATATATTATGTGTTATGTGTATTTTAATGATATATTTTTTATAGATATGCAATATTCACGAAGTTTGCTATAATATATAAGCAATGGATATCATATGAGATTGACTTTCCTACAAATTGATAAGCTTCCCAATTAATGTATATAACAATATCCAACCATGACCAAGATTATGCTTTTATGTAAGAATAAACAAATATTAAATATAAAAAATCTTTAAGAAAACAATTTCTCTTTTATTATTATTAGTTTTTCGAATTAGTTAAATATTATTTGTTCTTATAAAAAAATGTTAGCAATTAATTAGTATTGATGAATAGAGTCGAAGTTCATGAATTTATGAATATTTTTTTCCTAATATTTCAAATAGAAGAACTATTTTCCTCATAAACAAAAAAAAGTATAGGAATCGTCTGGAAGTTCTTTATATTCTCATTGCTTATCGGAATGTATACAGTTTTTTAGTTCTATTATCCATAAAATGTCTACAAGTTTCGAGAAGGGAATTTTCCCAAATTCCGAATCGTTCCTGCCCATTTTGAGTATACCATATACATATGTACGAAGTTGGCCTACTGTTCAAAATCAAACTCTCTTTGAATTGCCTTTAATTTGAATTAATATTCTCTTAACATGCAGCTATTATGGGCCAACGTTCCACTTGGTATTTCAGTACAAATCGCAGTGTAATTTATCTCTGATACTTTTTGTCTTGTTGAAGCTTGTTCAGATGGTGCAAAATGCACCACTTCTGTATACAATGATGAAATATTGATGGAATTCACTGAGTACTACTCCGGATGGAAGTTGATTAAAATTATGACATCATGATGTACTCAGAGGAGAAAAATGTTGTTATATCCTTCTTATAGCTCGCAAGAGTGCTACAAAGTGTCCTTGCTACATAGGTTTGTGTTTTGTCTAAATTGAAAATGAAAAATAAATGCTATTCTGGAGAACTGTTTCAGAATTCAATAATAATAGTGAGAAGCACAGTTTTTTTTTTTTTTTTTTGGGAAAAAGTTATTGTATTTATGGTTTTTCCAAAGAAGTTTTGGATTAGCTTTGTTTCCTGGTAGATGATGTGATTTTAGATCCTCAGTTACTTAGTTATTTTGATAATTATTTATTATTGTCTCATCTAGATTGTTATCGGTCGTTGTCTGCTAAATAATGCTATATTTGTCATTTAAGTCGAAGTGAGTAAAATCTAATAAGGTAAATCCAATACGTATGTATGTAACCTTGTTATAAACTAGTAATGTTTAAACGTTAAAATAGATGTTATTATAATCAAGAATGTAAATGCATTCGTTTACACATTTGCTTTGCCCTTGGATCAGTATAGTTTTAACTCTCTATTAACTTTAAGACCTTTGGGAATACTTTAAATTTCTTACCACTGAAGCTTTTGTTATCTCAATGTGGGGCACCCTTTATTTTATGGGTTGATGCATATGTATGCATGCATGTGTGCATGTATGTGTAATTGAAACAGGGGCGTATGCAGGGGGGATATACATTTCTCTAATCATAAATCGAAATTTGGAAAAACAGAAGTATTTATATGATATTTTGATAAAGATTGCAATAAAAGTGAGCTAATGAAAAGTTCGAAACTTTCCCCCTTGGGTTAATTCCTGCCGCTTTGGAATGTTCATATGTAATACGTACGTATATATGTATGTATACATGAAAATTAATGTATATACACGCACACACACACACACACACATTGATGTATACAATTTGTGTTCATACATATGTATGAATGTGTGTATACGCATACATACATACTCACATGCAAACAGTTGCTTTATACTTATGCAAATTTATAGAGAGAACATTTCTCAATTTCGAATGCAAATATTCCCATAACGCATCGTTAGATTTGTCATGATTTTTTACCTCCTCCTCGATACCATGGATATGTGTGTATGTGTGAACAGGAATGTGTGTGTGTTGGTGGGTATCTCTCTATGCTGTGCGAGTGTGTGTTTGTATACATATGTATGTATGTACGAATGTGTGCATACACCATGCCAGAGCCAAGGACCAAAACAGGAACAAGGAAAACATTTTTAATTTAGCATTCACCTGGTATGGACGATTCGTGTGGTAGAGATGCGAAAATGCAATAATTGAAAGGATCCTTTGATTGCATATTTTGCCAAGCATTTAAATTAAATATACATACATATCAAAATGCATACGTATACATATATATTATATGCATACATGACCAAAAGTCTGTGTACTTATTTCTAGAAATTTCAATTATAAATGCATGGCAAATAACTTAACGAATCTGTTTTTGTTTTCCTGTAGATACGAATTCAAAGTAAAGTCGATGGTAGAGAGTAAGCTAAAGTGTTAAATATTTTTAAATATGTTTGTATGTATGTGTCTGCGTGGGTGTGTGTGCATAGGACCCAGGGTAGGCACACTCCTCGACATTTGTCGCTACGGAAACGGAAGTCACTCAACGGCCGTTGGATTTCGGTTTTAATACACTTGCAAAGGGTTAAATAAAATTGTAATAATATTTGTAGCAGAGAGAAAAGAGTATATATATATATATATATATATATATGTATTATCGTTCAGCACTGATCTCGCCATGTCCGTCTGCCTGTCTTTATGCATTTGTTTGATCTATGTATGTATGTAAGTTCCTTTGTATGCGAAAGACACTCGATGTTTATTCATTCATTTAGGTGGTTTAATTAATTGAATTGGACAGATCAAGCAAGTATATTATATAGCCAGTATTGGAACAATCGGTTAGCAATAATGTACATGATGACTGCCTTATATAAGTATAAGCAGCGCAGTGGTCTAGTGGGTAGAGATAAAAGGTTTTGAACCCTTGGGCATATTATCCTTTCCTTTGTTCGTAGGAATTTTAGATTTCGAAAACATTCTCTGAGACATCAGTATACAAATGTTAGGGTATAAAAAAGTTGGCTTTCGAGTTTTGTTTTTCACTTATGCGTACTTGATTTTCCTTTTTTGGTCGACTTAAAAGTTGGGGAAATTAGCTTATGTGCATCAGCTTGAGACCCTTTTTGTGTACTTATATGCATATGTTTGTGTACGCGTGTGTGTGTGTGTGTGTGAGTCAGTGCTAGGGTGTGTGTGGACGGCTTAACCCTTTAAGCTGCTCTCGTAATGCATTTGAAGCGTTAAAATGCCACTTGAAGGCGCTTGTTTTGGGTTGGGGCAGAGAACTACGTATGTGTGACGGGTAGCACTTGGTGCGATGTGAAAGGACACAAGGAGTGGGTGCATAAGATGAACGGTTGAGGGGTTACAAGGATGGGAAAGTGCATATGCTAATTGGCAAGTGCATCGTTTAGCAAGGACCTGTTGATATATTGTTTATACGTATATCAAAAAATCAAAGACTTGCCAATAAACATGAATTATGGTTTTTAAAGTTCCCCTTACATGTCCTCTACGAAATGGCCATAAAGAAGTAGACCGAGTCCTTCGTTGTGCTTAGATTACGCTAAACTTTTCCTAAATTTTAGAGATAGATTGTTCTATCAAGGTCCTTAATATGATGAATACGTGTTTTTGCTATACTTAGTTAAGAGATGGTCAAAAGAATTTCATGATTCTAAACTCTTTTTACCTTATTGACGCGACCCATTTTAGAATACGGGTCTTCTAAATGGTCACCTTAATATGAGTTACGCTAAATTAGAATAGAACTTGTGAATAAGAAATATTTACTTTTTGCTTTTATTTGCATCCCATCCCTGCCATCATACTAGAGTCTTCTCCAATCTTCTTTTGATTAACCTCCTTTTTCCATTAATCGTAGAATAATGCTCAATGGGATCTTCATGCACATAATCTTAAATCGTAATAAAGACTCTCCTGAATTACTCAACCAATTTGATCTATTTGTGCCTTTTAATAGAGCCAATAGGCTCTTTCGAGTCCTTTCAGCTTTATCATTTGATCAGATCAGAGATCTGTATTCCTTCACTAATTAATTTCGTATTCTCGTCTGTGCTCTTGTGTATTGTTTCCTTCGCCTCGAGATGTACGTTATGTTGTTTGCTCCCCTTTTGGGTTGTGTGAGAGGTGCAGTCTCTTAGCGATTTCGGTAAGAATCAAGAAATCCCAAAAAATGGATATATCAAAAGAAAATTCTTTTTATTTACTTCAACGAAGGATTAAGGAAAAATTATGTATCAGAGGCCTTAAAGAGTCCCATGCAGTTCTATATTATTTAATAACGATTTCAGTCAGTTAGATATAAATGCAATATTTAAAAATGAATGTTGCAAAAAAAAAAAAAAAAGAAAAGAAAAGAAAACGTATTGTAAGGTTGATTTCCGAAGGCTGAACAAAGAACTAATCAATACCGACTATTCCGATTGCCTTATAGTCGGCGGATCCAACCAATTCTTAAACATGGTATACGTAGATGTCTAAAAAGCTTATCTACCAAGTTTCATCCATATAGCGTAAAATTTAATGTCTAAGAACTGCATAGAATCAGACAGACAGATCGACTAGATCAACTCTTTAAGGGTTTACATATCCATGAAGTTTGTATACCCTTGCAGCAAAATAATTGGTATAAATGTTTAACAAAATCAAAAACAAAAAAGAAAAAAACACATATAAAAATTTTCACTTCTTCACCGAGCATTGAACCATCAAACACCGAAGCCCATCGTGCCAACGATCTCCACATACTACGCCACCGTCCTAATTCGATATACATATATGCAAACCCATTGCATCTCGCTCTGTCAATTTTGTTCTGTGCAACAACACAACGCAAATGTTTCTGTCTCTCTCACACACCGCGTGGTGACGAATTTTTGCATATGTGTGTGTGTGCGTGATTGCTTGGAATTTGTTTTTGTTTCTTTGCTGCCAAAGAAAATTCCTTTTTTTTCTCGAGGTACCTCCACGTTTTAGTTAATAACTCCGGTGATAATTATCCGATCCGACTAATTTTTAAACTTGATCTGGATGATCGTTTAAGGAACTTAACTTTTCATGTTTCAACCATGTAGCTTAAAATTTAAGCTCGAAAACGTATGGCTAAACAGACAGACGGACAGACGGACGGACGGACGGACAGACGGACATGTCTCAATCGACTCGGCTGTTGATGCTGATCAAGAATATATATACTTTATGGGGTCGGAAAAGTATATTTCTATGCGTTACAAACATCTGACCAATTTTATAATACCCTCTGCAAGGGTATAATTATTATGTATCAAATGTTGAATTTAGATTACGAGTGCTTAAAGTATAAGAGGATATGGTAAGGGATATGTAAATGTATGCCTTAATGTATTAGTGTACCAATTGGTAATTTTAAAGTCATTGAATATATTGGTGTTTTGTTGTATTGGTTTCAAATTCAGCAACGGTTTTTGTACGTATCGAACCTCACTTGCTCCCATAAAACCATATCCGATTCGGTCTTCACCGCACGCAATTAAATTCTTCTGTGTGTGTGTGGTTGAGGTTGTGGATGGGTGTGAGTGAGATCCCATGTTGATTTGGGAACTTGACACGACTGTTGCGTACGAGTTGAACGTGACGGAGTCAAGAGACCCGTTTGGCTTTAATGCAAGGCCAGAGGACCTTACTGGCTTTAAGTTTGCCAATTTGAAAGGAAATTGTACAAAAACTTCTTTGGTTACCATTGATTGTGTGTAGGACAGAAAGAGAGATAGCTCTATTTATGTATGAAAGTGTATACATACATACATACATATGTTTGAATGTATGTATGCTTTTGTATGGGCGATGGCCGGCCGGCCGGCCTGGGCGTGTACCTTAAGCAGCTTGACACAATTTCGGATGCGATTATCTGTATGTATGCGTGTTTATATGTGTGTGGGCGTATCAATGTATGTGTATGTGTGTGTGTGTGTGAGTGTGTTTGTGTACTGCAGCAGCCTACAAACAGGCGGTTGCTCCATTTTCTACTTTGCAGAAGTCTACACGGGTTCGGGTTACGTCCGACTTAAGTCTACAAACGCCAAGTTGGTGCAGTCAGCAGAAGCAGCAGCACCAGCACCAACACCAACAGCGGCCAGCGCCCCTACTTGAGCTTTTGCGCAGGAGCTTTTGTTATTGAGCTTTGCGCAGATGCATTCGATATGGGGATGTCCTCGCAGTCATTCGACACACATACATATATATGTATATATAGATATATAAATGTAGTGGTATACATATGTACTTATGTATCCAGATCAGGATTTGGCTTAGATATAGCAAAGCGACTATATATGTACATGCAAACAAATGCGTGTCCATGTCCGCATCCGCACACGAATCCTCATCAGCGTCGACACATTGAATTTGTTGTTCCTTGTTTTGGATAGGCACTGATGGTCCTGGTCCTTGCTGGCTCCACTCGTCTAATGGGCACACAAAATGTCACTATTTATTTTAATTAATTGAAATTATTTAAAAGACACTTTCCCTCCTTTTCCGCTCCCTGCTGTTGACCCGAATGCCAACTGAGCTCACTAATTGCAATCGACTTTAACAATGCACACGAATGCACTCAACACTTGTATATGTATACATATATACTTACTATACTATGTATATATGTATATCACAGAACTTGATAACTCTTCAAATGAAAAAAAACCAGATAAATTTGCTGATTTCAGGATGTAATTTAGGCATCATGAGAAAACTATTTGTATACCCTTGCAAAAAGGGGTTCAGACTACATAAACTATATATATTCTTGATCAGCACGATAAGCTGAGTTGTCTGTCCGCTCGTCTGTTTGTCTGGATCAATACGATCTCATCCGAGACCCATAGAGCTACACAGCGAACATTTTGCACATGAGTTTTTTTTTTGCTGTAGGCATTGTATACCTCGGAATCATTCCGACATGATGGCTATATCATATAGCTCCCATAGGAACGATCTGTCAGGAATTAGGCTTAACATTAACAAATTTGTTATTTATCAATAGAAAATCACAAAATTTGCAGTTGGTAAGTATAATGTAATTCCTAACACATCTACCAAGTTTTTCGGAATCCGTAGTCTATATCATATATAGCTCTTATCAGATTGATCGGTCAAGTGTATAGTTTTTGAGCAATAACTTGGTTTTTTTAAAAGCGATTTTCACGAATTTCAATACATATTTATAAGTTTAGTATATATAGAAATGTCTCTATCGAACTTCAGTAGAATCGGTCGACTATTTGCTATAGCTGACCAAGGATTTTTATACACTGTACCCATGGGTTAAAAGGGTATATTAGAGTCGCCAAAATGTATGTAACTTGCAGAAAGAAACATATCCGACAAAGCATATCCCAAAGAGCATATATATTCTTGATCAGCATCACTAGGCGAGTCGATTGAGGCATGCCCGTCTGTCCGAATATCCGTCCGTATGAACACCTAGATTTCTGAGACTATAAGAGCTAGAGTTACCAAATTTGATGTGAACATCCGTCTAATGCATAGGCAGATCAAGTTTGTTTCAAATTTCCGCCACGCCCACTTCCGCCTCCGCAACTAAAAAAAATCCAATTACTAGTGCGGTTTTAAAGAAAACGCATCCTTATTAGGCACACCTAATAATGCGACCAAAATGCATCACCTGGCCAAATTTAGTCCAAATCGGACAATAGTACTGAAATGCTAGCGTCGCGTCGACATGGGCTGGTAAGGAGTGAGCGGGATAGCAAGTGTTCGCCGTTGCTACATGTAAAAGATAATTTCCCATGAAATTTATGGCGAACTTGAGGGTGTTGGGTTTTATAGAATATAAGGTACAGGGCATACTCAATGTCGGCAGGGACGACTTGCTTGCTTCATTTTACTTTGACATAATTAATTGATATTGACTTCCTTTTTCCATTTCTGTTTTGTTCATTTTACAAGCAGTTTCTTTTTAGGCTGCCTTTTTCTTTCCTAGGATCTGAGGTTGATATATCTTACTGGGCAGATTGATATAGAAGAAAGAGTGTCAAAAGAGTGGATAACAGTAGCACTCATAAAAAAGGGATTCGAACACAGATATTTTTTCTTAATCCTAAAGGATATGTGAAATTATCAAGAAACCATGAAAATAAAGTTTATATATAAAATTTAAATAATAAAATGTAACATTTTTATCTAAGAATTGTTTTTATTGCTGGAAATAGTTTCTACATGATGGCTTTCTATATTAATTTGAACCAAACTTAAAGTTCCCTTTCGCACATGTTGATTGTTTCTGTTTGTTTTTTTTTGTGATTTATTGGGAAATATAAAACAATATATAAAATTAAACAGACAAAATAGATGCTTTGCACATACTTTCTCTAGTGTTCCGTGCATTTTCTGGTTTAATTTTAAATTTCATTTAATTTGATCATTATCAAAGATATTTTGTATACCCTTGCAGTTCTCGACCCTTCACTTTCTTTTTCAATTTGTATATAAAATATAAAAAATTGCATGTTGTGAGTAGAAAATTAGTCAAATCATTTGTAATTGGAGACATTTTGTTTTGCATTGAACTGTATACCTAAACCTGTCCCTTTGTAAGGTTGATCTACACATACTGCATCACGAACCCAATACATTGTGATATATAAAATATAGTTGTTCGATCTAAGCTTAGGAAAAGTGCTGACTTGTATAAAAGTTATGTTATGCCATGAATTTAGGGACAAGGCCAGAACGGCCTGAAATTCACTGAAATATGAAAAATTACATGTCAATGGAGTATATAGACTGGTTTTTCGTTGGGGGACAATCAGCGATTTTTCTTCCCCAAAAATATTTTCTAGTACTGTCCCTCCGAATGTTAAAATAAAATTTCCACAACAAATACATCACAACTTCAGCCAATCACTGTGGGCAGTAGCGTAACAAGGGGGGGCGAAGGGGGCAGTCGCCCCGAGCGCAATGATTTGGGGGCGGCAAAATTATCTTTATTGTTTCGTGAGGTATAAAAAGTTATACTCGCAAAATGTTTGTACACAAATTTTTTTTTAATATTGAAAACGAATTTTAAATTCATATTTCAAGAACTAAAATTCAAAACAAACTAACTTTTCTTATATTATATTATATGCACGCAATCCAACATTGCAGTAGTTTTAATTTCGATTGATATAATTGCAAGATTTGTCAATCTGGTTGATCTTAAATATGTTTAAATCAGTTTAAGTTTGCTGAATGAACTTTTAAAGAAAGCAACTAAAACCGGAAAAGTTAACAATATTTGGCAAGCTGTCGATATTTTCTTGTATGCTCCTGTCCCAACGAAGAAATATACATACAATATAACAGGAGTTGTTTAGATGAGAATCCAATTTCCTTTTCGTTATTCTTTGCTCTTTTTAATACTAGAACGTCTTGAATGTCGTTGAACAAGGCTTCATTTTCTATGTACCTGGATAATACTCCGCAATTTTCTGGCATTTTTGTTCCATTTTGAGAAGCTTATCTTTATCTTTATCTTAGGTCTTTGGGAAGTACTAATATTTCTTCAACTTCACAAGGAAACCAAAAAACGTGTGCAAATTCCCCTTAATAGTTTATCCAATATTTTAATCAATGATTGTCGCATTTCTTCTTTCGAATTTAATTCAGTATTTTGAGATGTTTCCTCCGGCATATTTCCGTTTTTATCGAATTCTCTTGACAATACTATGACCCCACTTGTTACACTTTTCTTTTGCTTTACCAGCAGCTCGATCGCACAAGTCAATCCAATCACTCAATTTTTCAGTCAATATTCGCAGTTGTCGCAAAATATGAGTGATACTGATTCCTTTATCAAAAGATGGGAGAATTTCTAGCCAAACAAACAACATAGCAACGAAATCCAATGTTTCCATTGCATTGATCAATAACGCTGTATCTTGCCTGTTATCAATATTTTGCTTAGCAAGAAACACTGGGTGCGGCAAACCAATTTTTGCCCCGGGCGCTGAATTTTCTAGGTACGCCACTGACTGTGGGATTGGTTCAGATTAAAACAAACAATTCACATTCAAAGGATAGCAGTTCTGGAAAAACTGAGTCAACTGATATTTTTGTCTTTAGGAAAACTTCAAGAAATCATTGAATTGGCAAGGAACCTAAAATCTTCAGATGAAAACTCTGATCCGAATATCGAAAAACGATAAAAGTTTGCAAGACAGTTGATAAAAACTATTTTTCCTTACCATAAGTGCAATAAAGAAGCTTTAAAAGCCCAAATCAAAAATGACTGATTTCTTAAACAAGCAAAAAGAACCGCCACAAAAGAGAAAATGTTTAAACTCCTTAGATTTTTATTACCACCAATCGAATTTCATGCTTTTTAGTTAGATTTTAGTTTAATTTTGTAAAACTATTGTACAAAAAAGTCCAAATTTGAAAAATAAGTATATTTATTTTGAATCAGTGGTCATCTTGGAACGTAACCCCTTATTTTGTATGAAACTCATTCCTCGTTTAACACGAATTCGCTTAACACGGTGTTTTCGCATTCCTCGTGTGAAGCGAGAGCCAGGTGTATATGGCAAGGCCATGCACGGATCTATTGTGACACTTAATTTTGGAAAGATTTAATACTTTATTTACTTTATTATTATCTAAAAATAAAACTAAACAAAAAAATTGCACTTATGAAGAAGGAGGAATCGTCTAAGGACTGAGAAAGGATAGACAAAGGCTAAGAACTATTTTTAAAAGTGTTGCTCGTTCATTATGTTTTATTCTGCTATTATGCCTCAAAGAAAAAAACAAAGTTGAAAAACAAGCGAGCGACCAAAAAAAAAAGCGAAAACTACTAATAATCGTATCGTTACGTTGGGTAAAGAGGTCCCCTTTGCAACATCAAAGTTAAATTATTTGAATGTGCCATAATTTTATTTAAACCGCTCGCCGAACGGAACTCTCAACTACATGGACGTAAAGTCCGCAAGGTTATATATTCAAGGGACAAAAATATGAACATGGGTCAAAGTTAGCTTATTCAGTCTCGTACACGCCCCCTGGCGGCGAAAATTCAATGGAGTTTCAAAACTAAAACAAATTTTTGTTAAAAAAAAACTCTTTTATATAAGTCCGCATCCCCAGATGTGTAGAATTTTGTGAAATGTTTTTAAAAACAACAGTTGAACAAGGGCGCGACAACATTATGGTTTGGGGAAGTTTCACCTTCTCCAGCATTGCTCCGGTAGACCGATTTTCAGGATACGGTGGACCGATTTCAATATGCTTCCGTTTGCTGAGAAAAATTTCCCCAGGAGATTGGTTTTTTAACAAGGTAATTGACCCGAAGCCTACACCTAAGCTACTAAAGGAATGGATTGGCAATAATAATGTGTCCCTTTTAGACCGGCCAAGTCTGTCACCGGACTCGAATCGTATAAAAAACTGTAAAGCTCGGAATTGGAAATCAAAACTTGGAAAATAATGACAAACTATGGAACTTTGTGAAAAAAAGATTTGCATGTTAATTTTACTTCTCCTTTTCAATATTTCACTTTAAATGGAAAATTTGCGTTTGTACCTATTATTTTGGCCATAAGTGTATGTACATATATATATATCAGGGGTGGCCAAATTGTCGATCGCGACTATTAGTCAAGAAGTATGTAATTGGTAGATCCCACAGGGTGTCGTCGGTGAACAGTAGATCTTGGGTCTAATCAGGTTGGCCATCCCTGATATATATTTTTATTACCTGTAAAATTGATCATATATGTATGTATGTAGTTGTCATCCAACATATGACTGAATTTAAAGACAACTTTCGTTGGTCAAGTTGACGTTTTGACAATTCCCTTTATACAAATAAAATGATATACAATACTAAGACCATTTTATTGATTAAAGATAGTCAAATTTATTTCCCCATTTCGATAATACTCAAAGAAAATGAATTTATGAATAAATTACAATTTATATTCAATGTAAATTAAGTTAGGTCATCTATTGAATGCAGGATGTCGAGATGCAAACGAGGATATGTAGGGATGCACTTGGACCCTCGCTTGGCTTATGTGTGCGAGTGTGAGTGTGTGTTAATTAATTTCAAATGTGAATCCAAAAGCTCAGTGCAAATATTTGTATAAATTCAAATCCTTATTGCTTCTTTGCCTCGCTTTGCCCCTTGTGTCACAATGTATTAGAAGTTGTGAGCTGCAAAATTACACAGATTACATGGGATATGCTTTTGGCATACATTTTGCAAGCCCGCCCACTCCACCCCTTCCCTCTGTGTCCTATGTCCTTTGTCCAATACCCATCGCCTACTCTCCATATTAAAGTCGAGTTCTGTAAATGCATTTCAAATAATTGAACTCGACTTACCAAGTCCGCACATAATACAAGTATGTATGTGTGTGTGTGTGTGGGGGTGTGTATATTCGTGTTGGAGACTTATGTATTTGAGTGTGTGCGTGTATCGAGTTGAAGCCGAAAGCTGTCCCGAAAGCTCCATTCATTGTAGGGCGCCCTTTAGGTGCCGCTATCAGTATGCTGTTCTTGTAATTTCAGTTCAAGTCTCAACACAGGATACGTTGATGTTGGCGTCGCTGCCGCTGCCAATGTGAATCTGAATGTGCATGTACATACATACATACATACATACATATATATGTAGATATGTGGATGTAGATGTGGAGATGCCGCCTGATAGGTAAAAATGGCTCGTTCTCTTCTCTATATTTTCAATTCAGTACGAGTCAAGCAGTCTTCGGCGTATCCAGCAAACGCGGTTCTTTTTTAAGCGCGTTTTATATTATTCTACTCATATAATTTATCATTTGCGTCGCTATATGATTTCTCCTTGTTTTTATGTAGTACAAAAGCAACTACTTAACTAAACTAAAACAACTAGAAAAGTCTGTTGAAATATTATTGAAATATCGGTCGCCAGGCCATCACAGGACATCATTATCATCGTTGTCATAGCCGTTCTGATTGTCATTGTCGTTGTCGTTGTCGTCGTCCTCATCGTCGTCATCGACATTGTCGTCGTCACAGTTGTCAGTTTGTACGTCAGTAGACCAAGTTTCCATATCCTTTTTTGTTGTTTTCGTTTTTTTTTTGTCTGGGATGCCGTAATATTAAGGCTTAAGAGCATTAGTTGGGGCACTCGAGTTAAGTGTCTCCAGTGCTACCAGCTGTGACCCAAACGAAAATTGTAATCGTCAGCAAGAGGAATGTAAATCTTAGGTTAAATATCTAAATCTAATCATATATGTATATGGAAGGGGCGTGGTCGAATCATACACTTTGAGTAGTATGTAATATACGATATGGAGAATATTGTAATTTTTGACCTTTGGGGGATATGATATAATGATATATTAAGGGTGATCACGCATTGAAGTACTATTTGAAATAAACTTGGCTTGGATTTAAGAGTCCCGAGAAGAGAATTCGTTATTCTACATCTCCAAAATGTTGACAGACCACTTTCAAAAACTTCACAGTCGTTTCCACATACTTTATACGCTAGTGTGAATGGGTCATAGCTAGAACTTGTTTCCACATATGTTGCAAACAAAAACTTTTGAAGACTTGCAACGAAATCTAAAGTCAATTAATCTACAAAGTTTATTTTGACCAGAAGATCTTATTCAACTAAATAACAGCCATGCACAAATACAATAGATCGAGGAACACTATGCGATCCAGAATATGTATATATGTATATATTATGATAGCTCAACAGTTTTTAATTGTTATCGAATAGGGAATTAGGCGCACTTTCGAAAAAGTTTAAGGCTAATATATTTCTATTTAGAATTCATTTGCATTTTTGTGAATCCTTCAAATGAATGATAGATAGATAGATAGATAGATGATAGGAAGGTATATAAATATCGATTGAATAATATTAATATTATCTTAATTGTCTGTACAAGTTTATTTACTTATTTAATCCAATTTCTCTTATATTCCATTTCTCTGTTTTCTTTTAAGCTGATTACATGCGTCCCGTTACGAAAGTCTGCTGGCAGCAATCAAGTTAAATTTTAATACAAAAAAATATACATATATATAAATATATCAAACAAATTTAAATCCAAAAATCATCATTCAATTTCCAAACGGTTTTTTTTTCTGTTTTCTTTCAACTCATTCAGAGAATGTGAATAAATGCGGCAAAAGAAAAGCAATTCTCCTCACATGAAATAACCAGAAAAAATAAGAAAAAAAAATAAATAAATAACAAAAGTCGAAGAAAGTAAGAGACAAATAAGTCAATATCAAAGGAATTAAATACACTCTTTATTGTGTCAGTATTTTAAAAAGGTGACTATAATATATATATATATCTATAGTTATATCTATGAAAGTTTACTACTGATTCCGGACGGGACATTCGACAAGCGAGTTATTTCTTATTTTCGAATTCGATTCTACATATAGACAAGGTTTTATACCGACTTTACAGGCAAAAGGTAATACCAATAACAACAAAGATTACAACAACAACAGCAAATATTAAATAAAATAATATTCACTAATTGATAACAAGCAACAAATCATAAACAAGTGATTTTCTTGTTCATTTTTGTTCATGTTAGTTTGTCGTCTGTTTTTTTTTTTCTTCTATTTTTTTTTGGATGAAAATCTGAAATATATAAGTTAAGTGTATGAATATTTAAAAAAAAAACAAGACTTGAAATTTCTTAAAGAAATAAATACTTATACGAACGAAATCGATATGGAGTAACAACAACAAAAACAATAACAACTTAAACATAATTCCAACGATTTCAAAATACGACGAAAAATTTTGTAAGGAAACAAACCAACAAAAGGAAACACCAAAGAATTTCGGTTAACATAGAAAAAAACAACAACAACAAATTAGAAAATAGTTGAGTGAAGTTGCCAAATTTTACAAATTAATCAAATAAAAAAAAAATAACAGAAATAAGATAAATAGGATACGAGAAAAGAAGAGAACAAAATAAATCGAAATCCAAGAACATTTATACAGAGCGGAGCAAACAGAGAAAGAGAGAGAGAGAGAGAGAGATACAGAAGACCGGTGACGGAGACAGGGAGATCAGCTGTAAAGTGATATTTTATAAACAAAAATATCAGTTAAGGACAACGACTAATAAGGTGAGTTTCCTCATTATTCCTCATTATTTTCGAAAAGTTCTCTCAACTTGTGGAAAATTTGCATATAAATTTCCTCATTTTTCTACATACTCCATCACTTTTAGCATCATATTTGCCCTGGAAGTGCATAATCTTTACACTCTTCATTTTTCATTATCTTTCTTTATCGATATAAAAATATTACACAGTTTTTCAATTACAAAAATGTAATCAAACAAATATATTTTTAATCCTTTCACTTAGTCTGTCTGTTTCCATTGGCATTTCTATACATATATGTATGTACATAAATCAAACTGTATATATGTATATCTGCCTTAATCATTACCAATTCGAATACTAGATCAAGATTTACTATATACATTTATAATTTTTAATAATAATTTTTATAATCTAATCTGTATACAACTAATCCAATTTGAACCCAATATCAATTTGATTCCAAATAAAATTACAAATCTCTCAAAAAATTGCATTCCTATGCATACAAATATGCATTGAATTAGCTTTATACAACTAAAATGAATACATCTCGCTGTTTACAAATATGTTGGTCTAAATAGCCGTCACATTCAATCATATATTGGAATGCGAGCTCTCTCAGGGAACCAATTTACACATTAATTGTAATCGGTGATTGCATTGTCCAAATGTTTGATTGCTGCATTCACCAATAATGCCACCTTGGCTCTCTGCCCCAAAGTATCCCTGGTTGATTTTAGTGGAGGTGGATTTCATGCCCAATTCCAAATACTGTCCCCATATCCAACGGTCCTTTCATCCTTTGTTTCGACAATGGCAGCTGCAATGTGGCCGCTGCGTCGACGATTTGATTGATTTTTTAATTGGCACAAATTAATTGAACGCAATTTGCGGTATTTCTTTGGCAATCAATTATTCAACAGTACGCATCAATGAATAAAGTATAAAACATATTATTCGCAATGTGTTGGCAGTCTCTTACAACAATATTCGAATCAATATTTCCCAACATTTGGTACAAAATCACAAACTATTCAAGTAAATAAATTAAATTGTACCACAAAAGTTTGTTTATTTTGGCATCGAATCAACAATCAAGAAAACGCAGAGTCAATTTTCATATTCAATTGTTTTCCTCCATAAACAACTAAGTGCCTGAATACAAAATACATAACCAGGGTTGTCATCTCACAAAAATTTCATGGAACTAAGGGAATTCCAAATCTGTCCAGGAGCAATTTCTGATTTTTGCTCTTCGTGGTTTAAATTGGGATCAAAATGCTAACTTGCCGTCATATTCTATTAGACTTTTTCTTATTAATTTTCCCTCCTTACTTAACCGTAGAGTAATGCTTGGTATTTTGTTTGTTAATAAGCTTTTGAATGGAAAAATAGACTCTCCTATATCTATCATTTATCTGTAATTTGCAGGCTTACTATAAACTATCGTCTTTTAACTCTAACAGGCTGCACTTCTTCTACTTTACATAAATGTTTACGTGTTCCCTGTTCCGATTACAACCGCCATTGCCCTGTAATCGGACCTATACCTATACCTTGTAGTGCAATATCTAATAGTTAGTTAGTTGTTATTATTGTTTTAGTTATTGTCCATTGTCCACGCGACTCCCTTTTTGGTAGGTTTTTAGCTAGGGTTCACGAGGAACAGGCAAGGACTTGGTGTCGCTTGGGCCACTTTAACGTACTGCGCGTTGTATGCGTCAATGTCCGGGAAAAAAACATTTCCGTTTCCAAAGGGTATATAAATTATTGGGCAGTATTACTAGCTGAGTTGATTGGGACTTGTTTGTCCGTCCGTCTGTCTGTAGGCATCCTGAGATCTTGGAAAACACTTTGTTCCTCTGCCTCTTTTTAAAGAATTAGATTATTTTCATTGCTTTCATTTTGCCAGTAAACGTATTCGATGTGCGTTTAATTGCAAATTCTTTGTACTTTTTCCAGTATCCAATCTCACTAATGTCCTTTCAATAAGCTAATTTTTAAAACTTTATTAAGATTAAAATGAATGGTGCCTGTGAATAAATGCTTCTGAGTTATACAAAACGAATGACTCACTGAACTGAGCCACTGAGCTTGATCCTTCAATATGGCTCATTTTGGCTCACTGGCTCATTTTAGCTCACTAACTCATTTTGGCTCACTGGCTCATTTTGGCACACTAGTTCTTATGGCTCATTGCGTGCTTCTCAATTGGCGATCGCAAAGTGAACTCATGAGCTATCAGCCAGTGAGCCATATGAGTGAGTTGGCTCACTTCAAAAAAAAGACAGAGTGAGCCGACAATGAGCTGCTTTAACCCTAGTATTTTCTGAGTGCTCCATTTTCGGATTGACAAGGACAAATAAGTTATATTTGACAATTATTTTTGGAGCATAGTGTGTGTTTTATTTACTTTTGTCCATAATAAATTGATTAACTATGGTACAGTCAAATTTCCCTATAATAGATTCGCAAGCAACCAGCATAAGCACTTTTTTATTTAGAAATTATGATATATTATATAAAGAAATAAGAGTCTTTAAAAGTAATTCATTATACGGTGAATTTTATTACATAGAAGTTCACTATTGGGATGTTTGACTGTATATATAATTTGCAGTAACGCCCAAAAGCAGGCAACATCTAATTCAAATTCGATAAAATGAACAGAAAACTGCAATTGTTAAAGGGCAAAGTAGTATACATGTCTGTACATACATATGTAAGAATGTATAGGTAAAAATAAACATTTCAAGGCTCACGAAAATCAATTATTTAAATCCAAGTACATTCGTACATATGTACTTATATGGGGGCACACATATACATCTATATGTGTATATATATATATTTGTATATGTATGTATTTGCTACATTCTAAATGCAGCTTCCAAGAGCATGAAACCCACAGCCAACTAAACATTTGCCTTAATTTGTCAGCCCAACTTTGGTCTTCCTGTAGAAAATTATTTCCTCAGAGAGGTAGTAGGCACTTCATAGAGAACTTGCCTTTGTTTAAGATTCTATGTTGTTGCAATTGTAAACATGTAAATATGTAAATTCTGCCTGCCTTGTCAAACTTTGCACTTTGTTTGCATTTGTGCTGCCTTAACCAACCCTTGAGATTTATCCACTAATAGAACCAAAAAGGAATCGCACGACATTTCATGTCTATGCTAACTATACTGATTGGTATACATACATCATTCAATCAATCTTGAAATAAATTTCATTATTTCTGGAAGATTTAAAAGAAAATAATAAAAGAAGATGATTAAGATTGAATTTTTTATGCAAAAAGGTCAAACTAATTGGTGTACGAGATCCTACAACCAAAACAAGTTGGCAAGATGCTATTGAAATGAAAAGATATTACGAAGATTTTTACAAATCGAATGAAATTGTGAATGGTATCACTAATTTCTACCTTTACAATATTGTTTTAAGGGTATTTGAAGCTATAACGATTCTTACTTTTGTTATATCTACAATTTGGACATATGTACATATGTATATATGTCCAACTCGTACAGATTTAACAAGTGTAATCGGATGGCTATATTGCTTTACACAAACATACATACATACATCTAACATGGAGATGCTTATTCATAAGGTTTCAGAATTGTACATACAGTGCACTATGGGGAATTTGACCGTTTTTTGCGCACTTTATTCAAAAGTTGGTTTCTATGAATCGCTTTCAATATGTATTTGTTGACTAACGTAATAAATACAATTTGGTTAAGTTTTTGGAAAACATGGGCGTGGCAATAACTGCCCCCGGCCATAAAACCGGTTTTTCCCCAAAAAGTATGCTATATAATCGTTTTGCCATATGATTGAAGAGGTTTTTGGAGTCCGACCTTTGTTCCTTTTGCTGATAATTCGATCCCAGAGGCTTACATTGTATCTTTTTTCAACTACGTCTTTAAAGTTTGAAAAAAAACATTGTTCTTCATTTTGAGTGTGTTCTTTTATAGCACAATATTGAATTTTTCATAATTAGTGGTCTAGTAGGAAAACTACAGGAAATTTTAGTCCTATATGAATTTCTTGCAAGTATGTGAATTTCAAATTGTTGCAGGATCAGTTATCATTATGCCAAGATGCCATTTTCAAATCTTCTAACACAGTTTTTGCTATTTGACCTGACTTTTTTCATCTGACCCCCTTTTTCTGAGTCCAAAAATGTTAATGTTGGTCCTTCAACCCGACTAATGCACTAAAAAACGAAATTGCACAATTTGTGGCTGTTTTGTGGCTTTTGTGACTAACTTTACTTGAACAAGAATTGCACATACTACCAAATTCTGGAAGTTTTAGACTGGACACTGGTGGACATTTTTTTATAACTCTCCTCAAAGTTGACATTTCCTGACAAAATTTTTCTTAAAGTGACCCCCAATTTTTTTCAAATATTTCAACACTCACTGTCAATTTTTACAAAGGCGATTTACTTATACGTAGTAGAAAGACTACTTATTTAATTCCATCATTAATTTTTTCAACAACATTTTACATTTTTCCAATATCCACCCTGAAAGTTGAGCATAAAATTTTCACTGTATCAAGCAAACTCGTTTTCTGCAAAACACGTGTTTTCAGCAACTGTTTGCTCAACACAGTTGAACAACGACAAAAAAAAACAAGTATGCAACATTAACCTTTGATCTTTTATCTATCATAAGGCATCAAAATTTTTTTAATTCATAAACTTTCAAAAAATGAATAAAGTGCGCAAAAAACGGTCAAATTCCCCATTGTGCAGTGGCTCACAGCTTACTTCATACAGCGGTACAGTGAAACTATAAGGGTGTGTACCTGCTTGTTTTGTAGCAAATAATATATAAAAATAACAGAAGGCCAAAATTAGTCACTTTTTCCATGTCACAGCTTATTACGTGCAGTACACTTAATCCTAAAAACTGCAATGTTCTACGGAACATTGTTTTCCCATTATTTCCTAAACCACCGATGCAAATTTTGGTAAAAAAACTTTGAGTATGCCTTTATTTTTCGAATAATAAGTCCCTCCTCGGACAAAATGAAAATTTTGTTGGGTGCACTTTCACCCTTTTCTGCCACTGAACTGTAGTGAACAAAGCGCTGGATAATATATTTTGCAGTACTGGGTCCTAGCTGAACAATTTCAGCAATATTGCGCTGTGATTTTCCGTTTTTGAAATGAAAAAGGACTAATTCCCGCAGTTCGATTGGTGTATGTGGACACATTTTAGTGAGTCCCAAAAAAAAACAATAATATTGTGGTATGATCAGACCCATTGTGTAAAAATAATATTGGTATGAATATGTTTTCAAATATAAAACAGGATACCGCGATAAAAATACCAAAGTTTTTTCACCATATCATTAATAGTATATTTTGCTTTAAAAGTAAAAATCTAAAAAGATTTACTTAATATTGAATGACTGCTGAAAATAACTGCATTTAAATTTTTTGGGTATCTTTAATAGTTTACCAAGTACACACCCTTAAAGTTTCACTGTGAGCTACTTTTTGATTCGATATCATACGAATTCAACTCGTTTTGCAGCTAAATCCTTGGTCTATACAATATATAAGAGACTTGAGATGTTATGCTCAAATAATTTTTATTTGGTTAATTGAATTTGAATAAAAAAGTTCTTTAAAATTGAGAATACTTATTTCTTTGTTGCTGCTTAGTTTTTTCTTCGTCTGCTGCTTTTTCTCTCTGCGTGATTTCAGATCACTGCTCTCACCTATTTCTTACTGCGTTGCCAGATCACTGCATTTTAAACTACTGCTATTGTTGCTTCGGTTTATTATCTTTCACATACATACATACATACATACATACATACATACATGCATACATACATACATACATTCATACATACATAAATAAATACATATAAAAACATATATCATACATACATACATACATACATACATAAATAAACTTCAAATCCCAAACTCAAAGTACTCTCAATTTTGTGTGTTTAAAAGTTGTTACGTATGGACAATTAGTAAAGTTGAAACAAGTATCTTACATTTCATTGTAGCCAGGTCCTTAAAATTAATAATGTCCTGGCGAAAGCCGGAATGGTAGAATATGAGATTCCCATTTAAAGGATAGAGGGGACTCCTCTGTAAGCTTTGCAATGTGTAATTGTCAATTGAACTCAACTCATTATCGCATTGTGATGATAGAAGGAGATGTTCCGTTTAATTAAAGTCCTTTCATTATCCTTAAGTTGGCAGGGCTTAAATATGGTGTGTTTTCTTCTTTGGGTGTCGTGGTGACATGTAGCCATATCCTGGCCGTATCCTTGTACCCAATGCAACGAAATCACAGCCTTGCACACAAAACCAGCTTACGACCACTTCCATAGGATGTTTGGTGCAGTGGGAGAGGGGGAAGAGGTGTAAAGAATGGCGGTAATGATTGGTTGGTTGAACTGAAATGCTATTATGAACTTTTTCCCCTCGTTCCTCGTACCCTTGTGCCCTGTTTTCACCCCTCCCCCTTCCTCGCCTGGCATGGCAGTCTTCAACGCATTTGGCAAGTTAACAGAACGAGACGAGCAAACAAAATTAAGCCAGAGCATAAGAAATTGAATTTCAAAGAGTTATTTTCCTCCTCATGCTCGAACGGGCAGCAGCATTGTGTGGGTCGCTCCCTCTCTCTCTTTCTCTCTCGCTCTCTCTGACTCTTACAGGACTCCTTAGCCATGTTTGTGTTAAGCATCCTAAGCCCTGCCTCCCAAGGACCTATTTATTTTTCACTTTGCTTCTCGCTCGGGTTTTTCAGCCCAAACCAAAATTCATTGTGTGCTTCCAGTTTCTTGAGCTTACAACAAGTTGCAAGATTTTGATGAGTTTCTGTCTCTAATGAAAAAGTTGCAATTCAAAGAGAATTTGGCTCGTCATGTTCAAGTTGAAGAGGCACACCAATTCCTTACAAAATTCAAAAGAAGGAAAACTTTAAACTTTGTAATTTTAACAAGTTTTCACGAATTAAAAGAATGCATTTGGCAAGTTTTATTAAGTGGAAGTCCTGTTGCCTCCTTAATAAATAAGAAAATGTATTTTTTACACTAATTCATATGATCCAGGCAAATTGAATATTTGTCGGGAAATTCATATTAAAAACTCATCAGAAAATTGTTTTAAGAATCGCATCAACAAGGAGCAACAATTGGAGTGGATGTGCATGGTTTGGTGGAAGTGTGAGGTCCTTGCTCAATTCTCGAAGGTAATTTGCTTTGATTCATTCCATTTCATGCACAATTTCTCCTGGTCCGGTCCGGAACAGAATACAAAAAGCAGTAATTTAATACCTTTTTAATATTGTCAATACGAAATGAGGCGTCGCTTACAAGATTGGATGTTCGATGTGTATATGAGTATGTGTGTGTGTGTGTGTGTGTGTGTTCTTGTATATTGCATTTCACATTTCGCTTTTGGCAAATTGAGGTTTCTTTTTGATGTTGCGCCGGATACGGCAATCGGCAATCGTTTCTGATTAAAGCTGCAAAATCAATATGACGCATGCGCTGGTCTTTCAAAACAATTCAAGATGAAAAACAATTTCAATGTTTTCATTTTCGAAATATGGATAGGAGTAATTGATAGATCCAAAAGTCAATAGATTCCAGAAGACCCATTTGGTAATATTTGGTTATATTCATAAATTGGATTTGTTAGAAAAAAAGAATCAAAAGTTTTCAAATTGTGAAATTTAACTTAAAATTAATAGAATGTTTATTCATTAAAAGGTTTCCATGTTTTTCAAAGAATATCTAAGATTATTTTGGCGCGAATCAATTTTAAAAATTTCGATCACCTATGCAATGCATATTATATATATTCTCGATCAGCACAAGGAGCACACAAAGCGCAGAATCTATATAAATATGCGCTTTAAGCCGTCGGTCTCGATCAAAACAGAAAAGATTTTTGTTTAACTACAGTTGCGTGTATAGATCTACAGATATGTATCTGTATTTCTAAAAGAAACGTTTTTAAATCAACGTTGAAATGTTTACAAAATAAAATGTAAAACAAAACATGATTAAAACTTAGTTTTTCGGATGCCAGGTCAGAAATGAACGAGAAAGGTTTGAAGTCTAAAATGAAAGAAAAGGAATTGTTATAGCAAAAAGATAAAAATTGCATTTGTTTTTTATAAAAATAATGTATAAATCTTTTCATTTCTATATATACTATAAAGTTCATCAGAATCGCTTTTCAAACACCCTAGTTATTGCTTTAAAACTATATTCTTGACCGATCGTTCCTATAGGAGTTATATGATATAGTCACTGGATTCTGATGAAATTTGGTGAATTTGTTAGAAATAGATCAAACTCTAAAACAACAAATATTTGAGTAAAAAAGAACAAAGTTATGGGGATATACAATGCCTGCAGCAAAACGAAAGCTTGGTACAAAATTTCAACTCGAGCCGATCAAGAATATATATACTGTCGAACTTTCCTATAACGCATTCCACGGGACCGCATAATTTCTTCGCTATAGAGAAAATTCGTTATTAAAAGATTAAAATACAATAGATCCAAATTACAGTTAAGAATAACATAAAAGAAGACTTCGTTATATAGAAGTTCCTTATAGAGAAGTTCGACTGTATTTTATATACATACATAAACGGTATACATATAATATACCCTTTTTGCAAGCGAATTAATATACCTATATAATTTCAAGTTAAACGGTTCTTAACCTTTTGAATCATCCTAAATTAAAAAACGATTTTTAAAGATTAATTGCGATGGCTTTTCCCCATCTGCACATTTGCAAAGAGTCTTAGGATCTTCTCATCAGCAGCAAACTTTAAGAATACATTCTTTAACTTCTGATTTGTAGCAAAAAAGTTGCCCCTTAAAATTGTAATCTGAAATCTATGGTGTATAAAGCCTGTTTTACACTGACAGACACATACATATGTACATCCCAGATGTGTTAGCCGTGTTACAGATGTATGTATATGTCGGAGCGGGAACAGAATATTGCGGAATTAGCACACCCTTTGATGCCCTAAGTTTGTTTACCCTATCTTTTTCTACTTTGACGCTTGTAACTTTGATGACTAGATTTTGGGAGTGACAAATGTAAGTTTGACAGTAGTGTAAGTTTTGCATTGAGTACTGCAATGTAATTTAAGCAGGGACTGCTGAGTCATTTAGGTGACCCTGGTGAATAGGGCTTCCGATTAGAAGAAAAAACCCGCTCTTTATTTGTTGAATTCACAATCTGAACTGACTTTTATTTCCTAAGATATTTGTTAGGAAAGGTCTTAGATTCAAAAGGTCACATATTTGGTGGTGGAAATTCAATTCTAAATGCATGCATTTATTTATATTCCAAGCCTGCGTTGATCGTTAAATGCCTAGCTGAATGTATCGGCTGAAACAAAACTTTATTCACGTCACCTGCGCTAGGCTGCATTCAAATTATACTTTAATTTATTTATTCTTTTAAATGTCGTTTTAATAATTACGGTGTTTAATCATAAACACCTGGAATTGAACGACATTGGAATCTGTAAATGAGCGAGATGGCAGCGGGATAGTCAGTCTAAGCTGAACGGACTTACTGAACGCACTGCTATTAACAAGCCATGTCGAACGGAAAAGACAATAATATAGAGGAGAATTATCAATCTTCGACATATATATGTATGTATATACATTTACAAGATCTGAAAATTATGTTATAAATGGTGCTCTCAAGGGAAGATCATCTAAAAATCAAAGTTAGACAACTAGCTCTATCCTGTTTCTATTAAAGTTTTTATTACGAATTTATGATCATAATTTTGCCTCGCTAGTCCGTGGCAAATCTAGTAGTAGTATCTGTAAAGCTAGTTCCTTACTAGACAGTCTTAACACTCTGCAGTCATTTTTCATGACTTTTTTATTTTCTTCAATTTCTCTTTAGAGACACCTTCACATATTTCTAAGCAACATTTTTGGTGTTCTTCAAAGCGTCTTAAGTATTAAGGATGTAGAGAAGAAGTAATAACTCGATTTGGTAATATATTTCTCGTTTTAATTTTGGCTTTTATAGTAAATTGACATCTTGCTTCATTTATCAAAATATTCTATTTTGAGCTTTAGGACAAAGGATTGCCTTATACGAAATCCCCTTCTGGGGATAATGACATCTAAAAGGCTATTTCTGCTAAATTGTGTAGATTAAAATTTGACAGTTTTAAAGTTAGTTTTGCATTTAGAATAAGTTTAAGATCAAATTTAAGATTTACCGAAAGGGTAAGGATATTTAAAAGTTCAAAGCAAAAACTAATATAAACTTTAATTAGAATTTAATTAGTCTTCTCTACAGATGAGCTTTAGTTGTCTTATCCATCTAACTAAGCATTTTGATTGTGAGATTCAATCAATATTTTCATATAGTTGGTATTAAAATTTGTGTGCTAGCTTAATATACAAAAATATCTCAACAACAAAATCCTTGCTAGGAAATGTAAAAAAGGATACTTTAAGACACTTTCAAATTACATTTCCTGGGAGCAAAGTTCACATTTTTGAATGAATGAATGAATGGAATCGGTTGTGTTCTTGTTGTCGTTTTTAACTTTACTTTAATTAAATGCAATTGAAGTGCACTTTTAACTCGACAATGGAAAGCAAGTTTCCACCCTCCATTGCTGTGCCACCTAAGCCCAAATCCAAATCCGAAGCTGAAGCCGAAAACCCACCAACCACCAACCCAGCGGGGCAAGCTCTACCTCGCGGCTAGCTGGCCAAAATGCAGTGCAACGACCATTGGACCACCGCCACCACCAAAAAAGAATACACGAAGACGATAAAAAAGAGGAACGGAGAGAATACGACTCCCGACCCCATGGAAATCCATAAACATTTTCCCGACATGGCCAGATGCCTTAAATGTTGCGCTACACTCAACTGAAAGTTGGATGAAAAGGATATCCGCAGGGCTTAGAGGCCGAGACTAAGCGAGAGATGAAATTGGTCCGCTGGTATACCCTGTAAACATAATTTTGAATGGGTGTGTTGCTTTTTTTTTAACGAAAGTCGATAAATAATAATGTGGATTCATCATCAGTTGTTCATTTTCGCTGCTTTCGTTTAAGTGACAGGTTTCACTGTATTTTTAGTGCATTAATATTTATCTTGTCTGCTTTTAAATAAAGATCGTAATGTCAGTGATGGATATTATATCCGATTATTGTTCAACTCACTCGAGAGAGCAATGACGTTTGCTTTGGTTTAACATAGGGTATCACTAGGTCGACTTCCTTATAGGAATTTACGTTTACGTTTTTTTTTTTTACTGATGCTGTTGTTTTTTATAAACATCAAAAATTTACAAACTGACAACAGCAACGACAACAACAACAATGGCTGAAAATTCAAATTCAAAATTCAAGGACCAGTCTAAAGCGCCCAGCGTACGATAATTGAAATGGACAGCATCCGGTTGCAGCCATGGCAACAACAGCAACAACAGTGGAAGGGCAAACCGACCATCCACTTCCACCTTTCACTTCCACTTCAACATCCACGACCACTTCTCCTCTTGACTACGGGATTGCAAAAAAAAAAACAACGAAAAATGAAATGGAATGGGAACCGGGAATGGGTTAGAAGGAATATATATGTACCATCTAAATGTACATAGATGGTTATTGGCAGGACTGGAATTTTGAAAGTAAGGCCCAAAAGGGCGTACTACTATACAATAACCTAGAACATTCATAGATAAACATTCATAGATAGGATTTAAATGAATTAGCTTCAAGTTTATCTATTATCTCGAAGAAGCTCCATCGTTGCGAAAACTTTTTTTTATAGAGCCACACAGTTCCTTGGAGTGCTGATTCCGTTCCTGATTAGATCCTGGTTCGGGTAATGGTGGTAGACTTAGAGTGACGTATGCCATGTACCTGGCAATCCAATCCCATCCAGACGCTGTGTATTCAGTCAGGGCTCAATTTTTACATAACCAACTTGAATTCGAAAAATAAAAATATAAATAAATAGCAACGAAAAGAAATGCTAGAAAATTGCAAAATTCATATTGGTGGTGGGGATGGGGGTGGTGAGGGGGATGGGCAACGTTTTTTAAGTTGATTTAAAATTCTCATTTCGCCAGAAACTGAAACAAGTCGAAAAGTTTTCAAAGCAAATGAAGTGCTAAACAATTAATTTGAAAAGTTTTCTAATCCTTTTTTCTTTTGCTCCCTTTTTTTCTGGTTTGAAGTCGAAAAGTAATTTTGAAGTTGTGGGAATTATCTTAACTAGAGCAAGAGATTGTAAGTAATTATTATATATTAGTTATTATACCCTATAAAGAATGACTTCTTTCTCCTTTTCCATGTAAGCTTACTTCAAATTGAGATAATAAATTTCAATATTCTAGTTTTGTTTTAAATAGAGACAACTGGGGAGGGTAAAAGTAGTAAAAAACTACGGAAAAGTAAACTCAGAATATTCAGATATATTCTAAAACTAGAAAACCCGGCAAACGTTGTTATGCAGACATTAACCATTATTAAGATACTGATACTTTACCATTCAATGGATTTATCATTTTAATATTAAAATAATATGCATCTTCTCCTTGCCAAAACATCAGTGGGTATTGCAATGCGTCATATGATCGATGCTTCTAATGCACGTTTATGCGCCATTGTGCATTCGTCCCAGATGATGATTTTCGATGCCGCTAAAACTTTGGCCATTGCTGAGTGTTTTGCAATATTACACGTTGGTTCTTCAATAGTTTGAAGATTTAACGGCAATTTGAATGCTGAATGAGCCGTTCGGCATCCTTCTAACAATGTGGCTGCTATTCCAGAAGAAGCAACTGCAACCGCTATGTTGGATCTCGCCCGAACAGTTGCTAAAACTAATGACATAAGGAATGTCTTGCCAGTTCCACCAGGGGCATCTAGGAAATATAAACCACCATTTTCATCAGCGATTGTCTTCATTAAAGTATCATAAACTTCCTTTTGTTGGTAATTCAACAGGGGTACATTCCTTTGAACTACTAAATCTAATTCCTGGTGATCATATTCACGTTCCCGTTCCAATTCTCGATTAAATGTGTCATTCATTTCACGATTTGGCGCTGGCATTCCTAACCTGATTAATAAATTACCGCACATGAGGTAACACATATCTTCGATCAAGAGTAAAGCACGATTATGTATCTCCTCATTCATCTCAATATCGTGATTTCTGGAACTGACACGACTTTGATGTAAAATATCTTCTGACATACTATCCTTGTATTTGTGCCACAGGTTACATGGGTTTGATGGAAAACATGTCGAAATTATTATAGCGAATAATGTGCGTATCTGACTTGGAGATGCAGAGATAATGGCTTCAGCGATTGTCGTATCCCAATGGGTATCGTTTTCTAATAAGATCAATTCTTCACATGCTGCACGATATGTTGGGAATATTACACCATTAACAGTTCGTAGTGTCTCAAATGAAGTTGGCCCACGCACATTTACCAGCAACAACCGCAAATAGAAACATTCATCATTCTTTGGATGAACTGTATACATACGACCAAGAGCATCAGTAGAACGCACATTTGGATACCCAGGAACCGCATCACCTTGCTTCCGTCTTTGAAAATTCTTGGATGAAGCATTCCAAGTATAATTATTAATTTAATAGAAATAGTTTTAATATTGATTTCTTACAAATATCAAATTGAGTTCCTCGATGACATAACTAATCCGGCAAACTTTGTTCCAAAATATTTTATTTATTTCTTAATGTCAAGTCACACGGGAACGCTGTCGAACGGGATAAAAAGTATCCTATGTCCATCTCCTGGCTCTAAGCTACCTCCCTACCAATTTTCAGCCAAATCTGTTCTGCCGTTCTTGAGTTATAAGTGGTGTAACTAACACGACTTTCTTTTATATATATAGATTTAAAAAAGGAAATCGACCTTAAATACAAATTATTTCTTAATTGCTTATCTCATTCGTTTCGATGTTAACACCTCATCGATTAATTGTAATAATAACTTATAATCCTTTGCCAGTTGTGATAATTCGAATAACTTAAAAATTGTTTTTCGACTTTTCTTTTCTATCTATACATTGACCTTATGCATCAGCCGATTGGGCTTTATCTCAAACATTGGCAAGACAAATATACTCTATCGATTTAAATTAAAGCCGCTCTGCCCAAGCTTGAGCACTATTCAAAAGTAATAATAATGTAAATTTTATTTAATTTTGTGGACTTAACTAAACTAGTTATAGCGAACTGGAATTGAAATTCCAAAGATTAGAAATGTAAACAAGATTGATTCCGATTGGTATCGGAACTGACTGCTGTACTTTTTATTCAATTTTTTCTGAATGTCTACAAAGAAAAATTCCAGAAAATGAATAGCTGAAGCTGAAGCTCCTCTTTTTGGGCTTAGATGTTTTCTCAACATCTTAAGGATGAATAGTAATTGTGTATAAAGTTGGCAATTACTTTTGAAATCTAATAATTTGCACAGATTTCAATCCGACAAATACAAATCGAAAACTGTAACAGGACATTTGGAAATATATTAAACTTATTTCTTTTTTTCATTATTTTCGGATTATGTTAGGAATCGGTTTGTCACAGTTATATCTTGGGATTCGTCGTAACTTTAAATAGGCGCATATTAGTAAACGCTGAAATCGGATCCTTGAATCCATTGTAAATATTGTACACAGAGTAGAAAAAAAAGGACAAGTTCTTTATCAAAAATTTATGACGAGCATATTGTCGTAAACCCGTGTTTATCAGCCTTATTAATGTTGAAATTTGTATGTGAGTATGTATGTATATTTGAGTTTGCAATTTTAATGCCATTTGGGGTCCATGTATTGGTCTTTCCCCCTCCCTTCCCTTAGCGCTGCCATCTATACTTTACCATGTTATCGCATTATCCTTTTGTTTTCCATGTCATTATAAGTTATGCCTGGACATATTATATGCATGGTGGTGCTGGACGGAAGGGAAAGGCAGGGGAAGCAAAAATGCGTTTTGAAAATACCATTTTCACTGCTTTCAGCTAACTTTATTTTCTCTTTTTACATACATACATACATACATACATGGATCTATGGGCATGGAGTATATATGTACGATATATTTGCTATGTTATATAGAGGAATAGCACATATATATATACAGTAAAGTTCGTTTGCATCGTCGAACTAGAGATACCCTTTAAATTCTGTACTTTGGGTAGATTTCGCTCGTTTCACTTTGTGAAGTTGCGTGTCCAATAAGTTGTTATTGATGCAAATCTAACTTTTTCAATGGTATAGACATTTATTCAACAAAAAGATTATGTCTTATCATATATATTTATAAATATGAACAAAGAATTTGCGAACTATCTTTAAAAATATCATTATAAACGATCCTTTACAGGGGACTCTCTGTGTAAAAAGGACAAACGAGAAAAGAAAAACCAAAAACCCCAAAACCTATTTGAAATGTTAACGAAATGACAAAGGCAAAAGCTGTTCGTCACACCAATACACATTCATGCAAACATACATAAATACGTACATCAAAAACATACTCTCTCTCATACTCACACACACACACACATACACACCACTCGGCAACACATAAAACGCAGTGAAGCAACATTTTATACTCTCATCATAAGCCAAAGAAAAGAACTTTGGTTTAGTCGATTTGAATTGAATTATGCATTCAGTATTAACAGCTTTTATACATAGAGTTCAAAATAGAATATAAATAATTGTGCTTAATAATAATACATGATTAATTGTATTTTAAAATGCGATTGAATAAGATATAAATCACGAAATGCATAGCATACTTTTTGGGTCAACGAATTTTTATTTAAAATTTTCTTTTGCTTCAAGTGAAAGGACATTGAAAGTTCGGTGCTATATTTTAATGTGGTATATTCATTTTCTGCATTTTGTGTGTTATTGTTCGTTTTTGCTTTCTGCCACAAATTCAATTTCCGCGCATTGTGCGCAGACCCCCCTCTTCTGCACTATCAGGATATCATGCTCCCCAGTGCCCAGTTACCCCCCCTTACAAATACACACATACACATACGCCTACACATGCGCAGTAGATTTGGCTCTCTTTCTATTCCAAGAGAACGCTGTCTCTTTCTCTCTCTGTTATCGGCGGTTTCCTGCTACTAGAAGAGAAAAAATAAAAATAAAATTGTATGCCGCGTAGATTGCGCAATCTATGAAAATCAAAACAACGCCCCACAAATACATTTACAAAAACGCCAATATACCGGGCATACATACATACATATAGAATGGAGAAACTACATGAATATATATACATACATATGTATATATGTATGTATGTATGTATGGCGCATTACCAACAACTTGGCCACCGGCCGGCAGCTGTGCAACTTGGCTGAATATTTGGGTGGGTTTGGGGTCGGGCAATTTTTGCATAAGTTGAATGTGAGTATATATATGTATATATCATACTTATATATATTTATATCTCTATCTATATGAGTGTGTGTCTGTGTGTATATTTATAGCATTGTGTCAGAGTTCAATATCCTACACAGATACAAATACTTATATACATGGGAAAAGAAAGTAGGTAGCAAAATTATTTTTATACGTCTTTTGATCAGGTGACAGAAGGAATTCATCAAGAATCCTAGTTGAATGATAAATATATATTGGAATATCATATATATATATATATACATACCTGTTATAAATTTACCTTTTTAAACTTAATGTTAGACTTCAGAACATCATCAATGTGAAACTTGCAAAACAGGATTTGCTTCATCATGGTTGTAGCTTTTGCTTTTATTTTTCTTCTCCAGCCGATAGATTCAGAGCCATATTCCGATTAAAACAAATATATATATTGCATATAAGATATAACATAAAAATAAATGCATATAAAATAAAAATGTTCGTTTTTCTAGAGTTTCCAAATTCGGGAATGATTATAAACTAACTAATTAAGGGAATTGTGAATGCTTTGCATAATGTCTCATTTGCCGGCAACCCTTCAGGCAATGGCAAAGAAAGGATTTGAATACAGCAAACCCAAACACATACACATATATGTATATATAGACAATTCCATACACTTACGTATGCGGATCTATGCACATGTGTGTGCGGCACGCTTCAGGGTTGAGAGAGTTAAGATATAATTACAAGGTAACCAAACAACGAACCGAACAACAAAACCAAACCAAACCGAACCAAACGATTTCCCTTTGCCAGCATCACTCTGTTGTAGTCCGAACACCAACACCCATTTGTAATCTCTCGTTAAGGCGGACAAAAGACAAAAAACCATAGTCCATACATATACATAAACCTCATACACACACACACACACACAGAGAGACATATACATATATAGATATATTTTATATGTAACTGTGGCAAGTGCTAATGATGTGGGATTTTGAAATGAAACCCAAACCATTTCTCGGGGTGCAATGAACTCAAACTCTCTAACAACATGCCAATGCGGTAACAATTGATCATTTGTAGCGAATTCGCGTGCGAAAAATATTATATAAAACACAAGAAACGAAATCGGGTTGTTAATTAGTTACAAAGTTATACCGTAGGAAGGGGTGGATTTTTTTTGTACAAGCACTTGAGATCCTTTTCGTGAAATATCTTTTGTATATAAAGTATTATGAATTATCGTAATCACAATTTGGATCAATTTAATCGCTATGAATATTCATTCAAATGTTTCTTTAAATTTTTATGAAATGTTTTAAGTATTAATCAAAAGCAGCAACTTTATCAGACTATCTTATTTTTTTTGAAGGATAATCGAAGTTAGTTAAACATCCTACTTTGACTCTTTGGCATTAGGAAGATGGAGAAATTTAGTTTAGAATTTATGTTCTTTACTATAGTCATAGTAGATTTTGCAACAGATCCATAACCAATTGTATAATGATAAGTTTTGTGTAATACGTAGCTTAATTGTTTCTCAGAAAAAACAAAATAAACCTCTCAATTATTGTATGTAATTTTTTCGTGCTTCATCTTGAAAAACTGTTTTAGTTTTTGACTGAAACTTGTAAAAAATTGTCCAAATCCAAAATGACTATGTAAAAATTTGGGTTCGATCACACCGACTTAGAAATCTTTATACATGATAATATGTTGACTTAGCCGTAGAAATTCAAGAATATATCCAATCAGTTTTATTGGATCGGAGTTTAATAGTCTAAAAATAAAACAAAATATATTGATTTTTAAAAAATTTTAACTGAGTCTAACCTCCTAAGTTTAATGTAGATCTGCTGAATGTATGTATTTTCGTTCGATCAGAAAAACTCTGATAGGAGAACCTTTTAAATTTAGAGATTAATGTATCTCCTATTATGTGTTTATTGGTACATTTCACTTATTAAACTGCTTCACATCTAAACTGGTCAAACACTTATTTAATACATAAAATGGGTTGGCAAGACTAACATTATTATTTCAAAAAAATATTCAGACTTTTTGTTTTATTATATTTTTTATTGTGTTCCTATGATGATTCCAAATCCCAATGCTCAATTCATAACAATTTAACGTACTACATCAAACTTAAGCAAATTTCAATAGCATCTCCACACAAACCGCATAAAATTTTATGAAAATTTAACCCTTCTTTTTTTTCCAACATGTCAGAATGTAACATTTTTCAGTTCAAGATGAGGAAGAAAAGCAGCTGCACTTTTCATCACGATCCTTTGATTCCCGTGATGGTGGTGAAAAGCTATAGCTGCAGTTCCTTCTCGTCCTGGTGGAAGATCGTTAATTCGTTATATGTATGTACTTCGATTGGTTCTAGTTCTATTTAAAAACACAAAGAAGAATATAAACAATGTGCTAGCTTTCAGTTTTACCCAAACTTGTTTTCCGGTCACTGTTCTCTGTCACAACTTTACAACAAAAGTGACATTCTGACACATGTTTCCCCTCTGGAGAAAGAAAATTAAGACATATGGCTATATTCTAGAAAAAATGTTTTGAAAAAGGGTTGCTTTTTTTGTGTGTTAAAATGAGAACGGGTTCGCAAATAGAAAAAAAGAAAGAAAATTACAGAAATTAATTAGAAATTTTTAAGTACCTTTCTACCTATGATACATGCAGTTATACATTCATGGACAGATGTTTAAATGTATTTGGCAAATCTGATTAAGTTATAACTATATTCAACTAAAAACTACAAACTGGGATATTTTTAAATATTGAACTTCTGGAGTTTGGGCAATTTCATTAAACTCATTAAAATTGAAACATGGAGCGACAATACATACAAATGTATGTATGTACCTATGCATGTGTGAATATGTACTGTTGCTATCTACAAATATCTTCTACTTTTTTTTTTGTGTTAACAGAGCTCGTATATGTATGTATGTATGTAGATGAAAGTGTGTTGGGAATTTTCTGTAATCTTTTGCTACTCAAATACTTTTCTTTGGACTTTATCATTTCTCATTTTGAACATTATTTGAAAAGATCTCTAAAGCTCCACTCATCGGCCACTTAACGAAATTTCCACATTGCCCCACCATACTAGCTGCCACCACTTTAACCGCTCAATGTTGCTACTGCTTTAACAGAATTGAACAGTCGTTTATCTTTGACAAAGAGAATGTGTAAAAGAAGCCACATTTCAATGGAATACATTAACAACAAGCTAAGCAACAACAACAACAACATAAGCAGCAAAAAAGAAAAAAAAAACGAACCAACGACAACAACATTTCACATAAAATTAAACGAATTGGGTCAAAGGATAAACGGAATTATCTTCAAGAGCCTATGCAAAAAGGAAACACTGTAGCAAAATAAGGAGGAGGAAAATGGAAAAAACGCAAGAAAAAAGAAAAGAGCTGAAAATCCTTAAAAAGTGGAGGACAAAACGTTTGCCACTCAACAGGAGCGGAGTATACAGATGCCGGTATATTCCTCACATTTACCCCCAACCCACTCTTACCCCACTTTCCATTCTATGTAGCTACCCGTAACTGCTTGCACTTCTTCACCCGCTTCCCCCCCTGCACCACGCCCTTCCGAACTCATAACACTGTCGTCAAGCGAAACGTAGAAATTACATTATTTATAACACGGAAGCTGTGTGTATGTGTGCGTGCGAGTGTGTGTGAGTGAATGTGGGTATGTGTGTGTGAGCGTTGATTAATAGACTGCTGCTGCAAGGTGCTGGTGCTTTCTCTGTGGTGCTTTTGCATTTCTCCTCTTTCCCTCTCTCTCTTCCTCATCCCGCAAACCGAGTTTGAAACAGACAACCGGCTGCCGGCAATATTATATATATATATATAAGTGTATGTGTGTGTGTAAAGAGAGAAATGCTCTCTCTCTATCCTTTTTTTAATAGAACAAGTAATCATGTAAAAGAGCGAGCGACAAAAAGCGAGAAAGAGACCGCGTAAGAAAGAGAGAGAAGGAGTCCCTTTAAAAGTTTGTGGTATTCCGTCTGATTTTGTATACCCTGCACTTATGGGGGAAAACGGTATATTAACTTTTGGTCAAGCACATAAGCGTAAGCATTGATTCGATTGCATGATCAGCTGACCGCCGATAGACAAGTCTTCCAGTCTTTGCAGTATGTAAACTTACATAGTATGTTAACTATTGCTTAACTATGCGGAGATAACTTTACACAAATACGTTTGTATGTAGTTAATTAATTATTACTTTATTTAAATAATACAAAATAGAAGTTTTATCCTTTCATACAAAATAATTGGAAGATATTTAAGTTCTATGAACAATTTTTTGTATTTACTAATTGAAGTTTCGCTGTTAGTTAGAGCCAGAATGACAAGTGCATTAACATGCTGCAGTTTAGATTATTGAGTACAGGGTATCTAGAAGACGGCTCCATACTGAGCAGCTTTGTTTTTTACTAAAGTTTTCTAGTCTAACATGTGTGTTCATATATTTAAATAGATCTTTTTTAGTGGCCATGTTACAAATTATTTAATGTATATACCAGGAAATGTTATTGTAATAGGTTAATTAACATTGTATCGAAAACTGTGTAAATGTTAAAATTCTGGCTTAAATTATAAAGATTGAAGATTAAAGAAGGGAATGCAAATTCCGGTGTCACAACAATGGTTTTCATTAAAAATATAAAACTTTAGATAAGAGAATTATTTGGCATAGTTTGGTTTACCAATTTACTCTGATTGATTTAATTTTAGTATTTAGAGTAGAGAATATACATATATTGCACTCTTCTTTTTTTTTTTTAAATTATGCATTTTAGTATAAAATATATAATATTTATCATCTGTAATAGGTATTATATGTATATACATACATATAGCTGTTTGGCTTACCTAATTGTGCATTAAAGATCAGATGTGAAATGTATATCAATGCGAAAATGTTTGGGCAATATCACGAAATTCGTATTTTAAAGCTTTGCAACAATTCTAGTCAGACTATCAAAGACTTACATTATTTATGCTCTGTCTCTTTCTCCCTCTCCCGTTCGCTTTCTCTCTCTCACACACTTATACATACATATGTATGTACATGCACACTCTCTTTTCTGGGTTTTCTCAAAAGGGTGTGTACCGGCCGGCTGGCTAGGCATAACAAAGTGAGATAGAGCGACAGGATACAGGGACGTTTTTCGGTGGTGGCTGTTCTCCCGATTCAAGTGTGTGTGTGTGTTTGTGTATGTGTGCATGTGCACTCTCTCTTCCATTTTCTGTCTCTGTCTCTATCGTCATATTTGGGGGGCGTTGAAAAGGATAAAAGGATATTTTTTGTGTTCTTTTTTTTTTGGGATACGCGAGTCGCTGCCCGGCGCCTGCCTTCTGCTTCTGCTTTCGCTGCTGCTTCTACTTCTGGTCCTGTGGTTCAGTCGTACGTGTTCGTTCGTTGCTTTCGTTCGGTTTTGATTCCATTCGGTTGTGTTTCTCGTTCGAGAACCATTCATTTATAATTTTTTGACTCCTCTGCACCAGTTTTTGTGTTGTATATTCAGTTAGGAATTTGTTGTAATCTCTCGGTTTTTTCCAACAAAACAAACTAATAAATAAATAAATAACAACGCAACACAAACCTACAACAAGAACAACAACTGCAACATCAGCAACAACAACAGCAACAACTACAGTAGCACCATCAACTGTCAAGAGACTAGCAATATATATAACACATATACATATACATATATATATGTATGTATATTTATTTTAGAATTGTGCAATTTTCATCATCTCCAATTTAGGCACTCGAAATTTTCATATATTATTTTCAATATATCAATATATTTTGTTTTGTTTGTTTGGTGGTTTGAGTTCGGGATCCAACTAACCTGCAATATATATGTATATTACCATATAACGGAACTGTTAAACCTGTGCAAAAAAAAAAAAAAGAGAAAAGAAAAACGTTTTTCTGTTCACCTGTTCCATTTGTCTGTGGGATCAACTAAAGTCAACATAAATCTGCCTGTAAGCCTAAAAAAGCAGAATTAACTTATTACTTTTTTATTAGAAATATATATGTATGTATATAAGTATATATCCATTGGTATAATCATATATCTCTATATATCTATTTTTTGTGTGAATTTTCTTTTTTTTTTGTATATTTTTCGTGTGCTCTCCCATATTTTGTGCAAAGTGTCTGCCTATATATATGTATGTTCATAATGTATGTATATATGTATGTATGTAGATAATGTATGTATATATACAAACTAAGCCCACTATCAAAAAAGCCTTGGGACAAAGGCGTGGAAGAGAGAGATAGCAGCAACTGCAGCAAGCGAGTCGGCGCGAGAGTAGTCGAGAAGTATAGAGAAGCAGAGAAGTTGAGAATTCTGTTTCTGTTTCTGCATGTGTGTGAGAGTGTGGTGTGTTGTGTGTGTGCGTGTTTGTGCAATCAATAGACCCCATTTAAGCGCTCTATGACAGTTTTTCCGCACCCCAAACGTATCGTCTGATAATTACAAATTTTCATTCTCGTCCTCACGTGGCTTGAAGAGACACATATGTATGTATGTATGTACGTATGTACATACATGTGCATGAAATTGTCAGGAGTCTACGTCAGGTGAAATCGGTATTTCCATATCTCAAAATATATATTTAGCCTATACAAAGTGCTTAAGCATCTAAGTATGCATTAAATGTATCTTATCAGTGGAATGATTGGACTGAATCTATATAGAAAATATTTACTAGAGCTTTCTTCCCATTAGAATAAGCTAAGATGATATATCCAATAATAACAACTTGCGAGTCAAACAAAATATAAGAAGTAGGAAGGAAAGAAATCACATTACAAAGAATAAATAGGATATAAATTAAATTCAATTAAGTTTAAGTCAGAGTCTTCCATATCTCTTGTTATTATTATTTTAAAAAACATTTATTTGATGAGCACGATCAGTCCAGGAAGTAATAAACGGGGACAAATCCCATCCTATCTTGATTTCCATTAGCTTGTCATGCTAATTTTTTATAGTTATTAAAAAAGAATAATATTTTATTTTAAATATTATTTAGTTATATTTTCGACAAAATTAAGTATAATTTTCACAAAGTACTTGATGTCTGTATATAGGAAATGTAGCTTATGCCATATATGTAGATCCACTCGATTATGTCCTTGTGCTATACGTTGAACAGTCACGATTGTCTAATTTGAATAGTTTGATATAAATGAATTTTTGAGTTTCGTACTAAAGATCAATCAATCCGCTAGAAGTCGAAATTAGATGACATGGGATTAAGCAAAGGCTTCTTCATTATCTATTGGATATGTGGCATTTGGATGAGTTATCATTTTAGTGGTAATGTGTCTTCTTATTGCACTGATTGTGCGACATTTCCTTTGCGGCGGCAGTGAAGACCTTTCCTGACCCACCTCAAGGCCTTAACCAGGGACGACATACATTTCAAATGAGGTCACACAGCCAGATATTGGCGCAGAAGTGTCAATTACACATACGTTATTCTTTGCTTTTTCTTTTCACACACACACTCGCACACACACACACACAGACACTTGAACTTAGAGTTGTATAAGTATGTGTTTATATGCATGTGCTGGATAGCAAGGTGGGTGTGGGTATGGGGAAGAGTACTAGGGAGTGTACGTATTAAGCATGACACGCCATGCTGTGCAATTAAACGGCGGTGCCGCCTTGCCCGTCCCCTTGCTTCTGTCCTGCTCCGTTCTTGAATCATCATCTGCGGCAGGACTGCAGTTCATGTGTTCAAGCTTCTTTTGTTTTACTCTGCCTTTTGTCACATGTTTACTCCTTTTGCATTTAAATCACTCTTCCTACCACTCTTTGGTTTTTTATCATCTGTCAAGTGTATTCGTCACTTTTTGTTGTCATTGTTGTTGATGATTATTGAGTGTTTTTCTTTTGTTTCGAGTTCAACGAACTGAACAAACAGCTGTTCGAATCAAACCACGAATAGACTGCAAAAAGGACACGATCTCTAGCTCAAAACAACACAAATACACTAACAGAAAGGACATAGAAATACTCGGTTGGAAATGAAATGATAAATAAGTGTATACGTATGTATGTACACACTTTCGGCTTATGCGTACGCACACACACACACGCACACTCACACATAGACACTCATATACACGCATAATTATAAGGCGGCGAGTCGCGTTGTCGAGTTCAATGACCTAAGCCAGGACAGGACATGGCCGTGAGCGGGCATGTGAATGGGGACAGAGATAGCGACAACGACAGCGATAGAGACAGCGACAGCGACAGAGACCCAGGAACAGGACATGCCGGTTCGTTTGTTTATTTTTCGCGTCAGGTTTTTACCCTATTTTCAAAGCAGCCCCTTTTCAATTTCTAAGCTGCGCTGCACACACATACATACATATACATTTATGTATATATAGATATAGGCAAACACACACACTTTCGCACACAGCGTCCAGGATCTAGTTAACTATGAAGCCAACAGTTCTTACTCATTTTCAACCCCTAAAACATTTCCAATTGGATTAAACCAGAATATCTAATTAGAAAGCAGCTACACTGCAGATCCAAATCGAGACTAACATATCTATGTATGTATGTGTGTTTGTATACTTTAAGATCTTTTTTGCCTATGTACATTAATCGAAATACTAACAGCTAGTTGGAGCATTGGTGATAAAGTTGACTGACTGTAACTGGTTTGCGATTCGAACACGTATTAAATTTTAGATTTACCTTTCCTAAAGTCGCCGTCTTACCTATTATATATTTTGTGTAAGTTGAATAGTAGTACTCAACTGAGTGTTATTTAATTAATTATTATAAATGTAAAAAATTCTAAGAGAAATGCGAAAATTAAATGGACGTCGCGACGTTTCGGCTGCTGCTGCATATTTAGCTTTTCTTTCTCACATTCTTTCTCTTTTCGGCATTTTTGGGTTGCCAGATCACCCTTTTTTGCTTTTCCGCTGTTAACTGTGTTCAGCTGTTAAACTTTTTGCTGTTATTACTTCTGTTATCATGCTTTATATAAAAACATACATTTTCTTTATATCAAACATCAAACTATCAAATAGTCTTTGATGATAAAGGACAATATATATAAGAAAAATAGGTCAAAGTCACGAACTGATTACTAAATATATAAAGGATTGCAAATTAAAGCATTTGAGAGATTTCGATGTTTACTGTATCAAACGATATCCCGGTAAAGATGTCTTATTTGAAAAAAATCATAAATCATTAGTGCTGGCCACAAAAATAACATACATAGGCTTCTTGTATTGATCATAAAACTTTGTTAACTTGGCAGTTATACATATGTTAACCAAAAATCGTCTGGGAAGCGAGTAAATTAAAACCAAAAAACTCTTACTAAATTTGTGACCACCACTGTATGGTCTTTATAAAATTGCATTTTCTCATAATATCTTCGATAATGTAATATTAAATGTAGTGTATTTTATAATCGTATAAACGATACTCATCTATATGTATATTTAGTAACTTTCATTGTGTAAATATAAAAAATTATTATATTAAAATCGAAGAAAAAACTGCTTAGCTAGGTTTTCTCAAGCGCCACAGGGTCATAAATAAACGTTCATTTGTATGTACACAACTAAATGTATGTACTGTTTGTCATACATAAGAATGGAGAACTTTGCCTTTATATTTTTAAAAAGAGACAAAAAAAGAGAACACTTCATTAAATTCCAAGCCATTAAGCCAAGTTTTGTGCCGACAAATAAAATTGAATTGCTGCTTGACAGACAATTTTTGAATTTCTTTTCATTCTTCTCGTTTTGGAAATTGAACTGAGTTAAAATTGTTTGTCTGTCGCTTTTTAAGGGGATGGATGGGCATGGTAGTCGGCGGAGGGGGTGACAATACGAGAATGAATGGGAATCGAGAACTCAAGTGTGAAACGCGCTTATCGCACAGTTTTCTCTTTGATGGCCCATTTCGATTATCTTGTTCATTCGTTTTGGCCATTTCCAGCGATTGTTTCCAACACGACAAGAGGAAGCATCGCCATATACTTAGTTTATATGTATTAGTTTGAAATCATAATATATAGTATGTAGAATTTTCATACATAGTTTATTACATTTATTTTGCGCTTTTTCTTTTGCCTCATTGCAGATTGAATTAAACGAGCGAGCAATCGAACAGCTATCATTTATCAGATGAAACTCAAAACCAGAGCAACAACAATACTAGAAATGAAAAATATTTAACTGCAGAGAAAGCAAAATAAAACCAAACACCACCAAATAAAACCAACTACTATTAATTTAACAAATATAAAGAATAATCATATTTAAAACCAACAACAAGAATATATATACAGAAACAAAATAAATCAATATATATATATATTTAAAGACCATCTATATATAGATATATATGTATATATAAATATATCTGTATAATTGACAAGCTAAGTTCCAAAACTAAAGACAGAGAAAAACCGAGCAGCGCAAATTAGTAATAATAAAAGTAAAAAAGAATACAAAACAAAACAACATTGCTAACTTTTTGCATTTTTGCAATTTTATAAAAAACCAAACCAAAGAAAAAAACTTAAAAAAAAAATCAAAAACCAAAACAAAAAACTGAACAAATAAAACACATTACTCTAACTACACAAAAGAAAAAAACAACAGCAACAAGCAAGAAAAACAAACCGAAAACACTAGCAAAATTTACTCTTTTATCTAAAGAACAAAACAAAAACAAGAATATAATATTTAAACATAAATTCAATTTTAAACTTTTAGCAAAAAAAAAAAAACAAAACAAAAATAATAAACTGAAACAGAAACTGAAGACGGTATATAACCAATATATATACATTTATATGTATATATATTATTATGTATATATATATATATACTAAAGAATATATGTATATATAAATAATTAAATACATAATTCAAATAAAATTTTTTTCGCGATCGTAGTTGATCTAAAAACCCATGATATAAAGTCAACTCCAAAAGGAAATACCCCGAAACGAAACGAAAATTTTCATTGAAAATTTGAAAATCTTCAGCGGGATTTGTGCAAAGCGCAAGAAAGAGTGAAAGAAAGAGAGCTCTAAGAGAAGAAAATTAAACTAAGTAAAACGGGATATAAAAACACAAAAACAGAAATAAGATAACATAAAGCAAATTAACTATTAAGCGTAACCGTAACCAAACAAGCAGTGAGATTAATTACTAAGCACAACAACAACAACAACAAGAAAATCGCAACAAAAAGCAGCAACAAACAAATCGAGTGTAATCCTCCACCAACACCAACACCAACCACCCTCCCCCTCCACCAAAAACGAATACACAGCAACAAAAAGAACACACACACACACAACATATATCTAAAGGTATAGATATATAACCAAAGAACATGACCAACGCCATGGATATCGTTAAGAATGGCAGCGCCAATGGCTCCGTCGATGGCAGCAATGATGAGTCGCGCACCAATTTGATAGTCAACTATCTGCCACAAACCATGACGCAAGAGGAGATGCGATCGCTCTTCTCCAGCATTGGTGAGTTGGAGAGTTGCAAACTGGTGCGTGATAAAGTCTCAGGTAATTTGGGTAAATATTGACCAATATTCTTTGAGATTATATATAATATATGTATATGTTTATTTGTATATGCACTTACGTAATATCGTTTCAATACAGAAATATATAGTTTCATTTTCATTCGATTATTTTTGAAGAATATTACCTATAATAAAGGTTAACGGAAAGGATAGAATAGGACTGGATATCAACTTATTAGTTTCGAACGATTTTTATGCTCTTGCAGAGGGTTTTCAACCTATAATTTGTACAGCTTCAATAAATTGATTAGCTTCAATGGCCGAGCCGATTTACTCGTCCCTCTGTCTGTCTGTTTCTACGTAGATTTCAGACCTTAAATTTTAAGCTATATGAATGAAACTTGGTAGACAAGTTATTTAGAGATGTACACGCTTTAACTTTAAGAATTGGTAGTATCGCACCACTATAAGGTATAGTCACTAATGGAATAATCAAAGTAGAACAATTTTTGTGCTGCATTTAATTGCAATAAGAACTTTTATGCTGTTAAAGAAATTTTGATGTGTAAACTTTTAAAATTATTTCAGTTTTTTATCTTTGTGTGCATGCAGAAGTGAAGGAAAAAATTAATCTAAGCATTTTGTTATGCTTTTCTGTCATTTGCAAGAAATCTTGGTGAAATTAGAAGATTCGTATATTTTATAGAAATATTTTTTAAATTCAGGCCCCTTGAGGCGTAATTATATTTATTTCACGCATATCTACTTTTCAGTTACTGGTTTTATGTTGAAAATTGCTTGCAGTCCGCAAAGGGTTTCACTTTAAGAAACAGTTTGCAAATAAAATTAACCAACTCTTAAAGCAATTTCAATAATAAATAAATATCCATAAAAAGCTTTTAATTCCGATATATATATTTCAGAATTAAAATATCAATCACATGCATCAAGTTTCTGAGATCATGTTTAGATTTTAAAAATAGAAAATCTATTCATTTTTAGTGAATTTTTATAGTTTTCCTATTGATTGCATTATATATGTATGTTGTGTTGTTTGTCTAACTGACAACTTTTCATAAAGTTTAATTTAAATCAACTTTTGAATACATTTCAGTCTTGCCAGCATCGTTAACTGCACTAAACCCGGCATTGCAGCAGGGTAAGTACTATATATAGTCCGATATATCTGATGCAACTAACTGTATGGTTTTCAGGCCAAAGTCTGGGCTATGGCTTTGTCAACTATGTGCGCGCCGAGGATGCTGAGAAGGCTGTGAACACCCTGAACGGATTGCGTTTGCAGAATAAGGTTATTAAAGTATCATACGCCCGTCCAAGTTCAGAATCTATTAAGGGTGCTAATTTATATGTATCGGGTCTTCCGAAAAATCTATCACAACCAGACTTGGAGGGGATGTTTGCGTCGTATGGCAAAATAATTACATCTCGTATACTCTGTGATAATATTTCTGGTTTGTAAAATACAATACAATATATGTAATATTAGTATGTTACCTTTACTTACCAATTCATCTCTTTTGTGTGTGTGGGACAGGTCTATCGAAGGGTGTCGGTTTTATACGTTTCGATCAACGCAACGAAGCTGAACGCGCCATCCAAGAATTGAATGGAAAAACTCCTAAGGGCTATGCCGAACCAATAACAGTCAAGTTTGCCAACAATCCAAGCAATAGCGCCAAAGCCCAGATAGCCCCACCACTGACCGCATACCTGACGCCCCAGGCGGCAGCGGCCACCCGTCGTCTGGCCGGAGCACTCCCATCCGCTGGACGCATCAGGTTGGTGCTTCATTCCCATTCCCACAAGTGTTCCAGCCGCCCCCCTCCCCCATATACATACATATATATAGAGTTAGTTTGATGCAGTCCGATCATATTTTTATTTATTGTACTTAATTGTACTTTCTGAGATAATATCATACATAGGTCCGATTGCTTTAAGCTTTCTTTATTGGGGAGATGCTCTCTGCTCCATTATAAAACCCTTCAGATACAGTACTATATATATACTATATATATATACATAATTATGACCAAAACAGCTTAAACGATCCACTTGTAGATGCCAAAAAAGTAAAAATGAGTTTAATTTGATAAACATTTTGTTTGAAATCGTAAAAAGGATATGATAAGAAAAGTTTATACCAAACATATATAGATATATACATATATATAAATATATATGTATGTATGTATGTATATGTGTGTATATATATACAATATGTATATATATTTATGTATCTTCATAATCATTTAAATTGTATATTTTATGTTTGTATTGGGTTAAATAATTATTATGTAATTACAACTTGATTTTCTATTTCCTACCTTCTTATGTGGCCATATATCCTTCGGTTCTTCTTCTTTCTTTCTATTTTTCTTTGACAAATTCTCTCATCATTTTTAGCATTGGAAAAAGTCCCATGTTAGCGATTAACAAGGGCTTACAAAGGTGAATTTTCCGACTTATTCATTTTCTCACACATATAATTACAAATACTGAATTGTCTGTCATATTAATTTCATTTATCCTGTTTTTTTTTTTTAATACAATAACCACAAAAACAAACCAAAATTAAAAAATGTATTATGGTCGAATAAAATTCGATTAAAAATATACCTGTTGCTTTATCTTTCAATAATAATAATCATATTATACTTTCAATCCGATATATCATAAAGGAGAGAAATATATAGTTAAATGTTTTTCTATTGCATTTGATTTTTGTAAAATAGATATGTACTGGATGACAGTGACAGGTATATTGAATATACATATGCATATACATACATACATATGTATGTATTGCTAAACACAAATGAAACACCTGAATAATAAATGTTTAGACTTAATGTTTGTTGTGTATCTGTTAAATTCAGATATATTCTTTTTACAAAATAATCGCATTTCGATTTCACTACAAAGCAACACTATCAATATCAATATCATATTCATGTCCCATCAAATCAAATTTGAATTTTAATGTAAATTTTGTTTTTTTTTTATCCTACATAAATGCTATATATTGGGTTGTTGCATAAGTAAAGTAAAGGAAAGGAACTTTATGTATTTTCCATTTTGTCCCTTAACTTTTCTGCATCTTTCTGTCAACTGCCTGATTCCATTTTATGGAACTTCTGGTCTTTATCCATGTGCAGCATCATTCTGGAAAGTTCTATTATTGTATTTAAGGAGTTCTTCATAGACCAAAACAAATGGTAATCTGGAGATCAGGGCTAATGATCTTATGACGTGTGACCAAAGATGTTTGCGGTTTAACGTTGTCCTTCTGCAATATGAGACGTTTACGATAAACCAATTTTGGTCGTTTCTCTTTGATGGATGCTTTCAATTTAGTTTATCGAGTAGTGCCTTGGAAACATCTCAAAATATACCAAACTCTTCTTGACTTTTAACTTTGCTAGTGGTAGCCGATTGACGTTCCAGTGATTAGCGAATCGATCGAAATTTTTAGCCTTTCAGATGCAAATCACAAACGTTGATGCCCCTTGTTAAATGAATTCCTTTCAATTAAAATGGTACCCAAACATTCAAAAGGCTTCATATGTATATCGATATTCTCTCAATCTCACGCACAGTTATATGACGATCCGCCACGATTTGATCATCATCAACTTTGCTTGGCCGACCCGAAAGCAATTATAAGCAACATCATGGGTTGAAAAATATCTTAAACGGAATTTGGTAAACCAATTTTGACATTGTCTTTCTTTTAATGCTTCCTCACCTCATAAATCAGATAACTTTTTACCAACCTTTCCAAAATATTACGAAGATGCTCGTTTTCTTTTATAAAGAATATTAAATGACAAAATTATCCATGTTACAACCCAATAGTCCATACATACATACATATACATATGTATAAGACAAAGGCCAATTAATATCAATTAATAATTAATTATAATCTCCTATTTGGCTATGCTTGAGTGTTTGAAATTCACTAAATAACTGGTTAAGGATAGTGAGAGGACATATGTATCTGTAATTCACATAATTTGAGTTATTCTTTCACTTGATCCATTATCCATAACTACTTCTTACATACATACATCAAAACATATATCCTAACAGACATTCATACATATGTATGTTGTGTGGCATGCGCAGAAATTCGTCCATATAATTTTGAATAAAATTTACATATACATATATTTTATCCATATAATTTAGACTAAAATTGACTCTTAACTACATACGATATAATGTTATGGTAATTTTCCAAACCATTTTTGTTATACAATTCCATATAATTATTTATTTTATTAATATTATTTATTTGCTTACATTTCATTATTGTTTTTGTGTGTGTGTTTATCATTCAATATTTTCGTTGGTAATAAGCAGGAACGATTACATTATTGTGCCAAGCAGCAGCAATCCCAATTAGGCAGTCGAACAAATCGAATTTGAAATTTCTAGCAGCACAGTGTAATGGTGGCCAGCCAACCATGCCCACGCCTAAGCCCATGCCCAACTCCCCCCTAACCATCAGCATAATACACATACATAAATATAAAGGGTTTTCCAATAAGAGAGGTTTTGTTTTCAATTGCCCGCTATTTCGGTAGACGTCATTTTTGAAGCCATCATTTATTGATATTTGACTGCGCCATTAATAGAAAATGGAACGATAAGAGATATTATTAAAATTCACTATTCAAAATGGTGAAAATTTTAAAGAGACTCGAACATCTTTGGGACATCGTGAAGCACCTTGTCAAACTCGAAATACAAAAGTTGCGGGATCTTATCATTTAATAGTTTGCGAGTTCTATCTTTGGGGCCTCGTGAACGAGACCTTCTAAGCCAACATCCTAGGGTCGATTCAAGACATCAAAGATGGAATTCGTGATTTGAGATTTCATTATGGAATATTTCATGAAAAGGACATTGTCCTGTAAACGTGTCAAATGTTGTTTCCCACTATTAACGGTATACCTTCCTCTTTACAATGGAACAAACATCCGAACATTTATATTAAAAAATTACATTTTTCTTTGAACATATCAAAATAACACCTCTTATTGGAAAACCCTGTATTTGAAGCATGTATCCTAAAAAAACAAGAACAAACAAATATACAAACAAAAGAGTTTGATACAGTTTTTCGTTAAGTAAATGTTAAATAATTGTGAAGGGATCTTTCTTAATTTAAGTCACACACACACACACACACACACATGGACACAAAGACACACAGATACAATTCACATTTAACTCTTTCAATAATATTTTAAAATGTTTATTATTTTCAATTAATGTACCATAATGAAATCAAAACGAAACTGAAATGTTATAACCTTTACCCAATTGTACGACAATATAATCAATATATCTATTCCATCTACACATATATACATACTTAATATATCATTTATATTTACATATAAACAATTGACAGATACTCACCGCTGGCTGGCGATCTATTGGCCAATTCCATATTGCCAGGCAATGCCATGACCGGATCCGGCTGGTGTATATTCGTCTATAATCTGGCCCCAGAGACCGAGGAGAACGTGCTATGGCAGCTATTTGGTCCCTTCGGTGCCGTCCAGTCGGTGAAGGTGATTCGGGATCTCCAGACAAGTAAATGCAAGGGATTCGGCTTTGTCACCATGACCAACTATGATGAGGCTGTTGTGGCCATACAATCACTTAATGGCTACACTCTGGGTAATCGGGTGCTGCAGGTTAGCTTTAAGACTAACAAAACCAAAACTACTTAAGGCAAACAAACAAACACACAGCCACACACACACACATACAAAACAGAAAAACAACAACAGCAACAGCAACAAAAATGAAAACTTCAAGAAGAAAAACTTTAAAACTAAACTAAAGGGTAAAGCATAAGCTATATCTAAATCTATATCTAACGCATACGGTTTGTGTTTCAATATATGCATATATATATATATATAAATATATATATATATATCTATACTCTATGATTTTGATCATGATAGTAAACTAAAGACATCACATAATACCTCCTACATACATTCATACCAACATATATACGCATATACATACGTTTTTCGATATGTATGTATGTATGTAGATGCAGTCACAGATATATCAGATTGATATGAGAAAGAACTTTTTAGTGAATCTTTGTGAGAGTTCTCTCAATTTGCTTTAATTTGTTCTAGTCCAAATTCTAATAATTAGTACAAAATGATCTTAGTTCAAGACTGAATAGTTCTTAAACTGGGAGAAACTTTTAAATATAGTTTTTCAATTCGAATTCCATGGATTCAAAATGGCAATTCCAGTTCATTCCTATGCTTAATCACATGATTCTCAATCAGAATGGGAATTTATATAGAATAAAATCGAAATATTGAATTCTATTTCCAATCATATCAATTTCAGTTGGCATTGGATCAACTGCTTTAGCCAAATCGAGCTAGATTCACTATATAATAACGAGATATTTTTCAACTGCATGTGCATACATACATATGTACATACATCTGCATATGCATAAGTGCGTATGTGTGTGTGTGCGTGTGTGTGTGCATGTTGGTATGTATGTGGGTTTTATTTGGGGTATTGCAATGCGGGTTGACATGTTAGTCGAAATTGAATATTAAATTAATATACGTTTGATTGTATTACATTTTGATTTGTATGCTAAATCAAATTAATTATGATTACTATTAAAGAAATCTTAGCAAAAATTAAATACTTTTCTATATATGTACGAACAAAATTACTTACTAAGTGTGAAAATTTCATTTCATTTCGGTTTTCGTTTTTTCCCCCCAATTTTGTTTAAACTAAACGAAACAAAGCTTAAAAAAGAGGCAAACAACACACAAAACAAAAACAAAACCAAACAAAAAAAATAACAACAACAAAAAAAAAACAAACAACTTTAGAAAGAAAAAAAAAAAAAAGAAAACAGACAAATGTCTATAAATTGACTAAGCAAACTACATAAGAAAATATATAAAAATAAAAACAAATTAATTTATTATTGAGAGGCAATGGGAAAATTTGCAAAAGGTGCGTGAAAACCAATCACCACCGAAAAGGACTAAGGACCTAAAAACAAACCCTAACAACCAAACAAAAACAAAAAAAAAAAAGAAAAGATTTAAGTCATACATATATCGTTTTTTTTTTCCTTCGATTAAGATATAATTCAATTTCCTTATTAAAATATATATTTAATTAAACTGAATATTTAATATTACGTAACGAAATTATTTAACGTGTTTATTCGTTTGACTAAATGCAAGCATAAAGAAAACAAAAAATACATACAATTACCACAATTGAAAAAAAAAACCAAAAACACTCACACATTGCTAATTTTATGATGATTATTAAATCTCTCAGAATAGACATACATACATAAGTACATACACGAATATACAATACATACCTACAAACATATATATTGATATAAAAACCTTCGGAAAACGAAGAGAACAACAACAACAAAAAAGGAGCACATATGAATGAACGGTATTGAACAGGTGTCCCATTGATCATTTGATTCGTATTCAGAAACTGTTCGTTGCCACTGTTCTCTTTCTCTCTATTTATAACAGTTCTCTAAAAGTAAGAAAGAGATGACACAATAGTCACTGAGGAAATACAAAAGTGTGGAAAGAGATTGTTATAAGATGGAATTACTTGAAGTTTTAATGGATTTTTAAACAATTTTTTATCTATGGGATCTGTGATCGAAAATGGCAACTTTTAAATCATTTCAAATATACATACATATATGTATAAATATATATATATTTGCACTTTTGACTGTTGGGACATCTCGTATTAAACATATTGTGTATTGCATTTTGTGTTCGTTTTGCATATATTTACTTACAATTTCATTCATTATGTCTAATTGAATTACTTAAATCAATTATCTAATTAATTGCATTCACTTAACCAATGTTATAATATTGTATCAACTTATATTTAATTAATTAATTATTAATTATGTATTTTACAATAATTTTATTCGAAAAACAAAAACAAACAAAAACCAAAGCCGCATAACGATCGACAAAGAATATAATCGGTTTTGACATTAAAACGCAACAACAACAATGACATACACATACATATATATACACTCACACACACACACACACATACATATTCCCATTAGTATATATGTATATGTGAACTCTATTTTTGTCATTTTAAAAACTGAAAAGACAAAATATACCAAAGTATATTCAATATTTGTATGTCAAATGCAAAACTTTTGCAACTAAAAAAAAACAAACCAAACAAACAAACAAAATGAAATGAAGGAAAACAAACTAAAGAAAAAAAACAAAGCGAAATCGTAAAGAAAACCAAACTTATTATATTGTATTACCATTATATATTATTATGCCTACTTATTATTCCATTTTTATAATTACAACTTATTAAAATGCAACCAAGAAAAATACAAAAAAAAAAAAAAATAATAATAATAAAAAAAACCAAAACAAACACAACTAAAAATATATATTTATTATTAAATAAATGTGTGACTTATTCAAAAAAAAAAAAAAAAAAACCAAAACCAAAAAAAAACTATGCAAAAACCAAAACTAAAACACAACAAAATTTGTTTTCTTCTTTCAAGCCAACATGACACCCAGACACACCAGACACAGGCATTCTAGCAAATTTGAACTGTTTTACAACACTGATAACTGACAACTGACAACAGTTGCAATGTTAGTTTTGAGAACACTCTGCTAATGAAACTAAAATTAACTACATACTTAGCTACATACTAACTTTTAGTTTACAAAGAAATTAAACAAACAATACAACAACAGCAGCACTCGCATTTATACATACAAACAAACATACATACATAGATACAAGAATACAATACCATTTCCAATTTAAGTCGAAACAAGCAAAACAATTGAGTTATTATACCTCTTGAGAAAGGGTATCATAAGATAATCGCCTAGTAGAACTTGACGTTTTACGCTTTCTTCTATTTGTTTCTACTTTTTTTCTTTGAATATTTTCTTTAATACTATGCAGTATAGCTAATTACAATCAGTGTGTGTGTGTCAGTAGTAGTATTAGTAAATAATTAAGCAAAAATCTAATATACATATGTGCATACCCTCTCTATAGCAGGGGCATGCAAAGAGTAAAAAATAAAAACAATTTTAATAAAATGTGACATTTTTTTGTGTGTGTAATTAGATACTTGAAAAAATAACAGCCACATCTACATGGCAACCGTCATATACATACAAACAAACATACATACAAAGGCAAAAGGCATATACATACACATGTACATGTATGCATAAGGTGTATCAAATCAATAGGTGTGAGGTCTAAGACTTTAACAACCATTGAAAGTACATATGTCTTGAATCAGAGTATGTCAAAGATCTTTGCCAGTTTCATTCCTCACATCACAATCGTACACCCTGTATGTATGTATAAAATAATTATATATATATATGTAATTATTAAAATAATTAGGTTCTATAGAACAAGAGAGCAACTCAAGCAAGAGCCAAGAGAATTCTGTGGGAAAATGAGTTGCATGCACAAATTGAAACACCAAAAATTTTAAAAATATATAAGTATGATACATTTAAAAAAAAAAAAACAAGAATTTTTAGTGAAAATTTATGAACATACATACGCATACATATATGTATACGTATATACATTGACTATATATTGATATATATATATATATATATACGTATGTATGTACATATAGAATATTACGATATGTACATGTCAAAAACTAAGCAAAAAGCAACCAAATTGCAAAATGAGCAAAATGTGAAATACATTTAAAATACAAAACCAAATGCACACGAATATTATACATACATACATACACACAACCATATATGTACATATATATATATCTATATACATCTATAGATGAGTGTACTTAGTATATATGCCATTAAAGCTAATGCCATTCGATTCGAATTGAATGAATTATTTCAGGGTGCGGATGCCCCAACTTTCATACAAGTCCATTGAATATATCCTGATGATATATCCTCTAGGAATTTTTGTACACCCATGCAAGAAAGGGTATGTGCATTTTGTGCAAAACAAAATGAAATGTTTACTTTATTTATTGCCAATTGCAACTAAAATTAGTTTCAACTCACAATACTTTTGTATATACATACATACAAGATATAGTTTTAAATATTTCCATACAAAATTCCTTTAATTCATCATTTTTGTAAACGAAAGAATTGTAAGGACAGACTGAAATCCAAGAGAAAGTTAGCAGATGTCGCATGTCATACAAAAGTTAATATATTCCAACGTTCATTTAAGTTGAAACAAAGAGTAAATATTTGACTTCAGCATGTATCAGTTATGATAGTGGATCGATCCTTAGTCTACATCAGGCTATCACGGGATCCGCTCACAAGTCGGAAAAAAATAAGAAGCAATATTAAAATGTGATTCGAGTCAGAGCAAGAAACTAAAATGGTCTGAACTTTCTTGATGTAAACTTTTCCTCAACTAAATTAGCGAAATTTTCCAAACTTAAATTCTCTGTCAAACTTGATGTAGCTAAACATTGATCTTAAAATAATTGGCTATTCTATGTTATTTGTATATTGGTATATTGAAGCCAAACTGATTGATTAGTGAACTCATGGACTGATATATACCAAATTTTGCATGGTCAAAATATTCCAAAATTCATACAAACAAACATAAAACAATTTCGATTAATATAACGAAAATTGAGTATGTATAATAACAAACTAAAAAGAATAGATTCAATTTAGGCTTAGTGCATATATTATTTAAATTTTCGTGCTTCAATCTCATTCCGAATCGTACAAGATCGTCCGTTGTTCTATTATACTTTTGAGTATTGCTTTTGATGGTATTTCGATTTCAATTTAGGGGGAAGGCAGTCGAGAACGACTCGAACAAAGTATTCAAAAGATGTGAATACAATTTAACATTCATACACAGAAACCCCACAAATACTTGTGAATCTCCTACAACATTATAATAATCATTAACTAAAGTGAATCACAAACAAAATATCCAAAATGAAGTTCAACTAAACCCAACTGAAAACTCAAGAAAAGGGGAAAAATAATTAAACTAAACATTACATAAGCATTAAATGCATTTAAAAGGAAATACAACTAATGTCCCTACATGTATATATATATATTTATATATATAATCCTATATGTATATATATATATATATATATATATATGTATATATCGTAACAGAGCTAACAAAGCGAATGCCTCCGAAAGCGAATTCAAAAGTCAACTTCCAAACATTTTACACAATATTCCAAAAAATGGCAAAAAGAAAAGTGACAAAAAAAATAAAACAAAAAGAAGAAAAACTTCAATATGATCAAGAGGAAAATTAGTCAAGTAAGTGAACCGATTCATTCACAAATGAATAAACCCAAAAAGATAGAAGAAAATTGTATTGGATGAATTTGAGTGCCCTGAATGAAATGGCAATCACACGGTTAAAACAAATAGATAAACAGAAAAAAATCTAAAGTCTATATATAATCAGTTTAAGGAATGAGGGAGAATAGCTAACAGTATGCAGAAACTATGCATTCCCATTCTAAATCGAAATCTCTTTCTTTTTTGAATTGGCTTTGGTTATTCATTGAATTTTTCACCATTTCCCTCATCGTTCTCTGCCACATCGAAATTCTCCCTTAATTTTAAAACGAATGTTAACAACTATAAAATCGAAAAGAAAACAAAGACACAAACTAAGGTAAATATATATAAAATGGAATAATTTGCATAAATGATTTTTAATGAAAGCAAAAAAAAAAAAACAAAACTAAAACAAATACAAAACTTATTTTAAGCCGCTTTGTCAACGGAACGCGCCCAAAAATTATGACAAATTATTAAAGTAAAAAAGTAAAATAAATAATAATACATTCACACATATGTATACATACACTCACACACAAATACACTTGCACATACAAGACTTGATAAACCAATTTAATGATTAAATTACTTACCTAATTATTGTACTTAATTACTTAATCATATTTATTGTCTATTATTGTCGAATTATAATCTTTATATTTATCTGTAACCATTTATGACCTAACTTATTACATTTGTATTGTACTCCATTATCACCTTATCGATCAGTTATTAATCTATACAAAAACAAACACATGTGTGAGTATTCGTTTACCTAATTACACATACATACATATATGTATCTACTTAATTACATACTTACTTACCTAAGATGATTTGTGTATGTGTGTGTCTTAATATTGAAATAGTTTCCTATGTATCTACATATATGCATATATGTTGTATTTTGGCTAGATCTTTGTACACAGACAGAACTTTGGTTTATTGTTGAAAATCCGAAAAAGAATACAATCAAACAGCTAATTAAACCAATAGTTAATCATCAATGAATACACACACACACACACACACACACATACTTGTACATTATACGAACTGTGTGTATATGTGAGTATATATATATCTGTCTATGTAGTATCTATATATGTATGTACTTTTAGTACAAACATAAATCCAAAAGAAATAATTCTGAATTCTTTTGAAAACAAAAATTTCATAATTCTGAAAACAGCAGAAATGTTTAAAACCCAAAAAGAAATTTTCAGAAAATTTTCAATTCCTAGTAATCAAAAATTGTGCTAAAATATAAGTAAATGCTAATTAGCAATAATTTCTCCGATTTTTTTTCCTTTTTATCTTGAGAGATCAGTTTGAAAAATAAATACTTTTTACTGTTCTTTTTTTTTTCGCGGTTTTTGATAGTCTAATCAAAGTTATGCCGATGTCCTCTCACACACATACACACACACACACACATAGACCCACATCGACAGATGCAGATACAAATGAAGATTTAGAAGATACAAAACGATTTAGATGCATATTAAACTTATTATTACAAAGAAAAAGAAAAAAAAGATGGTAAAAAGAACGCAAATTTTTACTACTTACAACATACAAAATATGTACGAGCAATCGTATATATTTTTATATATTATATAAATGTATATGTAATTATAATTCTTATTCTATTTGTATTTGCATTTCATTCTATGTATTAGTTTTGTTCTCTTAAAACACTTTTTTTGCTCTTACATAGAATAAAACCAAGCAAAAGAAAAATCAATAAAAATTAAAAAGCAAAACCTGAATAAAATAAAATAAAATACAAAACGTCGTCAAGCAATGGTATACAAACAGACAAACAACAAACAAAAATAAATATAAAAATAAAAAAGAAAAACAATGAAATAAAAATAAATAATAATACAAATTTCGTTTTCTCTATTTTATGCGAGAAAAGTTCTTGGAACATTCTTGAATCCAAATCGTTATTAATGGTAAGTTTGAAATCGTTTTCCGGACCAACAAAAAACCCGGTTTATATTTTATTTTTATTTCTCTTTACTAAGTGATTCTTGAATACAATAATATAACATCATATAACTAGGACTATCTGTTTATATAGCATAAATGTACTTTTCATGACAAAGAGTGGAATAATAATGACAAAAAGTAAAACTATTTCATTCCCTATAACTAAATTGTATAAGTGGGTACATTTCAGTTTGTACGTATATCAAATGCTGAGTAATTATGACATTGATCTTTTATGGGAAACAAGAAACTGTACTGTGAAATGGCATTTGACATTATTCAAGTTGGATATTGGCCGGACATTTATGGTATTATGGAAAACGAAACGAAATCTCTCGACGAATTGAATGTGTATCCCATTTTGAAGCTGTGCTCCCCTTTTTGGTCCACAGGTGCTTTGATATCCAGTAATCCAGTTATATTGTCCTGTTCCGTGGTGTTGGTAGTTGGAATGCCCTGAAGGTATATCAATAAATGCTTGCTTGGACAGATAAGGGATTCATCCTGATAGCGGCTCTCTTCTAGTTTTAGTCAATTGGATACTCACTTTTCTACGAGTAGTTTTTTTTTGGTATCCATGTGTACTATGATGCTCTGTACCTATATATACATATGAATGTAAGATTTATCATGTTCAAGGTTTTATATAGATATTATTAAGGGATTCATCCACATAGATCTTTGCATATTTTCCTAAAATCTTTGCTCTGCCACTGCCTGTGTTGAATTTGATCTGAAATTGGCACGCGGTCGATTATATTCCTTGGGATATCGATATCGTCTAGACGCCCAGCTCGCGACTGGGCGTGGTAGTTGCCAATTGTCCTGTATTACTCCCGACCGGCGGCGGAGACACCAGACTCGGCATCCACTTATTAAGCAATGTCCTTATGGCAAAGATAACATCGTGATTGGCAAAGCAGAACAGAAAGGACACCACGAATCCCTGCAGACTGACCAGAACAACAGACAGCAGCTGATAGAACTGATCCAGATCGGCACCAGCATCTGGTCGATAGGGTAGCAGGAAGTGTTGAAGACCAAACAATGGCACCAGAATGATGGTGGCTCGCACCGCCTTCCTTATGGCCAATGGAGCTGGTTGGGCCGATTGCGGATGCAACTTGTGGACAATTACGCGTAGAACATTGATCAGAAAAACTAAAAGTACATAGAATGAATAATTTTTTTGTTGTGATGTAGATCAAATGGATGAACTTACTAAAACTGGCCACTAGAGAGAGTGTTATGGGCACTGAGAAAATCCAAAGGAAGAGGCTATCCTCCATCCAGCAGCTGAAAATATGAAAAGAAAAACTCATTGGTCATGTAAGGATATAAAGTTTAAGTAAAACTCACTGTTTATTATCCATTCCACTAAAAAATCTTGCCAAGCCATAAACCTGAACAAAGATTATTGGGGATAGCCAGCTAAGCAGTTTGAACCAGCGCATCACAATTGTGTCCTTGACAAAGACCTGCAAAAAGGAAATTTTATTTTCATGATGTGGATAGAAATGTGGATGAGGACTGGCGGAGGGGAAGCCAGAGTTTTTGCCAAAAGTTGCAAGTCGTTTCCATTGAAATGAAAGGAGCTGTAAATCACATCAGAAATGCAAACTGGAGAGCAAACATGAACTTACGGTTATTTGCATTTGAATAGAATACTCGAGCTATAGCAGATGAAATTATTTACCCAACTACCACACACACACACACACATAGTCGAGGCACATAAATATATCTATATACTATATGTATATACTACAAGTATGTATATGTATGCATACCACTACGAGAACCAAGTGCAGATGCAAACCCTCGCAGAACATCCAAAAATAGTTGACGAGCATAAAGTAATGGATGACCAAGTGAAGGACAATGCACCACGGCTGCAATAAGAAATCAAGTGGTAAATTCAGTAGGTCCTGAGATAGGAGGAGGGAGATCAATGCTTACCGGGTTCTCTGCCACCAAGTCTGGCTGCTCCACCACAAGGCAATACCATAGAATCCAGGCGATGCATGTGCAGGCGAGTGAGGCAAACAAATGGACATGGATGCGGATGCGGGTACAGCGCAAGGATCTAAGATGGCAGACAGCTTGTCAGGCATCAATCAATCACCCACAAGTCCCACTGACCAAGAACACTTACTTGAAGCCAAGAAATATGATAATTGATATGAGCAGGGCCAGCAGGGAGAGGGCATAGCCCTTCACGTACAGCTCGTTAACAAACTTCCGGAACTGCAACAGACAATTTGCTTAATTAAAATGTGTCCCCCAAACAGGCAACTAGCAAATTTATGGCTTGTTACTTTATTTGTCATTAAGTCTTTTGGCAAAGTAATTAAAAGAAGTGCGAATTACTCGTACTCCAGACAATAACCAGAATGCTCCAGAACATGGCAATATACTTTGACCTATTTAAGCCTAATACTAAATCTATTTCTGCCTAGTAGAAAGAACTACATCACACCGATCATTTGTCAATAACCAGGCCTGTTCCCGTTTTCGATTCTAAGAAAATTTCTCGGAATTTCAATTAAAGCCTGTTCTCACTTTCGATTCCGAGTCAAATTATTCGATTTAAAATCATTTGCTCTTAGAAAAACACATGGATCCTTCACCACACAAATATGTTTGTACACTTGCAAAAAGGGTATATTGATTTAGGTCATCACTTTGAAACGCATAGAAGGAAACATCTCCGACTATGTCTGTCTGTCTGGATCAACGCAATCTCTTCTGAGACCCTTAAAGCTACAGTGCGGAAATCATTTCGATCGATATTGTCGCCATAGAATTGATCGGTCAAGAAAAAATAACTTGAAAAAATAACAAGAAAAAATAACAATAACTTGTTTATTTCGAAAGCGATTGTCACGTTATTTGGTATTTTTAAGATTATTATATATAGTCATATAGCCGACAAATACGTCACCCCAAATTCTCACCCACAGAGTGGATTCTCCTATAAACGAGTCCCATTATCAAAAATGAAGCAAGCAAGTCGTCCCTGCCGACATTGAGTATACCCTGTACCAACTAGTTATATTAAATGAAATAGAATATCCTCGAAATCGCCATAAATTTCATGCAAAATTCTCTATAACATGCAGCAACAGCGAACGCATGCTGTCTCGCTCACTCTTGCCAGCCAATGTCGCCTTGGCAATTCAGTGCAAAAGTCATATAGGTATATCTCCGATATTTATTGTCCGATTTTGACTAAATTTGGTCAGCTGGTCCAGTTTTGATATATAATTAGGTGTGCCAAGTAAGAATACGATATCTTTGATACAGCTCTAGTAATACGTTTTCGCGATTTGCGGGGGCGGAAGTGGGCGTGGCAAAAATTTGAAATAAACTTGATCTGTGTACACACTAGACGCATGTTCACACCAAATTTGGATGCTCTATCTTTTATAGTCTCTGAGATCTAGGTGTTCATACGGACGGACGGACGGACGGACGGACAGACGGACAGACGGACGGACGGACAGACGGACAGACGGACATGTCTCAATCGACTCGGCTGTTGATGCTGATCAAGAATATATATACTTTATAGGGTCGGAAATGCTTAATTCTGCCTGTTACATACATTTTGGCGACTTTAATATACCCTTTTACCCTATGGGTACAGGGTATAAAAACAAATCCCTTTCGGCCACTTGCCATAATAGATGAAGCAAGCAAGTCGTCTCTGCCGACGTTGAGTATACCCTGTACCAACATTAAAAAAAACCTTCGAAGTTTCCATCAATTTCATACAAAATTTTCCTTTACATACAGCTACAGCGAACGCATGCTATCTCGCTCTTTCTTATCTGCCAATGGCGCCTTGGCATTTCAGTACAAAACGGATATAGCCATATCTCCGATGTTTATTGTCCGATTTCGACAAAATTTGGTCAGTTGGTCCAGTTTGGGTATATAATTAGGTTTAAGAATACGATATCTTGAAAGCAGCCCTAGTTATCGTTTTTTTTTAAATTGCGGGGGCGGAAGTGGGCGTGTCTAAAATTTGAAACAAACTTGATCAGCTTTGACATTAGACGGATGCTCACACCAAATTTGATAGCTCTAGCTCTTATAGTCTCTGAGATCGCGTGGCTCATACGGACAGACGGACATGTCTCAATCGACTCGGCTGTTGATGCTGATCAAGAATATATATACTTTATGGGGTCGGAAACGCTTCCTTCTGCCTGTTACATACATTTTAGCGACTTTAATATACCCTTTTACCCTATGGGTACAGGGTATAATTAGGTGTGCCAAGTAAAAATACGATATCTTTAATACAACTCTAGTTATTCGTTTTCTCGATTTGCGGGAGCCGTCTGTATGAACACCTAGATCTCGGAGACTATAAAAGCTAGAGCCACCAAATTTGGTGTGATTATCCATCTATTGCATAGACAGATCAAGTTTGTTTCAAATTTTTGCCACGCCCACGCAAATCGCGAAAACGTATTACTAGAGCTGTATTAAAGATATCGTATCTTACTTGGCACGCCTACATATATACCTAAACTGCTCCACCTGACCAAATTTTGTCGAAATCGGACAATAAATATCGGAGATATACCTATATGACTTTTGCACTGAATTGCCAAGGCGACATTGGCTGGCAAGAGTGAGCGAGACAGCATGCGTTCGCTGTTGCTGCATTTTAAACAGAATTTTGCATGAAATTGATGGCGATTTCGAGGATATTCTATTTCATTTAATATAACTAGTTGGTACAGGGTATACTCAATGTCGGCAGGGACGACTTGCTTGCTTAATTTTTCTCAAGCTTGGGTCATTTAATTTAGGTTTGACCTGTTTTCTATGCTTTCTGATGATTATGATTGTACTAGAATTCTTCAAAGAGACATTCCAATAAACTGTATTTAATACATAGCAGTCGACATTCATAGCAATCGTAATCGAATCGGACTGTTATCGTTTTCGAGATGTTTCATTACTAATTTCAGGGTTGTCAATATCTTCAAAAGCACAAATTAAATTCGATCTAAAAGTTGGTAAAACGGTATTATTATGAGTTGACCCCACAACTATACTTGAGTCGATAGGTAATGCCCAAACGGCTGATACAGTAAGCGAATAAACTGTTATTTTTATGCGATGTTTACAGGCATTTCACTCGGAAGCAAGAAGATCAATTTAAAATCGATAAAAGCGATTCGAAAACAAGAGCTGGCCTATGTATGTATTGCAAACAATATGATCCGAGCTTCGACTGTAATAAATAACTTTCTCTCGTTTCCTTTTGTTCTTTCGCATTCTCTTTTTATACACTACATATAGTATATACCTCATAATCTTCATAGTCAATGCAGCTGGTGTAATTGGACCAGGTCTTATTACTCGTTGGATGACGGAACCAAGAACCATTTTCCAGGCATCTGCAAAACGGAGACAACATTTTGTTACGATAATCTTTAAGAATGTTTTTGGTCTCGACTTAATTTTAAGTATATGTTTATACTATGTATAATATAGGAAGTGCCTAAGGGAATCAATATGGTTTCGTTATTGAACTCACGTTTTATGCGCTAGAAATTTACTGCTGAAGCCTTCAACGAAATCGGGACAATGTTGACTCAAAACGGTGCCAGCTGCTGTGCGTGGCCAGCATAGATAGCCATCAAAATCCAGGGGGCAAAAGGGACGCTCCGACTCTGTCTGGTTGAAAGTGGCAGCAGCTGCTGCTGTTGCAAGTAGACTCTGAGATGGGGCCATTGTGGCGGTTAGTACAGTGGCATGAAGCTCATTAGTAGCAGCCACCGTTTGATCAACGTATTGCATATCAATGCTGCCCTCCAAATCGGCTTCGGCATAATCTAATGAAAGTCAAGGCAAAGATATTTATGTATGTATGAGGTATGGAATGGTGGACCGGATTAACCTCTGGCCTGGTCTGTTAATATCGATGTGGCATTCTCATCGTCCATATTCTTCTGATAGCGATTAAGGCATTCAATATACAAATGCTTAATAAACGCACGCAAATTATCCTGCGGCTGTGGCACGGATGCTACAGTGGATGCCATCCTTTGCTCCGGTTCCTCGGTATAGTCAACGGTTGTCATTGTCAATGCTGCGAAATAAGCAAAAAACATACAAAGACTTTAATTTCAATTCCATTTCGATTCTCTTAAAGCCATTCTCATGCATTTCTTGTCCTTTGTTTTTGTATACCCTAGCTAACTAAGGGAATGTTCATTATTTAGTAGAAACGACTTAAAACTACATATATCAAGTTTTGAATTCCCATCCTAATTCCGCAGTTTTAACAAACTTTGTTTATTGGTCTACTAACTTGTTAAATATAATCCTTAACCAAGTAATATTCATAATATAAATAATAAAATCATTGAACTCAATTAAACTTAAATAGTAAGATTGCAACGATCCTGATCTTTTCCCTCGGAACAGTTGGTACAAAGCGGAATTTGTCTAGCACAACCAAAGTGTTGCCAGATATTTCTTTTTTCTTCCATTTTTCTTTTTCTTTTTTTTGTGTGCTCATGCTACACAATTTGGTTAGGCTTTAAAGTGTTCGAAAAGTGTATAATTGACAATGGGCTAAGTCTCTTTCTAATCCTTTTGTGGACGACAATATTGGTCCTTTGACAACACACTTCAACTGAGGACAACTCGACACCCCAAGGCATTAAAGCATGGAAATCGCCATTTTCCTTTTTCTCTTTGTTCTCGTACAATTTTCTTCGATTTCTCTTTTCTGCTTGCAACAAGTTGCATGCTTTTACACATACATATAAAAGAAATCAGTTTATTGTCTCATTAGTTGGAGCGTTTAAATATTAGTTGTCCATGTCAAAGGGGATCTTAATTGCATTTTGCCACAAAGCAAATGCCAAAGGGCAAACTTGAATGAAATGCGCTTCTCATCGATCCACTACACGTACAAACACACATACACAACAAGTAAATACATATGTATGTGTGTGTGCCCATGCCCATAGAAACATGGACATACAATATGTATGTATGTATGTATCTGTATCTGTCTGGATGCACTGAGCTGAGATGAGTAAGTTTTCTTGCCTAACTTTGTTATATTTTTAATCAAAATTCATTCCACGTGATTGAGTTTTAACAACAAGCCTTCCGGGCCGACATACATACGATTAATCCAGCTTTGGCTTAAATAAACTTTTGTTACAAACATATTTACATGTATATATAAATGTGTGTGTGTGTGTTTGTATGTATGTACATATAGAGTGTTGATTGATTATGGCCAAACAAGAAAAGGGTTTTAAGCTAAGCCAAATAATTGTATCCATGGACAATTTTATACCAATCATTTACAATATATTAAATTTATGAATCAAAATCAAAACGGGGTGATTAATTCGATGCAATAACACGAACAACTCAAATAGAATGACCAATGAGAATGACGATAGACTTTGTATATTTGCCATTTACTTAAAAAAAACTATAATCGATTTTATACCCTGTACCCATAGGGTAGAAGGGCGAGTTTAATTTAAACTCGCTGGCGATTTTGAGACAGTTTGCCTACATTAAATGTCTCTACTTGGTACAGGGTATAATCAACGTCGGCAAGGACGACTTGCTTGCTTCTTATATATGCATACATAAATATGTATGCTTTTTTTTGATTAAGATATTTCAATGTTTCAGTGTATGCAATGTAATGCAACTACATAGTGTTGGTCAGAGCGCCGAAGTTTGTATGCCCTTGCAAATTCTCTGTTTAACAGTTTAGTATTTCGGTTTAAGAATTCGAATCTGACCAGGGTCGATTAAAGATACATTAAAAATACAACTTGTATTTAAAAAAATATAGAACAGTAATAACTTTTAAGCCATGAGAAGTATTTATTAATTGATTTAATAATAAGTGTTATATTATATAATCTAGAAATAATTATAACATTTTCAAAATAATATTTGATTTCGAATCCCTGAATTTGAACTTTACTTTACACTTAGTGTGCAATTTTGTTTTTATCAGAATTTTTAAAATTCCAAAAATTGGGTCAAGAATAAGTTCATCTCCATTTTTTTGTGGTAATTAAAATATTCGATTGTAAGAAGCTGTTTTGCAAACTTAAGCAGAATCATAAAAAGTTTATGTTAATAAAAAGTTTGTCCACTTGTATTTATTTTAGCATATATGCAACTTGTTTTGTTGTTTTAGTCTTTGTTAAGGTCTAATCTTTGACTCATTGTATGCTTCTCTTTTTTGGTGGTTGCTTTCCTAATGCTAATGCTTCTCTGTTCTGTATGTTAAAAACTAATGCTCTGTTAATTTTTTATGTTCTGTTAAATACTGGTGCTAGTGTTGGTTAACGTGGACTGTCTTCAATGATCGCTGCCGCTTAAGCCAATCATCCCGCCATAAATCTTAGCTTAGTGCCAGAAGCTTAAGAAACAAAAAGTGTTTGATTTTAAAGAATTCAATTGAATTGATACTTCCTTTGACATTATATGAACTTTTTAATTTCAATAAAAGTTTGTTCTAACATATTTTGGGAAAAGTGGAATTTATTGGTCTTTATCATCACTATAATTGGTACAAGTGTTGATTTAGAGCAAGTGCAAGTTTTCAAGATAATTACAAAAAATCATGGCATATATAAAAGTCAAATTTAGAAATACCAAATTTCACGAAGATCGCTTGAAAAGCAATTTAACTGTTGAATTTCGACTGAAAGTTTAAATGTGAGCTATATAATAAAATCCTCCGAGTTATACTATAACCAGCTCCTCCGAAAATCTCATAGTGGATAAAAGATGTCAATACTATGAGAATTTTCTCACGTTTCTCAAAAATATTGAAATATTGTTATTTGTGGTTAATAGAAAGATAGGTTATTTTATTATCTTGCAAATAGTCACATTATTTTGACAATAGATTTCGATTCAATTAGCTGAAAGCATGGGACCCTTCTGTTAATGGGTGAATTGCAGATCCATCTATTAGTCAGCTTACTTTTTATGATGGCTACTTATTATGTATTTATGCATGTGTTTGTTTGTGTGAGTATGTATTTGTGGAGAATAAGACAAACAGAGAGAGAGAGAGAGAGAGAGAGAGAGAAAATTTTGCATGTAATTTATTTGCATCTGTCTGCCAGTTGCCAGCTGCAAGGCAATGCCAAGGGCTGTGGTAATTAGCGTCGTTGGCCACTTGGCAGCTTTTGTTGCCCATCAATTCAAACCAAGAACTGACAACCTCTCTCTTGTCTTGTCTCACCCACACACCATCGTTTACTTCATTCTCTGTCTCTTTCACATTCTTTACTCTGGTTGATTCTGGTGTTACATCGCCAACTTGAAAGTTCCGTTGACAAGGATCCAAGTCATGTTATGCATCATTAATAAGCATTAATTGCATTTGTAGTAGGCGTCTTTGTCTGTGTGTGTGTGTGTGTGTGTGTGTGTGTGTGTGTGTGTGTGGGTGTCTGACGGACACGGTGAAATTGAATTCATTGCAATATTGTAGACAAATAATGTTGCGCATGCCACATGCCACGTGCCACGAAGTGCCCCTAGTGTGCTCCAAGATGTTAATGTAGGGGCGTGCTTGTGTATAAATAAATCACAATTCGAATAATCATTGCATACATTTGGGAGCTTACAGAACATTCATCTTCTGCAACCCTTTTTTTTTGCTTGTGCCCCATTGAAGATTTGTTTGCTTTGTTGCTGCTGCTGCAGAGATAAGCACTATTTGGACATTAGAAAAACTAACAGAGGACCCCTGCTAAATGGCATTCTCGTATTTGAACACATTTCAATTTCAGAAATGGACACGAAAACTGTTGGCCTAATCTAACATAAATCATATATGCAGTAGTAAAAGGTTTCCATTTCTCACATCCAATTAGATAAGTAGAATATTCTTTTGATGATGATGATGATGATGCTGCATTTCAAATATACATTCAAATGGGTCATGAGTCAAAGAGATAAAATCATTTGCTACCCTACGAATTGACACAATTCATATAAATTCAATTTATAAAAAGAAAAAAGCAATTTGTGTCAGAAGTAAAGAAACTAATTTGAATTGAATTGAATAATATAACGTCTTTACCGTAGGCAAAGTGTTACCTACAAAGATAATTGTTGGTTTTTACCTTTACTACTTTTTCTAATGATTAATAAGTTATTTTAGTTGATTACATTTTTACCATTTCCAGTGAAATGTAAATTATAATTAAAAATCTGCCATTGCTCGTGCATTAATTAGTTCCAAATTGAAATTTATTTCGCACGAAAAAAAAAAACAAAGAAACAAAAACAGAAAGAAAAAGTTTATGTCAGGACCAACTAGAAAATACCCTTGTGAAAACTTCATTTGACTCATTTCGGATTTGTTTGGGGTGGAATTTTGACTCTACCTTTCGAAAATGGTAGATGACCAATGAATATGGGTCATAAAAAGATGGCCCCAAAATTGATACCGACAGCAAATTGTCTTGTGAGAATTATATTACATTACATTTAATTGCTGAAAAATTTTTTTTTTATCTTTTTCCCTAAATAGATCTATAATAAAGTAATAGCTATAAAACTGCCTTGATCCGAACTTTCTTAATGTGTTGACAAACTTCTAACCAAAACGAATAACTTCTCCCACTTTGGCAATGATTAACAAAACAAATTGGTAATAATGGGAGAAGAAATTATAATGACTAGTACAATATACTCATAAATATTGAATCGATGACATAACTTACTGAAATGTTGAAGAGATGAATAAAGAATTGTAAATACCCTGGCTTTATATTGATGATATACTGACAAAATGTCAATGTGGTACAAAATAACTTTGAATATTAAACATTTTTATATTTTTGCATTTATTGCACACACATACATACTTTATTTTTTGCTTGTTTTAATTATTATTATTATTATTAAAGTGTAGGATATAGTTATAAACTATCAACCTAACTATATTTTACAAGCACTGGCAACTAAGGCCTTCGGCTTAGACGAAAAACTACATCCATACACTAGCCTGGGATTCGAACCCGGATCCTCGTTGTTCAGTGTTTTAATTATAATTAATGACAATCTTTAAAATTGACTTTCCTTTTGGACACTACACTAGAAGTTCCTAAAACCAGTCTAACACAGTGTTAAAGCGCAAATGATACTTTGTTATTAATAAATTATATCATAGTAATAACTTATTATTATTTTATTCATTATTATATAATATAAGTACCAATAGTTGGTTGGTTAGAATTTGGGTACTTAGATATAAAGTTGATCGACCTTGACAAAAGTGAAGTCTCTCTATATAAACACCAAATATATATTATCTCATTCCCTTTCCCGAATCGTTTTATAAAGTAAATCGACTCTCATTACGAATCGTTTTCCTTTTGGTTTTCTCATTTCTGGGAAAAATGTCAATCAAGTTCAAATCGTTTTTGGCTAATGGATCAGCATTACCTATCGATTGAAGGGTTGCCGAGGTTCTTATTTGAACCATAGAAAAATACCTGAAATACGAGTATTTTAACAATACATCAATCAACGTTTTTAATGTAAATTAATATAGTTCTAAACTGAGCACTATTTTGTAAGAAAAATTAACATTGAGATATGTTTTAGGGGAATGTAACCTATTTGATAACAGTAAAGAGTCATTTCGAAACGATCGGAAAACGGGAACAGGCCTGATAGTTTCTAATAGTTCAGTAGGTTTTCAAGACAAGGTAATTGATACAAAATTTTTAATCTATTCCAATTTTAAATTATCTTTAATACTTGAACCGTTTTTAGACGTAAATTGCATAAAAATCACCAATTGAATCACCAATTTGAAACGGATACTAAATATCTGCAATATCTGCTTGAAAAATACAAAAATTTTCGGTATCTTGAACTTTTCCACATCTAAATTTACAAAGATTTAACTCTAAGTTCTTTATCGAAAGTCCAAAGTCAAACCATGAGCTATTTGAACATTCACAGTTATATAAATATCAACTTATCTAATTAAACATATGGTGAATATCTTCCATTAAATGAATAAACACTAATTGGGAAGGGTATAAAGAAGGTGTTTGCTTCCTTCTAGCAATTATCCACATACATATGTACATACGTCTGTATATACACATACATCTATAACCGTATATATAGTACTATACACATATGTACATAGTCTTATATCTAATCAGATGCCCTTTTTCGCCACTTTGGTAATTTATTTAGTTAGTTAATTTGTTGCTTTATTGTGAAAAAAGTGCGGTTACTGCAAAATAATTCAGTAATTTCAGTTGCTTTTACCTTTTCCGCATTGTAACGACGAGTTAATTATTATTTTCTCTGCCTCAATTTGGCTTAATGTCTTTCAATCGAAAATGGTTGGTGAAATGGCAACTTGAAATAAGACAAATGAACTTTTACTTTATATACATATATTTTGATATGATCTCAGGTCTTTATACAAAATAGATATAGATGTTTCGTTTGCTGTGGTTATTCTCCGCTGCTGTGTTTTATAATTAAACATATAGTTTTATTTTCTACTATTTGTTTATACAAATAATACCAATTCGATAATTAGAAATACGTTTTACGAACTATATTAAACTAGGAAAAAATAAATAAATACATCTGAACTTACATACATTGCGAACTCAGTGAAGAAGAATTTGTTTAATTGATTCACTTGGCCATGGATCGATACACAATGCTTAAATAATAATATTGTTTATTTATAGTTAAATTGTATATTGATTCTATATTGTATCGCGTAACAAGAAAAAAAAAGAAAACAAAAACCCGGAATATACAACTTTACGCCAAGATGCTGCCGCTACCTTTCGCTTTGTTGACCGTTCAGGCCAACATCTTGTTGGCAAGTGGCTGAATGTTGTCTGTCGAGCAGCCAATTCTATCCACACTCATCCCCCATCCTTTCAATACAGTATGCCTGCCCCATATATACATATGGGATAGCTATGTTTGTGAGTATGTATGTATGTATGTGTAAATTGCCCTTTGCGCCTAGACAATGTCTTGCGCACTGCTTTGCCGACATTTTATGTGGCAAGCAACAAGTTGTCGCTTGTTTCCTCGTAAATTGCTTAATATGTGAGCTCTCCTTTATAACAGTTTGATAAGACAATAAAGGGGTTGATAGAGGGGTGGGGGAACCGACATATGGTATGAAATGCTGCTCGGAACAAAGATTGTTGCAACTTATAATAAAATTATAATAATAATTTCTTGTTCTTTCTTTCCGATTGCCTTAGTTAATATAAGATTAGTGAAGAAAAAAAGTAAAGAAAGAAAAACGCAGCTTAAATGACAAAAAAATTTGTTCTTATAAATCGAAAGCTATTATCGTACTTGTCTATATACGACTTGTCTATTTGATCGCTTTCGTTAGTGTTCATTTTAGTCAGTTTATAAATCGAAAGCTATTATCGTACTTGTCTATATACGACTTGTCTATTTGATCGCTTTCGTTAGTGTTCATTTTAGTCAGTTTTAATACTCTATAGCTATGAAGCTAATATAAAATTAAAGTTTTTATTTATTTTCTTTCTTTGAAAAGTTCATTGTTCCCTTCTCTTTCGCAGCGCAAGGTAAAAATTACAACAAAAAAAATGAAAAAGAAACTCGAAAGCATTTAAAAAAAAATTCAGAGTAAGCATTTGGCAAAAAAAAAAAAGAAATAAAAAAAAACAAATGTTTCAGTGTTTACACATTTCGTTATTTCTTATGTTAAGCTTAACTTTTAACAAAAGAAAAGTTATATATAAATTATAAAGCCAATAAGTAAAAGTGTCAATGGAATCGTTGGAGTATTTTTTATACAGCATTGACTAATAGGAGTGAGCAAGATAGCAACTGTTTGCTGTACAAAAAGAGATTATACGAAGTTAGACAAAAAGGGACTCTCGAAGAAGTACGAAGCATAAAAATATCTACGAAAATATATAAATAAATCAAATTCTAAGGTAGAGTTAAATTCAAATTGTATTTTGTAGAATTCAATTTGTTTTATTATTTGTAAATATTTTTACTATACAAAAATAAGAAATAAATTGAAAATTAAAATGTTTAATGTAGAATTAATTTAACGGGTATTTCCTGATTGAGTTATTGATTAAATCGAGTTGAAATTACCATAAAATATAACCGCCTCTGGCTGATCATTTTATGGAAAAAGTAAAGTTTTTGACCTGAAAACATTGATGAATTTTTATATTAATTGGTTACATTTTAACTGAGATTATGAATCGATTGGTATTCAAAGTTTTGAAATATTACCAATCATATAAATAATTGCATATCAACTGCAAAACTCATTCACGAATTTCGAAAAGGTCCGTTTATTTAAAAAGTAAACTGAAAAGAAAATATAACCGCATGATTGAAGCGTGTATGAAAGTGTGGATTGATTCATTCATAGACGATCAGTTGAATTTTTTTTGCATATTGCCCAATGATCGCATAATGCACAGAGTACCGGAATTCTGCACGTAGAGTCGAGATAACAAGACCTACACCAAGACGAAGAATCATAATCGGAGTGGTGAGAAGTTTTCCCATGTGGGGCCGAGTTGGAGCCAGCCAGGGGCGACACGTAGTGATGTGGAAATTGAGACGATAGAACCAATTGGTCATGACCAATTGGTAATACATACGGTGTTATGTCAACGCATCGGCCGGAGGCGCTGATATCGATGAAATTGCGTCACTTAGCCGCTCATGAGGCAGCCAGGTCGATCATAAAAGCTGGCACCGTAGCCAGCAAAGGTATCAGTTCCATTCGTCTCTCAACGTCATCGAACTAGCGCCTAGCCATGCATTCAACAAGTCTCCGTTTGTGTCTCCTTGCCGCATTGCTTGTGACTGGCTCCCAGGCACAATATGACAACTACGGAGGGGACTATTCGTACCTTGGTGGCTCCCAGGACTATATCTACGGTGATGGCAGCTACGGTAGCAATTGCCCACCAACCGGAAGCCCTGTGTGTGCCACCAGTGGATACAGTTATCAGATATTCCCGAACAAGTGTGAACTGGACTCCCATAACATTAAGCGTCTCTTTTCGGGTAATGCCGGTAAGTTTATCATATTTACAGAATCCCAGCAAAAAAGTCAACATCAATTCGATTGCATCTTCTAGAAATGACCGTGACCGACATATCCTATTGCTCTTCAACGGGGTCGGCTCCATCTCCATACTATTCTGCAGTATATTCAAATGCCCCTGCTCCTGGCCCTTCATACAGTGTGCGTTCTGGTTCAGGGTCTTATGCCTATGCGGCAGCTGGCGGTATGTATGGAGCTAAAGCAAGTGCCGAAGCACCTGGACCCTATCCAGCATATAGCCAAAGTGGACCTGCTTATAAGCCATATGGTTTTAAATATCAATCGCCACCGACTGCTGCCACAAGCACCTTGCCATATGCTACATATCCCACTTATACTACGCCATCATCAACAACACCATCAACAACACCATCAACAACACCAACACCAACAACAACACCTACAACAACACCAACAACAACGCCAACAACAACGCCAACAACAATAACGACAACAACAGCATCACCAACAACGACAACTGCAGCAGTAACAACCACCACGGCTGCAGCAACAACCACTACGGCAGCAGCAACAACTACAACGGCAGCAGCAACAACTACAACGGCAGCAGCAACAACTACAACGGCAGCAGCAACAACTACAACGGCAGCAGCAACAACTACAACGGCAGCAGCAACAACTACAACAGCAGCACCAACAACCACTACGGCAGCAGCAACAACCACAACGGCAGCAGCAACAACCACAACGGCAGCAGCAACAACTACCACGGCAGCACCAACAACAACTCCGGCATCGGTAAGTTTCCAAAATGATAGTTTAATCATGTTCAAGAAATAGGATACATATATTATATATCTTCTATGATCTGAACAACTTCTAGACGGACGACACTATGACAATTGTTCAATCGGTTGATGGTGTCCTTAGAACAACAACTATAATCACAGGAACGGCAGCCACTTGTCCGCTCACTTTTGGTACGTTGACCGTGACCCTGGGCACTCAAACCATCAGTAAATCGGGTTGCATTACTGTGACCTAAGCCGCCAGCAAATGAACGAAGATATCGATATCAAATTTAGTCCAATTCCATAAAAATTCAATCACAATTCTATTGTTCTGTATTAACCAGTATTCATCCATGGTTTTCTTTGCATTAACAATTTCACAAGAATTTTGCCAACAAATTTAGTCTCTTTTTCAAATAAATAAATGTAACAATTCAATTTTAATAAAAGAAACTTTATAAAAACTTAACATTTTATGAGTTAGTTCAGTCCATCTTTTTATATAATGATGTTTGTAAAGCATAGAAACAAACGTTTCCGAACCCAAAAAGTATAAATATTCTTGATCAGAATCAATAGCCGAGTCGATATATGTAGCTATCTCGCATGTGAGCTGATCTGGTCTATCTGTTTCTCCGCAGCTTTTCTACCTTAAATTGGAAGCTAGGTGGTTAAGACTTGGTAGATGAGCTTTTCAGATGTGTATGTTTAGCAAGTTCAAGAGGTTTTTGGATCGGGCTACTATAAAATATACTCACTATAGAAATCATCGGTGGGGAACCGAACTTGTTTTCCAATTGCCTTATAAAAACAATTTGAACCTTAAAATTATCCACTAAGTTTTAACTCTTAAGATTTTCTCTTAACTTCAAACTTTTATTCCGATTAGTAAAATTATATTCCTTTTATTTTTTTTTGCTTTTTATTTTAACTTAATAGCATTCGTTTTAAATTGTACGTCGAAAGTTGGGTTTAGGCAGAAGCACTAAACTTCCCGATCTGGAATAATCGAAAACAAATTTAGACTCATAAATTTCAAAAGGAGATTCGCTCTGAAGTTTATGAAATATTTATGACTATATCGCTTGGATTTCCAGTGGAATTTATCTTTAAATTTATTTCATTTGCCAATTTTGAAAATCTTCCCGAAAAGCGAAAACAATTTTGGCACTCACTTGCCTCATGAATAGGTGAGTGCCATTGTTTGGCACGTTTTAGCATGTTTTATTTTATGTTTCACTTTTTTGTTGCTCATCTATTTTCAATATAGTCAAAATTTATTTTCAGGCCATTGTGTCCCCTTATCTTTCGTACAATAAAACAGAATTAAAAGCTTAAACAAAAAATAATAAAAATAAAGAGCAAAAAGCGAGCAGAAAAGAAACAAAAAATAACCAAAAAAAGACAAAAACAATAGAGCGGCCATTGTAAAGTGCACTTGGTGGAACAGATTTGGGGAAGGGGGGACCAAGAATGGTTTAGGTCCTGCTGCTCGGTGCTGGGTGCTGGTATGTGGCTGGTTGAAAGGGAAGCGGAAATTAACAAATGCCCAAGGCAACACTTTGCATTACCAACATCAACAGCAACAACAACAAGGACATCAGGACACAAATTTCCATTTATATTCAAATTGTTTTAACTTGGCTCAAATATTTGTTTGTTCTCAGGTATTTTGTGGGTACACATATTTAATTTTCCTTATCTGTTTTCCTTATCAGTGGAGAGCATGATGAATGTGAGTAAGGTTAACTTCACACATACATACATACATATACATATTATGCAAAGATAATACATGTATTATATATTTTCCAAGCAGATCTGTAAATAAATTACCTGTTTAGAATGTCGGCACGTCCATTAACATGATAAAAGTAAGTTTATTTTATTTTATTTTTTTTTTTTTCAAATTTATCAAATTTTGTTCGATTTGTGGGACTATTTTGGTTGTATTCAGAATTTTAGAAAATTTAATTTTGTTGTTTTATTTTTTTCTAATTAGAATGGTTTAGCTATCTGTTTTGTTAGCAGATTATTGCTCTATTGGACCTAATTAAAAAAAATGAGATGCAAAAAGTAGAGAAACCCAATGTAAATTCGTTCAACTTTATTATATATTTTACCCTATATTTTTAAAAGCGTAAAGGGTATATTGCTGATGTCGTTTTTTCTATTTTGGCAATATCAGTAATTTGTGTATGTTGCTTAATAAAGCCTTGAGATTGGCTGAATAAGCACATTATTGTTCGACAAGTGGGAGCAAGCTAGCATAGTGTTGAAACACGATATTTTTATGCTAAAGTATCGCTAAAATGTATGTAAGCTTTAATGGAGTGTCTGGCAACGCTACGCTATCGGCCTGTTATTTTTGTCAAGTTTCCTTTTCGTTCTCTGTAAACCTCTTACCATTCAACAGAGAGCTGATCAAATAAATATGAAAAATAAACCAACACACGGATAGCCTGCATATAAACTGAAAGACACGCAGGTTAAGCATTGGCCGCTTGGTGCGCTAATGTTCTTATTTAATGAAGATTTTTCAATACAAGTAACATCAGTTTTTCGACTGACTCACTTTAACTTAAAATATAACTTGTACTGCTAACGGGGTATAGCCAAGTCGACTTGATCGACTATTTATATTTGTTTTGATTATTTTTTTTCGTAGTTAACTACATGAGCTTTAATTGGATTTTCAGAAGCATAGCAACCTTCACCACTCATCCGTTAATTTTGTTTGTTAAAAACTTTGAGGATTGCAAAAAAAAAAAAAAAAATGGATGAGGAAGGGAAGGGTGGTTTAGGTTTAGGTTATACTCTATAAGTACTTAGATCCCATTGCTGGAATAAGAGGAATGAAACTTTTTGGCTTTCGACACTTTTCTCACACCTCTTGTGGGCCGCCCGTGATATAAACATCGTACTATAATGCAGGGGAGGTTTGGGGAAGGGGGTGGAAAGTACAAAATAACAAAAAACCAACAGAGGGCGAGACGTTAAAATTTGAAATCCAGCTGCATGCCACCATGCGTCATATTCCATCCTCGTGCCAGTACCACAAACCAGTCGATGGCATCTTGATCCATTTATTGACATACTGTGGCATGCCACATAAATCAAAGTTTTCGCGATTGAATTGGATTGGCGCTTTCGCTTCTTTAATCAATTTTAAGTGGAACAGGATTTTTGTCGGCTTAGATAAGCAAATATGTATTTGTTTTGGGATCCCAGTAGCCATGTTCCCAGACCACAAATCAATGTTCACAAAATTGCTTCAATAACAAAATCTTGTCAGACTCTCGTTTTATACCCTGTATACCAGTTGCCGTAGAGTCTAATAAGCTTGACGAAATTTAGTTGAAATAGATAAATAAAATGTAATTTTTAAAATAAAATCTATAATACTTCCATGTGGCTTCTCTTGCTTATTTGTGGAAATTAGTCAAATTATGAGTCCAATACTTTTTAACAAAAGTATTTTACATTATTTTTCTTAACTCGCTTTATATTCATATAAAAGTATTTATATAAAATTGAAGAGTAATGGGTAAATATATATCGAGGCTTTAGTTAACAGAGTTTGCTTTATATCTTTCTTTTTTGCCATACAAATTGATATTTACGACTGTGATATCGACATATCACATTTATTCTCAATCTTTTTAGCCCCTTCTCTTCGATATGTGTGTTGAATATATGTAAATTGCGTATACGCCACATTGTTTACAATTAAGAGAAACATCAAAATAAATTCGTACAGACAGACAGAAGCAATGTGGCTTTCTCCAAAATATACCCTTGCCCAAAAAACTGATATTTCTGCTACCATAAGTTATCCAATATGTGCTTACATACATACATATAAGCATATATGTACATACATGCATATATATAGCTTTATCATGTACACATCCGGCGGAGAGGGGGGAAATTGGAAATTCTATATTATAGTGATTCTATGGGCAACTAACAGATAAACAAGTTCTTTTTCCGTTTGGTTAAATCAGAAATTTCACTGAAATTAAAAGGGTATAAATATTTCGGATTGTGTTACTTGGACGCTAATGATTTTTTATTGGTTCTAATTGTGCTAATCACAAGTATACACCAACGCACAAAATTAACGATTAATCTTTATCATGTTATACAATAAGACCATAATGGAGTTCAATTACTGGGGCAACAAGGTTTTCAAGAGATAAAGAGTCAGTGGACTAACAGTATGTGGAGAGAAAAAGCTAATAATAAAAATTTAAGCAAATTTTTTTATTAGAACTTTGTCAAAATGATTGCAGTACTTTGAAAGTACAAGCACAAGTTGTGAAGCATATTAATTGAAGCATATTAATTTGAATGAGTTTTGCAGCAAGAAGATTCATTTAAACGGTAACGATCGTTGGTGACAGCTCATGTACTGTTGACTAACACTAACGTTTAACAGAACATATGATTTTAACAGAGCATTAGATTTTAACAGAACATAATTAACAGAGCAATTGGTTTTGTTGAGCCGAAAAATTCAAAAATAATATAGATATGCACCATATGCATATACATACATACATATATCCATACAAACATATTTATAACTTTCGATTTCGATAGAATTTGTATTAGCTTTCTCTTTATATTGAATTTTATTCATCTTGTTAATTATTAGATATTCAGCGAGCACTCATTTTTAATATTTTCCAAATGTTTGTTTATTCTTATAAATAATGTGTTCATATTTGCACACACATTAACAAGTGTTTGCGTGTGTGTGTGTTTGTGTATGTGAGATGAAAATTGAATAAATTAAATCCCTTTGCTATGTATTTGGGAATGCAATTTACTAATGATTACAACTTGTAAATTTCATTTATTATCCAATTTGTTGATTTGAATCTCTCTCATTAATATGCTAATTGATGAAAAGAAATTGTTGCTTAAATTTGCTTAAGAGCAGCGGAGTGAGAAATAATCGATCATTTGGTCAGAAGCAATTAATCAAGTATTGAATTGCGGCACAAAAATAATGTCAATGGACATTTAAAAGTCCCATATCTTTAATTTATTGCATTTCTGGGACATAAAAGAAAACAAACAAAAACCAGCAACAAGAGAATGAAAAAAAACACGTTTGCCGAACTTTTAATACCCTAACAATTTCAAAAGAAAAAAAAGGAAGAAATTTGTCCGTATGTAGGTTGTGTAATTTGATTTCAAAAGATAATTTTTCATTGTTATATCACCAAAAATGTGAAATTGTTATTATTAGCTCCTTTTGCTGGTATACCTTATACATATATTCTCTATAATGCAAGTTGATTGCTTAAATGAATATGCCCTTTATTCAAGGGAATGAAAACTGAAACAAAATTGAAGAGCCAAGCCCTAGCAGAAGTGCCTGCGCCAGTGCCTGAGCCCGAGCCAGAAATGTAAAGTGGAAAATATGTTTGCAAAATTAATCAAAGGCAAATGCTGACAGCTAAAGGAGCGTCAAAAAAATAAATTAAAAATACATAAAGCGTACAATTACGAAATTTGTATATTTTATTTTTTCTGCAGTGCCACAACAGTGGGATGGGCCAAGAAAAACAACAACAACAAGACCAGCAAAAAAAAAAAGAAGAAAGTTACACTGAAATCGAAACCAAAACATAAACATAAACCGAAAACCGAAACTGAAGCTGAAATGGCAGCCAAGACCAAACATTTGTGTGAGGCATTGACGTTAGCGTTGGCAATGAAATAGAATCCAATTTCCATGTTATATCTTGAATTCTTGTTGGTTTTTGTTGTTGTTGCTTATTTCTTTTTTCTTTTTTTTTTTTTCTTGTTGCAAACATGAAAAATTTAATATGCGCCATCCCCCCTAAAAGTCGACTACAATAAATGCGCAGCATAGGTATGTACGTACATGTGTGTGTATGTTGTGTATGTGTGTGTGTGTGTGTACTTTATGTGTTTAGATATATGTATGCATGTAGGTGTGTATGTGTGGCTGCAAGTGATGTGTTGGCCAAAAGTAACTTGAAGTTTTAATCATAAACCATCGTCCCCTAGACAACACTAACATTCTCATGGCACACACATGCACAGAGCACATGCATATAGATATGTATGTATATGTGCGCGCGAGCCCCAAATTATGTTGTAAAAATAGCGAAACGACCAAATGGCGACATGGGCCACGCCACTTGAGCCTTGAGGTCTCCTCCCCCAACACCCAACCCACAACACCAGCCCCCGCGTTGGACAGCGAACATCAAATATTGGAAATGGCACATTGTTAGAATACGAAACAGTGGCCAGCAACAAAAGTCCTGGTTAGCCCTCGGTCAACTTAACTGGCACATAAAGAAATGAGGAATTCATCATTCATGACATTTAAATGACATGTCCTCTAGTTGCTGCTCAATAACATTTGCCATTGTAAGCGACAAAAGGACCCATTGAAAACATCACGCGATAAGCGTACACACAAGAGTACACACATAATGGATTTATGTGATAATTTTTAAATAATGTAAATTTAGCAATGCCGAATGCATTTTATGTCTGTCCCAAACGGATAACTATCTTGCACCTTCATTTTGTATTAACTAAATCTTGAAATTATATTATTTTTACCATTGAGGTGAAGTACCAATCCTGTAATCAGATCAGAATTGTCTATTCCTATAGGAAAAACTTTTATTCTTAATTTTCCATCTTGAATTTAGTTCCTATTTTTATAGTCAGTTGTACTTGAATTTGTTGTTGCCATGCTGTTTGCTAGGATTCGCGTGTGGCAGGCATTATCCTGATGTGCCTCAGGCCACTTGAACGTACTGCTGTCCATTGAACGCGTCAACGACCAGAAACAAAAAGAAAAAAATGTATTTAAACCATTAAGAATGGAGGCGATTCAATCATGGTCTGGGGCCTATTGCTAAAAATAAACTGGACCCGCTTTGTAAATCCATGAATAGTTAATGGGTAAGGAGAAAAATTTAAGCATAAGCCAGTAAAATTTTGACGGCATTAAAAAAATTAAAAGGAGGGGCTAATTTTGGCCAGGCCGAAGTTTGTATGCCCTTGCCTAAGTGATTTTTTACTATTTGTTCCTATGGCAGGTATGGAAATGGTAGACCAATTCTACATAGACACGATATAGACAGTTCTGTATATATAGGAAACTTACAAATATCAAATCTTTGGAGAATCACTTTCGAAACAACCAACAGTTTATATCTGTGGGAGCTATATAAAATAGTCAACCGATTTGGAATATGTATATAAATATGCAAATTAAGTTGAGTGCCAATAGTAGAGTAGGAAACAAATATAAGTAGTTTTTAACATTTATTATTTTTTTTTTTTTTGTTCTTGGGGAACTATATGATATAGTCATCTGATCGAAGATGTACAAAGGAATTGCAGGTACAATTGTAGCTTTGTAGTGTCTCGGACAGATGAATATGGCTAAAACTCAGCTTATTATGCTGATTATATATAAGTTAACTTTGTATCAGCTGTCAGGCCTTGTACCCGCGGCCACGATACAAAAATCTTGCCCACTCAAACTTTCATACTCCCTGATTACACTTCGACCTCTTCGCCGACTCTGACTCTTCTGCCCAGATCAGATGTTCGCGCCTCGGTCAACGCAACTGTCGCCGTTGTCGGCGCTGCCGCTGCGCTCCTCAATATATTTGCCACTGGGCATAATTGAGGGAAACGCCAAGCGGTGTTAACTTATATACATATACTTTATATAGTCTTCTTTTCTTCTTTTAAAAATTCCGAACAGAATTAATTTAACCAACAGAAAAAGGGTATAAAAACTGAAACTCACGCCGATTATTACTCGATTCAGGTAAGAGTGTACTTAAAATATTTATTCCATTTCACGATATATTTTTCCCATTTGCTCGAATAAGTTTACATTTGCTACAAAGAAAGAGTATAATCGTTGACAATTAAGTTTGAGAAAAGATTTTGAGTCACTCAATTGACAACCAAACTTTCCTCTTAAAGAGTAAAGTTTAAAATCCCTTTAAACACCAAAGTGAAGGCAATTTGGAAGGAACGATCATAATTCTAATAAATTATGATGACAACTCTCGGTTCGGTAAGATTTTATTTACATTCACTGAGAGTTTTGGATGTATATGTATATGTACCTCATGGCATTTGCTCCTTTTAAATGAAGCCTTGTCATTTATGTGTACTTGTGTCTTGACCGCAAGACCGCAAACGTTAACCCTCCCCTCCCTATTTCTCGGAACCCTTTTGTACGTATGTACGTATGTATGTATGTATGTATGTATATATGTATATATTTTGGCTTCCTTGTTAGTGTGCTATGGGGTTGTTTCTATGAATGGTGTAAACATGCCCAATAACTGAGCATACCAAATGCTATCCCCCCCGAAAGTCTAACCAACAAATGGAATCACCCTCGTCGCTACATTTAAGTTGTTGCCATCAATGAGCTGTTGGCCTTGTTAAGACACAAATGGCATACCACGCGCTGTAGATTCGAATGCGAATGAGAATGTACTTACATAGATACATATGTACATGCATACATACATCCATATGTGTCTATGTATACATATACGCGGCTTACTGAGTGTAGCATATGTATTTGGGAGAAACAAGAAAAGCATTTATCACATTGTTTCCCTAAGAATGCAAGATAAATATGTCTTCTAGAATGGCAGTAGTTGATGCTTTGCAATAACAAGAATTTAGTTGCCCAAAAAAGCACAGCGACTAAAGAATACTCTAAATGAATTATTAACGAGAAAGTTTTGCAAACAATTGCCAAATTTGTCTGCTCAAATTCTCTGCTTATCAGTTTAATTATATGTTATCATTATATTGCTTGATGTTGTTTTGTTTTTGGAATAAGAGTATATTCTTCTATATGTTTTAAGATGTTTGTTACAAATATATACATGTATATGGTAAGTACATACATGGAGTCTGAGTTGGTATGTCCCTGATTCATGTAATCAATTCGAATACTTATTGTTTTAAGTCCTGAAGTGAAATGGGACTAGAATAGTCTTGGTTTCAATTATATCATTCATATTTACTTTAATCTCATTTAGATGTATTCGAAATTCCCATACCACTACAGAGGTTGAGTTCAGCTAGTTTTGATTGTGTTTCGATAATGGTACTCGACCAATTAATGAGACAAGAATAATAATGACACATTTCCTAGCAGTTCCAACCGAACCGAAACTCATTGCCCTTTCTAAGGTTTAATATATCAAATTGCTTCAATTATTGAAAGTTTTGCCACACTCTCTCGACTATCTTAAAGAATTTTTTCAATTTAACTTAAATTTCATAAGCACTTTGGTTTGAAAGGGTATATGAGTCACACACACACTCATTAACTTTCATGTTCAGCTACAAATCAATTGTCAAATGTGTAAACGAAACATATTGCATACTTTCGGGCGGCTGGTGCATTTAAACTACCATCTCAATGGTTATACAATTACAAGACATTTACCCTGCTCATCTTTGTCTTTCATATTTCTATTTCTTTAGGGCTGGTCTGACTGGAGAATATGCCGCAGCCGGCGGCATTATGCGGGCGTTTAATTGGGGTAAGGGGGAAACATTGAACTCCAAGGCAGCTGCTAATTGAATCACAAACCGCAGCGGGAAACGCTCTACAAACAACCAGCAAAATAACATTTATATATGTACGTATGTGTGTCTCTCTCTGTGTGTGTGTGTAATAAGGATGGGTGTCGTCTGCCTACGGCTCGACCACAAATGTAAATGCCAGAATTTTAGAGCTGGTGCGCATCCGAGTGGGGCATTCCATTTTTATAATAAGCACGGGCTTTAGTCCTCTTCATTTTGGTTTTGGTTTTCTTTTTTTAGATTCAGTCAAGCAGGAAAAATGCTGTTGCTCGGCCGGCCAATTGCAAATCCCTTTTGCAATCCATTCGACTTGGACAGTATCCCTGAATTTATGGGCTGGTACAAAAAAAAAAAATAAAAACAAGAAAGAATAACACACTGACGGCAAAGTACCGCCTGAATAAATCATTTCAATATATTGATGTTTCACATGGAAAATTCAATTCAGTTTGCTTGGTTTGGTCTTGATTTGGTTTCGTCTCGTCTCGTATCGTTTTAAAGGGAAATGACCATCACTTGAATGACATTTTCATGGTATACTCCAAATTCGTTTTATTTTCTAATATCAGACATATTTTTTTTTTTTTTTTTTTTTTTTGTTGTTATTCACTCGATAACAATAGCCACATAAACTTAATTCAAGCAAACAATATACAGGAAATATTTGTTTGCGGAAATAGTATTTGTGGGATGGGGGGAAAACAATAGAGTATCGAAAGGCAAATCAATGAGCCGTAAAATTAAATACAAGTTAATGCGATTTATTAATAGAATAAACTGCTTACCTTAGCTCTTATGTTTATATCGTTTGCGTTGGGCCAATCTCTTTATTATTATCTTTATTATTATTATTGCTGCCATACAATTTCATTTATTCCAGCACAGTTCACATGCAAATTGGTTTATGTTTCCCAAGATTCACATCAATAATGAAAACAAAGCAACGCAAAGCAAATTATAACTAATCCAAAATGCAATCCAAAAGCCAACACACTCAAAAATATAAACAATATTGAATACCCAAATCTCGACGATAGGCATTCAACTTCGACCGCTCGCCACAGTCACCAGTTGGAAAATGAAAGACTAGCAGCAGCAGCAACAGCAGCAGCAGCCGAACAGGACAATCACAGACTCGCACGTTCATTCATTAAGGGGATTTGTTATACGCCAGCAAGCAGTGCAAACTGTTATACGTGGGTTGGTAAAGACGTTTCTACATGAAAATGTATAAATAATGTCCATTTTCGTTTGCCTTGGGATAAAAATGTTATATCTGTTTCATATGAAAATTTAGTTTGTAACTAACATTTTGACTTATATGTAATTCAAAATGTAATTAAATTATACTAATATAATTAAAGCAATGTCATTAAAAGGACTCAATTTAATCTATTATTTGTAAACCTGCGGAATTAGTTCTATATTTAAGATAGCTGTTCTATATCTTTAAGAACTAATATATTATTCCTATATTTTTCTAAATGTTTCATCAGTATTCTTTATTCTTTTATTGTTTTGATATAATTATTTGTCCCATGGAAAAGCAGTTGAACAGTTTTATGCCGTTTGTTTTTCCATTTGTTCCTTGTTTTTATAGCCTTTTGATGTTTCCTGCTTGCCTATATAACTGTAATACTTTCAAAGTGTCCGCTGAGTATCCCGTTGCGTTTATTTGTTTGTATCTGTTACACTACTTTGACCATTTTTTATGCATTTAATTAAAAATTCTTTTGTTAAGCGGTCTTTGTTCAAGAGTGTTGTTGCATAATATTTTTAATGTATTTGAGCCAAAATCATTCTTTTATTAAAAAATTTTAGGCTACATAAAACAGTTTGTAAGTTGCAATAAAGAATTTACTGTTTTTATACCCTGTACCCATAGGGTAAAAGGGTATATTAAAGTCGCTAAAATGTATGTAACACCCTACAAAGTACGACCCTATAAAGTATATATATTCTTGATCAGCATCACTAGCCGAGTCGTTTGAGACATGTCCGTCTGTTTGTCCGTCCGTCCGTCTGTCCGTCTGTCCGGATGATCATCGAGATCTCGGATCTCCCATCTATTGTGTAGGCAGATCAAGTTTGTTTCAAATTTTAGCCACGCCCACTTTTGCCGCCTTAATTAAGAAAAAACGAATTACAAAAGCCATATTGAAGGCATCGCATTCATATTTGGCACATTTAATAATGTGACCAAAATGCATTTGGTGACCAAATTAAGTTGAAATCGGACAATAAACATCGGAGGTATACGAATATACGTTTTGTACTGAAACGCCAAGGGCGACATTGGCAGGCAGGAGTGAGCAAGACAGCATGCGCCCGCTGCTACTGCACGTTAGGCGAACTTTACATTAGATTACTGGCGATTTTGAGAGTGTTTGCCTACATTAAATATATCTTCTAGGTACAGGGTATAATCAACGTCGGCAAGGACGACATGCTTGCTTCATTCTGTCTTAGATTTTGTTTCTTTCAGTTCAATTCTATGTATTGCAGAATGTGACAAAATGCATAAATAATAAAAGGACATAGTATGTCCTTGTTTCGGAGTGAACTTTAGCCAGCCGTTTTTAAATCTTCTTAACTTACACAAATGTAATCCCAAGACAGATTTATTAGCAGCGTTAACAGCGGTAGAATTTATATTGAACCAAACTGCTCGATTTATATTTGTTTTTGATTGATTTTTTATTCTGCAAGGTCTTTTAACAATATTTTGTATATACAGTACGCCCTCGCAGAAAGTATCTAATAGAAATTGAGCAAATTAGGAAAATTATGTTATATGATATATATTTTCCATGATAGTTTTTTGAATCGATATGAATGTTGCTTAATCATTAGTTTATTTTTTACATATTGAACTCCAGATACTTTTTAACATAATTCTTTCAGATTTATTCTAATGAAATTCAGGTCAAAACTTCTAATGCTGTCTGCGTTTACATAAAGCAGTTCAGAATCATTCAGCAAGCAGTGTTTTAAGCAGTTTTGTACGCAATTAGAGGGCCGCTATGATTGAATTTCAATTGTCATAACAATGGAATATACAATATCTATGATCTAACCATGAATAGGCTATAGTGGCCATAAGTAAGACGAGCCGTAGACAGCGGCAAACTTTACAATTACAAACCGTATGACGGTCACGTAAATTGATAATAATTGATTGACTGTGGCGTTTTTAGCCGAAATTGACTCTTTGAGTGGTAAGATGCTGTGCATAGGTATAAATAACCAACAGAGGGTCAGTTAAGATCATCAGTTCAGTACAGACCTTAAAGATGTGGGTAGCACACAGCATTGTTACTTTTATTTTGCCTTTAATTGCCTTCAGCCAGGATAACCAACCATGTGCGGAAGATCATTACCATGAGCAATCGTATCAGGCACCAAGGACCAAGCAACAACATATCTATGGCTTTGATTCCTGTGGGGGAAAAGTGTGTGCTAGCGATGGGTATCGATATGCAAGTTTCGACCACATCTGTCACCTAACCGAATTCAATATGCAACTTCTTATCGCCGAGCAACCAGGTGAGGTCACCGTTTCGACAAGAAGATTGTTTATATTCACCATCGGTATATTGTTTTAGAATTCATTGAAACGGATCCATATTATTGTGAACAGCCACAAAGAAGTCTAAGCTACAATCGATTGCCCTTCGCTATGTCTTCGTATTCGCCGTATTCCCCGACTGTTGCCAGGGAATCGGCTATAATGCAAAACATCAAATATCGAGCCAATAACATTCACCCAAAATATCCCATGAGGACCTATTATGAACATCCTAGATCCTTTGAACATGCAGCTGCACAAACTTCTGCCATAGTAACAACGAAACTTGGGGCACAGAGAACAGTTTATTGGCGACAACCGAATCAAAATCAACATCATAGTTATTATGATCAAACAGCTGAGCAAACTTTATCTAATGCTTATCCATTTTATACAAATCAAGCAGCTAGTCAATACTCCATCGCCTCCAGCAATATCAACACATATGAACCAAAAGTAGAACCCATTGCCCCCAATACAACTACAACAAGCGATCCCAATACAACTACAACAAGCGATCCCCATACAACTACAACAAGCGATCCCAATACAACAGCTCCATCAACTACAAATGCCCCAAACACAACAGCAACATCGACAACAAGTGCGTCAAACACAACTACAACATCCACAACAGTTCCCCCTACACCTACTACAACAACAACATCGACCACAATTGCCGCAAACGCAACGGCAACATCCACAGAGAACCCTTTAACAACAGAGGCAACCTCTACACCAGTTTCTTCTACCGCAGAAGTAAATGTAACATCACTGTCCACAACAAACACTCCCAATACAACAACAGTTTCTACAACAATTATTCCAAACATAACAACTCCATTGGGAGGAATCAATCCAGTTTCCCCACCAGCAACAACTGACCCCAATCCAATAACATCAACTACAGTTGCCCCCAGTACAACAACATCAACAACCATTTCTCCCAATACAACAAGAACATCGACAACAGCCGACTCAAATACGACAACAATTTCGACAACAACCGCTCCCAATATAACAACAATATTAACAACAATTGCACCCAATACCACAACAATATCGCCGACAACTTTTCCCACAACAACAATATCCACGACAACTGCCCCTACAAGAATAATATCTACAACATCCACAACAACTACACCCACTACAACAACATCCACATCAACTTCACCCACTACAACAACATCCACCACAACAACAACCACAACAAATTCACCTACGACACAGACATCCGCAATAAATGCCACAACAACAGCTACAACCATTTCCCCCACAACAACAATCACACCGCCTACAACAATTGCAGCTAATGCAGCAGCGACAATTGAACCAAACACAACATCATCCACAGCAACAACTGCATCAACACTACCATCTGCACCAACAACAACAACAACTTCCAGACTATATTACCGTAATGCAATGGTAAGAAATTCATATAATATTTTCACATTGTAGTAGACTTCTGACTAAACAATTTTGTTGATAGATTGAACCGATAACGATCACGATTCAACAATCGAGTGGCATTGTCCTTTCCTTCGTCTTAACCCCCCTGGGAGTTGATGGTGCCGGATATCCAACGTGCAATCCAACATCCACAGCACAGGTAACCAAAGGATCGCAGATGTTATTCAAGTTCACCGGTTGCTCCAAAACCAGTAGCTCCGCCATCTCGAAACCAACAGGCAGTCCAATAAGTTACCCAACGGAACCCGCAAGTGTTCCCATTTACAGATCTCCTCCCGCTCCAAATACAAAGAGATCGCCGTATTATTATAACGGAGCCGGCGCTTCCGGGGCCACCTGCGCTCACTCATATGCATCGCGTATCATTTACAACTACTAAATGCATGCATAGTTATCTTTTTCGATGTTAAACTATATACATACATATATAATTTTAATAATAGTGAAGCACCTGCACTAGCAAAACTAATTGAAACCACTTCTATTAAGCAATTGCAATATGATTATCTTTATAAAACGAAATTCAGCTAAACTAAATTCAAAGATTTGTTATATCTATGAAATACATTTTGGGGTATCTGACCCAACGTGATATTGAGTGAAATACTTCTCCACACGTGAATAGTAAGCACAAAAATATTTAAATGAATGGATTCAATACTGAATTGAATTGTTTTTATTACTTTATAAGCTAGCATAGAATTTCGCCAACAAACGATAATGAATGGGAAATCAAAACTTTCATAACTTTTCCACCTGGCGAACTTGAATATTATCCACCCTCTGCAACCTACCGACCAACCAACTATACTACATATGGTCAAAGCATATGTGTTTGGGAGATATCGGGTAACCTTGACAATTAACACGCTTATTCATTTCATAATGAAAGAGCAAGAAAGAAATGCATTTTTAAAACGAGCGAAGTTAACAGAAAATTTTCACATGACTATGTATGTATGAGTGTATGACACAGATAAATTAAATTTCGTTATGCAAAAAAAAAAAACTAAGTATAAATAAATATAATGGAAAAAACGCAAACGGCAAAAACCGTAAATGTAAAAAAAAAAACAAAAAGAATAACTAACTGTCTGGCGCTTACCAAGAACCATTGACTGATACTGACTGCCAAATGGAGCCCCTGACACGTAGACATTGCAATGATATGACAACATAACTGGCGCGTCACCCTCCTACGACTTTGATGGTGTTTAGTATAAAAAGCTTAGCCAGGCTTAAATCTGGCATACTGGTTAGTTGACACCATTGGCTTCAAATCGTTCTCAAAATGTCAACAGCATACTATTTCATTGGATTTTTATTATTAGCAACTAATGCTTGGAGTTATGGAGGATATAATGGAAATGGATATGGTTATAACTATCGCTTCTACCAGTGCGACTTCATACAATGCGAGCCGGCCAATAGAGAGGATGTAGTCTGTGCCATAACCTGGCCCTTAGAGCCTGCAACTTTTGCCAGTGAATGTGAGGCTCGTCGCTACAGTTGCTTAACAAACACAGGTGGGCCTTAGATATTCTCTCAATACAATCATAATTTTCATTGTATCCACATTTCTAATTCAATTGCAGATTGGGATGTCATTTATGAGGGAACTTGCAGCGATTGTCCCGCATCCTGCCCTAATGATAATAATCCTGTTTGCGCAACACTGGGCCCAACAAGACGAACATTCGAAAACTATTGCCAACTTTTACAAGAAATCTGCATCAACCAATATCGTAAGAAAAGCTTGTTAGGTAATCCAAAAAAAAATACTATCTATAAATATTGTCCAATTTTTCCATTTTAGCTTGGAAGTTGGCGTACATGGGTCCTTGTGAGAGCCAGTTACCTGCAGCATACTCTCCAAAAGCATACTTACGAAGCCCCTATTTTTATCAAGAACCTGCCGGGGATCCGTACGCAATAAACCCGCCTTCATCGCTAATGGAGCCACCTAGAGGTCCATTCTACTTGCAGCCCTCTCCGTACAGATCCGATGTCGCGTATTATTATCCACAAACACGAAATAGTTACCCGAAGCCCCAACCTCCGCCACCATACACTAGCCCCAGTCAATTGTCTACCAGTCCTCCCTATAATTCAACCACTGGCACACCTTTATACAGCACTACACCGACGACACAGTCATCTGCCATACCAAATAGCTCGACCACAGAAACCCCAGTTACCAGCACAAGCTCAACGACACAGGCTCCAAACAGAGCTTTATCTGCTAAACTAGTCGAAAATGTAGAAACCGTTGAGAACACAACCGACACAGCTGATCCGAGTGGAAACTCTACCTCTTATACAACACCTAACCCTTACAATTCGAGTACGGAAGCCCCTGTCAACACCACAAGTGCCGCACCACAGGTTCCTATCAACGCTTTATCTGCCAGACTAGCAACAGTGGATAATTCGACGACTACAGCAGATCCAAGTGCAAATTCCACCACTTATTCGGCTCCTAACTCCTATAGTTCATATAGTACGAGTACAGAAGCCCCCATTAACACCACGAGTGCCGCACCACAGGTTCCTATCAACGCTTTATCTGCCAGACTAGCAACAGTGGATAATTCGACGACTACAGCAGATCCAAGTGCAAATTCCACCACTTATTCGACTCCTAACTCCTATAGTTCATATAGTACGAGTACAGAAGCCCCCATTAACACCACGAGTGCAGCACCACAGGTTCCTATCAACGCTTTATCTGCCAGACTAGCAACAGTGGATAATTCGACGACTACAGCAGATCCAAGTGCAAATTCCACCACTTATTCGACTCCTAACTCCTATAGTTCATATAGTACGAGTACAGAAGCCCCCATTAACACCACGAGTGCAGCACCACAGGTTCCTATCAACGCTTTATCCGCAAAACTAGCAACAGTGGATAATTCGACAACAGCTGATCCAAGTGCAAATTCCACCTCTTATACGACACCTAACTCCTATAGTTCATATACTACGAGTACAGAAGCCCCTATTAACACCACGAGTGCAGCACCACAGGTTCCTATCAACGCTTTATCCGCAAAACTAGCAACAGTGGATAATTCGACTACAGCTGATCCAAGTTCAAATTCCACCACTTATTCGACTCCTAACTCCTATAGTTCATATACTACGAGTACAGAAGCCCCCATTAACACCACGAGTGCAGCACCACAGGTTCCTATCAACGCTTTATCTGCCAGACTAGCAACAGTGGATAATTCGACGACTACAGCAGATCCAAGCGCAAATTCCACCACTTATTCGACTCCTAACTCCTATAGTTCATATAGTACGAGTACAGAAGCCCCCATTAACACCACGAGTGCAGCACCACAGGTTCCTATCAACGCTTTATCTGCCAGACTAGCAACAGTGGATAATTCGACTACAGCTGATCCAAGTGCAAATTCCACCTCTTATACGACACCTAACTCCTATAGTTCATATACTACGAGTACAGAAGCCCCCATTAACACCACGAGTGCAGCACCACAGGTTCCTATCAACGCTTTATCCGCAAAACTAGCAACAGTGGATAATTCGACTACAGCTGATCCAAGTGCAAATTCCACCACTTATTCGACTCCTAACTCCTATAGTTCATATAGTACGAGTACAGAAGCCCCCATTAACACCACGAGTGCCGCACCACAGGTTCCTATCAACGCTTTATCCGCAAAACTAGCAACAGTGGATAATTCGACAACAGCTGCTCCAAGTGCAAATTCCACCACTTATTCGACTCCTAACTCCTACAGTTCATATAGTACGAGTACAGAAGCCCCCATTAACACCACGAGTGCAGCACCACAGGTTCCTATCAACGCTTTATCCGCAAAACTAGCAACAGTGGATAATTCGACTACAGCTGATCCAAGTTCAAATTCCACCACTTATTCGACTCCTAACTCCTATAGTTCATATACTACGAGTACAGAAGCCCCCATTAACACCACGAGTGCCGCACCACAGGTTCCTATCAACGCTTTATCCGCAAAACTAGCCACAGTGGATAATTCGACTACAGCTGATCCAAGTTCAAATTCCACCACTTATTCGACTCCTTTCTCCTATAGTTCATATAGTACGAGTACAGAAGCCCCCATTAACACCACGAGTGCAGCACCACAGGTTCCTATCAACGCTTTATCCGCAAAACTAGCAACAGTGGATAATTCGACTACAGCTGATCCAAGTTCAAATTCCACCACTTATTCGACTCCTAACTCCTATAGTTCATATACTACGAGTACAGAAGCCCCCATTAACACCACGAGTGCCGCACCACAGGTTCCTATCAACGCTTTATCCGCAAAACTAGCAACAGTGGATAATTCGACAACAGCTGATCCAAGTGCAAATTCCACCACTTATTCGACTCCTAACTCCTATAGTTCATATAGTACGAGTACAGAAGCCCCCATTAACACCACGAGTGCAGCACCACAGGTTCCTATCAACGCATTATCTGCCAAACTAGCAACCGTGGATAATTCGACGACTACAGCTGATCCAAGTTCAAATTCCACCACTTATTCGACTCCTAACTCCTATAGTTCATATAGTACGAGTACAGAAGCCCCTATTAACACCACGAGTGCAGCACCACAGGTTCCTATCAACGCATTATCTGCCAAACTAGCAACCGTGGATAATTCGACGACTACAGCTGATCCAAGTGAAAATTCCACCACTTATTCGACACCTAATTCCTATAGTTCATATAGTACGAGTACAGAAGCCCCCATTAACACCACGAGTGCCGCACCACAGGTTCCTATCAACGCCTTATCCGCTAAACTTGCAGCCGTGGATAATTCGACGACTACTGCTGATCCAAGTGCAAATTCCACCACTTATTCGACACCTAATTCCTATAGTTCATATAGTTCGAGTACAGAAGCCCCCATTAACACCACGAGTGCCGCACCACAGGTTCCTATCAACGCCTTATCCGCTAAACTTGCAGCCGTGGATAACTCGACGACTACAGCTGATCCAAGTGGAAATACTACATCTACTTCTTCTACACCTAACTCCTATAGTTCTTACAGTTCGAGTACAGAACCCCCCATTACTAGCACAAGTGCAACAACAGAGGCCCCTATCAATGCCAAACTGGCATCCGTGGGTAACACGACGACTACAGTTGATCCCAGCGGTAACTCTACCGAACCTCCCGAAAAGGCTAGTAAAAACGCTTCAGCCGCAATGTTGGTGGATAATATGACAAGCAATAACAACAACAAAACAGTTATAAGTTTGGACGTTCCTGGAAAGGATGGCACAAAGAAGATTAGAGTGCACAATATTGATAAGAGTAATGTGTATTTTATCTTTCTGTCCTAGACAGAGCGCAAAATGGTGAAATAATCGATTTCCATTTACAGGAACTTTAAATATTCGAAAAATGTAAGACTTAACCTATATACATATTGTTTATTATAATAAAAAATTGGTGTAACAAGACTTCTGTTTTTTGGGTCTCACTGACTGGCAGAGGTTGTGTTACGTGGTAGATCGGAAACATCGTACGCAATAATTACCGTACCGATACCGATAGTTTCACTCAAAGCTCTTAGGTATGGCAATGTTGCGATCGACTGATAATTTTGGTGACGAACGTGATGACCATGAACGGAAGTCGAGTTGGAATTCTTGTAAGACATATACGGATTCAGGTAATCAAGGCCGCTCGGTAAGCTCATGGGTCTGAAAACAAATTGTTCCTTCCTTACCCACTGATGCTGCTTGCGTTTGTATTTATTGTGACCTGCCTTGAAATGAAATTTCCCAGTTTTATTAAAGTCGCTGGGATTCCAAGAGCGAAGTTTCTTTTTTACACTTTGCACTTTTTCTCTCAGTTGGCTAACCTTGTTCTGAATATAAAACAAAACATAATGCATTCCTCGCCCGTCTGGTTTGCTGGTAATGTTGCTCTTTAACGAATCATTGTGATTTGTTAATTCCGATGTGTTGTTTTCAGCTGGTACCACATTTCCCAAGGAGATCTGACGTAATCCCTCTAAATCCAGCCTTTCTTCTTTTACATCCTCCATTAAGCTCTCATTTGCCTTGCTTTCGCATTCAACGCAAGCAATCATCCACAATGCCGCACCAATGAAAATTTGCTGCACGATGATGTGAGAAAAATATTTAAAAATAATAAAAAAAAAAAAAAAAAAGTTCTCTACTTACAATCAAATTGAGATATTTCATATTGAATTTTAATATTGTTTTGTTTTAAAAGCAGAAACCCTGTTTTGCTACAAAAACTCCCCTGATACAGTTTTCATAGGTAACTTTGCAAGATATTTGTGTAAAAATAATATTGTTAAATTTGAAAAAAATTTCAACTCAAATATGTGTAATTACCCGATCCGATCCTTTCCTTTCCCGTTGTAGTATTGCTATATAGTTTAAAAAGATGCAAACATGTGCTAGTCGGCTATTGATTTAGATCAACAAAGAATATATAGTAGGAATTCCCAAAACTCATTCATTTGTGTTCGAGTTGAAGAAATTTGCTCTAAGGAAGTTTGACTGTAATCTATAGCATTTACTTTTGTGCATTTACTAACATTTATTCAATTTATTCTATTATACAGTCTCGAAGGTACTTAGCAGTTTTGAAAAAGTCTTTTAAGTAACATCTCAAATCTGCGGTGTTATCTTGACACTACTAATTCCTTTTAATGCACTTCAGCTGCGAGAAAGAGATGGGTTGTGCTGCTGTGTAAGTGGCGTCACTTTAGCTTTTTTCCGCTAGGTCTTTCGATTGCTAAACACGAGCATTTTTAAAATAGCTGGTGGTATAAAACATAACTTTATTGAAGGCAGGATATATAACTTTATTGATAGTTGAAAAGGCTTTGTTAAAGGTCAAAGTTATTCCTCCGGAAAACCAAATAAATATTTTAATAATCGAGTTTTAAAAACCAGCTAAACGAGATTTAAACTTTGGATATGCATTTGAAGCTATAGGAAATAAATTATAAGATATGATCAAATGTTAAAAAAGGAACTCGATTTCGATGCACGGAGTAAGTTATACGAATCATAAATGAACTAAAGTATAAATATGTGTTTAATCCTATTTAGCTTTTGCAGATTGTCAGACAGCTTTGAAGTTCTGCAGCAATATACATATGTATATTTTCTCCATTAACAAAATAATGTCGAAAACTACCTTATCGTTGGAATTTTATAGCACTTTATTGAAGGAATTTTTGGACAATACAACAATATAAATATTGTGAAGTGGCAACAAAACGAAAGCACTGTAGCAGAAATAAACAGTTACATAAGTAGATACAGGAAGGCAATGAGAGTATTTCGGAGCTGGCTAACTTTAAAGTAGTACGATCCTTCAGACAGATGGACATTATACAAACAAAACAAAATGTATATTGAATCATTGAATTTTAATTTAAGGAACTGTGAATTACTTTTTTTTTATGTATTTTTAGGTAAAGCTTATGTTCTGTTCTACGATATCTTAGCTCCAGAGACTAAAAATCTCGAAAAAATATTCAAAACATGAGAGGACAAAAGGATTATATGCAATCCGATACAAATTTGAACACTTATGTATGTGGATATTTGTATTTTGAAACATTATTTTGGGTTTCTAATTAAAACAAATGAACAAATGTGATCTTATTGTTTATAAAATGAACAATGACGTTTGTATACAAAATTTCGAAGGTGGCGCCCCCGTCCGCGACTGTTTTTCATATTTGAAATGAATTTATGTGTTATACAGTTATATGCTAAATTTATTTACAAAGTTACTGTACTTTGAAAACAATGGAGCTTGAAATTGTTTTAAGTGAAAGTTTCCTCAATACGCTCAAGTTACAACTTGAGGGGAAAGCAAAGTCACTCAGTCCGAATTTATCTCCTTCACAAAGTCCACTCGGATAAATTATCTTCCTTGAAGCTCGTGAAAAGTCTTAGGGCACTTTCATCTTTTCTATTAAGTCCACTCGGATAAATCATCTCACTCAAAGTTCTAGCATGAAACGCTTATTCACAGCTTCTCGAGCTTCGAGTGTTATACCACAATCCGTCGATTCAATCAAAAGCTTTTGAATAATATAAAAGCTTTAGTGTATAAAAGTTTACTATTAGGATAAAATATTGGTATCTTTACTTAAAAAAAAGTGTCATAATTTATTAAATTCAAAAGAATAAATTGTACATTTTTTCATAAAAATATACTGGAAATTTTCAATTATGCCTGGATATACCTTTCTAAAATTAGTTTAAATTTAGTTTAGTCTTTCTAATTAGTTTATGTCAATTGCATTTGTTAAGTTGACTTTAAATAAATAAAAACCTAAAAATCTTTAAGAATATATGAAAGTTGTCTATTAAGTAAATTCTCAACAGTTAGTTCAGGAATTGATTTGAATTTGTTAGAAGAGAAATAATCAAGGACAAATACAACTTGGCTTCAATATTACCTATGCTACACATGGGCCCAAAGGCCCAAAAATTAATTATATAATAATAATTAATTAATAATATAACATGATACTGAAAAAGTTTATTTTTAGCTTTAATTTTGAATACCAAGTTATTTTAACGCAGCTTTCTTTACCCTTACATATGTATGTATGTATAGGGGTATATTTTTTTGGGCAAAAGGTTGCAAACGCAAAAGAATGAAATGAGCGATCAATCAGTTGTATTAAATTTGGTAAATATAGGATTACTATATCGTTTAGCATTCAAAGTTTCAGATCAATATATGTTTTTATATTTTAGGGTAAAAGGGTATATTAAAGTCGCTAAAATGTATGTAACAGGCAGAAGGAACCATTTCCGACCCCATATAGTATATATATATTCTTGATCAGGCATCACTAGCCGAGTCGATTGAGACATGTCCGTCTATCCGTCCGTCTGTCCGTATGAATACCTAGATCTCAGAGACTATAAGGGCTAGAGCAACCAAATTTGGTGTGAACATCCGTCTTATGTCCAGGTAGATCAAGTTTGTTTTAAATTTTAGCCACGCCCACTTCCGCCTCCGCAATTTGAAAAAAACGAATTACTAGAGCAGTTTTTAGATTTTTATTTGGCACATCTAATAATCATTTGATCAAATTCAGTCGAAATCGAACAATAAATATCGGAGATATACGTATAAATGCGTTTTGTACTGAAGCGCTGAGGGCGACATTGGCTGGCAAGAGCGAGCGAGATAGCATACGTTCGCTGTTGCGGTATGTTAAAGAAAATTTTTTAGATATTGATCACTATTTCGAGGGTGTTTGACTTTATTGTATATAAAAACTAGTTGGTACAGGGTATACTCAATGTCGGCAGGGACGACTTGCTTGCTTCATTGTTTCTAAAGCGTATATTACCAAATTAGGTATACAAAGCAAATACTTAATAAGTTTGGTAAAGTGATTTCTATCATTTCTGCGAATCCAAACGGATTGATTTCACAGTAAGTAATTCCTATGATATGAAAGTGCTACTGGTGCGACTTATACCTAATTAGTAGACACGTTCATACTAACCATCTTGAATATTCAATTTTGTTATGCAAATCTTTTAAATTGAATTGAGTTGATAAGTTTTGAGGGAAAAAATGAATTGTTTTTTAAATAACATTCAACTGAGAGTGTCATTTTTATATTTTTTATTTAATATATATGTTTATATACATATGTATATACTATATATTTACAAACACTGTCGAGAAATATTCATTGGAAGCATCTGGTTAAGTCAGGTCCAAACAAGTCTATTTGGTTAGCCTATATTGCTAAAAGCATTCACATTGCATATGTATATATATCCGTACACAATATATTGCAGATGAATATATATGCAAAATAAACAAATGCAATTAAATTTGTAAGCCCCTCTCCTCTTTGCTCTGCTCTGCTCTCTGTCACTCTGACCAATCCGCAATTCATCCATCACCCCTGCCAGCAGTGTTGCCACCTCTAACATGGTTTTATGTGTGTTTATAGTTGTTCGAGTTTGGCTTTTCTACTTCTGTTTGCATTTATACATTTTAATTGATTGCAATCACATTTTCTTGCCACTTTCAATTCTCCGTTTCTCCGTCTCTCTCTCTCTCTCTCTCTCTCTCTCTCTCTCTCTCTCTCTCTGTCTCACACACACATAAGCCGTCCATCATTCTGTTTTAGTTTCCGTTTTTGTGTGTGACAAAAACCATAATCTAACCAGTATGCCTAATTTGTAGGGTGTGCCGAATGTCAGTTCAAAACAACTCTCATTAACGTAGCAGATTGTGCTCTTGGCTCATTGAATGCAATGTTTTAATCACGTCAAAACCACTGGATGACAACCAAGGTCAACATCCCATCCGTCCAGCTATCCATCAGCAGCTGCATAATAGTATCCTGCCATTTCGATTGATATTGAATTTGCTTCTTCATTTTGTGTTTTTTTTTTCTTTTTTGTTCTTCTGTTTTTGTGCAAAACATTCGATTCAATCAACCAACACATTCTAAATTCATCAAGTAGACATACATACATACATAGGGGTATGGGCTAGAGCACGTTGGCAGAACGCGTCAATGAGTTGACCCATATTGTTCATGTATTACCGTTGAGGCATATTTAGTCAATTGATGTGTTTGAATAGACCGACTAGAATGTACCCTGCAAGTGTGCGCAATATTAATTTAACCATTCAAATTCCACGAATATTGTTCTCCTTTACTTGTTCTTCATATGAATTATTTAATAAATATTTTTGAATTAAATATAAACTAAAATATTTCTTTTCTAGCTCGAACATAAATGAATGGCAGTTGCATTTAGAGCGAAAGATGCAAAGAACTTCACTTTTCAAACTCGAAGCTCTCCATAACTTGAACAAAATATTTTGAATATTCATTTCTAAGTCCAATTTTTTCACAAATCTAGTCCTTTGAATTTGAAATTCCTCTTTATAACTTAAAGTTATACAATTGAAACAATGTTTTTAGTAAACCACAAATTACTAACCATTTTCATTGAACCTAAACATAATTATTACTTGATTGTAATTCTTGTTCGATATTTAGTTGTATTAGTGTTACAAAATATTTCTCTTGACCGAAAGTCTCCGTAATTCGCACTATTTAAAGCAATTATTTCACTATGAGTTAAGAAAGTTTTACTAGGTAAACAAATCTTACATAACTTCACTTTTATTTCAATGGGTGATATATAGTGTATATGTAGTCTGATCTGAACGATACTTGGCAGAAACAAATACAAATTGTTATCAGTTTTGTCTAAAAGTTATTTTCTTTTAAACTGAAAAACAAAACAGTTTGACACCTGAAACTTAAGTTTGAACCTGTCATAAGTGTAATATGGGCTGACTTAAGAGCTTAAGCCATCAATACGAATAATATCTCAAAAACGTGTAGCAACATATTCAATATTTTGGATGGCTAATCAACACATAAAGCACAAGCACAATATCAATAGAAGATATATACGAGTCATACGTGTGATCGGTTCTAAAAAAGGTTGAAAGACTAGAAGGATGGGCTAACTTCGGCCGTGACGAAGTTCGCATACCCTTGCAAACTGTTATTTAACAATTACATATTTACAATTACATTAGAAAGCATACAAAAGAAGTCAAACCTACATTAAATGTTCGTGGCTTAAGAAAAAATGTAATTCGACAAAAAAAATGTTTGGTCTGATTGTTCCTATGGAAGCTATAGCATATAGTCAACCGATTTGGCTGAAACTTAGCACAGCCATTTCTATATATACTAAACTTCCAAATACCAAAAACACCCAAGTTATTGCTCTAAAACGATATTCTCGACCGATCGTTCCTATGAGAGCTATATGATATAGTCATCCGATCGGGATGATTCCGAGATATACAATGCCTGCAGCAAAAAGAAGCCTAGGTGCAAGATTTCAGCTCTGTAGCTTTAAGGGTTTCGGAGAAGAAGCTGTTGATCCAGACAGGCAGTCGGACAGACAGACGGACAGACAGACAGTCGGACATGGCTATATCAACACAGCTCATCCTGCTGATCAATAATATATATACTTTATATAGTCGGAGATGCTTCCTTCTATGCGTTGCAAACTTCTGACCAAAATTAATTTACCCTTTTTGCAAGGGTATAAAAAACAAATAGTTAAAGCAAAATGGAACAGTCCTTCTGAAAGATATTCCTTTAGCCCAAATCTAACGACGACTACTGAGCAAAAATAATTGAAAGTGGTTAGAATATGGACAAAAAATATAATTTATTATATACATATAGGTCACTCCAAAGATTGCATTTAAAGTTATATTAAATGCAATCTTTGGAGTGACCTATAAATTCGAATATATTTTAGATTGTTTCTTTTTAGGTAATCAAATATGTGTTTGATGAAAACATTTCTGATATTTCATACATTGCAGTTTTTGAACACAAAAAACAGTTAAAGAGTAAATTACCTTTGTGTTCAAACTAAAAGGTTTTCCAGTGCTTTCCAACTTTAGGGAAATTCCTTTTGGGAAATTCTCTCTTAATGTGCTTGGCGGCTATAAAAGCGTGTGGCATTAGAGCGATGGCCACAAAGCGACGGCAACAACGACGCGTGGCAGATACCTCAGATGCCAACCGAATAGCTTAAGGACCTTAAAGGAAGGACACTTCTTGTGCGATATGAACGTGTTGTGAACGGCTTTGTTGAATTAAGAATTGGTAACGGTAAAAATAATTCAGACTTTATGAAGCCGATATACGGAGATATACGGAGAGGTTTATGACCCATGAACCCAGTGAATTGAAAAGAACATCTAATTAAGGACGATCGGCTTACATGTAAACTGTGTATTAACTTTCAATGTTATTAATGTTTTTCTTTTTGTGCTTGAATCAAAAAAAAAAGTGCCAAACAATGCTCAACATTTGAATGGGCCAACATACACACGCACTCACACACATCCGCAGATGAAATTGAAATAGAAAAACGGTTCGTGCTTGGCCATTTAATTGTGTGTGTCTCCCTGGTGGCTAAAAGGCGTTCGCAAAGGCGGGCAATTCAATTCGATTCGATTCGATTGGATTGTATTGGATATTGCCTATTTGCCCACCCTCTCTCCCCCCTCCCACACCTATAAGCAACGTAGGAGCCTAATGAAGGCAGTTTGCTGGTTCACTACCAGACAATAGCCACCCAATATACATACATACGTTCCAATTCATATGTGGGCGTGCGTCCGTGCGTTTCTTTTGGGCCAACAACAACAACAAATAAATGTTTGTTGAAATATACGATTATGCTGCAAAATTATTAAACAATATGACCACAACAATGGCAACAATAGGCAGTAATCTAGACGAAACGACAAAACGACGAGCCAAAACCCTAATACAAGCCACAACAACTAATGTGAAGACACTGCTCAATCACACAATGGCAGGGGTGAATCCGTCCTCATCGCACTTGGGTATTCCGGCATTATTACTGCAGACGGGCAGTAGTCTGGGTGCCGGAACATCAGAGATAACAGGGAATACCACGAATGCATTGAGCTATATGCCAACAAGCAGTAATTTAAGCGGTTTCATCGAATCCTCCACCACAACAGCCAGCACCATGTTGTCCAGTGCTGTAACAACGCTGCCAACGGTGGCTTCACTACCAACACTACCAGCAACGGCAACTAGCAGCATGGCTGCCACATTCCAGGCCCAGACAGTTGCCACATTCATTGCAGCCGGCAATAAAAATAGAGCCCCCACAATTGTGGTTTATCCAACGGGTAAGTCAAAACCTGGTCCTATGATGAATACCTACTTTCAGTTCATGCTAGATCTATCTAATTGTATATGGCTGACAATGAAACTAATGAACTGTGAAGTTAATTAGCTGTTCGTTGCATACTTTTAGGATCTGCAATCCATAGCATAAGATAAATTACATAATTGTATAATCAATACATATTATACACTGCCAAGACGAACTGGGTATTCCATTCATTAGCTAATCTCAACTTTAGAATAACTTGGCGACTTATTCTAATTCGATTTCATTAACGATTTCAAATAGCCAACCGATTTTATTTTTAAATTTTCAGACTCATTAGGAAAAGTATTCAAAACCATAAATCCAAAGTTAAGTCTCATTAGCTAAAGAAACGAAAAGGCTTTATCTATTACAATTATTCTTCGATTTATTGTTGCTGTATTAGCCATATGATGGAGTTGCTCGATCTTGTACAAAGACTGTTCAAAACTTAAAAAGTGAGGGGAAACGTTTGCATTGATCCAAAGATCAACAATCAAAAAAAAACTTAAAAATATATTTTGTATTCTTCTCCGAAGCGTAGCAAACATCTGACCAAAGTATAAAAACTTGATAATGTTTGTGTGAATTAAATTGGTTGTGTAACTAATAAATTTAATAAGAAAACGAATGCCAACTAATAAAACTATTTTCAATCCCTTTTTTCTGAATATTTTGAAAAGTATTTTTCATGCATTATAGTAGACTGAACTGCACTTCAGCGTTGATACCAATCTTAATTGGAATAGCTAAGTATTCATAATTATTTATATAAGATATAAATATATTGACATATTAATAGTCATACATCGATATAGTGGGCTGAACAGACTGGTCTAGAACTCTGCAAGTCCATATAGTAGCTATTTGTAAAATTCTAACTAGGATATAAGTATATACATCTATGTACATAGTTCGGTTGGAAATTGTTTTATCTGTATTCAATTGAAGATTCATTTTTTTTGTATCTTGTTGAATAGAAAAATGGTTTTTAAAATGGTTAGAAATCAATCAAATCTTTTTGGAGTCGAAGTTTTCTGAATATACTATCTATTTCTTCCCTTTTTTGTCTATTTGAATTATTTTTATTATTACTTTTATTAACAGTCATAGCTATTCTTAGTTTAATTTCCAAACAAACTTTTATTTTTTCTTCTCCTTTATTTTTACTAATGCTTAAAATATATTTTTTGGTACAATAAACAAAAATTTTAAGCTCAAAACATGATTATAAACCGACGGAAATATCTTCGCTGACACTTTGAAAGAAATCAAGTCGTTGTGCCGACTAGTGTATATCCTATGCTAGAATAAGTTGCAAATTTATTTTAAATAAGCTAAATGTCAACAATTTAAGAGGAAATTCCTTTTGCGGACTACTGCCACATTTACACACTAGCGCACCAGTCGGTCAATATTAAAACTTTCAAACTTCCCATACTACGTCAGATTTAATGATATGGGTATATAATTAATAGTGAAATACAAAAATTTTGTATTTCATTTAAAATTTTGAAACCAAATAGTTCTCCATCCTTACTAGGTGGAAAAACTACTAACTAAACTAAACTAAACTTCCACAATTTATAGCTGCGTCCTCTGCTTTTCTTTTCTCTTGTTATTATTTTATAATTTGCTAATTGTCATAAATTATATTAACCTCATTTATTTTAGTCTAATTAATTGGAATGTTTAGTTTACTTAAATAAATAAACATTGTATTCAGTGTAGATATATATATATATTCACAATGGACAATTTTCACTCACTAATTAAATACTAAATGATCTGTTCTGGCTCTTCTCTATTTATTTATTATAACATCTTATTAGTGAATACAAATCCTTATGTATCCTTGCATTGACTTAGGAGATTTTACAGCTTCTAATTTTAAAATTAGCTTTTAGCTAAGCTTATTTATTAGCAAATGTTGGCATAACTAACTTTTAGCTACTGCCATTATGAAGTCTAATCTGCTGATTAAAGTCATTAAATTGGTTTAGCTTTAAGTTCAATTGAATCTTCGTTACACAGGCTCCACCAAATTTGGGCTAATTATCCCATTTGCCACTCGTCACTCACTCGTTCCTCATCATTGTGCATCATGTAACTTGGGTGGGGTTTCGGGTTGGGTTGCCATCCAATAATCAAATCAGAATCACAATCAACAACAGCAACAGCAGCCAGGTCATTTGCCAGGTCCAATTAAGTGGCCCTAATTTACATGATGGGCATCACCATCCGCACCCAACCACACTTTGTTCCTTCTTCTTCTTCTGTCATCTAGGTTAACATGACTTGAATCAATTCGAAAACAATTAGAGTAGAACTAAAGTCGGAGTTGTGGAATTAACAAAAATCATCTTCGCCATCTTCAACAAGGACATCAATGTCAATGCTTTTAATGGCCTGTGGGGTGTAACCAGAGTATGCTCTGGTATGCCCCCAGGAAGCCCTTTGGTAGGGGTAGGGATGGCCCTTAATATGGTTCGCTTTTTACATACACATATACACCAAGTATATATGTATGTATATACATATATAAGCATATCTATATATATATATAAGAAAGAATGAGGAGAGAAAGACAACTTTTTTGCCAACGCTAACAAACTTGTACATTTCAATTCACATCAACACAACACAACGGCAACAACAGTTGACGACAGCAACAACAACAACAACAGCAACAAAATATAACCCAAAAAAGAAAGAAAGAAAACAAGTAGGTGGAGGGGGGAAAGAAACAGTGAGTAAAAATTCATCCGATAAATTTCGTGTTACACGAATGAAGTGAAGTTTGCTCTTCAGGCATCATTGATAAGTTAACAATGCATTCCACTTGGACCCGGACTCCGACCCCCTCCTCCCACCCGTTATCGATGATATTATCGATGATACAAATTTTCCACTCTTATTTCTTTTTTGGTTTATCTTTCATTTGCTTTTGTTTAGTTTTTCGTTTTCTGATTTTTTTGGATGTGCAATTTGTTAATGTTTTTAATTCAGGCATAAATTAGATTATCTCAAACGTATTCCATTTGCTGTCTTTAAATGAATAATTTAGATAAATCTATTGATAGATTCTAGAATCTAGATACTGGAAATACGAAAAAAATAGTTGTGTATTTAAAGAGAGAATATATTTATATACTTTATCACTGAAAAAAATGAGATTTGTATATTCTTAAATGGCAGACAAACTGAATTTTTGCTTCTACAGACAGGAGCTATCGATCAATGAATAAAACTGTTTCAATTTTTACAAAATAGTTTTATTGAATCTACAACTGTAAAGTTATACAAATTGAAATTGGAAAAGTTTTCATGAACACCATTGTCGATTATTAGAAGATTTCACTTTGGTTCCCGGGGGGAAAAAAACTACTATAAAGTCAATTTCAATGTCGAAACTATTTCTCCTCCATCTCGCTCTCTCTCTCACTCTCTCTCTCTCTCTCTCTCTCTCTCTCTTTCTCGGAGTACTTCAAAGACCTCAATGAAGAAACATTGTGTGGAATATTGTTAAGTCTCTTTAAAGACTAAAGTTTATTTCAACCATTCTCTGGACTCCTTTGCCTTTGTAGCGCATTCCATTTTCGACGTCAAATATGCAAACATTCAATTTTCATTCAATGCTTGCTTGATGGCAAAGAGAGAGAGATGGGAGAGGTAGAAGAGAGAAATTTTCGGTACAAGTGCGGAAAATGAATTGGAAGGGGGAGGGGTGAGGGAGTAGTAGGGACCGATAGCGATGCTGAAGCCAAAGCCCAACAAAACAGAGGCCAAAGCATTATTTTTATTGTATTTATTGAATATTTCAGGCTGATGACTCAGCATGAATGGACGGACAAAGTTCTCTTGCCGCCAATGTAAACCCCCCATCCTCCACCCCCTCTCCCGCCACCAATAAGTGATGTGCCGTTGAGATTACAACTTGAATTGGAACTAAGGACGCCATCAAACTAAAGGCCCGCGCCATCAATATGTGTAAATTTGAACTGTCACTTCAAAAGGCGTTAATTGGATTTAATAATGTCAAGCAGGGCAGAGCTCCAAACTCAGACTAGGACTCAGACATAGAGAGAGAGACAGAGAGAGAGACTCACCCCAAACACTTTTTGATGTTGAGTCTCTCGTCCTGACCCCAATTCTCTTTCTCCCTCGCAACCCCACTCACTGTCTCACTCTGTCCGTCTGTGTTTTTCTTCATACTTCTTCTCTCTTTCTCTCTCTCTTTTTCTCTGGCACTAATTTTTTGCCATATCTCGCAAATCTCTAGATATTTTATTTTGGCTTACTTATTTATGACAGGCCAAAATTTGGATATTTCGGATTTTGTGGCTTATGTTTAAGCAGCAGTCACTTAAAGTTGAGATAATCTCAGTGAAAGGACAAAATTGAAATGAGTTGAAGGACATCCAGGATAGGCAAAATGCAAATTATAAGATAAAGCAACTGAAATCGAATGGCAATAACAGGATGGAAATAGTTTAAAATGGTTAAATTTGAATTGTGGCCGCAGCAAGGAATGAAAGCAAACGAGTTTTGGCCTTAAAGATATTTGGCCATTTGTCAGCGCAACCGCAAGCCTCTATTCTCTCTCTGCCACACTCTTCTTCTCTGTCTCTCTCTCTCCCTCTCTTTTGTTTGGTCTTCCTGTCATCCAGCATAATGAAGTGGAAATAAAGTCGGACAACGACCCGCATTTCTCTGAGCATACTTTGTAATAATTGTTTTAAAGCAAACATATTTAGAAACTAAATTAAAACAAATAATAATTATTAAGCCCGATTTTGGCATTTTTGTGGTCGACCGCAGCAATTAGGCAACTGACAGGGTCAGCAAATATGTGCAGAGACCCCAAAGAGATAAACAATTTACAAAAGTGGCAAATTAATTATGGCCAAAAACTTACAACATAAAAGATTCCAGGCTCCAAGTTCACAAAAAGTATTTAACAATATATGTGCATTAATTCCATATACATTATTATGATTATTAATGCATATAGTACATATGGAGTATACAGAAATAATTTATGTTTCAAAAGTATCATTCTACTGATTCTCTTCCAAAGGAATACGACTCCTTATACGGAACGTAAACGGAAATTTAACACCTTCTGTATATCGGTCTTTCTTTTAGAAATTCTTCATTGAACAACTCCTGTGAAATGTCAATTCAATAGGGGAGAGATAAAACGGATAAATAAGGTCTGAGCTGCCTCTGTTTTCTCCTAGTATAATCGATCTCCTACCCAATATTTAGGTCAGAAATTTGCAACGCATAAAAGAAAACATCCACTACATAAGAATACTACACCTGTACCTAGTGTAAAGCAAAAAAAAAAAATTTTATATGAAATGAAGCAAGCAAGTCGTCCCTGCCGACATTGAGTATACCCTGTACCTACTAGTTATATTAAATGAAATAGAATATCCTCGAAATCGCCATCAATTTCATGCAAAATTCTCTTTAACATGCAGCAACAGCAAACGCATGCTGTCTCGCTCACTCTTGCCAGCCAATGTCGCCTTGGCAATTGGCTTGCCAAACTTGCAAAACTCATATAGGTATATCTCCGATATTTACTGTCCGATTTCGACAAAATTTGGTCAGCTGGTCCAGTTTGGGTATATAATTAGGTGTGCCAAGTAAGAATGCGATATCTTTAATACAGCTCTAGTAATACGTTTTCCCGATTTGCGCGGGCGGAAGTGGGCGTGGCAAAAACTTGATCTGGCTGCACACTAGACGGATCTACAAACCGAATTTGGTAGCTCTAGCTCTTATAGTCTCTGAGATCTAGGTGTTCATACAGACGGACGGACAGACGGACAGACGGACTGACGGACTGACGGACTGACGGACTGACGGACTGACGGACAGACGGACAGACGAACAGACGGACGGACAGACGGACATGTCTCAATCGACTCGGCTAGTGATGCTGATCAAGAATATATATACTTTATGGGGTCAGAAATGTATATTTCTGCCTGTTACATACATTTTAGCGACTTTAATATACCCTTTTACCCTATGGGTACAGGGTATAATAAGTAAAACAAAACATGCATTCCGCTAAAAAATAATATATGTACTTCATTATAAACAAAACATCTCTACTTTTAACCAAACTTAATCGCTATCATTTTCAACCAAAAGTTCCCGCTTTCCAAGATGTATAATTTCCGACTCATTACTGGATAAAAAATCTCATTGGATTTTCCTTTTGCATTAACTAAGTTGGTTGTAGTCAAAGGTTGCTGAGAATGTTGTTTTGGAAAAAATTCTGAAATGAGCTTATTTTGCTTATTTTTATTTGTCATATCTTTATAGACTTCTTCATATTGTTTTACTAGATAGTTAACACCTCGTTGAAACTTAAGACCACGATCTAAATTAACATCTCCTCCTTGAAAATGGTTTCCTAGTTTTCTTCCTAAAACAAGTCTCTCGTGAACAAATTTTGCTGTGAATATGTTGGGTTTATTGTTTTTGATGTCAGATTCAAAGTCATTTTTTCATGGTAAAACTTTTTTGCTTTTGAATTTAATGGTTAATTCCTCCTTTGTTAAATTATTATGGCAGAATACCATGTAGTATTGCCAGATTCAAAGTAAAGTTAAAATAATTTAAATTAAAGTAAATAATAAAAATTTTGTTTTTGATTTTGAAAACCGTGTTAATCATGAGCCAATACCAATTCGATTTTAAAGCTAATGTTATAAAACTTGACCACCTTTCTTCCGTTATAGATACATTCTTTCCGTATATATACAAAAAAGTAGCGAATGGGCATCCACCATTGCTTTGGATCATTATTGCTGTTGACAAGATTAACTATTATTTAGTATTTACCATATTAATATCAATCTGATTAGCTCTTCTATGTTTTACAGAATCTTTTTACTACTTCATATATAAAGCAATAAAATCGATCGAACAAAACGAAAGTTTTCTATTGTTTCTCTCAAGTTTTTCATTAGTTTCACATTTCCTTAAAATCCATTGACTATAATAAAGTTTTCAAATAATCTGTAGTTTTATCTCTTTTTTAGTTTTAACTCTTTATTCATTTGACCAAATTTTAACAAAACCAGCTGACTACATCATATGGCTACATCTGATAAAATGGTTTCCTATTATAAAATAATATACAAACTGCATTACGGCCAAAGGTAGAGTATTACAAGAACACAAATAAAATAGCAAATGAGAAATTCATATTGATACTTGGCATACTCGACTAAATATATACTTTTTATTTAGGAAATTACCAAATATATACATAGGTTTACTTTTTAATTCATTATACAGATAACTTCATTATATATAATTTTTACACACAAATAATTAAAATCATTTAATTTAAAACCTATTTGATACATTTGCATATTTTGTTTTATATTTCATTTCAATTCGTAACCTGCAAGTCGTAATAAGTACTGTCCAAGAATCGGAACTTTTATGTGAGGTGGGCACCCTGTAAGGATTTTCCTACTTTTTCTGTTCCTTTCCGGTGTTCCCTATTCATGAGAAAACTCAATACTGAAATGATTTCGACAGGGAACATTAACAATTAGTATCCAAACGGTTCCCATAGTTCAATTGAACTATAAAAATGAGATATAACCATTTATTTAAAATTTTTAAGCTTATTTCAAAGTATTTGCCGACGAATAAAATCAATAACAAAACGCAACTGGAGAAAAATGTGTTCTAGGGATTTCAATTCAAGTTTTCATATTGAATTTTTTACTAAATATTTCTTTTACTCTTCCTATTGCAGTTTCACCAGAATCGATTGTCATACCGATTGTATCCTGCATCTTTGGTTTCCCAATTCTGGCGCTAATTGTCATCTGCTGTCTGCGGCGAAGAGCCAAACTGGCCCGGGAGCGGGACAGGCGACGTAACTATGATATGCAGGACCATGCCGTCAGCCTGGTCAGATTTAGTCCAATACATAGGCTTAGTGAGTTTGAATGTTGTGTATTGTGTTTGCTCTATACTAATATGAATTTCACCAATATCGAATGATTAGACCACATTAACAACAATATTTGTACATGTTCACCTCTCCACCTATCAACCTATCTCTATATCTGTTTCGCACATATGTACATATATTATTTTATCAGCTATTTTACTTTTCACACACACAGACTATCTGCACAAGAGTAAATCAATCATTATATCGCAATAACATCTATAATTTCTATAGCAATTTCGAATTAATTGGATTCTTTGTATACAAATCTTTTAGTGATAATCTATATCTAGAACTTAAGAGCACCGATAACAATTTTGCATATCCTTTATAGCCTCCAATTGCATCCAGAATGCCTCAATGTGTATACTTTTAACATAAGGCAATCGAATTAACGAAAGATAATTACACCGAAATACTCACAATTAATGGGACTCCAACATATTGGGAACAATGATTCTACAAATATAGTATTCTAATATTGATCAAAAGTTTGGATATGCTATGGAAATTGATATGCTATATCATTATGCCACTATTCAGACATACATGTACATTTGCTTCAAAATATAGATCTTGCCTTTTAAAAATAGGATGATTCAATTTGTTCATATTTATATATCGTGGTCTCTTCATGAACTATACATACATATTTACATATGTATATACAAATCGGAGTACAATAACAAGTAACTCTTATAGAAGCAATCGATTTCAAAACATTTTTTTATACCCTTGCAGGGGGTATTATAAAATTGGTCAGATGTTTGTAACGCATAGAAATATACGTTTCCGACCCCATAAAGTATACATATTCTTGATCAGCATCAACAGCCGAGTCGATTGAGACAGGTCCGTCCGTCCGTCTGTCCGTCCGTCTGTCCGTCCGTCTGTCCGTCCGTCTGTCCGTCTGTTTGTTTGTTCGCAGCTTTTCGAACTTAAATTTTAAGCTACGTAGTTGAAACTTGGTAGTTAGCTTTCTTAAAGGTGTAGGTAGACAAAGTATGAAAATCGGTCGGATCGGATTACTATATAATATATCCAATATCGGAATAATAGGGTTCCAATTAAAAATTTTTTATTTTTCTTTTGGAATATAAATCTAATTTGTACCAAAACACTACCCACCAAGTTTGACTCAAATCGGGTAATTTTTACGGCTACAAATCAATAAAACAAATCATGAATATAAGCAATTTACTCCAGCAACAAAAAATTTCAAAGAAATCTGCCGTACCAACACAAGAGACCCTGGATCGAATCCGCGCGGCACCAAATAAGAAATATATAAAAATATTGTTTTTTGGTTGTTGCATTTAAATTTAATTTGTATCCATACACTATACACCAAATTTGAACTAAATCGGATAATTATTAAGGTTACAAATCAATAATCATATTTGATAGAAATGAAATGTATTTTAATGCTCACGCACACACATACGTATGCAAAAATTCGTCACCACGCGGTGTGTGAGAGAGACAGAAATATTTTAGCTGTGTTCTTACACAGAACGATATTGAAGGAGCGAGATGCAATGGGTTGCATATATGTCGAATTAGCTTACGTCAGCTAAGAAAGGGCGGTGGCGTAGTATGTAGAGATCGGTGGCACGATGGGCTCGGTGTTTGTTTTTAGATGTGTTTTTTCTTCTTTTTTGTTTTTTTTTTTATTTTGTTAAACATTTATACCAATTATTTTGCTGCAAGGGTATACAAACTTCGGCAGAGCCGAAGTTAGCTTCTTTGATATTTTTTTTCTTTTCTTCTCTGCGCTAAGTGATAGGTAAAGAGGAACATTAAACTGATTTAAGCTTTGAAATGGCTGAATTTAGGTTCCAAGATATTTAACATAATAATATATAATTTTATATAATTGCCTTTGTTCCACTCAGAACTATATTTTCCGTTGTTGCATGTTGGGCAGACATTGCTGTAGTTTCGAAATAATGTTACCCATTAAGTCAAAACCGAAAATGCGAAAAAAAAATTTCTCTAGAAAAATATTCCTTGCGACAACGTGGTGGCTACTTTCAGACACAGGAAGCCCAGTCCGGGCAGCCTGCTGTGACACATCCCCAGTCACTTAATAAAAGGAACACACACACACACACACATACAATGTCACGTAGTCTACATACGGATATACATGTGAATGAGTGTGTGTGTGTGAGCTATTTTACATGTGTCAAACACAGCGGCAGCATCTGCACATTGCACATTGCATACCTTGGGGCGCTTGTTGCCCTCGTTCCCAACACACACACACACACAAAAGCACAGAGGCAGGGAACAAAAAAAATAAATAAATAAACCACTCGCCTTTTTAGCATTGCGACACTCCGTCGTCCGGGTGTCAACATTTCATTGCTTTATGCACGCACTTGCGACTAGCTACATTTTTTGATACCCTTAACAAAAAAAACGGGTATAAAGACTATTATATGTCTAAATCGAACTTAAAAGATTTTCATATGCATCTTCGATCTTCCTTCAGCATTGTTATTTATGACAATTTGATCATATGAAATGGTTTTATTTAATCAATTTGAATCTCTCGACCTCGATTTGTTGTCATTCGCAACATCGATTGGTTTGCGTATTTTAAAAATGCTTAAAAAATTATTGGCTAAGTTTCAATCTTCTAAGATTGTATGCACATCATAGAGGACAGGGAGTTCTCATACTGAGTTACACATTTGTTCCAAATTCCGGCAACCCAAAACTAATGTTTACGAATGAATGTGCTTGCGAAACGGAGCTAATGTTAAGGGTAGTCAAGTATACTATAGTATAGAATATTAAAAAGAAAATCGCAATGGGAAAAATGTTGATCTTTCTACTTTATAATGGTGACAAAATAGACCTACAAAAAAAATTATATGATTTTTTGGTTGATTTGCTGATGGATTGATAGATAGTTCCATATACAAAATTTAAAAAAAAAATAATTAAAAATATTTCAACAAAATTATATTTTTATATACCAAGACCAGCACTATCAACAGATTGTAAAAAAAATGTAGAAAAAACCTACCATATTGTCCATATGCTAATTTGCAAGAGTGTAGACACTTTGACGTGAATGTTGCCTTACTTGATGCTATAAATATAAACTGTACATACCTATGTATGTATGTATGTACATACATACATACAGTTATTTTAAAGAGAGAAGAAGAAGCAAAGAAAATACAATACTAAGGCTGGGACCTCAGGTGGTGCTACTGATAAATTTAAAGGGCGTGGATGAGGGGTGCGATTGGGGATGAGAATGATGGGTGTGTGCGACCACATTTTGAACCGCAAACTAAACACGTTTTCGGTTATCTTTGATTGAGTTGCGGTGCTTACAACCACCCACATAATTACATATGCACACACACCTACATATGTAGGTAACATGTTAACATGTTTTTGTATAAATTGGCCAAAAACAAAACCAATAACAAGTTGGTAGGGAAAAATGTATTGAAAGTGCCAAGCCATAAATGGTTCTAACTTGTGTACATTTGTTATTAAACAATTAAATAAATAAATATAGCAAATTAAAGAAACTAAATGAATCAGATAAATGAAACAATTTGTCGGTAGAGTTTTTTTCTTCTCGTTTTTTTGTTATATTCAGAGGCCAATGAGTAATCAGAATCTGACTAATCAAAAGTTTATTAACAACAAATGAGAGGTCCTGCCCAACAGTGCCTTTGGAATACAAATTACATTTCCAAGCAAGGACAAACAAGAACAAATCAGCAATAGAAAAAGCTCTGGGGAGAATTGGTTATCCTAATCAAAAAACCCATCAGAAACATGACTTTCAACAGGTTTCCAACAACACAACCACCTGCTAGCACCTGCCACAGGTATTCATCTAACGAATTGCAGCAAATGTTACAGTCCCTGCAATGTTTTCGTCTTTAAAGAAAAGTTAACCGATTTTTGGAGCACACTTGGCAAGCTCTTCATTGTAGTAGTTTATTGTATACATACTAATAGACAAGTAAGTGGCTAAGAATCGATCATCATAATGATTCCAACGACGAAACTATTTTATGGCATTCGTCTTAAAGCTGCTTTCAATGTTTCAAGTCGAAAGCTGCTGAAAGCTACATTGGTGCTTGTATTGGAAATATTTGTAAATGTAAACAATACATACATATACGGTAAAAACTATCTCGACTGCTCGGGAGGGAACAAAATTTGTATCCATACAGGCAGCAGGCGAAAGAGGATGATTTTCAGAGATTTCCGAAAAATGTACAATCGAGTTTGTTAACAATTGAGAAATTCTCTTAAAAATATAGTGTAGTAGGCCCAGTGCTCATAGTGACACCAGTTATGCATAATAATAGCTAACTATTGTGATGTACAGTTATAAGCAAGCCCTTCCTCTCTGACATTGTGGGTGGAATAGCCCTCTGCAGAATTCTAGAGCAAAGAGTGCTTCTTCTCTGAAAGCAGCCGAGTCAGTCTGAATAAGTTACTTGAAGAGAAAACATCAATACAGAAAACTAAATAAGACTAGAAGGATGGGCTTACTTCGGCCGTGCCGAAGTTCGTATACCCTTGCAAACTGTTATTTAACAATTACACATTTATAATGTGACAAAATCATTAGAAAGCATGTAAAACAAATCAAATCTACTTTAAATGTTTGTAGCTTGAGAAAAAAAAAGTAATTCGACAAAAAAAAATTTTCGGTCCGATTGTTCCTATGGGAGCTATAGCATATAGAACACCCAAGTTATTGCTCTAAAACTATATGCTTGATCGATCGTTCCTATGGGAGTTATATGATATAGTCAACCGATTCTGATCAAACTTGGTGGATTTGTTTAAAGGTGTATTAAACTTATGAATACCATAATTTCGTAACAAGTGATTGAAAAACAACAAAGTTATTGAAGTTTAATTCTATTCTTGACCGATCGTGCCTATGGGAGTTATACGATATAGTCAACCGATCGGGATGATTCCGAGATATACAATGCCTGCAGCAAGGAGCCTGGGTGCAAAATTTCAGCTCTGTAGCTTTAAGGGCCTAGGAGGAGAAGCTGTTGATCCAGACAGACGGACATGGCTATATCAACTCAGCTCATCGTGCTGATCAAGAATATATATACTTTATGCATTGCAAACTTTTGACCAATATTAATATACCCTTGCAAGGGTATAATAAACAAGCTGAAGCTTACATATGTATGTACATATTTTCATTCGGCTACAAAAGTGAACTTTAAATGGGGAAAATAAGGGAATACCAAAGTTTTTAGTGCTTTGAGAGTTTCGTATCATAAGGTAAGAGAGATGTCCGTTAGAAAACTGAGAATTATTGTGAAAATGAAAAAAAAAAATGAAGCAAGCAAGTAGTCCCTGCCGACATTGAGTATACCCTGTAACATTTTGCTATATTACACAAAGTTCAACACCCTTGAGGTTGTCACTATTTCAGTACTAAATTCCATTTAACATGCGGCAACAGCAAACGCATGCTATCTTGCTTATCCTTGTCAGCCAATCTCGCCCTTGGGATTTCAGTACAAAACGCATATGGGGGATGTATCCGACATTTATTGTCCGATTTGGACACAATTGGTGCAGTTTGTAGGTGTGTATATATAATTAGGTGGGCCAAGTAAGAATACAATATCTCTAATTCAGCTTAAGTAGTTTATTTTTTCTAATTGCGAGGGCGGATGTGGGGGTGACAGAAATTTTAAATAAACATGATCTGCCTACACATTAGACGGTAGCTCTAGCTCTTATAGTCTCCAAGATCTCAAAGTTCATACGGACAGACGGACAAACATGTCTCAATCGACTCGGCTAGTGATGCTGATCAAGAATATATGTACATCTGTATGTAAGTATATATTTTATGAAATCGAAAATGCTTATACATTTTGGCGACTTTAATATACATACTCTTTTACCCTATAGGTACAGGGTGTCAAAAATAGCCCCAAGAAATTGTCGGTTGTGGGAAGTGTCCGGCCAAGCGAGGTGTCCTTTGTGGAAGCTTTCACTCTGTATGTGTGTATGTGTGTACATATGTAAATAAAATCTTAAGAAGACTTTGTTAACAAATGTGTGGGAGTAAGGAAATACCATTTAATTCTTTTTTATGGCAATAAATATGACTGAAAAGTAATTTTTCTCCCAAAGATACTGTTGTAACTTTTTATTAATTTACCAATTTCATTTTTCAACCATATTGGTATTGAGTCATATCATTACAAAATATTAAGTTTACACTGTTTTCAAAGAAAACAACAAAAAATGAGGACTTTTTTATTATAAAAATTGTATAGACACAAAAAAAAATATATAAACGTACTAGTAAATTTAAAAAAAAATATTAATACTAAATAGATAATTTATCGTTCTTACAAAATGAAATTATTGACGCCCAAGAGGCGGACATTATCCGTCACTGTTCGCTCAAAAGGGTTTCCACTGTCTTTCACTCAAGATGTTGAATTACAGTAGAGTCCGTTTTTAACGACGCTCAAGGGACCGACGTTTTACGTGGTCATATCCGGAAGACGTACTATCCGGAAGGAGCAAAAAATATTTTTTTTTTGTTTTTTTTTTATGGTTGCAATGTTTGTAATAGGTTTTCAAATAACACAAAATTTATTTTTAATCAAAACAATTTAAATTAAATTAAATTTTTGATTATTACGACATATTTTTTTCTCGGATCGTCGCTATAAGCGGTTCGTCGTCGACGTACTAACCTGAGGTTCTTTCATATAAGTTTGTATGGGGACCACGCTACGGACGGACGCTATAGGCGGAGTCGTTATAGCCGGACTCTACTTTATTTGTTGATGTATGTATGTAAATATGGTGGGTTGCTTTTTGTGCTTTTGTGAATTTTTGGCCCAGTTCGAATTATTTTTGATGTTTATTTTTTTCGATTTGAATAGCATACATTTTAAGAGGGGAAAAAAGATAAAAAATACAAATTATTTTTGCGTTTAATCTACATACCAAATTGACTGATAGACAATATACATTCAAATGCTTTAATTACCTCAGTTTGATAAACGAAAGTACATACATATATACGGCAACAGGTACTGAACATATGTACAGTAGAATCCGGTTATAACGACTCCGCTTATAGCGTCCGTCCGGTTAAAGCGACGATAGCTCGAAAGTTCAATATGGTTGGTCCCCATACCAAGTTATATTAAAGAGTATCCGGTTAGTACGTCGACGACGAGCCGACAATATTTTTCAACAGTTTTGACACTTCAACCGGCTATTAGGACGATCCGAGAAAAAAATATATCGTAGTAATCAAAAATTACAGATTCTTAAAATCAAGAATAATAAGAAAACCACAAATTAATCTTGTTATATAATTATGAATATTATGCATATTACGTATACGACTTTTTATACCCTTGCAGAGGGTATTATAAAATTGGTCAGATGTTTGTAACGCATAGAAATATACATTTCCGACCCCATAAAGTATATATATTCTTGATCAGCAACAATAGCCGAGTCGATTAAGACATGTCCGTCTGTCCGTCTGTCCGTCTGTCCGTCTGTCTGTTTCTATCAAGTTTTAGACCATAAATTTTTAAGCTACATAGTTGAAACATGAAAAGTTAAGTTCCTTAATCTATGAAGTATGAAAAGTGTGAAAATGAGTAGGATCGGATAATTATCACCAGAGCTATTAACTAAAACGTGGAGGTACCTCGAGTAAAATAGCAGTTTTCTCTGGCAGCAAAGAAACAAAAACAAATTCCAAGCAATCACACACACACATACATATGCAAAAATTGGTCACCACGCGGTGTGTGAGAGAGACAGAAACATTTGCGTTGTGTTGTTGCACAGAACGAAATTTAAAGAGCGAGATGCCATGCGTTTGCTATATGTACATACATACATATATGTATGTCGAACTAGCTTAAGTGAGTTAAGTGAGGATGGTGATGTAGTACGTAAAGATCGGTCGCACGATGGTTCGGTGATTGGTGGGTTCGATTCTCGGTGAATTCGGGAAAATTTTTAGTTGAGTTTTCTCTTCAATTACTTTAAAAATTTAGTTTTTAAATTAAATAATAAAACAATGAAGCTGCAAGGGTATACAAACTTCGGCAGAGCCGAAGTTAGCTTCTTTGATATTTATGTTTTAGAAAGCTAATAAAAACCCAACAAAGAAAAAAAATTATTTTTGCTCCTTTCGGATAGTATGTCTTCCGGATATAACGACGTAAAACGTCGTACTGTATATGGCATATGTATATGTATGTACATATGTACATATAAATGTGGATTCGCATACATTTTAGGGTAGCAAATAAGTTCTTGTAACTGTTGCCTACGTATGACTTAGGGATATTATAAAATTATCAATCAAAAAGTTTTAATTCAGGAAAAATTTGCGTGTTTGACATTGATTAAACATTTCTCAATTGTTATGTAAATTTGGGTATATATATTTCTCTTACTCGCTTTCACTCTTACTTATTTCCCGTGTCGCTTGCTAATACCTTCTTTTCCATTTTATTTTTTTTTTTTTGCCCAAAATTAAAGCTCAAAGGGACTTGCACGTGAACATCTTGACACTCGCTTTTAGTCATAAATTTTAAATTTATTTCATTCACTTCATTTGTCACACTCGACTGCAGCTCATCTATTGAACTAATTTTTAAATAATGTTTCCTTCTTGTCCTTTTATTTTTCTTTCTTGATGCTGCATAGATTACCGATCGTCGCGAGCTATCAGTCTACGTCCTGAACGAAGCCTAAGCCAGGGCTTCACTTCGCTGGAATTGGATACGGTGCTGGAAGAGCGCTGTAGCGACGTTGAGCAAACCCAAACCGAAATTCTGAATGCCGAGTCACCCATGGACACCACCTCCTACAAGATGTCCTTTTCCTCGAGCTAACAGTTAGCAACACAGCAAAAGCCACAACAACAGAAAGAGCAGCCGCAGTCAATGTTGGCGACACTGCCTACCAGTACGGCTCCAGAGAAGCAAACACCTTCGTCGTCTACTCCATCATCATCAAATCTGCTGCAGCCGCCGCAATTGAGGAGGATGGCCAGCGTCCGAGAATCTCCACATGATCAGTCTGCAGCCTTGGCCAAGCGACGGAGTCGCCTCCATGAATTGCGAGCTGCCAGTAGCGGCAGTGGCCAGACATCAGAGGCAGCTGCCGCCTTTGGCAAACGTCAGTCGAAACGTGACCGTCATCGTGGTGACGCCAAAGGATCAGACGTACCAATACGCAAATCCCAGTCCCTTGATGCTAGCGAAAGCTTCTCGCTGGCCAGCATCCAGTCGCCATTGTGGGTGACCCTTACGAATGCTCGCACTATCGAGGAACTGGCCCAGCAAAAGCTCTAACCCATCAAATTAAAAAAAATAATCAAATGTTGTTAATTACTTAGCGATTGATCGATCCTAATGATCACCGACCACCACCACCGACCAGCAAATCAAAAAACCCAAATCCTTAAATCCACATATGGTAGCTAATTCCATTTGAATGTAAATGTTTAGACAGAAAAATTATAAACAATATTAATTAATATACAAGAATTTGCATCATTAACTAACTACAACTAACGACCAAAAACAAAAATGCTCAAAGATTTCAAATAAACCTGCAATTCGATTGACTTAAATCCCTGTTTCATATGGTACATTGATAAACATTCATAGATTAATCGACAACGGTTCGAAACTCTGATAAATTAATATTATCATATTATTTAATTATCATACTAAATGTCTTTACAGATATATCCAAATTTAAAAAACTCTGAATTTCTTTTACTATAATATAAAAATATAATGAAAAGTTTTCAATGGATACAAGCAAGCATCTCCGACTATATAGGGTATATGTATCTATTCCGATCAATACAGTGATCTGAGTTGATTTAGCCAGCCTTACTTTAAGACCCTTTTTTATATTTCGGAATCGTCCCGATTAGATGACTATATCATATAGCTCCCATGGTAGCGAGCGGTCGAAAATGGGTTTTAAGTTTACGAAATTTACTGTTTGTGTACTTAAAGTATATATTTAAAATATATATCCAAAAGGTTTTATTTGAATCGGTTGACTATATCACATAGCTCGTAGCTCTCATAGGAACGATCTGTCAAAAAAAATGTCTCTGCTAAAAACTTTTTGTGTCTCAAATTAGCGAAACTTAACATATTTTTTAACATTTCAATATAGTTAGTAGTTAAATGTGATCGAAGTCGGTTGACTTTATCATATCCTTGTAGGTCCCATAGATATGTTCGGTCAGAAAGTGAGTTTTATGTCGACTATATGATATATGCTGTTATATAGGCTGGAGCAACGGACTTTAAAATCAGATTTGATAAGTTTTATATACTAAATGATCCGAAGGGTATATAAACTTCGTCACGGCCGAAGTTAACTCATCTTTCTAGTTTACATGTAGAATATGAATACAAAATTTAAAATCAATCTCCTATGTAGTTTTTTAATGAGAAAGCAGCCGAAAGTTGATTAATTTGGGAAAACTTTGTTAAGCCCAGATTATTATCCTTTCATTGCTTAGGAACATAAAATGGAGAAGGATTTTAATGTTTTTGAGGGAAAATTGTTAAATTCAAAAACAAATTTTTATCGTGTCGACGATCGGGTTTAATCGATTAAACTATGCCGCGATTTTACATTTTTTAGTCCATGTACTTACGTAATTCTTTTACTAAGTAAAACCGGGAAAATTGTCAACTGATAAATAAATAAATTGAAGCAAGCAAGTCGTCTCTGCCGACGTTGAGTATACCCTGTACCAACATTAAAAAAAAACCTTCGAAGTTTCCATCAATTTCATACAAAATTTTCCTTTATATACAGCTACACCGAATGCATGCTATCTCGCTCTTTCTTATCTGCCAATGCCGCCTTGGTATTTCAGTACAAAACGGATATAGGCATGTGTCCGATGTTTATTGTCCGATTTCGATAAAATTTGGTCAGCTGGTCCAGTTTTGGTATAAAATTAGGTGTGCCAAGTAAAAATACGATATCTTTAATACAGCTCTAGTAATTCGTTTTGCCGGGCGGAAGTGGGCGTGGCAAATATTTGAAACAAACTTGATCTGTGTATGCATTAGACGCATGTTCACACCAAATTTGGTGGCTCTAGCTCTTATAGTCTCCGAGATCTAGGTGCTCATACGGACGGACAGACGGACGGAGACACGGACATGGCTCAGTCGACTCGCCTAGTGATGCTGATCAAGAAAATATATTTACTTTATGGGGTCAGAAATGTATATTTTTGCCTGTTACATACATTTTAGCGACTTTAATATACCCTTTTACCCTATGGGTACAGGGTATAAAAACAATTGATGCTATCTTTTTTGTTGTATTGTAGGTTTTATAAATACATATGTTTTTTATTTAATTTTATTAATTTTTATGTTTGTTTACTCATTTTTTGGCAACATGTTAACAAAAATATTTTGTTTAAATGTACATAGATTTTCTTTCGTTTTTTTTTTCATTTTCTTTCACTTTTTTACTTTTATTTTCTTTTTATTTGCTTGTTATTTAATAATGTGCATTTTCTGTGTGTGTGTGTGTGTGTGGGTTGGTTGGTGTAGGTGTGCGTGTTTGTAGGTGTAGGTGAGAGTGTATGGGCGTACTGTTTTTCAATGGAATGATAAGACGCGGCATTAATAGATTTTAACTTCGATTTGCATTTTATATATTTTAGTTATATCGATTAAATGTATTTACTTATTTTGGTGGGCTTACAATGCGGACTTTTGAAATGCGTATTTCTTTTGCGGTGTTCATTTCTGATATGAATTTATCGGTCGAACTGTTACAGAGCTAAATGCAACTAGTGCCAGAGACCAGAAAGCCGAAATGTCGAAATCATTTTCAGTTACAGTGAGTGAGTGTATTGGATTGTTATTTCAAAGAAGATGTTTAACTATATGTTCTGGTTAATCAATCAAAAATAATTTCTAAGTGGCAGGGTTCAATCCTTTTAGCCAAACAAAAAAAAAAAAAGGGATTATGTTCTAGCATGTGTTATTATATACAGTTGCATACCGATAAATGGCATCTCCCTCTCTCTCTATCTTGACATCGATTCATAAAGTATGTATATGGGAGGATGAGTTTTAAAAGCGAAACCTTTAGCTATGAACGGATTATGTCAACTTCATTTGGTCTGAAAAAGCAGCCAGAGACTTTTCTTCTCTCTAGATCAGTTTAGAACCAATCCGATGAGGCTGCATTTGGGAAAATGGTTAAAGTGTTGGAATGTAAGAATTGTGGATTTGGTGCTGATGTTGTGACGCTAGACAAAATATTTCAAAGTACTATACGACATACAGACACACTGCCATAAAAGATCAAACAGTTATTAAATAGGATTGGCAACTGCTCAAAACTAATTGCTACTATTTTTGTGTGTATGAACAAATTAATATCAGTGGTTCATGTTTACAGATAGTAAATATGTATATATATTTGCATGTGTATATATATATATATATATATAAAGAGATACATATTTGAATATTTTTAACAAAAAGTTGTAAATGCAAATTGTTTCACTCATTTCATTTTGCTTTTTCTGTTTCTTTTTTCCTTTGACGAAGGGGGAGGAGGAGTAATTAGGTATTAAAAATGTTTAATTGCCGCTTTATAGAAAGTCTCCTGCTTGTGTGTTTGTGTGTTAATTGGTGGGTGGGGGGGGTGTGTTGGTGGGTGGATATGGGTATGTGTATGTGTGAGTGCCATGTACAGTTAAACATTTAATTTTCCTTTAATATTCATATATGTATGTATGTATGTATGGTATATATATATGTATGGTATATATAAGTATATACATTTTGGGTATACAAAAAAAAAAAATTATAATTAAGCAACAAATACAAGCGTACAACAATAAATTAATTTACCCTTGCCGTTTCTTTGTTCAATTGCAGCAAACTAGTTACATTTCTGTTCAATTACTATATATCTTTATGCATGTATGTATGTATGTATCTGTGTATGAATGTTTGCCGTGTTGCTATTCAAAATCGGAAATCAAACTTTCCTTAAGCATACTATACATATGTATCTGTATGTATAAATATATATGTATATATATAGATGTATGTATTTGCAAATACATTCATTTTGCTTCACCTTCTTGGCATGTATGTGTGTATGTATATATGTGCATATATGCGTGTTTATGTGTGTATTAATGGTAATATATATTGTTGTAACAATTTGTTGTTGTACATTTTACATACTAAAGTAAACTGGTGGCTTTTATGGCTTAGACTTAAAACTTCACATTAAGCTTTAAATACATATACATATAGATATATATATATTTATATAAATACACCCAGATATACATATGCATGCATACATACACACATACACACACACACACACATAGAGACCGATACACATATATACATATATAGTGTATATATGCATGCTGGCATATACATTCCTATATGTATACAGAAATACATATGTATGTATATATATAATTGTATATATATTAGCTCTTAAATATAAATTAACAAACTATGTAAATATGTATGTATATATAAGCATTAGTACACTGCTTTTGCGCATATTTTTGCATCTCTGCTTCTTCGTCTAGTTTTTTCCTTCATTTTTCTTTTCATACATTCATATTTTCCATCCTTTTCTTTTATTTTTTACAATAATTTTACAGTTGCAGGGGAGTGTGGAAAAGAGATAGTTAGAGAAAGCGCCTTCCAAACACACTCTACTGTCCTACTTTAATGATACGGCTTAAGGTGCTCGACATAATTCTCAGGTATAAGTCCTGTCTTGCCATTCAGCGTTCCTTGCAACCAGCCCGGCTCGTGGGAGAAACGCACTGCAAATATGAAAAAGTATTTATTAGTAAATAATTAACACATTTATTAAATTAAAATTAGAAGGACGGGCAAACTTCGGCCGTTCCGAAGTTCATACATACATATTTATATACATATATCCTTGCAAAGTCGTTTTTTGACAACTAAATATATATAATTTGGCAGATTTATTGGAAAGCACATAAAACTAGTCAAATCTTAATTTCAAGTTAGTGAATAGTGATTTGTTGCATTATTCCTATGACACCTATATTATATAGTCAACAGATTTTGTGACATTCGCTTGAAAAGCACAAAGTTATTAATGTCAAACCTAATCTTGATCGTTCTATATACATACATATATAGTCTTCCAATCCGAAGATTCTGAGATATACGAAGGGTCTTGAAGTAAGTCGTGTTAATCCAGACTGACGGACAAGGCCAAACCAAACCATTGTTCTGATAGATAAAGAATATATGCATGTACATTATATAGTCAGTCATACATGCTCCTTCTCCTCCTTCTTTTGCAAGTGTTTTAGAAACTATGTCAAATACTTTTTTTTTCCAACATATTAGTAGACATAATCGCTTTGTTATCAAGAACAGATTCTTGGAAACATTAATTTACTTTGCCTTCAATTTTTTGGTTTATAAAACTGAACCAAAAACTGGTTTTAGGATTAATTAACTATTCAATTAGTATTTAACACAAATAAGTAGTAGTTCAATCTTTTCAATAGTTTTGAATTTCGTTATAAACGAAAGTGCCCTTAATGCAATATCTGTAGGATTTGTGGGACTACTAAACCTAAATATAAGTTTTCTTTAGAGTTTAAAGAGTATTTACCGTTTGTTATAATCTGATTTGGTTCAAACGATAGTTCCCCCTCGCTTTCGCCCATGCAAGCATACAGGGTGCGCACACGTCTGGAAAAAATTGATAATTGAAAATTTGATTAAAATGGATTAAAATGCAAGCAAATGAAGTTAAATTGAACTTACGCCGTTCCCGTGGACAGATCCCGTTTAATTTGGTTAATATCGCGACTGCGGTGCATTTTCGTAGGTGCATAGTCGGCGCTCTCGTTGGTGGAACCACTGCCACTTAGACTACCCATTCCGCCGCCACCAATCATTGAGGGGGCAGCTGTCGCTGTGACAATGTCGTCGCAGGTGGAGCCCAACAATGTGGATAGAGACGAGGCTTGCGTCGCTATTGGGGCATAATCAATCGAGCTACGTGTGTTAAGCAGGCGAGCTACATTGGCGCTGCTGACACTGCCAGTGACTATTCCGCCACTGACACCACCTCCACCGCCGCCGCCACCCAAGCCATTGTTTGATGAGAGCGAGTCGCAGACACTTTCATTTGAGCTGGAGGTGGAAGCTGCAGCCACCGGTGAGTAGTGTTTGGCCTGACCATAGCCAAAGTGGCTGCGCTGTACTGGTGGATGCTGTTGGGGTCCACTTGACGCATTGCCCCCACTACCCATTAGTCGCTCTTTGCGCATTGCAGCCGTCGGCGGGGATACATTGTTCAGACTAAGCCGGTTGCTGGTTGTGCCGCCGACAGAAGGATTTGTGTAGATGTGACTACTGGAAGCAGACTGTGTGACGGGTGTGGCAGTGGCCATTAGAAAGTCCGCATGACGTAGGCTATTGGTAGCTGTGGCGGGTGTGGCATGATGCGCCTGCAGCGTTGTTCCACCATTGGTGCTGGCGCCGGCGCCCAGTATTCCATAAACGGCAGCTGCAGCTGCTGCATCAGAACTTGGTCCAGGACCCGTACGACGTCCGGTAATGTCGCTTTGCGTCATAGAATGCAAGTTCTTGATGCTACCCAGTTGGGCCGGCCTTGCCCCATTTGTCGCATGCGGGGATATGGTAAGGGATGAGCCACCGCCGCCTGCGCCACCTCCACCATTGCTGCTGCTGCCCGTGTTGCCGCCAGGTGGGGTACTGCTGCTGGCACTAGCCGGTCCATGGGCATAGATCATGCCATTTGGAATATTCTGCAAGCTGGATGACATTGTGGAATCTGTATAATTCGACTTGGTAACCACACGATAGACTTTCTGCTGGGGCGAGTACATAGAGTTGCGTCCAACGCTGCCGCCTCCACCACCACCAGTTGATGCTGCCTTGTTGACCTGAGAGGCCCGGGGCATACGGGTGGGTGGACTGGTGCCAATCGGATGAACATTACCCACGCCAGCAGCTCCACCAACTGTCCCAGTTGTCAGGGAATTACCAGCCACTACTCCACTGCTGGGATCGTTCTTAAAGATACGCTCATAGTTCTCGATTAATATATTGATGACAATGTTGTTGAACTTAATGTCCAGAATGGCTGCCACTGTCTCCTCCAGCGGCCGCAGTAATGTTGGCCCAAAGACCACACCCAAATTGAATACAGACATCTTGTTCTTCTCGTATTTTCGTGATACTCTGCAGAATTAGTAATTCCGATTAATGGTATATAAGGACTCGATATATATATATATTCTACTTACTCAGTTAAATGCCGAATGACCATGTCGAGCATTTCAAAATTTGTCTGTGGTAATTTGTAAACTAATTTGTGGACATCATTCACACGCTGTGATAGACTTTCCTTCTCTGTAAATAACAAGATAAAATACGATAAATAAATAACAAAATTATTAAGTAACAAAACTTCCTAATTCTGAATATGGGAGGATATGCCGAAAATTGGATTAATCCTCTTCCTCTACGACTTTACTTTTAACACAACCTTCGAAAACCATTTGAAAAATAGATCGCCTGGCAAGGACACTTCCTGTCACATCACATCATTTTTATATCCTGCATACTATAATAAATTCTATTGTCAGTAACAAAATTAATATTCATTTTCAGCATTTTCCACTGTTAATAATAAATTAAAGGAAATTCTACAAAAAGCGCAATGCTTTATATTCCATATACTGATGTAGGCGATATCGGTTGTGACCATATCATTTTTCACTTTATTGCTTGATTATATGTATTATAGGGTATAATAAAATTGGTCACATGTTCGCTACTCGTGGAAGGAAGTGTTTCCGATCCTTAAAGAGTTATGGCTTTTTTATTTGGTACACTGAATGAAATACGCAAAATATATCAGTTGACTGAAATCGGACAATAAATATCGCCGATACTTTACCCGATAAGAGGGAGCGATATAGCTCATTATATGCTATTGCGATATGTTTAGAGAATATTTTTTGAAATTTTATAGCAATTTCGAAGAAGTCTGACCATTTGATGTGCTCCAACTTGGTACGAGTACGAAACATACTCAAGTTGGCTGAGAATATTTGTTTGCTTCACTCAGTCTTAATTTTTGAGGAAGTCCAAAAGTGTTAATATTGTATTCTTGATTAGGACGAAGAGATATAAAGTCATGATCGTACTATTGTTTCTCTGGATAAGCACGAAACTTATCTTGTTCAAATTTGGAAAAGCTTTTCCTTTTACTCAACGCACTGGCTTTAAATCAAACAGTTCATGACTATATCAGATGGCTTTTATAGGATCAATTATCTAGGCTTTGGTAGATATAGAATACTGGACTAAGTTAAATTAGTATCGAGAAACATAATGAAATTGCTTGATATCAGATTCACATTTTTGCTGTTATCTTTAACTAATTATGTTGATTTTGTCTCGTAATACAATGTCAAATACATTGTCAAATGAAGAAGGGTATACAAACTTCGGTATGGCTTTGTCATGATTATGCATTATTACTTACTGGCTGCTTCGATGAAACCACTGTGATATTGATAGGTCATCAATGGCTCGTTTAGATTGCGTAAATACATTTTCAGGGCACTGGCAATAGTATTGCTCTCCATGAGATCACGATACTTTTCATCACAAAAGACATCCTCCGTTTCTTTGCGCTCCATGCCCAGGGCGAGGAGCTTATTAATTTTGGTACCCACTCCGCTCTTTCGATAAATGCCTTCGTCTTCTAGACCACGGCTCTCCAGTATCTGAATGCAGCGGCGAACGAACATGAATCCAGTCTCATCCAACTGATAGGCCTCACTGGCCTTCATTTTTCCTGGTGCTAAATAGGTCTGCGAATGGGGAAAGAAGTCAATTAGAAAAATTAATTCAAGGAATCTCAAGCATCTTACCGGTTCCGTGCCGTCCATGGCACTAAGCCATGAGCGATGATCCTTTTCGCTCAGAGCTTGAAATGTATAGACAATACCAGGTTTCTCCTTGAATGTCAAATCGAAACAGAATCGTTTCTCAAACTCAGATGCCCGACGCTGGCATGAGGATAGCGTTAGCTTCTCGTCTTCACGGGCCTCGGGACGAGTGAAGCTGTGATTCATCTGGTTGAACTGGAGCATGGTGAACTCGCGTTTCTGCTTCTTGAATGTGCAATAGTATTTTGTCCATGTTGCTTTAAAGGGCTCTAAAAGTGAGATTTTCAGAAGGGAACCTAAGATACGTTTGCAGTTAAAAGTCAGTTGAGTTCGGTGTGTTCAGTGTGTGATTGATTTTGATTTTGATTGGTGGCGTATGGGGGGATTCGGAGTGTGTTGTGTTGGACAAATAGTATGGTTTCATGTGGTTTTGGATTTGGTTTACGATATATAGTGTAATTTTGATTTGGTTGCGTAGTCGTAGTTACAGTTGACACCAAAAGCACACGGAAGGGTAAAAAGAGATGGAACCAAACACATGGAACAATAAATTGGAGTATACATATATGTAGATAGAAAAGAGAGACATGAATAAGCCATAAATATGCTTGTAATAGAAAGTTTTTTTTAAAAAGAATATATATAAAATATATATATTTGTTTAAGTCATCAATAAATCAAAGAGCCCACACCTATTATTGCCATTATTATTGATGAAAAGTTTACTTACTTTTTTCCATTAAAAACAGATAGCCACGTTTTGTGAAAATCTCCTCAGATTTCTATTGGAAAAAAGATAAAAAAAAAAAAAACAAATAAATGTTGAAAATAAAATAGAGTGAACCAAAAACTTTATAAAAAAGTGTTTAAATTCCACATTGAACTAAATAGACAAATATGCTAAATTCTTCTGTAAATCTTTACAAGGAAAAGCCAAATAATATATGTACATATTGCGAAAAGTCTGAAAAACCAAGAGCCGACAAACCAAAGAATTGGTTTAACTTATATAGTTATTATTATTATTAGAATTAGCTAATTTCTAAACTTTCTTTCGATAGTTTAAAGAGTTGTTGGAGTTTTCTAAAAATCAATTTTCGGCTTGTGCATTTTCTTAAAGTGTTATATGAAAATATAAAAGTTTGAGGAGAATTCGATAGATATTTTTGGAGATAGGTACTTCTTAAAGTTCAAAAGCATTTTCCTCAACATAACTCGAAAACCACTTCGTGTATTCTAAGGAAAATTTGAAACAACTTTAAAATCTGAAACAAATGAATTTTGGTTAAAAGATTATTAGACTATTTCTCCTTTGTCCGATTGATTTCGGTATTTGATAGCAACTGTAAGGAATTTATTTTTCAACTTGATCAAGTCACAAGTTAAAACTTATTTAATTGAATATTTTTATTGTTACTTTTATAAAGTAAAATAGTAAACTAAAAAATAAAATATATTTTATATAATCAATTTAATATCTGTGTGTTTACCTATTATTGGTTAGATTTTTGTACTTTTGTTTCGGGCTAATTAAGAAACAAGTTAAAAATGTTGAAAGCATACATAACACATTATGCAAATGCTACATATACATATTTATGCCGCTTTTTTTTTACCATACACTCGTATTATTCACAATCCAAAACATATTAACTTCTTTTGCTATATCTCTCAATTTACACTGTAAAATATTGGTTGTTTCAATGATTTGATATATTGGAATCTCCATCTTCACACAAGTCAAATATTTCAAGTGCCTTATTCTTATCGATGAGTTACGTCAGCATATTAAGTAAATTTCGATGAGACGATTATGCAATGTTTTCAATTATTTACCAAAAAAAAAAACACTCCCAACGACTCACTTAAAAAATTGTCAAGCGATGTCATACTCTTCAATAAATTGCTATATATAGCAAGCTTATATTTCACTTAATTGAGGTAAAGTTTTTGGTTCATTTGATAGTTTGTAATCAAGTTTTTTTTTTGTTTTCTTATAATTACCGTGCGCTTTTCCATATATTTGGTCTTCAATTCAGTGACTTTTTCACGTGCCTCCTCAAAATTTTCACGTGTCTATTAAGAAATTGATTTTAATTTGCATTAACAATGAGAATATCATGGAGAATTGAAGTTTCATTTATTTTTTACTTACTTTTTGCACCTTATGTCTCAGATCTTGGAGATAGTCGCGATGATCCTCGGCCTGCTCGTGCGCTGTGTGATAGAAAACGAGCCAACCGGAAATGAAGGCCAACAAAATTTCGACAAATTCGAATTTGATGCGCTCCTGCACTTCCTGGATGCGCAGGACATAGCTTAATGACTCCTGAATATATTCACGCTCATGCATGCCCAAACTGGCATCGGCCTGTAAGTAAATTGGCATTGAATGCGATTTATTTATAGCCTCAAAATTCATATATGTGCATACATATATACATATATATGTATGTATGTACGTACATATATGTAAAATATATAAAATGTATTATTTTACTAAGAACTGTAGAGAATTTGAAGTTGTCAAAAATGTTACATTTGCCGCCATGTGCGTAGCGAAGGGGATTTCAAGCAGATTTATACCTTTGCTGCAGTCGAAAATCCCCTCTAGGAAATGAGATTCTAGCCACGTCCTTGTGTGCCGCCGAATTTTCAGCCACAGCTGTCAATTTTGAGTGCTGTTTGTGCACTTTGACCTTTTATCGGCATTTACCGTATGCATACACACATTTTAATTATACTCCCACTCGCTCTCTCTCCCACACAAACGCATACACGTGTCTTCAAAACTTTTCACTGGCCAAATTGTTGCTTGTATTTGTGTGTACAAAATAAATATATAAATATATATACATATGAAAATACAATAGAAAATACATACATACATATGTATATACATATTTATAAAAAATGTTATCAATTGAATCTGCAAAATCAGTAAAGAGTCTATTTTTAATGTATTTCAATATCTTTTGCAATTGTTCAAATTATGTTAGCCTAGCTCTATGATCTTTCTTATACTTCTGCTGTATTATTTATCCAGCAAATCTGTTCATTTTTTTACTTTATATTTTAATATTAAACAAAATTTAATTAACTTTATTTCCCCTGATATTGTAAGACCCTTATAATTTATACTATGTGTAGATTAAGTATGCAGCTAAATATTTAGTGAGCGATATTATTATCTAAAAAATCCAATTTGGTGAATAATGAATAATTCATTTCATTAACTGAGAATTATAACAAGGCGATGTCTGAATTTTAGAGAAACAGAAGGTAGAAGGTAAAAGCTTAAACACCTTTTTGTTTGCTATATTAAATTTATTTTTATGAATTTCTGGTTAAAGAAAAACTTTAGTAACTAACATATTCATATATAGAGGTAAAAAAAATTGCAAAGATCTTAGCATTCTTATCTATATATCCATCCGTCAATATTTATTAGGTACAGATTTCTTCTGATTTGTATCACGAAGTATCACTACCCATCAGGAGTTCCTCAAACATCAGAATCGAAAAGAGTTATAATATTTTTGAGATATAATTGGTCTAGCAAAAATGCATTTGCCTTTAAAAAAAAAGGCCAACCGATCGACCATATTGTTGAACCTTATAAGTTTCAATAAAATTTTTCTGAAATCATTTAAAAACTAAAAAATCATGTTTTGCCAACCAAATATTGTCAAATTAAATGCTTGTGTTCTTGTTGTTTCTCTCTCAAAAAATTGTTAGCAATATTTATGTTTTAGAAAAATTTGCTGATAAATGAAATAAGATTTTAAAGTTATCTTATTATTGCTGCAATTTTACATTATCTATTAATTTAGATTCAATGTAAAGTAGCTTTGTAAGTATTGAAGATTGACTAAAAATCGAAGAACTTAATAAATATATATATATATATATATATATATATGTATGTAATATATACAACTTTCAAAAGATGAAACCTTGAAATATACATTTTCATTAGGGTGTTACTATAGACACCTGTTAGTTGGCGATACACATGAACCCTAACCATAACACATACACAGATTCATCTATATGGTTGTATCTCATGTAAATAAATATACAGATATATTTATAGGTACTATCTGCATAGCCAAGACACTTACCACAACTGGGAGCGCATGTGGAAGGATTGCATTTGGATTGCATTATAAACGACTCTCATCGAAGTGGAGTGGAGTGGAAAAATAACTCCTACTAAGAGCACTCGATATTATGACACTTATAACGGGAATTGGTAGTTGCAAAAACAAAACAACAAAAAAAAAAAAAAAAAAACACTGGCAATATTAATAATTTCAATTATAACACCCAATTATAGTTTGTTACTTCGATTCACACATATTGAGAATTTGGCTCAACGTTTATGTAGGCGTAAGGATGATACACAGAGGCGGTGGCCTTCCTCTGTTGTGTTTATAGTAAAATCTTTTAGTTTAAACTTAAGTATTGTTTGCATATTTAGGCGTTGCATTGAATTAAAACATTACGTTGAATGATAAGGAACTCTTTGCTTATTTTTTTCAAGTTTTTCTTTGATTTTTCCTTGTGTTTTGGATGGTTTTTTCTTTTCTTTTTTGTTTTGATTCCTGTTGGCTGGAGTCGTGACAGAGTTTCAACTGCTGCAAGTCGATGTGATTTAATTTTAGATAGCTTTATGCCCATTCATACACATATGCCAAATATACACACACGCATACACCCACACATACACACACACACACATAGTCACACGCATTCACGCACTCACGCACGCATAAACGCAACTGAGCGTCGCAACGCGCACTCCAAATTTCTGCGCAAATTCTTGTTATTGTGTGGTAAGAGGAAATCAGAAAGGTTTGGCGGCGCCACCGCTATATTCCCCCTGCTCCAGTTACCGTTGGAAGAAAAAAAAAAAAAACAAACAGCTTTTCCTCAAGAGAAGCAGCAGCTGAATACCCTCAACGAATGGCAAAGCGCTTGCGCTATATGAATGGAGTATCCATCCTCCTTTAGCGCGATAAGCAAAAGCAGCTTAAACCCATGCGAGAGGCTAACGGCAAGGAAACAAGAAGAGAAAGCAGCTGGAGAGCAACTTGAAATAATTCAAACAGGAATAAGCGCTAAATATAAATGCTTTGCATTTACTATAGCATGCTTTCAAGCGCCCTTGCCAAGTCCTTATATCGATTAATGCCCGCTTATCGATAATTTTCAAACTCGAATCAAATCTCTCTGTTGTTCAGCGGTTTTCTAATATTGGTGAGTTCTAGTCTGATTAAAATCGGTCCAATATATATATATATATCTATATTATCTAACGAAAATGAAATATTTCTGTTTATTGAGTCATGGGCACCAATATAACTTTTATAATTCTAAAATAAACTTTAAATTTGTTGGGTATTGTATATAACACATACATACATATGTTTTACTGATCAATCATAGAGTACTAAATGATCACACTTTTTGTAAGTTAGTTATTTTTTAAATAATGTCAAAATAGTTTAGTGAGAACTCAAAGCAACATTTAACAATAAGCTTTGTAAGCTCTGGCAAAAGCAGTTAGAAGCTTCTGCACAGAGTTGCCACTAACAGAACTTAAGCATTGCTGATAGAGAGAGCATTTCAGAGAGTAAACAACAGCCCAGCCGCTCAACTCCAGATGGCAATCCTTAGGGGTGACTTGGGGGTGGTGCTGGATGCCCACAGCTTTCAGATTTGTATTTATATTCTGCGTGGGCCGGCTTTTTGCCTGACTGAATTACCTTTTCCCACACAAACAGACTGAAATGCGTCAAATGAGAACAGAACTAAATTAAGATAATAAATATCTGGAAAAGTCACTTAAAAATTCCAATAACATTTTCTAACACCCGCGCCCTTTCGGCTGCCGTGCTAGAGCAACACCCACTATGCCAACAAATAGCTTTATATGGCTATGAATACTATTTCAATAAACAATTTGGTTTGGATACACAAAAGCCGGAATACTTTTACCGATGAGAGCTATACTGTGACCAATCAGTCTATGGTAGCAATACTAGTCTTATTTAAAGCTTGAAAAACATAAAGGTTTCTAAGCCAAAAACCCAAGGGTTTCAAAGATATCTATACGATATAGATCTGACCAACTAAAGAAATCAAACTACTTAAATGCACCAAGGACCTGCAACCATCTGAAAAGCTATGAAATGTTTAAAGATATACTGTTCCTAAAAATATCAGGCATATGTTATATATAGGTATATTAAATATTATTAATATAATATATATAGGCACATACATTTACTTATATCAGACCAATTAAAATGTGATCTTTTTGTTGTATTTTTTTGCCTTTTTGAACAGAATGGGATTTCGGCACGATTGTTTGCTCTGAGGGCTCGTTAATGGTAAGAAGGAGTCAAATTTGAAGATTCGTTAGACGGACTCATATTATTTTGGACGATATGCACGTTGGGTTAACTCAACCAAACGATTATTTTTAATCAACATTGTCATTATTTCGGCACTTTGTTTCAGTGTAAGGCGATACGTTGTTCAAGTTCTACTTAATCGACATTTTTAAAACGCTTCTAACACGTGGTAAATATAAAAGTTATTCGATAACAAATGTCACACGCTGAACATGCTTATAAGTAGTGGTAAATTGAGCAAACCTTTGAGTCATTCATGTGATTAATATTTAGTAAAAAACAAAAATTAATTATATATATCAAAGAAGTTGACTTTGACCGAGCCGAAGTTTGCATACCCCCCTGCTGTTCTCGACTATTCAGTTTCATTTTATGTTTAAAAAAATATTAATTCTACACCGATTATTACGATATTGGCTATACATTTTTGTAGTCCGACTCAACCAATTCTTTAACTTGTGATGCGTTCTCATCTAAAAAGCTTATCTAGCTAGTTTCATCCACGTAGTTTCAAAATGAATGTCCAAAAACTACGAAGAAAGAAACCGACAGACAAGGCTATAACGACTCCGATATCCAGAATATACATATTTAATTTATGGGAAACATGCATTACAAATCTTTGACTTATCGTATTATATCCTCTGCCAAGAAGGCAACGTTCGTCGCTTTTTTCTCATAAAAGACATATTCTTACGTCCTTGAAATGCGGTTTAAATTCGCTTAGTAGTCAAATTAATAATAATTTTAATATTATGTTTATATAAAGTTAAGAAACCATTAAAACGTGTATTATCTAGTGCGAATGAAACTCTCGAAACACCAATTATTTTCTATCTAATTCCGTCTGATCGCCTGATTGGCTAAATATTAAGCAAGAAGTATCAGAGAAATTGATTCACATTAAATTGCTCGGCAATATAAGCTATATAAATGGGCTTAATATCCTAGAACGCTACATTGTTTGCTGGTTGCTGAGGTGGCAGGGGTGGCTTTTCTTTGGGGGTTGGTATTGTCAAAGCGCATTAGCAAACAGAAAGGAAATACCAATAGAGAAAAAGACCGGTAAGCAACAATAATAACAACAGCAACACCATCGACAGACGACGCGTGACAAATAACGAATTATGTTGCATGACTGTCGTCGGTATACCCAATACTGACCCGGCGGTTTGTCAGACTTGCATTTCTCATATATAGCTATATAAATATATATACTATATATGAATGTTCATATGTATGTATTTGTTGTCGGGGGGGATAGCAAGGCCAGGACAATTTGAAGAAAACAGGTTGGTTGGGTGACACGCATGCCGAAGCACTTGCCGACACTGCGTAGAAAATCAATAGAAAACAGTGGTCTTTGGGGTTGCAGTTGCATACGAGGTGTTGTTGATAAGTTTTCCCCTTAAGCGAAAGAAAAATCAAATAGCAAATAAAGAAGAAAAAAGTCATTAAAATGTGTGTGTTTACGTAAGCGAGCCGATTTCTCGATATTTTTGTTATTTCTGGCTTTGTTACCAATTAAACGGTTAGATGCCAAGTTTTATACAATTCATTGATAAACTTCGAAAATAAAGGAAACTAACAACAAGTAAATCGTTCGTTCTTTCCTTTGTTTCCATAAACACTACGATTACCCCTTGTACATAAATCAGACATGCTAATGTATATCCCACAAACTGTCCACCCTTGCCGCCTTTGTTCCCCGGTGCAGCATTTGTTGTCACGTCTGCGAGCTTAAACGATATTAGTCGTCGACAGTGCAAACAAAGTTTAATACAAATAACAAAAATATAATACCCATAATACGTAAGTACAGTAAATATTCTACATGATCTCTTCTACATACGAATACATATTGCATTGAAAAGTTCATTTTTGTTTTAGTTTTTTTTTTTTGGTAATATTTATCGATTGATTCTCGAACGACCCAAATTCATTGACCGTTTGAAGCACCCACCTTCCAATTTCCCAGAACGTGTACCAAAATTTCATAGCAATTACATGTATACGTAATTAGGCGAAGGCTACAACATGCGTCTTGGCCAACTGAATTGGCTTTCGAGAGTCTCCCGCTGTCTGTGGATGCAATAATGGTCATACACATCATTAGTTTACATGGCTCATGGGGGCAGCCTGTTTACATTGGACGCAAAAACAAAAACCAAGAAGAAAATTAAAGATATATAAACTTTCTATACTTTGTGGCTTGTTCCACGGCATCAATGAAAAATGTCAGAAGCCTTGCCGTACAAATTTCGGAACTGCAGTTCATTGACGTTGCCAACGATTTTCTACTCTCAAAGAGGGTATCATAGTCCTGGTCCCATGTTTGTAACAATCATAAGGTACATATACATATATGAAAGATCCAGCTGTTTCGACTGATTGCTAATAGACAATGTTCTATCATAAGCTTGGACATGAGTTAGTCTCCAGATAAGTTGGAGTTCAATGGAATTGGTTTAATTTTTGAGTCCGATTTCCATTTTACGAAATTTTAATATCCTTGAACTCATTTCAAATGTGTCTAAAGAAATTTAAGTTTTAATATTTTTGCATTTAAAATAATGGAACTCGATGAGTTTCTACAAGACAAAAATTCAAAAGCTATCATATTATCTTTATTTCCCAGAACGAAGCATATGCGACCTCAAAAACTATATACAGTCTTGTTCAGATTGGACCGCTATATGATATACCTACATAAAAAAGGATTTGTCTAAACTCAAATTTCAAAAACTTTTTTCCAAAGGTTTCGCTACTAAATGTTACGTCAAAAAGTTATAAACAAAAGTATTCTCTTTACCTAGAGCCATGGATTTAAACCCTGATGTAACATATGTATGTATATATAGCAAACTTCTATATAATTGACTGTATTCCCCTGTTTTTATTGTTAAGTTTTTACTCACTTATGGTGAAAGAAAATGTAATTAAAATAGTCAGGAATGGGCAAGGGTATGCAAAGTTCGGCGCGACCAAAGTTTGCTTTTCAGTTATTCATCAGATGGTCATCAATTTGGGCCACGGATTATTCGGTGACTTTGCAACAGTTTTTTACTATATGTATACTTTTATGTACACACACATACGTATGTATGTACATATATACATACATCATTCAGCAGGAACAGTGTATGGACATTTCTTTTACAGTCCGGTAATAAGTTCGGTCAGGCGCATGCCTGGCAAATAGTTACCAAGGATCAGGAAAACGACCACAGCCGACACGAACATTGAAATGTTGAAGAGTCAATGTATAGGAGAGTTAAGGAAGCCAGCACCAATTGCCAGGAAGCCACAAGTCAGCCACCCAGGAACCATTCACACAGCCACAGTTAAATATTTTATGTATGGATATATAAATACATAAACGTTCATATATGTACATACATATATAGCTATGTATACGGAACATGCATTGTATATACATATATTGTTCGGCTATATACATTTGTAGGTATAAGCGATTGCAATGCCAGGGCGTCGCTTTAAGTTCATAGTGATACAGTGAAATCTCCCTAAACTCGTTCGAATAGGTGTACTTCTATATATTCTCCAAAATAAATATAAAGGTGGATAGGTGGACAACCTATTTTATAAAACAGCTGTGATTTTTTCCGTTTACTTTGATTATCAATTTTCTTTAATCGATTTCATTGACCATTTCAAAACCAGCTGCCACTTATTCTAAGAGAAATATGTTTTGTCCTTTTTAGTAATCAAGATGCTACAACAATTAAATATTTTACTTTTGCTTGAGTTCCCCCTGTGCTAGTCTTCACTGTATATCCTGGATTCTCTTGCTCACTATTGATATAGTTTGACGTAGGTCATGGAACTTTTGCACAACTTTTACGAGCATGTTGTGTGTACCACGACGAAATTGCAGCCAGTCCACAAAACAGAGATGATGGAAGGCAAGCGGGAAGCGGAAAGCGGGCAGCAGGGTTTGGCGGGTAAATGCAATTCTGTCTGGGATAAGAGTGTTTTTTGGCAAAACATCAAATACAATTTTTTTTTTTTTTTTTTTTTTTTTGGAGAGTTGCCGATTGGATTGCATTTTGTGAGAGGGAAGAGACAAATGTTGACTACCATCCACTACGAGGGCGTTGGCTTACACAGTAAACAATGTTATAATACATTTATTTCTATATTATATAAAGCTTATATAAAATTTACCTCTTGTATCGTATTTTCTGGCTTTTTGGTGGACATGTTAAGAAAACGTTCTTGCGACTGACAAAACTTTTCCGTTTTCTTATCAAACTTCTTTTTGTTTTCTTTAACCCCGCCGATTTGTTTCTTTCGAAAATCCTCTAGTGACTCGATAATATGTTTATCAGCGAGAGTAAGCTATGGTAAAAAAAAAAAAAGAAAAAACAACATTAATTAAACATTGTCATTACTAGCAAATGGAAGTGTCTTCTTCGCCTTACTCACCATTTTCTCGCGCTCATCCTCAATGGTGCCAATGATGGCCCCAAAACGCTTCAAACTCTCACAAATGACATTCTCATCGTCGGTCTGTGCGGTGCCGATGCACTCGAAATTGAAATCGCTTAGCAAAATTGCCAACTGTTTCATGCGTGTGGAAAGTACTGAAAGTTAACGAATGACAAAAAAAGAGAAATAAACATTAGAATAAAACATATTTTCTATTTGTCATTAAAGTGTTAAGTAAACTCTGCAGAAGGACAACAGTATTTTTATAGACATAAACATGAATTAACATTTTGCTTGCTAAAATGCAATTTATTTACTAAGAAAGAATCAAAATAATAAATCAAAGTTTCGGCAATAATTAACAGCAAAAATATCACAATTTTTAAAACTGAAAGATTAAAAAGTTACATGGAAACTTGGCAAAGTAATTAACATTTGGGGAATTTAAGAATTTAACTAAGAAATATTGTACATATTTTGTATCAACAGCAATCACACGTATATTTGTCTAGGCTTTCACTAATGCAACCAATTTTATGTTTGGTTTTTTAGTGTTCTTAATAATATGTATCTATCTTTTTCTCTCTCTTTGAATCTCTGATTCACCTGAGTGGGCAATGGAGTCTATTGATATGTTGTAATTCTTCTCATTAATAAGTCATAAATCCGATATTCTTACTGCAACATGGATCCTAAAGCCGCCACTTGACATACTTTAATTTCACTTTTGTTACTTCCTTTCTTTGGCATCAAAAAAGTCGATGCAACGACTTATGCATACCCTATACAATGAAAAAGCACAACTTGAAATTTATAAAGCCAAACTCCGCCTATCCTAGCACACTAGGGCACTAAACGAAGATATGTAGAAGCTTTTGATAAAAAAAATCAAAATATTTAAATGAAAAGTAAAGTTTTAAACTAAACAATACATTTTGAAGAAGAATATGATAGCTTATTACACTTTTCTCTTAACACTAGAGGGATCTCGAGATCTTTGTATATTGATCACTTCATAGAGCTACAAATGCCTGCAATATAATTGGTATAAATATACGAGGAGTACCCCCCATGATTACAGGGTATATGAAAGAAGGGAATTAAATTGTTTAATAAGCCGTAAACAAAATGACAAATGCTCTGGCAGAAGAGCGTGCAACTTGTAAGTCGAAAATAAAAACCAAACAAAAAAAAAAAACTTCTAAACTTTCTTTGGCGATGTCCAATATTGTATTCAGTTTATTTTTGGTATTCGGTTTCAGGGGCGGGAGAAAGTTTGATCACTTTTTAAATACATTTATGTATGCATATATGAATGTGGCTATATAAAAGTCTGTGTGTATGTATGTGTATTGTATATAACCTGTTGCTACAAACTTCAATCTAGTGACAATGACTCTTTCTACTATTTTCTATTATAATATAATATCGTGGCTAGGCTATTGTAATGTTAATTCATTCAAGGTCATCAAAACTAACAACTACAAACGATATTGTTAACCACAACAACACAATAACAAACAAAAACGAAAACAAGCTTCAAATACATAGGCGTAGCTTATAGAGGGGGATGAAAGTTCGTATATGTATGTAGATACATATATGTGTATATATATAGTCTTGTTAGGCTTTTATCCGATATCCATTGAAATATCAATCCAATCCAATAGGATTGGATGGAATGTAAGACTGACAGACAATAGAAACTTTAAATCCAAAACTTCAACAATTGCTTCCATTTTCGCTTCTAGATTCCATATGAATCTTATTATAAATCAAACTGTGTGATATAGTTGATATACATAGTTAAGATGGATATTTAGAACAGAATTACCGTGGAGTTGAAACGAATGAGTCAGCTTTTAAACTTTTTTTAAATTATACAAATATTTTTTATTTATTTGTGTTTTCAAAATTGAAAGCATTCAAAAATAAGAAAAAAGAAAATATGAATAATTCTTTCTTTATTTATTTTCAAGTTCAGAGAAAGTTAAAAATCCTATTTACACCCATTTGGGGCACCCATGTAGCCAAATACATAGATACATACAAGCAAATAAGTACACAGACATAGCATTTCAGTGTCTATGTGTGCGTGAGAATAAAGGCTAATCGGCAGTGAAGCGTAGTTATACGAGTTTCCATCATTATAACACTCTTTTTTGCAAAAGATTTTATTATTCAACAATTCTTAATGATTAATTTTTTAATTATTTTAAAGTTTATTATTGAAAACTGTAAAATTGAATTTAATTTGTGTGTAGTATATATACATATGTATAAAAATGGTATATATTTAAAACACAATTTACTTTCCTTCTTTTTTTTCTATTTAATAATATAAATTCGTTTTGATTGCTTTAGTAACTTATTTTCACTGAAAAACTTTATATGTATTCTGATGACTAAGCCAAATTTGATGGCACAAAAGATTTACAGTATTTTAGTATATAATAATTTTATTTAATGCGGGTATGTATGTAAATGAAATCAATATATTTATTTAGTTCCTTTCAAGAAGTCATTCAACCTGAGACCAAAACGAGAGAGAGAGAGAAAGAGAGAGCGAAAAAAAAAGAATATCATTGGCAAATCTGAGTAAATATTCTTATAAGTTAAAGGTTACAAATACAACAACATGAACAACTTTTGCCGCTCATGTGATGATTGGAGTGTGGTGGGGGAGTGGTAAAGAAATACAACGGAATTGGGTCAGTCACGCACACAGCCAATGTGAAATCCAGATTTTTTTCAGCAGCGTCCAAAAAAACAAAGATAACAACACCATTAACGCACGGAAAGATGCTTTTGGGTAGGCGAATACAAAATTATATGAATTACAACAACAAAAACAAAGCAACGAATAATTATAATATCTGAGAAGCTAAATTTCAACCATGCCGATTTTTATATACCCTTCACGTTCTTGACACTGATTTGAAATTTAAAATCAAAGGGAAAATAAAATAATCAGGAGACAATTATAAAGAATACGATGCATATACGATACCTACATATATACATAGCTTTAATTTCATTCTATTTCAGATTTATATTGGTACATATACATAAGTAATAACTATCCGATCTAAAAACTGGAGTCTGTTTGTACACAGCAACGAAATATATTTTATTGCATTACTTCAACATAGAAAAAGTTTTGCTCATAATAACATTATATCGATCATTTCTATACGGGCTTTATAATAAAATTGTATTAAACTTGGTTTCGAAAATAAAGACTACATTTTGTACCGATATTTTTCCTATGGTAGGTATATGTTATAGTGATCCGATCTGAATATATTATGAATTAAAAAATATTTGTGCAGCGAGTTTCATTCACATAGCTGAAAAACTAATGTCTAAAAAGAGCGAAGAAACAGACAGATAAACTTACTAAGATTGATAGGCTATTAAAACTGATCAGGAATATATATATATGTACATACTTAATGGAGTCTGAAAGGTTTTGTTCTCTGTGTTACATATATCAGTTCAAAATTATTGTACCCTTTGTCATAAAATATTAAAAATAAATCAACTCTCATTTTCTCTCTAAATCCAATTTTAAATCTGACATCGCACTCACTCGATGGCACTCCTTTCGTTTTCTTCTCACTCCATTGCCCAAAATTTTTCTCTACATCTGTTAATTTTATTTTTTTACTCAACAAATTAAAAACATTACAAAGCGCACACAAATATTTAATCCAGGAAGTTCAGAGACTTCAACTTATTCATAAAATCTGAATCTTTTATCCTGGGAGTTGGTCGCCAAGGGAAAAGGGACACACATGCCATTTAAGAAGATCTCTGGCTTTACGCTTCCAACATTAAACAGCAGTAACTGAAATCATCTAGTTTTGCCGAATCATTGGATACATGTGAACAATAACGTCGTTCCCTAGATAGATGACAAAAATTTAAGTAGAGTGAGCAATGTTGCCTATATGAACACCAGGGCGATATCGTACCAGGAGAGCAGAAGATATATATATTGCTTATCATGGCAAGATCAATACGAACACTTCTACTTACATAAGTACGACCCATTCGGCACGCTTCAATCAAGTTGTTCTCTGAGACTGTTATTAGGAATTTAAGCATTCTGATGAGTATCAAACGAAACAATTCAATACATCTAGAATCCTGGCAAAGCCATTTCCATGTCTGTTATTAGTGTTAATTTCCCCATCATTCTCTAAGAGACTTTTCTTATTTATCCTTTTTATCCTCTGTATTATTTACCCAGCCAAATTGATCTGTATCTTGTGGACATATGTATATATATTCCTTTATACTTGACACGCTCTGCTACTAACCATCTATAAAATAGTTTACTTTAAATTACAATCAGCTTTAATCAGTGATCAGTTCTCTGTTCTACAGTAAATATTATTATCATTTAGTTTGTGTCTTGTGATTCCTAACAAAGTGAAGTCAAACAAAATCAAAAGTGGTTAGAAAACAATGATAACTATCCCATACAGCAATATCATAAGCTCATGAAGCGGTAAAGGATAATTCAAGTATTCAAAGTCGAAGTTAAATTGTAATTGCAATTATTGAAAAAGAACTAACTGTGTGCGGACAATATTATTTTAATAAAACACACAATTATTATTCAAGAATTAAGGTAAATTAAAACATTCGCATTAAGCCGGCTCGAGGCCATTTACTTTCCACGGAAAACAAAAACAATTATTCACATTAGCATTAGAGTTTGCTGTCAACTCTAGGAATTGCAACGCATTTTCAATACTTCAACGCTAAAATTGGTTTGGAAAGCGAAAGGAAGACTGTTTTTTGTCAATTTGTGTGCATACTTGCAGGTTTTTTAACACTTAAGTCATTATTCCATTACAACCAGGCTATAAAATCAGATCTAATTGGATATACGTACATTTTGGGTATATTAAATCCGATTAGTAAAAGTTTATATACTTTATGAATATGAATGGAAATGAATTAACAACTTTGTGGTTGGCCCTCGTATGAAAAAAAAAAAACTGTAAAAAACTTGGCGACAACCAACAAACACTTGTGCAACAAATGACACTGATGTAATGAACTCAAATTAAATTATATGCAATTAAATTGAGTAAGTTTTCCTTTTGTTGCTGTTGTTGTTATTATTATTGCATGCTGCTAATGTACATTTATTTTGTCATGATGCTGCTACTGATTGATATGATTTATAATGATGTATAGAAAGTGTGTATATACGTACATGTACTATGTACACTGCCACTCAACTATACATGTTCAACATTTGCATGCACTTTAAATTGCTAAAACTTTTTAACCGAGTTGGCAAATTTTAGAAAATATTCAAATATTAATAATACCTACATAAAAAATAAAGTTATAATATGTTATAAATATATTATTTATACATTTGTTATTTATATCATATATAAATTATATTAGTTATTTATCATTATTTTGAAATGTTTGGATGTAATCTGGCTTAAATAAATAATTTAAAATTTGAAATTTTAAAAAATTTTACATATATGTCTATATATTAATTAATACTTCAGAATTTCAAAAAAAAAAATATATATATATATATTAATTGTTTTATAGTATAAATCACGTATAGCAATTATCTGACTTAAAAACCCAAAAGTAAAGACAAATTTCAATCCAAGAAATATTCAAAGTCGCATTGAATGCTTTCACAGAGTTGAAACTAAAATAATTATTTTGCATAAGAAACTATCGGTCTGGCAAAATAAAGAATAGTTCAAAATAAATAATAACAAACAAATTAGCAAACAAACTAGGTAAAGCCTTCCCAAATATACCTGGATTCTGAAAACTACATTTGATCTCCTTTACACATCGATGTAAACTCAAAAGAAATATTTATGCTAAGCATTATATCTTAATTTTCCTTTATTTCTTATTGTTTTTTCTTTTGCCAATTATTTATATATTGATTTTGTAATACAATGTCAAGTTAAATTTAAAGGATATAACAAATGATTCAACTGTTCAGGGAAAATATATTCTGTTTTAGATTAAATTAAATTGGTACTTTTAATTTTAATTTATTTTAACGGAATAATGATACCAAAAAATTTCATTGTTTATTTATAATCTTATATAAATTACTTTAATTTTAAATTTTCATCATTTGATGAAAAACTATTTCCATATTTCTCTGTAAGGTCAGACAAAACAATGTTTATTTTTATTTATTTGATTTCTGCATTCTTTTGTCCTTTGTTGTGTTAATAAACCGTTAGCTAAAATTGAGACGGTAAGCATTTTGTGAAGTCATTGCAAAAGTGCAGCAAAATCCGCCCTCGGCTATAGTCCGATTTCTTGCAAGGCAAGCAAAGTCGTTAACTTTGCCGCATCGCTTCGTCTCGAATCCACGCCAATTGCATTGTCATTTGGCCAAATGGAATGCACATACGATATGGTACATACAAGCGCATGTTTATGCATATCTAAATATATATACGTACAGTGAAAACTCCTATAACAGACACCTCACTTAAGCGCAAAAATTCTAATTTTATACATATTATAATTTTTTATGAATTATTAAACAAAAATTTTCTTAAGATGTAAAAGAAAAAAAAACATAGTATAGTATTTCATGGATAGTATGTCAGATCGTGTTTTATGAATCTCCCTCATTTTGTTACTATTTATTATACTTCTCAAAAAAAAATTCAAAACCTCTTAAAAAAAATATAAAACAATTATGTCTTCCTTTGGGCAAACACTTCTCCTGAGCAAACAGGAAAAAACAACCCCTCGCTGTCCACCCAAAAGGGTTTTCTCTGTATATGGTCATCAAGCCGCAAAATAGAGACCTAAAGCAAATTCCAAGAAAATTCTTTTCGGAAAAAGAACAGCAAAATCTTTACGAAAGTGATCATAAAGGAAAATATATGTATATCCCACGTATAAGTTCAAAAACCAGTTTTCTAAATAATTATTTGAAATTTTTGTAGTTTTTGATTTAAGTTAATTAATTGGCATTTGGCAAACCAAAAACTATTTTTGATTGTATAACAAAAAGAATTTGAATCAAGAATTTTAAAATCATTTCTAGTCTTCTTTCAGGATGTTTAAATTAAAATTTTTGATGCTACTAAATGATTTTCCGAGTAGAGTTGAATTCTAAAGTTTAGCAAAGCAGATTTTGGACAATATTTCTGTATTTCAAACAACACAGAACATCTTCCAAACTAAACATTGAAGACTAAATTATGGTTGGTAATTGGTAAATTGTTCAAGAATGATGACTAGGCCAGGACTTGATTGGCTCGATGGGAGGCAGGTGCCAAAGTATTTACAACATAGTTAATTGGAAATATAAACTCTTTCCCCAATACACCTTGCTACAGTATTAAAGGACATTACTAACAGAATCTATAATTACCTCAAAGAATGCACTTTACTAAAAAATATTTATAGGTCATGTAAGTTGGCATATACCTTAGAGCTAAAGGCTTAAATGTAAAAATTTGTTGTAATATTATTAGTTTCACTGTATTTAAATAATAAATAATTTAACAAATATTTATTCTAATCAATTTCGTTGAAATATAAAAAAAGAAAAAAAAAATTCTTTTTATGTTGTTTTAGAAATTGTTTTTTTATTTTGTCGCCCAATTTATGAAATTTTAAAAAGTTCTGTCGACCTAGATTTTAGGATCGATGGAAATTAAATAAAAATTGTGCATTTGATATATATCTTGGAAATTTTATATATGATTTATTAATTTTACAACCACAGCTCATTGATACGACTATTTTTGTAGACTCAGTTGTATGTAATTTAAAATTGTTTTTTAATTAATTTGATCAATTATTGCACAAAAAATGCAATGGAAATGGATAACTGTAAATATCCGACGACTGCCCACTTCGTGGGGAACAAAATATAATATTTATAACCAAATCCAAAGTTTAGCTGAATAGTTCATGACTTATAGAAACATTTAAGTAAGGTTAAGTTATATTTTAGTTGTGGGCTTTAGGAGTTAGTTGCAAGTTGCAAAATTAAAAATTTGACTAAACAACTTTAATATATGTACATATACAGACATACATATATATATACATATACATATAGGCCAACTTGTATGACCTTGAACATCAACTTACTAAGATTAAATTCAATTTCCACTGGTTTTAAGCTTTAATTCTTTATATTAATACTGGCATTAATTTTTCCTACAACATCGAACATATCCCTCTTAAGGCTAAGATATCAAATTTATGGGTGAAAGCTCGAATTGTGAATTCGGAATTAAGAATTGTGAAATAGTGTAATTACATATTCAACTTCAACTTTTAAACTGCAAAACTATAAGAACTGGGAAGAACATCAAAGCCCACGCTGGGTCTTGATCCGGGCACTCCAATAACCATAAAAAACTACATACAAACTGTGGCAAGACAATGTTAAGTTTCATTGAACTTCTGTTTAGACACATACACACACGCACACTAGCATAGAAAACAAGTGTATACATGTGTTAGTAGTGTATCGTCAACACAGATACAGACTATCTTTAGATACAGTTTGCCAGCATTTATCGGCTTTGGTGTGTGTGTGTGTGTAAATCCAAAGTGCACAACATGTCAAAATAATGAACGAAAATAACTTGTCACTTCTTAGGTATGTAGAGGAGAAACAGATATAGTGAAGAAAAGAGAAAGAAATGGAAAAGAAATGGAAAGAAACAAATAAAACGAGGAAAAGAGGGGAAAAGGTAGCGGCAGATTCCAATACAGAACAGACCCCAACCATGTCATTGCTCCCGGTATTCACCATTGGGCGCTCCTCCATATGGTTCCATATGAGGTTGGCGCTTCTCAAATTGTAGCCTACATTTGATTTGTCTATTTGTTTCGCTTGCTTGTCTTTTTCATCGTCTTGATTGACGCGTGTAAATTGACACCAAAATACAAAAAGGAAAAAAAAACACCCAAAAAGAATAATGAATATATTGTCGACGTTTGAATACCCTTTTAATAGTAAACTTTAGGTCGCATTACAGCTTGACTTAACAATCTTTCTTTATATACATAATCTTAATTTGAGTTGCAGCTACAAATTTTACGCTTTGAGGGAATAACTTCCATTGATCCAAATTGGCGGCTCTTTGTTTTTGTTTAGTACATACCTATAAAGTTGCAAGCGGAACCCGTAGACAATTGATTAAAATTGTTAAGCCCTGTTCTAATTGGTTTGAGGAGCTTCCATTGCCTTCATGCATGTTTGGGCCAAATTAATGGGGGCCCATGACCAATTGGGGGTAATTACCTCGTCTTGCCGATACTGGACCATGAAACCCGCTATTACACTAGATTTACAGTACCGTTGTTCGATCAGACACTTATGGGCGTAATGCAAAGAACTTCAATCAAATAAATATATATCAAATCAGTCGTGCCGAAAATTGCATACTCTTGCAGTTCTTGTCGCAAATATGTAAATAAGAGAACGCCCAGAATTAGAAGCCGCGACTTTCATGTTGTTTTTTGGGTTTAAATTCGGTTTATTTTAGCTAAAGTAAATCGTTACTAATGAAGAAAAACTTGGCGGGTGGTTTAAAGATAGAAATAGCATTTCCACGCCAAACAAACATTTTTTTCTGTCTGATTATTCCAACAACTATACCCTATAGTAATCAGATCTGACCAATTCTTAAACTTGCCAAACATATACATTTAAAAAGCTTATCTACCAAAATTTTATACACATAGCTTGAAAAATAATGTCTAAAAGCTGCAAAGGAAGAGACAGGCCGACGTGAGAATATCGTTTTGATGCTGTTCTCTTTGCAGAGATCCGTGAACTTTGCTCTAATTTCAATTATTCACTATATAGAATACAGGATAATCACCCGAAAGTCTAATTATTTGAATGCCAAAAATCGAGACACTCAAATAAAATTGATTTTCTCCAATAAAGTTACAAATTTAATCCTACTAAAAGGAATAAAGTTATTTCAAGTTGTTCTTATCAGATTCGATATCCAAATTATGTACAGAGTTCTTTATGCCCATACCGATTATCCGGATGAATTCCGATTACAATTGATCCGGATAATTAGGATTCCATCTGTATCTGGTGAATGAGAGATTTATAATGAGATCTTAATAGGAATTCGAATAAAAAGTATCCGAATAATTGTTTGGCTTAGCTGTCAATTTCTTCCCGATTCGTTGTTTTCACTCGATCATTTGTAATGTGAATACTGATTGACTACTAATCTATTCGGTTCTCTATATAAATTCATTTAGTATTCTCGCATAATATGCTACATTTATTCGAATATATTCAAATTGAGAATGTATTCATGCAGACCCTTTAGTACCTACATATATTTTTATTTTATTAGGTGAAAGAAATCTGATATAAGGAAATACTTAAAGATATTAAACATAACATACAAACATACGATATGTGTGTCTTCTTCTGCAGATGATTACAAACGGAACTGTATATATGTATGTATATAGAAAATATATTTTATTTTTTATTTCTAATTGCACTTTCCAAACACACACACACATATACTGACATTTGTGAATGTGTGTGTGTGTTTGTTATTTATTGGTTCCGGATAAATACATTGTTCAACTTGGCGGCTACTTAATTCCCATTGTAATTGCCTTGCCCGGCCTGGGCTCTGTGACTGCATCAATGACGTCAGAGTAGTCGATGGCCCCAAAAGGTTGAACCACTTAGTTTTGATCCACTTTCCATTGATTTCAGAGAGAGTTTGAGTTGCAATTTGCCGCCTGCTCCCTTCTCTTGCCCAGTGGCAGAGAGTAGAGTAGTCAGTCAGTCAGTCAGTCAGTTGGTCGCCATCTCGGTATAGCGTCGTCATCAGTGTCAGACTCAATGACAGCTAAGAGTGACATACACACATATATACAGAAGTAAGGAAAAAAAAAAATAAATAAAAACGTAGAACGTCGTCCAGGGCTGTCACTGACTGTCAGCAAGTGACAGTCCCACAGACCCCAATTTTTATGTTTCTCTTTGTAACTACACCCTTGTGAATAGGGTATATTGGTTATAATTAGCAGTTTGCAGAAATTGGAATAACAAAAAGTAATCAATTGTCCAGAAAAAGAATGAACTATTGTACTGATTTTTATTGAGCTCGCTTGATTATGTTTTTATTTAGGAACAACTAATGTTATGACTAATCAATATCGCAACAACTTATCATGGGACTGATTAAGAGACGTTAGAGTATACAAACTTCGACTGTGCGTTCTCATCAAAATATGCTCTCACAGAAGATGTAATAACTTTGTGATTACTTTCGCCATGCCCAGGCGCATATGTATGTATGAATAGACCGTCATACCATCGCCCTCTCTCCCCCCCGTCTCTCTATCATATGCCAAAACCAAGTTCCGTTTGTCATTGAATCTGCTACTCATGGTTGACCTGCTACTCATCTTTGACTTAATTATCTTCAATTAACTTCATTTTGATAACTGACAAGTGCTTCAAAAAGAAGTTTCTTTTTCTTTTGTTATATTTATTTTGAAAACTTTTAAGAAATTCTAATAATGGAAAACTAAATTTAATATGTGATTACTAAGCATATCGACTATATATGTATATAGGTAATACGGACATTTAAAAGAAATTCGATTTAATCGGTTTAGGTGAAATGTGTTCGAAATTGGAAAAATGCACATTAATGACTTGTGGAAATATGTTTCAGTTAAAGTCATTCTTCAAAAATTTGTTTTTTTTTTCCAAATGGTTGAATCATATTTTTTACTAAAAAGGAAAAAAGAAAAATAAATAAAAATACCTAAGAAAATGTTTTTGATATTTTATTAAAAGAAACAACTGCAGACTGCTGTGGATAAGGTTTTTTTTTCTTTAATTTAGTTTTACTTTATAACTGATATAAGTTGTTCCGATACCTTTGATTAGAGATTAAAGTGGAGGAGATTTACTTCGTGCTTATCTGAAGGGTTGAAGCGTGACTTATGTATGAAATGAACTGACCAAAAACGTAACTAATCTATATTAACTTGGGTAAAAGCAGCTCATTGAGGTGAACTGGCTCACTCGTTCTTTTTTTTCGAAGTGAGCCAACTCACTCATATCGCTCACTGACTCACTTGCAAAATGAGCTAGTGTGCCAAACTGAACTAGTGAGCCAAACTGAGCTAGTGAGCCAAAATGAGCTAGTGAGCCAAAATGAGCTAGTGAGCCAAAATGAGCTAGTGAGCCAAACTGAGCCACATTGAATGAACAAGCTCAGTGGCTCAGTTCACTGAGCCATTCATTTTGGCTCACTCACTCATGAGCTACCCATGTATAATCTATATGGAGAACAATCAAATTAGTACATACGCCTTTTTAAAACGCAGTAAAAGTACACAGAATGAGACAATAGGGAACCATAAGATCAGGAAAGGATCCAGAGTATATCAATAGCCAATATGAAAATTTGTGATTCTTAAAGATTCTCTCGTCTGTTCTAGTACTATAAACTATCAATGAACAAACTAGAATTAAGTCCTATTAGGCCAATGTGTGAGCCTTCTTTATCCAAAATGAAACTTAAGAAAACTTAAATTAGAAACTTTAATTTGGATAACCACCATCAATCTTCAAAGGATCCGGACTATCCACCAGCGATTAATTATAAGAAAAACATTTAAAGATTAAGTTAACAACTACTACTTTAAAAGCATTTCAATTCCAATTAGTACGAAGACTTTTCAGCAGGACAATATGAGCGTATAATACATTGTCTAGAGATACACGAATGCCCCTGATGAGGTGTCTGCCAATGAGTAGGTGGATCTATAAATGAGTTAAAGCTAAAGCAAAGGAAACTTTCTAGCTTTAATATCTCTCAAGTAGCAGAATTTCCCAAAACATCAAGGAAACTCTATTAAATATTAAAAGTGTTTCTTTCTTGTTAACGTGCTTATGTAAAACATAAAATAAACTTTTGTAAAATTTTAAAAACAATTTCGGAAACAAATAATGAAATAAGTGCTGTGAAAATTAATCGAAAACACAAAACATGAAATTTTTTAATAGAAATTTATGTAAAATAACTAAAAAAAAAAAAAAAAAAAAAAAAAAAAAAAAAAAAAGTATATATCTATCTCAATCTTAGGAAATACTAGTCTGTAATTGGCGAAAAAAAATAGAAACTTGGAATATATATACATATGTATACATATATAGGTTTCGAAAACGATACTTCGATAAGAAATAAAGATAAAATGAGAATTAATTTCTTCATCAATATATTACATATGATTGTGTAAACAATGATTAACATTAATATCACAAATGTATTGTATACACACGTCTCAATCTTATCTCATTTAATCAAATATGTTTTCATTATGATCGAAATGCGAAAGTGTTGAGGTAAGTTGACAGGTTTGGCTGAAAGTATTGCAATATCGAATAAATTGGACAACAACCAGTTAATTTAGGGTGAGGGCAGCAGCAGATGATGGCAACTGCGACTAAGACGATGCTGTGAACGACAACGATGACGAACGTTGGAAAAACAGAATGGTTGCGCATTCAGTATCCATAGATACATCTACTCTCCCTATTCTAGGTATGCCAATCATTCACATTGTGCCAGCTTCTCCACCATCCAACCAATCATCCATATGAGAGATTCCCAATTAAATTATGGCATATACATGTGTGGGTGGGTGGCACTTGCGTGGGTGTGGTCAAAGAAGAAATCGATGACAACTGGGACAAAACCATGGTTTCTGCATGTGCCTGAAGTTCAGCTCGGGTACGGCAGGGCGAAATAACAAACAATCAATGACCGATCTACTTTACTCTATCCGCTTAACATTTCAACCGTTGTACTCGACAATTGCAGCATTGCATAAATGTTGCATGCTACATAAACCATGGTGCATGCCGCAAGCTGATTTCATTTTCAGGCGAATGTCAAAGTCAACGATTGTTGTTCATCGCATTGCGGGGAGGGGCTGCCAGTGTTGTGTGTCTATGTGTGTCTGTGTAGAGAAAAGCGCCAATGTGGAAAATTATTTCGATTACAAAGTGATAAACGACAATTTGCCAAGAGGAGTAGGCGAAGGGGAGGGGATAGTCGTCCGGTATGGGTGAGTAAAACCAGACATGAATGGATTGAATGGGCATTGCCCATATTTGCCTGGGTGTGTTTGTTGGTGCTTATTTAGTTCATATTGCAAAAACTTGTTCAGCCGCAACCCTCGAGTCCAGTGTACATGCCCCTTAAGTTTGCAAACAATCAAGCCCAACTGACTGACTATTGGACATATACACATACATAATATATATACCATGTACATATCTTTACATACATATATATATACCCATATTTTTCAACCCAATAAGGGAAAAACGAGAATAAATAAAAAGTATTATAGAACATACATGAAGTATTTTATGGCGTCGTTACAAATACCGATTGATTATTAGTTCAAATGTAATACCGTCACTTTATTTCTTTTCTTATTAATAAAAGAAATATAGTTAGATAATTTGAACTCATTCGAAACAAAAGTTTTTCAAGTTATAGATTCGCTTTCGACCATCATATAAAGTCTGTGGCCAAAATTGGCTAAAAATCTTTGCACTGATTTCGCCCAAAACTTTACATCTTTTTTTAAATTTATTTTTTTTTAGACCTATACCAAAAATTCAATTTTTATATATTTTCAAATCCTTATACATATATAATGTATAATTTTCTAAATTTCGAATAAAAACACAATAAACTCAGGTGGCAAATTTTTCTGAGATGCCTGGAGTTTTACTCAACATTGCTTAATAATGTACAATTAGACTGAAAACTATTTAACAAACGTTTATTTTGCAAAACAATTACAATTTGTGTAATATTTATGTAAATATTTTCAAAAATATAGAGGGAATAAATCAAATAGATAAAAAATATCATCCACTTTACTCCACTTTTTCTTCTTAATTTGAAAGAATTAGCTAAATTTATGTTTTCGGGCAAGATGGTGATAATAATTGTCATTGGAATAGAATTGGATGTAAAACATCGATCAACAACGGATAAGTTTTATTTATTTTATTCATTTATTATCAGAAATGCCATTTAATGGCCACATATTAAGAGCTTTAAATCGTTTATTTTTTTTTTAAATATATCCCTAACTCAATTCTAGTCTCTTGGCAAAGTAACTTTCATTAGTTATTCCATAAATCAGATATTCATAATTCATACTCAATCACGCTCTCTCTCGCTCCCTCTTTCTTTCGCTGTCTGTCTCTGTCCCTCTCTTACTCCCTCTCAGTTTCTTTCTCTATCTGCTTGAGGTGCAACTATTGAGCATGTCAAGAAGTAAAAGTGAAATTTAACACACAATACGAAAAAAAAAAAAAAAGAAATAATAAAAATAAAAAAAGCAACAACATGGCAATACAAATTGTCGCCGCTTCTAAGCCAGAGACAACAACAAAAAAACAGGTAAGAAAGAAAAAATATGCACGATAAGGTGAAAATAACCAATTTTATGGTTAGCGGCTTTTTATTTCTATTTTGTTTTGTTTTCTTTTTGTGTGCTTTGGCAAAAGGAGTCCATTAACTTGGTGCAAAAGCTTGCAGCACATAAAAGCAAAGTATTTCTGATTGTATTTCGTATATGTACATACATATGTATATGTATGCATGTACATATATCAATTTGATCAGCTAAGATTATATAGTCATTTTGTGGCTGTTCTGTCAGAAATCCATAACGATCCAACCAATGAATTTCTCTTTGTATAAAAAAAGTATATATCATATCACTCAAACTGAACATAACAGGGAAAATATAATTCCAAGACAAACAGTTATTAGAATCTTTTTTTTAAAAGCCTTCAAAAACACACAATATATGTACATATATTTGTTGTTTTTGTAAATTTATATAAAATTGTTTAATTTTAAAGAACTACATATATGCAATTTCACAGCTGAAGAGCAAAGCAAATATTCTGTAAAAATGATTATTTCAAATATTAATGAAACATAAATGTTGTGAAAGAAAACAAGTGTAAAGAAAAAATTTGCATATATCCCATAAAGCGATTAATCGATTGTAAATGCTTTTTATTTTAGTCATATGTCACGGTTTTTTTTAAGATATTTCTTTTATATTTTATTATTTTATTAAGAAAAAAATCCTACATTTAATTTACAGTCTTTAATGACTTTAATGTAATCAAAAAGTTTACATATATAAAATGTTTATTGTAGTAAATACACGAAAGCATCTGAAAGGGTATACAAAATTCGTGAAAGCGAAATTAACCCGGCTCTATGGTTTCTTGAGTTTTGGCGTCTAATTTGAATATTAAACAATGACCAGCGCAAACATATTTATATAAACATATGTATGTATGTACATACATATGTATAAAAAGTATTTTAACATGGAACGCCGACTTTGAAGAACTCTGCAATTGTGCTCTATAATTGATCTTGGAAGAAAATACACACAGATATATAAACATACACATATACATACATACATTGTGTTGAATCAAAAGTCATAAACATTTTCTGTGGCTATACAATAGACAATGAGTGCAAACCCATTTACTTGGATGTTTGAATTAGTTATTGGATTAAATATTCAAATTCATAAAATTTGACAATGTTAATATGCTCTTTTAACCCAAAGATGCAGGGTGTATATATTATATATATACTTATATATATGTACATATGTATATATATATATATATATAAATATGTGTATATTTACGATTTGATGAGGCGCGCATAAAATTACTTTGCGCTTTTTCGCTCGCTTGCTTTCGCCCAGCGTTGGCGCTGGCATTTTGACATTTGCACACATGACCGACCGCGCGTTGCCATTGTCATGAGTAACCTATTGGCCGGCTGCATCTCTTCTGTTTCTTCTTCTCTTTTTCTGCTGCTTCGTCTTCGGCTCTCTGCAATTAGTCTGGCATTTTGTTTCATAATTGCCACATGACACGCATAAGTAGCTCCCTCAAATGGAAACGAAACGATCCAATTGGATCCAATCCAATCCAAGCCGCCGGCATCGCTGTAATATTATTTCGCCATTTCGCCTTGCCGCATCGTTAAAACTCGAACCTCACCTTATCTTATTAGAATCCAAAAAGAATAATTCTGTAGAGCATTTCAAAATATATGATATATCCGACATATTATTTCTTTAACTTCAAAATTTGATTATTATTATATTTTATTTACCAATTTCGTGAGTTGAATTTTACCATACTAAAAGCAGGATAAAGTACATTGACCTTGTAATACTCTAAAAGGAATGCTTCTATCGAAAACTCAACAAAGATACTTTTTTTTTAATAAATTTTTGTAAAAGAATTTCTTTAAGAAGCTAAGAAGGAAAGGATTTTTTAAATTAATTAATTTTAAATATTTAGTTTTTGTTTAATTCTAGCTTTTAATCTATTACCTTAAGAGGTTCTGATCTAACCAAAGTCAAAAGTTAATAATAATATGCATATTATACTAGGATTCTATTTGCTATTTCCATTCTCAAGCAATTTCAAACTATCTGAAATTTGACCAAAGGAATTTTAAAATACATATATGTATGTATGTTTGTATGTAATGTAATATGGATTCTGTTTTCTTTAAAATATTTCCGTGTTGGTGTACAAATTCTCTGTACACTACATATACGCAAATATGTTCGAGTATTATCCCATACCAACATAAATTGTTGCCTAGTTTTGCATGCAATTTTGCTATTAGGCAATCACAAACGAGCACAAAAAAAAAACTATTTTAAATTTAAAAAAAGGAGAAAAAACAGGTGTCTCACAGACAACGGTGTGTGGGTGCGTGAGTTAGTAAGAGTGTGAGTGAGGCTCTCCCATAAGTGGCGCCATGTGGGAATCTGAGGCTCGAGTCTGGCTTAAGTTTTCTATTGTTGTGCTGCTACTACTTGCTGCCTGTTGCATGTTAATTAACAATTGCAACCAGTGGCGGCGGCACAGAAACTCAAATTCTCAGTCTTGCCCTCTCTTCTTCACTCAGTTGCATGCCAATTGTTGTTGTACATTGAACTTTAAATGACCGCCACAGAAATGCAACATGTTGCCGTTGTCTACGACATATAATAAAATAACAAAAAAATAATAATAATAAAAAAAAAGAAATGATAAGTGGCAAAATGTAAATGAAAATTAGCTTGTAATTGCCAAACCGGAAAAAAAAAAATAAATGCAGCCATGTAGCAACGGAAAAAAACTGCAAGAAAATATAAATTTTCTTTTTACAAATTTTTTATTTCCCTTTTCAAATTGTGTAAAATGTTTGTCGACATTTCGAAAATCAATTGCACTGCGGTTATTCAGTACGAGCCAAACAAAAAGTGAGAGCTCAAACTTATAAAAAATATATATTTCTTATTTGATAGTTTTGATCTTTTTTCTTTTTTATAATTACGGTATCAGATTTTCATTGCACTTTTACCAAATCATTATAAAATTGAACGAAATTAAAGACAAAACCAAATGCAACTACATAATTGTTTTTACGAGTATTTAGTATTTCGAGAGGGAAAATTCCTTGTCAATTGTGGATAAAAAACATAGCTATGTATATACATAATAAAATTAATAGGTTTGAAAGAAATCTATAGATAACCTAACAAACAAGTAAATAAATGTATAAAAATGTATTGTTGAATGATATCCTGGTTAAACTCTTTATGCATATGTATAGAAAAGATTTACAAATATTTTAAACTGGCAAATGCTAAAAACTTTCACTACGAATCAGAAAACCCAAAACGAAAACGCCAGAGAAGAAGAATAAAGAAAAATGAAGGAGAACACACTGACACACACACACACACACACACATACAAATGTGTCAAATCAAATTTAGCTCTGTCTCAAGACGTCGGGAATCGGTATCAAAATGTACGACTGGCCCCAACCTCATATAATTTGTATGCACCAAACATCGCTTTATAATAATGTCTGGAATTTTCAGACATAACATTGTTTGCATAGACATCGGCTAGTTCATTGGACTTGCCAAACAGTCGACCAACCTCACTTTTGTACAAATGTATATATGTACATATGTATGTACATATGTATGTACATATGTATGTACATATGTATGTATGCACATATGTATATGGGCATTTCCACGACATAACATAAAGGAAAACCAAAAACTTAGCTAAAAGTCTTATCTGCATAGTACTGATTTCGACTTCGAAGTTCTGCAAACTGGTTTATGTCTTTGGTTAATTATTTTCTTATAAAATTAAGAGTTTCGAAAATTATTAATCGTTTATTGCAATTAATAATCGGGGCCATATATTAATATAGCATCCTTCAGATGTTAGGTTACGTATTAGATTAAGATAAAACTAGAAAATTGTTGTTGGTCTTATACACTATATAAGAGATTAAACAAATAGATGAACGTAAAATAAAAATATCAAAGAGGCTAACTTCGGCCCTGCCGAAGTTTCTATACCCTTGCAGTTTTAAACTGTTTAATTATTTTATTTAAGCACAAAATTTAAAAATGATTGCCATAAATATTTTAGAAAACAAAAAAACCGAGCAAAAAAGATTTTCTAAAGTTCGCCCTAACAGAGAGTCGAACCAACGCCTACAACTACTACGCCATCGAGCTGATTGTTTGTGCTTCAGCTATTTCGACATACATAGCAAACGCTTGACATCTCGCTCTTTCAGTTTCGTTCTAAGCAAGAACACAACGCAAATATTTCACCACACCGCGTGGTGAATGTTTTTGTTATATAAGGAATTACATTTAATTAATTTATAGTGATCCGATTTTGTTCAAATTTTTTATAGGGCGTTTGGGTACAAATCAAAAATAAATACAATAACAAAAAAAAAACAATAATTTTATATAATTCTTATTTGGTCCCGCGCGGATTCGATGTAGGGTCTTTTGTGTTTGTACGGCAGATTTCTTGGAATTTGTTTTTGTTTCTTCGCTGCCAAAGAAAATTGCTTATTTTACTCGAGGTACATCCACGGTTTAGTTAATAACTCCGGTGATAATTATCCGATCCGACTAATTGTTAAACTTGGTCTGGATAATCGATTAAGAAACTTAACTTTTCATGTTTCAACCATGTAGCTTAAAATTTAAGCTCGAAAACGCATAAACAAACAGACAGACGGACAGACAGACATGTCTCAATCGACTCGGGTGTTGATGCTGATCAAGAATATATATACTTTATGGGGTCGAAAATGTATATTTCTATGCGTTACAAACATTTGACCAATTTTATAATACCCTCTGCAGGGGTATAAAAAAACTAAATTTGTTATTAAATATTACCATTTATTGAAGTTGATTTTATGATCAGTAGCCTACAAATAATTGTAAAGAGAGGATACTCTTAGACATAAACAAATTAAAAGCTAAAACTGGAACTGGAACTTCCAACGACTTGCAATTACCGCAAGCTTAATTTTTTTTAAAAATTAAACCAAAAAGATTAACTTTTTGAATTGCGCTGTCTGATATTTTGTTAAAGTGCAAAAACAAAATGCCTTTTTCAAACAGCAGAGACAGATATAGGGCACATAAAAATAAAAAGATAAAGAGAGAGAGGGAGAAAGTGAAAGTTTAAGGCAAAAAAAAAAGGAAAATCGAGTGGTCCATAACTTACAAAAACCAAACTGTTGTGTAGAATATAGACTGCGGCCTCTGCTACTAACTTTAAAACAAAGGTGTAAAGAAAATAACCGTAATGACCGAAAGTGAAACATTTTACAAATATTGTGACAGAACAATTTTAGTTCAGTTCCTTTAGTACATTTTTGAGCAGACTGCAAAAATTTGAAGCGATTTTCCCCCAACTTGCTTTGTGAAAGTCAGTGCACATTGTCATTTGAAATCTATTAGACTAATTTTTTTCAGTTGTAGGGGCTTGTTTAGTTTTAAGATTGTTTTTTTAAGATATAAGTTAAGATATAATCTTAATTTTAAAGATTGGTTTTTTTAGTTTAACGTATGTTTTACGGTTTTAAGCGTTGATATTTAAGTATAAGTCCATTTTTGTTATTTTGTTCTAAAATGTGCCACAAAAATGAATAAATTTTTTGTAACTAAAATGATTAATATTTTTTCAACAAACATGCATAAAATTTGTTGTAAAAATTCGAAATAGAATCAATCCCCTTATAAACTAATACATTTTGATTTTATTAATAAATTTAATTTTATTTTTGTTCGGAATGTTCTAGTAATTGATTCACTATTTTCTGAGTCATAACGTAATATTTTTGAATACAAATTCCACGTTTAAATAAATCAATTTATATTGGCCACTGCTTCGATGAAAATTCATCAAAATATTGTACATTGTGATCGAATTACCTCGCTCCCTTAATTGAATCAAAAAACACACTTATTCACGTAAACTGAAATTTTATATATGGATATGACCAGATCCATGAAAGAATTGATAAGAAATATACATATGTATCAACGTTATAAAATTGTACATTTTTTCTTCCATGACTTACAGAAAAAAAAAAAAAAACAAATCTCTATACTCGAAGCAAACAATGGGCCCAAATAAAAAATTATTTCAGTGAAATATTAAAGATATGGGAAAAATGCCAAACAGAAGTAGTCATAAAATATACAATCAATATAATAACTCAGTGCATGGAAATATTTGGATTTCTCAATCCATTGATACTTGAAAACAATTTTGATATTCGAAAGATTTTTTGCATAAAGGATTATAATCATTAATATTTTTTTTTTAAATAAAAATATATATTTAAGTTGCAAATAGTTTAGATATTTTAGAATAACTTTCTTTAGAATTTTGTTTCCCTTAAATTAAATTAGATTTTATTAGGACCTATCGTATGCATTTTATTTTTTTCTGTGGCAACTGTGGCCCACTGTGCGATAACAGTAATAGCATTAGCAACACCAGGAGCAATCGGCACTGTGTTTTTTTTTTTTTAATTATTCATCATTACTTTGTTATAATGATGCTGGGCTGCGGTTGAACTTATCAGACAAGAATATTTACTTGGGAATCGGAATTTTTCCTATTACTGTGAGCTTGCACCAGCATTCGGCATGCGGTTGGAATGGAGGCTTACTCATTAATATTAAGAAGTTAACCATTTACTTCGTCTTATCAGTTGGAGCCAGCAGACGCATTCAAATTTGACATATGTATGTATGTATGCGCTCACGACTATGTTAGAGCTATCAGCGGCGTTGAATCGATGAGCCAATTTTAAAGTTCAATCTATTTGGGCAAGGGGATCTTTACATTTGGTTTGGTTCAATTCACTCAACAATCGAGAGCCCTTTGTAGCTACTCGTATGAGTATTGTTTAACGATTTTCTTCAAGTGTGTCTTTTGTTTTCAGGTCTGTGTTAGTCTATGTATCTCTCTGTTTGCCCAACATCTCGTTGCTTGTGTGCCTGTCCGCATGTCTTTCTAATTGTGTGTCCGATCTGTCCGCTTGGCATACAGACAGCTAGACGCATTACGCAGATAATCAAACAAACAAACAAATAGGCACAAAGCAAAAGAAAACAAAATATAACGCAACAAAAACGCACAATGCACAGTGGGACGGAGGTCTAGTTTAAATTTTGCCATATTAAACTCAGACAAAAAATGTTTTTCTGGAATTAAGTTTAGTCTCTAAAAAGTTCTCCCAAAGCAAATAGTCCATAAATTTAGATTCTATTGGAGCTATACACTTGATATTACCTGCACCACATGTATAACAAATTATCAACCCATGCTGATCCAGATGTCTTTCGCATCCATTTCACAACATAATATGAAATCAATAAATTTTCAATACAGATTTTTCCATCAACTCACCTGGAAATATAAGACAAAAAGATATATATTAGTATAATCCATGAAGTAAATGCAAGCTTATACATACTTGTATTCAATTTTTAATCTAAAAAATATTTTAAATTTAATTTAACATTTTTGAGAATTAAAGAGGGGCAATATTCACGGTGCTACATAAAAAAGAAAGTAATGGTAAAGGAAAGGATCTTTTTCTATAGTTTGTTTTGTTCGAGTATTGAGAAACAGAGGTCTAGTTTTTTCCGCATGTCTGTTTGTTTTTTTGTAGTTTTTCCACCTGAAACTCGGTAGATAAACTTTTTAGTTATGTACACGTTGCAAGTTTCAAAGTTGGTCGAATCGAACTACTACAAGATATAGTCATTATTAGGCCTTTGCCCAAGTTGGAACTCGATCGGGTAATTATCAAGGAATTTAAATCAATAAAATAAATATTTAATAGAATCAATTTATCATCATATTATAAAAGTATAGTGTTTTAAAAATATACTGTAAAAATTTGCTGGCGAAATTCCGAGTATATCTATACTTAGAAGCCATTACAAGGTCAGGTAGTAGAACGGTGGGTTGGTTGAAACTTTAAACGCGTTTATCTCGAAAGTACTTTTTATGGGCTGGTGAAGCTAAATGCAAGAAAACGGTTCGACCGATTTGTCTGAAATTTTAACAGGTCATTCTGAATAGTACTAGCTCTGGTTGGTACTAGAATAAATAGTTTCCGAATAATGTTTCTATTTTTTTTATTTAAAAAACATTGCAAAAAAGACTCATTTTCAGAATCCTGATTTGAATTACGCACAATTTTGTCAATTTTATCTTTTTTCTTTTTAAACTAGTACCCGCTATAACTATACTTATACTTATTGAAACGCTGTCTTATTTTTTTATCTTTGACCAGAGGGAGAGACAAAATCATCTTCATCAGCGAGGCACAATTTTTTAGAGAGAAGGATTTCAGCGCCATTTTTTTAATAAAAATAACAAATTTTTCTTATCTTAATTTTCATTTTTCTGTAGTTTATAAGTAATAAAATAAGTGGAAAAAAAATTTGAAACCATTACTCATTCCTATAATATAAAAAAAATTTTTTGAAAATAGGTTAATTTTGATGCCGCTAGACCACCGGGTCCCCTTTTTTCAGCCAAATAATACATACGTTATAGATTATTATAGAGAGATTATTAAAGCGAGATGGTATATACCATATTGACTTTAGCTTGATTTTATAATAGGCAGAGATCAGCCTTTCAAATACTAGAGGAGCGAGATGTCACTGGTAAAATATATTTTATTATTATTTTCCAATAAAAGTTGCAATTTTTCACTCAATTCTATATAACGGTAAAAGTAAATATATAGTCGAGTGATGCCTTCAAGGGTATTTTGGGATATTTTGACAATTTTAGTTTGTTTTTGCATCCCATTTTCATTTTGTGGCAATTTATACTTGTTCTCTAAAGAAACCTGAAATCTGATCTAATGTTTTATATTATAAAAGTTTCGTTTTTGTTAGTAAAACCACTTTCGGATCTTCAAATTTGAGACTTTATTATGTGTACGAGTGGCGATAACAACTAAAAGTGTTTGATAATCACTTAAGTGTTTAGATTAAATGGAACTTTTAATATTGTATTGGTCACAAGTGACACTTATTCGCACTCTCTCCCTCTCTCTCTCTCTCTCTTTCTACAGGTGTCTCACTTACTCACTAACTCTCCATTTCGTTTGGCCCCGTAACACAGCGCAGCAGTAACCTTGACAATGGCAATTTAAACAACCAAAAAGGCAAACATGTATTTTTGTATATTGTTTTTATTATTTTTTTGGTCTGTTGATAATCGGTTGCTTGAAAAAAAAAAAAAAAAAAAAAAAACAACAACATCAACAAGAAAGTTGAGCTAACTTTAACCCTGACGAATTTTGTATGCCCTTAAAAAGCTTTTCTTATTTGGATATTTGTGTTATGAAATAAGCAAATCTATTTTAATTTTAACAAAACATGTATATACATAGTTATCTGATTGTGGTATTTCCGCTCAAAAGAAGCCTAAACCTCTTCTTTAATCTAGATGAATAGACCGACAAAAGTACCTATCTAATGTCGACACATCAAAAAGTAGAAAATGCTTTTGTTGCAAACTTTTGTCCAAAAATAAATATACCCCATTTGCAAGAGTATAACGTAAAATAGGGAAAATACTAAAGAGAACCAAAAAACAATTGATATGGCTTATATATAGTATGCATAATGGAGCAAAATTACGTGCGTCACCGGATGTCATATAAAATTCTCAAGTATAACTGCCGATATTATGCCCACATATAATAAAAATAATACAGAAACTGAAAAGAAATTAGTAAACTTCCATATCTCTCTCTCTTCTCTCTCTCTCTCTCAGTCTATCTCTGTTCTCTTACAAGCACGTTTATTGGTATTATCAATTCCACATACATGCTTATCTCTACAGTCCAGTCTCGGCCGCACTTGTCCAGTCCACTTTAAGGCTCAGCGCCCAGTCTCAGTTCCAGTCGAGTCAAAATTAAAAACTTAACACTAAATCTAGACACAAAGCAAAACTGCCGCATCAGCAGGTAGAAGGCAGCAGGCAGTAGGCAACACCACACCACACCACACCACAACCACTAACAAAAGAAAACCCCCTTCAAAAGAAAGTAAGAAATTTCAAATTTATGGCGCGTTCATTGTCGTCGACGTCGTCGTCGTCGTTGTCGTTGTCATCGGAGTCATCATAGTCATCATAGTTGATCGTTTACTATGGGTCGTGAAGCGGGCGAATGGAAGCCATGGCAGCGGGAGCAGTAGCGGGAGCTACTTGTTTTTTTTTTATGGCTCTTGATTTGGCTACGTTTGAATGACTCAAGCAAAACAATTGTATGCCCAAGTCGATCTTAATTGTGATACCCTTTATTTTTTGCCATGATAGAGTTAACTCTGCGATGTCATTGAATTTGCATACAATAATTTATAAATTTTTTATTTTCACAATATTAAGAATGAAATCTCCAAAGGCATCACATAGCCAAAAACGATGCTAATTATGGACGTACACGGACTTTAAAAACGATCAGTTTCAGAGAAACACTTTAAATTTTGACTCATTGATTACTTGGATTTGAGCAACAGACATTCTAAACATTCATCACTTTAAATATTATGCTCAAACATTATGGGTTACTTTTCAAAACTCTTGGCCATCAATTAAATGACAGCCTAAATTTGTTAATTTTATGTTTTAACATAAAAATGAAATAAGTAGCTTTTATATAGAAGGGTATATTAAAGTCTGCATAGCATGTAAGTAGTACATACACTTAGTATATATAATTCATTTTTTTTTTTTTTGATCAATTGGCAATTAAGCCCCCCTTCCCACCTTCATTCCTTCTTTCCCACTCGATCAACCTTTGCAAATGACCTAAATTTTGTGCAGAATTTCACATTCGAGTGGCTGTTGGCTGTTGACTTCCATTGCTACTGCCACCGAATGACTGGCTTACTGGCTGGCTGACTGACTGACTAACTTCCAGTTTGACTTTGACTTGGGTTCGACTTGACCGGGCATGGCATGATCTGCGCCCTGGTGTACCCTGGGTCTGTTGCCATGGTCTGGTCTGGTCTGCTCTGGTCTGGTTTGGTTTTGGGGCGCACACTTGTCGTGCACCAATTGCTCAACCCTGCGGAACTCACACACACACATTTATACACATACATAAAGTTGCTTTTGTTGTTGTAACTAATTGGAATTTAATTTGTACATTAATGCAACTGTGAAACTTGCAATGTACAAACAACTTTGAATATTAAGTTGATTTCTTGTTGGTTTTCATTTGTTTGCTTTATTTTGTTTTTCTGTTTTTTTTTTTTTTTTTTTAGCACTTTTACTTTTTTTTCGTTTTTGGTTTTTCGTTTTTATTCAATTTCATTTGCAATTATTTTCGGTCAGTCCGTCCATCGGTCCGCCGTCCGCCATTCGCTGCCCTTCACCCAATCGAAGTTTTGTGGTTGATTGCCTTTGCCTTTGCCGCTGCCACAATTTCTGTTTATTATGTACCGTTTGTTGTCCGCTCGTCCGTGGCATGATTTCACCTCGAATGTTGCATACATTTTGCGGTTTAAATGTATGTTTGTTGTTTTTATTTGTTTATTGAACTTTAAAGAGGAAATAAGTTCAAACAGTATATTTAACTACATTTTAGCCAATTACGTGATCCTTTACAGCAGCAGAAAGGAAGCAGAAAGGAAGCAGAAGTCGTCGAGTTTTCATCCTACCGATTTGAACAAATAAATTTAACAAAATAGCTTTCAAAATAATAATCGTCTACTTTTTGCCCAATGTTTTATGTAAGTTTGTGACTTTGCTTTTAATATGCAAAATAGTCAGTAGGTTAGTTGTCCCATTTGGCCAGACCAAAATTGGTAAGACATGCCTCGTTGACATTATAAGCTAAAATGGATTCTATTTTTTGTTTTTTGCACTCTGAAAATGAAAACTTTAATTTGTTTATACTCTTGCAACGAAACGGTATATTCATTTTGGTCATTTCCTGCTATATAAGGTATATCTATACATATATACATATATTCTTAATTATAAAGAAATCTGAGTTTATAAAGTCTTCAAATGTGTTAAAAAGTTTTCATATACACTGCAGGTCATCAGGTTAGACCCACTTTCACGTAACTGATTTCGATTTTATTCTTGCCTAATACTAATAAAGCTGAAATATTTTCCATTTTCGTTTAATAAAATTCTGTATTGAAATGTAAAAACAGGTCTTTTTTCTTAAGATAGCGTTAAATAATATTTTAAAAACAAATATATCTTGGTGTCAATCTGATCAGAAAAGTATATATTGATTACTTTCGTTCAAGAATAGAATTTTAGATTGTAAGATATTTAAACTCCAAAGTCTAACTGTTATATATATGTATCATTAACTTGCCAAATAACGCCAAGGGTATACAAACTTCGTCATGGTCGCAAATGGCCCAGCCTTCTAGTTTTTTTTTTTTTTTTTATCTTAATTGACTGTTGCTTTATTTGGGAATATTAAGATGACATTTCCTACGCGCAAAAGCGTATATACATATGTACGTATTTGTATACTTGTATATGTCTAGTACATATGTATATAGTATGGTTATATGTGTATATTTGCAGATTTAAATTTTGCTAGGCCAAATACCTTCTTTTTTTCGTCCACATAGTAGTGTATGTTGTATGTTTGCTAAGCTTTTCTCTGTTTTCAGTATTTAAGTGTTGTCAAGGATTATAACTAAATAGGATTAATCTATATACATTTGTAACGAGGTACATATAAACATACATATGAGGTATACAGATATTTTTATAAATATACATACATATATATGTATATATGACCTGAATTTCTCTGTTGAAAATTTCGGAACCAATGTAAACTCATGAAAGAAAACCTTGCCTAATATTTATCACTAAAAATTTAAGTTAAAAGTTCAAATTAATTCTAATCGATTTTATAAGAAGTTTATAAAGAACCAGAACATTATATGTATGGGCGATCAAATATTGATTTTTTAAATTGTATTGTAAGTTGGACAAAATGAATATTTGTCACTTTTTTTTTACATTTTAGATTACTGTCAAAGAACAATTTGTGTTAGTTATTCAAAACGATCGATCTATATCTTGAAACCCCATTTTGTATATCAATAGGTGCAGTTAAACTATAAAATAGGGTATTACAATCTTCTGATTCGGTTTCTTCTTAGTTTATATGGAATTCGTCATTGGAGTTTGGAAAACAAACTTGATGCCATGACATCAGAGATAGATTGATATTTACTGATTTTTGCCCAAATTGGGTTAGTTGTGTTCAATTCCCGTTTTGTCGGGATTGCCCACTGGCAACGGTGTGTGCACCCACCCGAATGACAAAAACTTTATACATAGATGCACACTAAACATTTGTGTGTGAATATACTATGTATATATATCCCATATATACAGTGAAACCTCGATATAACGAATCTGAAGGGAACCAGAAAATTGTTCGTTATATCTATTGTTTCGCTATATGTACTTATTTGTAAAACCTTGGTAAAATGAAATTTAAAGAAATCTGAAAGAAAATGCGTTATAAATTACCTGTTTTTACCTGTTTTTACCTGTTTACATTAAAGTAATGATAGATCTGCACTGAAGTATGGTGGATATTCAAAATAATTATACATTTTTTCAATTTGCTTTTATTAAAATACTACAGCTTCCTGCGCCTCAAAAAAATTTGGAGCTTTTCAACCATTTGTTGAGCTCCTTTGTATAGAAACAATTAAAGTAAGACATTGTTATGCTGAAGTTTGGGATAACGGAACTGTAACGGCTTGCCACAAATTTGATTTTGCCTTATTTTATTTTCGTTGTATAGAGGTGTTCGAAAAATTGCTTCGCTATTTAGAGTCTTTCAGACTCAGAAATTCTTCGTTATAGCTATGGAGCATTTTTGTATGAAAAAGTTCGTAAAAGCGAGATTTTTTCAAGGGACTTAAATAAAAATTCGTTATATTGAGTTTTTCGTTATAACGAAGTTCGTTATATCGAGGTTCCACTGTACATACATACATATGTAAATACGTATATTTATGAGCACTTACACAGCAAAATCCAACGCGACTGATAAATATAAATATAATTAACACATTTTTCATTGTTTGTATTCTTTAAAAAACATATTCAATGTTTATCAAATTGAAGAGTTTTAAGCTGGTTTTTTTTTTTTTTTTTTTTTTTTTTTTTGCGAAATCGAATGTTCAACTGCAAGCTTTGGATACAAAACTTCCGTCTTTTGCTAAAACAGCACAAAAATAGTTTTTGATAATTAAATAAAATAGATAGCCCGGACAAAAACTTGCGTACTTTACTATATTGTATTTATTTTATTTTACGTACAGTCGGTCACAGCTTATTTGACCCACCCAAGAAAACAAAATTGAATCAAGTATATCTTTTAAACGGAGAAAGGTAACAACAAAATTGAAACGCAGAATTTTCAGTTAATATATGAACTAAAGAATACGTAATTCATTTATCTTAATTTATTTATTTTTTTTTACAAAAAAGAGCAAAAACTAGAAAAAGTCGACATTTCAATGTCACAGCTTATTTGACCCAGCATAACTAAAACTTTTTATTGTTTGGTGTGTCTTCCATTTGTATCTAAGACAGCTTTAATCCTATTTGGCACCGATATAACCAACATTTTAGTAGTTTCCGGACTGATTTTGGGCCATTCCTCAAGATGGGCTGTTTTTAACCTATTTTTGAGGGATTTTGGCCGATTTTGGATGTTATTGCCCAATATTTTCCACAAATTTTTAAGGACAATAAGATCTAGTGTTGGTGTCAGAAGTTTGACCACATCGGAGCAGCTCCAAATAAGCCAGGTGTGCACTTTTACCCTACGTGTGCTTTGGGTCTTTATCCTGATGCAGCAGAAAATTATAACTTTTACCTAGATCCTAAGGATTTTCCACAATTTTTTTTTTGTATACCTCTAGATATGTCTTTTATGTCCTTATAGTTCCAACAAACTCCAGCGTCAGGACACCAGCTGACAGACATACAGGCCCAAACCCTGACGCTCCCACTGCCATGCTTCTGCGTTTCAATTTTGTTGTTACCTTTCTCCGTTTAAAAGATATACTTGATTCAATTTTGTTTTCTTGGGTGGGTCAAATAAGCTGTGACCGACTGTATGTATATGTGTGTATGTATATCATATTATTAAATTTATAATTTTATTATTCTTCTTTTGCATTGCCAGTAATTAAAGGTTCCATAATTTTTATATCCTTGCAGATTGCTTATGAAGAAGAGAAGAAACAGTTTCTGACCTCAAATATAGGATATTGTACATCTATACATACATACATATATACACATACATATACAAATAAATATGTATTCCTCGAGAAAATTTAGGCATGTCCTCTAAAATATACATAAATGAAACCGAATAAATGTACATAGAAATTTTTAATAACAAATTTTATACATTTGAGGATCAGAGCGCTATATCATGTCATGGCATCAGCGGATTAAAATATTTTCCATATATGTATGTATGTATGTATGTATGTATGTATGTATGTATGTGTGCGTATGAATCTTTAAATCCTTGTGGCAAATTTGTTTTTTGTGTACATTTTTTTCTTGCTAAAGATCACTATTTCATTACTATATTTTACATATTTTCCATAAAAACAATTTATGCGCACACATCAAATTCTTCAGATTTTTGAACAAGACGCCAAATTGCGTACTTCATATTGCCCCACAACACCCCACCCCAACAGACTTTTCCACATCTCTATTCTTGAGGAGTTGAATAAAATTTTTAAAGATTTTGTCTCTGCCTCTCAACAGTGTGAATAAATTCAAACAATATCAAAATCAGATAGAGAACACTTTTCAGCTAATTGTGTGATAAAAATGAATACCATTGGAAAGAAAGAGAACAGAAGAATCGAGAGAGAGTTGAGTACAAAGAGAGACAGAGATAGTAGAGAGAGAGGAAAAGGAAGAGACTAAGACAATGCTGAATAATCATTCTTAATATTGAAATAAAAAAAATGGATGAGGCGTAGAAACTGAGAGAATTTTATATATGCTTTGTCCCGAAAACATTTGGTCAGCGACGCACGCCTTGCCGCCTTTCGCTCTTTGCCTCCTCTATCTCTCTCTCTCTCTCTCTCTCTTCGCCTAGAAGTCTAATGCGGCGGCGGCGGCTCCCTATGGTTGCGGCATTTGTGGGTGAGTGTGTGTGTGTTTGTGCTACACATACACTGATTTTACGCCAACTGTGAGTCAAAGCACATGCATGCAGTATGCTCTGCTTTCTCAGTAACTGTATATTTAAATTTAGTTTTGATTTCGCAGTTTCATTACACCCTGTATTTGCAGAGTAAGAGTATTTCGGGCAAAACGGAATCTCACGAAACAAACATACATCAATCATATTCCATTACAAGTCGAGAACTTTGCAATTTTTATACAATTTTAGCTGCTTATTTATTTTAATCAAAAAGCTTAAAGATACTATCTCAGCCAACAACAGGGTAGAGAGGTTTTCGCCACGTTCAATGGTTGACTCACTACTCAGTCCGAACTCATATAATTATTGAAATGATTAATATATGTACTCGTATATAGTTTTTTCTTCTGTTATATGATACTACTTATTGTACGACTTCTTTGTATATCCTTCTTATTTAATAAATTAAATATATTATATAATAAATATAAATATAATATAATGTATGTATGTATGTATATACAGTTGCGAGCAAAAAAATAGTAGCGCATAACACTCGCCTATATTTATTACGATAACTTGCAAGATAATATTCTGATCTGTTTAATACTGCTAAATAGTGCTATCAGCAATGTCCACCACTTGTCCATTACATTGTAACCTCACTTGGTGCCTTAACTTTTTTGCTATTTCATCTTTAAGCTTAATTCCCAAATTTAGAGCGAGCAAAATAATAGTAGTGAAGGATCTTTCTTTGCAGAAAAGTTAAAATATTGCTTAGAGGTTGGTTTTTTTTTACTATCTTTCATGTGTTAAGGGTTCACGATAGTAAATTCATAAGAGTATTCCAATTTGCAGACTATAATGGGCCAGGGTACGCACATGACTCTTGAGAAGATTCAGATAAGAAACCTTATGGCTGAGGGCAAAACTTACAGAAAAGTACAAGAAATTTTTAAGTGCTCTTCAACTGCAGTTCGAAATGCAATAAAAGGTGAAAAAGCATCAGAAACACGAGGCCGAAAGCGTAAAATATCGCCCAAATTGGAGAAAAGAATAGTGAAAGCGTCAAGGCTTCGTCCGTTTACATCTGCTGTGCAGATAATGGAAGACCTTGAAGTCCCGGCCAGTGTTTTCACAGTGCGCCGGGTGTTAACAGAAAATAACCTGAACGCTCGGAGCCCTCGGAAAGTTCCGCTTCTCTCATAGAAGGACAAAGAAGAAAGGATTGAGTACTCAAAATTGCACCTAAACTGGCCTGTGGAGAAATGGCGCAACATACTGTGGTCAGATGAGTCCAAAATTGTGATTTTTGGAAGGAGAGGATCTCAGCTGTATGTTCCTCGACCGAAAAACAAGGAGTATAGTCCGCAGTACACCACGAAGACTATCAAACGGATGCAGTGTCATGGTGTGGCTCTGTTTTTCATATTATGTTGTTGGTCCTATATACTGCATAGAAGGCATGATAGACAAAACATGCTTATGTTAAAATTATTAAGGAAGTGATGATACAATATGCCGAAGAGGATATATCACTTCGTCGGGTGTTAAAACAAGACAATGACCCGAAACACACAAGCAAAGTGGCAAAAGCTTGTTTTGAAATGATGGAGTAGATGTAATGAAGTGGCCCGCACAGTCGCCCGATCTTAACCCTATTGAAAATTTGTGGTGCGACGTTAAGAAGAGAGTAGCTGCTGTAAAGCCAACCACTAAAAGCGGTCTTTGGACTACTATAGAGCGTTCATGGAAGGCCATAACACCAGAAAGGTGCCAGAAACTGGTAGATATCATGTCGCGTCGTTGCGCAGCCGTACTGAAGAACAATGGACATGCCACCCAATATTAATAGACTAATATTAAGCTAGTCTTTATTTTTAAACTATTTCTCTGAAAAAAATTTCCATACTTTCAAATGTTTAGCTCTTCAAAATATGTGCTACTATTATTTTGCTCGCCTCAATTTCTCACCGTTGTCACAAATTCTTCAATATTTTCAAAAAATCAAAATGGAGTGGTTTTTTTTGTTTGTAAAATAATTAATAACAGGACGAATAGTAAATTAGCATACCAAGAAATCTCAGTCCAGCTCCGATAACAGAACTTTCTATGCTAAAATTAAAATGGGCATCCGCTACTATTTTTTTGCTCGCAGCTGTACATATCACTTAAGGGGTTAAATCTACTTGTGCTTTTCAAAAAAATTAAAAAAATTTTTTTTGCATATTTTGAATATACATATGTATGTACATATGTATGCATGTTTAAGAACATTGTGTAAAAATTTCACATCGATCCGGCAGATCAAAGAAATTAGCCTATATGTAAAGACGTCTACACGCGTTTTAACTTGGATATAATGGTTCCCAAAACTTTAAATTCGTTTTCTGGAAACTATGTTTTCAAAGTCGATGAGCAAGATTTCTCGGAATCGGCTAACCCGATTGGATTGAAATTTTCACCAGATATTCTTAGATATTTTTGCTAGGTAATGATCGAAGGAATAAGGATTCTGAAAATAATTTCGATTTTTTAAGTCGCTTCAAATTCAAAATATTTTCGAAAAAAAAATTATTTTTTTTACGTATCCGCCATTTTGTTCAAAATCAAAATTTTGCCTAATCCTTCGATCATTACCTGTATTCATCTATTCTCTTTATAAATCTTTCGGACTTTTTCAATTCGGATAATCTTGACCAGAGATATCCTGCTCACCGTAAGACATCTTTTTTGGAGGACCTCTCGGAGATGTCCGCAGGAGCTACGCGTTCCAATATTTTTTGAAAATCATAACAAATTCTAAAATTTCATTGAATTTTCCATATGATCATTTCGTTTATGTTTTCATTCAATAAACAGATTTAGCACCTTAATAAATTTGTATATTAAAATATTCAATATTTTTATATAAAAAAAAAACTATATACTATTTATTTTTATACCCTGTACCCATAGGGTAAAAGGGTATATTAAAGTCGCTAAAATGTATGTAACAGGCAGAAATATAAATTTCTGACCCCATAAAGTATATATATTCTTGATCAGCATCACTAGCCGAGTCGATTGAGCCATGTCCGTCTGTCCGTCCGTCTGTCCGTCCGTATGAACACCTAATTCTCGGAGACTATAAGAGCTAGAATTCGGTGTGAACATGCGTCCAATGCATACACAGGACAAGTTTGTTTTAAATTTTTGCCACGCTCACTTCTGCCCCCGCAAATCGGGAAAATAAACTACTAGAGCTGTATAAAAGATATCGTATTCTTACTTGGCACACCTAATTATATACCCAAACTGCACCAGCTGACCGAAATCGGATAATAAACTTTGGAGTTATACCTATATGAGTTTTGCACTGAATTGCCAAGGCGACATTGGCTGGCAAGAGTGAGCGAGATAGCACGCATTCGCAGTTGCTGCATGTTAAAGAGAATTTTGCATGAAATTGATGGCGATTTCGAGGATATTCTATTTTATTTAATATAACTAGTTGGTACAGGGTATACTCAATGTCGGCAGGGACGACTTGCTTGTTTCATTTATTATTATTTCACAGCCAAAATTCTACAAATTAGTTTCAATGACACAGTTTTCCTATGCATACTATTTCAGTTTCTTGTATCATAATTTTCTTATAATTAAGTTATTAATTAATTAAGAAAGGATGATTGAATATTAATATTTTCATATTATTATTATATTTTATTATTATTATTATATTTTATTATTATTATTATTATATTTTATTATTATTATTATTATATTTTATTATTATTATTATATTTTATTATTATTATTATATTTTATTATTATTATAATGCTATTTTTATACTATTTTTAATATTTTTTTTTACATTGTAATATTTTCATATTGTTATTAGTTTTATATTATAATATTTTCATATTATTATTATTTTTATGTTATAATATTTCCATATTGTTATTATTTTTATAGTATAATATTTTGAAATTGTTGTTATTATTATATTTTCGTATTATTATTATTAATACAGTGTTGGAAGAAATAATAGAAACGGCATGGAATTTTTGCTCTTTTGGATATATCTCGGTTTAAACCCGACCGATTTTAAAGTAAATGTGTTTTTTTAAAGAAAACAACCCAAATATTCAAAATTCAATAGTTTCCGCTTTGTAAACATATTCATAATGAAAAAAACGAAGGGGTAATTTTTCTCCCCTTGGAAGATAAAATAGAAACGCTGAACCTATCACTAAAAAAAATTTCTAATCTTTTACAAATTCCAACTAAAAAATAATAAATACTTTAATGTTTATGGTTCTGCTGTTATGTTTGAGCATTTGGCTGCAGCGACGCCCCGTGGAGCCTTCTAACTTGACAGAAACTGCAGGATCAAAGGATTACTATTATTTTTTGAGTTTTTTTTCACAAATCTTTTTTGTTACTTGACTTTTAGTACCAGATGTGTTTTAACAAGATGCCCAAAAGGTTTCCCATTTGGTTTAACACCCACATTGATATCATGAAGAAATTTGTTGGTTAGCTTGGACAAGCGTTTGGGATCGTTGTCCTGCTGAATGTTCCGTTTTAATGGCATTTCTTCATCGGTATATGGGAGCATTGTATTATTAAGTATATTGACGTAGTCCACGACACATATTTTCTCTTTTATCTAAAGTAGGAGACCAACCCTTGATGGCGAGAAGTATGTCCCACTTCGGTGCTTAATGGTCATCAATGTATACTTTGGATCAAATGTAGTGATTTTTTGGTATTTTTCGTACACATAGCCATCAGATATAATCAAATTAACCGTTATTTCGACTTGCAAAAAGACAATTTTTCAATTTGGCAGTAGTGAATGCTTTATGACAAATGGCAGTATGCGACTAATATCCTTTTTGCTCAATCAAGGTGCATTCCTGGGACTGTGCACTCTTTAGCCCATAGGTGTCCATCTAGATCGGGTGGTTCGACTGCTCACTAGGACTTTCAATTTATTTTTTAACTCTTTTGATAAAATAAATGGTTTTTTTTTTATTCTTGCTTGACCATCTCGTAAAAATTTCTCCGAGGAGCCACGTTTTCGCTCGCTTTAGTCCATTTTAAAATTAAAATTATTGGTTGAGTACCTTTGTAAAAATTATGACTTTGAAAAGTAATGCGATTGCCGTTTCTATTATTTTTTCCAACACTGTATATTTACGTATTATTATTCAATGTTTTATATTATTATGCCTACATATATTATAATTTCATATTATTAATATTTTATTATTATATACACATATATTGTTATTAATAAATAAATGAAATGCTTATCTCTCTTATACACTACAAATTAAAATTGTACGCAATTATTTTTACAAAGATTAAAACTTTTGGCTACCTGGAAAATTTCCACAGCGGAAACACTTCTTTTCAAGCTTCTTTTGAATTGGGAAAGCTACACAACTAATTTGTTCCCTAACCTAAGGAACCAAAATATGCAATTGTGGATATGGAAACTTTGGCACGGACAAAGTTAGACTGTGCCCATTGGTTTTTAATATGTATGTATGTATATGCACATATACATATATATTTATTGGTATATTTATATACATATATACATACATATACTCCCGGTCTAGAAACAAAAAGTTTCGCACAATTTCTTTGGTGTGGAAATGTGGGGAAAAAGAAAGAGAGAGCGGCATGTGGATCGGGGTCATTCCGAAGACGCTCACAGCTTAGCGTAACTAAAATGAAGTGTTAATTGTTAAACACTTGGAAAATTTATATCTTTTATTTTCATGTATGCATGTATGTATATACATACACGTGTGTGTGTGTGTGTTTCTATTTGGCGGTGCCATTTTCCTTCGACTGACGTCAATTTGGCTGAGGTTACTCTACTCGTGTGTTTGCATTTTGGACATGATCTTCTGGCCTTTTAGCACATTTCAAACAATGTTTAAATATATGGTTACACACCCCTTACAATGCTGCCCAGAAGCTAAAATAGGGGTATATTCAATCCATTAGCCATCTATCAGATAGATAAGATAGTAAAAGAACATGCATGCAGGTGGTCGTTCAGAGATAATCGTAAATTGAGTTTAAAAATTTTGAATAAGAGCAAAACGATTTAAGAAGTCGGAAAGCAACAGTTTTATATACATATATGACGTTTAGATTGTTGAACATAAGTGTTTCATCGACTTTTAGTTATTAAGAGGTATTTTATAAATCGAGTATGTATTATATGTATATATGAGACTAGTAGATAATTTAATTTTGTTTGACTTTAGTCTTTCCTCTAGCTACTTCTGCTAGCCTTGATATGTCTGTCTTTCGAAAGAATCGGTGTTTATCGATCGAAGCAATGAATTCGTTTTTTTTTTTTTTCCATTATCTGGCCATGAATTTACCGTAGCTATAGAGCTGACATTGTCAGTACTTATCGGTATAACTTTGAACTTTTCTATTTACTAAACTAACTAACCATTATGCCAGTGGAAATCTTAAAATACATACAACTTAGATATGAACAAGGGAGTTGTGAATCACAGAACGGACAAATTATTTTTTTTTTTATATCAATGCATGGCACTTGTATTAAATAAAAGTGTCATGCATATAAATATATTTGTACATTATACATACATACATATATACATACATATATATGTATATATAGTATATACTGATATTAAATTTATTTTTTATAATATAGAGAACAGAGTCATAGGTCTTATCTAGTGTAAAGCTAAGCGCAACAGAATGGATTGATAAGAAAAACCTACAATAAGAGATAACGACAACGTTCTCTTAAGATCGGCTGAGAGCTATTTTAGTAGGTTATGTATGTACTTTATATACATATATATATCAGCACAATCAGCACCGTTGATCAATCTGCAAAATGCATGCAACGTCAACAACAGCAAGAAAAAAAATAAAAAAAAATTATAAAGAATAAAAAGAAATAAGTGAAAAACTTAATATTTTATGCCATGACACGTACAACAGAGGCCGTAGCAGGGTCAGTCTAAGTCACACCCACGAAAATGGAACTGTGTGTGTTTGTGCGTGTGTGTGTGTAGGCAACTGCACTTGCGATTATCAGCTCCCTATGCGAGTATTCATGATCAAAACAAACCCCACCATATAACTATAACTTAACAAAAGAACCAAAGAAGGGAATATCATTTTTATTTTAATTTTCTTTTGTTCTCATTATACAAACACACACATACATACATATGGTATTATTATATATAAAGACATGACATTCGCTTTTCGACATTCCGACATATGTATATACATATATACAGATATCGCATATGCACATACATATATAATGGGTCGAAAATTTATTATGTTTTCAATAGAAGAAACCGACAAAACGTTTACAATTTTTGGCCAATAACCAATATAGAATTTCCTTGAATCCATTTCCTAGTGACGTCAAATTGATTAGGCAGACGACAAAAAGTAATTGCTGAAAATTGGTATTTCGATTACTGATGCCAATGCCAATCAGTTATCAATATCATAAAATTAATTATTCGTCAACTAACGAAGAATGCAGTAATATCTCGTAAATTAAAACCAAAACTTGACTTAAATCTAATAACCAAATTGATAGAAATGGTAAATTGATGATCTTACGCCTGTTCGTGTTGACGCTTCGTTAATCTTGATTACACATTTCGCAGCCTTTACTACAGACGAATTTTTGAATCACTTGAAGGAAGTAAAGAAAGTCTTTTAAAAATAAGCAATCCAATTAACCCAGAAACATATTCCCATATATGAGACTAAAACGATATATAAAACATCGTTATAATAAAGTTTGACTATTGACTATTGGGTGTCAACACATTGGTAGTGAGTTAAACCATCTGGTTTAACGGTTTCAAAAATTGTATTGAAACATTTTTTGGTAAATTATAATATCTCAAAATCGTTAAAGGAATCCAATAGCGTTCATGTTTGGGTGTGGTGTAGCGAGTTAGAGATGAGGAAATATCATTTCTATTGGGGTTAAAGATCACATTGAAGAGAAAGAATGTTTATTAAAAGAAGGGAAGGGTGGAAATTGCTTGCACATGTTAAAGTCTGTTGTCTGAGGAATGCACAAGTACCTGGCATAACGGGGATATATGTATAATATAACTTGTGTATCGCTCGCCTACTTCTTGGGTTCCTACTTGAGCTTCCCCCAGTTGGTTGTGTTTTTCGGAGTTACTTATATACATATCTCTTCCGTCTATAAAATTTCACATTTACTTATGTCCTTCGCTCCTATTCGCGATTCCAGCTATTGTCTTTGCTGGTGTTCATCTCTCAGAAATACATATGTACTTCCAAAGGATTTACATCTATTTTCTTAATATTCATGATGAGCAATCCGATGACCTGCTGCATGTTAGTGTCTCTCAGAGTAGTATAGAATATCGAATAGCTTTGCCCGTAGTTAGTACAAGGTAGATCGATTCCGGCGGCCTTCTCTCCAATTGGGATACGGAAAGTTATTATGTCTTTAAATTACTTTCGCTGCATTTACGTCAGCAGTAGCGCCCTTTATTGGGCATATTTCAAATTCTCATGTTTGTTATTATTTCAGAATATTTTTCCGTGCTTTATGTAGGTATATGTATGTATATTCTTTCTCCCTCTTTCCTATTTGGCGAAACATTCATTCATGGGCACGAACTGCACGCATCTGTTCAACGGACCGTAATATTTACCATTTACCATAATTAATATCGAAATATTTCTTCAAGCAACAATGATGATTGCGTTTGATTGAAATTGAAAATGAAATTTTAAAAATTCCAAAGCGAAAAATTGTGGCCGGCATGAAATACAACAACTTACAACAAACACATGCACACACACACACATATACGCACACACTATACGTATATGCACTCACCGAAATTCAATTAAAATCATTTCGTATTTCATATTTATGTATTTTTGTGTTTAAAATTTGGCAAAAAAATAATAAACAAAATTATTGTATCAATAATGTAAAATTCTTTAATAGTTGTTAAGCAATAGTATTTATTTACAGTTATGATTTTAGTTGAGAAACTGTAATCGCTGTAAGTTTTGATTTCAAAATTACAAAATAATAATCACTTAGCATAATCTCCATTTAATAAATTTGCAAACATAAAAAAAAACAATAAACTTTTGGGAAAGTATAATAAGTATTCCTTGAGTTCTATTTTTCAAATTGTATTTTGGTTATTCAAAATGTAAAAAAGAAATAATTAAAAAATACAACAATATATGAAAACAACTGACATTTGTAAATAATATAAAAAAATATAATAAATATACAAAAATTTAAAAATACAAAAAAAAGTTAATAAAAATATAAAGAATAGAAAAATACCTTAAAAAGAAAAAAAACATAAAAACATAAAAAAAATTATAAAAGAATTCACAACAAATATAGAAAAAGGAAAAATGTAAAAAAAAAATATATAAAAAGTATACAAAAATTTGAAAATTATAGAAAAGAAATTTTACATGTAAAAAAAAATTTATTTAAATACATATACAAAAAAATATAAGAAGTACTATATAAAAAAAAACGATTAAGAAATTTTTTTTTTTAGCTGAAACTTTTCTTTTAGCCAGCACATAAAATAATTTAATAATGAATTCACAGTCATGGTAAAAAAAATGTAAATAATTCAAATCCATTTTATTTTTGGGGGTACTTTTTGTACAACTACAAAAAAACTGATTGAAAATAATTGTTTTGAAATGTTGTTTTATTTTTAAGCAAATAACAACCTATTAAACTATTATTTAAAGTAAAAAAGGGAAAAATAGTTCAAATTTTAAGCAGCGACCAAGTAATAGAGAAAAACACATCTTAATTCTTTTTAATTGTTAGTTTTTCTTTTTTATAAGTAAAAGTTTCTACATTTTTTTACACAAAAACACAAAATATAATACGAAAATTTTGATAAGTGTACACATAGGCACATGTATTTGTGCATATTTATATGTATACACATACATACATGCATACGTATGTATCATTTAGACAAATAATATGGAAGTTGTAACAATTCCCAGAGATCTTGCTAGTGTTTGTTAGTTAGTGCCTTATGCGGAAATGTTGTTGTTTTTTATACAAGAAATATGTTTTAATTATTTTTCATGTTTTATTTTTGTTTTGTTTGTTTGCCTCGTTTTTAACAAGCGTAGAATATGTGTGCGAATGTACATATACGAAAAAGTTTATCAAGATGTTTTAACAAAATATGTAATGAGAGATTAATGGTTGAATATAAGAACCAACCAAACTTGATGATGCAAAGGAGACATATGTATATTGATACCCATCACTCGGCTTTTCCATAATCGAGATGAAATGAACCTTTGCTGATAAGTTAATTTGCTTGTCGAAACACATTGATTGTCTTACGGTTACAGGATAAATAAATAGGGTATAGTATTCTTCGTTGGGTTTTTCTGTTTTGGTGTCATTGCCCCCCGATTAGACAATGTTTTTATTGCTGTTGCGAGTCCGAAACTAAACCCAAACTCCTGAGACACATACATACATATGTTCGTATGTATGCATTTATGGGATTTTCTCTTTACTTGAGTATTAATATTTATGATCAACGGCGCGGGGCGATCTCTCATGATCATGAACATTGTGTGACTAACAAAGGTCGTCGCGTCGGCAATTCTCTCTTTTTCTCAGTATCTCTTTCCATGAGACTCCTTTCTCTCGCTCGCTCTCTCTGTATCTGTCGGTGTCTCCCCGTTCAAGATCATGTTCATAATCACGAAATTACAATCATGATGATGCTGCCACATTGGCGTTGTTCGTCACGTAGCAGGTGAAGCTAGGACTGTGGCAAGCATGTGGCTGCCTCACTGACTGTCTCACATGGTGCATTTGTCACTTTCACATTAGGAGTTGTTGTTGTTGTTGTTGTTGTTGTTGGCCACCGTTCGGTTTTGATTGTGGTTAGCTTTTTTTTTTATCTTCTTTTAGTAAGGTCTTTGGTTTATGTTTTAGACTCAGCATTATTTCTTATTTCGTAGCGCCATAATTGATTTTTGAATTTATTTTATTACCCGCGACATGCCGCATCGTCTGCCCATTCGTATGACCAACCGACAGACTATTTTTCTCTCTCTCTCTCTCTCTCTCTCTTTCTATCTGACAGAGTGTCTAATGCGTGGGCCTTTTCGCCTGCCTTTATTGTCTGCGGGGGAAATCCATTTTTCATGCGGCATTTTTTTCTAAAATATCAGAATGGGAGTTTACAAACAACGTAGTGGGCAACATTGGTTCATATGATATCCGACTATAATTCACCCATTAATGAATTTCAATTGTATTTTCTAGCTAAAGGTATAAATTTCTGTCTGTCTGTTTCTTTGAAGATTTTAGATCTTTACTTTTAAGCAAAATGGATAAAACTCGGTAGATAAACTTCTTAGTTGTATACATGTTGAAATTCTATATATTGATCGGATTGGACCAAAATTATGTAAAAGTAGATTAAGTGTTCTTTTTGCTTTCTAACGCTTCAATTCAAAAAAATATATCAATTTGAACCAATGTGATTTCTTACTTCAGATTAACTATATACATTTATTTTTTATTTACCAAATGTTCTAGATTTGCAAATATTGTGAGTGAGAAATGGTAAATCGAATAGATTATTTAACTGGTAAAGGCTCCAAAAATCTTTTAACGATGCAAATAATAAATATACATAGATTGCAAATATTATATTTGTATATAATCACTTATATACTATAATACTTATTTCCATAAGTATACAATTTGTTTAAATTTTGGTTTAGTTTTCCTTTTTTCGATAATTGCACTGATATACGATATGTAAAGCCATTAGCCAGTCACCAATGTGCAGAGGTCATTCACATTGTATCTAAATTATATCGTATATAATACTCGTAGTTACACTTTTTATGTCATCAGAGCAGAGAATAATTGTCAGCAATTTTCGATTACAGTTTTGGCTGGGACAGCAAAAAAATTGAAATAAAGTATAAGAAAAGTGAAAACAAACCGGAAAAAATTAAAAATTCCAAAAATAAATCGAACACTATAAGGAGAAATAATAAGAAGTTTACATTTAGAAGCATTCAGCGAGTTTTCAAGAGATCTCATATACGTAAAGATCGGTTAGCTAGCTGAGAAAATTTATTATACCCTTGCAGAGGGTATTATAAAATTGGTCAGTTGTTTGTAACGCATAGAAACATACGTTTCCGACCCCATAAAGTATATATATTCTTGATCAGCATCAACAGCCGAGTCGATTGAGACATGTTCGTCTGTCCGTCTGTCTGTTCGTTCATGCGTTTTCGAGCTTAAATTTTAAGCTACATGGTTGAAACATGAAAAGTTAAGTTCCTTGATCGAGTATCCAGACCAAGTTTAAAAATTAGTCGGATCACCGGAGTTATTAACTAAAACGTGGATGCACCTCAAGTGAAATGAGCAATTTTCTTTGGCAGCAAAGAAACAAAAACAAATTCTAAGAAATCAGCCGTACAAACACGAAGAGGTTCGATTCCCATCGCCGCGAAAAAGAAATTAGTATAAATATTGTTTTTTCTTTGTTGCTTTTAAATTAAATTTGTACTCATACACCTTACACCAAGTTTGAACAAGATCGGATAACTATAAAGGTGCAAATTAATAAAATGTAATTCAAATAGCCCGATGGCGTAGCAGTAAGAGATCGGTTGACCCGAGCTTTTCTGGAAAATCTTTTTTGCTCGGTTTTTTTATTTTGCAAAATATTTATGGCAATCATTTGAAAATTTTGTGCTCAAATAAAATAATGAAACAGTTTAAAACTGCAAGGGTATACAAACTTCGGAAGGGCCGAAGTTAGCTTCTTTGATATTTTTTTGATTTAATGTTTATTATATAATATGTCATCATCAGCTCTGGACCCAGCATTCTTTAATGTGAATTGAAAATTACCTAATCTGATCGAAATGAAATATATGTATCTGTGTATATATATAATTTTTTTTACCGATTTTAGTCTCAATCAAAATGCAATTATTAAGAGTGCAAAGTTCATCTGGTTAATAGACTGATTGATCTTTTCGCGCGATCTATTGATCTAATAAAAAGCTTCAAGAATGAAAAAAGAAAACAACAAATTCTTCAGAATAAAATACGATAAAAGTTTTATGGCTTTGCATATTTATATTTATAAATGGCATATATAGTACATGAATGCTACATATGTATGTACATCTGTACATACATACACGATTATGATACGGTGGCGTTGAATAAATTCCTTTTGGCCAAAATGAACGCCAGCAAGTTTATGACATAAGTTATGACCGTAAGTACGATACTTAAATATAGTATAGCATGTACCTATATATTTATATTATCTTATCTTTGAAAGCAAAATTTTTTAATAGGTAAGCGAACACACATGCATACACAGCGAGAAAATTTATGAAACTTTTGGAAAAATTACTAACTAACTACATACTTAAATTACTTTTAAATCAAATCGAAATTCATTTATATTTTTTAAGTTGTAGTTCTCATTTTTTTTTTTGTATTTAACTTTTATTTTCTTTCTACTACTCTTTGATCTTTCGTAGATATCATTTGATACTATATTGAAAGTGTCCCAAAATTATATATCTAAATAGAACTTTTATTTGGAATAAAGATAAAGAAATTTCTTATTTTACTCTTGCTTGAAGCATTTCATAAGTCTTGGAGATCCTCAAATAAAGTTATGGTGAAAGAATACAGTGGGAAACATATCCTTCCATCAAAGGTTTTTTTTAAACAAATATATCTAAATGTTGAACTATGTATATCCGATCTCATCTAATACAATTATATTCTTATGTTATAGCATAAACATTGGAATTTCTGCTTTAAAATCTAAAAATAAACATTTACTTAATATCTTAATTTAAGCTTGAATTGTTATTTCGACATTTTTCTCAAAGTGTACATTAATGGCATCTTCAATTTTTGCACACAGACGTTAATTAGTTAATGCCAAATGTAAGGTTCCATCAAGTTTAGTCCAGAAAAATTATAAACCCAATTCTTTCCCCTAGTTCTTTTTATTGTTTGCTTCTCAGGTTCGATCGGAAATCTACACATACAGCCAACGACAAAAAAAAAGCCGCACTTATAAATTTTCACTTTTTTCAACTTTGGGGTAGAAAAAAAGTGTCAAAATGGACAAAACCTTTTAATAAGTTGATTTTATATGGTTTTTGGATTCATTTTCTGATAAATGATAGGTAATTCCACATTAACAATTTGAATTTCACATTTTAAAAAAATATTTTTGAAATTGACCTCGCGTTTTTGCCATTTTGTAGGTTATTACCGTCAGAAAACAAAAATTTTTAGAAAATTGAAATTTAATCCTATAATGTAATAATAATTTTTTTCTATTTTATTTATTTACAAATAATTATTTTTAACGATTTTTATTTTTTTTTTTTGGCCTCAAAACCAGTTATCCTTTTTTTAATATTTCCAAGTAACTCTCTTTGCCTTATTTACGACTTTGGTCCTGTTTGGCACTAAAACAATTCAAATCTCCAAATTTTTGAACTGAATATCATTCTAGCCAATATTTTCTAGATATTCTTCTCATTTAATCGTGGTTTTTCACTTTTTTTCCTCGATCGGACGACATTTATGCCAAAACCATTTTTCAAAATGTAGGAGTCCTTGTAAGGAAAATCAGGAAAAAGAGCTCAAATTTCTAAAAAACTAAAGCAAATCATAGTGAATCTGAAAGGTAGTGAAACATCCTTTCGAAAAAGTCCAAATTTTATATTACTGGACACAAGGACTTCCGCACGGGCTGCCATGAACCTTGAAGGTCTTGAAGCAAAAGTGAAAATTGACCCACTGCCATGGATTATCCTTGTATTTCTGAAACTGCTTCATTAAGTTCACCTTCGGTATACTTTCCTTTGTTAATACACCCTAGTCTTGGATTCGACTCTGTCTTGTATTTAAAAATGCATCCTGAAACCATAATACAAGGATACTCCATAGCAGTGGGTAATTTTTCACTTATTCTTCAACATTTCCAAGGTTCATGGCAGCCCGTGCGGAAGTCCTTGTGTCCAGTAATATAAAATTTGGACTTTTTCGAAAGGATGTTTCACTACCTTTCAGATTCACTATGATTTGCTTTAGTTTTTTAGAAATTTGAGCTCTTTTTCCTGATTTTCCTTACAAGGACTCCTACATTTTGAAAAATGGTTTTGGCATAAATGTCGTCCGATCGAGGAAAAAAAGTGAAAAACCACGATTAAATGAGAAGAATATCTAGAAAATATTGGCTAGAATGATATTCAGTTCAAAAATTTGGAGATTTGAATTGTTTTAGTGCCAAACAGGACCAAAGTCGTAAATAAGGCAAAGAGAGTTACTTGGAAATATTAAAAAAAGGATAACTGGTTTTGAGGCCAAAAAAAAAAAATAAAAATCGTTAAAAATAATTATTTGTAAATAAATAAAATAGAAAAAAATTATTATTACATTATAGGATTAAATTTCAATTTTCTAAAAATTTTTGTTTTCTGACGGTAATAACCTACAAAATGGCAAAAACGCGAGGTCAATTTCAAAAATATTTTTTTAAAATGTGAAATTCAAATTGTTAATGTGGAATTACCTATCATTTATCAGAAAATGAATCCAAAAACCATATAAAATCAACTTATTAAAAGGTTTTGTCCATTTTGACACTTTTTTTCTACCCCAAAGTTGAAAAAAGTGAAAATTTATAAGTGCGGCTTTTTTTTTGTCGTTGGCTGTACATATGCAAGCATACAGAAATTGTATGTATGTAAATATAACTTTTTTTTATACAAGAAATAAATAAATAATAATACTACTGTGATTTAGCGGTTCATAAAGCGCCGCCTTGCCGATATTTGACGATCAAGTGATTTGCAAATAAATGTTTAAAGTCTTAAGCAAACAGTCACACACACACAGACACATATGGTGATTCGTTTGGACTAAATATTTTTAAACAGAATTCAACAAATTGTTGCTGAGCATTTGGAATTTCGTTTATTTTTCCTTTCAATGCGATCAAAATTGGCTGACGTATTTAATATTTGTAGATTTATACATCACCATCTTATATTTTTATGTAATGAAGATCTGATTTGAGAATGTCAGAGAGCCATATGAGAAACACAAAAAACAGTTTTGTGATTTTTACAAAGTCCTTATACTATTAACTTTTTAAGCGAGTCAAATTGTTGTTTAAGCTTAAAGGGATTAGACGTGAATGCCTTATCAACAGTTAAAAAGCAAAAAGGTTTTAATTATTTAAAACTTTTAAACTTTGTTCTGAACGAAACAAATTCAAAAATCCAATATTTTTGAAAAAAAAAAAAAACTTCTTCATTTTTTTAGATTGAAGTATACAACTGCGAAAAACTGTATAAGAAATTGGCTAAAGAATCTTTGCAATTTCTGACCATCAAGGCCCCAGTTTGCCTAAAATAAAGTATTTCTTCAAATAACAATTTCCTAACAATATTTCGAGCAGGTCGAAGGACACCGATTGCTGACCTTTTGACTTTTTTTCTCGTGTTTAAATACGGTTTTGGCAATGTCGATTAGTTGTGCAGACAAGCCAAGACAGCAAGCCAAATCACAAAAGAAGTTTTATTAAATGATTATTTCACTATGCATATCATAGATCATTATACTCATCCCCTGCTCGTTAAATATCACACAAAGCTGATTAAACTTATTTAGATATGTTGTAATGACACTTTTCAATAGAGTTTACTTACTCTTGTATTACCAGAGAATATAATCAATTAGTTAGGCTAACTAGATTCTAGTCTAAAAACAACAAAGGTATTGATTAACAAGATATGTAAATGTGCAAAATCGTATTCTCTTATTTAACTATTATTACAGAATTTCAGAATGTACGAAAGTTTTTCAGAAAGAGAAGCTATGTATTCTATACCAAGTGGGAATATACAGTGAAAGCTCTACTCGCGAAGGGACCGGACAGCTCCCTTAGCCGAAGGAATTTTATAGAGCCAAGTTTTTTAGCATGATTTTCATACAAACTCCGTTCCCTTGGGCAGACGCTCCCTTGGCAGGACGCGGACAATCTTTTTTGTACCTTTTTATAGATGGACAACGATTTGTCGCGAAGCTGCAAAACGAACAACGATTTCAATGCGGTTGGCGCCGATTAGTTTTGGGAAAGACAATCTTGAATATTTTTTAATGTAGACAGCTCCTTGACCACAAAAGACGACATTATTGAAATTTATATAACTGATCAAAGTGAAGTTGAGTTAAGCGATTCAGATGATAAGATTATTGTACAGCTAATTGACTCAATAAAATCGTACGGTGAGGCATTGCAACAAATGGAGAGGTTCAAGGAATTAGCGAGCCTTGATTTTATATCTTATCTATCCTTCAATTTAGTTAAAAACAACGTTACAAAAAAAAAAAAAAAATATGTACATATGTATATTGATAATATAAATAAAACAATTTAAAATAAATATTAATTTTGTCTACATATAAATTTTGTTAGAAAAAATCAATAGCCAAAAAATTGCTTAATTTCTTTCACATCTCCCTTTCGCGGACATCTTCCTTGGGCGGTCGCTGTCCAACCAAGGGAGCTTTCACTGTATTACAATCTTGAATTTAAAAATTATTTCAAATTGTTTAAGATCTGTATACAGTCGAGCTTCCATAACCTTAAGTGCCATATAAAACGACTTGGAGTTGGAAATGTAAAATTCAATGGAGATTTCGTTGTATTGTCATTAAATTTCGTTCGAGTAAGGGATATAATCACGATTTGTATATGGATATTTTTGTTTTATATAGTAAGAACTATACATATATGCACATACTTCGTTCACATTGTTACACTGTTCATTGTAGTAATTTTAATTAACTTTGACTTCTATCTTATGAGTTCAAGTAAAAGGTATACACAACTTGTAAGAAGGAAAAGAAAAACAAAACAAAATAAAAAAAAAAATACGACAAAACCTTTCACGTGTTGGCCAAGTTTTAAGACTTGTTGTGTTATGTGTAGTTTCTTTTTCTTTTTTTTTTTTTTTGTTCAATTTTTGACTTATTTTGTTGCTTCCACGAATTGAATTTCTTAGTAAGCAACAAAAAACACAGAGACAGAGAGCTGAACTACATACATAAGTATATATAAAAAAAAAACCTGAGAGCTTAGACGACTTGACAAATCAGTTAGGCAAAAAAACAAAAACCAGCAACAACAACAACTGTTGAGTTTAGGTTGTCTAAGGGGTGCTGCTGTTGCTGTTGTTGTTGCTATTTCTATTTACTTAAATACGCTGATTAGCTTGGGAACTGGCACACTCATTGAGAATGACCATTAATTGGCTTGACTTACCTACCTACCTACCTAACGAGGGCCAACATTGTAGTTTAAGTTTAAGATATATATATGTTTTCCTACCTTACAGATATTTTTAATAATTCTGTGCTATCCTTTCAATGTTCGAGTGAAGAGAGATGTAAATATATACTTAATGTTTTTCATTTAAAAGTAATCCAAAACAAAGTTTAAAAGATTTATTGTTCAGGTGGTTGTGAAAACGTTTGTGCTTTTGGCAAAATGAAATTGAAAAGAAATCTTATTAGTTCTGATTTTTTTTATAACCATTTTTTTTATAGAAGTTCTGGCAATATGAAGAAATCGACGACGTACAATGGACATGGAGCCCGGTTTTGGACATTGGGTGCGTCATCTTACATTCATACATACAAATAAACACACAGATCATGCACAAGCATATGCATATGTGTGTGTGTGTGTGTATACCCCGACGACGCTGGGGCATGCCTGTCAATCAGCATTCAACGCCACTTCTATGGCTTATCTAACTCAAACTCAACGGCAATGCTAATCGATCATTATAATGTAGGTCTGTGTGTGTGTGTGTGTATGTTAGTGTGCGTATGGGTGTATCTACATACATACATACATATATGTATAACCTTTCTCTCGCAGAAAGTGTGTGTGTGTGTAAGTGAGCTGATAAGCCTTGGTTGTGGTCCAAACTGGTTTTTGGCCATTGCCATGCGGCGGCAGCATCGACGGCAGCCAAAATGACTTTTCATACAACGAAAATGATTCATACAAAATTCAAACGTAAAAATGATGCGTTGCGGCAACATGTTGTGTTTTAGCCCGTTTATTTCGATCGTTCACCCGTCCGCCTGCTCGATCAGTCCCTCCGTTTAACCAGCAACACAACAGCAACAAACCAATGGAATTTCAGCTGATCGAATTGAAATTTTTTACAAGAATTTTTCGATTAGAATTATGATTAAAGCCAAGTTATTCATGATTAATCCATAGCTATATCGCTATAATGGAATTTCGAATAAAAGTCTGTTCTTCAATATCAATTCCAAAGTCTGTTACATATTTATATAATGGAATTCTACAAAAGTAAACTTTCTGCATTATAGTATTATAGCCCAAATGCATTCCATTGTTTTCCACTGTTCTAATTCTAAGCATATGTTTTTATTGATCTTTATAATTATTTTCTACATATTTCTATACCCTTGTAAGGGAATATTATTTTACAACGCACAAAAGGACTCTATATTCTATATATTCTTGATCAGCACTATGAGCTGAGTTGATTTAGCCTTGTCCGTCTCCACCACACCATCTCCTTCGAGATCCTTAAAGCTACAGAGTGGATATAAGCTTCTGTTTGCTGCAGGCATTGTATATCTCAGAATCATCCAAATCGGATGACTATATCATATAGCTCCCATAGGTACGATCGGTCAAGAACAGAGTTAAACTTTTGTAACAGGCAAAAATATACATTTCTGACCCCATAAAGTGTATATATTCTTGATTAGCATCACTATCCGAGTCGACTGAGCCATGTCCGTCTCTCCGTCCGTCTGTCCGTCCGTATGAACACCTAGATCTCGGAGACTATAAGAGCTACAGCCACCAAATTTGGTGTGAACATGCGTCTAATGCATACACAGATCAAGTTTGTTTCAAATTTTTTCCACGCCCACTTCCGCCCCCGCAAACCGAATTACAAGAGCTGTATTAAAGATATCGTATTTTTACTTGACACACCTAATTATATACCCAAACTGGAAAAGGTGACCAAATTTTGTCGAAATCGGACAATAAACATCGAAGATATGCCTATATCCGTTTTGTACTGAAATGCCAAGGCGGCATTGGCAGATAAGAAAGAGCGAGATAGCATGCGTTCGCTGTAGCTGTATGTAAAGGAAAATTTTGTATGAAATTGATGGCTACTTCGAAGGTTTTTTTTTAATGTTGGTACAGGGTATACTCAACGTCGTCAGGGACGACTTGCTTGCTTCATTTGTTTTTAAATCACGAAAATACACGAAATTTGCTATTCGTAAGTCTAGTATACATGTATATATAGAAAAGTCGGTTGGTTGACTAAAAAGTATAGTTTCCATTGGAACAATTGGATCAAAATTAGTATTTTTAGCATGAATTACTTTCTAATGATTTCGTTACATGACATACATACATTTATGTTATTGTCAAAAGACAGTTTGCAAGGGTATACGAATTTCGGAAGGTCCGTCCTTAGCCCAACCTTCTAGTTTTAAAATTTAAAGCAAAAACGAAAAATCTTTTTAAAATAAAATATGCTTCTTCTATTGTTGTTAGTTAAGTTAGTTAAAGCCAACCCCAACATGAATTTCTTTAAAACTTTAAATTTTGCGACATTTCGTTTAAGAAATTTTATTAAAAGAATGCAGTTTCCGATTGAGCTTAATATTATATATGCACTGTGAATCTGAATAATCGAGAAGAATCTTTGCTTCTATTTACTATTGAATCTTTTCTTTAATAAAAATATAAACTGAATTACGCAATTTGAATTGATTTGATGGAGCATATAAATATATTAGTACCTCTGTTTTACTATAATAATCTCACTCATTACTTCTTTTTTTTCAGTTCTAATTTTCTCGTTTCCTAAATAATATTATGAACATTGTTATTGTTGTTGCTATGGGTTAGTCATTAAATTTAGATGATTTACCGGTTACTTCGTCATCTTATAATTTGTCATTTAATTTAATTACCAATTTAGCACATATGGCAGAAAATGTTTTTAAATGCAGAGATGTCTCTATAAAGTTTAGCACAAGTTGTTCATAAACCATTTGTCAAATAGTTTTTAAATATCCTTTTTTCATTAGGAAAAATATAAACTATTTATATAATTCTTTTTATTCATGTTTGTGTTTTTGTCTTTCGACTTTGAGGCCATTTTACGCAGCCAACTGATTATGGATGAGTTTTTATTTGGTAATTTGGGACTCATAAACTATGTCATTATCAAGGTGCTCTCGAATGAATTTTAGCAAATTCAATTGAAATATTTCACACAGTGTACAGTGACTGTCCAGTGACCCCTGACCTTGCATTAAATGATGACTAAGCTATTGCCGAAATCTAAGCGTAAAAGCTTCGAAAACAAAGAAGCTCTTCATATAGGGAATCGCATTGAATCTAGTCGCAAGATGATAAAGCGGCAGCTCAATTTGACAAATATATAAAATATACAAAGATAGGAAAACTTAGGAGCCAGAGAGCCGCACTGACTCGAAGCAATCAAAGACAAGATTCAATGATCGCGCTGGTGTAGATATTTTGCAGTTTCGTATATAAAATTTCATTAGCCACGTTTTGGGCATCTAGTCCATGGGCGTAGCAACTGAAAGGGGTGGGCAAAATAACCAGTTTCGCCTTTTGCTGGAAATCAATTTATGCAGCCTTGAGATATATTGAGAGAAACTCGTTGAGTTTTTTTTTTTGGCAGTTGGATAATATAAGTATATATAATAGCTACTATTCATGCTTAGCTATAGTTTTATCCTTAATTATCAATCATGTGGTCCATAGCAGATTAATACTTTACATTGCGAACCCCCTTTTGCTGCGCCTATTGTGATCCGGTACCAGTACTGTATTTGGTTTTAGGTTGGTTTTCTGAAGGTCGCCAAGCATTGGAATTAATTTGAGCTATTCTCTAATCTATTTGGTTGCATTGACCCATATTAAAGTAGCTTTTGTATTTTATTCTAATACCCTACAGTCTAAAGTGTGATGGGGTATATTGGACTTTCATACAGGCATTTCGCTAGTTATAATCTTTTATTGTTCTATGATAAATAATCATCTTGACTTGCACCCATAGGGTCGTTAAAATGTATGTAACAGGCAAAATATATATTCTTGATCAGCGTAACCAGCCGAGTCGATTGAGACATGTCCGTCTGTCCGCGATTCTGTCTGTCAGTATGAACAGAGCTACCAAATTTTGTGGGAATATAGTAGGTCTAGTGCATAGGCTGATCAAGTTTGTTTCAAATTTGTGCCACGCCCACTTCAGACGACATTTATATAAGACATCCTTTTTTTTTTTTTTTTATTTCAATTAATTTTTATATTTTTTCGTTCATTATACCCTTGCAGAGGGTATTATAAAATTGGTCAGATGTTTGTAACGCATAGAAATATACGTTTCCGACCCCATAAAGTATATATATTCTTGATCAGCATCAATAGCCGAGTCGATTGAGACATGTCCGTCTGTCCGTCTGTCTGTTTGAATCACGATGACGGCCTTAAATTTTAAGCTACATAGTTGAGACATGAAAAGTTAAGTTCCCCAATCGATGGCGCAGGTAGAGTTTAAAAATTAGTCGGATCGGATAATTATAACCGGAGTTATTAACTAAAACGTGGAGGTACCTCGAGTAAAATAAGCAATTTTCTTTGTCAGCAAAGAAACAAAAACAAATTCCAAGCAATCACACACACACATACATATGCAAGAATTGGTCACCACGCGGTGTGTGAGAGAGACAGAAACATTTGCGTTGTGTTGTTGCACAGAACGAAATTTCAAGAGCGAGATGACATGCGCTTGCTATATGTACATATGTATATGTATGTCGAACTAGCTTAAGTGAGTTAAGTGAGGATGGTGACGTAGTACGTAAAGATCGGTCGCACGATGGTTCGGTGTTTGGTGGATTCGATTCTCAGTGAATTCGGGAAAATTTTTTCTCTTCAATTACTTTAAAAATTTTGTTTTTAAATTAAATAATAAAACAATGAAGCTGCAAGGGTATACAAACTTCGGCAGAGCCGAAGTTAGCTTCTTTGATATTTTTTTTTTATTTTTGGGTTCATTGTGAATAAAAGTTATTATCTTTTCTTTCTTTCATTATTTTTTCTTTTTTTCCATTTTTCTTTTCTTTTATTCTACTTTATTTTTTTCTCATTTTTATACCCTGTACCCATAGGGTAAAAGGGTATATTAAAGTCGCTAAAATGTATGTAACAGGCAGAAGGAAGCGTTTCCGACCCCATAAAGTATATATATTCTTGATCAGCATCACCAGCCGAGTTGATTGAGACATGTCTGTCTGTCCGTCCGTCTGTCCGTCTGTCCGTCTGTCCGTCTGTCCGTCTGTCCGTCCGTCCGTATGAACACCTAGATCTCGGAGACTATAAGAGCTAGAGCCACCAAATTTGGTGTGAACATGCGTCTAATGCATACACAGGTCAAGTTTGTTTCAAATTTTTGCCACGCCCACTTCCGCCCCCGCAAATCGCGAAAACGTATTACTAGAGCTGTATTAAAGATATCGTATTCTTACTTGGCACACCTAATTATATACCCAAACTGGACCAGCTCACCAAATTTTGTCCAAATCGGACAATAAAAATCGAAGATATAGCTATATGAGTTTTGCACTGCATTGCCAAGGCGACATTGGCTGGCAAGAGTGAGCGAGACAGCATGCGTTCGCTGTAGCTGCATGTTAAAGAGAATTTTGCATGAAATTGATGACGATTTCGAGGATATTTTATTTTATTTAATATAACTAGTTGGTACAGGGTATACTCAATGTCGGCAGGGACGACTTGCTTGCTTCATTCTTTTATTTTTTGAATTTTCTTTTATTACACTTTTTTTTAATTTTTCATTTGTCCATTTTCTTTTTATTTTCCATTTTTTATATATTTTTTTATTTTATATCATTTTATATTATTTTATATTATTTTATTTATTATTATATTATTATATTAATATTATTTTTTTAACTTGTTTATTTTTTTATTTTATTTTTATTGTTTTTGCTTATTTTTCTTTATTTTTATTTAATTTTTAGTTCTTTTTAATTTTTTTTTTTTCAGAATGGGGCATTCACTTTGAAATTCACTTTCGTTGGAAATAGCTGCTGCAATTTTTTTTTTTCAATATTGTTTGTTACTTTCATTGCGCTGTGTTGCTTAATGTCAGTAAGAAAATCAAATTTGGAATATTATGTCGGAAATATATTTAAGACCTTTACCCATTTCCGAAATCAAATTTATAATACGACTTCAAACGTTTTGGGCTTCCAGTCGATGAAATAAAAAGTAATTGCTAAATTTCTCGGAAATGCATGTACGCCGCTTCACCTCCAAAAAGAAATTTCCATTAATTCACAATATATTACGAACAAAATATAAAGCATTCGTGGTTGAATTCAATGTAGCTATTTATTTACGTAAATATCAATTAGCAGACAATGGGAAAACTTTGTGTGTGTGTGACCTGTTTCCGTTTCCAAATGTTTTACTTTAAAATGGCTTGTCGAATATTTTATGATTGTCAATATGCACCGCCATAAACAAAATAAATAATAAATGTTAACTTAATGTTTAGATTTGGTGATCATGTAAATCTTTATACGTTAATATTTACTTAAATCGTGTCACAAAATATATGTATATATAAATTATAAAACTTGGCAACCCTAAAACAAAAGGTGCGTTATGCCCAAAACAGCTGATACAAAAGACAAATGGAGTCTTTTAAAATCAAAAATGAACCAAAAAGTATGTAATCGCTTGATTTGCGGACTACTTATTATTTTTCTAAATTTGGATTTCCAGACAATATTGTACATGGATACTACATTGATATGTATGTATGTATGTATGTATATACCAGTTTTTGTTCACCAGAGAAACAATTCAACTTCAGTTGTCCAGTAAGTTAGTCAGTTTGTCTAGGGCAAATACTAAAAGTTATTCACATTTGAAAAAATATTTCTGGCTAGATGAATAACAGGTTGCTGCTAGTTACTTTCAGCCAACTTTCCATGAATATACCATATACTTATATGTATATATATATTTAGCAAACACATGTATATAATATGTATACATATAAATATTTATTCATATGCATATATACATACATATATTTATAATAATAAAGTTTGCATTATATAATTAAACGTCAAGGTTAATTTACTAACTGGGCGGTGGTACAGTTGCTAGCGTTTGTCTCTTATCGTATATATGTATACATATGTATGTATATATGTATTTACTATTTGACTATATCTATGCCGCTTAATTGCTTCGATTTTAGATTTGATAAGTGACAAGCCCCCCTCTTCACATCGACATAAATCCCTTAAATTATAAATTATTAATTTTGCCGAAATTCCATCGAAATTTTGGTATTAAAGTCTTTTCGAATTATCTTTCATAATATTTTTATATAGTTCAATTTTTTCTGCTCTATTGAGTAACATTTCAAGTTTTGCTTAGTCAAATAAATTTAAAAGGATCCTTCTTTTTTATTTTTATGGTGTTAGAGGAAGTCTGAGGTAAAAGATCTTATTCCTAGTAAACGTGGCTAAACAATCTATATAACTAATCCTAACCTCTTGCAGATTTTTCCAACTATAATCTTTTTAAGGATAAACGGATAGCGATGTTGATCAAACATATGTATATCTATAAAATATCAACTGATTCTGCAAATGTAATTCTATTTAAAAAGTGCTATTTGGCCAACGCGGCCAATCTATTTGGAAAATGAACCCAATTTAAGATTTCCTCGCACACCTGAACATCCCCTTGTAAGATACACCTGTTGTTGCTTCAGTTGTTAATGTTTTTGTTGTTGTTGTTGTTATTGTTAGCAATGTTACAGCATTAGTACTGTATAACATTTATAAGCGTATTCCATTTATCGGCATTTGTTTTTAGCGAATGTTCTTATTATTATTATTTTTGTATATGTATTCGTGTTGTTCTTAGCTGAGTTGCATTTAGAACGCAAAAACAACAGACGAACACACACACTCACATACACACATATAAACACCTGCAAACACACACACACACAAATACGCCAGTCAGTATCGTGACTAACAAATTGTTAAAAAAAAACTATTGCACATGCTGCTAATGGTGTCTATATCTATGTATGTATATACATACACACATACATACATACATATATATTTATATGTATGTACATAGATATGTACCCCGTAACCTGTTAAGCGGTCTATTCACTTTGTTAACCGTTAGGTTATATACATAGATCAAAAATCACAAACAGACAATCGAATTAATTTCACAAATGTAAAACGACTCTTTCCAGTATCGAGTTATATCTGAAACATTTGTGAAACAGTTAAAATCCCTGATTCTGCAGAGTTCTTCACATAAATTGGGCAATGATCAAAAATACAAAGGGTATCCAAAATTCGTTCGTTATATGTATATTGACAGCTGAAAGGAAAGTGTATACACAACTCTAACAACAATTACAATTTTTTTTTTCAAGAGCGAAAATTTCATTGGCTTTAGTTTATGTCTAATTACCTTCAATTTGCCATGATATAGAAAAAAAATCATAAAAAAATCTAATTTAATCAGAACAAAACATTATGGATGAAATGATGTCACCATTTAATTGGTAAGGTAACGGTATTTGTATACCCTTACTGAAAGGGTATCAGGTATAGAGAATATACCTGTATATGTACATACATATATGTATTTTTTGAATTCTACTTATGTACATATTTTGGCATTTTATAAATGTTGAAATTTTAAAATATTTCAATTTTCTTTAAGCTTAATTTTTTTTTTTAATTTAAGCTTTTTATTTAAAAGGAATAAAGAAACCAAGTTACAGTCTGGTAATATAACATAAGAATCTTGTTAATGCAATGGAGGACCATTGCAGATGGATTAAAATAATGTTGATTCCCATTTGAATCCCGTTCAAATTTCCAAAAAGAATGATTCTAATTGGCTTTCTTATAAAGACATAGGTATAGCTCTTCATGCGAATAGACTTTTGGTATATATTTAAAATAAAACAAACGATAAATCTAAAGATTTAAGACACAATAGAGTTATGATAGAATAGATATAATAGATAGAATTTATAATTTTGATGCTTCGCTTTTTTTAATCAACATCTCCTGGAAGATGTGTCATATATTTCATTTTCAAGTAATGCAGTTGTATTTTTATATTGTAGATCCCAATCTACAATCTACAATTACCCATAATAATATGTCTTTATCCATCTATATATTGTATGTATGTATGTATATAATATTTATTTTTTTTTAAGATATTAAAACTCACCTTTTGCCGCACTCATTAGATCTTTAACCTCTTTAATAATCCGCTTGATCTGATGACTAGTGTGATCCAATTCCTTTTCATGACGATTCAAATTGTCACGAAATTCTGGACTATCGACAATACATTCTTCGAATTCTAATGGCTCCAGGCCGCGACGAATATCTTTGCCGCCGCCCATTTTGTTTAGTTTTCGATTAGAATTCGAATTCAATTTTATTCCCGATGATGTTTTGAAATTTTTATTTAATTTTAATATTGATAATTTTTCGTTTTGCAATTGGTTTTGGGATTGATTATTCCAATTGGTTTTATGTTTGGTTTTGTTACTTTTGTTGTTGTTATTGATGTTATTATTATTGTTGTTGGTTTTGTAGTTGTTATTGTTTGCGTTTTGAGGGGCGGCGCTGACGTTGAAAGTGTTGCTGCTGTTGTTGTTGTTGTTGTTCCGTTTGAGGCGGCGACGCACGAAATAAATATGTTTATTTTTTGTTTTAATTCTTGTTGTTGTTGTTGGTACTGCTGCTGCTGCTGCTGTTGATCCTCCTTTTGCTATTGTTGTTGTTGGTGTTTCTTCGTTGTTGTTATATGGTTGTTGTTGTTGCTTGGTAGTTGCTGCTTTTGTTGTTGCAGTTGCAGCTGTTGTTGTTGTTGTTGTTTCCCTATTATGATTAGTATTAATTTGCTTGTTATTTATATTAATATTATTAACATTATTGTTATTATTGTAATTATAATTGTTTTGCCTTTGCTTCATAATAATTATTCAAATATATTTATATATTACAATATTTTTAATTATTATATTTTTTGTTTTTATTATTATTATTAAACAAACTTGTAAGAGAATTTTGTACATTCTCTTTTGATCTCTAATTTCGTTAACTCTCTCTCTCTCTCACACTCGCACACGTTAACTTTGATTTTTATTGATGAAATGTTGGTGAAAAAGAAACCGAGGCAAAAAATGAATTTAATGGGCGAATAACAACAACAATTTGTGCAGACACTGCAAAAACGAAAAATAAAATTAATTAAAGCAAACATTAAGCATAAACATTTAACAAAAATAAAAAACAAACAAAAATAAACAAACAAACAAGCAAACAAATCTGTGCTTATATACTATAGTCGAAACTAAACCGACTATGATATACCCTGCAAGCAGCAAGTATTAAGTGGAAAGGCGGCAATTAATATTCCTAGATATTTATTTGTGTGGACAATAAAATAGGTGTGATCCTAAAACTTAAATTCATAATAAAAAAAAAAAAATTTCAAGTAGTTCTAGAATCAGGAAACTTAATTTTTTAGTTTTTTTTTATGAAATTGGTAAATTAACCGTAACAAACAAAAGTTTTGAAAGTCTTGTAACCCAAAAAATGTACTAAAAACAATAGATGTGTTTCAGTTAAAGTACTTTTGTACTAAATACTAAAATTGGACAAAATCATAGGAAAATATAGAAAAAATATGGTACATTTCTGTGGAAATTTGTCGAAAGTTGCAAGAATAGAAAAATTCATCTAGATTCTAGAATATGGGCGGATAATCAAGAAATTTAGCAAGCCAGTCGAACCTGCCGACATTGAGTGTACCAAGTACAGATATTTAATTCAGGCAAACGCTTTCAATCTATGTAATATAAAATTCGCCTAACATGCAGCAACAGCGAGCGCATGCTGTCTCGCTTACTCTTGCCTGACAATGTCGCCCTTATCATTTCAGTTCAAAACGCTTATAAGTATTTCTCCGATATTTATTGTCCGATTTCGACTAAATTTGTTCACCAGGTGCACTTTGGCTATATTATAAGATGTGCCAAATAAGAATTCGATGCTTTCAATATGGCTCTAGTTTTTCGATTTTTCTTCATTAAGGCAAAAAAAGTGGGCGTGGCAAAAATTTAAAATAAACTTGATCTGCGTCCACACTAGACGGATCTACAAACCAAATTTGGTACCTTTAGTTCTTGTAGTCTCCAAGATCTCAATGTTCATCTAAACAGACAGACGGGCGGACGAACAGACACACAGACGGACATGTCTCAAACGACTCGGCTAGTGACGCTGATCAAGAATATGAGGTCGGAAATATATATTTCTGCCTGTTACATACATTTTGACGACTTTAATAAACCCTTTTACCCTATGGTACAGGGTATAATAAACTTTATGGGGTGAGAAATACTTCCTTCTGCTAGAAATTATTTCCCTTTTTCTCTAACACGCTGCATTTTTAACTATAGAACAACAACAAAACTACATATGTACATATACTTTAACCAAGTCAATATTTAAGTACTTTGTGAATTTTTCCAAAATTATTTTTTCTTAATTTTCTTTTTTAAGTTTAAAAATTCACACCTGTTATTGTGTCCCAAAGTATACAAGTATATGTACATATACACATATACATTGATAAATAGATAGTAGGTTTTGATGTTTCTTATAGACCCAGACAGTCCTAAGAGCTGGCTAATGAACAGATATACATACATATGTAGATACATACATACATATGTAGATACATACATACATATGTAGATACATACATACATATGTATGTATATACATAGATAGTGTTATATGCTTTGATCAATGCAGTAAAATGATAAGTTAGAGTAAATCGAGTCGGATTTTTTCTTTGCTTTCATATTCAGATATCTTTTTATGTGCCATGAAAATAAAAATTATAATAATAAATGCGATTAATTTAAAAGCACATCAAATAAACAGAAAGATGATTGCTGAACATAAAAATTAAAGATTTACACTCATATTAAAGTATACATATACATATATGTACATACACATGTGCATAAATACATACATATGTATATATAAACTTAATGTTTCCAATGTTTTACAAATTTGTTTTCATTAATTATATGGTCAGTTGTTTGATTGTAAATTATTGGAAATTCAATTCGCGGGCATTTATTACTGTTTAATTTTTATTTTTTAAACATATTTAATTTGTATTTTGAAGCACTTTTACATACTTATGACATTTGCAGAAATTTTATTGTTCATTATCGCTAAATACAGTGAAAACTCTCTTGGGCGAACAGTGACTACCGCTACTAAAGAGAGAGGTGTCCGCCTGTATACATACATATACTTTTTCCACTCTTTTAATAATCATGAAAAGGATTGATTCTAATCAAGTAAATATGTATGTACGTATGTAAGTATGCATGTACAGTGAAACCTCGATATAACGAATCTGAAGGGAACCAGAAATTTTTTCGTTATATCTATTGATTCGTTATAGGTACTTATTTGTAAAACCTTGGTAAAACGAAATTTAAGGAAATTTGAAAGAAAATTCGTTATATTCGTTTTTACCTGCTTACATCAAAATACTTAAAAAAAACAGCATTCAAGTGCGGTGGATATAAAAAATAAAAAGTTATACATTTTTTCAATTAACATTTATTAAAATAATTGGTAGTTCTTGTTTGTTTGCGCAAGTTTCGAATGCAGCCGTCAATACTTCTTTCAACAGACGCTAAGCTATCGAATGCACTTTTTGGTATATTCAGCGCTTAAATGAAAAAAAAAAACACTTTTTGGTATAGCTTTCTGTGCCTCAAGAAAAGTTTGGATCTTTTCAACCAGTTGTTTAGCTTCTTTGAAAGTAATAACGTTCTCGACCTCTTAATCCTCCTCAACAATGTCGACTGCATTTCTGTTCAAAACACTATCAACAATGTCATCATCAGTTTGGGATAATGGAACTTTAACGGCTTGCCACAAATTTGATTTTGCCTTATTTTATTTTCGTTGTATAGAGGTTTTCGAAAAATTGCTTCGTTATATAGAGGCCTTGAGACGCAGAAATTCTTCGTTATATGTAGCTATAGAGCATTTTTGTAAAAAAACTTCGTAAAAGCGAGGTTTTTTCAAGGGACTTCAATAAAAATTCGTTATATTGAGTTTTTCGTTATAACGAAGTTCGTTATATCGAGGTTTCACTGTATATACTTTATGGGGTCGAATATGTTTCCTTCTACTTGTTATGGGTTACAGGGTATTACAATTATGTTGCTTATTACCCTTGAGTTTATCATTATTGAAGAGTAAACTACAAGAATTAAATTTTTCCACACTTATAAAATACATTAAACTTTTCATAAAATGTTGAGAACTTTTGAAAACTATTTCCAAAATTACTCTACGGCACTGTTTATCATCACTCAATCTGGTGACCGATGTGACATGTATACATATATATACATATATGCATACATATATGTCTGTGTCTACATGTGTGTGTTTACATAGGCATGTACATATGTACGTCTAAAGGGTATTGAAAAGTTGTTAAAAAATATATACGTATATTGTGTATATAATTTGCGCAGACACACACAAAAAGCAAAAAAAAAAAAAACAACACAAAAAAGCCAAAAGTGCAGGCGCAACAGCTTCATTTTGCATGCAGAGAGCAAGAGGGAGAGAGAGAGAGCAAACGAACAAACGAAGAGATATTATTGAAGATGGTAACGAGCAACAAAGCAGCTCTCTCTCTCTCTCTTCTTCTCTGGCACTCTCACTAGTGCATGGATCAGTGTTGCCAGCAGTTTGACATAAAAACAGGACAAACCAGCCGAATAAGCAACAAAAAAAGCTAATATTCAAAACAAAAACAAGAGACAAGGCATGTATTTTTCTTTATATTATTCAAACATTTAACACTTGAGCGAATAGATTTTAAAAATTTTAATTGAATTTGTATAATTTATAAAACTGCATTTGACATTGCAAAAAGCTTTACATAAATTATTTTAATCGCGACAGATCTTGTTTTTGGAATCATAACCATAACTTGGCAAACTTTTGCTTTCTTCTGCAATTTTTTGACTGAGAATAACGTTTTTCATTTTAAACTTCTCACAGAAATCTGTTTAGAATATGTCACTACTATATCTGATACATCATTATGTACATATGTATATATATATATATATATAATACCACTATATTGGGATACGATTATCTTTAATCAAAAGCAAAAACAATTGACACTGCAATTTTCAAGAAAAGACCAGATTTCGGGAATGGTTCACATAAATAAAGAGGACAACAAATCTTTCGGGGAAAAGGCTGAAATGGCAACACTGGCATGGATTTAACACTTCTTTGTTGTTGGCGTTGTTGCTGTTGTTGCTTTTACCGGCATGTTGTTGCATTTGTAGTATTTGGAATTTAAGTTTAATATTCAATTCGAAACACAGTACGTCTTTTAGTTTTGACTGTGTTTGTTTTAAGTTTCACTCACAAAACACGCACAACAGCGCATTTACACAATGACAGAGAAACGAACACACACACACACAAAGACACATGTGTTTTTTTTTTTTTTGCAGAAACTTGTTGAATATAAAATACATAAAGACCAAAAAAAACTGGTTAAGCGGCAAACAACGACGACAACAACTACACTATACTACATACAAATGGATTGTTCACATATGTATATGTAAAATACATATATATTAATGCATATATATAAGTATGTACAATTAAAAATATATACATATATATTCATTTGTATTTCTGTGATGTTTATTTTTTTATTTATTAACAATAACTCTTCTTTTTCCAACTCTTTTAAGCCAGTTTGCACACATGCAAACTCACACACTCATACACGAATGCAAGTGTTGGACACTTTTTCTTGTTTTGTTATTTTACAGCGTAAGCAATTAAAAAAAATTGGCAAGTAAAAATAACAAATTACAATTTAAATTTTTTTCCTCTTTTTCTGTAAAAAATGTTGTTTCATTTTCCATCTTTTGTTGTTGTTTTATTGCATAATTTCAGCTCTTCTGGGCTGCGGCGGCTGCTGTGGATGCTGCTGCCATTTTTTCTTTTATTTTGATTTGCCCCCCGCGCGCGCTATATCAAGTAAAAAGTACGCACAGTAAAAAAAAAAACAAAAAATGAGCGCACAACAACAAAATGCAATTTGTCGACCGTTCGCTAAAACGCGGCAAGGTAAACCGAACGCACACAAGTACAGCCGAATTTTATGAAATTTGCTCAAAATTGTTTATAGATTGAATTTTATTCGAAATTTCAGATTTTTAAAAGCACGACATTCGACCGAGCGACACCGTGACCGCTCATCTAGAAAACAAAAACAACACTGAGAGAAAAAAGTGTGCTATTTTTTTGTGCTCATTAGAAACAGTGTTTAAAAATTTGAAACGATACCAGTGTTCAACAGTTTTGTAGAAAATCCCGATTTTCCACTATGTAAAATTTTGTTTGCCTCCCTACTTTATGGTGAAGCCAAGACACAAACCGACATAGCGAAGACACTATTGTGGCTGGAACGTAACAGGCTCATACTAGCATAATCCAGGAAATACAGTGAAACGTCAACATAACAAATCTGAGAGGAATCGCAAAATTCTTCTTTATATCTATTGATTTGCTACGGGTACTAAGCGATTCTGTTTACATCAAAATCATGCTAAAATTACACATGTAATATTAAAATATATAATATAATAATAATATAATATTAAAAGTAAACATATAATTTTTTTAATTAGAGTTTATTCAAATATTCTTTTATTTTCATTCGAATTGCTAAGCCGTCGAGTGTACTCTGGCTGAAACTTTCTGTGCCCTAAGAAAATTTTGGAGATATTTAACCATTTGTTATCTTCATTGGCAGTGCTTCCGTTTTCGATCTTTTTAGGGACAGGTTATTTTTTTAAATAAAATTCTTTATCATCCACTGTGTAACACAAGTTTTACGAAAAGAAACCCGGGGACATATTTTAGTTTAGCATAATGCAGCGTTTTCCAAGTAGAAATTGTTTCAATACTCCAATTGCCAAGACCTTATACGCGGATTTTCGGTGAGGGATTTTGACCTTTTATTTAACTTTGATATTTATCAATATATTTCAAATTTTCAAAGCGCTACGAAAAATCCATCAAAGTTCAATGCCACTGTGAATGGAATTAGGCTTACACTCAACAAACGCTCATGGTGTACTATATTTGTCCTATAAACTGAACAATTCATTTCCCGGCCATCACTAGGGATTCACATATTTAAACTCCTAATTTACCATTGTGAAGAGCAGACGAACGAACCAATGTAGTTAATGTTCTCGCACAACTCCCAGTTCCAAGGCAGGCGATCCGCCGCCCCACACTGTAAATCCAAAGACGGCAAATATTGATGAGTTGCAGAACTGCCAAATTACCGCTTGTCTCATTTAACATCACCGCTTGTCATCATTTAACATCATCTTTGCAAAGTGAACAGAACGAAGCCAAACGCACTAGGGGCAGTGTAAATGGCTGACCGTTTGGTTCTTATCGGAGCCTAAGCATATACAGTGGACCCTCGGTTAACGAACACAATTGGTCCAGCATCTTGTTTGTTATGGGAAACGTTCGTTAAGCGAAACCACTATTCCCATATAAATCGGTGTGAAATAAAATAATGTTTCCAGGTTGAAAAAAATACACTCTAATATGTTTCAATTTACCTAAATTTTACTAAAAATAACATAAAATGCATCGAACTTTCAAAGAACTGAAAAAATTCTCCAATATATTTTAAGTTCAGCTTTTATTGAAAGAAAGTTAAATGAAACATATAACAAATTTGAATGAACTGAATGTGTATTTGACTAAAGTTGACATCTGAAATGAGAAAAACGGGCACACTGGACAGCACTACAATAGGTATTCGGGAAATTTTACATGCAATTAAGGTTTTCCCCCTTTTTTGTTGGTCGTTATGCGGAACTTTGGTTGTTAACCAAAACTTTTTCTTCCCAAAAAATGTGTTCGTATCCGAGGCGTTCGTTAACCGAGGGTCCACTATATATAGCGAAGCAATATACACATGTGGACAAAATAATAGGTGTGCCCCTTAAACTTAGCATCAAGACAAAATTAAAATATAATGTTAAGTTCTAGAATGAAGAAACTATTTTTTTCAGTTAGGTAGTACTGCTTTGAAGAGAATTTGGTAAATCACCGGAATAATATTACTCCAAAACAAAAGTTTTAACTATTAAATGCTCCTAACCCAAAAATTGACCTGGACAGAATAATAGGTGTATTTCAGCCAAAATAAAAAAAAAAAAAAAAAATTAAACAGTTTTTGAGTAACCGAATGTAATATTTTTAAAAAAGATATACAGAATGAAGTAAATAAAAGTAAATTGACAACATTTGAACAAGATTAGATGGGTCGTGGCGTTCCTTGCAGTGCGGGAGAAAGGAAACTTGTTAATCAACTTCGTGACGAGGGGAAAACGAATAAACACATTGCCAGACTAATAGGACAGTCAGAAATTTTTGTAACAAATGCCTTAAAACCAAAAAAAATTGTGAGACACGTGGAGCACCCAGGTTAACCTCAGAATCAGCAGATAGGCATACATTGACATTGGCTAAACGAGACCCCTTTATGTCATCAAGATCGATTTCCAACGAAATGGGCAAAGTGGTATCATCCCAAATCATTCCCCGACGTCTAGTAGATTCCAACCTACCAGGGAGAATCACTCGTAAAGTCCTTCTGCTTCGCATTGGAAATTTGAAGATGAGGAAAAGTTTTGCACAAAACCACAAATCATGGTGCGGATCAGAGGAAGAGCTAAAATGGTGAAATATCCTCTGGAGTGAAGAGACAACATTAAATCTGTTTGGCAATGACGCTAATAGAAATTTTAGAAGTCCAGAAGGCAAAGAACTTGATCCTAGATATACAAAAAAGTTTGTGAAGCACGAAGGCGGGAGCTTTGTGGTTTGGGGCTGTTTTTCTTGGCAAGGTGTCGGTCCGATTCATCGAATTGAAGGAATTATGGATAGAATCGGATATATTGGAATATTAGGCACTGTCATGCTACCCTATTCCGATTACAATAAGCCACTTAAATAGAAGTTTCAACAGGATATCGATCCTTAACCCTGTTCTCGAGTCGTGGACGAATGGTTCCAGAAAAATACCTTTAACGTTTTTGAGTGGCTTTGTCAGTCGCCAGATCTGAATCCAATAGGGAATCACTGGGAACATCTTACAAAAGAAGTATCCAAGACAACTTGCCAAAACAAGGACCAACTATGGGAAAATATCAAGGAGGCTTGGTACAACACTCCTGTTCAATTCCTTTGGAGGTTAATTTCGTCTATGCCGATAATATTTGAGAAAGTTATGAAGGACAAGGGCGGATATTCTGGATAATAATATAAATCAAAATATTACACTAAAATATTCGAACATATTTCAGAAAAATTTCATTTTTTTAGTCGATAGGTTGAGCACACCTATTATTGTGACCAAGTCAATATCTGTGTATGTAGTGAATTTTGACAAAAATTTTGTTAATTCTTTTTTTAAGTTTTGCTTTTTTGGTTGCTATTACTCTTAGATATGCCTAATATGAATAAAAATCAATTTTGTTAAGAAACATTTAAAAATAAAGAAGTTATGGGCATTTTTGTAAAAAAAAAAATTCACACCTATTATTCTGTCCACATGTGTACATACTTTTATCTGACGACTAGATTAGAAATTTTCTATATATCATTCCGACACCCGTTAACCGAAGACAAAATATCAATAACTTAAAATGTAATTTATATTTCATATATTTTCAATATGTTTATATATATATATATATATATATATATATATATACATATGTATACATACATACATATATATTGCAATATCAATTACACAAAATAATATTAGACAAAAACAAACATATATATATATATATATATATATATATATATATTGCCAGAAATCCAGCGATACATAATGAAACCAAAAAAAAGGCTTTAATCGATTTGTATAGGAGGAATATTACGTATGTAAAAATATATATATTTGGGCAGACAAGAAATATAATTTGAGTAAGAGAATAAACAAATAATAGATTATTAAACTATTCCAAATGATATAGAAAATTAATAAAAAAAAATTGCATATTTTCATATATATGTATGTATATACTATAGCATTAAAAAGCATACAGACATATCTACATACTATTCAGTTATATAGCTAATATATATATATATATATATATATATATATGTATGTATACACATATTCATGTTGTTTTGTTTTTTTTTATTTGTAAAGGTTTTATTGAAATCTTTTTATTTTCGGAACCGAAAAAGTTGCTAAATATAATTATCTGTTAACGTTTCATTTATTTACCATATATATATATATACATACATACATACATGAATATATGCAGTTTCTCTAATTTCTTTTTTAACGCACTACGTTAATGGATTTCAATTTGTTTTCTCCGTGTTTTTTTTAATTAAAATCTTTACTTTTTCAAGTAATAGAATGTTTCGTGAGTGTGTGTATGTGTTTTTTACTCTATTCTTTTTTATAAACAATTTTAATTTGTATAAATAATAAAGGCAAACAATAAGAGGGAGAATAATCAAAGGATAGGAAAATGGAAGAATCTGTGTGATAGCTCTGAGATTAAAAGGATTAAACAATATCTATATAATCCTGATTCTGTACCAATGATTAGTTTCAATTGATTGGAATTTGTTTTTCATATTTGGAAATGTTCAATTATAATTAATTATATTCAATTTTTCGTTTCTTGTGGGTGTATGTGTGTGCTTGTTTGATGTTTCATTTTGTTATATTTAAATTAATAAATTTTATTTATTTAATTTGTATATATAAGTATGCATATATATATATGTATTTATGTATATATATACATACATATACATATATGTGTATATATAACATATAAATATTTCTGTTTTGTTTTCGCGTTTTGATGATTTTTTTTGTTTCGTTTTTACTTAAATTTTATTTAATTATATAATAGTCATAATCAATAATAATAATAATAATAATAAATTACGACCCTTTTTTCGATTATCTCTGAACACTTTTCTTCTTCGTATTTGTTGCTATTTAGTTGAGTTCCTTCAATCGTTGCGGCGAGAGTGAAATCGAGCTAGAGACATCATTTAGTTCCCTTTGTAGCTATTACTGCATATGCCAGCGTCATGGAATAGAAAGAGAGAGAACCAATACAAATAATTATTACATGTACGCACAATATGTCAATGCATTTATAATGTATGTACGTATGTATGTGTGAAAGTGTATGAAAGAGATAGCGAACAACAATGACGAGTAACTCTTATTGTTAAAATGACTGCAATTTACAACGACTAGCAACATTTCAAATTGTTCAATTAGTATGCTTTTATCCGATATGATAACTTGCCCTTGTAATCTTCTCTTCTTCTCTACTTAACCGTAGAGTAATGCTTGGTACTACACTAGCTTTTAAAATAGATAAATAGAATCTCCAAATTTAACAAATCAGATTGGTCTGTACTAGAGAGCTGCACGACTCCACTCACTACGTAGAAAAATTGAATGGATTCGAATTGAATAGAATTGAGTGAGTGCGAGCATACAATTAAATGAATGCGTATGAGTATGAGTACGCATTGGGTCTCGTAACTACAGCATTCAAAGAAATGAGTTAGAATGAATGAAGCGTAAAACGAAATGAAAAATTTGGCAAAGTCGTAGTCACCCGAATGAACTCGATTTATAGCACAGACATCATTTCGTTCACAGTGCTGAAGCATGTCTTCCTATCTTTTCTATCCTACAGCAAACAAAAACAAAGAAAAGTTGCGTTACTCGAATGGATTCGAATTATTTTCATTTATTTTCCCATTCATTCATTCGTTCTTTTGCGTTTGAACATTGTGAGTTCGAGTTCGATGCTAGAGCACTCACTCATTCTAGTTCATTCGGTTTCGCACTCCAACTCATTCACTCATATTGAGCATTGTCCATTCGAATGCAGCTTATTTGATATCCATGCAGCTCTCTAGTCTGTACCACTTCTAACTACTGTCCATGGTTGTCCTGGTGTCGCTTTGACCGCTTTTGTTTTTAGTTAATCTAAATTTTGACAACTCCACTACCACAAATACGGTAAACAAAACAGTATTTTTTTTTGGCTTTACTTAAATCAAAATTTGTGGTTCCTACATCTAAATAATTAGTATTCGCAGCTATAAATCCTGTTATTTTATTATTATGGTTTCCTATTATTATGGTTTATTACTATTTTGGTTTATTATAATTGTGTTATATTTTATTATTATAGATATGGTTTAGTTGCTTTTCTTTGTTGGTGGAAACATCATTTTAATTTTCTTTAACCTTTTCAGATGATAAAAGTATAATTTACTTTAATTAAAAGGGAGTTATTCACACCTTAGAACTTGTTTTTCCATTGAATCCTGATGCAAAAAGAAACTAGAAGTTTTACGTGTGTATAAATACTTTGTTGGCAAACTGTATGTATAACTAACTAATCTCAAAAATAAATAATTATCATTTAAACATTAAATGTCTACTACAATTTAATTCTAATGCTTATGGCAATGAAATATAAGCATATATATAAAACATAGAATATTTGTATACAAATAATAGCTGCTTTTGAACAATTTGCAATGTTTGCTGCAGATTTTGCACTAATAGTATTAATGAATAACTGAAATGCGATTAGGATCAAGAAAAGTAACAAGCCACTAACCAAAATATTTTTTTGTCTCGAATATTGCGATATTATTTTTCGATACTCAACAGAGGCATTTGGTAGAAAGACAGTTTATTACGTGTGTGTGTGTGTGTGTGTGTTGACGTTGTTGGTTGTTGTTCAATGTTGTTGTTATTGGTTTTCTATGCTGTTTGATATTTATATATGTATATTAATGGTCGTTTCATCTTTTGTTGTTCTTGTTGTTGTTTTGCGTAGATGCATTTTATGGGTACTTTGTTGTTGTTGTTGTTGTTTGTAGTAGTTGTTAAATATTTTTATTATTTAATATATATAATTGTTTTATGCTGTATTGTTGTTGTTGTTTGCTGTTGTTGTTGATGTTTTTGTTGTGTTTCTTGTTTTTGTTGGTTGGTGGTGGTGGGTAGCTGGGTTTTGCTAGATGCCTACAAATAAGGATAACCCATGTTCCGTCCCGCCGCTGTTGCAGCAGCAGCCGCCGCCGCCGCTGCAGCGCCGGGCGGATAATTTTGGGCGTATTGTGTCGGAATACCCATAGCCGGGCCAGCGGTAATCATTAGCTGCGGCTCCATTTTAATTATCGTTTTATGCTCCGTGGTATCATCCTCCTTTTCCCGTTGCGCCTCATTCAGCTCCAGTTTGTCCACCTTGCTGGTATATTCCCGTAGAACCTTATAAAAAAAGCAAGACAAATAATCAGAAGTTGCGGGCAGAAGGAAACGACACTAGCTCAGGATTAATAAACATCTCAACTTGAGAATTATAACTAAATGAAGCAAGACAAGGAAAGGAAAGGAAGGGGGGGTCATTAACTAATTTCCTATAGTTGGTATTCACCTGAATCAAATAGGGCATGGCAAAGTCCATAATTTTATGCTTCCAGGCCAATTCCAAGATGACATCAGGACGCAGCAAGTCGTAACACTGAAATTTTCGTGACATAAATTTTAGTATTTCATTTTATTGTCCCTTTTATGCAGTTCTCATTACCTGATATAGACATGCCGCAAAGCAATCATGAGCATTGCGTTCCAAAAACCAACCCAACAACTCTTCAGCAATTTCTTGTTTGCCCGACTCGGCGGCATACTCCATAGCATCCTTGTAGAGCTTATCCTTTTTGCACAGCTCGACACTCTGTTTCCAACGATTGTTGCCTAAAGAGAAACAAATATTTTTTGTTTTTATTGAACCACCAGCTGTATCTTTGTATATTACTTGACTTGTGTCTTACCCTTGTATAAATAGGCTGCAATGCGACGGAATTCGGTCAACTCGTGCTTCTCCAGCTTCTGGGCCAGAGCAATAGTGTCAAAGTTGTCAAAGCCATCAATGGAATTGCGCAATCCCTGGTAGTCTTCCTCATCGATAAGCAGACCGTTTAGGGCCTCGTTAATAGCCTTATTATTAAGCGATTGCACAGATCTCAAGTAGGGCTTAACCAAGGGCAAATAACCGGTCTTTGAGAAATAGCTAACAGCACGTGTATGATCCATGCGTGGCGCCAAAACCAGCAGCATGTCGTTCAACAGGAGCGGCTTGAAGTCCAAATAAAATTCAATTGCCTTGTAGTAGAGCTCAATGTTAGCCACTTTGGTGATAATGTCCTTGAAGTGTCCCTCCCGCCAGGCCTCTGTGGGATGGGCCATCATAGCCAGCACTGCGTTATCATATTCCTCATATTTGTCGTAGAGGAATACCAGCTCGGACCACAAATGAGCCGATTCGGCAGCACGCAGCACTTTAGGTATATTAACACGCGACCAAAACAATTCCAAATGTTCGCGCATTTTGGATGGCTTGAATTTGGAATACAAAATGGCCAATTCGGTGAACATTCCCATATGGGCACGCTCCAATCCCAAAGCTGATTCAAGCAATGCAATCAATTCCTCGAAATAACCACGATTTTGATAGTAATTGATCAAATCTTCCAATTCATCGGCATGGACAACAATATGTAGGCCGCACATCTGAGCCAAACGGAACTCTTCAGCATCCACACAGGCAAAGCATACCTCCTTCCAGGTGCGTGTCGAATTGGCCTTTCGTGCCGAATCCACAGCGCCTTGAAATTCTTTCAGATATACCAATGTGATGGCCAGGCGGGCAAAGTTGCTGACATTGTTGTACAGCAGTTTGGCGGCATCGTACATGCCATCGCTGAAACAACGATCACCGATTTTCTGGATATCAGCATGATTCGGTCCCGAAATAAATTCCTCAAGATCGGCCAAACGTCCAGTGCGAGCATAGGCATAGATCAATTCACTCTCAATGTACGATTCGCGTGCCTTTTTGCGTGCCATTTGTAGATAGCGTACTAGATCATCCCAGGACTCCACACGACTGGCCACATCCACAACATCCATATAAGCACTGGGATCATCAGCCTTGATGTACGAATCGATGGCCTCTTTCACCAATCCCTGTTGCAGTTGAGCCTTGGCCAGTTGCGACCAAACAGCGGGCTCATTGCAACGTTCGGCAAACTCATTGGCTCGCTCCAGATTGTTAACCTGATCGATAAGAACCTGAATGGCTGAGGTATTAACATCGAATTTCTTGAAAATGGCAAATGCCTCTTCGTACAATTGATTGCTGATGGCAATATTGGCTATATCGGGTGCATCGTAGTTATCCAAACGATTGATGTAGTCCATTACACGTGTACGATCTGCCTTGATTGCCGTGAGTATCAGCAAGTTTTGCAAATTGCGATGATCACTGAAAACCGATGAATCCAAAATGATCTTTTCTAGCAATTCGATCAACTCATTGGGCAAATCGGCTGTCATAAAGGCCTTCACTGTCACAGATATATCTTCGGGATCCTGAGTTTCCGACAATGCCGTCTGTACAACCTGATCAATAAGTTGACGTTTATATGGATTAGCCTCGGACAGCACTTCCGCCCAGAGTTCGGCATCACGTCGTCCCACCAGATAGCGAGCCTCGCTCTTGAACAGAGAATTCTCATTGCAAACGGCAATCAATTCCCGATCGCATTGACCACGCTCATAGGCCACACAAGCCAAATGGGGGTCACGCTTCTCGCAATAGCGACCAACCACGCGACTATCGTAGTATTGATTCTCTTTGAGGAAACGTTCGGGATTGTTGTTGGAATCAATGTAGATTTTGGCCAACGCATTGTGGGTAGCAGGTTCGACGCAACCCTCATGGACTCGTGACTCCAGCCAGGGCAAGAGGAGTTTCAAGCGATTACGCTTCTCCACCTCTTCGACCAGTTCGTCGGTTGAGAATTGACCCTTGACCACCAAAATAAGATTCTTAATTATATCCTCGCTGCAGTCGACATCCAGGAGACCACCAACGACCACTGGTAGACGGGATGGATTCACCTTTTGCACATAAATCTCAATGTATTTCTGAAGATTATTCCGATACAGGTATAGAACCAGATCGTGAACAAAATCAAACCGATCGCAGACAATAATCAAAGGCAACTGATCCGTAAGCTTGGCTTCCTTAAGGAAGTTCTTAACCCTCTCTGGATTGTAGCAATTAGATTCACGACAGATTCTCTCCACTTCCTTGATTTGATTGGTTTTGCAGGCTGCTTGTATATACTTGAAATGGACTTCGGGATCTTGGGAGAAGTTGACAATGCTGCTAAGGAAGTAGAATAGACCGTCGTAGCTCTTGAAGCTTTCAAAGAGATCAATCAATGCCTTGGTGGTCAATTGTTCATGATATTTGGTGGCTATCTGAACACAAATCTGTAGATTTTGACGCAAATTGGCCGTTAGCATGGCCTTGAGGCACTCCAATGAATCCTCCACAGAGAGTGTACCAAAGAAACTAACAAGCCATTCGGCATTCAGCATATGAGTGTGGACAACGGCTCGCTTAATGTCATAAAGATCGGTATAGTGCTCCAAGGCACGTTGCAGAAGACCCGCCTTCTCACACAGCTGGGCAATGTGTGCTCTATCATAATGGGTAAACATGGCATTACCCAATATAGCATCAGCCACTTGAGGTGCAGACATAAGGTTCATTTCCAGGAGACGTGTCTGCAGTGAACCCTCCGCGGGACGATTATGCTTGAGGGCATCTAACAGGAATGCCGTACACTGCTGTACCATGGAGTGTTCCATAAAGATATCCACTATCTGATTGATATCGGCCAAAGGTTCCTCTTCGGCGACCAACATGGAAGCAAAACCGGCACCCTGTTCGGGATTACTACGCATAACCGAACGCAATAGGAATATATAATCGGGTGTATAGTTGACTTTCTTGGCATACAATACAATCTTCTGGAACTGGCCCGTCTCGGCAAAGCATTGTATAACCTTATTTGGAACATTGGCTCTCAGATAGATGGATAATGCCAAAGTTAGATCTGAGGTCTTAACTAGATCACCCAATTCCTCGCTGCATTCGAGCTTCTCCTCCTTAAGCCATTTCTCGCACAACTGTTTTTTGCCCTGCAGCAAGACGGGACGGCATAGCTCCAATGATTCAAATTTATTCAGTTTACCCTGATCGAGGAGTATACCAAAATATTGCAAGAGTGGTGGCGTTGTTGAACCAGCCGGAGTCTGCACCTGCTGGAAACGTTGTATTGTTTGCGGTGTGCGCAGAATCCCCTTGGGCGCTAAGGCGGCCACTTTGGCTGCCTCGGCATATTGGCCGGCAGTGAAAAGTTTATTAAATTTGCGTACAAACAAGTCCTCGGCACCAGCCAAATTGTTACGGACAGCCATGCGCAATGCCAAATCCGGATTTTGCAATACCGTATTAATGTACGGTATAATCTGCTCTTCATCGACGGTAACAGACAATACCTGACCCTTGCGATTTACACCAATAATGCCGCCACTGGCCTCGTGCGGCGCTGTCACAAAAATCGTATCGGCCGATATGCGATTCATGTAGATACACGTGGCCGTCTCCATGTCATAGAGATGAATATAGCCATATTTGGTGATCAAATAGATGGTATCATACTTGGCGGAGACCTGCATGGCCACCGGAAAATCATTTTGGGCCTCTGGTGGAAAGAATACATCGACGGCTTTCTTGGGGAACGGCTGATTGCCATTGGGCGGGGTACCAACCTCAATGATATGCAATTTGCCACCAGTGGCAGTTCGCACAGCAAAACAGAATAAAGTAGTTGGCTCTTTGTTGCCCTCGATCTTGAAGGTGGCAAAACTGGCTGCGTGTCCCTCAATTGCTTGCGATACCTTACGCTCCACGGAATATAGTTGCATTGCACCAGCCACACGGCTGGGCAGAGCTGAGATGCCCACCAATAGCAACCATTGCTGTGATGCATTGCAGCGATAATTTATTATTTGGCAGCCATTGAGGGAGGAATGTCTATCGAACATTTTCTGTGGCATCGAATCGCCCTCCATGGACCAATGGAATACACTTGTCTCCGTTACCAGCGCCAATGTATTCAGCGAGATCCATTTCCAGAAGACCACATCCTCGTTCATCGTATGAGCCTTCATTTTCGATTTCATCTCGATGTTAAATATTTGCAATGTCTTTTGCGCTATAAATATAACGTACATCATATATATATATAAATATAGCTATTGGAAATATTGGTTTTATTTTTGATTATTTTTACTTACCTTTGAGCGCAATCACCTTGCTGGCCGGATTCATAATCGCTGAATCCGCTGATATGGGGCGTCGTGTCGGATTCGCCGAATCGTTCATATCAATGATGACCACTTGGGCGGTATCGTTGACCTTTTCCCGCACGCAAATGAACTTGTCCGATTCCATCGTTAGGGTACTAAACGAGAATGAGTTTGCATTGATGCCAACATTTGTGAGCTACAAAGAACAACAACAACAAAAACCAAGCAAATTGAGTAAAGGTCAAGGTAAGGTAAGGTAAGGGACATTGGACTTTGAAACTTAATTAATGTAATTGACAAAACGATATAAAAATAATTCCTAAAATCAATACTCTAAAACGTTTCTACACAAATTGATTTTTAGTTACATATGTATGTACATTCATTTTCGATTCCTTACGATAAACCTATGTAAATGTACAAAAAAAGTACAATAACCAGAATGAATAACGTTTTTGATTGCATTTGCATTAAACATTTATCAGCATAAAGCAATTTTTAATGCATGTCAAATAGAAATATGAAAGTAAAGTGGAAATAATAGTACAATAATTTTCTCAGGCAGTTGTTATTTAGCGAAACTTAGCGGTGTCTTTAAAGTAATTAATTAATTAAATTAATTCTCAGGAACATTCTTATATAGAAGTTTACCATAGGGAAGGTCGACTGTAGTAAGACGAGCGTCCAACCTTTTCATTAGTTTTTATTATTTTAATATATTTTTATTGTTTTTTTTTAAAATAAACAATCTTTAACAAAAAATCGAATAGCAAGTGAGTAAACATATTCTTAATCTCTATACCACTCCAGAAAATACAGAGGATATTCCTCTGCCTTCTACCTTTTTAGTCGAGGTTTCTAAATTCTTAACCCCTTTCCTCCTACACCTTCTTCAAGCTGCTAACGTAAGCTAATTTCCGATTCAGATGGCTGCCGAACTCATGAGATGGAGAAACAGGCAGCACACAGTCCCAGTTGATAAGATAGACAGATTTGAAATTTAATCTAACTGATTCCCTTTAATGATAGAGCGCATTGTGTCTGACATAGATAGTCAACTTTTTATACCTATGTATGTATGTATTTACATACGTATGTATATATGTATGTATACATTTATATGGAATGAATGTGTTTACATATATTTGTGATTTCTCTTTCTGCGCAGCTAGCGAATTTGCTTGACTAAATCGTAAACAGTATTGAAAAGTTCAAGGTTTTCGCGGCTTTTCCTTCTTGAAGAAACTCACTCACTCTTTCTCTCTCTCTCTCTTTCTTCCTCGCTCTGTTTCTCTTTATGAGAGACAGCCAGATAAATACGAATACACAGACATTACGTACAAGAACAAATTGTAAATAAATTTTTGCTCAATGCACTTAATAAAACAAAGAACCAAACCTAAAAACAAAGAGCAATGAAACACATACATACATATGTATGTATATATATGAATTCCTTAAAAAATGGCGTTTGTTTCTAAGATTTTTAATTTAATTATACTAAGCATAATAACCTTTCAATCGTTATACGATCAGCCATAAACAAACAATTGACGAAAACAACACCAAACCAACAAATACACCTGACACGACTAGAAAAAAAATCAAACACATGGGACAAAAATTTTCTAATTATTTTTAAATCTGTTTCCTTAATTTTTGCATTTCTGCCGGTTTCAGCTGTCTGCTAAATAAATAATTTATATTTTGAGTTTGTGAAAACGAAAATTAAATTTTTGTTTAATTTGAAAAATGGTTTCAATATTTGGTAATCAAAAATTGTGTAAAATTTTTGGACGAAATATACTTTGTACTGCTGCATCATTGGATATTTGGGTATTCCTGTGTAATAGTTTTTCCCATTGCCACTAAATTAACAAAATATGTAAAAACTTCAAGAACTAAAATAAATTTAAAAAATATATATACATACATACATATATAAAAAAAAAATCCTATAAAAACCAAGAATTAATTTAACTAAAAAATGGAAAAAAATTAAAAAAAAAGAAGAAAAAAAATAAAACAAAAAGTTAATAAAAATTAAAGAAAATAATATATTATTATAATAATAATAAAAAATATAAAAATATAATAATATATTAGATATTTGTTATAATATATATAATAATATAAAAATAATAATATAACAAATTATATATGTAAATAATGGTATCTATAAACGATTATTTCACTTTTTTTTATTTCATTTTCGAACGTTGTGATTATTTATCCGATTTAGAATTGTTTAGATAGCAAAATTTATTTTAAAGAAATATCTTATTATTATTTGACAGCATTTTCAAATCTGTCTCTTGTAGACACAATTATTTGATTTTTTCGTCTCTACTGTTTTCTTTTTTTGGAGTAGAGAATACGCTTCCTTCTTTTCCAAAGTTTTTGATTTCATTGAAATTTTGTTCTAAAATTTTTTAACAACCAATCTCAATACAAGGTCCTTTCTATCTACATAGAATTAAATTCTTTTTCGCATATTTCAAGTGGTCTCGACAATAACTAAATAAGCAATAACTACATAAAGCAAGTTTTATTTGAATATGTAAAACTGATAGATTAGTTCACATAGCAACTGATAAAGTTAAATTAAATCATTTATTGATAATGCATGAATAAATGAATGAATGAATGATAAATATTTGATGGCTGCTGGGGTAGAGAATACCCATACATATATATGTGTAAGAGTAACAATCTATGTATGTATGTATGTATGTAAATACAAAATCAAATAAAGGAAATAATAAGATTGAAATATGAATAGACCAACAAGAGACCAATATTCCCTCTAAATTATCAATTAAATATAGAAATAGTTCAAAATAAATATCAATAAAATATCCATTGTATTTATTGCAAAAGATTTGTTTTAAATATCTACAATGCAAAAGTTATGGGCATTTAAACAAAACAAACTTGTTGTTTTAAGCGAATCATCCAAATGATAAATTCTAGGTAAATAATCGATACTAAATGATTAATATTTATAGACATACATATATGTAAGATAATAACCTGGGCAATTAAATTTGATATGAAATGAAGCAAGCAAGTCGTCCCTGCCGACATTGAGTATACCCTGTACCTGTAAATGGAATAAAACACCCTCGAAGAAGACATCAATTTTATACAAGATTCCCTTTAACATGCAGCGACAGCGAATGCATGCTATCTCGCTCACTCTTACCAGCCAATGTCGCGCTTGCCGTTTCTGTACAAAACGCACATTCGTATATTTTCGAAATTTATTGTCCGATTTGGACAAAATTTGGTCAGCTGAAGCAGTTTGGCGATATAATTAGATGTGCCAAGTAAAAATACGATATATCCTTCATACAGCTCTAGTATTCGTTTGTTCCAAATTTCGGGGGCGGTAGCCCTCTTCCGCGGATGTAGCCAAAATTTTAAACAAACTTGATCTGTCTATGCAATAGACGGATGTTCACACCAAATTTGGTAGCTCTAGCTCTTATAGTCTCCGAGATCCAGGTGTTCATATGGACGGACATGTCTCAATCGACTCCGTTAGTGATGCTGATCAAGAATATATATACTTTATAGGGTCGGAAACGCTTCCTTCTGCCTGTTACATACATTTTGGCGACTTTAATATACCCTTTTACCCCATGGGTACAGGGTATAAAAACTTGTTTACTATGTAAGCCGAGTAAATTTGATTCCAATTTTTAACAAATCCTCCCTATACTCGCCTCCGCAGTTTAAATCCAAACTAATATTAAAGATATTCGTATTCTAATAACACTTTCAAATGGCAAAACTAAACTGGGTTAGGAACAATAAGAAGAAAACTTGTAACCAAAAGATTAGCTGATAATTGAGCTGATTCTAATAAACTATTTTTGCACTTAAACATTTTCAGAATAATAATAATGTTTTTGTTAAATTTATTTCATTTTTAGCAACAGTTGTACAGAGCACACAAAACACACCTGATCCCGAACTGACTCGTTCTCATATGCTAAGTGGGGAAGTCCGAAAACTTAAATTGATTAGGAAGGATACAAAGTAAAAATACAAATCGATTTCAAATGAAAAAAATTAAACACTTTTGCAAAGATTGTTGCGTTAATTTATTGTATTTTTATCAAGTTGCTTTAAACGAGTCTCTGATGTGGAGTGGCGTTCTGCGAGGGCGTACTATGTATACTTGATTTAATAGTGACAGTAATCAAAATTTATCTACATTTGATTTGTAAAGATTTAATTTATTTTAAATTAAATTAAAGGCGTCAACTTGATAGAGAGTATAGCAAAGTCGGTTCAACTGACATGCTTGATAGGTTTTCTCTTATTTAACTCTTCTCTTTCTCTCTATTTCAAAATTAGTGACCTTAAAATGCAACAACTAAAAATTTAAAATCAAAATTTAAGGTAAAGTAGGGATTAAACGAATGATGGCCCATTCGCATTATATATTATGTGTCCATATAGAATTCGTTCATGTATGTATGTATGTATGGTAACTACCGCATATGTATGTACGTACAATAATTGAAGCTTCTTCTTGTAAATTTTAGTATTAATTTCCGTACCATATGGACCATATGGAATATTTAAAGTATACTTTTTTTTTTTTCTTTGATTATGGAGAAAGAATAATCAAATTTTTATAAATTAAAAGGTTTAAAGCTTTTCGAAGTCCCGATGGCAAGATATCGAGCTTTAAAGCTCAAGTTCAGGTATTTTGTCTATTTTGATTATTTCAAAGACCACCGTATATATAATTTTTTTTTTGGGTTAAGAGTAATTGTATTAAAAAACTTTATTTAGATACTATTTTTCTATATTTCCATACTGTGTATAATATTCCCATTTCCACCAATATGGTGCCTAACAATATTATGGATAAGAAATTTATTTCTTTAAGGAGTTCAATTTTTTTAAATTTTTGTTTTGTTTTTTGTTTAATACAATGCTCTAGTTTTGTTGATTTCCTAAATTGAAAAATAAACTTGTGTTATTTAGAAACATTACAAAAAAAAAAAAAAACAATTACTCAAAAAATCTTAGCCAATTCGCAGAGTTTTGAAATTTTGTCAGTGAAAGTCAAAAGCTCCATTTCGTGCGCGTAACGTCACGCCAGGTCTTATTTTGACTATTCAAATCCCTCTTTTTCATATTTTTTTTTAAGTTTAATCGTGCGAACGTAACGTCACACCAGTTTGAGAAATGCGCATATGTAAGGGTATACGCATATGTACGTATACAAATAGATAAGATTTTCCATTTCATTCTGCTTATGTTATTTATGTCAATTACAAATTAACATATGGCCGAGTCTGTGGACAATGACGGCGACACGAAAATGTCTACGAGAAACGAGAAATGCAAAGACTATGCCGCCTGCCTGCCCCAAAGTCTTCCTCCAGCAACGACAACTACAACGAATCACAAAAGAACGCCCTTACCCAAGTCTCATGTCTCATATCTCATTGCTTAAGGCAGTTGTATACTTGAGACCGACTACACAATTCAATTTAGTATTTATATGTACATACACCCGTCCCGATCTGGCACTGATTGCGTCGCAGTAGTTAACGCTGAAAACTCTGAAGCTTACATCAGAGAAAGTAACATCTTGTTTTATAAAAGTATTCCGGAAGCTGAACTTCATATACCCTTACACTCCCCCTCTGTCTTTCTTTGGTTCTTTGTTATACCATTAAACGAAAAAAATGATTTGATTTCGTTTAAAAGAACAATATTATATAGCACACAATCCGTCTGGATCCGACAGAAAGTATATTGAAAAAGCGAATATCCTGTGTAACAAATAGTTCGCTGTTTGCAAGCGATTCTGGTTAATCGAGTTCATTTAGTATGTATCATAACGTACGTATGTACATACGTACTATTGGTGTTGGTTATGCAATTTATTTTAGTCTACTTTATTCAGATTGACAAACCATATTATTCGATATATGTACATACGAAAAACGGGCGGGCTTTTGGTTAAGGGAAACTGCTTCCCCTCCCAAAATCCACGACTTTATTTTCTATCGTACTAGAATACAGAACTTGTTAGAAAATCCCTTTAAATAAATGCAATTAAGACAGGGGTTTTAAGTTTATTACTACTACGGGTCTTATAGAAACGATACACGATATACAATTGTTATACAGTTCCCATAACAAAAATGCAATCGAAAATTGATTTAAATAATAGTAAAATTTTAGTTTTTGATTTAAATAAAGTGTCACGGGAATTTCGCGATCAAGTAAGCAATCCTAACTTTCCAGTCTATTTTAAAATTTTTCCATACCGCCCTATCCCGAGAACGATCCATACTTTCATATCTGCTATATACAATACAATATTTAATGTATTTTTGATATATGAGACGTTCAATTTTATATATATTTATTTCTTATTGGATTAACATCGTATGTCACATATGTATGTATGTATGTTTGAAAGTGGCATTAAATCTGGCATATCTATAAATGTGGATCACTTTCTCAGCTATGCAAATTAGAAATTTAAAAGCTTTTGCTCTCGGTGCTAATTGATTTTCCAAAAATCTGGCGACCGAAATATGTACAAACATATACATATGTACATACATATCGTATATATACACTTACATACATATATAGCCGACGATTGTCACTTGGCATATAGAACTGCTTAAAACTCGTTAATACAAAAAATTATTTATCAAATAGATCACAATAGATAGCAAGTTTGATTAGTTTGAAACACCTAATATTGAATCTAAAGATGACTAATTGGTAAATTAGCTATGAAATTCCTACTAAAATTAATGCGCCCCTGTCGCAAGCGTATAAAATCCAACTAATGTATGCATGTACAAGAAGCATATCAAAATATAATAATATAAAATGTATAACTTGTGGTATGCTGCTGCTCGCTCCTCTGAATGTGAATATGATGTCTTTAGTTCTTCTGTAAAAACCAGACCCAGATAAGATAAACCCTTCCTCCGATAAGGGTAAACGCCCAATATGGTTACACTATACTCTTCTCCTCTCTGACATAAAATACATGTGAAATTATCAATGATGTAGTATGAATGTATGTACATATGTACGTTCAAATGTGTGTATGTATGCACATATGCTTCATATTCATAGCCGACCCAAAAAATTGAATTGCTAAAGCTAATAATTTAAAAGAAAACAAGTCTGATTTGATTCATTTACAAATAATAAAAAAGTAAAAACAACAATAATAACAATTACAATAGTGGTTTAAGCTTAAATTACAACATGCTATATATGGTGTGGTGAATAAACCATTTCACCACACACAGAGAGAGAAGATGGAAAAGAAGTTGAAGGAGGTAAAAGCGGGTTAGCGAGCGAACGAACGAGAGCTCGAAAGAGAGACTTAACACATTACTACTGCTGCAGCCAATGAACTTTGCGACAAATCTGCCTGCCACCGCCTCTAAAGACTTCTCCGCACATAGAAAAGTGCATCTAAAGCAGAATTACATATGTATGTATGCATTACATGTTGTATATATACATACATGCATTTTATAAAAAGTGTGTGTGTCTGTGCCAAACAACTGACAACATCAAAAATCAAGGTTTCTTTGGGCCAAGTTGAAAAAGAAGAACTGAAGCTAGTCATTAAAAAACCGGTTAAGGCCATGCATACAGACACATGGGTACAAATGTATATTAACACATATGAATGTATGTATGTACATACATATTTAGGAGAATGCATGTACATACACATATACATTATAGACTGCGATTTAGCTACTGACTTGCACTTGCAACTCATTTCCAATTAGAATTGGTAAACTACAAAGAGAGAGAGAGAGAAATGAGAGTGCTTCCCATTGAATATTTAGTACCAGCAATAGACCACACAAATACATTTCGACTTGCAATTGAGAGCAGCAAATAGGGACAGCAGAACAAAACCAACCAAACGACCGGCCGACCGACCGGCTGACTCACTTTTTTCGTAAGCTTGAAAACAAAGTAACAAAAATCACAGAGAGAGAGAAAAAAGAGAGGAAGACTCTCGTATGTTTGTATTTGTGCATAGTGGTTAAAAGATGTCAAAAGCCTAAGGAAATATTTTAGACTAAACTGATTAAGAGAATGGTTGTTAAACATTATCGGTTTAATATTGCAAGACCACTTCTAAGAAATTTATTTATTAAGAGATAATAATGAATAATTTTTTGTGTAAATATATTATAAGCAGATTATAAGAAAAATTAGAATAATGTCCGATGTTACTGCCGAAATCAAAATCTAAGGCTCAGTTCAAAGTTTTTACTTTTATTTTAGAATCATACAAAATATTCATACATACGTACAATGTTCATTTATTTTTTCCATTTGTGATTCATACTTTTTTTCCACTATGCACAATGACGCCCACAAATTAGAAATTATATTTCACAATCCCAAAGCACTGTGCATGGGTGAGAGGGCGGGTAAGAGGATAAAGGATAGCAGAAAGCAGTGATAATTGCTAAAACCAGAATATGGATAAATTGTATTGATATCGATCGGCCAACAATATTGCCGGATTCCCAAATTGATAACCAGGTCAACAACAAGTGGTTACCAAAATTAAACAGAGGTGTGCGGGTGGGGAGGAAGTAGAACACACACACATACTTATAGGTTTAACTAAACAGAGTCAACACTCACCTGTAAATGCTCTTGAAAGCGTATGGGAAGCGGTTGCGTCATCTTGACTGACGTCTCTTCTGCTGGACTCTTCTAGGGCTGATGGTAATGGAATTGGAATTACCGCTAAGGGACACTGCTTGCTGTTGCTGCCGCTGTTACTGTGTCTTCTACAGCTTTCTCTTCTTTTCGTTTTATTAAATACACCGCACTTTTTTTCGTTTATTTTATATTTTGTTCCTTAATTAATAGATTAATTTTATTTAATAAATTTTAATATAAAAAATAATTGTTATATGCCGACTATTTTCTGTAAATTATTTGTTTTGTTTCTTGAGGGTCCCTTTGTGTTGGTGGTAGTGAGCGTGTGAGTGTTTAAAACCGCTGCGCTTTATGACTCTTCTGTTAATTTTTTTTCTACAGTATCGGTTTTGTTTTACAAAAAATATCGTTTGTATAAATATATAAACATACAAATATATATATTATAACTGTTACTACTACGCCTCCAAAATAAAATAAAAAACCGATAAAATGGCAGGCGTTTCCGTTTTCCCCTTACCCGGCAAATTATCGTAATTAGTTTTTATAGCAAACTTTTATTTCCAAAAAATGTCGAATAAGCCTTGTTATCACACTTAAAAACACACATTCTAAGAACAATTGATTTATATTTTGTTTGTAATTAATTGACTGACATTATAATATTTTTGACTAAATAAATAAAAATCCACCACAGTACGTGTTGGTATGTTGAATAATGAAATGTCAGTTGAGAGCATCAGCCATGTTGAGTTGCGCTCCGATACACTTACTCACTCACACACACACTCTCCTTGTCACTCTCTTTCTCTGTCTTGTTCATATGCTCCATACGTGTGATTTTTTTTTTTATTAAGTTTCTTTATTCATTGATTTTTGCCACGCAGCAGAGGCACTTTATTTATTAACTTTTGGCATATTGCAGTATTTGAATACAATTCATTTTTCTTTCAGGCTAACACTAACTTACCTCTCCCCCTTCTGACATATACTTAAAGCCGCAATATGCCACATAAACAAAAAAACAAAAGGGAAAACGAAAGAAATGTTGTGCACTGTGCCTAATGCAATGTGTTTTTTGTTTGGATGTGTGCGTTTGCGAGATACCAAGAGAGTTGTGGGTTATGTGATATTTTTTACTGTTTTAAATTCACGTTATATACAAAAAAAAAAGGTTTGTATCAAAAATTTTTGCGTTATCGTACCCGTAATACCCCGTACCAGTTCGTTGCTGCCACTGTCACTCTTATAATTTTTCTTCTTTTTTGTTACAAATTATTTGCACGTAGACCGAACCAACACTAAAAAAAAATATTAACGCTGTCCACCACGGTGACTACGACGTCTATGTTAACGATACAATACGAGTATTCACATTCACATTTAATTTAGTAAGGTTTAGCACAATTTTCTTCTCTTTATTCGTTCAAGTTCTTAAACTTAACACAAAATACTAGTGTTGGGTGTGACCATAAAAGCTAAATGGAAAAAATACTAAACTTTCTGATTACAATGAATTACAAATATGCTAAATAAAAAAAGAGTCTAGGCCAAAAATAAAAATTTTAATTTTTACATTTCGATTAAATTGATATATGTATATAGTCATAAACACATTACTACACTCAGTTTAAGTCCATACTATTTCAAATAAAACGGATTCTGTTGTACATAAAAGCCTTTACACATATTTGGTAGTTTCAAAAATACTAAAAAATACTTTTAAAAAACTTTTCTTTTATATTTTTTGGTATCTGTAGCCTGGTTAAAAAAAAGGGAAGCCACACTCTTTACTTAGTTTAATTTTTTAACATGTTGCTGTTACGACTTGAAACTGTGGACTGGCTTTGGATATGTTCTTAAACTATGATTATGTATTAATCAGTCTTTCGACTTAGGTATTATTTGGCCTTTTTCTCTCTCCCTAAAATATTTAAATTAAAAGCGGATGCAGTGAAAATATTGATGTAAAAAGTATAAGGTGTTCTGACAATATATATACATTTGTTGATAGGGTAAAATGTCGAGAAAGATTTAGCGTTGTATTTAATTGTACTTAACAAACAAAGAGCACGTTTGAATTTACCATTTTTTTTGGCGGGATTTGATGTACCGTATTTTTCTCAGCCACTTTAACATTTGATAATGTTTCTATCCTTTTTAATTATAGGTTTGTTATCTTTAGGGGAATTACCCTCAATTTTAGGATTTTTCGTAAATGAATTGGCCATTCTTTATTTAAATGCTTCAAGCTAAAACATTATTTTTAAGCGTTGAACTGAAAAATTATCGAAATAAAAATTTAATCGAACAGTGTGGGATAGAAACCTCACCAGGAGATGTTGATGTGGATGAGAACATATCCCGCCACAAATGGGAAATTCAAACGTTGGTTTGTAGAAACAAATTCGAGCCTTATATTTAAGCAGATATTTACTTAGCTTTACCTGACTTTGAGGCAAGTCATTTCCTTGATCAAAGTGAGTATATATCCTTCAGTTACACAATTTAAATATTAAGCTGTTACTCCCGCTCACGCAATGGTGAGTAATGACCTAACGCGTGCTCAAGAAGTACTAACGCGTTTTTCAAAAAATTCGCTATCTAAAAATGAAGTTGGCAGCACACACAATGTAAATTATACTTTCAATTGTCCGATTTAAAATTTATTTAATAAAACCAAAAGAAAAGCAAAACGAACGCAATCGCGTGAAAGAATAACGAGAAATCAATCAATTAAAGCAATGATTATGGTTTACTATATACATTTATTTACGGATAATTGTAAAGGCAGTTCGTGATGTGAGAAACAAGCAAATTGAATGGTTTAGTTTTACGGGCAATTATTTGTTCTATTGTTTATTTCGCCAAGAGAAAAAAGAAAGAAACAGAACCAATAAGGGGCAAGCCGCGACTTCAGCAAACAAAAGCAAAACCAGCGTCTCAGTTCGCCCTCGGAAGTTTTTTGTTTTGTTTTTTTTTTCTTCTGTGATTTAATTGGAAAAAACCGCGCTGTATTTAAAATTGAATCGGATTTTAAACATATAAAATGTTTTTTTTTGTGCGAAAAATCGATAGCTTACAACATATACAACGTAAAGCCGATGTGTGTGTGTTGTGAGAGTTTTGTTAAACAACAAAAAAACGAACTTCGACGTCGCCGTCGTTGCTGTGGTTAGTTGGTAAGGGGGACAAAGCAAAAGGACCAACGCCAAAGAGAAGTGGAGCGGTAGCCAGCTAGGAGGTGAAGGCGGGGGCGCCACGCTACAACACTTAAAAGCTCTGACAATAGCGTTTAAAAGCCATAAAGGTAAATTACATACAAACACATACACACAAACGTGCGCGCACATTCGTATCCTTTTGTTTAAACTATCTTATTTTGGTATTCCTTCCCCCGTATTCTCTCTTCCGTTTTGTCTTTGTGTATTCTGCATATTTATTGTATTTCAATTGTTTTAGCAGCATTGGCGTTCGCTTCTTATTTATTTAAGTTGTGTTTTTTCTTTTTCTTTTTTTTTTTGATTTATTTTTCGCACACACATACATATGTACATGTATATATGTATGTACATTCATACATACATTTGTATAAAATAAAGCAATGCTGCTACTGCGTCTGCTGCTGCTTCGTCTGTGCCTCCTTTTTGTGTTTGTTTCCTTTTACTTCATTTTCGCTCTCTGGCTGTTTCTGCTCTCACACGCTCTCTCTCTCTCTAGGTCTGCTATGTGCTCTCCTGCAACGTTGTTTTTTCGTTGTTCTTATTGGACTGCATTTTTGCTTTTGCCGTTTCCTTTCGTTTTCATTCGTGTATTTGTTTAACAGCTGAGGCTCCTCTTCCCCGTTTTTCAAATGCCCTTCCTTAAGACTTAAAAATAAAAAGAATTACGACTTCTACGGTTACGTAGATTGTTTATGCTTGTTTCTATAACTCTGGTAAACTTAGCTTCAATATATTTTATATTCATTTTAACCAGAACTTCTTTTTTTTTTAAATCGGTCAATGTCGCCGGTAAAAAATAAAGGTTTGATATTTGTATGGATGTATGAACATAAGCATCTTTTTCCATCCTAGTATTATCTAAGCACGAGAACAAATTACAACATAATCAGGTTATAGGGACGACCAGAAGATCCTCAGATTTAATAAAGTATGCTGAATTAATAATCGATAATAGTTTACATATATGGCAAACTGATCGCAAACTATCCTCCTTCCCTCTTTTTTCTTAAAATAATAATAAAAAAAAGAGCAAAAATGTATCCTTTGGTGAATTACCGAAACTCTAAGGTTAACTTTAAAGGACCCTAAGACGCATGTACTTCATATAGGGAATTTCATGCATTTCGATCAAAAATTTTACATCCAAAAACATTTGGTAAGGGTGCTCCAAACATAATTATGGATGCATTAAGAAAATGTTGGTAGTGTAGTATCAGTATTATTCCCAAATTACTATCAAAACTAAAAAGTTAACCATATAATAGATCAACCGTTTCATAAAGCTTTAGTTCGTAATAAGGTTCTGTAAAGCACCACCATAAAACTGATCGACCAAATATTTTATTTTGTATAGGGTATGAAAATGCGTCGTCTGGGTATTCCATTTTGAATTGCGAATTATCTGTATGAGGAAGTTTTATTTTGTCATTGTCGTTTTGTTGCTAAATGGGACCTTATACATATAACTAAATGTACGTATGTATGTATGTTTTCGCAACATATGTACGTATTTATGTATTAACAACATACATATGTATGTATGTATTTTCATCTGTACATGTGGCATCTTTGCATTGAAGCACGTTTCCAACCCCCAATTATTTATAGCATCAAATTGGTAAAGCCATTTTTGTAGAAAATATATAAACTTCTACTTCCTCCCTCCCGGCTTCTCTGTTTCTCACACCCTCCTTAGAATTGCTGTACCGCTTTTGCGTTGCTGCACTATTGGTTGCAAAAAATATTTTTAATGCAACTTTTGTGTTATAATCGGCATTTTCGCTTTAATTTTTTTTGTTTTTGCACTGACTGCTGTTTCCTTGTTTCTTCTTCATTATCTCTTCATATGCTTGTTTACTTGTTTTCTTTTGGCTTCACTCTCTGTTGAGGCAAATTTTGAAATAGTTGCAAAGGATAGTTTGAATCGTAACGGTCAGGTCAAACCAACCAACAAAATTTCCAGTTGGACATTGCTCGTCCTTTTTGTTACTTTTTATCTCTTTATCGGCCCTTGGCTTTTGTTAGGTTGTGGTTTAGAGTCACGCACTGTGGGCCCAAAGTCAATTATAATTTAAGCAAGAAAAAACTTGACTTGTTTTACATATCATTCATGGAATGAAATCTATAAATGGAAATAGGCAATATCTAGTGTATGTTGAGATAAGGAATCAACAAATCAAATTATCCATTAGGTCGTTGTTTTTCCCTTTAAAGTCGGATATGATAAATTTCCCAATAGTTGATCGACAAACGGTTAAACGAAATTGGCATAATACAAGTAAATTGACAAAAAAAAATAATGTTATTTCTATTTTTCTATCAAAGTTGTCCAAAAAAGGAAACTATCTTTTTGGCAGCCAGATTTCCTAAACTCAAAATTCAATTTTAAAAAACCGAATAGCCATCGTTTGGATAAATAGACATTGATCATTAAAAGAGCATGATACATACATACATACATATATGTATGTATAGTCATTCGCCGGTGCCACATTATTCAATCGTGCGTAAATAACTTTTTGTCCCACTGTATATATAATCAACCTTTCAGCCAATGCTTCCTTGCGACAACATCCAATGGTGCGCGCGCATTTTACGCTCTCTCTCTCTCTCTCTCTCTCTCTCTTCAAAACTACTCTGCGTCTACGTCTGTGTTTATGCATTTTGCTTTTTGTTGTTTTTCCAGGTTCGCCTTGCTGCTGTGCTTCCTTAACATTCGCGCTCTTGTTGTTACTTTGCTCAAAATTTCTGTGCTCTGGCAGCACATTTTTGTGCTTCCTTCCATTCCCTCCCTCTGGTTGCTCCTAAAATACATCCATACAAATGTACATACATCGATACATATGTACATCCATACATATGTAGAGCTTGATGTCTGTCTATGCCTTGAATTTTTTTACGTCTTCTCTGCTTCCTTTTTTTTTCATCATGTTTTTGCTGCTTTATGGCGGACGGTTGTAGTTGCTGCTGATTTCTTTTAATATTTTACTTTTTGCATAAATAAATTCTTTGTCTTTTAGCGTTTGGTTAATGTGAGAGGAAGACTCGACACACATACATACATACATTCATACACTCGAGACTCAAGACACATACATACACACAAAGAAATATACATACATATGTACATATGTATACTACATATGTTGTATATATGTAAATACATACATATGTACAAATGTATAAGTACACTCGCATAAGAATTCATAAAGGAATTTATACGAGAATTTCAGCAGGAGTCTGAACAATGTAAAATAACTATTTTATATTTTACATACATACATACATATGTATACATTAATTTTTTTCTTTTATACGAGACATTGTTGCAAAAAGGAGACGTTTGTTATAAATGTACGATGTACATATGTATGTATGTGTATGCGTGTACACGGACATACATACACATTCATACATTTATACCATGTCCGCTCCACATTTTTGCGCATATGACAGAATATAAATCTAAAGAATAAAATAATAAAACAAACTTATTGTATGAAGTGCCTCCTGCTGAAGTTTATACATACTACAACAACAACAACACAAAATAAGGAACGAAGAGCATTGATTTGAGGGGTAACCGTATGTACATACATACATATACATACATACATACATATGTATGCATGGAACATATGTACAGTGAAAGCTCCCTTGGCCGGACAGCGACGGGACCAGTATTTTTGTCCGCCCAAGGAAGATGTCCGCCAAAGGGAGATGTGGAAGAAATTACGCATTTTTTGGGCTATGATGTCTTCTAACAAAATTTATATGTAGCCAAATTGATATTTATTTTAAATACTTTTTTTATATTATTATTAATATACATACATATTTTTATTTTTTTCTAACGTTGTTTTTAACAATTTTGTGTTTTAGAAAATTGGTCAATTGTAGACTGCTTAGAGTTCTCTTGCTTATGCTTAAGATGTAAGTGTTCAATGCGACTTTGAAAAATGTTGAAGGATTGAAAAGCTACAAAATCAAGGCTCGCTAAGTGGCTGTACAATAATCTCATCATCTGTATCGCTTATATCAACTTTACTTTGATCAGTTATATTAATTCCAATATTCTTCTGAGGTCAAGGATTGTCTTTCCCAAAATTTGAAATAAAAGTTTTGTTTAAAAACGCTGCAAAAAGAACAACGGCGCCAACCGCATCGGATCGTTGTTAATTTTGCAGCATCGCGGCAAATCGTTGTCCGCCTGAGAGAAATGTTTTGTATAAAAATGTCCAAAAAAGAGTGTCCGCGTCCTGCCAAGGGAGCGTCCGGCCAAGGGAACGGATTTTGTATGAAAATCATGCTAAAAAACTTGGGACTATAAAATTCGTTCGGCTAAGGGAGCTGTCCGCTTGAAAGAGCTGTCCGCGAGTAGAGCTTTCACTGTATATACATTCATAAACAGGTGTATATACATACATATATACATATGTATGTATGTATGCTTGAAAACGCATTTGCATGTGTGAATAAAAAAAATGTTGTATGAATGCGATTTAGTTGCGTGGGAGAGCAAATACGAAGACATTTGTCCTTGAAATGGCAATGCAATCTACATATGCACATACATATATGTATTAGTGTAATTGCTTACTGCCAAATCCTGATTCCGATTATGCACATTTGTATACATTTTCAAAATTAATTTCAACGAACAAGAATCTGTTTAAAATGAACAATTTAACTAATAGAACATATAGAATTAATTTTTTAACAAGGATTAAGCCATAATCTTTAGGACCTATACGATTTGATATATTTGATACTGTTGTTCCTATACTATATACATACATATAAAGAGTCGAGAAAGCTAACCTCAGTACAATATTTTTACATTTTTTTGTTGTTGAATTTGCAGGGAAACGAAATAGGGAACGAAATACGGCGCTTTAGGCTGCCCACGTCAAGGAGGACCCGGACACGGATCAGGACCAGGACCAGGACCAGATCCAGGACGAGGCAACGAAATGAGCGCCTCGACCACACAAGAGTTTTGCGTGCGCTGGAACAGCCATTTAGGTAGCATTGGCGCTGCTTTTCCCCAACTATTGGCTGGTCAGCGATTTGTCGATGTGACCTTGGCCTGCGAGGGCCATCAGGTCCATTGCCATCGACTTGTATTGGCCGCCTGCTCTACGTATTTTGAGGCCATTCTTGCTGAGAATCCCTGCAAGCATCCGGTGATTATTTTACCCAGCGAAATTAAACTATGGGAAATCCAGGCGCTGGTCGATTTCATGTACAAGGGTGAGGTGAATGTGACACAGGCTGGACTGGGTCAATTGTTGCGATGTGCCGAACAATTGAGGATACGCGGCCTTTATGGATCCGAAGCGGCAATCAATTACAAACAGTTGCAACAAATGCGACAAGAGGCAGCAACATCGGCAGCAGCCATTGTACAAGCGCAGGACTCATCAACTCCAATGGCAGTGGCATGTAGTCTCAATAGTGCCGAAACTGATGATACAGCCACCAATTCAACAACATCGACAACAACTACAAGCACAACGGCATTGTCCATTAAACAGCAGCAACAGCAACATCAACAGCAGCAGCAGCAACAACAGCAGCAACAGTTGCTGATGCAACAGCAAAAAGAGCATCGCCAACGCCAGCAACAGCAGCAGCAGCAACACCACCAGCAACAACAGACAAACGGCAGCAACACGTTGCAGTTACTCCACCAACAGCAACTGGCAGCCAATGTTGTTGCCTCATTAAATGCTTCCAACAACTCAAATGCCCCAACCGAGGATGATTCCGCTGACGAGGCATCCAATAATTGGAATGCCTATAGTGAACACTATGACGACTATGCCATGGCCAATAACAATAAAATAAATGCTCAGCAATTGTTGCTGCAACAGTCGAGGTTCGTATAGAAGGTATTTAGGAGGCGTATACGAAATGATAAGACTTTCAAGCTATAAATCAAAGTTGGGCTTCATTATAATTGATTCTTGATTGATTGTATATATAAACCAGAAATGAAATTGTTGTGAAATGAAATTGTTGTTCCTAAATGCAGAATGCGAATGAAGCAAATGAATATTACAACTAGAAGGATGGGCTTGCCAACTGCCGAAAATCATTAGAAAGCATATATGTAAAACAAGTCAAACCGGTATAAATTGTTTGCGGCTTGAGAAAAAAAAAAAATAATTGGACCGATTGTTCTTATGGGAGCTATAACATTTAGTCGACTGATTCTGCTGAAACTTAGCACAGATATTTTTACTAAACTTAAAAATAACCAAATCTCGTGAAAATCGCTTTAAGGAAGTTATGGCTCTAAAAGCTATGGCAGCTGTAGGATATAGTCAACCGATTCTGATAAATCTTGATGGACAAAAAGTATATTAAGCTTATTAACAAAAAATTTCGTAATTCGATTAAAAAACAACACAGTTTTGGAAGTTTAACTATATTCTCGACTGCTCTTTTCTATGGAAGTTATTATGATATAGTCATCCGATCGGGATATTCCGAGATATACAATACATGCAGCAAAAAGAAGCCTATGTGCAAAATTTCAGCTCTGTAGCTTTAAGGGTCTCGGAGGAGGTCGTGTTGATCCAGACAGACGGACAGGGTTTAATTAACTCGGCTTATTGCGCTGATCGAAAATATATATACTTGATAGAGTCGGAGATGACCAAAATTAATATACCCTTGCAAGGCTATACAAAGTTGAAGCTCGCAAAGTGAGCGAGTTCTCCAATATTAAGAGAACATATATTCTGTAATGACTTTCAAATTGCTTAGGTTAAAAATCTACCTGTTGATTGACGAAATTTACCTAAAGACAATGTAAAAAATACTCTTTTATTGTTTGAAATTCTTCTTCTATTAGTATTGCTTTAATTAAAATTTTCAATTGGTTTTTTAGCTCTCCGCTACAACTGCAGCAACAGCAGCAACAACAACAATTGCAACAACAACAACACCACCTAGATTCTACAATCGAAGACGATCACAATTATGTGGCGGCTCACGATGAGGACAACGACAGCAGTTTTGCTGGCGGTGCGGGAAGCGTTGGCGGCCTTTCCCTTAGCATGGACACCGATATGGATACATCAGCCAATACAACGGGTAGTGCGGGTGGCGGTGGACTTTTGCATACATCCATCGATGGGTATACCTCATACAAACGTGTGCGTCGTTCGGAGGCCTCGCTAGCACAGGCAGCCAAATGTGTGTCGAAGGGTGAGACTTTTCAAACGGTTAGCAATATGTTCAATATACCCGTTTCCACCATTCGCTTCTACATGGCCCGTAAGGGTATATTGCCCAAAAGGAAGCGTGGGCGTGGCGCTTCGCATGCAGGCGGTGGCAACACAATGTCAACAACAAATGCAACAGTTGGTGGCAATCTAACATCGCCTTTAAGCACCACAATCACCTCCACCACCCACCATTTACCCCTGGATGCCATACAGTTGAAACGGCTGACAAATGCCAGTCCGGCAACAGCGGCAACGGCGGCAACAGTGGCCAATTCGCCCGCTCTGGATATGGCCACATCTGCTGCCGGTGTACCTTTCCATTTGCTCAGCGATGCGGCGGCATTCAAATTGAGCGAACAGCAGCAAGCGCACATAATGTAACCACATGGGTGGATAAGACGAATTGGTCTGATGCTGTTTTTAACGCATATGTGAATCGAGAGTGAGCCAAAATTCTTTTCAATTCTACGGACAAGTAGAAATTAGTGTAGGTCCTATCACCTCACCTCACCCCACCCCACCCCATCCATCATCTATCATCCATCATCCACCATCCTCTACTCAGCATCCAACCACTTAGCATCGCATCAAGCATCATCAAATCGAATGTGTCAGTTTTTTTAGCTTTCAAAGCAATCATAAAATACTGTTTTGCCATCATCTACATTATCATCATGATTTTGTTAATACATGCATCTGTAGAATTGGACAATACCATCCCGCCTCGCCGCCCCCTTTATTACTAATTTTATGTATTCGCCTTTAAGACTTAGTATTACAAGACACTTTTATTTTTAGTATAGTTTACGAAGGCCTCACTGTCCTACTCACAATATGGCTTCCTATTCTTCTTTTATCAAATCATGTATAAAAAAAAAACAAACAAAAAAAAAAAAACTCACACACACAGAACACGCAAAAGAAAGCCGAAATTGAGCAGATAAAGCAATTGTATTTGGTTTCTGTAACAATTATATATGCCTATACATACATACTATATATGTATATCGTATAAAGCCACAACTTAAAGCATTACGACAACCAATCTTATTTTATTATTTCCTTATCTTTAGTATTCAAATTAATTGTTTTTGTCTGCAAAAGTCATTAATTTTTAATATATGTATGTGTGTACTAAATAGAGATCTTTAACCTTGCAGATGAGATAGTTCATCAGTTCATTAACAATATCGATATTTAATAATGCTTAGTTTAAATAATTTGTAGTGCAATGTGTACCTATCAAATTGTATCGGTGTATCGGTTATGGGAAAGACAGATGATAGATATTGATTGAAATCGATTTCGAAATCGAAATGTCTTCAAATTTTCTTCCTAATGTTGCGTTTTGACTGACTCTGACTGACTCTATATATATTGAACTAATTATGTCAGGATAAATCGTAGGTAAATATTATTGTGACTCACAATCAGTTCAATTTTTACCCGAATAAACGCTTCCCTCTCTCCAATATGGGAGATATAATGATACAAGTGCGTAAGCAATTCCAATTCCAACTCCAACTTGAATTGAATTTTAATTGAACAACACAAACCGAAAGCTAGCTTTTGACTTTCAAGTTTCAAAAGATTCATGAGTCATCCAAAACGAAAAAAATATAAGCAATAATCATAATTCTTAAATCGATGTAGAGTAATATAATAGTTTATTCCAAATGGAAGTTGAAAAAATGTTAAGCATCCATCACTAAAAACGATCCAAATCTATCCAAACCTATATCTTTAAGAACAAAACACGGTTCCCCATTCTTCTAAGAACTTTCGTTTAGGGCGTCCGTTCTGATCCTAAGGGATCCCATATATTTCCTACTCACTTCTCAATTGCAAAGGCAACCAACCGATATTATCAACCTAACCTAAAAAAAAAAAAAAATAATGAAGACAAAACGGTTTTACCGTTATAATGTTTCGATAAACGCCGATTATTAGTTTGGTTAACTTGGTTATTGCAAGTCTTATGGATCGATAAAAGATCTGCAAGGGTATATAATAGATTAAAGCTGCACATTTATTTCGATAGCTATTAATTGTTTTGTAATTTAGTTGCTTAGCGTGACGGGGAGTTAAAGACTTTGGCTAACTTAACAAGAGAGTAACTTGACATACGGCATTTATAACTTTAAACTTTAAACTAGATAACCCTCCCATGGAATGTAAGACTATATATACATATACAGATATATATATATACGATTTTTTTTTCTTGGAATGTATATAGAGTTTCGTGTTTGTTAATTTAAAGATTAAAGAACATGAGTTCTTTGTGTAACTAAGTTGCCATAATTTATATATATATAATGCTTCTAATATGAAAAACTAATTGATTTTAACTCATTTTGACCATTTACTTAATTATATTTTATTTCATTAATTCATTTTTATCTTTCTCCATTTGTGTTTGTCTATGTATGTATGTATGTATGTATGGTATCCATGTTTGTATCAATAAATGTGAATGTATGTCCATCGCATAAAAGAAAACTATGTGACCTATATTTTCGTTATGATCTCTAAAAGAAAAAACAAACAACTAAAAACAAATTTTTTTTTAAACAAATGCGCAATGATAATTTTAAAAACAAGAACAAATCAAATACCTCGTATACATTGAAAATAAATAGTGAGCCATATACATTAATTTACAAAGAAAAAACAAAAACAATATTAAGAACAATTAACAACTTCAAACCGAGCAATAAAAAACAAAACAAAAAATCAAGCGATTTAAACGCTTATTTTACACAAAAACCGACAAAAATAAAAACATATTGAAAAGAAAAGAAAAAAAAAAAACAAAAATCGAAATGTAATTTATAATAATCTAAACTGAAAATTGTTACAATAGTTAAACAAAACAAGAAACAGTCAAAAAACATTAGAAACAAAAAGCGTATATATATTTTTAAACAAATGCAGTTGTAAAAAGAAATGTATAGAATATACATATATATATATATATATACAAATATATATATGTATATATATATATATATTTACTTATATATACATACCAAGAATCTGTCGTAGTTCGCTATTAACAAAAAGGTTGTTTTTCCTTTTCCATTTTTTTTTTTTTTGCAATTTCATTTGAATAATTTCCACAAATTTGATATTTTTATGGCCGCGTCTTGTAAAAAAAAAAAAGAATCTACATAAACTAAAAGATTATATGAAATGTCTGAACATTTCAATTAAAAGCAAGTATTATGTATTAAACACAAACAGCAAAATTGCAGATTATTATATATATACATATATATATATATAATTTAAGAAACTTAAAATTATAGAAAGCATATTAAACAAAATACAATTGATAAGGCAAATCTTAAAATATGTTATGAAGCAAATAAAAGTTAATTTTATGTATAAAATAAAAATTCAAACAAAATGAAATGGTATTATCTTTTTAAAATCGATTTACAACAACAGAGAAAGTTCTAAATAAGCCAAAAAAAGGGTGTCCTGGTTACAAGGCTGCAGGTGAAAGAAGCCCACAGGATCGACAAGTGAAGCAAAAAGAAAACAAAAGGAGGAAACATCGAGACATTATGGTAAATTGGTAATTATTATTATTAATTGCTTCAATTGTGTGATATTCTTTAGACATTTTCAATAGACAACAAAGTCATCAATCAGATTGGAAAGCTAGGAAATCTAAAGCCACAGTATGGAAGACACAAGCTGGATCACATTGGGTTTGAAATGGAATCACAGAAGTTTTAAACCATCCACATAAGAAAGACGATAATTTGAAATCTCGCCAACTTTAAATCGCAAGCAAGATTTGGTGAATGTTTATGGATGTAATCTTCTAATTACCTTCTTATTACTTTAAATCTTTATAACCTCTCCAGTATGCTGACATATGACATATATAAGTCAGGGTCCAGTCCCATGAAGTGAAATACTGAAAACTAGACGATAGCTGAGTTTATGCGAACCTTATAAGTAACTAAGCCAATAATAACAGCTAGAAAAAGCTAACAATTCATAAAAATCTTACAATGAAACACAAAAGATACCACGAACTTTTATGACTTATAATAGAATGTCATACAGACATTCTACGAAAAAAAAGTCACCATCTGCCAAGCAAGATATAGGCAGATTGATCTAATGTGTTATGCCTCATAAACACACAATTCCTTTTTCGAAGCTTTTTTATTTTATTCTCTTTTGTTAAATCTCAATATCTCTGCATTTCGGATAAATGTTTATATACCAACAAATTTTCTGAATCATTAATATATCAAACAAAATCAATTTTAAACTCTTTGTCTTCTTATTCTATGCAACGACAACCTTAGGAGCCCTCCTCTGTAGGGCCACGCGTAGTAAGGTGCGCGCAATAAGTAACTGGGACAAGAACTTATCACATTATATTGTCCACAAAATACAATTTTTAGTTTTCTTCTTTCTTCCTATATTTTGGTTGTAGTATGCTCGACCAATATACAGAGAATTGCAAAAAAGTACCGCTAGGTTTTCCGTTAATTTGATTTTAAAAAGCCATTGTAGAGTTTCGCGAACGAAATAAGTAAATGGGACAGATTACTTTGCTTTCATTTGTGGATCAAAAACAACGTGTAGTGTCAAGTTTCAATTTTACATTTTATGTAACATATCAAAACAAATAAAAAAAGGGAAGTGCCAACCAATCTCAAGATTTGTAAAAATTCAGAATTAACTTTTTTAAAAAAAAATTTCGAGTTTCGCTCGTTTAACTAATAAAGAACGTGAGAGAATTGTTGCATTGCGTGAAATGGTCATGTAAATTCGCAAAATTACAGAGAATGTTCGAAAAAATAAGAAAACAGTTAAAAAATTATTAACAGATCTAGAAAAATATGGAAGAAAACCCCGTTCTGGGCGCCCACCATTGATTGACAACCGGGACAAAAGGCGAATAAAAAATCAAGCGGTTAGAGAAACTATCAGCGCATCTCAAATAAAAAGCTACTTGTCCTAGCCGATATCCACTGGACGTATGCAAAAAATTTTAAAGAGATCGGATAATGTTTCATATGAAAAAAAACTCCTGAAACCTGAGCTTCTGCCAAGGCAAAAGCTACAGTTTTCCAATATGTATGAATTTTGGGACACTGAGTGGAGAATATACTTGGGTAAAAGCAGCTCATTGAGGTGAACCGGCTCACTCGTTCTTTTTTTTCGAAGTGAGCCAACTCACTCATATGGCTCACTGACTCACTTGCAAAATGAGCTAGTGTCCAAAATGAGCTAGTGAGTCAAACTGAGCTAGTGAGCCAAAATGAGCTAGTGAGTCAAAATGAGCTAGTGAGCCAAACTGAGCCATATTGAATGAACAAGCTCAGTGGCTCAGTTCAGTGGGCCATTCATTTTGGCTCACTACCCAAGTATAGTGGAGAAATATAATTTTCAGTGACGAAAAAGTTTAATTTAGATGGCCCTGATGGATAACGATATTATTTTCGCGATTGGCGCCTTTAATGATTTTGGCAACGTTTGGATATAATGGAAAGATTCCGATGTGTTTTATATCACATTAAATGAATGCTAAAAATTATGTGGAACTGTTGGAGACTTTCTTAGTTCCATTTGGGGAAAATTATTTCGGTGATACTTGGACTTTCCAACAGGATAATGCATCCATCCGCACTATAAAACTCACTAAGGACTATTTCAGGAATTCGATCATTCCAATTTTAGAGTGGTCAGCACGCAGCTCGGTCTTAAATACAATAGAAAATATTTGGGCCATCCTGACTTAACGAGTTTTTGCCAACGGAAAGCAAAAATGTTTTTTTGCTCTTCAACGCTTTGTCCCATTTACTTATTGCGCGCACCTTAATAGAAAACTAAACTTTCTTTTAAATAAAGTTAATTTTTTCCACAACTTGGTTTGTTTTAAAAATTTGGAATTCACTGTACCGGTTTCCTTTTTAATTTTTACAAACTTTTTTTTTAGTTAGTTAGCCAGGAAAAGCTTTCCGTTCGTTCTGCTGCCACGATTATGTCGCTGTATATTTAAATTTAACAAAATATATATTTAAATGTGACTAAATAAAGCCTTATTTAAGAAACAATATTGAATAGTTCTTTCATTAAATTTCTTAAATAATTCTTTTTATTTAAAATTTTTCTATCTTTTTATTTTTGGTGGGCACGACAAGCAAGGAAACTCAAGCAGTAAAGCTCAAGCAGTTCAGGGTAAGTAGGGTAATCAAGCAGTGGAAATTATAAATTTCAATTTATATCAAATCAATTTTTGATAAGTTTTTAGCAATATATGTACTTTGATATGAGTATATACATATATACATAAGTTCTAATAATGTTTTAACAATGCTCAGCAAACACACTTTCCTTGGGCACTTGCATTTAACTTTAGTTTGTTTAGTAATCATTAAGATTACTTTGCTTTTGTTTATTTAATTTTATTGGGAACATTTTGAAATTCAGTTATTTGCTGACCATAAACCAACACAAGATGGGCCCTTAAATTTAATATTCAATCGAAATAAGTTTCTTTAAAGAATTCTGCGATTCTAAAGCTAAACTGATTGTGTCTTAGCATTTTCTCAAAGTTTAGATCATTGAGTATTACTTTGATCCGGGCATATTTATGAATACGGTTTCTGCTGGAAATAGCTATGAATTTTAGAAAATTGATAATGCTATCCTCTGTGTCTCTTAACTTTAATTAAATGTTGTAGAATATGACATTTCGAGACGGTACTTTAAAATGTTCCCTTTCCAAGTGAAGCTCGATAATTTCCCACCCTTCATGGGTGGTGTGTAAAAATATATGTTTCATGTTTATCATATATGTATATTCTTTATTTCATTGGTTTTCCTTAGCTCGAATACAAATTAATCTTAAGAATTACAAAAATAACATTTCTCTTTGCTTTACTTATACATCTAAGACAAACATTAACAGAAAAATATATAAAGAAAAAATGGAAAACGAAAAACTTGAACTTTTCAACTTTTGTTCTTTTTTGTTTTGTTTTTTTTTTTTTAGTAATATTTGTGATTATGATGATTGGGATTCTCGAGCTCCTCGAAATATTTGCGTGCATTTCTTATGTTAACCAAAGTTGCTTCTGAGGGAAGAGTGGGATCCGACATGACGACCATCACATAAGTATTGCTTGTAAAGGTATCTATAAAGGCGGCGAAGGCATTATTGCGCACCTCCGTTGATTGGAATTTCGCCCCGAGTTTGGAACAGCTTAGTTTAAATTGTTTAATTATGTTCGAGACCTTTTCGAAGCGATGAGAGTCTCGATTCTTCTTACTCTGACAATGGGAGATGACCAGAAAGGTGGCCTTTTCGAAAAGCAACACCTCGTCGGCCTCAATAACGTTGGCAAAGTGTGTTACCGAGTTCTCCAGAGCGGCCACATTTGGTATTAACATGGTGACAATAGAAGACCAGGCTCTGTCAATATCAAATGAAAAAGTAAGGCATTTACAATATTAATTTATAACAGTGAAAATTACAGACGTCTTTACATTTATATCTATTGATGCTTGTAAAGTGCTCACAGGCAGGTTTGAATAGGCATAGCGACACGCTGTTGCTTCTCTACATAATTCATATTAACATACATATGTAAACAATTGCAATCCTTTTAAGTCTAAACTAGTTGCTTAGTTGCAGTGCATTACTAAAGTCTCAAATTGGTATTGCCGGGACCTTATAAATGCTCCTTTGTACCGGATAAAACTACAGAACCGAATGGATCAGACACTCTTATAAAAGCTAAATCGTAAAATTCATTGAATCTCGTAGAATTAAGCAGAATCGGGGTCGAAAAAAATTCGAATCTGTGGCAAACTAAGATTTGGCTACCATTTTGATCTTTATGAAAATATATATGTTTTCTGCAATTATGAACCAAGTATTATGGTTATGTTTTTTGGAATAGCCTCTTCTCGGTTTCTTCAAGTGTCAGCAGTGATTATATTGGATGCAATGCCATGCAATGGATTTAGCGCTTACTTGTATAGAGTCTCATCCCAGATGCTAGTACGAAAACATGTAACTCCTGCTGGCTTAGATAGGCTTATTAGATCATTTTCACGCTGCTTAAACACACTATCGCGATGCTCTTCCGGGACAAGATCCATTTTGTGTACTAGACAAAAGATTTTTGCATCTTGGGAGTTTTGGAGTAAAGCCTCCAAACAACTTTGATAATAATGTATATCGCGTTCCATTTCCTGGCTCTCTACGTCAAATACATAGATGAGAACTTCCACATTACGAAAGATATTGTCGCGTTGCTGTCCGAAATATTGTTTCATAAATCCTTCTTGGCCGCCGCAGTCCCAAAGATTTAGAACAAGGTTACCCAAGAAACGGACGTGCGAATGCTCAACGTCGACTACAAACGAAAATAATTAAAGATTGCGATGACCAAAGTTTATTGACTCACTTACTTGTTGCTCCAAGGCGGGTTGTGTCCCGGGCAATATAGTTGGCAAATATAATGGAACGCATACTGGTCTTGCCAGAGCCACTCTTCCCCATAAGCAGAACCTAAAAACAAAGTCGCAATGCCCAAAAGTGCGTAAACTAAGGAGCCGCTGGCAAAAATGGTTTCTACCTACTTTTTTCTTCATATTGCAGCTAGGTCGGTAAGATAAGGATTCTTTTTAAAATCAAACAAGAATAGCAACAAACTTCCAATAGTAACATCAATAAGAACTAGTGCTACACAATACATCGATACAAATATCGATACAACTTAAACTATTCTGCTGTGTAGTGTTGATAATGTAAACATTTGACAATACATTCATAAATTGTAGTGTTGTAAACGATCCTAGAAAGGGTGCTGCCATACCATTTTATTTAATTTCGGAATAAAATTAAATAGTTTCAGATTTTAATTATATTCGAACTGCGGTATTACAATGCAATACTCCTTACAATATTTAGCAAAATCACCTGTTCTTGTAACTTCTGGCAAAGTAATACTTGGGTACCTCTCAACAATAATTTTTAATTTTACAGCACTCTTTTTAGCGGCAAACGGTCAGATTTAGCTATATTGGATTTGTTATATTTTAATTGTTTTTATTATCGTATTTGTGGAAAATTAAAAAATAAATCGTCCCATTACACCGAAGCTTGTACTCTCGGGATTTTTACCTTTCGTTAGGTACCAAATTTATTAACTTTTAGGGTTTGTAACAATTAAAAAGTTAATAATTATTGATAACAATATTAGAAAAAAAAACATTTGAAAATAGGAATACAAGCAAATTCAAATGTTACGCAATCGCCTATTAATCTTACAGCAAGTCTCAAGGACTCTACAGCCACACCGGTGCAAGGCCAGTGGTGGAGTTGGTGGAGCCGGCAATGCATCACGTCAAAGCAAAATTCTAGGAAAACTGTTTGGTAATCGTCTAGCCGGCAGTAAGAAGCGTTGGTACCCTGGTCATGAATCAAGTTCGAACACCGGCTACCAGCCACCCAGCGTTGCCTTCCAGTCATCTCAATTTGGCAAAAGCAACATGGGCATGTCACCCGGATCTAAGCACAACACCCGACGCATGTCTGTTCTTAATAAGCTGTTTATGACATATATCACCGATCTCCTGGCTTCTGGACAAGTTTCAGAAATAGTATTGGGGCGCAGTCTGCAAGTGACACGAGTAAAAATCTCTTCTGATTTTTCTTGCATTAATGTCTATTGGCTGGCTGACGATGCCGGGATCGAGCCAGAGCTGCAACGTTGCAGTGGTCAGTTGAGACATGAACTCTCCCAGCTGCGACTCATGGGTGAAGTGCCAAGGATCAAATTCGTTCACGATAATAGCGGAACTAATTTAGATCAAGTTGAAGCCATCTTACGTAGTATAAATTTGCCGCCGAAGAACGAAGAGGATAATATGCCACATTATCATGGATTTGATGTGGCTCAGACAGTACGACATGAATTCTATGGTCAAAAAGCCAAAGATCCAGCAGAAATATCAACATCAGACATTCCGAAAATGAGGCATGATGTCTTAGGCCTCGATCATCGCGTGATCATGGATAAAATTCTTACCAAAATGCGCAAATCTAAACAGGCCTGGGAACATCATCACCAGCAGCAGCAGAAAGACCAATTGACTACTGCTCCCGATGTTTCTTCAGGTTCCATTTCAAAACCAGTTGAAGACATTTCCTCAAAGACCGACTTTGAGGTGTTTCTGGCCAAGCGCCGCCAATTGAGATCAACGCCAGAACGCAAGAAATATAGAAGACAGGATGATGAAGCACTCAGCTCGATTGCTGGACCATCTCTGGCCGACTTTGACAATCTGCAACTCTTATCAGCAGAGCAGCGACAAAGATATATCCAAGAGGATTATATAGAAGAGGAGAAAACTTGAAGCTTCTCTAAATTCAGATAGTCTCTTAGTTTTCTAGGATTTCCTTAACCTAATAAAGTGTCTTGCTCTCATGAGAAGAGTATATTACTAGGCTTTAATAAATTTATGGATATTTCATTAATTTAAATATGAAGTATACACAACATATTCATTCTTTATGAAATCAAGACGATATTTGCCTCTATGTTAAAAACTTCAAACAACAATACTCCTGAATAAGTGAATCGCTTTCTAATCGGTTCCCGGTTGATATAGTTTTGCTAGTTAGTCCTCTTTCTATCTTTAGACTAAGATATTAAGTTATTACAGGTTTTAGTTCTCTCTTTTTACTCAGGCGCGCACGTGTTCCATACACAGACCAAGGCGAATGGAACCGCAATCGTATACTTTTTGTATGTTAGAGTCAAGAATCACAGTGGTTGGTTTATTAATAAACTAAACAAAAAAAAAACATGTGTACACTAAAGAAAAACTAATGTTATATGTACAAGATTCTATATAATCTACCCCTAATTTATAAACTTTGGATATATACAAAGTGTAAACACAGCAGATTTTTATTTCATAGAAATAAATGTTTGAACTTTTCATGTTTTTTTTTTTTTTTTTTGTTATATTTTGTCGTTGATGGTAAAAATATATTTTAAAACGACATTTCAAAGGATTTCGTGTCACTGCGTAGATTACAGCAGACAAATGGCTGATGATGGTTTCTAAAAGAGAGATGGGGAAAAAATGTTGAAATTAAAACCTGCTCAGGAAATCTAAAGGGACAGTGGGATGGACGATCTACTGGTGGCCAAGTATTTGTTAATCAGTGTAAAAACTATGTAGCATCAACGTTTGTAATCAGTCGAAAGATGGTGAAAGTTTAGCTCATCACAAAACAATCAATTGGCCAGCCAGTCGGACGGTGATTTCCATCCTACATAATTTAATCAAGTCATTTTTTATTTACCTCAAAGCAAAATGAATAGAAGTTTTAACTGCTACGACGATGTGTAACACGTTGTCGGCTTATTCGAAGAGAGCGAAGCCCATGTCATCATCCTCGGACTCAGACTCTTCCTTCTTCTCCTCCTTCTTTGCCTCCTTCTTGTCACCGCCAGCGGCAGCAGCTGGGGCACCAGCAGCTGGAGCAGCAGCAGCAGCGCCACCACCACCAACTGGCATGGAGGAAAGTTTCTCGCGACCCTCCTTGATCAAATCTTCAATGCTCTTGCCACTGAGCTCCTTGATGACTTTGGTTAGGCGCTCGGTGTCGACCTCAATACCAACAGAGCTCAGGATTTTCTCCAGATCTCCATTGGCAGGGGTTTCCTTACCACCGAGAACAGCCAACAAGTATGCAGCCACGTAACGCATGCTGCAAATAAGCACAAAATTTTAATAGGGAACATTAAAAACAAAACAAAAATGCAATACAACTGCCAAACAATGTCTTAACAATATGCTAATTGCAATAACAATGATTTAAAATCTCAATAAATCTTAACCATCGGTGGATTTGTTCATTCCATTCAATAGTTAATCGATTTGCCTAACGTTTTTGCATTGTTTGTTATATTTATATTTTTTTCCAACTCACTTTAAGTCTTAAATTTTTGACACGAAACGAGATGCACACGAAACACGACTTTCGCTTAGAAATCTTCAAACGAAAAGAACTCTGCTATCATTTGGTACGCAGCACGTCACTTCCGCTTGTCAAAAATGTGACAGTTCGCAGTGATGCCAGACGTGTTTTTCGATACATTTTTCTACCTTACTCATGGTGCAAATGCTTATTGTCATTTATTGACCTCCAAACATGGTTTTTCTTTAAAAAGTGTTGGCCGAATGCTAAAAATGTTGCGAATAGGACCTCTGGTGTGCTTTTCCGATTTGTTTTTTAGTTTTCGAACAACTTTCAAAATAATAAACCACTTTTATCGAGAAATATCGATATCTAGCATTTTGGCGCTTGTCGATTTGTGAAGTAAAACACAAAATTACTGTTAAAAATTCCGCTTAATAATAAGACTGCGCTGGCAAATGACTATAAAAATACGGATTGCTTGTAAAAGATAAAAACATTTGTGTTTAAATCAAGTGATAGAAGATGCCACTTAATTTAAACTAATTCTCCAATACAAACTTACGTATCATGTTGAAGCCTCATATTACGCGAATATCACGCCCCCATCCTTTTCGAAACAACATCGACATTGCTAGTTTAATTTTAGGTAGGAATGGATGTATTTTTTTCTTTTTATTTTTTAAAATAAACGGATAAGAAAACAATCTGACAACGTATTTACAAGTACAAAAATTATACGTTTTCCAGCACTTAGCAAATAATCGTGTTATTTGTGATTAATACCAAGTTCTATCGATGTATCGAAAGCACACCTTGACATTTTATGCAGTATCGATACATATCGAGCACCCCTAATTTGTTGTTGCAAATTGGGAGAGAGAGAGCGACAAATGAATTAGTAGTTAGTAATTCTGTTTAACTGAAAATAAGTAAAATACGGGAAAAGAAAACTTTATCTTTTGTAAGCGTGTGTGCGTGTGTGTGGTAGATCTTCACTGTATTCTGAATTCAATAACTAACACGATATCCAGTAGTAATTCGATTTTTTTTTTAGTTTCTCAAAAATACAAAAATATGTTGTATTACTTCATAAGTTCTTTTTAATATTTTTGTTTATTTAGGCAAAAAAATAGTTAAAATTTAAAGTGTTAAAACAAAAAAAAATACAAAAAAAATACATTCGGTGACACTCCGTTTTGTCTCTTCTTCGTCTTCGTCATCATCATCGGGAGCGCAGCAGAGACCCGCGTATGTGTGTTGTGTGAGTGATTGTGCGTTTGGCGTTCGTGTTTATCTATATACATATGTATATGTGTAATGGATTCTCATAGGGAAAAAAACTTTTTTGTTTTTTGTTCAGAAGTTTGTTGTTAACGCGTCGTTTACTTAGTTAATTCTCTATATATTTTTCTCCCTCTTAACAAAATAGCAACAACTATTTTAAAGAGAGAAGAAGAGTGTACTCTCTTTGCCCCACTGCGACTGCGACTGGACAAGCGAGAGAGAGAGAGAGAGTGACCGCGCGAGAGAATAGGAAAGAAGAGATTCGTACGGTAACTCTGATTCTTATTCACATAATATCAATTTTGATAAGCCAAAAACGTAACAAAAGCCGCAGGCGAAAAGACAAGTTCTAAAAAACAAAAATTTTAAAAATAGGAAAATTTAAAATCGAAAAAAAAGGAAATAAAATATCAGCAGAGCGACAGAGGCAGTGAGCGAGCTGGCGTGTAGGCTTAGCTTAGCGCCGCAGGAGCACAATTAACTGTTAAACTCTGTCGTCTCCATCTACCACCTTCAACTTCTCCTTCTACACATTCACCAACACCACTACAACCACCACCACCTTGTCTCATCCTAAGCGATATCATCATCAGCATCATGGATAACCTGATACCTATTGTTAATAAGCTGCAAGATGCCTTCACATCATTGGGCGTGCACATGCAATTGGATTTGCCACAAATTGCTGTTGTTGGTGGACAATCCGCAGGAAAAAGTTCTGTGCTGGAGAATTTTGTTGGCAAGTAAGTAGCGGAAGAGGGAAACAAAAATTAACTATACACAATAAGAAAATCCATATTTTCCTTTTCCTTTTTTGTTCTTTTCTTCATTCTGGTGAGAGTGAAAGTTTTTACTCTCTGAACGTACAAAACGATTTGCTCTTTCTTTCTCTCTTTTCTTGTATATGTGTGGGGCTCAGTTTTGGTGAATAATCAATGAACTGGCTTTCCGTTGCGTTATTGCTTTCCTTGTTGTTGTTCTTGTTGTCGTTGTTGGTGCGCTTCAGTGTTGGTCAGTATTAAGGAGCAGCAAGGAAAAAAAAACCGACCATCAATAATTGCCGCTTCTGAACCGCCCACTCTCCCTATATCATCTGCCCCTATCACAACCATTCACAAAGAGGGAGAAAGAACACTATGTAACAACCACTTTACAGTTTAACACCGGCGTCCCGTTATATCATGTCATGTTACGAAATCCTTTATAATTTTTTTTTTTGCAAATTGGTATATACATATATGTATATATCGATGTACATATCGTATATAAATATCAAGAATTCCCAAATTTATAATTGATTACAGTCAAAAAGTTTTGAAGAACCCCTAACCCAAAAGAAAACAATATTTATTAGACTAGGGGAATTTTTAGTAGAGTTACATTGTTAACTAAATTAATTACATATGTATGTATGTATATATACATAATAAATGTTTTGAATTAGATTATGAAAGTGACAATTTTTTTTTGTAATATTAAGTTACATTTCCGGTTATATATCGTTCTTAAATGATATGCATTATAACAATTGTTTACATATGTAACAATTGACCCATTTTTTTGGGAGCTACTGTTCTACAATGTGACTGGTCTCTCCGTTTCTCTCAATTTTATCTATCTTGTTCGGCGCGTGGTACTCTCTTGTTTTTCCATTTTCTTTTTTATCCTGTTCCTCTTTCTTGTGCCTTTCCACTGTCACTACAAATGCTACTAAAATAATAACCCACAAATGTTTGCTTGCTTACGCCCCAAAAAAAGCACTTGCGATAGGAAAAAATCAATGCACATGTTGTGCTTTTTTTCATTCTTCTTTTACTCCCATTTACACACATTCGTTCTTTCTCTCTCCCTCGCTCACTGTCTTTTTCCATCTCGCTTGCACACACTCTTTAATATTTATGCAATGTTAGCTTACATTTGTTGTTTTTTCTGTTAATGAATGCTGCAAGTGAAAAAGGGCAACTTATATAACGTTGGCAATCCTCTTGTAGTATAATACTAACCCGACAACCCCCACACAGAACAACAGTGCGTAAAAGTCCTTGTTTCGTACTAAGAAATATGTACATACATATGTATACATACATATGTATATGAAAGGACATTTACAACTCAAAAATATGAAAACCTCAGTTGCAAAGCGGTATTTGTTGTACAGAAATGATTTTTTATGAATGAAAATTTTTGCTTTATTCGCTGTAATAGTTTATTCTTTTAGCAATTTTATAAACATTGAAAATGCATTTTTGTCTTATATAATATTCTCTCCCAAGGTAATTGTTGGATTTCGCATGCGCCTGTTTTCTCACACACATACATATATATATTTTTATACATATTTTCATATGTATGTACATACATGTGGATTCGTGTTGTGTCTGTGTGTGTTAATGACCCAGTTTTTCTTTTTGCCAATTTTACTGTCTATGCAGTAGCAGTAGAAGTCGTTACACTGTTATCAATGTCAGTTTGCATCTAATTAAAAGAAACGCTGATGGCATTTATGAGATGGTAGGGAAGCGCCTCTTTATGTTTTTGGTGAGCTCTGCTTAATCTACAGGCAATATTATCTATATATAGACAGACATATGGAATTCACACTATATCCTTAAAATTTCTTTAATCCAATCTAAGCTAAATAATGTCCGATTATTGATGCATGGATAATAAAAAAATAACAAAAAACACAATAACAAAAACCTTATAGTGAGACAATCTTTATGATCTACACCGATTGTCTTATATGTATACTAAAAACCGTGTGCACAGTGTAAGAAAGACTATTACTAGAATTTAGATTCTAAGATTAAACTGTTCCTTTGGTTTCCAATTAAAATAAAGAAGCAAAAAACTTAATTATTGTATAATACATTTAAAATACTTCAAAAAGTAAAAATTTCACTGTTAATGCCAAGTATAAAGTTTGCAAATTTGTTGCAAGTTTATTTTTAATCTATATATATATACATACGTCGTTCTACGTATAAGTATGTACAGAGATAGTCAGCTGTGAAAGTCGCCAGCGAACCGATTTATAAGCCATACTCACGGCCACCGTTATTTCATCTATCCATTTAGTTTAACCTTGCCTCTTGTATCTACAAAATCGTTGCTTTTGCCTCTAAGTAAAATGTCAAAAGTTCATGGCACATGTGTTATACATCTATGTATGTATGTATGCATATATATCATATATAAGCTATAATCTGGATATAGTAACAATTTGTTACAAATACTCTTTAAACAAAAAAGGTAATTGATAATTATATTGGATCAACAGGCCAAGCATCATGATCTGTAAAAGTCATCGATTACCAGCAAAATTACCATTTGCATTACACGAATGTTCACTCCAAATTTGTGAACTCTAGCTCTTCTAGCTACCGAGATCTAGGCGTTCATACAAACGGACGGATATGTGTCAATCGACTCGGCTATTAATGGTGATCAAGAACAAATACTTTATGAGGTCGCAAATGATTCTTACTACATGTTATTTCATGTGATTTCATTATACCCTTTTACCCATTTGACTTTTAGGAGTCAAAAAATTGGACTACAAGGAAATAATTAAACTAGATAAACCCGAATGTAGCAATTCTTAAGCTTTTCATAACGTAGTGTAGCACCGTGTATATTGAATAAAACACATAAAAAGAACAGCTTCCAGTATATAAAAATCTATTGAAAAAACTAACACTAACACATGCCAAGGAGAATTCATAAACATTTAAAACGGACAATTATATACCAAACAGTCTTCGTGAATTGTTAAGGAGCGATTTAAAGAACATAGCTGAGAAAGTTTCCAAATGAAAATGTAGTGAAAACCTCTGGTCATTTGTCATTATGAGGTCGTTACTGAGCTTAGACTTAGACAGTAAACATTATCGTTCGTTTATCGTATCGTACATTCTAATTAAGCCAAATTCCCTCTGTATGGCTAGTTACCTTTACTTTCAAGATATTGCATTAACATTTTGATAAGATGTACAAAGAGCAAATATAAAGCACAACTCAATCGCGGTGCTTCAAAAGGTTGTATATAACATCATCAATCAAGTGTGTAAGTCCTCTAATATAAGTCTAATGGTTGCACTTTTTACCGAAATCCGTCATTTGATATCCAAAGCTTGCAAAAAAGAAGCCTGTCTTTGTCACAAAAAGTCAAGCTCTTACAGATCAAGTGGCACAAGGAATCATTTAATCCTGCAAAATATTGAATTGATGTCCTGATTTGTATTGTTAATAGTTTTATGTCGTTTGGTAGTACAAGTTAAGTACTTTCGAGAATAAAACAACAATCAGAATTTTTAAATTGCTTTACTAACCCAGCAATGAATAACTTTATGGACAAACAACAATTTTCGTTAGAGTTTTCTTTAGAGAGAGAATTTCAATCGGATTTATCTTAACGGAAAACAGTTTCTCATCACAAAAAAAGTCTGATAATCGGCCGACCGGATCGAAATTTCAATGTTTATATATACATGAATATGTATTACGACTTTTCTCTAGTATTTACATATACATACATATGTAAATAAAAAGATCAAATGCAGTAAAAGGAGTTAAACTGCAATTTATTGTTATTTCTCGTGATTTTATTTTTGTTAAATTGTAAAATTTTAACATTGTTATATTTAAAAATAATTTGTTTTTTTTTTTTTGTATTTAATGAACAATTCAATAAAATTTGAAAAGAAAAACTGTAAGACAATGTTCCAATCTTATCACCTTGAACTTGGCCATGTTGTGTCTTCTGCCAAATTTGGTAACACTTTGATCAACTTACTATGTGTTCGTTTTGGGAAAAATAAAGTTTCTCTTTAATATTTAAATATCTTATTCAAGATCGTTTATATTTACCTTGGATCTTTGTCCATATTTAGGTTTAAATTTTGATGGAAAACTATTGTTTTCATATTGTTACAACTTATTCATCCTTCTTGATGTTGATCCATATTTGTAAAGTTGATTTCAAGTGGCTTGAAAGTTTTTTTTTCTTCCCCCAAATACATATGTATTCATATAAACGTATATATACGTTTATTCTTTAAGCAGCGTGAATTACCGATTCACTTGAAGCTTGACTGTCCGTATGTTTTTTTCAGAAGCTCTAGTAGCTAGCCCGTGTAATATGACGCAGATCAGGTTTATTTCAAATTTTCGCCACGCCATCTTTTCACACGTAATTCGCAAAAAAAAAAAAAAAAACAATAATTAGTAAATTGGCGATTGTTCATTACCTTCAAATAAAGATTTTCAGATGATTCATCATTGAAAATCTGATTGGCTAGCAAGCAAAAAATAAAAGCAAATCATAAAAATGTGTAAGCTTGACAAAAACTATTTGGTAAAAGATATAAAAGAAAAGGTATTTCAAATGTGATAATAATCGGACAACGACATTTAAATAACATAACTGAAAGAATGTCTTAATATATACGGGAAATTAATATTAATTGAAACATTTGAGGGCGACTTACGTTTTAAATAACGGAACAAATATAAACAATATATTAGAAAAAACTGCAGCGTTTAGTCAAAGAAAAATTCTTAAAGCCACAAAAATTTGAGTTCAAATGTGGTGCCGTAAATTGGTAAAAATCATTAGTGTAATCTTAGAAAACCACGAGAAAGTGAAAATTTCGAATAATATTCATATGTATATTACACTTACCTTATTTCAAAAGTTTTAAAGTATACTACGAATTTAGTACCGTTTTTTCGATATCCAAGTGTAGAGACTTATAAACACAACAGCTTATCTTATCCCATAAGATTGCAAATTAAAAATATCGTATCGTATATATCGGGCTTTGGTACCGATCTTCGAAAAACATGTTTTAGCCTCTCGGCTTTTCCCCTAATAACAGTTCAATTAGATGACATTGTCGTTTTTCTTTCAATATTTAATTGTTGGAGGTCTCCTTTACATTATATTCTTAAATGGAAATAGATTCTGAAATTAATACAGTAACATATTAAAATATAATTAATAGACTAATAAAATTTTGCAATAAGAATTTACATATATGTACATACAAATTAAGAAAAGTTGTTCTTAGAGTTTTCTCATTGTTTTTTCCCATTGTTATTGGAACGATGTGTAATATAAAATAAAACTTCGATACCCTCGCAGAGGATTTTGAATTGTAAAGCTGAGAAGACAGCATCTTCTTCGGCATATTAAATATATATTCTTGATAACCAGTTTGGTTCGGGCTTTTGGGATATTAGTTATTGAGCTATCTCTTGACACATAAGAATTTTTCGTCTGGCCGTTCATCTGTTTATTTAAGCTTTTGAGACACTAGTCTTTGCGCTATGTAGATAATACTTTTTATATTAAATTTTTACCAAAGTAGGATGATCAAGTCAAGTCAAAATTGTTCGGATCGAATATAGCCACTGTTGTAACGATTGGTTCAAAAAAGAAGTTTTTGTATTCAATGGAAATAATCATAAGAATCTTCTAACAGGGATAACTTTATGATTAGATTAGATTAGATTATCTAAATCAAATCAAATGGTTTTGTAACACATTATCAAATTTTGAATTATATCAGAAAATTATCCGAGAAAACCGACTCTGAGCGAGTCAAAAACCAACGGCAAAATGAAAGGGTATACAAACTTCAGCACGGTCGAAGTTAGCCTTGAACTTTTAGTTACTACATAGACAGAATTTGAAAATATATATATTTTTTGTTTGAATAGTAAAAATTTTGCAAATGCTTAGCAGGCCTTGGTGTAGCCAAAGTTAGCCTCTGAGTCAATTTGTTATTGCTAAAAACATTGTATGTGCGAAAGCTGAGCATGGTTTAAATCAGCGGCATACTGTTTAAGTATGGGACCTAAGCTTTTAAGCTAGGAAAAAGATTGTAATGCCCAGTACGAGAAGGAGTCATAATATCATAGATATCCTTCCGTCTTATTGGACTGTAATTTCTTATTGTTTTATTAGCCATAAATAGTTGTTCTTGTTCCTTACACACAAACATTGAGGTTCACATAAATAAGTATGTAAACATCTATGTTTGAAAATAATAATTATGTGCAGTGTGTACATACGACATATCGTATATGTATATGTGTGTAAGTTTGTAGATATGTGGATCGTTTGTTGGACTAAGCCAGCAGATTGTTTTGTTCGCTTACTTAATTGATAAGATAAGAACATTCAGCAGACCCAGTCCACCCACTCCACTCTTTCACTTTGCTGTACTGTTTATGTTCACACATTTTCATTATAAATAATTAAGTAAACTTAGATGGGTACTTGTTTTCATTTACATTATATTTATATAAACATTGGTATACCGATATTGCTGATATCGATAAGTCAGTTGCCTAATATTAAACAGGTCAAACATGCCTTACATATTACCTAACCCCCACCCACATACCTACAGACATACTTTCAACTTTATCAGGCCTCCCTGCACACACATATTGCAAATACCGGCAAAACAATTAAACAAATTTTATGATAAAACCAATTAAATTGCTAGAATTTTTCAAGTGATTCATGGAATCGAATTATAACTATTAAAATATTATCAGAATATCTCCTTATCGTAATAGTATGACTAATGCTTAGCATAAAGTATGAGTAATGCTAATGACATTGTTCGGTCTCGTTGGCCAAATTTGAACTCTGAACTTTCTTTCTCTCTATACCAATAAATTTTAATTAAAACTCTTGCGGCAGACATTAAATAAATAAAAAGAAACAACAACAAATTGAGTGCATAATGAAAATTTCCTCTCTTTCCATTTCTCCACAGAAAAGTTGTATATATATGTAAATATATATATACATACTTGCGATTTGCCCCAGAGATGCAAGAATAATGAAACAATATATTGGTATTTCAGATTGTTATTTTAATACAAATTTGTATATAATACATATATGAATATGTTTTAAAAATGATTCAATATTGGGGAATATATCAAGCTTTTTCTATAAAGATTTGATGGATATGGAAGGATTCTTAAAACATTACATCATCAATTGCTGAGTTATAATTGATACGAAATATTGTTTATACGTTGATTGATTTATGATTGAAGATGTATTTAAAATGGTTTCGTCAAGTTATATTCGTTCCAAATAATAATGTTTGTGACTATCCATTAACTAGTTATCTCAACTATATTTGATAATTACTTGAAATTTTTATTGGGAACTTATATTTTTGTATTTTCCATCCATTATCAGGTGAAATGCATTGTTTACAAAGCGCCCTTTCACTTGTTTAATATTTCTATATAAACAAATATCAGTGCAAGCCAATATAAGATTTGAATATATTAAATCAATTTAATTAAATTTGAAATATGTTTATTGATTTACAGAGATTTCCTTCCTCGTGGTTCTGGTATTGTTACTCGTCGACCTTTGATCCTACAATTGATCAACGGCATCACCGGTAAATAGTAAATAATATACTTTGTAGAAATGATTTATTAATAAATTGATTTACTTGCAGAATATGGCGAATTTTTACATTGCAAGGGTAAAAAGTTCACAAGCTTCGATGAGATACGCAAGGAAATTGAGGATGAGACGGATCGTGTGACCGGTAGTAATAAGGGCATTTCAAACATTCCGATTAATTTGCGCGTCTATTCGCCACATGTGCTCAATTTGACGCTGATCGATTTGCCGGGTCTAACAAAGGTGGCCATTGGTGACCAGCCAGTGGATATTGAGCAGCAGATTAAGCAGATGATATTCCAATTTATACGCAAGGAGACCTGCCTGATTTTGGCCGTAACACCGGCCAATACCGATTTGGCCAATTCGGATGCTTTAAAGCTCGCCAAGGAGGTAGATCCGCAGGGTGTGCGCACAATTGGTGTGATTACCAAGCTAGATCTCATGGACGAGGGCACTGATGCCCGGGATATTCTTGAGAATAAATTGCTACCGCTGCGACGTGGCTATATTGGTGTTGTTAATCGTTCGCAAAAGGATATCGAGGGTCGTAAGGATATTCATATGGCACTTTCCGCTGAGCGCAAATTTTTCCTTAGCCACCCATCCTACCGCCATATGGCTGATCGCTTGGGCACACCCTATTTGCAGCGCGTTCTCAACCAACAGTTGACCAATCACATACGCGACACACTGCCCGGCCTCCGGGACAAATTGCAGAAACAGATGTTAACCCTGGAGAAGGAAGTGGAGGAATTTAAGCACTTCCAGCCAGGCGATGCCAGCATTAAGACAAAGGCCATGCTCCAGTAAGTTGAACAAAAGCAAAAGATTATTGGACTCTCGTTAACATGAAATCTTACTCCATTTCTAGAATGATCCAGCAACTTCAATCGGACTTTGAACGGACCATTGAGGGTAGCGGCTCAGCTTTGGTCAATACAAACGAGCTGTCCGGTGGCGCCAAGATAAATCGCATATTCCACGAGCGGTATGCATCTGTTCCAATGCAAAAGTTGAAATTCTAATGTTTATCCTCTATTCAGCTTACGCTTTGAAATTGTCAAGATGGCTTGCGATGAGAAGGAACTACGACGAGAGATCTCATTTGCCATTAGGAACATTCATGGTATTCGTGTAGGTCTTTTCACTCCCGACATGGCCTTCGAGGCGATTGTGAAGCGACAAATAGCTCTGCTCAAGGAGCCGGTGATCAAATGTGTCGATCTAGTCGTGCAGGAACTGTCTGTAGTGGTCCGCATGTGCACTGATAAGGTGAGTGCATTTATTTAGTCACTCAAGTTTACTGATTCGTATTCTTATCTACCAGATGAACCGCTATCCACGTTTGCGTGAGGAAACCGAACGTATTATCACCACCCATGTCCGTCAGCGGGAACAGCGCTGCAAGGAGCAAATTCTATTGCTAATTGATTTTGAGTTGGCCTACATGAACACCAATCACGAGGACTTTATTGGTTTTGCCAAGTATGTTGCCAGCCATTTGCTAAGCTTGCCCTTTAACCCAAAGAGTTAAATCGATTATTCTTCTTTATAATAGCGCTCAGAATAAATCTGAGAATGCAAATAAGACCGGTACTCGTCAGCTTGGTAATCAAGTCATACGCAAAGGCCACATGGTCATACAGAATTTGGGCATTATGAAAGGTATGTCCCAGGCAATACAAGTATATGCATACATAATATACATCTATGTCCATCGTTTTCGTAAATACATTCATAAATGTAGATTGGTTATCCACATAGGTTTAATTGTAGTAGACATCCAATCCAATTATATACTTTTCTTTGCACATAATAAATTTACTTCAAAGTAACAATCGGTAAGCTGTTTAGAGATAGATATTATGCATGACGTGACTTATTTGAGCTTAACAAAGTATTCAAATTTCGTCAATCTATTCGAATCTCTCTTCTACATTGCACAAACATTGGGGAGAATGAGGTAATTCAGTTTAGAGAGTCATCTAAACAGTCAAATGAAAGTTATTCTTTCATTGCTTTACATGCAATGCAATACATTCATATGTATATTATTGATATAGATGTAAAGGCATATATATTTCATATATAATTTAATGATTTTACTCTTTCTATCCTATGAGTATACGCTAAGAAGTATACGCTAGAAGTATGTTATGCCGTTTGACTTCGTTTAAGCTTTTAAAGTTAAGCATTCAAAAACCAAATGAATTGATTAATTTTCGATCAAACATTATAAAGTCCAAATTTAACTAAGAAAATATTCATAAATTTATATTTCAAGGTCTAACAACTTTGTCCAAAAAATGGCATTATGCAATCTCAGGACACTATTCACTTTCGCCACTTTATTGCCAAATTTCATGGTAGTTTGCTTGCGGCTAATTACCCCATTCTCCTTTGTAAAAAATATGTTTTACCTATAGTTTTTACCCCAAATGACTTTGAGAAGATTAAATTTTTATGGTTCAGAAACTGTGCAATTTCTGTTACTGCAATTTTATGTGTTGAATACAACACAATGAAAGGGTTGTCATAAAACTATGTATTTAGTAATAGAAAACTTCCTTACACTCGTCTATCCTGATCACTTGGTCTTGCGAATCTAGTTTGTTTTGTTTACTTTGAAGAGTATAATAATTTACGTATTGGTTTGAATTGAGTTTGTTTATTTTTATGTCTGGAGTTTGCTTATGTCTCTCGTTTTCTATTTCTGTTTTCTTGTTTTTTTTTTATTTCAATTTTTACTAGTATTGTATTTTGTTTTTTTTTTTTTCTTTTGGTTTTGTTTTTATTTGATTTTACACTCCTTCTTTCGGTATGGATTATTAAAAGCTTTACTGAGATTTTTGCCACGCCTACTTGGTTTGTATTTGACATTTACAAGATTTTATTGCATTGCACTCGAGTCTCATCTATGTACAAGATAATCTATCGGTCGAGTGTTCTGTTTGTTTGTTTCGTTTGGCTGGCCAATATCATCTCTCATCGGTCTATCTAAATTGATCGATCGATTAGTCAGTCATATACACACATACATACATATATAGCAGCACCTTTTCTTTATCATTATTATTATTATGTGCTTTCTAACATTTGACAATTTGAACGCTCTAAAAAAAAGTAAATTTTAACCCATTATCTATTTTTTCGTTTCGTTTATTTTCTCGTTTGCTTTTGTTCGATTTGTATTCTTAATTCACAGGCGGGTCACGCCCCTATTGGTTTGTGCTAACATCGGAGAGTATTTCCTGGTACAAGGACGAGGATGAGAAGGAAAAGAAATTCATGTTACCGTTGGATGGTTTGAAATTACGAGATATTGAGCAGGGCTTTATGTCAATGTCTAGACGTGTAACATTTGCTTTATTCAGTCCCGATGGACGTAATGTTTATAAGGTTAGTAATTTTTGTTAGCATACAAAAAAATGAACAAAAAACATGAAAACAGAAGAAAAAATTGAGAAAATTGAAATCAAGAACTCCAATTACAGAGAATAATTTAATACATTTCGAAAAAAGAAAACGAAAAAGAAAAACAAATTAAGAAAAAGAAAAGAATTTCACATTCTGTTTGTTTAATTTACATATATACTATATATATATATATATGTATATGTATAGAGCACTCCTGTTTTATATATATAGATATATATATATATTTGCGTTAAAAAGATATTATTACTATATTCCTCCAATTTGATTCTTAAGTTCCAAATAGTTGGGCAAATTATGTAATTAATTTTTTTGTATAAGATAAAAATTACTATGTTTTTATCAACATTTAAAGTCAAATCAAAAGTAAAGGAGTTTACCAGGCTCCTTTCATTAGGATAACAAAAAGTAAACTCCTTTAGCGATTTTGATTTGTGCCATGTGAGCATGCGAAAAAAACACCACAAGAAATACTAACTAACCTTTGGTCCAAGACACGTCAGCTGCCCACTACTTACCCAACTACAACAACAACCACCAACACCACTTGCCTCAACCAATATATATATATATATATATATGTATATATATATATACAAATAAATATACATAGATATATGTATATATATATATATATGTATATACTATATGAGCAGAAAGCTAACCAATCCAAAAACTACTAAAGCTCTTAACCACCTGCCCAAGTAATCGTAAAATGCGCTGTTCCATTTACCATATGCTTGACGAAAATACCTATCCATTTGTTCTCTCTATGCGCTTGGACGCTTCTCTTTCTACTCCTCTATATATATACACCCACATTATAAACGCATTACACGATGCGATGATGAATTTAGGATTACAAACAACTGGAGTTGTCCTGCGAGACGGTCGAAGATGTCGAATCATGGAAAGCCTCATTCCTTCGTGCCGGTGTCTATCCTGAAAAGCAGGAGGCTCAGGAAAATGGTGACGAGGTACGTATTCTATATTCTATTAACTTTAAGAATATGCCATAACATTTTGTCCTTATGATTAGGGAGCATTATTATATTAAGTATATCATGTTTAGGTCGAGCTTTTAGCTTGTAAGTTACCACTATGATAATTTATACCCAATTCAAAAAGATCGGCACATGTCTATTGTACTCTACTGTGTTCAAAAAGCATAAATCAGTTTTCAATATAGAGATAATCAGTATTCAACATTGATTGACGATATTAGATAGACTCGGTAAAATAAAATTAAATACCTCTTGATATACAAAAGAATTACAATTTTTTGAAAAGGAATGTTTCTAAGTTGTATAATTACAACTAATTAATTAATTAATTACCATATAATTACAATTAATTACCATCTGAAAGTTGAAGTTGAAGAAGTCTAAATTTTACTAAATATTTTCCTTTTAATAATTAAGAACTGTTCTAACTTTTTGAATACAGTAAGTCTTACATAGATATAGAGTTCAAATCTATTAAACATATACAAAAATGTAGCTGCATGGTCTATGTGTATGCCAGTAAAGCTATTGCCGGTTTACCATCATCATCATTATGAACGTTATCATCATTATCCCCATTGACGTCATCTCTGTGTGCATTGTCACATAATACATAGCTAAAAAAGTGTTATTAATCAATATGTTGCTTACCACAAAATATAACAAACAATGCGTATTAACCCAACACAATATTTATATATGCTTACATACTATCCAATGCAAACAATTGTTATACTATTACTATGAATAATAACTATATACAGTGAATCTATAAAATTAACGCACATCTTTGATGATAAATGAAATGTGTATGTAGACCTAACCAAAGTATATTAATTTATGATCCAGCTTCGCGTCTGGTTTTGTGTGCTGCTGTTTCCCAGTTAGTCGGGGCAATACACAATATCATATGATTACATGATCAATATTGTGTGCTTAATATTAACTGATTCATTGTAGTGCCTTTTATTATTCTGTAATAACTAATGTGTTTGTATTTTGCTCCAACTGTGTAATATTTAAATGGATATCCTTGCATTGCAATATGATCCATATTTAAGACTAATCCGAACCCATTGTCTGCTCTTGAAGTGCAAAAGGATCTAATGATACTGTAATCCAAATTATTTAGAAATTATTTAATACTGAAAGAAGGATCAGTAAGGATCTATCCATCTATTGATCTTATTAACTTTGGTTCTACCAAAGATAGCTTTTGTAAACTTTGTTCTTTGATAATGTGATATCTCTCTTCTCGTATGTTTCTTTGTTTTTATCTTAACGTGACGTCGACTAATTGAATAAAATGTGATCAATATGTGTGTCACATTATATTTATTGCAACATCTTCTCGATTGATCGATGTGCATTTCTAAATGAATATCTACTGAATGTAATCAATCATCATTCAGGAAGGACAAGAGGTTTGTGTTGCATATCATATGTGTTGCGTTTGTTTTGGCTTTTTATTTTTTACTTTTTTTTTAATTGGCTTTGGGGTTTGTTTGTGTTTTCCTTTCTCGGTTTTTTTTTTCTTTTGATTCCAATTTGATTTCACATCTCTAGTACATAGAATCGTTTCCTCAATTAACCTTTCATTGTACACACATATATATATATATATTTATATATTTACATATGTATATGTATGCCCTACACATTCTCATTTCCCCATTATTACATGTACATTATTTATCATATTCCACACACCAATCATCAAGAGTTTATGTTTTTTTTTTGCATTTGTAATTTGATTTACAAAATTTGGGGCTGAACAAAAATTGGTAAAGAATGAATATTAACTGATATTTCTTGTTATATGTATATTGTTTACGGGTTTCACTTTCGTTCGTTATTTATTGTTTTTGAAATTTTTGCTTTAATATTTCCGAAAATACGTAACCGAATGAATTACTATTGCTATTATTATATAACATATATATATGTAAGTTAGATTATATATATATATGTATGTATACATATTGTATTTTTATTTTAACAACATTTTTTATCAATTATTTTCTTCTATTTTCCCCCGTCCAACGTACCAAAACGAATAATGACCACAAAAAATAAAATGAATAATGCCCAAAAATATTGCAAAACGTAAACGAAAAATGGAAAAAAAAAATACAAAAAACAAACAAACACGTACAAAATATATTTCGAAATCATATATATTTTCCAACGTCTTTGCAGCAAAAAGTATGTCAAAAGTGGAATTTTATTTAGTATATCTCTCTCTACTTCTTATTTAGTTAGTTCTGTTCAATTGTTTGTAACTTTTTTTACTCATTCTTTTTGTTTTGGTTATTGAGTTTACATAATGTATAAAATGTACGTCGGCAATTTGTTTATGCTGTCTAACACACACAGTTAAATCAGTTAACTAAAATTTAAAGCCAAGTCTATTTTCAGACCCATTTTTCCACTCACACACAATTAAATGCAAAGGCGATGAACATTAAAGATTAAGTCTTGATTCAGATACTAGATCAAGACATATATCTCTCTATGTTTTTGCTCTGCCCCCCTTCTCATTCTTCATACAAACACAGAACATAATCATACATAAAACTATTTAACATTTGCGCTGTTTTTTGTTTTTTAATTTAACATTTGTATGCCATTAGTTTACTAATACTACTTAAATGGCCATCTAATGTAAATGCTTATATGTATGCATATTTACGTTTCATTCAAAATTTCTATGGTTTCTTTCACACATTCTTACTATACATATATGTATATATCTATTCCAAATGTAAGCTTTGATTTGTTTGTTGGTTTATTGTTTTATTACTTTAGTTTTTCTTTGTGTGCCTTTGTGTCTCAGCTTTTACTAAAAAAAAACAAAAAAAATAAATAATTTAACACAAAAGGAAACTAACCACCATCAAATAGTTGCTGTTGTTGTTTTGCTGAACGAGAATAAGTTTATGACTGCGTGGCGTACCCTGAAATTTGATTTTTTCAATTACTATAATTTTTGTTTACTTGAGTTTCTTATGTTTACCTTTGGGACGGTGTATATACATATTTATAATATATATACATATTCCTAATTAATATGGCCGACTCTGTTTGATATTCTTTTTAATAATACATGAAAGTATAATTAACAGTCGAAACTCTCTGTAACGAATCCCAAGGGATCGCATAATTTCTTCGCTATATAGAAACGAGAAAAGTTTCTTGTTTTTTAACACTTTTTGTTTTGCAGAAGTCAGTTATTTTTGTTTGTACTACATTTTCCCACTTTTCATCTTTCAGCTAATTTTCGAGGACATTTAAAGAAGCATAGGTAGTGTTTGTTAGCTCGTTTTTCATTTCCAAATAAGTACGGAAATTTTTAACTGATGAAGAAAGTTGTGCATTTGTATGTAATGGCATATCAATATATAAATTTGTTATATGGAGATTGAAAACGCTTTAATTTACAAGCTATAAGAAAATATTCGTTATACGGAAATTCGTTGTAAAGAGATTAAAATACACTAAAAGTAGATTCAAATTACAGTGTTCTTTATATTGATTCGCTATAAAGAAAACTTCGTTATATAGGAGTTGGTTATAGAGAGTTTCGACTGTATATGTAGCTGTCACAAGAAAATCTCTTTATATTCCCGTAAACCAAATTTCGTAATTTTCCAAATATGTTTAATACGGCTCAAATTTGGACCACTTTTTGAGATCCTTGCAAATGGCACTAGTTTATATGTAGGGAAGAAGCATCTCCGACTTTTTAAAGTACATATAAGTATATATGTATATGTATATATAAGCAACTGGCTCTCAATAAGCGCAATCTAACAAATGTAAAGATTAAAGTAAAGATTGAGTTAACGTCTATCATATAGAAGTCATCTTTAAACATTCTACAAAGTTGAGTTGTAAATTTAAGTGAAAGTTTAGTTTCAAGTTTTCAAGATGAGCTTTGCTTGGGAACTTGCAAGGGTAGAAGAACTTTTTTAGTTTATTTTCAATTTTATTTTGTTCAGTTATACTTTCGATTGCCTCTGTCTCTCTGTTTTTCTCTTCACTCGGTATGTTTGTGTGTGTGTGAGTGTGTATGCTTGTGAATTGCAACAACAACAGCATCTAACGAAACAATTAAATGACAAACAACGACAAAGAAATCCTTTAAACATTACTAAAAACCAAATCAAAATCCTCAACAAATCAACAAAATATAGTCGGCCAGCGAGGAAAGCTCCTCGGATCCCCAATTGGAACGTCAAGTGGAGACAATACGCAATCTGGTTGACTCCTACATGAAGATTGTCACCAAGACCACACGAGATATGGTGCCAAAGGCCATTATGATGCTGATCATCAACAATGCCAAAGATTTCATCAATGGCGAGCTGTTGGCACATCTGTATGCCTCTGGTGATCAGGCAAGTATTCACTTGACATATATATATTTGTCAACTCGATCAACTTTTCACATTTTAATCCAAAGGCACAAATGATGGAAGAGTCCGCCGAATCCGCAACGCGTCGTGAGGAAATGCTGCGCATGTATCGTGCCTGCAAAGATGCTTTGCAAATTATTGGTAAGATTCTTCAGATAATAGAGGCTATAAATAAATAATATGAATAATATTAATACTTAAATGGATTATATCTTTGGTTATTTTTCATTCTGAAAGGGGTTTACCTTGTATAAATCTATATACATACTTAAATATATATCGAAATTGGGAAAACCAAATGCTAATCACTTTTTTGTGTGTCTATAGGTGACGTTTCCATGGCAACTGTTTCATCACCATTACCACCACCGGTAAAGAACGATTGGCTACCAAGTGGCTTGGATAATCCACGCCTATCGCCACCAAGTCCCGGTGGACCACGTAAACCAGCACCCACCGCACAGGTAAAACCGATTTTTGTATGTTAATTTTAATTTTCATTTATTTACCTTCTATTTTACTCATTGATTCAAAAGGGCTCTTTGGGTGGACGAAATCCACCATTGCCACCGGCAACTGGCCGCCCAGCGCCAGCAATTCCAAGTCGTCCTGGAGGTGGAGCACCTCCACTGCCTGGCGGTCGACCAGGTGGTGCCCTCCCACCACCACTGTTGCCCTCGTAAGTTGTCCTTTTCTTCAAATACCATCATATCATTTCGCGCCTGTATATACATATGTATATATAGAGTCCTTGCTACAAAAACGTACAACATCCATATCTTTTGGTTGGCTTAGAGGTGCTGTATCTGTACATGCATGCATGCATACATACAAGTATAAATACATACAGAAAGAGTGAGATCGATATGCTTTAACATACATACAAACATATATGTATGTACTTTGGGGCCGTTGTCTTTTATGGGACACATTGATTTCCAAAAAAGAAGAATAAGCTAACAACTAAGAATACATTAGCTGCATTTCATCATACACATTTGATCTTGTCAGATCAACGCAACGCCCCAATTACAAATATGTTCAAATGTATCTATGTATATATGTATCTTGTAACTTGGTTGTATTATACATGTATGTATGTATGTGTATGTATATAACAGAATACTCACGTTGATATAGATTGTATATATATTGTATGATTTCTGTTTTTGTTGTTGTTGTTTGCTTTTATCGACGGTTGGGTCCTCCGTTTTGGGAATTGGCTTTAAAATGTTGAAACATTTGCAAATGCTTTGGGCCACATTTGTCATCATATATACATATACAGCGACAAGAATTACGCTTCATTTTGTGTAATCTATTTGTAATCATTTATGTTATATAAGGTTTATGGTTTTCGTTATTTTTGTTTTGTTTTGTTTTGTTTTGTTTCTCTATTAACTTTCTATAATTTGTGTGTGTAATATTGAAGGGATGCTTGTAGCTTGGCCAGACAAATAAAGTAAATGAAGATTTAGACCAAAGCAACAGCAAATAATTAAAGTTATTTCCAAGGTTTACGTAGGATACTGTTTCTTTTCAACTTTAAATCGATTTCTAAAAGAAATTCCATTGTGGATATATGGCGGTCTTACCTTCAATATAGTACAACTATGACGATTTTTACATTGTTTCCATATTAATACTACTTTCATATAAGAAGAGGCCCAAAGCAAATAGCATTAGGGACAGATTGGACGATTTTGATTGGGTATATAAAGATCAAAGACCTTATTATTATTTATTAGGTTTAGATAACGATTGAGGTTGCATTTGGAATTATTCTTTAGTTTTCTTATTTGATTTTGTTTGTATTGAAATATTTTCCCCCTCCCCCTCCCTTTCACGCACACACACACACACACATATTTATATATATATATATTCATGCTCTAATAAACAATATAACATAATTGAAAAAAAAAACAAAACGATATAGTGAAATTAACAATAAACTTTTTTGTTTCTTCTCTTTTTTCTTCTCTTTCACTCGCTCGAACTTGATTTAAATCGATATCCTTCGATAACTTCTAACCATTACTAAACGAAAAAAAAAAACAATAAAAAAAAAAAACAAACGAATATAACAACATTTTATCATCATTATAATCTCGCAGACGTCGCTAAATTGTCAGAGTCAGCCGCCTCATGCCCTAGCTACAGACCCACAGCCGAGGCATTTACTCTTAACTAATTAACTATACTAAATAACTTGCTCTTTGCTTTATCCAAACAAAACATAACTAACTAAAATTCGAATCTCTCAAAAACACACACAACACAGACAAACATAAAGACACGCCCACTAATACACACTAATACTGAGCTGTCAACAACGACGTCGCGACTCGCGAGTCTCCTATCGAAAACAAAAACAAAAAAGAAAAGAAAAACAAATAGCAAAATGAATAAACAAATATCTAACTAAAAAATGTATGTATTATAATCTTATGCGTTTAATTATTATAATTATTATTATTATTGTGATTGTAATTTACATACATTATCATTAACGAAAACTAAAAAGGAGACAGTATATACTACCCAATAAAAAAAGAAGAAAAGCAGCTCTTACATATACATACAAACATATACATACATACTTACCTAGTATTCGGCCCAAAAAGTTAGTTATTTGTAAATGTATGAAAAAGCAGCGCATTCCACATTAAAAAAAGTACATACATAATATTTATAGTATTATATAATACTACTTACATATATATATACATACATATATCTTCTTGAATTCCATTTTTGAATTATCCAAAGAATGCTAGAGACATGCTCAAGGGTAAACACATACAAGCATTGCATACATATATACATAAATGCATATGTATATGTGTGTTTATTCACTGCGAGTTATTTTTTTTTTTTTGAATAAATTATATGTACATGCATATATGTATGATCAAAGCTAAATGATATGAAAAATAATGGATTATCTTAAGTTAACTAAAAGTACCTTTTTTGTGTTGTTGTTGTCGTTGAAAGAAAAACAAATAAAACAAATATTAAAAATAAAATACTAAAAAAAGAAAGAAAGAAAGCAAATATATATATAAAAACACAAACATCCTCACACAAACACACACACACACACACATTCACAAATATATATGTATATATTATATGCATACAAATACATTTAAAAATAGGAAAAATATTTTGAAAATATCAGGGCAACAGTTTTTTGAGCTGAAAATCGACATTTATTGCTTACATACAGAGAAACAATATATACATTCATATGAAACAGGCAGACTGAATCACACGACTTTTACATCAAATAGATCAAGTACTCACACACACACACACACACACATGCAATAAATATGTACGTATGTATGTATATAAATGTTTTGACAGATTTCTTCATTTAAATCCAGTTGATATTGGCAATTCGTTTAGCATTTTGTATTTGGAACTTCTTCGACAAATTAATATTGAGTCAGAGAGACAGAATGTTGAAAATAGAATGATAATTCTATGTTGTTGAAAATTAAGGGTATATGAGCTTTTCCATTTTAAGGTAATACATTGAGTTGTCGTAAGTTTTTAAAGAAACGAGCATTTCAATTTCTTTAGATATCTTTGCCTTTTAAATTGATCAGTTTGAGTGTTAGCTATGAAAATGACAGGGGTATTGATTGAATGAAGCTTTTTATATGTTGTGGGTGCTGGTGTGAGTGTGTGTGTGTGTGTGTGAAAAAACAATAGCATAACTTGGTGCGCAGTCCACGCTATATTCATGTAGTTTGCGTTTCGTTTAATTTGAATCAGCACACAAAAACAATACATACATACATATATGTATATGCATCTGCCCTTTATTTATAATTTACGTTTTGTGTTTTCATTGTTCTTATTTTTTTTCCTTTTCATTTTTATTATTACTTTTTGATTATGTTGTTATTGTTTTGTTAATTTGACAAACAAAAAAAAAAAAACTAAAATGAACACCAACAGTGCAACTAAAAACAGCAAACATGAAATGAAAAGGGGTTTCAAGCGTATCGATAACTGTTTGGTTGTTTAGTAAAAGCAAATTGTATCAATCAATCAATCTATTAATGAATGAATGAATGAAAATGCAATCAATGAACCAACGAAAATCCTTTTTGCAAATTTCAAGTCGTGTCACTGGAGCTGTCGGCGGTGCTATCACACAGCAAGCAGGCGCCAATCGTTATATACCGGAGAGCATGCGTGGACAAGTGAATCAAGCAGTGGGCCAGGCGGCCATCAATGAGCTATCCAATGTCTTTGCCACACGATTCAAGTAAACAAAGAGAGAATGCTTTCAATGCGAAATGAACAACAGCAACAACAGCAGCAACTGCATCAGCAAAGAATAATCGCACGCCTAGGCATAATAATAATATTTATAATAATTATAATCAATAATAACAACAGAAAGTATCTAACCAATCAGAGAGCTGTGCATAAAGATGACCCAAGCTGTCTCTCTACTTCTCGGTGTCTCTCATTCTCTCACTCTCTCTCTCTCTCTCTGATTTGTCTATCTCATTAATCAACCTGTTAAAAGCGCTTTAATAGCTATTATTTCTGTTTGTTTTGAACATTTTGAACTTAATTGACCTTTCGCTTAATTCCACATTCGTTGCGTGCTTGAGAGATCCGTGCCTGCATTTGTGCATTTCTTTATGAATGCACTTGCCGCAAAAGAAATTTTCTGTTTTTGAAATTTCAAATATACATGTGTGTGTACATTTAAACATATTTCGATTACATTTAATGTTGTCTTTTATTTTGTTTACTACTCTGCTTTAAGTTATTTCATAAACATGTGTGTGTGTGTATATGTGAATGATATTTATTTAGTCATTTATGTGTTTGTACATTAAATCGCTGTTGGAACAAAGTTTCTCATTTATTTTAGCTTTTGTGTCACATCCAAAATAAAAGAACTTTCCAAACATTTTAGTAGAGTTTTTTTGAAATATTTACATTTCGAGGTCAATAAATCAATATGTAATCGAATAATCATCAAGTATCAAGTTGACCTATATTTTAAATTTTCGAATTACTAGTAAAGATGCTCGATTTGTGTGTGTGTTAATCCAAAAATTGTTCTTTATGCTTTAATATCTAACAATTTTATGGATATAGCTATCGAAATTTAAACTAAACAATATAAAACGAGAATCATTGGATAGATTGCCCTCAGTTCGATTAAAATTGGCTTTTCTCTTTGGGATCTTTGATAATCTTTGAGAATATTAGTGTACTTACACATATTTACAAATATCTAAATCTATATCTACATATATATAGGCATAATTTGTTCCTTTATAGCATTTACATGCATACATACATACATTTCTATTTACTTACTTAGTAAGTTGTGTGTGCACTCATTTGACATTGAATAACAACAAAAGTAAATCGAATTCTTTTAAATGAAACACAGACATACATACATACAAGCAAACAATTAAAGAAACAAACATATATTACTATTACATATATATATATATATATATATATATATATATATATTAAAAACAAATGTTGTTAATTATACATTCTATGATGCAAATCGAACATGTAGGGTATTATGTATGTATTTATAGGGGATCGGCGGTATCTATCCAAAATATGCAGTTTGCTGTGTCCCAAATAATTATTGTAATTGTTGCAAATGTATTTTTGTGTAGTTTTTATTAAACAAAAAAAAATGCATTAATAATTGTTTTATGCGCTAACAAGAAAAAATGAATTAATGCTCTTAGATTAAGTGCAAGTTAAACAGATTATATACTCTATATACTTACATATTACTACATACATTGCGTTATTTGTAAACTATGTAATATACATGCATACAGTTATGCTGCAATATACATAAGCGAATGTGTATGTATATGCAGGTACATACATACTTATATATTCGAGAAATGAGCACAAAGTACCCATGAATAATAATAATGCAAGTGAATGGATATCGAATGACTAATGAAAACAAAGGCAATGTGGCAATCGATGAGAACTCTAACCAAAAACTAATGTGGCTAAATTAAACATGGAATTTTTGTAGCCCGACATACATACCTACAATGTACGACTGTTGAATATACTATATAATTGTATATATATATGTACTCATTCGGTTCTATACAACTGCATAATGGTGGAAGCTGAAATATTTGTTATTTAACAAGAGATTGATCCATTTCGTATTCAATTCGTTTGGCAGCAACCAGTATTCCGATCTATTAGTGCCCAACAACTGCGCATATCATTTAAGTATCCAAATCCTTCCAATATTTTATGTCTAGTACTTGGTGGCAATTAGCCAGGTGACCGTTAAATTTACGATTCAAACAATTTGCCACTAGTTAACCAACACTGGTTCGTTCCACTGATTTGAACGTTAAAGCAATTTGAATTTGTCTTTGCAGTTCCATCCATGTGGTAATAAACCAGATAGATACATATATATTGTACATATGTATGTCTATGTAGGTACATATGTGTATGTACGGGTTAGTTTCAATGCATGTACGAATGTATGTACATAATTGTATGTTCTTACTTTTTAGTTTTTTGAATTTTGTTTAATTTGGCAATATCTATTGGATTGTGCTTGAATTTGCTAGTGTAATTTGTATGATGACGTTCATATGCAAAAAGGAAAGAAAGAAGGAAAAGCAATAGCAATAGAGGGAACAAGGAGTTTCTTAATTTCCGACTCCTCTTCCAATTTTGTTCAAGTGGATATGTGTTGAAGCATTAATTAAAGTTATGTATGCAAATATTACCAATATATACATATATATATATATACAAATAACTTTATATATATATCGTATTCAAAGTTAAACCAAATGCAAAGAGACATGCTAAAACCAAAATAAAATTAAAAAAAAAACCTTTAAACCAAAACAGAGACAGTAACTTACAAAATTATTTAATCTATTTAAAATCTATCCCAAAAATAAATCAACAAAAAATAAACGAAAATGGAAATTTTTCCAAGCACATTTGAATTGTATTTGTCGTGTTATATGAATATGAAAAATATATTATACATATGTACACACATACATATATGCATATATAGTATATACATATATACGCATATGTATATAAAAATTTAAGAAGCGTATACATAGTTCTATGTGTTTGTTTTTGTGTAGCGCACCACACCACAAACAATATGCTTACATAACGTCTTGTGCATATAAATAAGTATACATACATATATATATAAATATACATATATATATATTACTACTCTATATATATATATATATCTACATATATATATATATATTTATTTATATATATTTATCCATATACTACTTTAAAATCCTCCCCCTTTGAACCCAAACAACATGTAGCACCAAAAAGAAAACTATGTTTATTGAATGAAAACACAAAAACCAACAACAACAAAAAACAAAAAAGGAAATCGATAGAGAGTATTAAAATACTACATAGAAAAACGCATGTCAACTAGTATGAGAAAAAAAAATGCAAAACTAAAAACAAGACACAAGACAGTGTTATAAATAAAAACAATATATATATATATATATATATTAAAGAGAGAAAAAAACACTGATTGTTGTTATTTTACAGGGTGTTAACTCTAAGTGTCGGGTGTAAAGTAGCCAAAATGTATAAACTTTTAAATATTTATAGAAATAGGCGAAATTGCGCTCGATTGCAAGTGCACAAATCGTTGCGGATAAAGCTTAAAAACACAATTTTTTCCAATCTAGCTAAAATTATTACGTAAAGGTGTACGGAACCAGTACAACAAGTTCAGAAGGCAGTCGTTATCTGTCTCTCCGCGAAATATTCTAGACTTTGGCTTACTTTAGTTAAACTAGTTTAATATTACATTTCCTTTAATTTAATAGAAATTTATTCTTTTATCCTTCTGTTAAAAAGATTGTTTGCGGTAGTCGGCATTTTTGAATATAGTATAACTGAACTAATTACGCAATTTTTCTCTCAGCTGATCCATCTTAACGCAAAGTTCTGCACTCGTCGATCTTCTAACCTACATTAACCTTCATTATCCTTCACCATAGTAAAGGTTTGACGAGCTGAAAAAGTAACTAAACAGTTGGTCTTGGTTTGTCATCTCCCGCTCTCTCGCTCATTTTCTTTCTTTCTCTCTGTCTCTCATTCTCTGTTTGTTTGTCTCGCTTTGTCTCTGTCTCTCTTAAAATGTAACATTTTCAAAGAACTAATCTGATTACAAGTTGGCTGTCTTTGCTGGTGAGTTGAATATTTCAATATGTTTTTTCGAACACTATAAGCCTTTGTTATTTGCTCTCTCACTCACTTATATTAAGTTCTTTATTTTTTTTTTGTATTAAGGCACAAGAGCTTTTAATGAAATATAAGGGAAATTGTCTGTCTATATCTAATAATTGAATGAAACATTTTATTCCCTCCGCAGTCGACCGGGCATGAATGCGCCACCCAAACTGCCCGATCGTCCATCATATTATGGCAATACAACGAATGGACGTCCTTATTGAAAAGAAGACCCAACTGGGAGAGGATCACGAGCTGAAACGAATCGCACCGAATGTACCGATTGTACCGATTGCACCGATTGATCACCACCTGCATATATGCATATATGTATTTGTATAGGCGAAATCAGAAATTAATTACTATAACTCTATATGTATTATGAATGTTGTGTGTGTGTGTGTTCATATTTTGTCCTTTTTTTTTTTTTATATAACTGTAACACTTTCGACTGGTCCCTAGAACTTCTAGGCTAAATAGTTACAAATTCATATAGGTATTTATATATATATATATAATTATATATCTATAAATCTATATCAATGTAAAAATATATAAATGTAATTGGAGGTGTTCACCCAACTGCATCTGTACCGGGACCCTGTCGCCCGACCTTTCCCACATCTATTCATTGTGTAAGTTGACTGTTACACCTATTCAGAACGGAGCAAAATGTACATACATATATCTATCTATCTATATATTAAACAAATCAAACAGATTCGATAATCTGATGATGCCTTAGGCATCTGAACAAAATATCATACATTGGAACAATTGTTATAGTTCTACTTCATATTGAAATATATGCAACTAATGTCAAGTCGTTTGCTATGCATATTCTATGTAAATATTAAATCAATCGAAACACGCTTAACTTTCAGCATACAAACTTTTTCCAAATCGATTGTAGTAGTAAAGAGCAAAACAAATATATATGTACTTGTCACTCACATTTGAGAAGAAAAGCACTCAATGTTTATTGATAATAACACCAATCTGTGTATTTTATATAATTTATATCTATCTATATACATGTATATATACAAATATATGTATACATATGTACACATATGCAACAACATACACAAAAAATTTTACAAATATGTACATATAAGTTTATATAAAAACAATAAAGTAAAGAAAATAAAAACTTTCCCCATCTTATTGTGCTTTAAATTTAATTTTAATTTAAATTTTAACTAAGTTAACCAAAACAACAACAACAAGAACAGACTAGCTCGTACAAAGATGAAAACGAGTGAAAATTATCCTGCGTGGAACTACTACTGATTTGCCTGCAGCCAATAGTGCAAGTTACGTTACTATATTATAGAACGAGAAGTCATCCCTACCATTTCTTAGTCACCAGCTATCTAGTATGCTGGCAAAGGCCTCACCTAACCAACTCATGTTAACAGTAATCACGTCCAAAGTTTTGAATTTACGGCAAAGGCAAACAGCAAATCCTGCCCTTTTCAGTTCAATATTAGTCATTCGCCTCTAACGAATCAATGGAATTTAAAAACAAAATCATCTTTCAAATCAAAGACTTGGATCATCGTTAACATCGAGCTACTACAGCAATTTCAAAAAGGAAGGAAAAGAAGCCTTTACTAACTGCTTTGAGATCGACATCCTTGCACAAGCACGAAGCTCACGAAGTCCTAAATTTATACTGCTCATGGGAGCCTGGCTAAAAAAACCACTTGCCCACGAAGTTGTCTACTGCAAATGACGCCCAAAAAAGAATATAATGTTTTTATGTCTATGTAAGTATGTATGTAAGATCACACAGTCAGTTAAAATGGTGCCAAAAAACGGCAGCTTTTGGTTAAGGCAGACAAAGAAAACAAACAACAGTAACACTCTAGCCCTATTGGTGAGGACTGACGTCATTTTCTCTAACTTAATGCGACGGCTACCTTTTACCCAGAACGAAAGTCTGTGAAATCTAATGATTAAGGTAAACATTGAACACGTCGAATTAATAAAAGTTTTCGACCATAATATTCAGCTCATCTAAATGCAGGTAAGGACAGGAAGTGGATCTCCTATTACAGGTAAAGCGTTCCTTTCTTCAAGGTATTTAGGGTCAGCGCTTAATTTTAAAGCTTCTTTAAACGGCTTCACACTAAAGCTCTGTTGTTTCTAACGCTCATCTTTAACTGCTCATTAAGCTTCAGCCACTTCCCTGGAATCCTGGCAAAAAACCAGCAGTAGCAATGACACACAAAGCTGAAAAATCAACATCGGAAGTCGATGAAGAAGGCCTATAGTCTTCTTCCTTTTATGGCTAAAATATTTAAGTGGAGATTGTACTCAATCGCATTTTAGACACGCCAGTCGCAATTCGCAAAGGCTTGTTGTTAAATCTCATGTTTAAAGTTCTGGTAGATGGCCAATCGTGGCACTACAAATATTTTTAAGCGGCAATACTTTAAAGGAAACGTTCTCGGTCCAACATTACACATACAGCAGGGATACATATGTTCCCTGCTTAGCCCAAACACACAGACATCATTGTCAAAAGTCCCACACAACAAGTAACAGGTTACTCTCCGATTGAGTCAACACATGGAACATTGGCATTAACAACTCTAAAAGCTTTAATGTGTCACATTTGCCAACAACAAAACGAGTTGCCCAGTCTTACAGACGTCACTCAGAAACATAAGGTCATCATTGGTCTCATTCATTCTAGATGATCGGCTTACTTTCAACCACATATGTACAACTATGATTGAAAAAGCTCGTATTAGGAAGGCTCGTAAAGCTGAAAGACTGCCAAGGCAAAATAGTTATCCTTCCACAATAAAGTAAAGATGTAGAAGGTAGGTCCATTGCGCAGGCCGCTCCATGGTATATTTAAAAATTAAAAAAAGCAAAAGGCCCAAATGTTTCACCAATTGATGGATAAGATGAAATGGCGCCAAGTAGTAGGCATATTTACAACCAATAATGAATCTTAGGGAATAGTTTATTTGGCAATCCGATGGAACCACTCTTATTACGTCGCCGATTAAGGGAAAACTGGAGATATATTCATCGATCATCCCTATGAAAGCATAAAGAACAGAACTGTACCTACTAAATGTACCTCATATCGGTCTCAATGTTGTACTGTATCTAAATGACATGCGTAATTGCACATTAATTTGTTTTTTTTTTTTTTTTAATTTATTCATATCGCTAATATATTGTGTAAGAATATTTCAAGAATACTGTTTCAATTTATTTGCCAGCTACTTCAGTTGCAACGAAATTTTCAAAATTAAAAGCTCTTTTTTAATGTCCTCAAAAGTATGCAATGTATATTATTATTAGTTTCATTGCATATAATTTAATGGCAGCGATTTTTAAATTCTGAAAAATATTCATTACTTGTGCTAACTTCGAAATTCGAAAATTTCGCTACAATTGAAGTTCTGTATGCCAGTAAGGTCAAGTTCTGCTATCTTGTCCCAGTATTTTAATTTGCCGAAAATTTTAGTCAGTGCTTGGGCGACAGATCGGGGGGACCTGGATGAGTCATCATCAGATGAGTAAAATTCAGAAGTATTTTGTTGAATATTCAATCTAATGTAATCTAATATTTTAATGATATATTTTTCAGATCTTTATTTTATCCCTGTCTCGGGGACAACCGGTAAATGTCTATACCAAACGCGAATTATTAATGATTAAAATAATAGATCCAAAGAATGGTTTCTTATTTGGCTGATCCGATAATCTAATCTTTGTTTGTCATCAGATAATAGACGTTAGAAATCCTACGAATCAGTTCGCTTTCGAACTTTATAATTGTCTTAATATTGGCTTTGCTAAATTTGTTGTACCCCATATCTGTGATTCATAAGTCCAGATAGGTGTAAAAATGGTTTTATACAGAAGCAATTTGTATCTTAGCCGTAGGCGAGACTCTCTGCCAAGGAGCCATTGTTTTATTCTATACTTTGCATTTATCTGCATTCTTTTCACTTGAATGTGAAATTTCCAGGCTTACTTTATCACTAGTTGGAATTTGAGTATTTTGGATCTCCTTTTAAGGTGAAAGTTATGCGAACTGAATTTTTTGGATTAACCGCCATGTTCCACCTTTTTAACCAATTGCTAAGGGCATTAAGTTGAGATTGCAGTTTAAAAGAGGCGTCTTTGGTACAGCTGGACGTGTTGAGAAATGAAAGTAAAAAAAAATATAGAAGAATCAGTATAAAAAAAATATACATGTATGAAGAAAAGTTTATACAGCGCTTGTCTTAATTTCATTTTATCCACAATTTGTACAAGTTTTGACAAGGGAATTGGTCCGAAGTATACTTGGGTAAAAGCAGCTCCTTAAGATGAACCGGCTCACTCGTTCTTTTTTTCGAAGTGAGCCAACTCACTCATATGGCTCACTTGCAAACTGAGCTAGTGAGTCAAACTGAGCTAGTGAGCTAAAATGAGCTAGTGAGCCAAACTGAGCCATATTGAATGAACAAGCTCAGTGGCTCAGTTTTTTGGCTCACTCACTCATTAGCTACCCAAGTATAGTCCGAAGCGAACAGTTTTGAAAATTAAGATCGGTTCGGCTTTACTGATGACCAGCTTTCTATTGGAATTGTCAATTTAATTACCAATACAAAGTAAAAGAAACTGGTTGTTAAATTTATTTGAGAAACGATAAAATTAAATTCAAAGTCAGGAAACGTTTGAAATCTAGTAAGTAAAACGCAAAAATGTATTTTGAACTTTGCATTGCAAAGTTTTTTTTTTTATTATTATTGAATTTATCTGCTCTGTTATATTAAATTTACTAAATAATTAATATACTGTGATCTGACAACATTAGAGCGTCGAGACGACTGACTTGAATTGGTTGTTTATTATTGGCTTTAACTTGCTTTGTTGAATATCATTTGTTCGTGTTGGTTTTTTAGTTGGGCGAATAGCAAAACTATATCTATTCGCACGACATCATTAATAGATATCCAGTTTAATATTATATTTCGATCGATTTTGAAATTCTTTAATTATTTTCTTGAATACATCATGCATAAATACATTGCATCCCATCGACCTTTTCACATCTCTGACTACATAATGTTGGACAGCCGTCTTTCAGAAAACTTAAGTGAAGCTTGTTCTTTGAATTTCAATTGTTTCAATTATTATTTTCTTTTTTAATTTTGTTTGCTACCATGCTTTATTTGTTTAATTATTTTAAAAAATTGACAATAAGTTTTCTTGGTTTTGTTTTGTTAGTTTTCTTAGTTTTTATAATATCAATGTGATCGTTTTGCTGTATTATTCCAAAGTACGTACAATCCTTTTTTATTTGTAATTTATGTTATATAATGTTAATTCCCAAAAATTTGTTATAATATGTTGACTTAACAATTATATCTACTAAAAAAAATAGAACAATGTTTGCCTCACACTGAAATAACACAAGTTAAGAGTTTTCTAAAGTAACTTTGAATCTTGGTATACATACATACATATGTAAATATATACATATAGATATATATATTTAATGTATATGTATATAAATAGATATAAATGTTGTCTAATACCTCAACAGTATTAGACATAATAGTTTATATAAGTAAATTTTCTTGCGTATATGTATTTGTAATATCAGTTTTAAGTTTTAAATATGTTTCATATATGTTTCATATATGTTTATTATCTAACTATTAAATATAAATGAGCGTGGCATACGGAATGTGCATACGTAGCATCGTATTCCGCACCCACCTCCTTACATCATCAATTAACTTTGATTTTCGTTTTTTTTTTCACAAGCAATAATCATTTAAACATGTATAGAGAATTGTTCAATTTGTTGTTATATTAAAAATTGAACCCTTTAGCGTCCATGGTCCACACACACCGATGTTGAGGATATTAAAGAGCGCAATACTAACGGGAACCTCCCGGCACTATTCCCGCACGCAGGCACGCACAGCGACAAGGCGATTTGCCAGTGTGATCCATTTGAGCTTGATGTTGTTGTTAGCCATACAAATTGCCATTGCCGCCCTCAAAGTAAGTTGGTTATATGATTATATATATAGTTAGAGTGGGTGACTGATCTTAAGATGTTGTGCCGCCACCAGGCTGAACCATGCGTATTTGAATGTTGCTGAGGATGCTTCAGCTCATCCTCTTTTTTCGGCATGTTGATCCATGTCGTTAGGGGCGTCGACTTATCATTTAGATTTAACAATTATATTTCAAGTGTTTATAGGTAATATGTGTACAAATACAGTTTTATATATATATATATCGTATAGGTATTATTTATGTATAACTTGTTCTTGTTAACTTACTTTGCTAAAATTAATAATTTTTGCTTTATTTTTTTAGAACATTTCATTTTTTATGTTTTAGAACCATTTTTAATGAATACAATTTTGTTTATATTAAGATTTGAAATACGAAAAGCTTTATTTAAATAAGAACAGTTTTTGAACCAAATAAAAAAGAAAAATAGGACAAAAGCGATCATTTTGGATTTTAGATTATACTTTTTATAGCCCTTTTATAACATGATTTTGATTAGCCAATTTAATCGCCTCGACATATTCCATGTGTGAATACACAGACTTGTATATATTAATGACTGGTTGTCAATGTATACAAATTTTAAAAAGCATTTCCAAATGCAAAAGTAACGCTCAATTATACAAGAATGCAAGAAAAAGGTTAAATCGAGATTTTCAATACAGATAAAACTGAGCGTAGTTCTGATTTTGTTCACGATATCCGTTAATAATAATAAGTTAAGTAACATTTTAATATCTGAACAAGTAGCTTTATCAAAATCAAATCGTTACGAAACTTATTAATTCCTATACAACCGAATATCCAGTCTAATATTAATATGTAAGCATATGGAATAGGATACATGGGAATAGATTGGATTTCTATTGTATTTCATTCGTTTAAAGCCTTCGTATATGATTTTGAATATATGTAGTACATATGATTATAGTTATAGTTGGATTTCTCGCAATTGGTTATTGTAAGTAATTGTTCATACATAAAAGGCGCACAAAGCACGTTTTGTTATTTAATAGAAAGAACATTTATTTAAATAAGAAACATTACTATATGCTATTCGTTTAATTCTATTCCGTTTCCAATTATGTTTTAGTTTTTCTTTTGTGAAATTCAAATAACAAGCCTCACCAGACGGCTGTCCCTGCGTTGTTTCTTGCTTAGCTACATCGAGTTCTTCATAATGCAAAACTTTGTGAAACAGTCAAAATTTGTCAATTATTGGATTGATTTCTGCTGCCGACGGCTTGGTACGATGGGCTAGGTTATGTAAAGTTAACATCAAGAGTGAATAATTGTAATGGAACGTGCCTAACATTTTGTTTTTTTTTTTTGCGTGGTGTGTGTGTATGTGTGTGGGTTATATGGGTTTTGTTTTATTCTTTTTGATTTAACAATAGGTAGGGCATCTGGCTATACATTTCACTAAATCACCAGACTCTTAAGCTATTAAACATATAAAGGTTTTAACTGAATTTGATTTAGTATATACTACAAGTACATTTTGCTATTTGGAATGACGACGCATTTCATTTTTACTCTCCGATACATTGGATTTATACATCGCACAATATAGCTAAATATATATATAAATAAATATATATATATATATTTGCTGTATACATTTATAAACAACTAACAGGTTTCATAATACATATGTTGAGAGAAGATAAAGTGTGGTTCATTCATTTCTTGTATATTTATATATATATGCATATATTTATACACCCAACATAGAATACTCGGGAATCTTTATTTATTATTCTCAAGTCAAGTGAAGTTTTTTCTTCGTGTAAAAAAAAAAACGAAAATCGTTTTAATTGGGTTTTTTCCAAGGCGATTCCGGGCCTTTCCTAAGCGTTAGAAATAATTGCGGATGGCATCATCAAATATTTTCCCAAAGAAATTTGTAGGTCAGGAAATAGTCCGAGCGTGAATATCAAGCCAAACTAAACAAGGTCCAAAACAATGGTTGAATTGAAAATGTTAAGAACAACAACAATTTGTAAAAAAAATGTAAGCACTTTAACTTCTTAAATACCGAATTCATTCAATGTTTAAGGCCAAAGACGGCACAACCATATTTTAATAAAAATGTTCAACAGTTTTTAAAAAATATAAATATTATTCAAAACATAAATATCTGAATAAATAAGGTTAACAAAAATTGTTTTTACAAACACTTTTCCATTATATAAACAATTACTTTCTTCGCTTACAGTTGAGACCAAAAAAATGCAAATAGTTAAGCGAACACATTTAAGAATAAATTGGAAATTGTTGAGTTATCAACCATTTTTTTTTTAGAAAGTTTTTCCAAATTGCTATAAAGTAGAGTTCATTGGGTGTATATATCATTTTATACATATATATATATAAACATTGGAGTTTATCGAAAAATTAATAAATATAGATACATAGTTTCAAAATACAGATTGCTTCTAAAACATAATGTTAGTTCGTGTACGTAGGTGTTAATGTGTGGGTATATATAATTTGTAGTTGTCAGTAGTGTCGCTTGTATATAGTTTAATAACATATTTTAATAAGTAAATGTTTTTTTCATACACAATATATTTCGGAATTGTTCTGAACTCCAATTTGCCATAAACTTGATAATAATTAATAATGAAAAATATATTGAAACAGTTTTAAATTGGAACTCAAAATTCAGACAATAAGTCACCAATAACAAATTTGGGGACTTTATGATAGAGATTAAACGAATAAGGAAGTAAGAACAATTCCGTTGTTTGTGGCTTTTATGTTGTTAACCTCTGCCTACTTTTGCAATATAACTTTATTGTGGGCTGTTTAATAATTACATTAGTGGGTTAGATCTCATTGTTGAGTTGCCTCATACAAGAGCCACATCTGCTTGAACTGTGTTTGTGTTTGACATTATTTTTGATCCATAATTAACATTGCAATTTTGCATTGATGTAATTGTAATTGCAGTAAACGAATGTTCGGTGATGTGCGGACTTATCCATTTGATCTCCATTGAGATAGAATATCGGAAATGTTAAACTAGGGGCCCAAATAATGTTCTGTAAGGAGCTCGGATTTGGGAAGATCTGAATAAAACTAAATCGAAAGGGAAATACATAATAATTGTCCACCTTAATCCTCCTTAGAAAGACTGCCCAGATCACTGAGAAAGATTTCGGGTGAGAGAACGTGTGAAGAACCGATTAGCACCTCCCAGTTACGCACCGAGTTGGTCACTTCATAGGCGCAGCGCATTTCCGACATACTAACGCCACCAACAATGAATATAATTAGCCTGGGCACGTTCTTTACTTGAGCCTGAGCCTTATCTTTGTGCCAGTGGCCATAGCGGGCACTTGTTGGTGCGTGGTAATTGGTATTTTGAGCACGCCCCTCAAGGAATGGAAAGTGTCGTTGATCCAACTTATCCTCAATGCAATCCTCCATGATGTCTTTGATGACAGGGGTCCAACGTGACATTTGGTATGTGCTCTCGGTGATGCGCTCCTTACGTGGCACCGAATATACCTTCTTGCGAGACTAGAAAAGAGCGAAGAAAAAAAGAAGTTATCACAAACAAACTGTACTTCAGATTTTCAATTATACATACATCAGCAATAACATTAATGCCGAGAAAGCTTAGATTGCGAACCATATCCTGATCCTTGGGCGACAACTGGGCATGGGTGAACAGTTTGGTCAGGTTCTCCTCGGAAATGCCATTCTTAATCATCACATAAAGAGCAATGATGCGCACCTTGTCGTAGTTGGAGACATTCTAAAATGGGAGCACGCGTTATAATATAAGATATCCATATCTAACATTTTTATCATCTACTTACTGCATCTAACAAAATGGGCACAATGTTTCGCATATGATCTTTGATCTTTTCGCCCTCGGCATCAGTGCCCATGGCCAAGTCCTGTTCAACGCGGCATAGCTTATCCACATAGTTCTGGTATGACTTCATGCAGTCTTCGGCCAAATGTAAATGAGTGGAATACTTGGACAACTCCTTTTGGTATTGCGGCATCTTTTTAATCATCTGGGACAAATCGCGCATCGACGACTTATCAGCTGAAAACAATACCAACAAATTATATAAATTACAATCAGTGTAAGTGGAAGAATTGGTCTGGTGTTGATCAAGCTTTCTTACTCGAACTCATTCGTTTGGAGTCGGTGAACTTCTTTAGATTCTGGGTAACCTGTGTCGAAACCACAGCAATGTGCTCGTGACGCAATTCAACCCACAAATCATCGTTCTCATCTAACAGCACCTCCTTGTCGGGCTGATTGGGTCCCGGTGTATAACGGTACACATCATTTACAATCGGCAGCAAATCATACGCCATGGCCTGCAGTGTTAACTCGTGCAATAGCGGTGAAACACAATCGAACCCACGATCCAAAATCAGCAACTGCGAACGAGCCTTCTCCGGACCCTCGCCCATAGTCGGTTCATCGGCCTTGTAAGCATCCAGCTTCTGCTGCACCGATGCAGCCAAATCGATATTGCGATCCCAATCACTCCGATAGCGTACATTTGGATACTCGCCCAAAGTGGCGCATAGAGTAGCAATTTGCTCCGCAATGCGTTCGATGTGCTTGCTACGGATCGAGGCAAATGCCGGCGAGTACAGACATTGGAAAGTATCCGGTGAGTCCAACGAGTAGACCTAATTGAGAGCAGGGTAAATGACATTTGATGCATTTGTCGATGGGTATAGTAATCAATAGCTATACATATATGAAGTTATAACGATTTATGGTAAAACGCAGACAAAATTAGTGATAGTCCAGCAAGCAAAATCAACCAATCCGTTTGCATTTCAACGAGTACTTCAAAAATGATTCGTTATTAGATTATGTTACAGTTTCGGGGTTTACACAGAGACAAAAAGATAGGACAATTATGTTAGCGCAATTAGTTTAAGAGTATATACATATATCGTATATATAAATATTATTTCTTTCTTACATATATTAACTATTATCTAATATGCAAAATGTCAAATTCGAGAATTATGAATCAAACAAACTATGCATTAATTATCTGTGCAAGTATTCATTAATGCTTTTATGTACATTTGATTGCTGGACTGAAATGTATGATAGATAAATATTAAATCTAGTCGTGCAAAAAAAAATTCAGTCATGCTGATGATTGTTAGATGATATATATGCATCAATATATATACATACTTTTATACTAGGATCATATAAAAACTAATTAACCTAAGCTGCAAAAAGTTTTACATAAATGAAATATTACATTGGCTATGGATTTATACAAACATTAAGTTTCAAATATCTTGATTCTGCACAAATCGACTTAAAGAAACGAACGAAAAGATTTCTAGATTTACACGAAAAGATAATGATTATGGAGGGGGACAATGTTTTCCCACGGAAAACGTTGTTGCCAATTGCATAAATTGGACTACGACAAGTCACGAAGCTTTCAGCTGTCGATCTTAAATGTAGATGAACTCGAATTTACTTGTAAAACGTAATAATAAAGTACAGAGTATGTTTCTTTATTTATTTATTCTGGCTTTAAATTGGTTTTAAGATGATCCTTGTTTAGTATTCGTTTGTACTTTTGTACGTATGTATATATATTTTAAGCAATGCAAATGGGTATTAAAATGCAATAAGCACAGTTTATCAATTTACAATAATTTAATTAATGGTAGATATACAGATATATGTTCATATATAGTCTTCGGTATTTCATTCATTTCTTCTTTACATTCTGGTTTCGCCCTGGAGTTGTACTCGCTGCTTCACAACGTGACGAATAACGAGTAAGCGCCCACAATACGTGTGTATATATATGCATGTACATGTGTATGTGTAAGGCTTAAATGTTCTTTCGTCACTTTGTGGCTGTGTTAGCGAGTAACAATCGATATCGGTTTTGATTTATTGATTGATCTTTTGTTTTGTTATTCTTCAAAGTGATGAGCACATCGACATTTATATTGATTGATTTTTATTTTATATTTTTAGATTAGGCACGATTTGCTTTTCTGTATTTAATTCACATACATTAAATTGAACACTACAAAATAAGTTTAACAAAACTTAAGGAGATTCAGAGGCTACAGAGGCGGAGAGACAGACACCATACGAAAAAGTTTTGCTTATTTGCATTGGATTTGGAATAAGATCATATACAGCATAGAGTTGGTAATTAATAACGAGGTAAGATAAAGAGCAAGAGAGTAAGAGTTAGAGACAAAAAAGGACACAGCTAATTTTGTTAGGCTTAATATACAGTTATTCCCCTTTTTTTTCTTAAATACAACAAGTACAATATACTCATACACGTACATATGGATGTATGTAGGTAGTTATATTTACAGATTAGATACAGTTATGTTTGTACATAGTATGTATTTAGTTAGTGTACAACATTTAGAAAACTTTGCCCAACTAACATAAGGAAAGGACCTAAAGAGGTCAGTGGGAAAGTGAGAGAGAGATAGATTCAAATATCTGTATTAGTAGCGGAAAAGAAAGAGATAGGGATAGAGAGAAAGACAGAAAGATAGAGAAAGAGAGAGAGAGAGGGAACCAACAGCTCTGTATTTTGATTGAGAATATCATTACATTAGTTATAAACTTTTTCGCTTTTTTTTTATCAAAGCTGTATGGTGGTGCAAGCAATTTTATATTTTTATTTTATTTAGTTTTTTTTTTGTTGAATGGTTCTGTCTGGAGCTATCTAGATATTTAGAGATGTCAAAAAATAACGATAATCAATGTTTATCCATTTTGATGGTGGTCCGATTTAGTTACTAACGAATAATATTTAATTTATAAGTCTGCACATGTTAAAATGTCACCTTGTACTGAGACCCTGATAAACGACGGATAAGTCTTTTGTTTTATATAGATCGACAAACGGAAGATATTTATACCAGATGTATAATTCAAACGACATATTGGTAAGTGCAGACAGCATAAGAAATAATATTAAAAATTTATATACAGGTATAAAACCTTAGCATAGTGCTTAAAGTAACCTTTACAATCGGAATTTGACATCTCTAAAAACTAGAATACGAATATCTAACACGTTTTTTTCTTGTGTATTGTTGTTTAAAGTTTTAGATTTCATTTAACCGCACCTGGCATTCATATGGTAGAAACGCTATATTAATCTCCTTTAGAGTTTTGATCTTTCTTGCAGCGCACGATTTACACAAATCGTTAAACAATTCCTCCGGGCAAACTATAATTACATATATGGTGTATAAAATTTTACATTTTGAGTGTTTTTTTTTTTTGTTTTACAATTTAGTTTTTGTGTGTTTTCTTTGTTTTAATTTGATAGACTGAACTTAAAAAAAATATATATATATATAAATATTTTATATTGATGTGTATTATTGTATATTGATCTAGTTTTTTTTTTCCAAAATGATGATAAATGTTAAGTTGAAGCGTACATGCAGATCGTGATTAAAAAATCCCCTTGACATTTTGCTTTAAATCAAGGAAGAGAATATCAGATCAGATATATATCTGATATATATTGTCTTCACATAAATATATAATGTACGCACAGAGAATCAAATAGGGTTAGATTATATGGACAGCAAAAGTAACGAGAGAGATTGAAGATTTTAAGGACTCGCGTCCTAGATTTTCAAAACAAGAGTGTATTGGATAAACTTGTTTTTACTTCAAATTATATAGAACCAAAGAAGAGCGTACAATATGCTTCATCTGGCGTATACATATATTTTTATGTGATTACACTATACCGATTTTCACATCACCGATCAAAACAACTCATTCTACATGGGCAGAAAAGTTTTTTCTTCTGAAAAGAATTTAACATCAGCATTGGAAAGTTGGAAAAAAGTTCCATGTTATATTGTTGTTGGTTAACTTAAGAAAGCTCAAACAAAAATATATTAAAACAAAAAAAAAAAAAGATATAGAAAAAAAAAAAAACAAATAACAAAATAAAAGCATTTTGAATGAGTCTTTGCAACCGTATTGGTTGTGGTTGAAGGAGCGAAAGCTTTTGACAAATAACAGAACATCCTTAACCAATATATATGTTTATATGTATATAGTTAGTTCGCCGAGAGTTTTTACTTGGCAGGGGGGCATTTGAAGAAGATTAGAGAAATGCATGAAGAGAGTAAAACGGACACGGTTAATATGTATGTAGATAATGGACCATACCTGAGCCTCATATGCCAAGAAGGCGATATTTATTTCTTTGCAACTGCGCACATATCGGCGACAAATGTCTTTGTGCGATTGCAGCATTTCAAATACTCTGGGCGGTATGGCTATTCAGGGAATTTCAAATCAAATCAAAGAATAGTACAGGAGGATTCGGAATCATGGAAAGTTAAATAAAACAAAATGAAAAATATTGAAAAGAAATATGCAAGAAAACCGTACGAAAAATAATCTAAATGCGGCAGACAGGTAAACTGAACCATACCCTCGGTAAAGAAGACGTGCGCATAGCGATACATCGGACGAGCCGGATTCTCAAAGTCACGTATTAAAGCCCGCACAGATTCATCCGAAGGCGTTATTAAATAAATAGCATCCATAGTCGGCAACGGTTCGCGTTTCTTATTGATGTCTTCGACCACTGTGCAGATTGAAAAGAAAGATCTGTATTATCATTTTTATTAATTAATTAGCAAGCTCCTTACATGTTATGCCTTCGGCGCTAATTTCATGCATTTTGGTGCATGCGGATACCATGCGCATGCCAAGCTTGTCCACAACGAGCACACGCCATTCCATTCCCCCGGCTGCGGCCTTGGCAGCGGCCGTAGTGCCAGCCTTCTTCGGTGGCGGAGGCTTGTACTTTACCACCTCGTTCATTATCTCTAATGGTAGAAAGTAAAGAATGATTAAAATAGTTTTCGACATAGAGTAGCTTATTTAACAAGTGCTGGAGTAAAGTAGCCCAACCACATTCTTCAAAAAGTAGGTTTCCTCTTTCCTTCTACCAAAGTTACTTAATATTAATATTAAAGTTGTACTTCTTACTTTCACAATCATTACACCAATAATGTTAATCTTTTCTATATTTTTTGTTTGATCCAATTCTGAAAGATTTTAGCTTAACATACTTAAATGATAATTAGAAACATACGCCGGGCCAAACTTCGTATACTCTTGCAAAAGGTTTTATACAATTCAAAAGCAATCACTAGGAAGAATGCAAAACTAACATATAGTCTACCGATCTTGCTAAAACTGAATACAAATTCATATTGACAGCTGTATGATAAAGTTAACCGAATTTGATAAAACTTGATAGATATGTATGTGAATATCAAAATCGCAAACAAAAAACATAGTGACTCTCGATTGAAAAACAACAAAGTTCCTATGGGAGATACCTATTTTGATGCGATTTGGCAGAATCATTAAAAAATATACAAAACTAATAAATGCTAGGTAAAGTTCCAGTATTTTAACCAAAACATTTTTTGAACCAATTTCTTGCAATAAAAAAATTAATTTACATAGCTTAAAAGCGGTGGGGCTAAATAATTGTATTAATAACCATTTGTTTTAATATTTTATCAATTTAAATATTTAATGCTACTCCTATAAATCGAGCTTTATTAAAATTATATACACTTTGTCAATATCTTTTTTCGGTTTTTAAAAATAATACAATTTCAATGAGTAATTGAATGATGTGAATATAAGATGGTAACTGAGTCACTGTTAATTTTATTTGTTTTTAATAAGTTTATTAGGACCCATTAGTTAAAGCGTAGGTAAGGCGTTAATAAATGTTGAAGCTATACCCTTTTGTAAACAATCATAATTTGAATGAGTCATAATTTATGTACATACATATACGTATGCATATAATCTGTGTTGCTCAGACATTGATGACAGACATTCCAACTGGAAAAAAGACTAACAACTATCTTAAAAATATATAATAATAATCCCTATTGATTGATTGTGATAGTTTGACATTTACATCAATAAATCCTGCGGATGCTAAAGACCACAATTCTTATCTACTAAAGGTCACCCAATACGCACATACACTTGAATACACACACACACGTACATATGTATCTACGCAGAAGCACTCATGATTGTAGGGGGCGTTAGAGCCAATGGTTTGGCAGGCGCAACGTTTTGGGTAAAGAGTCGGTGGAAGGGAGGGGTAGGTACCCTGGTACTGTGTGTTGTGTTTTGTTGGAAAAATCAATGAAACTTTTTTTGTGCCACTCTTACGGCATGTATAGGTGCTATTTTGGTCTAATTTGATAAAGACAGTTAAAAGCAAAATGCAAATTTTTCACTGTCATTGAGCTCATAAAATGAAATAGAAGTTAAAGAGTGCGTCATTCTTTTTAAATCAGGCCAACCTTAGTATTTTAGGAGGAGTCACCGCCAACTACTCCAATTTGATTTGCACTTACTCTGTCCCACTAACACTTTCAACGCCATTGTTGCTGCTTCTGTTATTGCTACACGAAACGCAAACTAAACAAACAAAAAAGATAATTTAACACCAAAACACCCGCTAGAACGCGAATTAGGTTTCCCCAATTGTTGATTTAAATGGAATTATTCGATTTGTTGTACAATTGTTAGTCAAGAATTTACAATTACGAAGAACTAAAGGTGGGCTACAAGTAAATTGAGTCATCGATAGTTTCGATATTTTTGCACATCATTTATGTTTTCTCACCACTATCGATTATTTGTTCTTCGACGTAATATCCAACTTTGAATTTACGTTACTTTTATTTCACCTCATTACATCCTACAATTAAAAATTATTAACCTACATATAAATTCTTTATAAGAATAAATAGTCGAGTCTATCTGTATCTGGCTAACAGATATTATTTTTTTCTTCAAAAAAGTGTTGAAACTAGTCACACTGTTATCCCCAAAGGATCAAGTGTATCAGTGCCTTCTTGCGGAATTTACAGCAAGTTCATTAAATTTTGTGTTGAGCTTAGGGTCATGGGGAATATTTTATTGTACCGCAAACTGCTAATAGAAATCCGTAAACAAATTGTAGAAAAGTAACGGCCATCGGTAACATTTCAAAGAAACTAATTGAATGGAGATAACCCTGATCATTGAGTTATCGAATGACAAGTGTTCCTTTTATTGTCATCTGACCACTTGTAAAGATTTGTCTACTCAAAAATTGGTAAAAAAAAGAGTTAATTTATAGATTATTTGATCTATCAGAACCTTTCAGTACACAGATCTGTTGAGCTTGGCAAAAAACATTTTCGAGTAAAATGGAAATAGTCATTGGTCTTGATTTTTAAAATGTAAAAGCTTTTAACCTAAACTCGAAACATAAGTTTATTAATAATGTGTGTAGTACAATCTTGAGGTGATATCAACATATACATGTATATATATATGTATATATATGTATATATAGTATATATGTATATATATGTAAATATCTATATATATATATGTATAAATTACGTGTCACAATGTTTGACCGCAATGGACTCCTAAACTACTGAACCGATTTCAATCAAATTTTACATGTACCCGTAATATGGTGTAACTTAAAACATAGGATAGTTTTTTAATACTGAAAAATTGTCTAAATGACGGTAAATGCAGATTTTAAAGTTCAACAGATTGTTTCATCAGATAACCGTTGATATATATGTATGTCAAAATTGAAAATTGTTTTAGACATTAATTTGTGTAAATTATTATTAAGAAAATCTCTCATGCCATGTTTTATACGCATATTATCTTTAAATTTTTGGCAAGACAACACAAAATAGCCGTAGCAACCTTATAAAAATCGATCTGTTTACAGAAATCAGTTTGAGTCAAATAAAGAAAAAGTTCGATTTGAAATCCACAAAAACTTATTCATAAATATCTTATACAAGTTAAATTTATATTGTGGCAAACGCAATATAGTAAAATTTTATAATTCTTTATCAACTGTGGGTGTTCGCATAGCCGACTAAGTGTTTTCATTCGAATGCCACCGAAGAAATCTAACCTGAGCAATCCGCGAAGCAGAAATGCACGACGCAAACATGTTGAAAAAGCTCATCAGTCGGGAGAACAAATTGCTACAAGAAATGCAGCGCAACGCATCAGGACAGCGGAGGCTCGAGCACAAGAATCTCAAACAGAGCGTGACGAACGTATGGGACAGAATATTATGAGATTAAGAGCAGCACGAGCACAAAATATAGCTACAGCACGAGTACAAGAACGACATAGGCAACGGAACAGCCGCTCATTAACACGTACATCATTTATTCGTCTTGCTTTCGATATCAACCAGATATCAACTACTCGACGCATTCAAAAATTGCTATCGGCGCAATGGATAATGTATGTACGTATTGTCAGGCATTAAAATTTCGGAATGAAACACCCGGCATGTGCTGTGCATCAGGAAAAGTTGTGCTGTCACCTCTACCCACTCCGCCGGAACCAATATTATCACTTCTTGCTGGCGATTCAGAAAGTTCAAAATTATTTTTGGTTAAGATACGCAAATTTAATTCTTGCTTCCAAATGACGTCATTTGGAGCAACTAAAATATGTGATCTTGCTTCCCATGGACGTAATTTTGAAACTACACTCAAAATACAAGGCCAGGTTTATCATAAAATTGGTTCAATGATGCCGATGCCTGATGAAGATCCATAATTTTCTGCTTAATATTAGCTACACAAAAATTTTGGTATATTGTATTCAAAGTCATTATCCTTCAAACTACAATCAAGTGTATTTTTGTTCGTTTTAATTAGTAATTTGATTGTTTTTAGGGCTAAACGGTATTAGACAATCAGTCATGGAAGTCGCCATGTTTGTTTATAAAAGGTATCTATGTACAAAGCAGTCTCCATGAGTGATATTATCATACCGTTCTCTTTGAATAGTTTACTACAATGTAATATATATGAAAACCCACAGCAACGCGTGGCCGGGTCTCCTAGTATATATATATATAAACCCAGCTTAAGAATATATATACTATATTCGTTAATACTTCCTTCTATGTGTTACAAACATCCAACTTAAATTGCCTTTTTGCAATGTAGAATATTCTGAATATTAAAAATTTGTCAGCAATACAGAGTTACTAAGAAAAAAACCCAGAGGACAAAGGAGATATATAATAAAGTTTATTTGCACGAAAAACTTTTTTAATTTGCCAGCCCAAGTCCACATTTCAATGCAACATTTGACGTTTTAATCAGCCAAACTTAGTTTCAAGCATAGAATTCTTAACTTAATTCTTCAAACTAAGTAACGCTTGTAAAAGGAATAGTTTCCCTTCGAAATTTTTTAAATTTATGTTTTAGTTAGTTCATTTAAACTATAACTGCCCAAATCAAAGCTTTAATAATAGTTATAATGAAATAAACAATAGATTTTTTGTATTCTTTTGCATGTCGATTGAATTTATATATATTTTGTTATCCACGAAATGTATGTCAATTATTATATATTCACCTATTATTATTAACTATTTTAAAATTACAATTAACAATTAAAAATAAATTTAACTATTGATTTGTTTTTCTTTTTTGCTACTGTATATCACATACGCAATAAAAACTAGAAGGCGAGATTAACTTTGGCCATGCCAAAGTTTATATATCTTTTGCAAATTCGTTTTGGTAAAAATCAAATCGGTTTTATACCTTATATTCATCCGATTTTAATAAAATTTGGCAGAACTGCTAAAAGTATTTTTATGCTTCTGTGGGAGTTACCTGATGTAGTCCTCCAATAAGGATTTGAAATTTTAGCTTTGGTATTCTTGTAGAAGATTGCAGACGGATGGACAGACAGGGTAGTAGGAATTTTTAAAACTTTTACCACAAACTCATATAACCTTTTTGCAAGGATATAGTAACAGCAGCCTAACACAATGTATGTACATACATTTGTACATTTCCTAAACAGTAAGTTCAATAACTATAATATTTAACAATGGTTTTATAAAAACTACAACGGCATAAGTTCGGCAAGCGACTCGGCAATGGCGCTATCGCGGAAGCGTCCAATTCTCAGTGCATAGGAAATGACGTGTGCCACATAGCTTTGCTCGTGAACGCCATGGAACAAGTAGGACATGGCACCTGCAAAAAAATGCAAACAAATGAGCCGAATGGATCATATAGAAAATAAAGAGTTAAAATCATTATTTACCTCGGGCATGGATGGTTACATCAGATCCACCGTGCAGATTCTCATCTGTGTTGATTGCCGCTTGTTGCGTGTACTCCCAATCGGTTGTATCGCTGGTTGCGGGATTAACGCGCTGTTGTCGTTCAGGATCCACCTGAAAGCCTTTGTAGCTGGTACCATAGGTAAGCGTTGTGTATGGAGTCTGCTCCGTTTTCGAATTGCCAGCTAAGCCCAATATATTGGCACCGCGATCTGGGTGACCATTAATAGTAAGACTATGCGAATGATCTGCAGTAACAATGACCAGCGTCTCGTCTAGCTGATCCCTATAATAGCGTCACAGTTAGCGTTAACGTATTTTATTGGAAATATTTTATTCAAGCGGTACCTACTTTTCCTTAAGGTGCTTTAACGTAGCTTGGACGGCCTCATTAAGCGCCAACACTTCGCTTAGTGCTTTGCGCGCTGTGCCCCTATGATGCGCCTGATCGATCATGCCCGCCTCGACTATCAGTAAGTAGCCCTTGTCGCTGTTCCCCAGCACTTCCAGGGCCTTCACGGTCATGTTTGTTAGGGATGGCATGCCCGCATCACTCTTATCTCGCTCGTGATCGTACTTAAGATGGCCATTGGCAAAAATGCCGAGTACATAATCAACGTCTTGGCTTTTCAGATTGCTCAGTTCGCCATTATTTTGTACCACAGAGTATCTCATACCCTGGGCGGCTTTCAAATTGGACCATTTATCTATAAGATTTCGTCCGTCCTGGGTTCTGCTTGCCCACGTGTCCAATGGATCTGCGGGTGAATCGCTTACATTCGACACTAGCATTTGCCGTCCACCGCCCATAATTACCTGAAAGCAATCTCTGGTTAAATGGATTCAATTTTAAAATTTGACATTATATGTTACATTAATATGTTGTCCTGTGTGGTGTTCAACCAATTGCCTTGCTATGTCAAGACAACCTTGTTCTCGTGCATCCGCGGGCATTCCCGTTTCACACTCCCACCGTCGATCGGGCACATGGGCGTAGAGAGCTGCGGGCGTGGCATGAGTTACTCGTGTTGTGGTCACAAAACCAGTGCGCATCCCATCCAGCTGTGCCCATTTTAGAATAGTTTGGACATGATGGGCTTCATCGAGAGAAGCGCTACAATTGCCTAGAGGCACATTGGCATCAACACCGCCAGTTTCATAGTTTGTCTTGACTCCGCCAAAGAGGGCTGTGGCTGTGGAGAAGGAATCCGGCACCTGTTTGTCCGCACAATAGGTTTTCAGTAGACCCATATGTGGAAAACGCTCCCAACTCAGCAGCCCTTCCTCTTTCAATCCGTAGATACGGGCTGCCGTTACTGTATTTGGTCCCATGCCATCACCCACAAAAAGCACCACATTCTTGGCGCGACGTCGATTCAGTTCGCGATTCAGGGCCACTTTAAGTTCATCAATACCACGATCATACCACACCTGTTGCTCTGGGGGAAGAGAGACATGCCAGAAAGCGACCTTCTCCATGTCGCTGACATCAGCGGCAAACTCATAGTGTACCAGAAAGCCAATGCACATGGCTGTCATCAGGACGGATGAGAATAATACGGCTGTGATGAAGACTTTTGATTTGAAAACATTTTTCTGTTGCTTCGACCTAGGTGTAGTATTTAATGGCGTATTATGTATTCCTCCTACATTCCCATTGTTTATAGGAACCATATTCTGAGTCGAGTCCAGGCTCTCTAATTGCACCTCAATCAGATCGACATCACCCAATTTTGTGCTATCCGTACCAGTGGAAGACATTGTTCTGACTCTGTCCACTCCACGTCACTCACTGCTTATTAATCTTTATGCGGCCTGTAAAAATAAAATACATATTTGGAATGTCTCGTACACTATTTTTATACCCTAGAGTAAGAAAGGTATATTCGTTTTGATCAAAAATTTGCAACATATATAGAACAGTAAACGTACATATATTATATGTATGCTTGATCAGCACAAAGAGCTGAGTTCAAATCTTCCTTCTTCTGTTTAAATCAAGGCAATCACATCCAGGAGTTAAAAAACTTTCTATTATTCTAATTATATTGCTCCCATATGAAAGATCGGTGAAAAATGGTATCTTAGATGAAAAATATTTCTTCTGGTATACTTTTTAAGAATTTATATTCAACGACTGTATCATAAAGTTCATTGTTTTACAAGCTATTGACATAAGATTAGCGGTTTCGTAAAAAAAAAAATGATTTTTTCAAAAGTCGGTTAATAATGTCATACACCTGTCATACAAAGAACCTACAAAATTACGTAGTAAATGTTGGAACTTTTAGACCCTCATTTCATTGTGATTTATGCAATAAACGGACCTAGTAATTCGATCAAGTCGAAATGCATATACCCTGTACCAATAAATTGAGGAATCTAAACTTTATAAAACCGAAAAGCGCACCAGCCGGTCAATTTTAAAACGAATTTCAGTAAAATAGCAGTAACGTCTTCTATTATATCTCGTTCATTCCAGATCAAAGTTGCATCTCAATCTGTTTTAGTCCCCAAAAACTCAATTTTGAAACAAACAAAAGTCTCATTCGACTCAGTTATAAGTGCTGATCAAGCAATAAATAATCCATATATGTATATAAACACACACAATATAATATACCCTTTTAACTTAAGGGTTCAGGGTAGCAAAAGGCCTGAATTAGAAATGCAAAATCTTGCAAGGGTATAAAACCTTCGGCATGGCCGAAATCGCTCTAGTTTTCTATTTCGCCTTACTTTAGATAAGATCTCAGCTATATATAATAGATAAACGATAGACCGAGACAACACATGCCAACAGAATAAACATAAAAATTTTAAATCTTGAAACTTTTCACCACTCGTATCATGGATTGCATAGTCGGACAACCCATTAAGTAGTCACGAATCGACTTCACTCGACAGTGACGACAGCAACGACTAATATACTCTATATGGACTCATTCAGATCTCAAGATTTGATTAACAACAAACGAATACTAGAATTCCACCGTGCCGTGTGATATTATATAGATATAGTCGGTCAGCCATATTGACAGACATTTTCATTAGTTTTTACACACGGTTTATAGTCGCTTTTAAGAGGGTTATAATGACAACAATAGATGAATCAGTTCGCTGATTCATTTTGGTAGATAAATATTTTTAATTTTGAATATCAAGCAGATTATATGATTACGTTCATATGATGTCTTTCTGACGTAATCTATAGGAATACGAAGTTGCTCTTCATCAAGAAGCCGAAACACCGATTTAATTGGAGCGTCAAACACCTAAGATTGGACATACCTACATACATACATACATACATATGTATGTTTATTCAATATATTCTTGAAAATAGGAATAATACATGCATACATGTGGGTATAATTGCTACATGCGATAAGATTGGTTGGCAGACCAATAATATTATTATTATTATTTACGATCACTTCAAATTAAACGTTTATAAAAACGTGGATGAAAAGTGAATGGTTAACATTAACAATCAGTACGCTTCGTTCATCATGTATTGCTAATATACCCATTAAAAATTGATAAGACATTCTACATATATGTTCCACTAATCGTTAAGATTAGACAATGTTTTTAGAGCAAAGTCAGATTGCCTAATCGTGGGAGTTTTCATATACTATTGTAGAGAATGCTGCAAAACAAGATAATTAAATAAATTTTAATTATTTTGTTTGCAGGTATTTTTTAGAAACGCACTCACTTTCTGTAACATTTCTGTTAACTCCTTTTTCATATTCCCATATATTTTCAGGATTTTCAGAATTTTAACGTTAAAATAAAGTTCTAATTAGGAAGTTTAATTTTTTATGTGATGCATTCAAAATAAAATACTTCAACTACTGAAACTGATTATAATGGCAATAGCATTTTTCGTTTACAAAATAGGACGGCATGTAAAGAAGTATTTGTAATCCCATAAAGTATCAGTATTGATCAGTATTAACAGCCATGTCGATTATATTGAAGCCATCCATTTAAGCAGCGACATATTCCAATATGTCCTATAAAACAACGAGCCACACCAAGTTTGCTTTAAGGTGGTTTGCGGTAGTCAGAGGCGTAAAATGTTGACCCTTTTTCAATAATTATACCCTGTACCCATAGGGTAAAAGGGTATATTAAAGTCGCTAAAATGTATGTAACAGGCAGAAGGAAGCGTTTCCGACCCCATAAAGTATATATATTCTTGATCAGCATCAACAGCCGAGTCGATTGAGACATGTCCGTCTGTCCGTCTGTCCGTATGAGCCACGCGATCTCAGAGACTATAAGAGCTAGAGCTACCAAATTCGGTGTGAGCATCCGTCTAATGTCAAAGCAGGTCAAGTTTGTTTCAAATTTTAGCCACGCCCACTTCCGCCCCCGCAATTTAAAAAAAACGATAACTAGGGCTGCTTTCAAGATATCGTATTCTTACTTGGTAAACCTAATTATATACCCAAACTGGCCCAGCTGAGCAAATTTTGTCGAAATCGGACAATAAACATCGAAGATATGCCTACATCCGTTTTGTACTGAAATGCCAAGGCGGCATTGGCAGATAAGAAATAGCGAGATAGCATGCGCTCGCTGCTGCTGCATGTAAAAGGGAACTTTGTTTTGAATTGATTGCGATTTTGAGGTTGTTCGATCATTTGTCTAGTGACTACGCAGATCAAGAGAGTTTAAAATTTTTTCCACGCCCACTTCCGCCCCCGCAATTCAGAAAAAACTAATTATTAGAGCAGTTTTTGAGGAATCACATTCTTATTTGGCACACCTAATATTATGGCCAAAGTGCATAATCTGACTAAATTTAGTCGAAATCGGACAATAAATATTGGAGATATACGTTGATGCGTTTTGTACTGAAGCGCTTAGGGCGACATTGGCTGGCAAGATTGAGCGAGATAGCATGCGTTCACTGTTGCGGCATGTTAAAGAAAATTATTTATGAAATTAATTGCTATTTCGAGGATGTTTGACTTCATTTAATATAATAACTAGTTGGTACAGGGTATACACAATGTCGGCAGGGACGACTTGCTTGCTTCATTTTTTTGGTAGTAACAATACAGCTTGATTACATAATGTTTTAACTTGAATTCAAACAAATTTAAAAAAAAATGTATAGTGCTCCATAGCTCCTTGGATATTCATCCAAAATCAATAGGACAAAAAAAAAATTGTTTTATAATTGTATAATCTCGTGCTTAATGGAAGCTTTTTTCAAAAATAACAAAATGGAGGGAAAAAACTGTTTGTTTAGAAAAAATCGAAATTGATTTAATGTTCTTCAAAAGCTGTAAAAATTTCATTTAAATCTAACAAAACGTTCTTTCTGCGTTTTTCGAAAAACTCATTTAAAGTTTCAGAAGTACCTTAGACATAGGTGACAAAGCAGGTATACATACATATCTTGAAAAAGATTTGGATTGATATAAATTTTTTAAGACAATATCATATCTTTGTCTTTTTTCCCCTAATAGTTATGTCATAGCATACGCCATATGTCATGTAAATATGTAATAAATATCTAAGTAGAAAAGGCCTAGTTCTTAGTCTAAACTCTTAAAATATTGTAAGATAAAATTCACAAACAATCTGTATTATAACAAAGCGTGAAATAAAAATTGAAATTGAAGACAATATCATACTTTTAGAAAATGCAAAAACAAAAAGATTCATTTTCAAAATTCTACATATCTACTCCTAACTCCTTAAAGATCTGTCTGGTATATACAGCCGAACTTCCCTGTGCTTCAAATTTCTGGCACGCTCATCTTACCAACCGTAATTTGATAAAAAACTATGCAAGCAATGGAATATTTAGAATAGATGCATAAGTTTTTATATTGACCGGCTGGTGCGCTAGTGTGTTGATATGTTGTTAAGAGGGAGTGAGATAGATATACATATGTATGTGGGAAAAGAATTTCGTTTTAAATTTGAGAGCAATAAGTTATCCCTACACGTGATATGGAATATACCTATCTCGGCGGCTTGCTTTATATTAATTACTATATGTATGTACGTACATATATACATACATATATTTGTATGTACATAAGTAATTATTCTTGCATGAAATAAAAAATTCTGGGAACTTGTTCATGCCTCTGGTAATTAAAGAAGAGAGTAAAATTATTTTTGCTCAGTCACTTAACATTTACTGAATTGCCTGAGTAGTTTTAAGATGAATGCTATAAATAAAGCAATCTCTCCTTGATCTAAATAAAATGCCTCAGATTCGGTCTTGCCGAAGTTTGTATACCCTTGCACTTTTTGAAATGTAAAGTTAGAAAAAATTAGTCAGAAAAGTTATCCCTGCCATCTTAGATACATCCTGTACCAATTTAAAATTTATGTGAAATAAATTTATGGAATACATGATCTGTGTTTATACCAAGTTGGCTTTAGCTTACATATATGGTCTTTGAGATCTAAACGAGTCAAAGGGAGATGTCTCAAACGCTTATCAAGAATAACAAAAATTTATGGGATCCCAAATGCTATCTTCTATTTGTTTTTGTTATAATATGTAGGCTTTTATCTATTATCAAAATGACATCTATTAAAAAATGGATTTTAACTTGCAAAAAACACAAAAAAGTAATGAAATCTATTGGAATATGCAATTAATCCTGTTAATGTAAGTAAAAATCTAGGCTTATCATTCATTAATTACATTTTTTTAATAGTTTTTTTCTTGGCTCAAAAACACTAAACTTTCATTTCATTATTACAAAATACACAATTACACGAAGATTTGTACTTAAATCGGATGTTTCCTTCTGCCTGTTGCGTGTAAGTTGACAATTTTAAATATACCCCCTCTAAGCCATGAAGGGCATAGGGTATCACATCACAAGTAATAGCAGCTAAATTGATTTATAACAGAATTTGGATAACAATCAACAAAAGTATAACAGCAATTAACAAACAGAAATGCGAATCATATAGAAACCTATAATATATATGTACATACATACATAAACTACATATGTATGTATGTTTATACAAATGGATGTAGTATATAGTACAAGACACCCAAATTCCTAAAACAATTATTTCACTTGTTTACTACATCATATGTACATATGTATGTATGTATGTACATACATACATACATACATACATATGTATGTATGTACATACATATATGTAGGTAGTAAGTACTATGCATTCATTCACCGTTTCGTTTTTGTGTTCAAATGCAACTGTTTGAAAAAATACAGAACTGTTCATTTATGTATATTCAACGATCAAAAGCACGTGACGACCGGTAGTTAGTTTTAATTCTATTGTTAAGTTATGTTAATTAATCGTCATTATACTAACCAAAAACTAATGAACAAAATTAACTGGAAAGCAAAAACAACAACACAGCAACAAATTCAATTCAGAAGTATTTTGATATATTATATGTACATACAAACATATGAATGCATATGTTTGTATGGATGTTTTGTTATAAGATTTTTACATGTATGTAAATGTAATTATATGCACATAACAAATATGAAATTTAAATAAACAAACGCACTGCACAATAACAAAAACAAGAAATTAAACATCCGCTCACTGCAAATGATTCCTGACTCTTGACAGTTAAGAACACAAAAAGCAGAAATTAGACATTTTGGCCATGACGACGTAGTTTGTATACCCATTTTAAATCAATTTACATATGTAGAAGTATTTAATGTCAACTTATAAATATATTTTTCTTGAAAACCACATGTTAAGCGAGTTGTCTTTGCCCATTTGTTTAAATCACTTCTGTATTTGAGTTTTTAGTAAACAAATTCTATTCGAAGGGAATTGGCAATACGGCCACGAACGAGAACGTACAGGTGGAGAACATCGATGACACTATTGATTCATCGATATTTTTTCCCCCAAACATCGATACTTGTCGACTATCGATGTTTAATTGTACACCTCCATGTAAAGATCTAGCAATGATCATTACCGTTATCAAGAATCCAATAATATCTTAAAATGTTATTAATGTTATTATCGCAAAGTGGACGATTCACCAAAGGGGCATGTTTAGTTTAAAAAATCTTGTCTTAAATTCAATTCCACTTTAACAAAAGCACGCTATCTGACTTGATTCTACCTATTACAGTTCACTTATCGTCTAAATTTTCAGTATATTCCACACTGCAATGTATTGCGTACACTCGATTTCAAAATTTTATAAATTTATTTATTTACTCTATGGATATTATATTGTGGGCAGGCTTGTGACGAAGGAAGGACTCCAATGCTTTTGGACTTCTACTTTGTCTAACAAACGACAAGTAATAGTCGAGTTTATTTTGGTTAAATCAATTTTGCTTTCAAAATACATACATTCATACACATGTACATATTTATTACGTTTGTTATAAGATTTGCCTTTCATTTCATGTTAAGGGGTATATTTGAATCTAACACTTGATAACTTTTCAACCCATTAGAATTCAGTCGTTAACCAGTCATGCGACTTTATATACTTTTGGAGGACATGAGGTGTTTTCGGTCCCAAAACCTTCATATGTACATATGTACATAAGTATATGGATATACAGCCACATTCTTTTCTAAGTGTTTTCTAAATATTTGATGTTCAGCTATGTGGAGATATGCCGATATATTGGTGTATAATCCCCTTATTAGTATAGGAAGATCAGTATAAAGATATTTAAATGATTTGTCCAAAATTGAGATTTTACTCTAGGTACAGATATTTCAAGTATTTACTTGGGACAAAAGTACCCAAAACTAAGTAGCCATTGAAACTAGCACATTTTGTTTTCTTCATAATAATTTCATTTAGTAAAATATTTCAAACACTAACACGCGATTTTAATATATTTCCTCACACTCAAAACTTATTTAAAAGCAGCTATATATTTAAGACATTTGTTCAAAACCAAAGGAATAAAAAGTTATATATTTCAAAATGTTGCGTATTCCAGGGATGCCATTGCTGCCAGGGACACTTTTTCGGGATGTAGGTATAACCAAGTGCCATCTACTTTCTTTAATTTCCAACTTTTGCTGTTTGAAGGTCTCTAAGAGCCACTATCCCAAGCCGCAATCCCTGCTGAATTTCCAGGGTCTTAGTATGCTCAGTGATCGTCAGCAGCCCTCGCCGGTGGATCCCAGTGGCGCTGTAGTTGACATCAGTTGCCCACCAGTTGGTGCAGCCTCTATATATCCGCCACGATCTGGTCCTTGTGTTCCGCCTTGGCTGGCCTACGACAAGAAGGTGCTCTGTTTTAACGCTTATTTCAAGCAGACTCTGCAGGAAGTTTACCATGCCCCATATTTGGTGCGCAAGGTTAAGATATACTTTTATCTTGAGGATGGCACAATAGAAATCTTTGAGCCCAAGGTGGATAACTCTGGCATAGTCCAGGGATGTGTTTTGCACCGACAGCGTGTTCCAAAGCCGCCTCCGTGCGACAATGAGTTTATGTCGATGATCGACCTAAATGTAGACATTACTGTTCAAATCTTCGATCGCCAATACCATATTACAAACTGTGATCGCTTTACCCGCGATTTTCTAAACAGGCGTGGAATAGCTGTAGCTGATCCAGTGCCATGTCCCGTGTAAGTTAGTCAATGACATCAAGCAACAACTAATGTATGTATCGTGGTTTAAATTCACTCTTTCCAGTGATCCCTCTGAGTCTGTGCGAAATCGGGGAGCGGTGCGCGCCTTTAATCCACCAGAAAAGAAACATCCGTTTGCCCAATTCTTAAAATATGATCGTCAGATCTTAAAATTTCAAGCATATTGGGATGATCGCACCGAATTTGGCGATGTACGCAAGTTGGAGCTGTGTTACTATTTAGCAGACGATACCGTGGAAATCAAAGAGGCACATATCCGTAATTCAGGTCGCGACGGACCAACATTGTTTCTTAAACGGGGTCGTTTAATGCGTGTAAGTAAATATTTCTATGATCCATGAGTTGACTTACCCTAGACATTGGTTTCATTGCAGGAATTCGACGGAATGATGCTTCCCGGCCAGAACACGCCAGTGACTTTGTTAAATGTGCTCGGCACCAACATGCGCAACGTGCGCTATTGCGTAGATCCGCTAAATACGGGCAATAAGGATATTCTGTATTACAACGAGCGCGACATCCAAATAGGAAGTGTTCTCAATGTGTACGGTCGGGCAATAGTAATAACCGACATGGATCCTTTTACTAAACAATATTATAGGGACCATTTTGGCATTGATGACTTTACACCCGTGCCAGTACCCAAAAGATCAGATGACTGCACCGAATACCGTCCGGGCGAACGCATACTGCCACCCTACAATGGCTGGGGTAGATATGAGGACTCCATGGGCAATTGCTTGTCGGTGGAACCCAAGCCTCCCAAATCAGATTTCAAAAAGTTTATTAAATTCGATCGCTATGTGTTGCGCTTCGGCGCCAAGATGCTGTCAACAATCAAAGAGAATTGTGATCGCATTTTTGTAATCAGCTTTTATCTGAGCGAGGACACCATTCAGATTCAGGAGGTGGCTGTGCGCAATTCCGGGTTTCTAGGTGGCGAGTTTATGAAGCGTACTCGAGTGGAGCTGCCTGGCCAGGAGAAATTTTCATCAAAGATGCCGCAATACTACATGGCGCACAATTTCTACATTAATGCAACCATGTCTATAAAAGATTTCATATTCCATATTGTATCGGCTGATGAGTACACGCTTATGTACATGGAGCACCATCCAGACCAGTTTCCTCATGCTAATGTTCCAAAGATTATGGACAAGATTCGTGGGGTCTTGCAGCCCCGCATGGCGGAATTTTTGACGGCGTGTTTGCCGGACTGTAGTGACTTCGATATCAAACGCGACGTATTCATAACGTTTGAAAGTTTCAAGGGCGCTATGATCAGCATAATGGGTAATAATATCAGCGATCACGAAATTATTACTTTGTGCCGTCACTTCTCGGCCGAGCAGAGTCCGTCTAACGCTTGCACCAGGGAGAATGTGCGGGCAGCCGCCCATCTTGAGCTGAAGCGCGCACTGTGGAATGCTCGCGATGATCTAATGGAACATTTCCATCACATTAATCCAACAAATCGACCATTCTTGCCAGAGTCCAAGGTGCGATCTACGTTGCGTGGCTGTCGTCTGCCCTTCTCGTTAGAGCTGATTGACAATATCTTCTCGATACTCAATCGAAACAAGTGCGGGGAGATCGAAATCTGCGATCTCATGAACTTTATAGACGTGTCCTGCGGCAAAGGTTGCTCCATGCCACCAGTGAACCATGCCTTTGAGTTGTGTCCCAAGATTCCATTCTTGAACAAGGGTCGCATGGTCAACTTTGCTTGCTTCTTGCGCAGTCTAGACATACCTCTGGGTGTCCGTACTGTCCAGGCTCACGAAGCGATTAACGTTGGTGATGAACTATTAACTGTGAACAATCCTTTATATAGTGATGACAAAGGCAAGGTTGCTACTCCGTAGCTTTAACTAAAAGTCGTTGTGCATCTTCCTCTCTGGAGTAAGACACAAACTATAATTCTACCCAACCAATTGAAATTAATTCTTAATTTCTTTGGTAGGCGAAATTTCATGTGTTTCTTGGTGAAGCTTTTATTTTAGCGTTTCTAAGAAAAGCTAAAAAAAATATTATATTTATGTTGGTCTCCTACGCTAAAATTTTAAAAATTAGTTCGAATAGCTAGAGAAATGTACTATTATTTTAACAATTAGTTATTAAAGTCTTAATCAAATTCAAAGTATTTTGTTAGAATTTTGGGATTTCTTACATTGGTATTTTACCAAGAAAACAATTAATTATGCATTTTAATTACATTTGGTAAGGGATAAATAACAAAATAAAAAGTAATTAATTATTACACATGATGGATTTGGCTTTAGATTCATTTTAAGTATAAATTCTCGAAGAGTTTAGTTGAAATGCTGTTTAGATTCAGCATATACATATATGTACGTATGCACCTATGGATGTTTGTTTTTACCCCATTTCAATTATTTCCGCCTTTAACTCTCATTTGAAAATTTAAAACGATGTTAAAAAAAGATTAGAAAGCACATTAAAATTTGTAGGACACATTTTTTTTTAAATTTTATTTTTTAATTCTTTACTTATTTTAAAAAATAGCAGCTGCTTTTTGATTTAAGAAAAAAAGTAGTAACATTTATAAGAAAATATAAAATTTTGCTTTATCTGCCGCATTAATCTTAATAAGTACTGCAGTTTAAAAAATGTAAACTATTTCACAAGTGAAAGATAAGAAAAAAAAAACTATTTTTTTGTTTATTTTAATGTTAATTATTTTGAAATAAAAAAAAACTAAATATTATCTATTTGAATAGAAACCAACAGAATGATCGACGATGTAGCATATAAAATAATAAAAAGAAACGAGACGCTTGAAAGAAATCATATATATATAATTTAACTCTGACTGGATTGCTATTGATGTATGCATAACTATCAAGTATCATGTGTGTGTGTATAAAGTGTGCCCGCGGTGTCTGGTGTCTGTCTGTTTGTGTATGTGTCTGTGGGGGTAATCAATCTAATTCAATTTTAGTTTCTATTGTTACAGTGAGTAGATTAGATGCTGTACTGCTCAGAATTCTTGAATTGAAGTGAAGCAATATATAGTTGTTGTTTATGTATGTTTTTGTTTTTCTCTTTTTTGTATTGTTAAAAGAATGTGCGACCTTATTGATGGTCACCGACCCCCGCCGCTTAGCCTTTTCTCTTGCTAAGCTGCGCACTTTGCTGCTGATTTTGTTATTGGCTCATATCATTTAGATCTCATCAATATCGATCTCATCGCCATCCTCGTCATCTTGGCCATTCTTTCTATTAACACCAGCTCCAAGGGCAGTAACCCCGATAGCAGCCACCTTCAGGGGCTCCACACGGGCCCGATCATCGTACTCGATCTCCACATCCGAATCACCGCCAGCGCCATCTTCGTCCTCAGAAGATGAATCCTCCTCTTCAGCATCCTTGAGCCACTGAACAAATGGTTCGACCTTCTCGTGTATCTCTGTGGCAATCTTCTTCGACACATGACGCTTGCTAACCTTTTGCGCCCAATCCAATATGACCTTCTCATCCAGAATGTCCAAGTCATAGAAGATCTTGAATATGCCAGCCACCTTACTCATTAGGGTGTTTGTATGAAGTTCGACCGTTTGTTCAATGCCACCGATAAGATAGCGTTGAGCTTTCGGATTATTGTGGGTGAAGCGCAGCAAGAGAATGCGATTCTTGCGTACATCATTGATGATGTTCTCGGTGAAGAGAAGCTCGGCTAATACCAACGGTGCCTTGTTCACAATATCGAGCCGTTCGGCTTCGATTAGCATCTCCTTATGCGTTGGAACATCGTCGAGTTGCTTCTTGTCGCGTTTGCTCTTAACCAGTTCGTAGAAGATATCGATACGCTCCTTTTCGGTCTTATCGTAATCATCCGAAATGGTCATGCCCTTGGCGCCATCAGTTAAATCTTGCAAACGGGCACGTATGGCCTCCTATATACGAGAATGGAATAATCATAATTAATATTACTTTTCTGTCTCCCACTTTCTCAGTCTCTGTCTGTCTATTTACTGACCTTGGATACATCGACACTCCAACCGCCATCGTCGTCATCCTCAGCAATATTCTTTTCCGGTATTGCCGCTGAGATCTCGGCCTCCGTTTGGCTGGCCTGGTTTGTTCCATTACCACCGTCAGACTCACCACCAGAATTGTTGGCCATCGAATTGTTTGACATGGAGCCATCAGAATTTTCATTCTTATGCTTTTGTTTCTTGGAGCGTTTACCCTCAGTCAATGAGGAGCCTTGGACGGCCGGATTCTGCGATGGTGGATTCTTCACAATGAACGTGTTGACTTTGTGGTTCACCTTAAGCAGACCATGAAAACCACATGCTTTGCACGACTGCGAGATGGTCTGATTCTTCGCCGACACAGAGAGATTAGTTTCCGGATTATCACATTCGGGGCACAGCACAAACTTGCGAATGAAGCCATCGAGCAGATCCTGCAGCTTGTTCACATCATGCGACCCATTGACAATAAAACGTTCGTTCTGTAGTTGGTTATTTGGGTGGGAAATACATTTTAGGGTCGATGGCTTATAGAAATAATAATAATGCTCGCTTACCTTATGATCAAACAACGTCTGGGCGCCTAATTCGCAGCCAAAGTACTTCGTCGGATAGGTTGCCGGACGACCAATGGCACGAGCCACATCGGCCATATTGACCAGGACGGTCTTAATACCGTTTCCCTTTCCCTCTACCTTGGCCTGAAGACGTGGCATTTTGTAGCGGTAGAAAATGTCCGTGACACTGCGGTTTACGTTGACAGTGGCCATATTGCGGCTGTTTGATTTCGCTTCTACTTTGAATCAAAACAACTTTCGACTGACTGGAGGATGCTGATGCTGCTGCTAAAGACTCGCGCACTCGACTATTCCTTTTGATGTTGCTAATGATTGCTGGCTGGGGGAAGGTGACGGGGTACCTACTGCTCACCGTTCGTATAATTCCAATTGTCGCCTGTGGCTGAATATGGGGATTGGCTTAGCCAATTTGCAGACTTTAGCGGCTATGTTGCTGTTGCTTTGCCTTTCGTTCCCGTTCATTAAATTTGTTTTGCTTGGCTGCTGTCCTTGCGTTGCTGTGCGCGTCGTGGTACAGTTTCGGCTGCCTAATCTTGGTCTTCCTTCTTCAGCTAGACTATTTGGGCGGTCGCCTGCAATGATCTATCTGCCCTTGGCTGGTGGCTAGTGGTAGTAACTTCAATTCCGCTTCAATCTGCGCCCAGTGGGCATAGGATTCTTGTTTAACTGATGGCGGTAACGTTGTGGATCCGGTTTTTATTTTACAGCTTTCGATGTGCTTTCTGATGGGCTTTTTATCTTTATTTTATTTCTTTTTTATTTTGGTTGGTTTCTTAGTGCGGGCGTTATTCGGTCTATATATACATATATAAATATACATATATACCTATATATGATGCAGTTGCTATTATTGGTTTATAATTTTTTTGTTGTAATTTTTTTGATTTTTTAATATATTTTTTAAGTAAAAATCTATTGGAACGGCACGATTGTTGGCTCACGTGTACCTGAACGGCTGTAACTTCCTATGTCTGTTACTTGAAGTCCTGCAATCGAAATACGAGTAAATTAACAATTAAATCGTTGCAAAATTTTAGCATCAAAAACCATAGAATTAATGTACCCGAAGGACTTAAGAAATTATTTCAAGTAGTATTCGTGACCATCATTAATTGGCAATGTAATCTTACTAGGTGAACACACTTTTCGGAACCATCTAAATGGCAAAAAAGATCGGTCAAAAGCTCAGCTCCAATGAGAGTTTCTGGAGAAACTACGTAGATGATGATTTGAATATGTTCAAACAAGTTTAAAATAATCGAAGAAGTTTAAAGTATGTAATGAATCGATATTTCAAAGTGTCTAGTGTACCCCAAAAACACACATACACTTTGGTTTGCACTTACCGATGACTTATAGTTCGCCTCTTTGAATTCATGCACAGTTCGAAGCCTTTACTCCGTTTTTGAAGAATTGGAGGTGCGCCTTTTTTTGCTGGTGTTTCTGCAATGATAAAAAGGATACGGATATCCATTAAATTAATTTCAGTCTAGTTGAATTGCAATTGATTTGTGATTGGTGTAGATATAGCACTCTAATACACGATCGCTTACGCTCACCTTTCGCCGTTACGGTAATAATTACATTGAGAACCGATATGTCTTTAAACCCACATTGAGAGTGATTCGTGAAAAAAAATAAACCCACTGACACTGGGACAATTCCGATAACAGTACAGCCCTAAACAAGGCGGAGGAGTTGGGCCTCCTTCTTCTTCTTCTTCAATTCCCCCTCAACTCAAATAAGTCAAACTGCAAACGCTCTCGTCTTATGCGAAGCAATTTTGAACCAAAGTTCAACCAAAAATTAGGACACATCAAAATTGCTAATACAAGATCCGTTGTTGCACTTGGCCTTTTTAAATCCAGAAGACCCGAGGAATTTAGAACAACTTTTTTATAAATCAGCAGGACGATGGTAGGTATAGGTAAGCGGGCAGTATAAGGATAAAACAAAAAATTTACTTCAAACTTTAGATTTATGCTGAGAATTTCGTTTGTTGGGAATGAAAAAAAGGAAACAAAATTAAATTCAATGCCCTGACTAGTATACGCGTAGTGACTTTACTTGTAATATAAACTGACAGAAAACTCGATGCTATGATATTGATATTAGTTGTGTATCCCACTCACTCACTACATTAAAACATTAACAAGATCCTTAACAAATACGCATTCCCAATTTCCATGTATGTACTAGTATATGGGTTCGAAATCGATGCCCCTGATACAGTGAACACATGACTCACCGCTGAGGTCATAGGTGATAGCCACAGTATGTCGCTTGATCCGTAACGGTAAATCGCCCAGCATATGATGCAGCTCGCTTTTGAAGTTGGTTGTCACGAGTAACAGGTGAACGACGAGCGCTGTGAGGAATTGCAACGGCAATTGCTTGGGCGGCGTCAGGTTGATGTTGATCAGATTGATCTGTTTCTCCTTCGGTATAACGGACTCGAGCACAAGCACGAGCAATAGCACAGCGGCAATTTCAATCGAATTCGATAACGAACAGCTGTTTATCTTCTTGTGAATAACTTTAAATGCGTTGCGATCTGCTTGATAATTGTAATATAGCGGCCATTTGTAGTCGATGGTCGTGGTGTGGCCCCAACGTTGCAATCCCCGTGTTGACATAAACGTCGTTTTAATGTGAATTATCAGAGTTAAAGGAGACAAAGACAAATCGAATAATCAGGAAACGTGGAAGGATATCAAATCAATTTGTTTTTCTTTTTTTTTGATTTGCTCAATAGAAAATATAAACGTGCCAAAATAGAGAGAGAGATAGAGAAAAAGCGAAAAAGGAGACAATACAGATTTGGTAGAGTTCTCCTTTTCTTTTTTTTATATCTGTTTTTGGTCGGCCAATTCAGATGTTATTAATACTGCTGCTGCGGCTAATATAATATACATATATCTCATAATTTTGTAAATTTGATTTTCTTCTTTAAACAAAAAATACGTATAATAAATATATTTATTTAGATTGAATCCCTATACAACCGATTGTGAGAGAATTTTAACGATTTTTCAATCGAAGAATCAATGAAAACTTGATTCAGTTCAAGTACATATGTATGTATGCATACATATACACACATCAAATACATATGTAACAAACTGTCCTTACCTTAAAACTCAAAAAAGAAAAGGAATAATTTATTATTAACAACCATAAAACTATAATAGCCTACTACATAAACTATTTGATTTTAAAAAGAAAACAAGTAAAATCTGTAGATAGTAGGTACATGCATGTACACATGCATTCATACGAGTATGTACATATGTGTACATATTTATGTACATGCATATAACTGAAATTTGAAATGACCAAATTGCAGCAGTAAAATGATTGCAGCAGCCGTTATAGGCCGCAGTAGCAGTATCAACAACAACAACAACTACAATATACCAAAAGGCCACACATACAGTAAAAGTCTTTCTCTTACTCTTTCTCTCTTTCGCACTCGCACACACACACAAAATGAAAAAATCCAATAATTACAATGCCAATTGGCATTAAACATTCATTTTATCCAATTGGTTTAAAAGCAACAAGAAAGAAATTGAAAATAATACATGTCTAATGCGGAAAAGTTTGAAATTTGTTACATTTTGGCCAAAATGAATAGAGAAATTTTGTAGCTGGTTTTCGCTTTTTTGTGCTCTTTTCAAAAAAATTTGTGTTTTTTTATTGTACGTGGAAAACTTTTACGTTTCAAGCGATCGAACTATAGTGAGAATGTTGAAAGCTTGTGTTAGGTTTGACGTTGACAAATAAACTGACTGACGACACGGATACGGACACGGAACGATGCTGAAGAGTTCAGTCAAAATCAGAGGACACGATGCCTGTCGTCCTGCCGAATGGAGCATATAGAACACACACGGCAAACATTGCGCAGTCGCGAGCATTGCAACAATTTAGGGAGGAGATACATACATACATACATACACATAAATATGTGGCTACATGTCTGTTTTTAGGGTGGGTCAAAAAACCACAATTGTTTTGAAATCGATTAATGCTTAACTCTTGCTGTGGACGGAATTTTTAAATAACTTCGAGTGTTCTAGCTTTTAGTTTCATTTTTGTGTTTGGCATGGAAATAGAACTATCGTCGGGATTTTCTTTATTTTGATAATCCTTATGGACGAACAATTTGCACAGCAATAACATTGAAATCTGAAAATTGTTAGTTGCCATGATTTGTGTCCACCTTAATGTATTTACATAGGTCTGTGTGATAGGACTGTAAAGTTGCAGGACCTTGTCCTGTTGCCAGTCACGAAGTATGCTGCACAAGCTGAGCAAATCCACCAATAATTAGGTAGGCCAGGACATAATAAAGAGAGAGAATTTCAGAGAGAGAGAGAGCGCAATCGCATATGTAATAGAAAGTCCGAGAATGCACTCTAGAAACATACTTTTGACAAGTTATGGCACCGTTTTCAATATATCCTGTACCAAATGCCCACCAATCATGTTCAGACTTTGACTAAAACATTTTTAAAAATATGTTATATTACTTCCAAAAATAAAATTTATTATTTTTTTATAAAAACCCTGTGCAATTGAACGTTCAGGTGTAATTAGGCATGTTCTCGTTTGCGATTATGAATGAACTTGTTGGAATCGGATTTGAAACCTATTCTCAGCAAATTGCAATTGTGAATTTTCACATAAAAACATAATATAACGCATTAGTGTATAAATTCGGTTAAGTCATTATTTTTGACGGTCTTAAATTTATTTGACAATAAACTTCGACTACCCTTAAGTCGATATGTAATAAACAAACACCACATTAGGCGGAGTGTACTAGTGCAAAAGAAAACCCGAAAACAATTCAAAGTTTGCTTCGAAAAGTAAAACGATTAACATTTTACTGGGAAATGAGTACACGAATCGCAAAACGATTTGGATTTAAGGTTCATTTTACATTTTAAAACGAGAACAGGTCTATATAAAACATTTTCTGGGCATTGTGATTCCACATAAGTTTCCTTCAATGACCTTTTTGTCAAATATATACATACGTCAAAATATCTTTTATAGATACGCTCCTTATTATTTGCTGAGAATTTCTTTCGTGGAACCTAAAAGTATGTGGTTTAGGAATATAAAATAATTGCTAGGTGCAAACATGAAAATATGGCAAGTGTTTCACCAATAAAAAACAAATTTCATAATTTCCTAATTTGTCCATAACGCACTCGTTTAAAAAAAAAAAATATGGTTTACAAAGTAAAATAAAGGGGAAAAAATGGATGAATCTCTGTAAGGAATTAATTTGAGTCCACCTCATATGATGGTTCCAAATGTACCATAAAAAGGATAAAGAGAAAAACTGTAGTTCCAACTTGAGGATCAACACATAGTAAACGATTTCAAGAACAAGCAAAAAGGAGTAGGAATCGATTTTGTAAGACAGATGCGATAAATTCATAATCATGTGCTATGGTCAGTTCAGCTTGGTGAGCTGATTTCGCGTTGCAAACTAGTAAACTAAGTCAATAAACCGTTTTCTGAAACTTACATTCAATCCTTTTTAGCTTTACATACTATACATATATTTTAATTTTTGTCTCCACGTTCAGTTTATATGAAGTAAAGCGGACAAAAGCTGATGATTTAATTTTTTTATTCTTTATTTTATTTTCTTTGCCAATTATTTCACAGATTTATATACACTTTAGTAGTATATAAAAAATTGTTAACAAAGTGACAATGATGATGCAGTAACCCAACAGACAATATGAAAGAGTTTCGGCAGTCGGCAAAAAGGAAGGGGGCGTTACTCTGCAACTCCAACCAATATCATCAAAAATACAAAAAAACAGGTTTGACATTTTTAACGTTTTTTTGTTTTGATTTTGTATTGTTGGTGGTTATTGTTTGCCACTCGCAAAATGTCAACATTTCGTTGGTAAATCCCCTTGCAGAAATACTGAATCGAATTGAAGAATATAATAAAATTTGAGTCGCGCTGACATCGAAAAACCTTGTAAAGGGTGACTTATCATTATGCCTTGGATTGGATCACAAGTGCTTACAGAAATTAGTCGAAAATATAATTTAGCATAATCAACTTGTACATATTATCAAACCTGTATTAAACCCGAATTCAAAAATATTTTTTTGCCAGAGGACAATATGAACTATTCGCTTCTATCTACTTCTTGCTTCAATAGGTGCATAACATCTATGCTATTGATTTACAGAAAAAAGTTTGTCAGGCGTCCGTAAGACTCATCTGTCTTACGAAACAAATCAGTCACATTCCGGGTCGATAGCTTTAAAACAGACAGAGAGATAGAGAGATCCTACATGGGCGGAAGTTTTCACCGAGTAAAAAAGCAACAAAGAATTTATCCGCCCGCATATAGCAGGAATCCATTATATATACATATGTATAAATATATATATACTTATATATAGTGGCCTTGATCTCTAGACATGGTGATTAAAGATCCGTTTATATTAGTTCAATGGGTACCCCCCTCTCTATTAGGGCCCCATCACCGGCCCTTCTGTTAACAGAGCAGCGCTACTTTAGCATTTTGGAGAGAGCAATGCTTCGTCTATGGTTAACTACATACATTATGCATATATCTTGAATACCGATCAGTTATCCAATAAGTTCACATGACATACATACACGCGTGTGTATGTCTGTATATATACATAAAGTTAACTTGAACAGGTTATGGCTGGAAAGCAGCAGAAATCGAAATCGAAAGCGATTTGCATTGTTCGATCCATACAAAAAAGGTTTAAAATTAGCACAAAGCACGCAATGCTCCAAATTCTTATATACATGTATTACATATGATCATCATTCATATATCCAAACAATGGAGAAATCGTCATTCATAAGGAACCAGGTGGGTCATAATACCCAAAACCATTTATTTATTAATGATAACGAAAACAGAATTTCATAGGAATAATTCAAAGTATTCTTATTATAAGTGCATATATGTATATCTGTAAATTATAAAGATTTGTTTTGCAGACGGTTCCAGAAATTGATATTGAAACGAAAACCTAGTACTATAAGATATTCCGTCACCTGAGCTGGATTTTAAACTTTAATGTTTATTTTAAATTGGCTTGGAAAGGGATCTTTACCGAAGGAGATTGGAGTCATGAGGAAAATTTACTATATTTTACAAAGTTCTAAGAACCAATTAAAATGAGATTCCAATACTGTAGGGGGCTTTGTTATCTACTATATCTACAGTAAGTGAAAGCATGGGAGACAATCCATAAATATCCCCGTGACACGTTTCCAGGTACATATATTTGTCTAAATGAAACTGCATTGCCACGCGACGCATTCTTATCATTCAGTTACACTCCGATGCAAACTTATAGATACATGGTATATATATTGTAGGTGAATGTATCTATGTATTTGTAAGTGTAGGAAAATCTCAAATACTCACCACTTAATCTTTCAAAAGTCATATAAGATATTATGTTTCCCCTGCTTGGGATGTGCACAACCAGCTCACGAATTGGAAAATAGAAAAATAAATAACTTCTCGTTGGGTTTAAAGTGGCAACGGTTTCCGTTATGATTGCTTCTGTTATGATCTGGGGGGTCTCAGTTATTGTAATTATTATATGTTTATAGGTATAGAAAACTGTTGCAAACAACGATCAATCCAGGAAATGAAATTAAAACTGCGTTAGTGCCAGGTAAAATAATTCCAGCGAAACTGTAAAAAATTGCTTTGCGTTTAGCAACGCAACGCTGTTGCCTATTAATGACTCCTTTTCTTTTTTAAATTTTTGTGGATTGAACGATCCTGTAATTAAATATAATGAATAATCTATTTAGACAAAGGCAGTGCCAAGACTACATATCTACATATACATACATATGTAGGTAAATGTTAGGTTAGTATCTGGTTTAACATCAGCTGTTGCTGTTAAGTTACAGTTTGTTGTTGTTGTTGCTGCTGCTGATATTGCACGAAAACGTGCGCAAAACACTAAAAATACATCAACATTTAATGACACGCAACACAACACATTCACACATATACATTTGAATACATGTATATATATGTATATGTGGTTGATCGTACAAATATTAAATGTGATTATTTAAATTATCCATATGCTGTATGTGTATATACTCAAAAACTTGCAGTTTTACATACATGTATACATATGTGTGCAACGTAAGTTTAACATGCATACATGCATAACAACTTATGCATGTATGCAAGTACATATAATTTGCGTTAAAAAAGAAGCCACGCCATTTATAATTTTGAGGTTGGGATTATGGTTTATATTAGAAATATTGAAGCGTACAATTCTTACCTTTTTAACTGCAGAACTATAACTCTTCAATTTTGTATTTTGCTTTGATTTTGCGGTAAACTAAGGTAAGTTTTTGGATATAATTTTCTAGCTGAGCGCTGGAGAACGAGAGATACGAAATTGTTTAGTTGCGTTTTTACTATATTCACCAGTATTAATGGATACTTTGCCACTATTTTTGGATAATTTTTGTTTTGAGTTGTACAGTGTGACCGCACTTGTATGATGTTTATCGATAAGTCCACAATTAGTAGTCACCCCTCTGGCAATGAATATAGATTTAAACGAATAATTCGAACCTAAGTAAAGAATGGCAAAGTCATAGACTATAGTTTTAATTAAATTTGTCATTTAATACCAATTTCTGTTGAACAGAATTTAGGGAAGAAATTTTGTATTACCAAATTCTTATACATTAATAGTGGATAGGATAACTTGACAGCCACCCCAATACAAAACTCAAGAAGTGTACGGCTGAACGAGGCGCAAAGTTTTAAAAAGAGCCTCATAGTTTATTACATCTTGATTTTTGCAGATTTTGTTCTGTTTTACGGCTAGGTAAAGCTTTAAAAACAATGTGTCTCATTGTTTTCGTTTAGTAGTAACACAGTTTCTGAACGTTTGAAAAATTTAAGGAGTACAAGTGGACACAATTTTAGCAGCGCGAAACATAAGCTTTTGAGGTTTTGCATTTTTCGCATCCCTATCCTATCGCATAGGGTTCGATTAAATTCTTCATCGATAAATTCCAAATGCAATCCTTACAATATGCCATTCACTACGAAAAATGTGACATTCACTAAGAAAATTTAAATTAAGCCGATGCTGAAATCATACATATAGATTTAATGCAAGCAATCGGTGAAATTAAATTTTTCACATTAGATTCAAAGTTTACTTTTTACCCAAGTACTTTAGCATTTGACCATTAACTTTGATACAAACGTTGTGATTTTACAGTATTGAGATAAAGCCTACCAGTCTACTTTTCGAACATCACTTAAATCAATTAAATAACAATTTCTGCCGCCAAACACAACATCGAAACTACAACCTCCAGATCTGGGAATAACTCAAAATCTCAAGCTATTCTATCGCAAAGAGATGGTCAAAATTTTAATCAATGATATGAAAGAGCGGCGCAAGAGTAATATCAACGTTCTTTAAGGCATCAGAATGGCCCATAAAGCATGGGAAAACGTAAAACGAACAACGATTGTCAACTGTTTTGCGACATGCGGCTTTGTCGACAGTCCAAATATTTTGACCACAAATGATTATGTTCAAGACAGCGAAGAATGGCTTGTCATTAAAAGCCATTTCAATTTGGATCAAAGATTTTATGATTTTGTTATTTTCGATGATAACGTCCGTACGACAGGTCTTATTACTGATGATGACATTGTTGATAGTGTTCTGAACAGAAATGCAGTCGACATTGTTGAGGAGGATGAAGAGGTCGAGAACATTATCACTGCTAAAGAAGCTAAACAAATGGTTGGAAAGCTTCAAACTTATCTTGAGGCTTTACCAAAAAGACCATTTGATAGCTGAGCATCTCTTGAGCGAAGTATTGAAGGCTGTATTCGAAACTTGCGCAAAAAAACAAAAATGAAGCAAGCAAGTCGTCCTTGCCGACGTTGATTATACCCTGTACCAAGTAGAGATATTTAATGTAGGCAAACACTCTCGAAATTGCCAGCAATCTACAGCGAGCGCATGCTATCTCGCTGACTCCTGCCTGTCAATGTCGTCCTTGGCGTTTCACTCCAAATCGCATATATGTACGTATGTATGTAAAAAATTTGAAACAAACTTGATCTGCCTGGACATAAGACGGATGTTCATACCAAGTTTGGTAGCTCTAGCTCTCCGAGAGGACATGTCTCAATCGACTCGGCTGTTGATGCTGATCAAGAATATATTCGGGGATCAGATGCAGCTTCCAGAGATGGAAACTTTGGCTTTGTTAAAGAAAATATGGATCTATTATAGAAGAAGGACATTTTAGAAGAAAATTGGAAGCCATCGGTGGACAAACATCGCCTTGGTGCCAGCTGGATCTTCCAGAAAAACAAGGATCCGAGGCAAATCGAGCAAATCATTAAGGACAGTCTGTTGGAATATGCTTTATGGACACTGTATTTACCTCTAACCGGCTCAAACTTGAATATCTTGAAGGATTTTTAAAAAATTTTGGAGCGAAAATTCGAAAACACAATATTATTGGTGGTCCAATGCTGAAATAGAAGCTGCTGGAGGAACGGCCAAATAACACCATGGAGCAGGTTAAAAATTTAGCAGCTTTATTGCCCATATGCTTGTTAGCGGTTTTTGTTGCCCGTGGTATCCCAAAAAAATAAAAAAAATTTATATTTTTTCCATTATATTAACTAATTATCCAATTTTCCAAAATCGTACGTACACTTTTGTCAGTGCCAATTTTACGTTTTTTGTGACTAACTTTTTAAGTTATTGCCGAAAATGCATAAATTTTTCACATTTCCTATCTCATTAGATTTAAAACAAAACTGCATCATTACTTTTTTTGTAAATTCTTTAGATCGAATAAAGCTTGCAAAAAAGGGGTCGTACTGAGAGTTTTGTCCGCAACTGTATATACTTTATGTGGGTCGGAAACGCTTCCTTCTGCCTGTCACATAAATTTTAGCGATTTTAAATATACCCCTTTACCCTATGGGTACAGGGTATAAAAATGCATAACGTTTTATTTTTTATATCCACCCCGCACGAATTTTTTTCAGAATTCTTTAAATTTCGTTTTACAAGGTTTTACAAATAAGTGCCTACTAACGAAAAATTTTGTGGTTCCCTTCAGATTCGTTATATCACTGTATTTTTAATCCGTCCAAAATTCTACGATTTAGTCTACCATTATATAAGATACATAAATATTGCCACAATGGGATAATTTTGGGTTATTTTTCCTTTATCTGTATGATTGACTTCAAAATGTTTTAAAATAGTAAATATGGATTCCTCCTTTTAACATAATAGTGAAATTTACTAAATTCTAAATTAACAAGGGAAAGACAGATTTCCGGACAAAGCCGATAAAAGGAACCCATTCATTCATAACTTAAATTTTTGACCTGGTATTTACATAAGTGAACGAAGTTAATTGCAGAATTGATCATAAAATTCTGCTGATTGAAGATTTTTTTGATAAAGTTATAGTCTTAAAATTATCCAATCTGATTTTGACTTGTTAATGCTAATCAAGAATATAAACAAATTTTTATGGGGTCGGATATCCTTGTTTCTATGCGTTGCAAACATTTAACCAATTTTATTATATCGTTAAACTTCACTTTTCAATAAATACGTAAATGTCACAAACTCTTGAAATCACTTCTTAAGATCATAACTAAGGAAGCAAACTAACGATATGGTCAACCGATTTTGAATAAATTTAAGAGAATTATTGAAAAGTAAAAGTAATAAATCGAAGTTGATTTCGTCTACCTTTAAACGCAAATGGCTACATATGTCTAGAAATACACCAAAAGTAATTTTCCGAAGTATTTACTTAAAAAACAATATTGATATTGATTCTTATGGGATATAGGACATGCCCCTTACGCTTAATTCCATTTATCAATCTTACCTAGCACTGTTAAGTTGGTTTACAGCTTCAAAACGGATTATGGGTTGGTTACTTCTAATCAAATTTGCCACATGACGAGCATTTCGGACGAATTAATTCTTCCCTTTTATATGGAATATTTTTCTTGACATGTTTCTTCAATCCTTGAACCGTCATGTGGCTTACACCAAATCTATTATTATACCATTTATCCATAGGGTAAAAAGGTAGATTTAAAAGGCCCAAGGAAGTATTTCCGACCCCATAAAGGATATAGATTCTTGATCAGCATCAGTAGCCGAGACAATGTATCGCATTCTTATTTTGATGGTCTGATACTATGACCAGCAGTTGACTGAAATCGGACCATAAATATCGGCACATATACAATTGTGCGAGGGGAATCGGAATTAAAAGCGCAAAACATAAACATTTGACTTTTTTTTTCGCATTTTGCTTTATTTACCATTTCTCTTCTGGGTGATCAACTAGCTTAAAAGTTTTGGAAAATAGATTAAAATAGTTGCCACACATAATGATAGTGAAAGCAACACACAAGGTTAAGCTTACCAGCCCCCCAACTCAGGATTGCAAACTGGTATTATAGTTTTGGCTGTCAGTGTAGGCAACCGATCGGTATGCTTCCAATTTCTATTCGCAAAATTTTAGTTCTGTAGCATTAAAAGTACCAAAGGAAATCGTGTTCATTAAGTCGGCTTGTCGTGCTGACCGACATTCCATATATTATAATTTAAATAGTCGAAGATGTTTCCTTCAATGGGTTGCAAACATTTTAACACTGCAAAATAAATGTTCATTGTAGATCCTTCTAGAGTGAAGGTAGATCAAGTTTGTTTCAAATTTTTGCCACACCCACTTCCGCCTTCGCAATTAGGGAAAAACGTGTAACTAGAGCCATATTGAAAGTACCGCATTCATATTTGATACACTTAATAATTTTTAGTCGAAATCGGACAATAAATTTTGGAGATATATGTACGTATATATGATTTGTACTAAAATGCCAAGGGCGACATTGGCAGGCAGGAGTGAGCGAGATAGCACGCGCTCGCTGTAGATTGCTGGCAATTTCGGGAGTGTTTGCCTACATTAAATATCCCTACTAGGTACAGGGTATAATCAGCGTCGACTTGCTTGCTTCATTTAAAATATTTTTACTAAGACTAAAAACTTTTTTTTTTTTTTTGACAAGTTTGTTTTGGAAAAGGGAGCGAACTTGTATAATAATTACTTTTCCCAAGCTGGAAATTTTTTTTTGTATTTCTAATGTATTTATTTTCTTTTAAGTCTGAAAGCATTTCCACCTTACGAAAAAGGTTAGATGAAAAACCGCAGAGGATTCAACCGTCAAATGAAAACCATAAAAAGGGAAAATAATTCTCGTTAGTATGACATTTTCATGGGCCAAGTTAAAACAGAGCCATCACAGCCGCAACGAACCCATTTTGCGAAAGTGAAAAGCTGTTGCACTTTTCCATAGTTGTAGATAGGCAAAAATGAATTTATGCCGCATTGCAACCAGTGCAACTGCAACTGCAACTGCAACTGCCGCTGCACTTGCAATTGCCACCACATTGTTTTACGGCTTCTTTAGTTTTTGTTCCCAGCTGCTAATTCAAATTTTGACATAAATTTCCATTTTCTTGTTTGCTTTCTCGCTTTTGTCTTTTCTCAATTTCACTTGACTTGACCTTTGCCGGAGTTGGAGTGCCAGCCCACAGCCCATATTAAAGGTTTCGGTTTCTGCGGCCTTGGGAATTTTTCGTTTTTTTTTTTTTTAAATTGGTGACTCTGATTTATATTTCCAAGCCCAACCAACAACTGCTGCATATCAAATGCAATGAGCAGTTTCGCTGACTCACCTCCTCCTCCTTCTCCACCTCCACCTCCTTCCCGCCCTCCTCCTTCTCTGATGGTGAAGGAGCACAGCATTTATTGTTCAATGTTTGGTGTGTGCTTGGAGTTTGGTGTGTTCTGGTTATCTGACCTTGTTCTATTTGGGGGCGGCAAGTGACTGGCCATAAATTTGTTGCTCTGTCAATGCATAAATACCAAACACCCCAATTCCACTTTCGATTCCAAAATTTCGAAATCTAAAAAGTGAATTGTCAAGCCCAACAAATTTTTGAATAAATTTCCCAGTTTGCGACAAAAAAACTAAATGCAATGCAATCTAAAGCCCCTACAATGGAAAATGTTCATTTATTTGTATTATTACTTGCTTAAATTTATAATAAGCATTTTCCCATGGAAACGTTAATACATGGCAAATTCAAAGCACCCATAGGAAAGGAAAAAGAGGTACTGGGGATCTGGATATAGTCTTGATCTAAAACAGACCTAAAAGTATATTATGTTATAGGTACTGAAGAATCGCTTGAAAGAGAAAAATCGATAAGCAATATTTTACTGTTGTTAGAAACCCAAAAATTATAAAGATAATGTAATAAAATCTTGGTTTAAGGAAAGACAATTGAGGATCCGAAGCAAAATCCAAGCAAGGACGATATTGCGAGTTTTTGACTTATTTCCCTCTATATTGAGATCAACTTTATTCTAATAATTCAAAATTTGATAAAAGCTAAAAATTGCTAATTTCTGTTCAATTTTATTTTTTGATTTAGGTATATTCAGTGAAATTTGCCTTTCAGTGACATATATATATTATCTTTGGCAACATTGTTATTCCAAATTTTTCCATTTTATCAGCAAAAAGCATTGAATATAAATTAAAGTTAAGTTTCTTCTGCAATAAAGACTTATAGAAGACATTTTATATAGTCATAACCTGGAGTTTGAACCTCTTTTGTTTTTAATCCGACTAATCCTTAAACATGATTAACCTATGTAGGTATGTACATGCATCCATATATGTAAACGTAATATAAATCTATATACAGAGTTTCATCCATATTGCTTAAAAATAAAGGTCTAAAAAGAAATAGACAGATAGACATGGCTAGATCGACTTGGCTATTGATGTTGATATAAAATATTTGAAAACGCAGATAAACTGGATCTGGTCTCCTCAAAAGTTTAATACATTCAAAAAAAAAATTTTATGGTTTCTATTATTATTATGATTTAAATTTGTTAATTTGTTTGTTGTAACACAAATAAACGTTTACCTGATGAGATAATAAGAGAACTTGGAAGTTCTTGAAATAGCAAAATAATACACCTTGTTCACCTTGAATTAAATAACTGACTACAACCCAAAGATTTGACATTATTATGCTTAGGAATCATAAAAATGTTGTCCTCAATGTTTATATTTTATTATACCCTGTACCCATAGGGTATAAGGGTGTATTAAAGTCCTAAAATCTACATATGTAACAGGCAGAAATATACATTTCTGACCCCATAAAGTATATATATTCTTGATCAGCATCGCTAGCCGAGTCGATTGAGCAATGTCCGTCTGTCCGTTCGTATGAACACCTGGATCTCGGAGACTATCAGAGCCAGAGCTACTAAATTTGGTGTGAACATCCGTCTAGTGCATAGGCAGATCAAGTTTGTTCTAAATTTTTTCCAAATCGGGAAAAACGAATTTCTAGAGCTATATAATTTCTTATTTAGCAAACCTAATTATAATGCCAAACTGCACCAGTTGACCTAGTTTTGTCCAAATCGGACAGTAAATATCGGAGATATACGCGTTTTGTACTGAAACGCTTAGGGCGACGTTGTCTGGCAGGAGTGAGCGAGATAGCATGCGTTCGCTGATGCTTCATGTAAAGGAAATTTTGTATGAAAATTTGTATTTCGAAGGTTTTTTCTTTTAATGTAACTAGTTTGTACCTTGTTGCTTCATTTAGTTAGAAGTTTACAACCCATAAACGAAATTATCTCTGACCATATAAACATATCAACTAAACGAACTGTCATCAACTGACTGAATTATAGTAACTTTTTAAATTGGTTGTTTTTGATTCATAATGTGGCAATTATAAATTTGGTATATGCATACATACAAATGTAAGTATATTTCTATATTAGAATCGGTTAAATATAGTACCTGGCATACCAGCAATTGGTCCGAACTATATTTTAATCTGAAATACTGCTTGTTTCGTAAGCAAGTAGCCCCTAACTTGGTTCTGTTCTTATTTATAATTTTGTCATATTTCATCAATATCGATTCAATATACATACATATGTATGAAGGTATGTACATATACAAAGCTATAATAGAAAATTTTATGCTTACTTTGTTTTTTAAAGCTTTTATTTGCATCGCTTCCAAGGAATCAAGGAGTATCATATAGGGAGCCGAAATAAAAATACATATATTTAAATATAAATAAATTAATACTATTCATAGTATTATATATATATTATGTATAATTTACATGTGGGTTACGTTCCTAGAAAACACCGTGTTAAGGGAATTCGTGTTAAACGAGTAATGCTTTTCACACAAAATTAGGGGTTACGTTCCAAGGTGACCACAGATTCAAAATTAAAATACTTATTTCCCAAAATTGCACTTTTTGTGCAATAGTTTCGACAATAAAATTAAACTAGATTGCAAAGCTAAACTAAAATCAAACAAAAAAGTATGAATAATAAAAATCAAAGAAGTTTTAACACTTTCTTTTTTGTGGCAATTCTTTCTGCTTATTAAAAAATCGGTCATTTTCGATTGCTTTGGTAAGGAAAAATGTTTTTTTTTCCAATTGTCTTGCCAGGTTTAATTGTCCTTCGATATTCGGATCAAAATTTACAACTGAAGATTTCAGGTTGCTTGCCAATTCATTAATTTCAAATTATTAGTAGACTCAGTTTCTCCAGAACTGCTATCGTCTTATTGTGAATTGTTTCTTTTAATCTGAACCAATTCCACAATGATTGGCTGAAGAAGTGATTTTGTATTATTTGCGATTTCATTTTAACATTCGGATGGCTCGTATTTTTTGGATGTCCAGGGGCGTTGTCCAACAACAAAAGTGACTTAAAGTCTAAATTGTTCTTTCTTAAATATTTTTCACATCGTGTTAGATCGGGGTTTGTGTATAAATATATATAAAAGAGAAAACAATGTAACAAACTTTAGTGTTCTCCCTATAAAGTACTGTTATTGATCTTTTCCGCAACAAGCCGCCCGCCTTGTGCTTTTGATACACTCGCAAAGCTTTCTTCCGCATACTGTGATATCAGGCTAATTGGAGTTTCATATGGAGTATGCATATGCACCCATACATATGTATGCTGAATTAGTTTATACACATACATATGTACATATATAAGTATACACATATACATACGTAGATAATTTTAGCTTGTGGCTTTTTAAATTTATAACTGTGATAGTTCTAGTAATGGTAACGGTGCTTTATATTGGCGTTGGCGCACACAATCGCACTCTTATTTTTAATATGGATCAACAGAACGTACTGTGTGAGACTTGCCACACCTTATTGTAGAGCGGCCGCTCACACATTCGCACACATACATTCATATATACAGTGAAAACTGCTTTAACAACACCCCTATATTATATATTTTGTTATATTACAAAAACAAAACTGTTACGAACAAAACTTGTTCAAACATTGGTGTTTGTTCAGGAGAGTTCTCACTGTATGTATATGTACATACACATGTATGTACATATATTGGCATAAAAAGGAAAGTTAGCAAACGCAAAAAACTCAGAGCCCTGGTTTGAGTTCAGTTCAGTTAAGCTGAGTTGGGGGCTTTATAGATCAATCTAGAGTTGGTTTTGCCGTTACTAAAATGTTGTTTGTCCTTGGAGAATGTGGCAAAAAAATAAACAGAAAATAAATATTATAATATTGTGCATATGCCAACTCTGTTTTTGGTGAGAGGGAGGCGATCAAGGGGTAGAAGAAGGCGGACTCAACATTACTATAATTGTGCCGTTATGTATTGCGTTGGCGCCGCACCCAAACTTCATTCACTTCCCCTTCCTTCGACAACAGTTTAGTTTTGATGTGTTCGACCCGACCCGTCATATTGTCGTCATCGGGCATTATCTTTCTGCTACAATTTTGTAATAGTTTAATACAATGGTTTCGTTAACTTTTATTGTTTTATTTTTTAACTGATTGTGCCTTTAGTTCTATACAATCATTTGTACATACATACATGCATAGCTACATAATATACATGTATGTATGTATGTGTGTACATACACACGTTAGATATGGGCATATTCATAAAATGGCAACAGCGATCGACAAATTAAAAGTTAAGTTTCATTAATTGCTGTATAGAGATAGAAAGTTTAAGTTTTGGTTATATTTTTAAACGTTTTTTTTTTGTAATCGTTTTTTAATCATTGTGCATTTATATTTTTTTTCTCTGGAAAACTTTTTCTAAAACAACAACTTGGCATAAAGTAGTCAAAAGACCAGAAAAAAAATCGATCAACGGTAATTTTCATTTCTATTTATAATTTTTTATTTGTTAAGCTAAAAAAAAGCTGCTCTATAAATCAAATGATAATTTTCTTTTGCGTAACGTCACGCCAAATTCTCCAAATCCTTACAATCGGATCTGGTCATTGTACCCGGTATCCAAAGAAAGAATGTACACATCTTTATACATTCCGGTTGCTTTCTGTGGTCGTGATATGTATAACATAAATTTTAGACATACTTTTTAAACTGATGAATAGCTACGCAAAATTTGTTATATGCAAAAAGATGAATTTATTTTAACGCCCTCTGAGCGTCGCTTAGTCCAAACTAAAGCCATCCAGTTGGTTTCGGTTATTGTAAGACAAGTCGAGGGCAGTGTTGGCCGAATAAATCCAGTTCCTCTCTCTCTCTCGTTCTCCCAGTCTCTTACATTGTACCTTTGGGCCAAAACTGATATTGGCACGCTGCAAAAAGAAAAGAAGTCAATTGTTTTGGAGAGGCAACCAAATAATCGGGTGTGAATATATGTATAAAACAACGGTTTTCTCATTGATTGTCCAAATACATACATACATATATGTATGGGCAATAATCAATATAATTTGTAGTTTTCGTTGTTTGTCATAAATGGTTTAAATTGAATAATCATTCCGGCTAAATGCAGCATCAACAGTTATTTACTTTATTAATGGCCAGGTGTTAAGTAAGTTTAATTGCGGCTAATGATAAGAGTCTGCTGTCAAATTATTATTTTTTTTCCAACTTTGATTTTTTTGTTATTATTATTTTTTTTTAGTTTCATTGTATATGAGTTTGTTGAATTTGAAATCTGAAAAATAACAAATGCTAATTAAATTTTTTGTATACTTTCAGCAAAAAAGCAAAAATTCAACAAAATTGTATTGAACCTGTTTTTTGGTTTTGGACTTGTAGAATGAATGGATTGGGGGGACTCCAGGTAAAATGTCGTCTCTACAAATTGAAATAAACTGATTTATTTTGTATAAAATTAAAAAAAAAAATAAAACAACTTTTAAGACAAGCAAAAATCATATTAAGAATTATGTGTATAATTATATATACATATGTATAAATATACCGGGTTCACATCACTGACACAGAATCCAAACTATGCCAAAAGTCGAAAACATATTTATTTTATGGCGTCGTTAATTTTATATTCCAACTGCTGGGTTATTAATAAATTTAAATTGAGCAGGCAATAATATTTAATACAGACATTTTCTCGTTCAAATTACATCTTACAAGTGTAATGCCAATGATGGGTTTTTAATATATTTCGTGTAGGGCTGTGATATATCCTGTAAGAGTGTTGTACGAGTATGTGGTTCAATATTGGAAGTTTCGAATCCGGTTTAATATCCGATTCCGATTTTACCCTTTAGCCATTCTTCGATTTCGTTGTACGACATACCTAATGAAGAAACTACTTAAACTGTACAAAGTCAAACTAAAGTCGAAATTCTCTATAACGAATCCCAAGGGACTGCATTATTTCTTGGCTATATAGAAAATTCGTTATATAGAAAAGAGAAAAGTTGTTTGTTTTTTAACATTTTTTGTTTTGCAGAGGTCAGTTATTCTTGTTTGTACTACATTTACCCACTTTTCATCTTGCAGCTAATTTTCGCGGACATTTAAAGATTCACAGTTTTTGGTAAATCGTTTCTCATTTGCAAAGAAGAACGGAAATTTTTAACTGAGGAAGAAAGTTGAGCATTTGTGGGTAATGCTATAGCAATATATTGTACAAATAAATTCCTTGTATGGAGATTGAAATTGCTTTAATTTAGAAGTTGCTGCCCCAAAAATTTTTCGTTATAAGAAAATAATTGTTATGCGGAATAGCGGAATAAAAATAGATCCAAATTACAGTGTTATTAACATTGATTCGCTATAAAGAAAGGTTCGTTATAGGGAGTTTCGACTGTACTTCAATAATTGGCATTAATTAACAATTAAATTACCTCCACATGCCACAGCCGCGAAGATATGCCAGCCATCCCGTATATTTTTATGACCTGTACTTTATCAAATTTACACCATGATGTATTTTAAGTTGAAACAGTGCATATCAAAATCATTTGACCATTTATAATTAAAGTTAGGATTCCTAGTGGCTAGAAACTGATGTGACGAACTGCGAACTCCATTATGCAAGTTTTTTCCGTTGGCACACAGTGAAAGTTACCCCCCTAGGGCTGCTTTAGATTGAACTCAACACTTTACTGAACTTATTGCCCAACTGTTGGAAAAGTCCTTTAAATTTAAATGCTGTCCATGTAAACCTTGTTGGAAGATATGCATGAGGAATAATGAGAGGGCTACTGCCTGTCTTTTACCAACTCAAAAGCCCCAGAACGATGCCATGCCCAGTTCCCGATAATTTAAATGCTTGACAACTGCAGTGTAAATTAATTTTATAATTATTGCTAAAAATAGTTATATTTCCTTATTACTATATATGTAGGTAGAGGGATAACCTATATGGTAAAAAGGATAAACAATCAGTTATTAGGTCCTTTATAACAAATTTAACAACACTAATTTTTAGAGTGTACAAGATCTAAGTGCTTTTACGGATCAACCCAATCGGCTATTAGGTATATAAATTTTGCAGACCTAAATTCAACCCATGGCAGAGTAATTTGTAGAAAAGCTTCTACTAAAAGAAGTGCAAAATTGACTAAAAGAATATGACATAAATTTGATGTTACTGCATTAAAAATAAAGGGACTTTGACTCTATAAAGTTTAAATTGAACTGGGTGATATTTTTCAACATATAAATCACATTAATATGAACAATTTAGATGCCCTTTCAAATTAAACGAGTTGTCAATACATTTATTAATGCTATTCGGCTTGTCAATATTAATTTTGTTTGTCAAAGAAATACATATCATCCGTGAAAATGGTGTCAGATTTGTATGTAGGTCAAAAATCAGCAAATAAAATCGTTTTCTCATTTGTTAGACCTTAATTATTTACCTTGATGCTACTCAGACCATACGAAGTAAAATACGACCAACCCAACTGCACTGAACCGCAACGATCACGATTAAGTCACTCCCGCAGACCCGGGTCGAGTTAAGCAAACTTTGCAGACACTGACCCTGACCCTGAATTTGAAGAACTTTTCTAGACCAACAATTTTTGATAGATGTACTAGGGGGAAGTCCGGTTGTAATCAAGGATGACTTGAATTAATTTGTTCATTTGGACTTGGGGAAATCCAAGGCAAAAAATGATTAATTAAAAATAAAAACTATTAAATGTAAAATTTAAGCGTTTAAATTATACAATACATACATAAATACAGTGTGTGTGTATTTAGAGTTTTGTTGGCCAAAACTCTAGAAAAAATGCTACATTGAAAATTAAATATATTCCAATGGCACTTGCGCCTTATTTTTTGTTTTTTGTTTTAAAACCTGTCCAACTTCTGTATTAAATATAATCTTTTTATCTTATTCATCTCAATTTAATATAATTTATTTAGAAATTCCAATATAATTTACAACAGAACAATGAGTTCTGTTTTAAATCCAACATATGTACTTGTACCTAACATTTACTTTAGGTAAAGGAGGGTTTTTGTTATATTTAATGTTACAATTGAACTTAAATAAATTTCCAAATGTGTATAAGTAATATTGCAGATTCTTTAAGGGACTTCACATAATCGTCTGCCTGTGGCAGGTTGGCGACTGTTTACGTTTTTAAAAGATAGGTGAGTGCCCTAACTCAGTATTTCTTCGTGATTACTAATCCGATTCTATCAAATTTTTCTTAATCAACGAATTTGCCATTTTTATATATACATATATGCTACACTTTTATTAGAAGAACATGCAGTCCTAAGAGAATACCAAATTTAAAGTATTGTTCTTTCGACCCGACCCAGTTCCAATTGTCACAAAAAGAGCCAGGTATTGCAATATTGTAAAATACCTGTAAAACGAACAACAGCAGTGACGCGTCAGACGGCGGCGGCTATAAAAAGAAATACCGGTACCCTGTGGTACTGGTGTCTGATTATACACACATACACTTTTCATACATACAGTGGCGTACCTAGAAAATACAGCGCCCGGGGCAAAAAATGATTTGCCGCCCCCAGTGTTTCTTGCTAAGCATAATATTGATAACAGGCAAGATACAGCGTTATTGATCAATGCGATGGAAACATTGGATTTCGTTGCTATGTTGTCTTTTTGTCTAGAAATTCTCCCATCTTTTGATCAAAATCAAAATCCCAAAATCAGTTTCACTCATATTTTGCGACAACTGCGAATATTGACTGAAAAATTGAGTGATTGGATTGACTTGTGCGATCGAGCTATTGGTAAAGCAAAAGAAAAGTGTAACGAGTGGGGTCATAGTATTGTCAAGAGAATTCGATAAAAAGCGAAATATGCCGGAGGAAACATCTCAAAATGCTGAATTAAATTCGAAAGAAGAAATGCGACAATCATTGATTAAAATATTGGATAAACTATTAAGGGGAATTTGTACACGTTTTTTGGTTTCCTTGTGAAGTTGAAGAAATATTAGTACTTCCCAAAGACCTAAGATAAAGATAAAGATAAGCTTCTCAAAATGGAACAAAAATGCCAGAAAATTGCGGAGTATTATCCAGGTACATAGACAATGAAGCCTTGTTCAACGACATTCAAGACGTTCTAGTATTAAAAAGAGCAAAGAATAACGAAAAGGAAATTGGATTCTCATCTAAACAACTCCTGTTATATTGTATGTATATTTCTTCGTTGGGACAGGAGCATACAAGAAAATATCGACAGCTTTCCAAATATTGTTAACTTTTCCGATTTTAGTTGCTTTCCTTAAAAGGTCATTCAGCAAACTTAAACTGATTTAAACATATTTAAGATCAATCAGATTGACAAATCTTTTAATTATATCAATCGAAAATAAAACTACTGCAATGTTGGATTGCGTGCATATAATATAATATAATATAAGAAAAGTTTGTTTGTTTTGAATTTTAATTCATGAAATATGAATTTAAAATTCGTTTTCAATATTAAAAAAAAAATTTGTGTAAAAATATTTTTCGAGTATAACTTTTTATACCTCACAAAACAATAAAGATCATTTTGCCGCCCCCAAATCATTGCGCTCGGGGCGACTGCCCCCTTCGCCCCCCCTTAGTTACGCTACTGCATACATACATACATACATACATAGAAGCTAAACTGCATTAACATTTAGAGGTCTAAACTTCGCCCACTTCTTGACTGTTTCAATTCCCTTTGCATGCGTCACAACACTGTTTCACTTGCCATTTCGTTCCGTTTCATTCCATTCATTCTGTTATGGCACTGTTATAATTGGGAGAGCGCACGTAACGGCGCTTGTTTTGCTCTCTCTCTCGCTGCCGCGAATTCGCTTAGCTATTTTGATCAGAATTTGAATTCGCTTAGCTATTTTGATCTGATTTTTCGCTCTAATTTTCAATTCGCTCTAGGACAATTTTTCTTCTAACAGTTATTTAAACTCAATATTAAGTATACGTATACTATTTGTTTTTGAAATATTTAACTGCTCGTAATGTATGTACATATGTATACTAGCAATTTTATATTTACTGTAACACAAACGTTGACAACTTTGAAATACTGAAAGATACCCAAATTTGATCAGATCCTCTGAATAAGATGGAGATTCAAATGACCATAATATGGACGACCATAATATCTTTATAACATTTTAAATTCCCCCATTATGTGCTGTTTAGCTTATTTTTTGGCTTATATTTTTCAAATGTTAGCATATCTAGTTTACTTTTTTTCCAGCAATACCCATTCAGCCGTCATTCGCTTTTTGCAAGGCGCGTTGATCGGTTCAGAAAAGACGGGCAAACGGGTTAAACAAAAAAATATATAAACAACAATCTTTTTAGCGTCACGCCACTTGGCACGTGCTGCCAATTCGTTTTGTTTATTAAAATGATTTTCGTGTGTGGTATAACATTTTTATTAATTTTTTTTTTTTTGGTTTTGTTTTAAAAAAGAATTTGGGAAAATTTCGCAAAATTTCATGAGTGATGGGTATGCATATTGAATATGGTTAAGTGCACGGAATAAAGGGAGTAGCCGGACACCAAAATTGGTCAATTTGTATGTGCAGTGCAACTATTTGATACTGGATGTCGTTGGATGGTGTTGGATGTGAAAGTGTTTCAAAATCAAAGGTAATAATACTTAATCTGATTTCATATTATTGTAATTTGTATTTCTTATTTTAAAATAAACCGCATATGGTAATGCCCTTTCTTGCTAATCTTCGCTATTTAAACAAACAATTTCGCGTATGATGTTAAAATGAATTACACATTTTCAGGACTAAAGCATGTCCTTTGATCTTTTCTATTGACATCGCAAAGAACTTTATCAGTTGGTAAATCTAAATATCTGAAAAAGGAGAGTGGAAAATGTTTGACGATTATTTTAAAATATACTTTCTGTTACTTTACTTTCGTATTTTTTCCCCCTTCTTTTTCTTTGCCCGACTCTATACCTCTCTCTCATTTGGTTTGTCGCTTAACATTGCATTGGCAGCTTTCTTGCATAATAAACAAGATCAGCACACAATGTGCAACATTAGGCCAATGTTGGTACGTGGACAGCGACAACGGGGCGCTAAACTGCTACAACAAAAAACTGGAGACCAACAACAACAGCAACCGAAAAAAAAAATATAACAAAAAATACATTCAATGGCTTTGGCTACTTTTGCTCCCATTTCCAAACGCGCATAGCGTAATGCAAAGGCACTAGGCTAACTGTATAGCACTTGGTTTTGTACATACAAACATACATACATATAAACACAGAGGGGGTAAAATGCTCAGTCCCCTTGTGCTACCTGGCCAAGACTTACATACCTGGCTCCCTGACTTAAGACTTTACTTGAAGTGCTGCGCATGTCGCCGTCACTGGTACCTGTAGCTCGACCCATACATACAATTATAAGAAACCAAAATCGCAGTCTGCAAAGGTATTTTTTTTATTAAACTGTGTCGCCGTAGTCTCCGAAAAGTTGCTCCATTTTCAAGCGAAAATACAACCAACAAGAAAAAAACAAGCAACAGGCGTCCGTCCATTCAAATTTTATTTCGCTGCATTTTGGTAATGGAAAGCAGCAGTAGGCCAAAATTTAATTTTCTATAAATTGTCATCGATGGATACAAAAACATAAAAACGAATAAAAAGAGGGAAAAGTTTTCTGTTTTCATAATTATTTTCAAACAAATAAATAAATGTTCTGTTTAATCTATGGATCTGACAGTCTCCCCGCAAAGTGTGCACAATTTGCTTCCTCTTGAAGATACATACACACATACATGCTAATGTTTGTATGCACATACATACATATATGCATCCATAGATGCAAGACGCGTGGCACGAGCTCTAAGCTGAATAAAAGAAAAAAAATAAACCGTAATTGCCAAACTGGCGAATGTGTGCAAAAGAGAAGGATGGAGACCTCACAAAGTACTGCATACATAGAAAGAAACACAAACAAAAAATAGAAGGAAAACAAAAAAGGAAAAGCTCCATTCAACGGCTAGTGGCGACTTCGTGCCCAACGATCTTTCTGTATTTTTGCATGTTGCAAGACACAAACTTGTGGCAAACTTAAGTTTTACACTTCTTGATAAATAGTATGGTTTTTTTTTTTGTTTGTTTCTTTTTCATTGAGGATAGGCAGCAGCACTTCGCCCACGTTGAGTATGAACGCGAATGTGTGTGTGTGTGTGCGTAAGTGCGTGAGCCTTACTTTATCAAAATGCCGCCACCGCAGTGTCAGGAAAGTAAACCGATAAAGTTTACCCGATTAGGCAATTGCAATGGGGACAGTGAATAAAATCTTTCACGATCTGTAATAATTGCATTGGGTGCGCCGACAATAGGTAACGAAAGAATCAGAAAAAATTAATTTATTCTCTCTAGAAACAAAGATTCTCATTTCGGATCTAAAATCTTTTAATAGAAAGATTAAATCCGATATGTCCTTTCTTTTAACATAAACTTTTCACCTAATGGCAAAGGGATAAGGGATGAATGAGAATATATATACATACGTTAGTTCATATTAAAAATCTAATTTATTTAATTTTAATTTAAAACATTTGGAAAGCAAAATTTTTATACTCTGTACCCATAAAGTAAAAAGGGTATATTAAAGTCAGTAAAATGCATGTAACATGGAAAAGGAATTCTTTACGATCCCATAAAGTATAGATACCCTACCCCCAATCGTGTTCCCTACTTGCAGTGAAATAAAAGGCAAACATTGCCAAGAGTATACAAAGTTCGGTACTGTCGAAATACCACAATCCTGCAGTTATAGCTTGAATATAGTCGATGAATCATTAGAAAATATCAATCAAAGGAAAAAAAATCAAATCTAGAGCAGCAGCAAACGGAACGCCCACTGGGTGAGGCTAGCATGCATGTACAATGCCATATATGCACTACTACGTATGTATATGTGTATGCATACAAACGCATATACATATGTATGTATGTATATACTCTCGGCCAAAAGTCTTATTTATGCATGATCGGTAACAAGTGTAAAAATTGTAATTCTTGAATTCTGTATGCAAATGTTCACTTTGCTGACTTTATATACATACATAAACCTTTATACACAATCATTTGTACACACATTGGCATACATACATACATGTGTGTGCATATGCGCAAATTACTGTATTATCTGAGCCACTGTCTGGATACTGATGCCTATATCCACCGACACAACGGGCTTAAGTAAAAGATCAGCAAATTAAAGCTAAATATCTGTAGATACATACATTTCTATGTACATACATATGTGACATAGTTAGATTTTTAATGTTATTTGTGAGTGATGACAATAGTAATAGCAGTCGGCGGCCGTCGGTGCCAATGTTCAAGGTGCAATGTCAATAGGCCCCTCTACTTGAGGGGGATTGGAAGTCGGATGACAGGGTTATCATAACTTATTTATTGTGTGTGTGTGTTTGCTACAATATTTAAATCTTAGTATTGGTTCCCTGTTTCCCTGTTGCACTTTTGTGCAACTTGCCAAATTACTTTTTAAAGAATTGCTATTGATATGCTCTATTTGCTCTTTTGGTGGTGCAAATGTTTGGTGCTTGGCTAAACAATCATGTGTGAAAAGCAAAGTACTACTAGTATTTGTTTTGTTGTATTTGTTTAACAATAATTTTGGTCTATGGCGTTTACATTGAAGAAAAAAAGCTAATGGTCAAATTATTTAATAATTTTAATTGGAAACTTACAGAAACTCTTTGTATATATACCATATAGCATACATACATACATATATAAGTACATAACTATGTAGGGAAAGGCGGGGTATTTTGGGCCACGGGGAATCGTGGCCAGCGCCATTTTTTTCCCCAGTGAATTAAGACCGGTGCGAATGACTGTTATCGACTCGTCGTATGATACCCTATAATTTCCATAATGAACAAGCGGGTGCACCATCATTGGTACTCTCGATGTAGTATAATTTACACTCCGTGTATGTCCTTATATTTTCTTTCTTCCTGTCAATCGACGGGGGTAACTATGTTTTTAATATCCGTGTGTATATTATCTTTCAAAATTATAACGGGATTTTGCATGTATTTGTTATTGTTGTTGTTTTTTGCTGTCATTTTCTAAAAATAAGGGTTCGGGGAATTGTGAACCTTTTTTCTTGGGGAATTATGAGCCACTTGTTTTTTGCCAATTAACGACATTTTTTAATGTCTTGAATGTTTGTGTATGGAAAACATGCCGAAAAAATGAATCGGCGAAATACCATACATTGCAACGTCTGCGATCATGCAGTGCACTTGAAATGTGCCGGAATAACTGAAAGTTATTGGACTTGCATAAATTGCATTTCAGGCTGACGTGTGTAATTTTTTGCACTACAACAACTAATTTCTCAATTATTATTTGTATTCTAGTGAAATAAATAAAAATTTCCTAACAAAAATCGTTGCTTTTATTCAATTTTAAAAGTGGCTCAGAATACCCCGAGAATTTTGAAAATCACGAAAAAAGGTATTTTTAGAAATTGCCTCAGAATCACCTAATTTTCAAATATTCCATTAAACTATTGTGACCAAATGAATGTTAGATCTTCATACTACAACACCCAGCACTCAAATTTGAAGTAAAACTTGTTTAAATAGAAAATTTCTGGCAATAAAAAAAGTGGCTCAAAATACCCCACCTTCCCCTACATATATGCTTGTCCATCTATGACGTAATTTCTTCGGAATGGAAGAGAGGGTAAGAATTCGATGAGAAGTGAGAAATGGATCTATGGGTTTTCGAACTTGGTGCTTATCAAATATAAATGCACAGTAACACTCTCTTGATCAGACAAGACTCGACTTACATAATGCAAGATATAAAAGTAAAAGAAAAGTCTATATGAAATTCACACACACACACAAACATATGTTTATACAGTAGGACAACGCAGAATGCAATTGATAAAAATTACGAAAATTGAGATTGATGCGAAAACTTTGATTAAATTTTCTTATGGTCATAATACTAATGAAACATTTAAATTGAAATAAAATGCTTCCAGTGCAATAATAAGTTTTTTTTTAATTTGGAGTTTTTGATTTTGCATGTCTATGCTTAAGTAGGGATTTCCCACCGACGTAATTTGGTTTAAAGTGAGTACAAAACAAATGAAGCAAGCAAGTCGTCCCTGCCGACATTGAGTATACCCTGTACCTACTAGTTATATTAAATGAAATAGAATATCCTCGAAATCGCCATCAATTTCATGCAAAATTCTCTTTAATATGCAGCAACAGCGAACGCATGCTGTCTCGCTCACTCTTGCCAGCCAAAGTCGCCTTGGCAATTCAGTGCAAAACTCATATAGGTATATCTCCGATGTTTATTGTCCGATTTGGACAAAATTTGGTCAGCTGGTCCAGTTTAAGTATATAATTAGGTGTATCAAGAAAGAATACGATATCTTTAATACAGCTCTAGTAATACGTTTTCGCGATTTGCGGGGGCGGAAGTGGGCGTGGCAAAAATTTGAAACAAACTTGACCTGTGTAGACACTGGACGGATATTCCCACCAAATTTGGTGGCTCTAGCTCATATAGTCTTCGAGATCTAGGTGTTCATACGGACGGACGGACAGACGGACAGACGGACGGACAGACGGACGGACAGACGGACGGACAGACGGACATGGCTCAATCGACTCGGCTAGTGATGCTGATCAAGAATATATATACTTTATGGGGTCAGAAATGTATATTTCTGCCTGTTACATACATTTTAGCGACTTTAATATACCCTTTTACCCTATGGGTACAGGGTATAAAAACCAAATCCATTTAAAAATGTAAAAGACTTCTCTTGGAAAGTTAAGTTAACTACGACTAGTTTGTTTTGTTCTACAACGAATTAATGTGTTTGCTTTAATGAAACCTAAATCGAAATCTAGAGACTCTCGTTTATTGGTAGATGATACCCCTTTATAAATTGAGGGTATATTTAAGTCGGTACGTTAACTTGATTGCTTCATTTAATTAAATAGGTTTGGAAACATTTTAAAAATGAACATTTATAATTTTCAAAAGAACTTTTGGAATGTTCAGTGGTCAGTGTACATTAGGAGCAAACACTTTAATAGTTTTGGACAGACAAGGAAAGGAGGAGGAGACAAGGAGACTGAGACAATGCAGAGAAGAATAATGCAGTTTCAATTACCTTTTTGAGGAGGAGAATAGCCAACTTTTCGTGTGGCTTTGTATACACAATATTTTCCCGCTCTGGAAGGGAGGAGGACTCCCTCCTTTGGCTTGTTTTTTTTACTGTTGGAGACTCTTCCTTCCTTGAATACTCTTTATTAAGAGTATTCAAAAGATCGTTTGCATCTGATGACCACTATCACAATCTGAGAACTCTTGTGTGGTTGTATCGTTGCTCGATTTTGCTTTCACTTTCAAATTTGGGCTTTTGATTTTGATCTGGCCATATCCCATTGCCTGGCCTGGCTGATTGCCAATCGCTTTGTGAGTGGCCAGTTGACGCTTCTGTGAACCGAATTGACCTAATGCTATTCCAGCTGTACTTCCAGCTTCACGCTCCGCTCTTGTAGATAATTCATTGATAAGATTTTGCCTTTTTGTTTTTGTATTTCAATTTCGAGTTGAAAGCGCAAATGGCGCAATGACATTTAAATTGGCTACGAATTTTTTTTTGTTTTGCTTGCAGCCCGTTGCCATACACCACAACATCGTGCTCTCCATTGTTGTTGTTTGTTTGTACGTAAACTAAAGTAAAGTAAAGTTAAGTAAAATTCCCTCCTCCTCTATCGCGGCGCCTACCCCGGACTGCTCACCTTACTCTAAACCCACCCAAAGCCAAGTTGATTTGACAAAATAAAACGCTCTAAAATCAAAATACATTTTTTTTCGTCTTTGTTTTTTGGGCTTGATTACTTGAAATTTGTTGTTGGCTGTGGTGGCAAGCGAGAAAGGGGGTTAATGGGGGGGGGGACAACGGCGGCACCCTATAACAATCATAAACGAGCAACAGAAAATTATGACTTTTGATCTAATTATGGTTTTAGCTTGGGTCGACGCCAACCTTGGCACCGTTAAACTAGCTTTTGCTCTTGCTGATGTTTCTGCTACTGTTGTTACTGTTGTTGTGTTTGTTGGTTGCTGTTGCTTCTGTAGCCAAGGATCTTCTCTTTACAAGATACAATGTCATGTGAATAGTTGGGTCAGCTCCTTGACACTCACATATTTGTATGGAAATGTACAAATATATCAGCTGGTAATCCACCCACAACGAAAATCTATGTAGCTAACTCTCTGAATAGTGTCATTTTATTACTCAACCTATAGCCATAAGAAACAAAATATTGAAGATAAACACAATTATTCCTCAGACTTGTTAATTATTTACCTGATAATTCGTTATATTGCTAGACTTGTTGCATTTGTTGCTTTCAACTTGTTGCACGAACAATTAGAAAAAAGTAAAAGTTTATTTTAGTGTGTACTTTGAAGTTGTTGTTGCTGTTCATTTTTGCGCAACTTTAATGCCGCCAATACGAAAGACTTGGGAAACAAACTTTACAAATTTTTCCAATATTTTTATTTTTATACCCTTGTCAAAAAAGGCATATACATTTTAGTGAGAAGTTTGAAATGCAAAGAACAAAACAACTTTGACTAATAAAATATCGACATGAATGAATTCTTTTGGTGCCAGTGCTTGATGTTAATGTACTAGAACCATATCGGACGACAAAATCATATTTGTAGTTACCTTTAAAACCATCTCCAAAAGTAGAGTTGGAGCTTAGAAGTTTGGGTTCACTTCAAGCAATATTAAGAAAGAGAATATTTGTGTGTTTATACAGATTAAATAGGTATAAATAGCTTTATCCTCATGAAAAGGATCCGTCTAAAATAATATTAATAGATGCAAAAATATTTCGTATCATAAGCTAATAAATAATTTATATACTTCTTGATAATTATGCTAAAATTTCATAAGAAATCGGTTAAGTATATCATATAGCTAGAATACATAGTTATGGTTACAGCTGTAATGATCTCTAGAATTATTTTTGAAAATATATTTTATTATCTGTGATGAATTCTTTTTCCAATTATAGTATTAAAATTAATTTCAAACTGTAAACGAAAGTTTACTATGGAATGCCTTATCAATGGTTAATCTTTATGCATATGAATAAGTACATACATATACATAAACGCATATACACATATGTAAGTATATAAGTACATATGTATGTATATGTTGACATAATGTTAGATTTGAGTGTACTTGTTTAGCTGTCGAATTCGTTGAACTCATTAGGCCAATTGAATTGAGTTGTTTTTTTTATTGCATTTTTGCCTAACCGAAACGAGTCTTGATAGTGTTGTTAAGGTCGTTTTTCCTACATAGATATACATATGTACATATATATATGAATGTTTGTATGTATGTATGTACGTAAACTACCAAGCCTACACTCTAATCTATTGTACATTCACAGTTTAAAGAAAAAAAAAGAGACACCAAAATTAATTACTTCCCTTTCCTAGAATTTGCATGAATGTTTTCAGTTCTTGTTTCGGAGTTTTCATATGTTGTCTGTTGTCTTTAAATTAAACCTCAATTATGGTTACCCCTCCGGGCACTTCTCGGAAAATCTGTGCCCCATTGCGTCCGTCGGCTCATAACGGGTTTCACCTGCATACAAGTTTATTAATGCAAAAGACAAGAGTGCCTCAGTGGCCATATATCGGAAACTTGGTGATTTTACTACACCAAAAATTATATGCACTTTGTTCAGTTTCCATTAAATAGAAATTTTAACAAAGTTTTAACAAATTTGATTACACTTAGGGGGATGCAGGTGACCGATCTATCTCACTTTTTAAATCAGTTGTAGAGAGAATCATCATCTTAAAGAAACCCAAACACAAATCCCTTGATCCTCTTATTAGAGAAAACAATTAAGAATTATATTAACAGATTTTGGAAATTATATTTTAATGAAGCAAGCAAGTCGTCCCTGCCGACATTGAGTATACCTGTACCTACTAGTTATTATATTAAATAATGTCAAACACCCTCGAAATAGCGATTAATTTCATAAAAAAAATTTCTTTAACATGCCGCAACAGCGAACGCATGCTATCTCGCTCACTCTTTCCAGCTAGTGTCGCCTTGGCAATTCAGTTCAAAATGCACATTCGTATTTCTCCGATATTCATTGTCCGATTTCGACTAAAATTGGTCAGATGATGGATATTAGCCACATCATTAGGTGTGCCAAATAAGAATGTGATTCCTCAAAAACTGCTCTAATAATTAGTTTTTTCTGAATTGCGGGGACGAAAGTGGGCGTGGCCAAAATTTTAAACTTTCTTGATCTGCGTAGTCACTAGACAAATGATCGAACAACCTCAAAATCGCAATCAATTCAAAACAAAGTTCTCTTTTACATGCAGCAGCAGCGAGCGCATGCTATCTCGCTCTTTCTTATCTGCCAATGCCGCCTTGGCATTTCAGTACAAAACGGATATAGGCATATCTCCGATGTTTATTGTCCGATTTCAACAAAATTTGCTCAGCTGGTCCAGTTTGGGTATATAATTAAGTGTACCAAGTAAGAATACGATATCTTAAAAGCAGCCCTAGTTATCGTTTTTTTTAAATTGCGGGGGCGGAAGTGGGCGTGGCAAAAATTTGAAACAAACTTGACCTGTGTAGACACTAGACGGATGTTCACACCAAATTTGGTAGCTCTAGCTATTATAGTCTCCGAGATCTAGGTGTTCATACGGACAGACGGACGGACAGACGGACATGTCTCAATCGACTCGGCTGGTGATGCTGATCAAAAATATATATACTTTATGTGGGTCGGAAACGCTTCCTTCTGCCTGTTACATACATTTTAGCGACTTTAATATACCCTTTTACCCTATGGGTACAGGGTATAATGAATATTATTTAAAATTTGAGACAATAATTGATTATTTTTTTTTTAATAGTTTAACTGTTAATGAGCTTTAAAGTATATACGAATTCTTATATATAATTTAGTTTATTTTTTATGTTCGGTAAACATTTTAATAATATTCTAAAACAAAACATGTTAATTATATTGTTTTCATTGCTAAGTGTCTACTACGTACCCAAACGCATTTAATTGTAATTATAATTTGTCTGACAAACTAAAACTGAGCTTCAATTAAGTCTTAGTTGCCTCAATAATTACAATGTGAGCCACTTTACACGACCATAAAAAGAGATTCATGAGAGTTGGCCCCCCGAGATAACTGAATGGTGATGAATGGGGCTGCATGTGGAGATGGAGTTGTGCAAAGGCCAACAAAAAAAAAAAAAGTGGTCAAAACCAAAAAGAAAAAAAAAACAAATAACAAACGTGGCAATCGTAACAAATTTGTTGATGGGGGATATAATTAAAGTCAGCATTTTGGTATTTCAAATCGAATTCAAGAAACATTTATGATCTTGTTGTACTTTTTCAATTCACTCAATTCATTGCGGACAGGAAGCGCATAAATTGAATTGCAATTGCAATTGCATATTCTGGAGAATTGAGAGCAAATTACATACCAAATCGATCCATCGAATACAAATTGCTAAATTCATAGAAGAGAACTCAAAACTGAACAGCCAAATGGCAAGATCTAATCGATTGACACGATACAATATACTACATATATACAGTCCCTGGCCATATTAATGTGACCACTCAATATTTTGACAGATTCTTGACTTTGATGTCGAATTTTGAAATAATTTGAAACACTAACTTGTTTTAAGCGATATTTTATTATCGTGGCAACATTCTGCTATCATTTAATTAGCATTGGTTTAAGATTGGCACTTCTGCCTCTTAATTGTAGCCAATTGTTTGTTTTAACAGGGGGAGGAGCGTTAAACACGTTGTATTGAGGGTTATATCAAGTATTGGTTTTCTTCTATTTTTGAGTAAATAAAATTATTTAAGTAATTTATTTTGATACATTGGTTCAAATGGAAGCTAATTTATATATTTTTATTGATATAATAAATTAATATATATTTTATTCGACGATCTTTTCCACAAAACCCGAAGTTTTTATATTTTGAGTCATGGGTAGACCCCAAAGTCCTTCTTTTTTTTTAAATAAGGCGAAATTAAAGCTTTGTTGGAACTAAAATGTTTTTCCCAACATCAAATTGCCAATAAAGTACAAGTTTCTATGACTTCTGTTGCTAACATGGCTCGGAAACTTGACCAAGGTCCAACATTGACCCCTCAACTTAAGGGGAATTGTGGGAGAAAGCCGATCCTAATGCCACGTGGCACACGAATTTAAACGAAAATTTTGAAGAAAAATAGATCAGCTACAAATAAGGATACCACAGAATTGCTGGCGAACGCTGGAGTAGCAATGTCTTCGCGTACAGTGCTCCGAAGGCTAAATGACGTTGACCTCAAAAGTCGGCCCTCTGTTAAGAAACCTTCCTTGACTAGGATCATAAAGAAAAAACTGGGCTAAAAAATATAAGAACTTAAACATATCAAATAATATGTTTCTAACCTTTTTCCAATCTTCAGCAATGAAGTTCTTATACTTTTTAGCCCAGATAAACCGTTTTTTCTTTATGATCTCAGTTAAGGAAGGTTTCTTAGCAGGACGCCAACTTTTGAGGTTAGAGCCATTTAGCCTTTAGGGCACTCTACGCGAGGACACTGCTACTCAAGAGTTTCCCAGCAATTCTGTGGTATCCTCATTTGTAGCTGATATATTTTTCTTCACAATTTTCGTTTAAATTCGTGTGTCACGTGGCGTTACGATCGGCTTTCTCCCACAATTCCCCTTAAGTTAAGGGGTCAATGTTGGACCTTGGTCAAGTTTCCGAGCAATGTTAGCAAATGAAGTCTTGGAAACCTGTACTTTATTGGCAATTTGATGTTGGAAAAAACTTTTTAGTTCCAACAAAGCTTTAATTTCGCATTATTTAAAAAAAAAAAGGACTTTGGGGTCTACCCATGGCTCAAAATATAAAAACTTCGGGTTTTGTGGAAAAGATCGTCGAATAAAATATATATTAATTTATTATATCAATAAAAATATATAAATTAGCTTCCATTTGAACCAATGTATCAAAATAAATTACTTAAACAATTTTATTTACTCAAAAATAGAAGAAAACCAATACTTGATATAACCCTCAATACAACGTGTTTAACGCTCCTCCCCCTGTTAAAACAAACAATTGGCTACAATTAAGTGGCAGAAGTGCCAATCTTAAACTAATGCTAATTAAATGATAGCAGAATGTTGCCACGATAATAAAATATCGCTTAAAACGAGTTAGTGTTTCAAATTATTTCAAAATTCGACATCAAAATCAAGAATCTGTCAAAATATTGAGTGGTCACATTAATATGGCCAGGGACTGTACATACATATATGCAGAGACAGGACAGAGACAGTCGATGCGGACAAGTTACGCGATCGATCAACGGGGCATCTAGTGGAGATTTGTCATGTCAAATCAAACGATCGTCACGATTTTTGGCTAATATTATCTTACATTGAATTGCCTTCTATTTACCGTCTGTATTTTGTTTTAATTTTGTACATTGAAAAAATCATACGGAAGCTAAATGAAAAAATATGTTAAAAAACATTTTGAATATTTTGATTAAATTGACAAATTCTACAAGTTTTACTTTGATTTGTTGTAATTAAAACAATCAACTTATTGGCAACGTTCATTCATATGAGCCCTTTATGAATTCCAATTGTCATGCTGATCAGGTATACAGTTATAATCGATAATAAAGGTTTTTTTTTTGGAAACTGACTTCTAAAAAGGTTCTAGTTAAACGGATTTAGAAATGCTCTTTGTCTAATTGATGATGAATACGATACGTAGGGTATTACAACTTCGGTATTGCTAATGTAAGACCTTTTCTTTGGGTTGCATTTGATATGATGCGAAATCACTTCATTCCAAATAGCAACAACGGCAACAACAACAACTACTATGCTATGCTACCACACTGCTATGTGGCACTATATAATTTGTATGGTATGTGTGAGCATTTGGAGCACCGCCTGCAACATTAATTACCATATTTTTCTCGTCTTGTCAATAGTATGGATGCCTTTGTCAACAGTTGTTTTTGTATTAAGAAGTCACTAGTCACACGCATGCGCAATATGGCCAACAATACAATTGACAGATGCAACAGAGAGACAGACAATTTCAAATATTCGCTGCGTGTATGTGTGTGTGTGTGTCTTATTCATTTGCATTAAATGGCATCCAAATGGCTAAATAGCCAAATAGTCGCTTACTAAATATACAATACAACTGACACAGATTCAAATACAAAAAGCCCATAGTTGCACAAATCCGAAAGCAATACCAAATATTATACGAGGGACTGTTGAACCATTCCGAAATAATAAGACATTATTTTAACAGTCAGAAGGGTTAATGAGGATCCATTTCAATGGAACACAAATAGATCTATGCATTTCAAGATGAAATGGCTAATCTAAACTTTTCATTGAGTTGGTCGAAAAGTGTTCGTATAAATTTGTACCCCTCCGAATAATACATACTTGAGATGCTTTAGCAATCTTGAGATGCTTTAGCAATCTAGTTGGCGATATTTAAATAACTGTCAGGTAATCAGTACTAGATCGCTCGCAACTTTAAGCTGTACTGTCAAAGGGCAGCGTTTATACAGGTTCCTTTCCGGTTGTTCTAGTTTCCTCCTCTCCGAGTAGCCTTAAGTCGCTGATATTATTGTTAAAACAATATATATCGATCATTAGTATGCCTAGCCAAACTGATGCAACAAAACGATGGTGTAAACATACTCCAACAGCATTTTTTTGCTTAACCCATGTTGTCAAGTATCCTGTTGAACTATTATTATGAACTATTATTAGGGATACTTATTCTTGTCAACAAATTTAAAATATGTATGTATATACATAGTATACTTGGGTAGCTCATGAGTGAGTGAGCCAAAATGAATGGCTCACTGAACTGAGCCACTGAGCTTGTTCATTCAATATGGCTCAGTTTGGCTCACTAGCTCAGTTTGGCTCACTAGCTCATTTTAGCACACTAGCTCATTTTGCAAGTGAGCCAGTGAGCCATATGAGTGAGTTGGCTCACTTCGAAAAAAAGAACAAGTGAGCCGGTTCACCTCAATGAGCTGCTTTTACCCAAGTATAATACATAAATAATGTTCCTTGTTCAATGTTGTTCTACTACAGTCTTTATGGTTAAAAAAAATTCAACTAAAAATGAATGAAATTGAACAAAAATCGAAGACAATAAACGAGCAAACGTGCTTTTGAGAAATTTAGTTAAAAAACATAAAATAAATGAAATAATTTAAGCTATATTTTGTTGATTCCCCCTTGAAGAATTGGATCCAGAAAATTTAAATCAATTGATGCATTTTTAGACATTTTACTGGCATTTTAAGATCAAATTGACTATTGTATATAACTTTCATAAAAATGATTTCCAGACCGATTAATTTAATTTTTAATTTTAACATATAAACTTCGTTGTTATACCCTTGCAAGGGTATATTAATTTTGGTCAAAAGTTTGCGTCGCGCAGAAGGAAGCGTTTCCGACTATATAAAGTATATATATTCTTGATCATCACGACGAGCTGAGTTGATATAGCCATGTCCGTCTGTCCTTCTGTCCTTCTGTCCGTCTGTCCTTCTGTCCGTCTGTCTGGATCAACAACTTCTCCTTCGAGACCCTTAGAGCTACAGAGCTGAAATTTTGCACCCAGGCTTTTTTTTTGCTGCAGGCATTGTATATCTCAGAATCATCCCGATCGGATGACTATATCATATAGCTCCCATATGAACGATCGGTCAAGAATAGAATTCAATTTTAATAACTTCAATTTGGGGTTCATAAGTTTAATACACCTTTAAACAAATCCACCAAGTTTGATCAGAATCGGTTGACTATATCATATAGCTCCCATAGGAACGATCGGTCAAGAATATAATCTTATCACTTGGTTTTTGAAACTTGGTTTTTGGAAGTTTAGTATATGTCTGTGCTAAGTTTCAGACAAATCGGTCATCTATATGCCATAGCTCCCATTGGAACAATCGGGTCAAAATTTTTTTTTTTTTTCGAAATACTTTTTTTTCTCATGCTACAAACATTTAATGTAGGTTTGACTTGTTTTATATGCTTTCTAATGATTTTGTCACATTATAAATGTGTATATATTTAACAGTTTGCAAGGGTATACGAACTTCGGCACGGCCGAAGTTAGCCCATCCTTCTAGCAAACAAAAGTCAGAGAATTTTCATAAAAATTGTTAGGAGGAAAACTTTTTTGTTGTTGGCGTAATTGGCTTTTAGAATTTTACATGGGATATGCATTGATATAAAACTTCTGAAATTAACGATAAAATCGATTCAATATAATAAACAACAAAAACAATTGATTGCACAATCTTATTACATAATAGACCAGAAGTGTGAAGGAGACAGACATATGTACATATGTGTATAGCGGAAGAGATGACTAGAGAGAATTACGTTTTCCGATAAAGGGTATACAAACTTCGTCACGACCAAAGTAAGCTTTCGAGATATTTTTTCAGTTAAATGAACTTTACGGCTGAGCGCGTTTTCATTTTGGCCAAAAACGGAGGGAAAAAACGCAAGAAAAACTTAATCACGAAATGCATAATGATCAAACGTAAAAACGAATCTATTAATGATGATGACGATGATGAAGCGCGTGCCATGGCGCCATTTAGTGTACACAGCACAGAATCGAAGCCCAATGAGTGAGTTGAGCCGAAGATTGTATACCCTTCCCGACACTCCCTTTTTAGGCCTGCTATAAGTATATAATTTTATTAGATGTTTATATGACAGCCATTCGGTTTAGTAAAAATTGATTTAGGAGTTTAATTTTGGACAGAATTGACTGTTTAACTGCCGATTGTATGCAACTGCAACCTGAATGCAATTGCAATGCAATGGTCAGCCATTCACTTTGTGATTTCTCGTGCAATGTCAGACTAAATGCATTCCATGCTGCGACAAGGGGCAGGTGAGGTGAGACATGAAAATAATTTTTGGTTTTTGGTTATAGACCTGATACTTGTGTGCATGGTGAAAGATGATAATGCACTTTTAAGAGGTATGGTTAAGCAGTTCTTCTCTTTATTGTATCAATTTGAATGATATTTTAAAGGCTTTTATTGAATCATTGTGTGTATACATATATGAATATCTACAGCAAAATGGAACTAAAAAATCAATTAAAAGTTCGAACAATTAAACATGCTTGCGGTCTCCATATTAAATGTGGGGGTTTCTTGCCTTTGGAGACTTGAAGATTAAGACTAAGATCTCGAACTTCTGAAGAGTATATTTACTTTGTTATGTCAGAAATGCTTCTTAAAATCTAGTCTGCCTTATGGACTGCAATAGATAACGTTGACTGTGTCATAGCGGACTTACATACTCTCGCAATTCTTTGACTATTGCATAAACGGTGTTTTGATCTTGTTGTCTCTGCCACACGACTACCTCTAAGACAATGTTGTATGTATATATTATATGAGATAGAAAGTCAGAGTGCCGACTCAACGACACCCTGTATCAGGTATATCCGTAGGTTTATCATTTGATTTGTAACTAATTCTTTGCTAAAATGAATTCTCCATGCCGTTGTAGCAATTTTAAGTTAATTTGTTCTCACAATTATATTTACTCAATGAATGTATTCAACATACCCTATGGCAATAGGGTATACTTCAACACAAAGCGGAAGCCGTGCCCAAAAGAACCAACCCGTTAATTATGGCTAATAAATATTAGCTGCCAAAAGTGCAATAAACCAAGTTAACAACAACCGAGCAACAATCACCAATAGAAGAAGGAGACAGAAGGCGGTGACCGAGTAACGTCGTATGTCTGAGTCTTTATTTTTTTACCAGTCTGGATCTGGTTCTGAATCTTGGAGATTGGCCGTATTTCTTGACAATTAATGCGACCGGACACAGTGTCTGCTATGTCACGCAAGCCAATCTAAGGCACGCACACTGACACCAAGTAAATCGGAAAGTTTGGATTCGTAAATCATATCCATATATACATACATATATGTACATTTAGTAAAAAACATATCAATTTTGAATTTTGTTTGAAAATTACAATTATGATGTTGGGTTACGAAGCTTAATATCTACATCTATATTCATAGCAATATCCAAAATTTTGGCCTTTAAATCAATCAACTGTGAACATTTTCACGCTATGTTATCCCCCAATTGACTGTATTATAAATATCCCTTACAAACGATCGATCCAAGATCTATATAGTTTATTTACTTTTTATTGATATTATTGTACTTAAATGCAGTGTTTAGATTCAAAATTGCGACACGGACAAACTTAGTTTTTTTTTTTTTTGGTTCTGTTTTTAGTTTTTCGATTTATGTTTATTTATCGGACAAACGCAACAAAACTAGAACCGATTAGAACTCCCAACATCAACTATCACAGGTCTAAGCGACAATTTATGAGCTCAGATTTCGTAATAGTGCTAGTTAATAACCATTTTTCACGCAGGTAGAACAGAATTTTTTTTTGTACCTGGCTATTTACTTGAATAATAAGCTTGAAATTGATTTTAATTAAAGTTGATTATTTTAACAGAGTTATTAATTTATGTTAATTAGAGGTGTCCATAGAGGCCTACATAAATATGCATGTGTGCAACACGCGAGGGTTGACTCACCAATAGATACTTGAAGCCAGATCTAGAGAATCGGTTTCTAATGTAAGATAAGTTTTTCAATTTACAATTTTTGTTGTTTATTTGGAAAAGTGATTACTCTTTAGCCAACACTCGGAAGCCGGAGCTTAGTGTGTGTACGCTAATGATTATTGGAAGCTGGCAATACGTTTCCCCCTCTCCATGTTGCCTCTTACCAACTGAATTGTAGTTAATGCCAAGCCATAATTCAATGCAGGCGCCTCATAAGCAAACAACTTTGTTAACAGCTTGCCGACACTGCGTGGACGCAGCGGAGGAGTACGAGAGGGGCGGTGTAGAGATTATACTATTTTTATAGAGAGGCAATTGCGCTATCACTTACAAGTGTTGAAGTCATAAATCTTCATACTGATTTTTCTATAAAATAAAAAAAAAACCCGCACAACAAAACTGGGCCTCTTAACCTGCTATAATTATTGATATGGGATCTAACCAATTAGGGCGTGGTTCAAAAGTCACTTAGAATAAAACTCCTTTAGGCTATTGGAACCCGTTTTGGGAGGATTCGCACAAAATTGCAAAAGTGGATTTTAAATGGTTTGTCCCTGATAGTCTCAAGATGAAACTGACCAGGACAAAGGGAAATTAACTGTGTTACCTGTGGTATCTTATAGAACGTGCCATAAATTTGGAACGTGAAATAATATCATACATCCGGTCCACTTTTATCGGGATAAACTCTCGCAATCTAATATGCTGGACGAAGATGTTATGGATAGGGTCACATCCAGGAAAGAACTATTAAACGGGCTTTTCCGTTAGTAGAGGTTGACAACACTTTTGTTATAGTTAAAATATTCTTTATAAAATTCCGAATCTGTTATCTCAAAAGCTTGTGTATCTAATGTGTCGGAGTACTCTTCCGATGAATGATTCGTCCTTATGGTTACTCCATATGACTGTGTGATCCCTAAGAACTGATAGTTCATTGTTCATAAACACTCTCGATATTTTGCTTTATTACTCTTTTTCTTTTTGATCGTACCCCGGTTGAATTTGTTTGTATTGCCTCATAAAATCATCAATGAGCCAACTACAATAAAGTTTATTCAACCAAATACATACATACATACATATGTATATTTATTCAAATATATAATGTGTTTTTGTATGATCATTTATTAACTAAAATTAAAGGAAGTTAACCGGTGGAACTTTAGTTATTAACTAGTTAATTTAAATTGTTTCAAACAATCAAACGATTGGAGGCAACCTAAACTAAAGCGTAAACTATGTAATGTAATTTACAAACTCTATAAATATGTACATACATAACATATATTATCAAAAGAAAACATATATTAAAAATGATGTATTTTACAAATGCTCTACATTTACCTTTGTGCCACTCACATGTTCAAAGTGAAATTTAACTGCATTCAAAAAAAAAAAAGAGTACAAGTGCTTCTCAGCATTTTCTCTCGTACTTTTTCACTTCGCTGTGTTTAATAGTCATAGTAACTAAGTTAGTAGGTGCTCCAAATGACAGAAACCAAGCAACATATAGAAGCATACATACATACATACATACATACATATGTACATACATATATGTATGTACTTGTGTGTATTGTGTTCACAATGTCTTTTACAGTTTCGCGAGCAACAACGCCCACTTGGCTTGTAAACTTTTGTAGTGCTGGAAGGCGCGAAAGTGTCAGTAGCTCTCACAAGAAATATACAAACATACATACATACATACGTACATACATATGTACATGTGTCTGTACTTTGCCAGCGCAAAAAAAAAAAAAGAAAAAGCCAACTTCTTTTATTGACTTTTACACTTGAGTGTCTACTTTTTTAGACCTGAGATTTAAATAAACCAAATTTATGCTCAAGTAAAAGTGCAAAACTTTAGTAATTCAAGAAATAAAACCAAATTCAAGAAAATAAAAAATTGTTTCACATATTTCACCACAGCGCACCAACCGGTCAAAGTCACAACTAATGCGTCTTGCAGAGCAATGCAGCGAGCGTATGCTATTTCGCTCAGTCTTAACCGTTATTCAATGCTGGGATGAAAAGATATTCAGTACGCATATCTCAACAGATCCCACAATCACAATTCAATTTCAGATCCCCCACTTATCCCTCCAAATTCTTTGGTTAAATAATGATAACTATAGAATATTGTCAGCCAATACAACTGAGACTCAATAGAGGTATTTCCATATGTACCAAACTAAGAAAATTTCGTATAATCAATTTTTAAACAACCGAATTATTGGTCAAAACTTCATTCATGACCGAAAGTATCTGTCGGAATTAGATAACAGTACAAAACTACTGAAAACTATGTAAATAGCTTGAGAAACAAAAAGTTTTGAATACAAACATGTATGAGACGGTCAACCGAATCAGATAAATCCAGGTGGATATATTTCGAAAAGCTCTCAAACACCAATTGTAAATGTTATTTGTTTGAAAAACAATCAATTTATTGATGTTAAACCCTATTATCGACTGAATATTCCTATGGGAGTTGTATGATGTAATCTGTTGATCTCTAGTTAGACATACATCATACTAAATGGGTTTATAAATGATCCCTTTGGATCCTCTTTCTTTTATTATCTCCAAATGTAATGTCCAAGTTGGTTATTAAAGCTGATATGTATAATATAAAGATGTATAATATAATTAAATTTAAATATGAAGTAATTGGTTATATCAAGAATAATTCTTTCAAATATTTTATTAAATATAAAATTAGCCTATTTTTAAAGCAGAATATATGTATATACATATGTATACCAAACATAAATAGTTAGACTAATAATAAGTATGCATGTTAAAGCTAATATTACTTATGAATTTATGTATATAAGGTAACGCAAAGTGTTTTCAAATATCATTATATCGGAAAAATAAAGGGTAACTCAAAGTCGAAGCCTACACTTGCTTTCACAATTCACTTTGTATACCTTTTTCTTTCTGTACAACAATTTGTTTAGCGACGCCTGTGTGACCTTGAGATAGTTATGTATTTCAATTGGACCTTTTGTCAAAATACAAATCTAGACCAGTATCCATTGAAGGTGATGGCGATGGGGACTGGAGAGGTGCGCAGTTTGATAGGCTTATATGGAGGGGAATGGATGGAGAGGGCCAATGGATTTTGCTGTCGAATCATGTCGATGCCCATGTCCAAATGTCTTGCAAGTGTGTGTGTGTGTGTGAATGTGAATGTATGTACATGAGTGTGCTCACATCGACAACTCAATTATGCATGGAAACCACCGAATGTGGACGGCAGAAATCAAAGACTAGAGGAGCAGTAGCAAGAGCCATTACCTTTGCCTGTCGATAATTAAACAATAAGATAAAAATTAATGAGCAGAAAACGAAAAATAATGTACGGGGCAATGTAAACCAGCGGGGTAAGGGGAAGCAGACCGGTAACGGGAACTACTGATCGTCACTGACGCCTCTCTCATTGAATGAATCGCCAATGAGCGCCAGTGCAGCACGAATCAAATAAACGTGAGGTGGCATCCACATCACAGACAGCTGCAGCAGTTTTCGGGGACCGGAACTTGTAAATCAAGTGCTTCTTGTTTTTGTTGCCGCTTCCAATCATCATCATGGTCTTTATTATGAATAGTCAGTCGGTCGTCATCATCATCATCATCTCGTCATCTCATCATTATCATTATTGTCATTATCGCAATAAGTTCAACACCTATCGCGCTGCAGCCTGAACAGGTTTTTGGGTTTTATTATTTGTCTTTTTTTTTTTTGGTATTTGATTTGAATCGATTTTGTTTGCAATAAAACAAATTGAACGCTAGTTTATAAAATCTCTGGAAAAATTTAAATTTAAGCAAGTTTAATTGAGGAATCGTAAATGCAAGCACAATGTTCGTGCCACACGTATCGAATTCGAACAGTTTGCGGTGTCTCTAACTGTGTTGCAATTTGCCACATCATGTGCGAGTACGGAAAACAACAACAACAAAAAAAACATATAAAAATTGCAAAATAATTCATTTTTTTTTTTCTTGTCTTTTCTTTTCTTCTCAATTTCAAGTACCGAGAGACTCTTATATGATATCCGGTTTCCTGTTCTTAATTGTTAAATCATTTTCGCGTTCAATGTTTCTGTGTTTTGAATACGAAAACAGCGATTACGTTAGCGGAAAACAAACAGATGTTCAAATGTCTTTTAATATTGATAATGTCCTGAAGTGCAGGGTATTCCACATAGTAGGGTAGGGTAGAAAAACTTCGCCTTCTGTATGGCAGGTCCATAAAATTTTCTATACTCGCTGCCGCTATGCCATGTGAACTTAAGTTATTGGCAAGCAAAGATTGTTGACCAACATTTGACTAATTAACACATTGCCTACACACGGTATATATGGGTCAGCTAATGCTCACGTCTCTGCACCAAACATACTCGTACTCGTAGGCACTGTATATATCGATACACATACATATATCGTATATATATGTACATATATAGTTCACTTAACGCCCGTTGGCCACAATTGCGCTGATGGCTAATGTAATTTTGATGTACTGGGTAAATAGGTAGAAAATATGTATGCAGTATGTTGCAATAACGTCTCAAACGAAATATCTAATGCGAATGGCTAAAGACAGAAATTGTTGTTGTGTCTAAGAGTTTTGTGCATTCATCCGATTGCTGTGACATTCTCCAGACAATTTGTCCAAAAAATTGAAAAAATTTCCTGTTCGATAAATTTGGACTTGAGCCTAGCTTCCGCCTTTCGCTGTGACTTGGGGGATATCATTTTGAAGAATTGTTTGCCATGCAACAACAACAACTGCCTTTACCAATAGACATCATACTATTAATTTAACGCTCATTAAATATTTAATTGCCATTAATTATTTCTTGTTCTGTGTTCTATTTCAATGGCATAAAATTGCTATTAATTGCAGCTGACATTGTCGTCTTTGTCTACCTTTGTGTCTAACTATCCCAACTCTCATGTATTTCGGTTTCCGCTTCAATGGTTGAAATAATTAAACAATAACTAAGCACCATCGATTTGGCTAATCTAATATTACATATGTATATAGTTTATAGTATTTTCTTGTTGCATATATAGTTTTTTAGTCTTTGTACTTTATCTCTGTCTTTTAGGTTTCGACTGATTAATTCTGCTGCGTCATGATGCTGTCGGAAGTATGTCCAAAAACAGCAACAACGCAACAAGAACAACAACCAGGGCAGCACCCATCAACTAGTTAAATCTCCAAGAACAATTAAAAAGAAAAAAAAAAAAAGAAAAACTAGCAAAAGCATTAACTAGAACCTAAACTAGATCAACACTCATAACTCGTTACTGTTCTTTACACAATTCGTTCACACCAACCTGACAAAACAAAAAAAGAAAAGAAAAACTAAGAACTAAAAACAACAAGAAGAAGAAAGAAAAAAACAATTCTTTTTGAAATAAAACAAAAACATTCTGTGATATATTAAGATCCAAAGGTGAGTTGCACAAAAACATTTTTAATAATATATTAAGTTAATAAGATGGATTAGAAAGTACATATATAAAATAGACCAACTATCGTAGTTGAAACTTAAGTTAATATACTAATCTAATTGGTAGCTGAAGTACGAATTGGAAAGAACTTGCCAGATTACATTGTGTCCCAAGGCAGTCCCCAGTGAGGACAGCACTTGACAGACATTGGATCAAAAGGAAAACTATCTTTTATTTGTTCCTTCAAATGGCTCTTAGCTCTTGATTAGTTATTTTGTGGTATGTAGCTTTTTTGGGTAAAGATTTACCTACATACATTAAGAATGGATAGGTAGAGATCCTAGCAGAAATCCTTTCAATTTTGGAGTAGTTTGGAGTAGTTTTTCTTGCATTCTCTTAGCCTAAAGCATTTAAGCTATTGGCTAAAATTCCTAGAGATACGACTACTGACTTCAAAGTCTTAAGCAGAATTTGGCAGTGTCAGCCGCCTGCTCTTGTGGCTCAACTCTCGGGAAGATAACTTTCAACGTAAATAGAGATAGATTACTACTTCTATCCACGATTTCCAGCCTAGCGTTCTTGCAGAGACCCACCTCCACTAACCAACTGCACAGTTGACTTTCTTGGGGTGATCCTCTCAGCGTTTCATGAGATGCTTTTGGATCTCTACTCGCAAGAACTGCGAGTCTCTCCCTAAGGTCAAACTACACTGCACTGCACTCCAGTTCCTTTCTACGGTGCCTACTGAGTATAGCCTTGGCAAGCCAATTTTTTTATAAAGTATAATAGACTAAATTTCCTGCTTTGATTTTGATCTACAATATGCAATATAGAAGTAACATATGACAAACATCAGCTAATTTTTTTCTGCTTGGGGCATCTCAGTGATCTGGCATATATGGGGGTTGTATGTATATAGAAATAGGTGTGTACCTTCGATTGTAATTAGAGCTATTTAATATGCCAAAGTGTTGACAAAACCCACCAGTCAGCCGATACAGCTAACAACCAGTTTAGTTCACATTCCTCCGCTGTGTACAGAGCAAATTATGCTACTACCAAAGAAATTATGGAAAAAAAAACCTAATACACCAGCATTTGCACACACACACAGCGGGAGGCTGCAAATTGGGCGTGGCCAGACGACTTTCAGATTTCGTTTTGTGTTCCATGCAGAAGGAAAAAAACAAAAGCTACAGGCAAATGCCAAAGTTTGTATACCCTTGCAATTTTTCTATAACAGATCAATATACATATTATATATTGCTCAAACATGGAGACATACATATGTATGTATTCACAGCTAATCAAGTTCATTTGTATATATCTTATACCTTCTCAAATTATTTTTTTTCTAAGCGTAGCAAGCTTTCGACGAATGTTAATATACCCTATTCGCAAGTAAGGAAAAAAAATTGCATAACTTTCCCAGTTGAGCAACTTAGTTTTCTGATTTATAATTATAGATTATCAGAGCAACAAACGGAGGGAAAGAAAAATAAAACAATTGGAGGCCAACTTATTCACCGTCCACCACCCACTAAGAAAAGTTTTTGCTGCGACCAAATTTTTAATATAATCAACGGCAGTACCTGGTGGATCAAAATTGTGACAAAAGACTGACCAAAATGTAATTTGGAACATGCAAATAAAGCACCTTCCCATACCTCAATATCCTCCCACTCACTCTCATAAGCATTTCAACACTTTAGCGCCACTGCCGGCCAGTTATTTGCATGTAACTGTAATCAATTTTCACATCTGTTAGTAACATGTTAATGTACCCTAACAGACTGTAACTGTGAACAACTAGATCAGGAAGACTATCCTATCTCGACTAGTTCAGTTTCACCTTATTTCAATTTTATATGGATTGCTTAAATTTACAATATTATTGGGATTATTTTTAACAAGCTCTAAGTAATTAGGAGTTTACAAGGTATGCAAGAAAGCATCTCCGACTATATGCTCTTGATCAGCAGGATGAGCTGAGTTGATACAGCCGTAACGCACTCCAAGAGTATAAAACCTACAGGGGCTCAACTTTTACGTAGAGGCTTCTGCTTACTGCAAGCATTGAAGGTTCTTCAATCATCTTGAGCAGTAACTACACCTTATGGGCTCTCATACCACCGATCGGTCAACATAAATGGATTTTACATTAATAAGTTGATTTTTTCTTAAGTTCAAGTTCATATGTATCTCTACTAGGGTACACAAGAATCTGACAATATTATCTGTTAGAGGAACACTCGGTACAAAAACTATCTCTCGTATGGGAAACACTTTGTTTAGTTTTCACTAGTTGTATACTTTTTAATAATTGGATTATTATAAAAAATCGGGTAACTATATTATTTACATAGTTTCTACGAATATACTGCTGTGTTATGTGTTTCGCAACGCTTAGATTCCAGTTCACTTTATTGCCAAATGGAATGGATTTTGCAAGGGTATACAAACTTTGGGGCGGCCGAGGTTAAACTAGCCTATAGAACCTGATAGAGTTTTAACTAAAAAGCATTTGGAAAAAGCCGATTTCCGGCTATCAATGCCACTTAGGAAAAATTCGTCAGGCTTAAAACTAATAAATTTTAAACCAATTTTTCTATTTTCTATTGATTGCGGACTATTTACTTCAAAGTTTTTAGGTTTTTAAAAATAAAATTCTGTAAATTCGTGAAAAATTACTTCATATGTAAATAAATCTTGAACGAGTTGTATGAAATTAAAACTAACCTTTGCGGGTAGGCATTTTAGAGGCAAAAGGAATCAGTTAGGTAGTTATTTAATAAAAGTGACTTTGATAAAGTAGTTTTTAGAAAAACGCTTTTAAAGTTGCAAAGAACTAGTTCATAACTTCGAGATTTTATATTTTGGGCAACAGTTTTTAATTGATCAAGGAATATAAAACAAAGGAATTTTCAAAAGTTCAAGTCGAATTTAACTTAAGATTGGGAAATTAAATTCTACTTAAGTTTGAACTCTTAAAAAATATATTTGACAACACGAATTAGCAGTTAGCTGATAACTTTATCACAGCTTAATCTAAACTTCTTTCCTAATAAGCCGAAATTTGTATTGAATTTTAGGGCTCTTTATATTTTAGGAAGTTTACGAGTTTTATTACATAATTTGGAATATAGTAGAAATCGTATTAAAATGAACAAACCATTTTATTATCAGTGAATTTATTTTTTGGTTTTACTTTTTGTTAGTTGCCTCCATTTGTTGGCCCAGTTACGCGCCAAGCCATAACCTTAGCATAACAACAACAACAGATATGATTGAACAAAGAATGAAATACGTATATTTTGATGTGTGTGTGTGTGTGTGTGTGAGTGTGGGTGGGAAGGGGAATTTAGTGGAGGAGGTACATGGGGGGCTCTTTTACTCTTTTTAATATTTTTTGTAGCAATCAATAAAAATAATATAAACCGGTCTAACTTTAGAGCGCCGAAGTTTGTTTACCCTTTGAAATTCTCCATTTGCCCGATTAGAACTTTATATCGGTTTATGGAAATTATATTTGCAAGTGTTTATGATGTTTTTTGAAAGTATTATATAAATATAATCAGTACAAAATAATTGTTTTAAAAAGGGTAACAGTTGAAACTTACAGAAAATTAAAAATCTAATTACTTAAATACATTTGGTACCCTATAAACATAGGGTATCACAAATAATAGAAGCACAATTACTTTTTACTTTTTTGGTGTGTGCAGCCATAACTACACCTTGGGCTTTTGACTGATTCTTTGCTTAATTTCTTAAAAAATTCTTTATTTTGTGTACATTTTATGCTTTCCAAAGTCCGTTGGTATTGCGCTTAGTGTAATGCGGTTACCTAAATTTACTCATACATACTATGTACATACATACATATCATTTAATTTCATTTTCAGTTAATTTGTACATAATCGACTACTGTTATCCATCTTTTTCTATAAGAGGTTTAATGAGGTTTTTAGAATTCCTTTGAGGTTCTCCCGAGATGTATTTGATAAGACTAGGGTGAAGATTTTTGAAAGAGTTACATTGATTAACAAATATAAACTGTGCGCATATCAGTGTTGGTGGTGCAGAATACATATGCAGTAGTTTGGGTAGTTCTGTAGGAATCGGTGATTGTGACATGTGAGGTTTGTGTATCGTATAATTTTTATTTAAGTAGTTTGCGGAATTACTTTATGTTCTATGATGTTTAAATTTGCACTAGATATACATATACATAAATGTATTAAGTTAATACAGGCTACCTTATCGGCATATTCGTTGTCATTTATCCCTATGTGGCTGAGGACCCATAAGTCGCATTATAACAGCAGTATAAGATATTCATACATATGTATGTACATACATATGTACATATAACTGCCCAGAAAGTTAAATTTGAAATACGTTTGTATTATTGGGATAACCACATTTTTTAATTTTTTTCCGATTTGGTCGCATAAATTTAATCAAATCTAGAAATATTTGCCATTTTTTTATTTTCTTTCTCCTCAAATTATTTATCATAAATTTGCGGTGCAAGCAAAAAAGAAAAACGAAGAAAAAAAAATAAGAAATAAGAAACAACAGTTAAGTAAAAATGTTGCACAACTAAAATCGCATTTACTTAAAATTCCAGACCATTACGAGTAGTGCCTGCAACAGAAACAACAACAACAGCGGCAACTGCAGCAGCAGCAACAGAAAACAACGGGGGAAAAAATAGTTTGGGCTTTTTGGCGGCAAATAAATACATATATATGTACATGTATGAATGTGTGTGTGTGTATGGGTATATGCAAACACGAACAAAAAACATGGGGCAACAAAAACGTCGGGTCGACTTGTGTATACCGCACATCAGGGTGACAAAAGCATAAAACTTCGCTCTTACTCTCGTTATTTATAGCCTGAACTAAATTTGGTGTAGCTTTTAATAGACAGACGGACGGAGAGACCATTAATCAACTTAGCCGCTCATGCTGATCAAGATGCTTGCTTCTGTTACGTACATTTTGGCTATTATAATATACCCTTTTAGCGTATGGGTACAGGGTATAAGAACTTTACCCCATATCCTAATATTGCTGGAAGTGTATCCCCTTGCAGTTGTCTATCTTTGTATTGGGTTAGAGGTTATTCAGGGTACATATATGTAAGTGTAGAGGGAGAGAAAGAGGAAAGCAGTGCTATGTTCGATCTGACGCCTCGCAACGCAATATTTGCAAAGTGACGTTATTTTCCCATAACTTTGATCATTGATTTCTAATTTTTTTTCTTTTTAAATGGAGGACGTTAATAGAAATCTGTTCAAAATAACGTGCAATGCATGTTTCCATACAAATGTACATACATACATACTTTTATAGCTACTTATTGAGACCCATATGTGTATGATAAATATGGTCAAATATTTGTAGCGTAACTAAAAAAACGTTACTAACCTCAGAGACGTGTCTATATGTTTCTGTGGAAAAAATATAACTCAGTTTTACAGCTATTTGGCTGAGACTTTGTATACAAATTCAATGTTGTTGTAGGTTATATTAAATTTTATGACAATCAGATCGCACTATTATAGCATATATGTATGTACATAGATCCCATGGGAACCGAAGGTTCAAAATTAATTTTTTCTTGTAACAATTGTTATGTTTTTCACGCTGTCCAAATGGTATTAAGCGAGAAAAGGTTATATCAAAAGGTAATAATGTAAGTTATATAGTGTCGAGCTATTACAGCTGTTGTATATCGTGTATCAATCAGCTCAATGAACGTGAAAACTTAATTTACAAATCTGCACCTTTTTGCTGAATTCATCTTCTTCCAACATCTGTGTATACATACATACATATGTATAATCGATTGAAAATACTGCTTTTTCTCAAATTCCTACTCTTATTCTTTTCTTAAAATTAGATTCGTCCCCAAGACTTTCTTGAGTGACAATCCTCATCCTGCTGCTTCGCCCACTGTTTAGTAATTCCGCGAAAACTCGTCCACATTGCGGTTGATCAATGTCAAACACTCCTTCGAAGTACTAACACAATTGCGGTTGTGGTCGATTGTGTGTAAACGTGGCAACAATCTTGCAGATTTTTTTTCATACATACATACATGCATAGGTGACCATTCAAAATCGAAACCACTGAGCCATATGATATGCCTATGGCTTCCACAATTTTCCCCAGCTTCGATCTCAGACCAGCAAATACCATATCTTGGATTGGTTTAACCTTTGCGAAAAATAATTAATCAGTAGATCCACAGTTTTACACATCAACTGGATCCAACAGCTATAAAGAAAAGGTTTCCTAGAAAAAACTTTTCTGTTTCCCAAACTTCTTATACTTCTCAAAAATTTATGGCCGATCATTTTCTTCTGCACAACAGGTCCCGGCAATTTTTTTTCTTGTTATTGGGTACGTCCTGTGCTACAGGTTGAAAGATACAGCACCATGTGAAATCTATAAAACAATAATGGCATCAATAGGGAATCGATTGAGACATATTCGTCTATCTGCCCAAAATCTTGCACCACCAAATGGTTGGTGGTACACAGGGTATCCCCAACTCGTTGAGCCGATTTGCTTTTACCATTTATTTGTTATACAATCAACAATAAAATTTTAAATTCCCTGCTCCAAAAATTAAATATAATAAAATCTAAACTTAAAACAACAACGGTATAAATGAATAATTTATAATAATTAGAGCAAATCGTCCATTGACTTGTGTCAGGTGGTTTTTTTTTTGTTTTGAAAATGGTTTAAGTTGAATTCCGTTAGCGGATAGATTGTTAAGAGTTGATGGGCGTGAAAATAAAAAACGGAAATATTATACATTTTTGGATTTTTGTTTTTTAAAAGAACAAATATATCGTAATCAGAACAAAAGCGGAAAAAAAGGAAAATATGTCCAATTTACTTTGGCAATTGGCTCGAAACAGCTTTCAAATAAACTAATTAAATTTAAAACAAAACAACAACAACTAACATAACGACAACAAAGAACTATTTTTTTTACCAATAGGCAACTGCGGCGCCAGCGTCGCAGTTGACGTTGCCTTTCATTCAAAGCAACAAAAACAAAAAACAGACAAGAAAAAATGCTGCTAACGGCAATTCCAAGGCTTGGCCTGGATGTGGATTGTGGTCGGAGTCGCAAGTCTTTGACGAATCTGATGGCGTTGCTACAGCGACTGGAGAGCTACAGCTAAGCTGATCAGTTTTGTTGAATTGTAAAGAGGGCAGGCGGGTGTGACTGGAAGGCTTGGGGCGGGACGCAACTGGGGGTACCATGGTCCCACTAAAAGTAGGTAGTTGTAGTAATCGCAGCGACGGCGCACGCGAACTGTTTTCATTATTTATTATTATACTCTTTCCTATACCAAAAACAAAAAAAAAAAAAAAAAATGGTAAGCAAGTTAGTTCAGCCAGTTTGGATATACCCTGTACTTTTTGAATTTAATGAAACCTTACTCCAAATTGAGACTAATTTAAAGTATTCCCTAAAAGAAGTGATTAAAGAGCACACACATGCTAACTCGCTCACTCCTATCAGCATATTAACACAATGGCGCACCAGGCGATCAATTTGAAAACTTTACTTCAAAAGTTTCTATGTATGTATGTTAAATCTCCGCTTTTATTAATCCAATAATATGTTTTAGTGCTATAAATCAGTATTTCAAATAAGAAGATCGATGGCTTTGAAGATTTGCAAAGGGGTGATGATGAAACTTATTTGAATTGGCCTTCATTTTGACAGTTATTATACTAAGAGACTTGTCTTTCTATATGTTTCGTATCGTATTGCATGTGATATTATTAAGAAACTTTGACAGATAGGTTGTAAAGGAGAAGTTGGGACTAGTTTTACATTTTGAAGCATCTTTAATCTAAATACCTGTATAACTATATACAGCTTTAGGACTCAAATTTCAAAACGGAGAGAAAAAGAAATTTAATCAAAATATTTGTTGATGCTGATAAAAATGATTATTACTTTTGTTATCACTTTTATACAGGGTATGCCAACAGGCGCTGTCTTTAAGATCGGCGGTCTTAATAATTCACATACATAAATTCAATATTAATTCAATAACAATCATTTGCGCAATATTTTGATGGTGTGATCGTAAGGAATTGCATCAAGGGTGGTATGTATAAAGTATAAAGGTGTACCTAGCTCTAGTTCCATGTATGTATGTAGGTATGTACATATATAGACACACGTCAGCTCAGCAAAGAGTTCTCTTCATATCTGGGCGGGATCTATTGTAAATCCTTTTGTCAGTCCAAGTTGTAAAGATTATTTTAATCTGATGAAGTCCTACATTTATAAGTAGTTCGTTAATCGCAATGTTTTACAAAAAAAAAAGAATATTAGATATTCCCCTTAGGGCGTTGCTTCAAATTGATACCGTTCTGGGTAACCTCTAATGATGCACCTTATCCTCGGTAGATACTTTCGTGTGTACATGCCTCGCATTCTTCCGTATGTCCAACTGTTTTAGCGTCTTGGTCAAAAATGAGGTAAACTTGACAGGCCGCTATCTTTTGGTTGCATTTGAGCGTTGACAGAAAACTTTCCACTTCAGCCTCTGATGCTGCACCGCAAGAGCTTAGTGGTATCGGTTGGTTCCAGTCGGTGTTTCGGGGATTTAGCAAATATGAAGAGACACCTTTCCTCTTTGAAGTCAATTTTTGCCTAATGCTTTGAAGTCTTTGAAAAGCCAGAAACCTCTGTTACTTCGGTCGTAAGTAGTCGTGGCCACATTATAGAAATTTACAGGCGACACCCAGATTACATTTATTTGAATGATATGAATATTTAGTTTTTTTATATTAATATTAGATGTACATAGTACATGTGCGTAATAAATGCTTATTTACAATACGATATTTTTATAATATATGTAATTTAATTATAAGGTTGTCTGTAATTAAATATTATAATTTATACCTACATATGTACTATATATAAACATACATACATATATAGAATTTACAAGTCTACAAATGCATTGAAATTATGAATATTTTTTTGAATTGTCCGAAATTTATATTTCAATTAACATTTACGATGAAGAAATTAGAAGCCAGTACAAAATTTGTTAAAATTTCTTACTTTTTAATCTTTTCAATTTATTATTATTATTGTTAGTATTATTATTTTTATTATTATATACTATATATATATATTTCGAGCTTTAACTTTACTTTGATTATTATTATTATTTTTTGTTTTTTGTCTTAACGTTATTTTGATTGCCAAACACCAATTTGGTTGTCGCTCTGTCTGGTTCTGTGAATGGAAAACAAAAACCAGAGTGAATTTGTGGCAGCTCGAAGTTTCTACACCCTTGCAAATACCTTATTCGACCGATCATTATTATCAATCAATCCCACATGTGGGGGTTCCTTATGTGCCAAAAGGGCATATTTGCATCAAATATGACCCCAGTAAAGAGGAAATAGAAAAGTCTTTGTTAAATTAAAATTCTTAATTATGTATGTATGTGCTTTTCTCTTGTCATTCTGGCGGCTTCTATATACCCCACCATCCTACGCAATACAGGGTGTACAAATTGGAGCGCTAGCAGACACAAGCTATAACATTCCTCTGCTGCCCAGTCCAGTTTTTGGTGGTTTCAGTTTCATGTTCGAATCACGTTCCATTTGATTGTTTCCAATTTTTTTGTTTTGTTTTTGTTTATCATAATTTTTTTCTTTCTTTTTTTGGTTTACTGCACTTTGCATTATTGTTGTTGTATTTGGGGTTTGGTCACTGTGCCCAAAAAAAAAAACAAAAAAAAAGAAACGCTCGATGCCTGCACCCCGCCCACTTTAACTCTAACTCCAATTCCAACTTTAAAATATTTTTGTTTTGTTTAGTTGTCGGGAAGCCGTTTTCGCAATACTCTGTATTGAGTTGAAGTGTAACTTAATATTTGTAAACGATAAAAAGGTCACCGATATATGTATAACCGCGGTACTCTTAGGGGACACAGACCAGAAGAATCTAACTTCTCAACCGTATGCGACCTCATCTGGCTCGGAGTTGGGGACATTTCGTGATGGGATCTGTTGTAGCACAGAAGCCGACTGTCAGTCTGTAGATAGATGTGTGTGCAGAGTACAAGTAAAGCCATTTTGGTATGTAGACCCAACTAGTATGCTGATCAAGTTTTTTGCCCCGACCCTACCCCAGGATACATACATATGTATGTGCATACATACATATATTGTACATATATTGGCCGGTTGGCCGCAAAGCAAAAGTACACCGAAAAAAACTGTACTTGATTAATTTGATTTTTTCCAACATTTGTCCTTGATTTTGCACTTGCTTTTGTGGCGGCAAAAGTGACAGGCAACGAAGAAGTAAAAGTGGCAAATATGGCAAGACTCGATTTTTGTTGAAGTACAATCTGAAAATCGTGTATAAAACCAAATAGTTAATCCGTTATAAAAAAAGAGTGAATCGAATTGTGAGTAAAAAGCTTTAATTTATATTTTTCTAATTTACAGATGACATCGGTAACATTGCACTTGATGGTGATAGTGCTGCTTGCAGCAGTAGTGATGACAGCAACTGCATCTTCAGCGGTTACAAGAGGTAGAGGGGGTGCAGTACGTGCTACCATACCTCCTATTAGCAGTACACAGGTGCCAACGTTACGAGCGCCACGGCAACGAAGTCCACCCATAACGCAGCCCATTAATCTTGATGCTTCCAACCGAAATCGGGACCCGAGGAGACAAACAACACCTCTGGCAACAGAAGCATCATCAACAACGCCATTAGCAAGACAGCATCGTCGACGGTTCAACTCAACGACAACGACAACAACAACAACAAATAAACCAAGTGCAATTGCAGTCCCTTCACACTTACGGCGGGATCGTGGTAATATAAGAGCCGCCCGCCAACCACGTAACACTCCAAAGCTATGTGATCAGACTGGAAGTCCGACAAGCAACAATTGGAGCCAATTGAAAATCTCAAATGGTGTTACATTCCATTCTACCGATGAGACTTCCACAACGACTACGGGCCCACCAGTGTTTCATGGAGCACCATCAAAAAAGTGAGTTTTGTGAAATGATGAAATTTCCTTTTTTCAAAGACTTATAAGATAGATAGATATACATAAGAAGTTTTGGAATTATATAGAAATTAAAATTTTTTTTTTCAAAAATCTGCCAAACGAAACGTTGGTGTATTACGAATTTCGGACAAATGATTTTCGGAGTTAGTTTCGGATTCATTGCAAACTGTATAATAGTTTGACTGTTTTTCATCGTGCAAATAAATATGAATTAAAAATGAGGAGACCATTACTTAAATGATTTTCAAAGAATTTTTCACTATTTTCTTTAAATTTGTTTTAAAATAATTTGGCAACTCTTTGTAAATAAACTCCTCGAATCCGAATACATTTTGAGTTAAGTAACATTTTAATCCAACCCCAATTAAATGGTTTCAAGAAAAAAAAATGATTTTCTAGAATACAATTCGATCTACAAGTAATCAAAATTAAGTCTTATAAGGTTTCCATTTCTATTTTGCTCGCACAAACATTTCACCGTAACTTCAACTTGAAAGAATGTTGAAGAATTTCGTTTTAACTTTGCTTTATATTTTCAATGACTTTTGCTTTAGTATATATGTATATAGTATTATATTTGACATATTTTCAATTAATCCTAACCAGATGAAAATAAAAGCAAACATGAAGCTCATGTTAGTCTGCATTTCTTCTATATGGGAAATGGAAAAAATATGTATACAAGAGTCGTCGCAATACGAAAAGAGTTTTCGTGCCACACATGCGTTTGCGATTATGTAATTCAAACCGCATTTCAGTTTGGTGTGGTTGCCTATTAAGAGAATCCATATTAGGTACCGCCATTGATTTCTGTACGAAGATGATCGTGTTTTTATTTTTTTTTTTTAACTTTTCTTCTTATATCTTTTTGTTTCAACCAGGCCGCGCATGATACACCGTCTAGTGGCGGGACATATCCAAAATGCACAGGGTCATTCTACATACGAAGTATCTGCTGTAAGTGCCAATAGCTCCTCATCGGCCTCCACCTCCTCGTCGCGGCTAGTAGGTAGTACTGGAACAACAACATCTATAAGGACAACAACATCGGCGAGTATCACAACTAAAAAGTCACAATATGAAAGGCGTAAGGCCAGCAGCAGCTTTCGATTGGTGGCGCCCTTGTCCACGACTCCTTCTGCAATGTCACACGATGACGATGAAGCCTTGCTTAGTGACCCCGATGATTTTGACAATTGGGATAATGGCATCTTGCGTTTGAGTGCCGGCTCTGGTAAGGAAACAGGAGACACTGCTGCTCCGAAGAACGCGGGTAAGGAGGACTCCAAAAAAACACTAGCGGATCAAGTCAGAGATGGCAAATATGGTCTAATCGAGAAGGAGATCTTTCGTCGAATACCCAAGCGACCGGGAGTATTAAGCTATGCCCGCAACTCTGAGGTGCCAGCGGATAACGAACGCAATTTTGGCGGTCTCAATGAGCAAGATATTTGGCTAGCCGAGGATCATTTGCTTGTGATCAAGGGCGGCAGCCTTAACGATGAGGCAAATAACGAGGAATGGCCTCCCATTGACGATTACGATGCGCCTGCCCGGCAAATTAAATTGCCGGACAACCCGGTTCAGCCTCCTCCATTTCCCGTGCAGCTTGAGCCGCATGGGCCGTTGCAGCTTATCCCAAATAGTCAACTCCAAGTCCACCATTCGTCGATTGGCAATGGAACAATATCCACAAAGGAAGGTAAGCACTTCCCCTCGAGTGACGGTACCCACCCGACGCATTCTGCTACCCGGTCGGGAGCGACAACAGCGTCTAAGGGAGTCGGCAATGGTGACACGCCAACGTATATCTACCCGGCACCCTATTCACCGTGGCTGCTCTATCCCAACGAGACATTGGCTGGTGGACGGGAGGGTAAGGACGAGAGGCAGCGCCAGGAAACGCCCGCCTTGCTGAGACCATCTACACCGCTCTTAGGAAACTGGCTTATCAACGGTCTTAATGGAAACAGTACCCTTCCTCCTGTTAATATCAGTGATTTCGATGAAGATGATCCCTCACTATATTATCCGCCAGCCTATAGCTTTGTGTACAAATCCAATTATTCGAATCCAGTGGCTCCAGGTCCCCTAGTGCCAGGCATTGTATTACCTCCTCCACCGGATCACTTTAGCCGACTTGATGTATCTATAGTAAAAACGACCACGAGTACGACGACGACGACGACAACAACAGCACGACCCAAAATTAGTTTTACAAGCAATACGGCTAACAATACCCACACATCTCAACCACCTTCGTCTAGAACGTCGTTCAAGCCCAAATACAATGCAATTAGTTACCTACCCCCCAAATCATCAACTAGTCCTCCACGACGACTACTACCAAAATATGTGGAGAGGGTCCCAGTACCGGTAGCCGTACCCATACCTATATATCCCATCAATTATACACCACAGCCTCCGACGGAAGAGCCAATAGTCTTTGTGCCCACCTCGACAACAACGCAGCCGCCTCTTTCAAAATCGAATCCCATTTACTATGAATATTTCGAGGCGAAACGGCAGCCTGCATCGGTTAGGACAAATGTCATTGATGACTTCCTCGCCACCAAACCACCAAAGCGTCATCATTTTAAGTCACCGCCACCCAGTGGGGTGAACGATGTGGCACTGGATGTTGTCGATGTAGTAAAGATCACACCCAAGCCCCGAACAGCCCAAATCCAGGCTTTGCATGATGAATACAATGCCGCATTAGGTCAATTATTTAGAAGTAATCTAATATCGCCGCCATTGCCCACCAGTACCAGCACGAATACGGGACGTTTTAAGCCACCTGATTTCGATAGGCAACCATTTCTACCCCTGGTGAACTACAGCCTTGATGAACAGGATCAGAATGCGTTTAAGGCAATTGTCTATCAGCCATCAAGTCAGCGCCAGTTAAGAGTAAGCAAGCATCAGCAACTCCAATTGGATCCTAAATTGCAAGTGGACCCAGAGCTGGTCAATTCATATTCACCCGAACGGCAGCTAAGAACGGGAAAGCAACAGCACGGATACGAGCCATCGCCGGCCCCACTCTATCTGGATGTGGATAAGCAGCCAGGACAGCGCCAGTCAGGTGTCCGTCTACGCCCTCCAGCACAACCCCTACAATTTTGGCAACAGCGTCCTCCTCCGCCACCCTTGTCGCAATACAAGCGTATACGACAGGGCAATATCAGGAATCCCTATCCACCATATTTCATTCCCGGTGACCCTCTGTATCGCCTGCTCCCCATAGGTGCTCAGCATAAGCATACATGGCGCACAAAGTCCCCGCAGCCAATTCAAGTGCAACCTCAATCTCAACCTCATTCCTATTATCCGGATCGGGGTGATGGTGTTGATATCGGAGTCGGTGTCAATATTGGCCATAGTCTGGCTGGTGATATTTTGGTTAACTATAATACGAATAATCAATTCAATTCTCAAGCCGAATTGGTGCCGAATGGCCAACTAGGTCCGCCACCCTTGTCCTACCAAGCCCAAAGTGCTCAGGGTCAAGGTGGACCACTGTGGTCGGAACGTGAGCGTCCGGTTAGGCAATCTCGTGTTACATTGCCGGAGCATTAATTGAGAACTTTGAGGAGGTTTTCTATGTCATTTAGTGTCTTTCAAAATATTGTGATCGCCGAGAATAAGAAAGGAAAGTCTTATGCCTTCTCTTCTATTCCAATTTGTATGCTCTGCGACTCAGCTGTATTCAATATGCACAATCGAGGTCGGATATATAAAAGTTCCACCCTTTCCTTCAGTACGTCCCACCCTCGATTAGCTTCTATAAAGCCTGATCATTTTAATGGAAAATTTGGAATAAATTTACTTATGTATATTTATACCCTGTAAGCAAGGGGGTATATTAAAGTCGCCAACCTGTATTTAACAGACAGAAGGAAGCATTTCCGTACCCAAAAAGCAACTATAAATTCTCGATCAATATCAACAGCCATCCGTCCGTTTAAACATCGGCAATATGGAGATAAAGTAGCTAAAGCTACCAAATTTCATATCTTGTTCACCTGTCCACTATGCACGCCGATCAGGTTTTTCGAAAATTGCTTTTCGACATTCACACATAAAAATTAAACCTGAAATATATCAAATCAAGGAATTCGAATCTTACAGTTACCCCCATCAGAGATATTTTTACCGCAGCTATCTGATATAGTCAGCCTTTTTCTATCAAATGAGGCAGAAATATTGCAAAGTATATACAACTAATAGAAACTTAATTTAGTGACAGTTATTTGTGTTTAGTTTAGTGACAGTAACTAAAAAATTAACATTTTTTAAACCGTTCCTTTATTGGGATAGCTTTAAAACTTATAAAAACGTTTGGGTTGATGGAGACAATATGACCTTAGCTAGTTATGGTGATTAAAAATATATATACTTCATATAATAGGAGATGTTTCCTTCTATCCGTTTCTATGCTATTGTTTTTTACTGAGTTTAACAATATGACGTGCTACAGGGTATACTTAAGGCGGCGCAATATCTTGTTTGCTTCATCATCGGCTACGTTTAATCCATATTTGATTTATAATCAATATACCAAACAGAGGGATTGCAAAATTATGCCATACGCACTGGAGGCATAATTTCTCTTCGTTTCAGTTACATTTTGATCCCAATACACAGACTATACATATGTACATAAGTACATACATACATACATACATACATACATGTGTGGTAGAGTAAAAATAACGTACGAATCACAAAACTCAACTTAGACTTTAAAGGCTTATGTGGAATATTTGCCTACATGGATACATTTCGCTAAGATACATTTATCTAGGTAAATTTGTACAAAAATTGATATTGTTTTTAGGTATTTTCAAAACAATATTTTATAAAGAACTTTATTACATAGATTTTTGTTTTTAGCAATATTCTTTTTTGAATCCCAATATCTCAGTACGCTGTCAATTTTCCAAAAACAAAGTTTCGAAATTTGGCAAAGCGAAAAAGAAAATGAAACAGTCTTAAATAAATAGTCCTAAAATACTGATATTGGTAAATTAAATTCAAAACAAAAGAAGCACATACATACAGGATAGGAATTCATACTATTTGAACTTTACGCGACTTTTATTACCAGTTCTTTTTCCAATTTCTGTTTTACCGTAACATTTATCCTGCTTCAATAGCTATTAACTTACGATTTTGTTTTTTATATTTATTTGAAAAAAAAAATTTTTATGGAATTTCGCAATGACATTTTATGAAATTTGTTAAAAGCCATAACAACTAAGGTCATCATAAGTTAATATCGAAGCTATCAAAACGATATATTGAAAAACTAATTAACAATATATATGTATGTAATTGTATATGTTATTTCAATTTTTTGTTAATTAATTTAAGTAAATTTAAACAATATTATCGAAATAAAGCATATTTTATTGAACTTGATTGGTGTGTTGCCGTTATTCTCCATTTTACCGTTGAGTACGGTTGACAACCCTAACATCTGTTCAGATGTAAACAAATTTCTGTGAGCAGGCGCAATGAGAGAGCGACTAAAAGTGCAAAATGAGAGAAGCTTTCGATGCGAACGAAAAAATAAATCGATAAAAGACTATCAGGAAGTGAACGAGGGAGTACTTGAATTGACTTTGGACCGTAAAATGATTACAGGATAAAAGCTAAAAAAAGGACAGAGAGAGAGCGAGAGAGGGTGAGTGGGCAAGTTTGTGTGTGTGTGTGTGAAAGAGAAAAAGCAATCGAGTGGCTAAAAAGGAGCAACAGCAAACGAAACCAAACGATTTAAAGCAAAAGTCTGATTGAATAAAAATAATGAAGCCTTTACAATCGCATATACAATTCTAAAACATACATCATTTTGGAAATTCAAAATTTGTAAAAGTTCATTGCTGGAAAATCATATCAACACCGTGTGTCAGTTTATGTGTGTTGTGTTGCGTCGTGTGAGTGCATGTGCAAATACTAGTACTCAATTTTTCAGCTCCTGTAAAGGAAAAAGGCTTTTAATAAAAAACGTCGCACTGAAAACAGCACGAGCCCAGCAGAAGGATATAGGTGTAAGCGTATTGAAACAAAATGGAACAGCAGTGGATCCAAAAATGACGCAAAGTAGCTGAAAAATGATATAAAAAGGGATTTTTCTAGAATCCTGGAGCCAAATTAATCGTCGTAACACACACACAATCGCACACAGAAACACACACACACAAGCTCCCACACACTTGAGCCGACAGTCCCGCATAAAAATCACCTTTATCCCCTTTACCTCTCGGCCCCACGTCACATTGGTAATTAAAAATAGCTTGCTAAGGACTTGGAGTCCTAGTACAATGGTAACAATGAACTCTGAAGCAGACAAAACACAACCAACTAATGCTCTAGCCAACATGAGCGCAGCAGTTAAAACGCCGGCAGAGAGCACAAATTCATCTCCGGCTGCTACACCAAAATCGGCTTCCCTCATTGCACCTGCTGTTGCTGCCATTCCAGTTATAGCCAATGGCAATAACAATGGACCTCTGGACAATACTACCTCTAATCAAAACATCAACATAAACGCGAATAGTGAGTCCACCACAACAGCAATAACGGTGAACTTTGTGTCCAACAGCGGGCAAGCGGCTAGCACTTCTGTATCGGCAGCGGCAGCTACACCGTCGCCATCTGTCAAAACGGAAAAAGTCCGTGAGACAGCCTCATCAACGGCCGCACCGAACGATTCATCCAACTCGGCACTTAAATCAAGCAGTGGCTTGTTAACCGTCAGCACTAATCATCACCATCATCATCATCATCACCATCATCAATCGCAAACGCAATCGCATTCCCAATCCTCGCAGCAGCAGTTGCAGCCACCGTCATCATCCTATTCGGCATCACAGCAGCAACAGCAGCGAGGCAATAAAAACGAAGATGCACCCAATATATTGGTCTACAAGAAGGTGAGAGAGTCGTGCTTAAATATATTGGAAAATATTTGAATAGAAATTAGTCCTGCAGGAAAACGGGGTCATAAAAGACAAATGCGATTGAGTATATCAAAGTAACCAAATTCGGCACAGCCGAAATTTGCATACGCTTGCAGTTCTTAACTACTCAATTATGTATATATTTCGTCACATCGGTAGCAAAGCAAAGCAAAATTAAGTTAGTAGTTGACATTTTATCCCGCCACAACCGTTAGTATTCGATGCCGTATGCCACTTCGTATGTACATACATATGTACATGCATACATACATACATATGTTAAGCTGATCTCTACCAACTACGATGTCTAGTCGGCTATTACGGTATACGCATAGCAAGCACAGGGCATTTCGCTTCTTCCCATGTTATTCTCTGCAAGAACAAAATACAAAAGCTTTTTGTCCCTTTCACAACCTACTTGAAAGTTTGTGTATTTTTACTGAAGTATCAATCAATTTTTATTAAAGATTTATTTAATTGATTTGTGGCCAGAATAATTATCTTCTGTAATTGAAATACATTGGTACAATAGGTACAAATAGCATTTGAAGAGAAAAGAGTAATCCTAAACCTACATCGATTTTCCCTATAGTGAAACAGTGTGGCCCACGAACAAACGGACATGGCTAGATCAACTCGTTTGACCGACTGTCTGTTCATCCATCTGTCTGTTGGGGTGGGCAGCCAAACTTTGCAAGATCCGGCCAGAGAAAAGGGACCGCTCTCGGGTCCGAGCAAGGGTAACAAATGTGCGAGTTTGTGCACAAACGAATGGTACTCTTATAAGCTAGTTCGCAAGTTCCATAAACAATTTTATTTATTAAATGAAGCAAGCAAGTCGTCCCTGCCGACAGTATACCCTGTACCAACTAGTTATTATATTAAATAATGTCAAACACCCTCGAAATAGCGATTAATTTCATAAAAAATTTTCTTTAACATGCCGCAACAGCGAACGCATGCTATCTCGCTCACTCTTTCCAGCTAGTGTCGCCTTGGCAATTCAGTTCAAAATGCACATTCGTATATCTCCGATATTTATTGTCCGATTTCGACTAAAATTGGTCAGATGATGCATATTAGCCACATTATTAGGTGTGCCAAATAAAAATGTGATTCCTCAAAAACTGCTCTAATAATTAGTTTTTTCTGAATTGCGGGGGCGGAAGCGGGCGTGGCACAAATTTTAAACTCTCTTGATCTTGATCTGTAGTCACTAGACAAATGATCGAACAACCTCAAAATCGCAATCAATTCAAAACAAAATTCCCCTTTACCTGCAGCAGCAGCGAACGCATGCTGTCTCGCTCACTCTTGCCAGCCAATGTCGCCTTGGCATTTCAGTATAAAACGGATATAGCCATATCTCCGATGTTTATTGTCCGATTTCAACTTTGTTCAGCTGGTCCAGTTTGCGTATATAATTAGGTGTACCAAGTAAGAATACGATATCTTGAAAGCAGCCCTAGTTATCGTTTTTCTTAAATTGCGGGGGCGGAAGTGGGTGTGGTTAAAACTTGAAACAAACTTGACCTGTGTAGACACTAGACGGATGCTCACACCAAATTTGGTAGCTCTAGCTCTTATAGTCTCTGAGATCGAGTGGCTCATACGGACAGACGGACAGACGGACATGTCTCAATCGACTCGGCTGTTGATGCTGATCAAGAATATATATACTTTATGGGGTCGAAAACGCTTCCTTCTGCCTGTTACATACATTTTAGCGCCTTTAATATATCCTTTTACTCTTTGGGTACAGGGTATAAAAAGTCTTGATTCCCGACAAGTTATAAAAAAAATTAAAGAAGGAAAAATGCTCAATACAAACATAAGCAGAAGCTGAGGCAAATAAAATGATGGTAGTCTGATTTAAAAAAATTCTTCCGACCAAATAAATCTCGATCGTTCCTTTGACAGCTACGTATATTGATATGTCGGTAAACCTTTCTTCTCACTCTGATCTAGATGGAAGCAATAATTGAGAAGATGCAAGCCGAAAGCACTGGTGTGGCTGTGCGAACCGTTAAGGCTTTTATGAGCAAAGTACCATCAGTTTTTACGGGAGCCGACCTAATTGCCTGGATACTAAAAAACTTTGATGTGGAGGATGTGACAGAGGCTCTGCATTTTGCACATTTACTTAGCTCACATGGCTATATATTTCCCATCGATGATCATGCGCTGACTGTAAAAAATGATGGGACATTTTATAGGTAAACTAAAGATAGTCCTTATATATTTCGCCTAAATAATTAAATGATTTGTTTTTCCAACACTTTGCAGATTTCAAACACCATATTTCTGGCCTTCGAACTGCTGGGAGCCAGAGAACACAGACTATGCGGTATATTTGTGCAAACGCACTATGCAAAACAAGACGCGTCTGGAGTTGGCCGATTATGAAGCCGAGAATCTAGCCAAACTGCAAAAAATGTTCTCCCGCAAATGGGAGTTTATATTTATGCAGGTGAGTACCAGTAGGAATATTATATTATATTTCCATAATTGGCAATTGCGTTTTCCGCTTATTTAATAGGCCGAATCACAGAGCAAAGTGGCCAAAAAGCGAGATAAATTAGAGCGTAAGGTGCTCGATTCTCAGGAACGAGCTTTCTGGGATGTCCATCGACCCATGCCGGGATGTGTGAATACCACCGAAATTGATATTAAGAAGGCATATCGGCGTGGTGGTTCCAGTCATGGTACCGGCTCAGCAGGTGCGTCTGTGGCCAAAAATCCTGTCGAGCAGTTGACAAGGATTATTGCATTACGTAAACAAAAACTTGAGCGGCGCACAATCAAAGTATCCAAGGCGGCGGAAGCGTGAGTATTTCAATCAAACCGAATAATAAACTAATTAACGGTTTTATATGCGAATTAAGCCTAAACTGTGTGGGTCCTAAGCGGGTCAACATACCAATTTTTTTAGGTTTAGCCATTTTAATCTCCGAGATAACGGTGTCCATACAGGAAGACGAACATCTCGCCGTTTTATCCTATGCAAACTGGAAATTATTAGTAGTTTATACTTTGTTGCAGCACCAGAGATGCCCCATCGAGGTATCTACCCTCGAATCCTTTCAAAAATTCTCCATTGTCAGATCGAATAGTGATTGTAGAAGCTATGCATAGGCATATTGCGCTTCAAGTTTGAATGATCATTTAAGTAGGAAAATTCTTCTCAAAACATGCAAAAAGTACTAACAACCCGAGGAATTCCTAGGTGGGAAATCAATTTTCGACCAATATTAAAATTTAAGAATGATTTTTCCAAAACCAAATTTAAAAATTTGGGCTACGAAGTTGTTCCCTTATAGTTCTAAATGGTGACAATATCTCTTTTTTTAAAAAACAAACAAACTGGCTCGACGGCAAAATATGTTCCTCTAAAGATGATATATGTACATATGTATGTATCATGTCACAAAAAAAAAATAATTTAAGAACTTTAAAGATTTTTTTTGATTGCAAAACCGTGTTGTCTATATCAGATTAAATTAAATCTGCAAATCTCTTTATAGAATTCTGTTAGAACAAACTGTTGTTGGCTTAAAATATCCACTTTGACCAGATTTTAATTATAGCTAACCTATTATGATTTCTTTATAGCCTCGTTGCCTACTATGATCAATACAATGAGTTTGATTACTTTATAACCTCTCCGGAGCTTCCGAACCCTTGGCAAACGGACAGCACAGAGATGTGGGATACGGAAAAGAATAGGTAAATCGTAAAAAGAAAAAAAATAGTTATTTTAATTTATTTCTTTTCGTTCCCAATGGGTCCATACAGCAAAGAAGTTCCTGTGCGTCGCGTCAAGCGATGGGCCTTTAGTTTACGCGAACTTCTCAACGATGCCATTGGACGGGAGCAGTTTACGAAGTTTCTGGAAAAGGAATACAGTGGCGAGAATCTCAAGTGAGTATATGAATATACTTTATAATGTTGGTGTTGTCAGTTTGCATATTGTATGTATATATGTATGTATTTACATATATTATATATCTTCTAAACAAATTTCTATTTACTAGATTCTGGGAATCGGTGCAGGATATGAAGGCCCTTCCGCAATCCGAAATCAAAGAGACTATTCAACAAATTTGGCAAGAATTTCTAGCACCCGATGCCCCATGTCCCGTGAATGTCGATTCAAAATCTGTGGAATTGGCCCGGGAAGCCGTTAACTCACCAAATGGCCCAAATCGCTGGTGCTTCGATGTGGCTGCCTCGCACGTGTATCACCTAATGAAAAGCGATTCGTACTCCCGTTATTTGCGTTCCGATATGTACAAGGATTATTTGAATTGTTCGCGTAAAAAAATCAAGTCAATACCGAATTTATTTGGAGTCAAACGTTGAGATACGTTGTATAATTTGTCGGGGCGAAGTGCGGTAATCTTGTGAATTTTGTATGTTAGCTGAGTTATGTATGTAGAAATGACCTAAGTAAGAATAATCAATGAACGGGTGAGAATGTATGACTTTTAGACAAGAAACGGAATTCTGTGTGTGTGATGAAAAAAAGCGAAATCGATGCCTGTTTTTTTTTTTTTTTTGGAGTCGAATAATCGTGAGCATCACTGTTTGTCGGCACTGGTTACTGTTACTCGTTACAGTAAGCGTAAATAAACTTGTACCGCAAAGAGTTCTACCTTAAATGTTATTATTTGTTTATCTACTTGGCGTACTATGTCGCGTGTTCTGAATTATACATTTCGTATTTATGTACAATTTGTATTAATATGTATATATTTATGTACATGTATTGTTCTTTGTTAAACTTTTGTTACCTCAACGTGCCCAGCGTGTACCCTCGGTGTGGGTTCCACTTTTATCTCGAAGCTACAATTTTCGATCTGTTATTGTATTTGTTCTTTTGAAACGAAAAAGACAACTTTATGAAATAATATGAAACTGCCAAGCGCTTGTCGAAAATGGATGCCAACCAATAAAAAAAAAAAAACAAAAAAAAATGACAAAAAATCAAAAAAGTGAACTTCTGTCGTTGCTAAGTTTATTACCCTTGCAGTCACTTGACTATTGAATCTATATTGGAATTGAGATCTCAGACACAGTCTAAAAGGAGTGCAAATACCTACATACATACATACATACTATACATAGCTTTATAACATAAAAAAACAATGCGAACTTCTTGCCAACCGCACAGATCCAGGTAAAAGTCGTCAATACAAATTGGGTGTACATCATATGGATGTCTGCGTATACATATATGAGGCTAGTTTCAAAAAATAGAAGCAAAATATGAAATAAAAAAGGATAAACAGATAGATGGATAAATTTTATTACATTGTCTGCAAGGGTATAAAAAAACAACAAAAACACAAACACGAACAAAATGAAACAACCAAAGCAATTGTCAACCGTAACCGAAAACACCAAAAAGTCAAAAAACCAAAAAATATAAGTCTACATAATAACAACTCAAATAGTTAATAAAAAATATAACAAATAAGCCTTAGGTAAATCTTAAATGAAATATCCATTCCCACACCTTGCTCGCCAGTACGCGTTAGAACAGAACGGGTTTTTCCAATCCTTTTCTCCTCAACGAACAAGAAAATAATGGACAAAGCAAAAAGAAAAGCAAGAAAAGTTCCTCCCAAAACTTTGAGTTCCTTATGTATGTATGTATATGTATCTGTTATATACGCTGAACTCCTTTGTTGCCTGCCACTCATGCAGCCACACACACACGCACACACATCACATATCGTTAAATTTCGCTATCCTTATGTGTGTGGTGTTTCTTTGTTTTGTTTTTTTTCATAGTTTCTAATATAATGAATTTTATAAATAATAAGAATCGTTAATTTGTAGAGGTTCAGATGGGTTATGAAAAAGGTGTGATAAGATATGTATGTATAAATAAACAAACTAAAAGGAGCTTTACAACAGAGAGACTGGCGAGCGAAGAGAGCAAAAAAGCATTAAAATGAAAGGGCGTCTTTGGAACATCTGACATTCTACAAATCAAACATACTGAATAACCTCTTGAAAAAAAAAAAAAAAACAAAAATACGCTTAACAAATTAAAAAAAAAAAAGGAAAATAACTGAATGAATATAAAAGTAACATATAGTACATATGAGAGCAGTTGAAACAAAATATTACTTGAATACTATATATAAATGATACCTATTATGAAAAAACATACATATGTAAATAAAATAGTATATGTATGTACATAAGCATAAATATATGTATGTATGTATGTTTACAACAACAACAAAATCGCCACAGAGCTGAATAGCCAAAGAGCTCAATTAAAAAGCAAAGTTCCACTGACAACGGAATCGCAATTATACTTAAATTAAGTAAAACTAAATATGATATATGTATATATATATATATGCCATAAAAGAAGTCGGAACATCGACTACAAGATACTCTGTACCATGTTAGGGCATCATTATAAACGTATAATCACTCAATCAATATGCCACCACTTAAATTGCATGCTATCTCAGTCAATCTGACACTCTTTTTGCTCTCAATCCTCTATGCTGAAACAATATCCTTGCTAATTTTCCTTTTTTCCAATCTTAACGAAGATTGCTAAAAAAAAAAACTTACAGATCGCGCTAACTATAGTACATATGTACATATATGCCGAACTTTTTATACCCTTGCAAATGTCATATACTATATAGAGTCCGGGCTTTTTTTTTGCGCCTTGCCAACTTGTGACCAAATTTAATATACTCTTCTTGCAAAGGTATGAAAAGTGAGTGCAAATTCATACATACATATGTATGTGCGTATGAATGTACATACATACATAGGTATAATACCACCTAACTGTTTTACATTATTTGTAAACTATTCCGCCATCAACTGTACAACTGGATGAATGGACGGACACAACTGTTAATACTGATTACAAATTGAATTAATAATAAGAAGAATGTAATTTATAAAGTTGCAATTGCCACTTGCATACGTTTTGGCGACATTGACCCTGCGGGTATAGGGTATAAAACAAACAAAACTATAGTTTTATGCACAGTGTGCATTGCACACGCATCCAAGTAAGCGTAAAAGCTGGGAGAATCGTGGCCTACCTTTAGGCTGATCGCAAAAAAGTATACAAAAAAGTATTCCCCAGTAGTTTTGCTCTACTCCCCCTCCCCATCTTTTTATGTATTTAATTAAATGTGCTTGTGAAATGGTGTCTAAAACTTTAAACAAACAAATAATAATTTATATATATATATATATATATATTTAGAAATATATACATGTATCTCGATGTGCGTATGTATGTTGGTAGTCAAATTTCAATCAATTTCAATGAGAAAATGAATAGTAAAGTCAAACAAAAATTATTGTATTGGCTTTCGAAAACTACTGTTATACCAAAATAGAAAACCGCATTTTCATTTAAATTTATGTTAAATCTTGTTTTTTTTTACTGCCCACCGTATTACCAAAACAAATTGCCGCAAGCTAAACTTCACCCTCAATATACATAGCTGGTAACGTAACTCTTGTTCTACACATACATAGTATATGCATATATATTCATATGTAGATACATACATGCATATGTATGTATATAGTATATACATATGTATACTTGACCTATGAAATAATTTGTCTTAGACGCCATCTTTCGAAATGTATGTACATATATATGTACATATATATTTACATACGTACTTTAACAAACTAAACAGGAATAAAACAAAACCATTTAGAAATATTAAATATTACCAATTTAAGTTTGTGCACAACTACCAACAACTTTAGGTTAATTAACCACAATAACAAAAAAAAAGTCATGGAAAAAACGGCCGCGTTTATTGTAAATTATTCAATAAAGCAAAGTAAATAAATACTTACACAAATAAAGGCACAAGTTGAAGATGATATGACTTGAATTTGGACTCTTCACTATTATGTTTATAGTCACGTTTGAATGGAAAAAGTATGTTTAATCTATCCTTCTTTGTGGAAAAAAAAATTATAGAAAGATGAGTGAAAGGTTGATGGCTTTAACAGAAAGAAAATGTTGTCAAGGGGTTACTTATTAGAGGAAATAGGTAAGCTCTTTGTAATGCTTAGTAGACAGCGGTCTACTAAAGCTATGCATTTATGTATATATATTCTCGATTTGTAAAGTGTGTATATTCATTTGTTCAGTCCACATGCCTGTTAATATAAAGTTAACCAATCATATTAAAAAAGAAAAAATTGCGCTATTTTTGTTAAAAAAAAAAAAAAAAAAAAAAAAACAAAACAAAACAAAACAAAACAAAACAAAACAGTCAGTAATACACAAAAAAATACTCAATTAAAGCAATTTTAAAACTTAAAGATTCAACTTTCGTAATTAAACAACAAACCACGTGGCATCGTGTCCACCAAATCCTGGCACCACTTAACAGGAATCTCCGGAGTAGCTCGGCTACATCAAAGCATGCGTCGGTCATGTGAAGTCGTCTTATTTCAGAAATTAGAAAACAATAAAGTTAGAAAAGGAATGGAAATCTTTATATTTTATTGGGTCTATCTGTAATGATAATAATTGTAACTGTAATACTTCCTATTCTTTTACACTTTCTAGCCATTTAATACATCCTTTGTGGCACTCTTTAAAAATTCCTTAAAATTGCTGAGATTGGCAAGAGATTTTTGCCATGATCAGAAAAATTGCAAGTTTTCCGTTTTTTAGTTCCAAATTGTGCAAATTACTTATTATTTTGCTAATAGCAATTAAAATTGTCTTAAAATCGATTTTCGAAAATTATGCCTTAGAATTATAATAGCTTTTAAGCCCGAGCAGCACAATCTTATTAGAATTATATTTAGGCAACCCTCGCATCTTGTTAATGTATGTACGTGCTCAAAGGCATTGTCTAGCGAATGGCTGCTGTCGTTTTATCTTTATACTTCTGCAGATAAGTCTAACTAGAGACACTTTTTGTATCGATAAGCGCATCGCTTAAGTTTCTTCCCGAACCCACCCGAACCCCCTGTACTATGAAGAAATGTATTTTAATTTGAATCTCATATTTTCGAGAAAGTTATCTCCGGCAGAGGGCATCTTTTAACTGAGCCTTGACAATGAATAAGATAATTTTATTATAAGTAAGCAATGCCTTAACGTGATCAACAACCAAACACAGCAAAATAATATATATTATATATTTATGAATTTATTGATTGATATTGGGTAGCAGGATTTGTTGCTATCGATCGCATTTTAAGGATAAATCAAATTTTTTTAAGAGTATAAGGGAAAGAAACTCTGATTCCAGGAGACACTGATTCTGGAGTGTCAATAGCGAACAGCTGCTGCCTTGTTCACTCCTATAAGCACGGCAACACATAGGCGCACCTATCGGCCATAGTTAAACTTATGCGCTTTTTCAGTTTGTAAAATTGAAATAACAGTAATAACGGTTAGTTTCGGTGGTTCTAGATCTAATAGTCTTCATAAGGACTTCAGGGACACTTAATGGAAACGGAAGTGCTTACCCCACGGATATTCATATGTCAAGATATATGGAAAACTAACGTAGCATTAACAACGATTAAACCAATCAAAACATAATTTAACGCCAAGTTTTGCCATAATAAGTTTCAAACTAGGTACAGGTAGAAACCTTTGATGTTTGAAGGGAGCGCTAGATGCTGCGTTGCCGTCAGTGGCGCTAATGTGCTCGAGTGTGATCAAATGAGAGAGATGAAATCTGTTTGCTGTTCCTGTATGTAATAATATTTTATATTATTAATTTTATTTATTATATTATTAAGTAAGAGTGATTTCAAATCGTTAATTAAAGTTCAATCATACTGTATCCAAGTCGCGGCCCAGAAGACTTTTTTTAATCTCCCTTTTTAATGACCCTTTTGAAAGAATATAATAAATAATCAGTATGAAATACGAGGAGTTAGGAAAGTGCCAAATTGTGACAAAGGCAGCGGATATGAATTAATAAAAAAATAGCTCAACTGAACTTAAGGTTCAGAATCGATCCACTTTAAAAATCGTTAAACCAGTCCAGAAAAACAGTCGTTAGCGAAAATTTGTCAATGCATTTCTTCTTTTAAAAGAATTTTGAAGTCAAACAAGTAAGACATTTCGACTCATCTGTTAATACAGGTAATAAAGTTGAAGGGTCACAAAGCTTTCTTTAATATTGTCTTTCGTTTATACATTTATGTACATACATATGTATGTACATACATATATATGTATGTACATATGTAAAATAAAATGAAGCAAGCAAGTCGTCCCTGCCGACATTGAGTACACCCTGTACCAACCAGTTATATTAAATACATAAAATAGAATATCCTCGAAATTGTCCGATTTGTTGTCAAAATTTGGTCAGTTGGAGCAGTTTGTTAGGTGTGCCAAGTAAGAATATGATATCTTTAATACAGCTCTAGTAATTCGTTTTCCCGATTTGCGGGGGCGGAAGTGGGCGTGGCCAAAATTTGAAACAAACGTGATCTGCCTAGACATAAGACGAATGTTCACACCAAATTTGGTTGCTCTAGCTCTTATAGTCTCCGAGATCCCGGTGTTCATACGGACAGACGGACATGTCTCAATCGACTCGGCTGGTGATGCTGATCAAGAATATACTTATATACTTTATGGGGCCGGAAATGCTTCCTTCTGCCTGTTACATACATTTTAGCGACTTTAATATACCCTTTTACCCTATGGGTACAGGGTATAAAAATTATTTATAGTATATGTACAACAGATAAGATATTATAAAAAGAAGGAGCAAGATTCTGATTCTGATGATGTGCCGTTGTGCCTTATCAGGTCTGTCGGTTTATCTATTGTGTGTGCGTGTGCAGATCATAAAGTGAATATGCCGCCAGGAACAACAAAAACTAATATTAACGATTTGCCATTGTCACCTGAATGTGTCGTCTTGCGAAAATCAGATAAGGAGCAATTACTTATCTGGATCACGTCCCTCTAGAAAGAACCAATGAGAACAACAGTACAAAGTAGAAGAGATAGGGAAAGATGATCAGGTCAAATTATATTCACCTTTTTGTTTTTGTTTCCACACATTTAAGCAAATGAATTTACTAAATTAATATAGTTTTCTAAAATCTATCTAATCAAAATGTAGAAAAGAATCGCAAATATTTATATGGTCCAACTGGGACACAACTAAAACTAAACCAAATTTTAGCAGTAAGAGTTAGGGTTCTACTTCAAACTAGAATCGATTTAAGGAGATGTGATATTTTTCACATTTCAAAGGTTTCGAAAAATCCCCAAACCTCAGAACTGATTTATAGAAAAATAAAGCTCGGTTTTTGACCAGCCTGTCGTACTGTAGCCATGGAGATATTTGTATATTCTAGGATGACAGCTACCAACTTTCGATAAATGTAAATTCGATTTTTGAAAATTTCAACATTCGTAATTTTGTTGAAAATTATAGTGAGCTATAAATTTGTTTTGCCGATATTGAAACCATTTTAAAAAGCAAATGAACACCGCTCACCGTGCTGATCAAGATAATATATGTATTATTATTTTAATATATGCGTATACTCGGAGATGCATTGTAAACTCTAAATCAAAATGAATGTACTCTTCTGACAGGAACGTATGAATCTATCATATGGAAAGCCCATAGACTAACAAGTTCAGAGATCTTAATATTCATAGGTATTCATGTACATGTAACGCTTAACTTTCGAGACAATAGAGTCTAGACAGAGGGTATGAGAACTATGATCATAGAGAACTTGCTCTCTCTTCAATTTCTTATCACTGTGCTTTCGCTCTCATCAATGCCAGGGTGCAGCATCTGCTTTTCCCCTACGTAGTCGACGAGACAACTTCGGTCGAGGCAAACGAGCAAGCTTTCGGCGTTTGCGATGTTAGCCAACCACAGCAACAGCAACGGCGACCCAGTCAAAGGCAAAGCGAGACGAAACAGTTTCTGCTCAGCATCGCTTGACTCTAGTACTGCACGTTCGGAGAGATCGGGGAAATTTACGTAAAACATCAGAAAAGCAATTTTCGTGCCGTAATCTGGTTTCCAATATTCGTAGACCGGTCGCGTCTTTCTTGATTATCAGCTGTGGGCACTGTGGGCTCACCTTCAGCAGCACAATCGACATCAGCACCATCGTCGTACCACGCATCGTTTTATAAAGTCCCAAACGGCAAGGACTCTTTATTCCTTTTGGCAGTTGTGGAACAGTTGTAATGGTTCACAAGCGTTCAAATTGTGAGAGCGGCAGCAGCGGGAAACCAAAATCAATTGGCCAGGAGACGGGCTACGAGTATACCCAAAGTCAGCACAGATAAAAACAAAGAAGAAGGAAAGAGTAGAAAAAAAGGGGGCAAAAGGAAAGAGAGGCATTACACAAACCCGGTCCAAGTCCATTCAACTTGCAACAACAACAACGATCTCAAAATACAAAAAAAAAAAAATCAAAAAATCAAAACATTCACTCGCGAAACAAAAATCACGCCAACAATTTGGGTATTTTTTTTTTATTTGTTTTTTCTTTTATTTGGATTGAAAATTTTCTAAAAACAAAAGCAGTGTTTTCTGCGTGTGTCTATATACTTATTTGATTGTGTGTGTACACATATGTACATACATTTATATAAATATAAATATATATACATACATATAAATATATGTGTGTATGTGTGGTGCATATGTTAAAATAATATTGTATACATACATACTTGTTTTAAATGCGAATATAAACAGTTCCTTGCGGAGAGCAAAAGCCGAAAACGAGTCGCCTAGCACAAAAAAAAAAGAAGAGCGACTAAAAGCAAAGGAAAGAGAATAACAGAAAGAGAAAGAGAGGGAACAGCATCTTCATCAACATCAAATACAAGTGAGTACGTACATACATACATACATATCTATTTGCGACAAACATGTTCTATTCCATCCCCCCCCACTCCCTACTCCCCGGCTCCACATATGATGCCTCACAAACTTTCTTCACATTTTGGGCAGACTAAACTATCTACAAATGTACTTACATATGTATATTAAATTCACACTATATGAAAAATCCGTAGAATCTAAAAGCTAAAGAATTTAAAAAGCATAAAGAACTTTTTAAACAAAGGTAATACTAGAAAATACAAAATATGTACATAAATACATACATACATATGTACATAAAATATTCCGATTCAGAAAATATAAGGAAAAAGGCACAGATTTAATATACATATGTATGTATGTACATATATACATAGATAACCAATATATTGAATAAAATAAAAAAAACTTAGGCTAGTTAAATTAAGTTACGAATTTAAATAGTCTTGACACAGGGTATTTGGAAATCGGCGACAAAGGATAATTGTTCTTATTAGTCGGAAACAATTTATTGATAGCAGAGCATTTTGTTTTGAGTTTCTATATATAGATCTGACTTGTAGATACATACATACATACATACATACATATGTATGTACTTCTTACGTCGTCCAGCTATGATGAGTCTCAAATTATTTTGTCAATTTGTGTACGTGACCAAACAGGAACTAGCCCTCCAGCTTTTAGAGCAATATATTGAAGTAATGGTACATACACCAGGTTCAATATAAAGATCAATACCTCAAATCTGAATCATAACATCAGCATTCATAAATTATCTCATATATTTATGTACGTATGTACATACTTATATACATATGTACATACATACATACATATGTATGTATACACCAATCCGCTGTTGCTATGGAAAGTATATTACAGATTGTTCTCTTTGCAGAACAATCGTCTTTTCCCTTGCTAATTTAGTCAATCAAAATATATGTATGTATGTATGTATAAGGTTTATATGTATGTCGCAACTATAAATATACATACATATGTATATGCGTTTGAATATATACATCCATACATACATATGTGTAAACAATGTGTGTATTTATTTTCATTCGCAATTAAGCGCCACTCTGGACAATTAATACATTAATATACATATACATACATATGTACATAAATTGACTCTGGTCTGGGGAACATTGATATCAATGTTGCCACAATTAATAATGCCTTTCAATAGCTTACTCATAAACTTAGCCAGGATCTTATCAGGAGGGTGTAAACCTATTTCAAAAATGTAGAAATCGGACATTGTAGTTGTTTTATTCGGATAAATGCACCCAAATTGATAAATATCAGGTCGCACGAAACGAAAACAAAACTCTTATATACATAATTCACTTATCGATGTCAACTCGAAAATGGAAATCAAGAAACGGCAAACTTCATCACGGCCGAACTTACATACATACATACATATGTACATACATTGCTTTCGATATCTTCTCGTTTGTCATTGGCGACGTCAGACTTGATGTCGTTCACAATTAAGAACCATTTGTATCTGTTCTATACATTCGACAATATTGATAAATTTGCCTAATGGGGTCGCATGTATGTACATATGTACATACATATATCGTTTGCTCTACTAGTTCTTTTCATCATAAATCATAAAAATCCATATTTAGCAGACTTTTATCAGTTCTAACCGATTCACTTTATGAATGTTCAGAGCCCTTGAAAAAAGGGGTATATTAGAAAGCATAATAAAGTATAAGAATATTTCTAATCAACATGACATTGTCGAGTTCAACATAAACTAATTTCAGAGCCTAAGAGCTACAGCCCCTTACATATTACAGGATTTGTTTTCTGCCGGATATATCTACATACATATATATTAAATATGTACATAGCTTTCGAAGGAACGATCGGTCGGTAATTAAGTTTTAGATAGAAGTTAAATAATTTGGAGTTTGATACAGTTCCAAAAGCTAAGTCAATTTTATAAACATCCAACAAATAGTAAGTCAAAAAAAGATCCATATGTCACAGAAACTGTCCTTTTAAAAGTTCATAGTAAAACCACAAATCTCAAATTTTCAATTAAAGGTCAAAACATTTTTAGAAAACATTTGTATAAGGACATATGTATTCGAATAAAGTCTAATAAGTCGTTGACTGTTGCACAGTTTATGACATAGTTTTATGCTTTTTTATAGCTACCCAGGTTAAATAACAAATACTTTACCTTCTGGGCAAAACACTTTAAACTTTTTCGATCCGATTATTAATTGTTTAACCATTTCCGTAAATTTTACCAAGTCTTCAGCTTTGTTCACGTCAAGTACAGCAGTTAAGGACTCATCTTGATATGTATGAAAAGAAAACTTACAGAAAGTTGGCATTATATAACAATATTAAGGGCTTTCAGTATCCTATAAAGTATATAGATTTTTGATCAGCCTCAACACAAGGCAAGTTTATAATCTATGAACTATAATCTGTTAATCAAATTTGGTTAATAGATTTCTTTAGAATAAACACAATCCGATTCTGCACAATCAGTGACGGACTTATCCTAACACCATAGGAGGATCGGGGATGCTCTATCCCCTATGGTGAATTAAGCAAAAAAAAAAACGCACTGATGATAGCAAGAAACGAACCAAAGTATATAAAGTTATGTGTGCCAAAAGAATCTACTGCAAGCTTATGCTTTTTACTTTAACTGAATTAAGTTAATTTCTTATATTAAACCTGTATTGTTTATTGTTTTTGTTGGGGCCAAGTATTAGGGCAAAGAGGCATTTGTTTTTGTATACCTTTGGGCGTCCAAGCAAATAAATCCGCCACTGTGCACCATTGTATTTTTCTTTAGAACTCGGTCTGATATTTAAGTGCATATGTGAATCATCTCACAGTTTCTTCAAACATCATTATAAGTGTTCAATGGCGTCCCAGTTGGGTTGCAGGGTATTCCCAAGTCAATGCGCAACTTGCTTACACCGCACCTTTCATGAGTTATTGAAACAATTGTATCCAATTTATATATGTACATACATACATATATGTATTTCTTAACGATTCTCCAAAGTTAAATTAATCAATTTCAGTGTATCAAGACCAAAGGCTTGTTGTTGTTAAACAATTTGGTTTGAATTTTGAATAACCGTGTTCTTGGACTTCTTGTTAGAACTCATTCGAGATTGGACAGACATGTGTAACTGAATATTAGGATTATTGCTAATCGATATAACGTTTACATTTCGAATATTTTCCACTCCAAATGGGTTATTGGGTTTTTACAAAATTTTATCGATTTATAATTAAAACTAAACGTTGTCTGTAACTGGTAAACTTATTGACAAACGTGCAATTAGTTAGTAAAAGTACATATGTACATACATACATATATGTATGTATGTATCTGTTTATAGTTATAGAGATTGAAAACAAGTTACCACAATGAAGAGCCACCACCTATTTGTATCAAATTCTGTAGAGTTTGCATTTTTTTATGTACTATGTACATATATGTATGTGCATATGCGTATGTACATATATACAATATGCATACGATTTGTGCATCACCTTGTTTTTTAATACACATACGCGAATGTGGTCAATGACTTAAGACAATCTGAATAAAATTGATGAATGAATAACGTTGGAAAACCACGTAGTTACCTGGCTGTTGATATAAAACGCGTGGGTGGGGGAAGCGGAAGCAATGTAACTGCAATTGTGGGGGGAGTGTTGGCGGCCTATTTGCTAATGATTATGAACGATTGTTTTATTTGAATAACTTTTTTCTTCTTTAATATAAGATAAAGATTCTAGACATAGACTTCCGGAAATAGGTAGTATCAAACTTACAAAAATTGTCATTATCTGAAAAAGTTCGGGAAATTTAATTCAAACTTGGCCCAATGATAACAATTAGTACATATATGGTGCGTCTACTGCGACTTTTGTAAACTATATTATAAGTCGAACATTCGCTGACTAACCCTTGCAGTATAGAAAGAAATAAAGTCTACTTAATGTCCATAAATCTGTATGAATCTGTACACTTGAAAAGAGTTTTCTTTCCAGGCCATTCAATCTACATACATATGTACATACTTACTACTTTTGTACATCTACATACATACATATATGTTTACAATCGACCGGATCAGTTACGTTTTTTAATATTCCGCTCTCATTGCCGTCAAGCGGTATCGATTTATTTGGGCAATTTGCGTCATTTAACTCTGTGTAATAAGGTCGTAAATAAAATGCCGCTAAAAATGTATGTAACAAGCAGCAAAAAAAAATATTTCCGTCCCCTAAAGTAAGTCAAGAGAATATAACTCTTGATCAGCATCGATAGCCAAATCGATTTAGCCATGACTCATATTGGTTTGAATGTTTCTTTTAGATGTTAACAAAGGTTAATAAGACAATCGGACTAACAACAAGCCCTGTGGATATTTTATTGGTCTATGAACTCTTTTGTTTTCCAAATTTTATCAACTATTCTTTACCTCATTAACTTCTATCCAAGTGAAATTGGAGAATTGAGAGATTAAAACACTATTTTCTTATTAAATCGTCCAGAACCGAGATTTTTTGGATCCAAAAAGGCGACATATGTATGTATGTATACCAAAGAAAATAATTATCACACGTTATCAAAGTTTATCCACTAGCACACAAGATTCTAAATCTGACAGAGTTATATATGTATATATATATATATATATATGTGTGTACATACATATAAACCTGCAGATATGAACATTCATATGTCCGTATGTGTGTTGGTGTATGCACTTAATTAAGTCTTTGCTCTTCCAAATTACGCAAATGACAAGTGTTTGTATTAGGAATAAAAGTAAAACTGAAAATTTATCGATAATTTAAAATGCTATAAATTGCACCAACTGCACAAAGGCTCGAGTGGATTAGTCAAACAAGCGTTTTTAAACTTATGAATAGGCTTGTCAAATCAATTGCTTGTTTTTGACTTATGTATAACAATAGAAAATGTGTTCGCTTTTGACAAATTAACTATGTAGGGCTTTTGTTTGTTGGGAAAAGGGTATATGTATGTAGATCCATCTAGTATACATATATATATGCAAATTAAGTTTATTTTGACCACTCCCCGCCCCACGCCTTTCAGAGAAAATAAACAACTACCAACGTTGAATCGAAGGCTTTTCCTGATAAGAGTAAATGAAATGGTATGGGAATTTAATTTAAAGCTGCACCTTAAAGCGATATCCAAGTCACACCGATAGCAATTATTCAGCAGTTTTACGTGACATCACTTGACAACTGTTTTACTTATTCTCATGCTCTACAAAAAGGGTATATTCATTTATCCAGAAGTATCTCTCACTATACAAAGCGTTTTTAATAAGTACGACGAGCTGAGTTTATAATAATGTGTTTATCTCTCCGTCAAACTAGTCTATAAGTTTTAAAACTATCGAACTACTGTAATATTACCCGCTATCTTTCTGCTCTTATTCCGAATAACTCATATATCTTAAATGTGTTTACTAAACAATTTTTGGGAAATTTACTTTTACTAAGTTTCTTCAGAATCGGTTACTTTCATCATAACTAAAAGTACAATTCTAATTCATAGGTCTATATAGGAAGCTTCCGCTTAACAACGAGTTAACAAATGGACGTTTGCAAGGGTATGCAGACTTTGACTCGGCCGAAGCTAGTCGGGCGTTCTAGTTTTTCTCTTTAATATCTTATCATTCTGTTATTTTCTTAACGTTTATTGGGGAAGGATTTAAGAAACGGAAAAACATGATTAAAAATGAGTCAGTTAAATGAAATAGAGCAAATGAAGTGCTGCTGGCAAATCAAAAATAATCCTATGTAAATCCAAGATAGTTCAAGTGTTTCTTGCTTTAAATTGTTCTTGATAAGAAGGGATAATTTCAGCGACTTCTCTAAATCAACTCCTAGAAGTCAATTTAAACAAAGTGAACAAGTTTAATCTTAAGCTTACTAGAATATTGTATGATTTATCATTGAATGAAATATGCAAATAAAGTAGCAAACAAAAAGCACACCAGTTGTTGCATCGACATGAGTATACCCTGTACCCTTGTGAAGGCGATAAACCAATTGAGCTAAACAAGTTCATTTTGAATTTGACTTGATTCCAGACTGGTCTAGAACCAATATTTGGCATAGTTTTCAAGTTTACGCAATGTTTCCTGCTGCCTCTAACATACCTTTTGGTAATAATTATATACCCTTTTACCATTAGGGTAGAGGGTATCAAAAGCTGGAATCTGGTTAGTGAATAATAATTTTATCTTATTAATGTATTTGGTATTTTTCTAGGTGTAAAACAGCCAACAAAAGAGTGTACAAAAAAATTTATACACATATAAATATATACTAAGAGATTTTAGCGCTTTTAGTTAAACTAATATGTAGATAAGTAAATGTACAAATTCAAAGAACGGATATTAACATAAAATTACTGGAACTGAAACGAAAAACAAATTAAGTTAAGCTCTATACACACATACACGTTATTTTCGAAACTATACTTAACCAGATATTCAGACTATCTTTGAGATTGCCAAATTGAAAACAGAATTTTATTATACATCAACGACAAATGAAATATCTTTAAGCAGTTATTCAGTTATAGGGAAAACATTTCCAGAAACAAACATTACCAGGACAAACAAAGAATTGCTTTGTTTAATATAAAGTTTATAGTACACTCTCTGTATAGTTATTTTTTAAGACGGGATCTACTAGACGCGTTGTTCTTTTAAAACCTTAACAACTTACAACTTCTTCCGGTCGTGCCGAAAGTTTGTATACCCTTGCAGTTCTTGACTATTAATTACACATCGGTAAAAGCAAAATATCAAAAATAAATTGTTTTCTTTTCTATACCCTTACAGAGGGTATTATAAAATTGGTCATATGTTTGTAATGCATAGAAATATACGTTTCCGACCCCATAAAGTATATATATTCTTGATCAGCATCAATAGCCGAGTCGATAGAGACATGTCCGTCTGCCCGTCTGTCTGTTTGTTCGCAGCTTTTTGAACTTAAATTTTAAGCTACGTAGTTGAAACTTGGTAGTTAGCTTTCTTAAAGGTGTAGGTAGATCAAGTATGAAAATCAGTCGGATCGGATTACTATATGATATATCCAATATAGGAACAATAGGGTTCAAATTAAAATTTTTTTTTTCTTTTGGAATATGAATCCAATTCATACCAAATCACTACCCACTAAGTTTGACTCAAATCGGATAATTATTACGCCTACAAATCATATATATGTTTGAGATCGATTCCACTATTTTTTGGAACTTAGTTTGTGGAATTACAGACCATTCTTCAGTTACAGCACTCCGTAACTCGTCCTCCCACCAGCGTAATAACGGCTTTTAAAATTGCACCACATATGCTTAATTGGAATCAAGTCAGGAAAACGTGCTGGCCATTTCAAAAGTTCAATGTCCTTTGATTAAAACCACTGCAAACAGGTGTAGCGGTGCATTATCTTGCTTGGTAAATGGGATCTGTGTCTGGCTGCTGCTTTGTAAAAGTGATCAAAGTGTCATCCAACATGTCGATATAATTTGCCAATGACATCCTTCCGGAAATATTCAAAAAATGAGTCCTGCTGTAAAAAGTAAAACCGACCCAAAACATGATGGAATCACACCCACAGTTTCTTTTTATTAAAATTGGTTTAGATCATTCTAAATCATGCCAATTGTAATTAAAACCATCTGGGCCATCTAAATTAATTTTTTTCCATCCGTAAAAATTAAATTTTTCCAATGCTTGGTCTAAGACATGTGTTTTTTGGCTAAATGCAATTTTGCTACTTTGTGCGCTTTAGCCAGAGGAGGCTCCGACTTCGTATTCCTTCACTTTAGTTGTTTACTGGTTGACAAAATTTGTTGCAACCAACAGGTATATATTGGCAACTGCAAATCTGCATTAATTCAAGATGCAGCGCTATTTGATTTTAAGCAGGAATGAATTATTACCGCTTTATCCCTTGCTAAAATTTTATTATCGTTATTATTTTTTCGATTTTTGTTGTACTTTTTCTGTAAATTTCTCATATTGTCTAGCGGAGACTCTAGTCGATTTAAATGCAAAGCAATTTTGGTGTTAAACATATCGGTATCCTTGTAAGCAAGGATCTTTGCAATATCTGAAGGATTGCGTTTCCCAAATTGAATTTATAGCAAAATTCGGCGAGGTTTGTGTAAATACAATGTACCAAAATCAATGCTACAAAGTCACTGCTTTTAATTGAATTTCGCACTATAATTTGCCAAAACAAAAGGAACTAAAAAACTAACGGTAAAGAAGTTTTGAAGCTTTACACAGATTACGATCCAAAATATGAAAGAAAAATTACGAATACTGGGTATCGTTATCCTAGAACACGATTTATCTAGAAAAAATAGGGTGCCTTCAATTGAATTTCGCAGAGTGTATGTCGAACTAGCTTGAGTAAGCTAAGTGAGGAGGTGGCGTTGTCTGTTTAAGTACATAGATCGGTCGCAATGTGGCTCGATGTTTTGTGGTTCAATTCTCGGTAAAAATTTGTTTGTTTGAGGAATAAGATTGGATATTGGAGCCAGGCGCTTGTGACTGACGCCTATTTTAGTGATTCCTAGAGTTCTGCCTGTCAGCTTGTGGTTATGAATGGGAGATCAAGTGGGTGGTTTCGTTTGAGTCTCCTAATTTGTTGACTATTATCCACGAGGTTAAGTGGCAGATACTTTTCGCCACTTTCTGGTCCTATGCAATAACGGTCGCTCAGTCTTTGAATTTCAGACTTTATAGAAAGGTAGCTCCAGGTCTCTGTGTATGTTCGAGTTTCTAACAAGTCCATGCGAATTATGAATTATGAATCTACGCAGTAGTTTGTTTTGAAATCTTTGAAGAATTTTCATGTTGGATATGGATGCAGTGCCCCACAGGTGAATTCCATACGTCCAAATTGGCTTCAGGATCGTTTTGTAAAGCAAAAGCTTGTTGTTCAGGCTGAGTTGTGACCAAACATCGAGTAGCCAATTCATTTTGTACATTTTTTGCTCTTAATGTGGGCTTCCCAATTAAGTCGTCTGTCTAGTGTGATTCATAGATACATATTTAACTATCTTAATTGTTGGCAGTGGTGTGCCGTGGCAGCTGCATGAATGCATTCTATTCTTAATTCGTCATTTTCGCACCTTATGTATGTAAAATCTTTTTTTGCTTAGGTATGACTTGAAGAAAAGGTAGTATGGAGCTGCAAGTAGAGGTTTCAATTTTTGAAGCAAGCCATGGTGTCAGACGAGGTCAAAACCTGTTTGACATCTGGGAAGACTGATGAGCTGTATTTCCTTTCTTCGAAAGTATTTATTATGACATTGCTCGGGAGTGCCATGGTGCGCTCTGAATCCAAATTGATGAGCAGGTAACACGCAGTCTTCCTCTAGCACCAGCAGCAATCAGGCCAAAAGTATTTTCTCAAACACTTTGGAGAGTATGGCCAGCAGACTGATTGGACGGTAAGAATCCGGGAGGTGGTCAGGTTTTTCAGGCTTCAGTATCATTAGAATCTCCGCGCACTTTCATTGGGATGGAAAATGGTAGAGCCGAATGATGCTGTTAAATATGGTCCTTATGTATGCATATGCACTAAATGGGTGGCCCTTGAGAATTGTTGCATCAATGCCATCATATCCAGGGCTTTTGGTTGTTTTAAGATTTTTCACTTCGCTCTGGATTTCGTCTAGGGATATTAACCGAATTGGTATGTGCATTTTACAGGGTATGTCAAGGAATGCATGGGCATTGGCATTATCTGCTGCACTACAAGTGTTAAACGGAGTGAATGTGTTTTCCAAGTGTTGAGCAAACTCATTATTAGGTTCAGCGTTGTGAAGATATTCTGCTATTGATTAATTTTGAAGATCAAATTGAAGATTCTTAAGCTCCTTGCAAGTCAAGTGGGTTGCGACTGATTTGCCAAACTCTTCGTAGTCGACGTTTTGTCCTTAACAGATTAGACACTTGCTCTGACCAAAAATATTTCTCCGTACTTTTGTAGTCCGCCAGATTATTTCGAGGGGCAGGCGTGCAGATACTCTCAGCTTCCTGTATGTTAGGAGCCAGTCTCTCTACAGCTTCATCTAAATCTTCGCCGGACATTATGGTGACGTTGTGGTTTATTTTTTCCTCCAGCTTAGACTGAAACACTTCAATGTTTGAGTTTCGTTTAAGTAGCCTCGTGATCCTCTTTTGCGTTATGACTGGTATGTTAACACAAACTTTTACAGCGCAGTGGTCTGAGAGGAGATCGAAATCATTTTCAGGGACTACGCTGTTAATATTGATTCCTCGCGTTAGGGCAATGTCTATTATATCAGGGTGCTTTTGGGGATCAGTGGTCCAGTAAGTTGGTTGATTGGGCGAATGAGCGGTCAAATTTAACATGTGAATGCACGGCATTAGGGCAATACCTTTTGGGTTATTCACTCTGGACCCCCTCCTTTGTTTTTACCATTAAGATCTCCATCAAGTAAAAATTTAGGACCAAGTGTTAAAAAAGCCTACCTGAACGATTGGGTGCTTACACGATGTCTAGGCGGTGGATGTAGGATGTAGCTATTACCAGGCTGCCATCTGGAATATCTATGGATATGATGGCAGCTTGCAACCAGGGCAGAAGTATGGGAGCTCGTTCACGGCATTTAATAGATGCTTTAATTTATATTGCTGCACCACCACGAACATTGCCACTCCGATGGTCAGCGTGTATAAAGTGATATCCAGCAACTTAAAAGTGAGATCTTTCAGATCTATCATCTTGGGTATGTGTGGAACTTTTTTGCTCAAGCACATCAGCTAATTTTCTGTAGTTGTCGACACTGGTGACTGCGACACGGACTTGGCCATCTCATCCAGCTTTATAGGCGTATCCATCACAACCAACGACATCAGAAATAAATGACTGCAATTCAGCAATGTTGTCAACGGAAGGAATGAAGAATGGTGGTGGCTTGGGTTGATTTGATGTTTCTTTTTCCTGAGTTGTGGTGGAAGCAATAGGCTGTGTGGAATCTATGGCGAACTAGCAAATCTGTTGGCGGTATTAACCTCATAGTCCATCTTAGTGGGCTTAGACTTCAATTTTCGGATTTCTCCCGGTTCCTACGGAAGGGCGTTGCAATTAGAATCCGTTGACGATGATATTGAGGATGATGATGTAGGATTATTTCTCACGGTTTTCTTTTTGGTCAGTGTTGGGGATGTACCCTTTCGCTTGCAAAGGGTATTTTTGCGACGTAGGCGGCTTCGCTTTCGCGGGGGGCTCTTCTTCGTCACTCATTTCGACGCTGTATGCCTGCTGACGAAATCGACCGCACGCATGCGTTGTATGTTGCGTTTTTATACCCTTGCAAGGGTATATTTATTTTGGTCAGAAGTTTGTCTGGATCAACAGCTTCTCCTCCGAGACTCTTAAAGCTACAGAGCTGCAGGCATTGTATATCTCCGAATCATCCTGATCGGATGACTATATCATATAGCTACCATAGGAACGATCGGTCGAGAATATAGGTAAACATCTATATCTTTGTTGCTTTTCAATCATATATTACTAAGTTTGTTGTTTAAGAATTTAATTTACTTCTCAACATATCCACCCAGTTTTATCAGAATCGGTTAACTTTATCATACAGCTCCCATAGGAACGATCGGTTATGAATATAGTTTTGGAGCAATAACTTGGATGTTTCCATAGCTATTGTTACGAAATTTGGTATTTGGAAGTTTAGTATATATAGCAATGTCTGTACTAATCGGTCAACTATATGCTATAGTTCCCATAGAAAAAATCGGAACAAAAAAATTTTTTGCCCGATTTACTTTTCTTCTCGATCAACGAACATTTAATGTAGGTTTGACTTGTTTTACATGCTTTGTAATGATTTTGTCACATGCAAGGGTATACGAACTTCGGCACGGCCGAATTTAGTCCATCCTACTAGTTTCTAATGCAGATGTCACGCGATTTATTCGACCAATCAGAACGAAGCAATTGCAGTATAGCAATGCGATTGTTAAACCAAAATAAGATAAGTGATACTCTTAGTAGTGCCTACTGCACTCGGAGAGATTTAGATCGCGACTGATTAAAAATGAAGCAAGCAAGTCGTCCCTGCCGACATTGAGTATACCCTGTACCAACTAGTTATATTAAATAAAATAGAATATTCTCGAAATCGCCATCAATTTCATATAAAATTCTCTTTAACATGCAGCAACAGCGAACGCCTGCCGTCTCGCTCACTCTTGCCAGGCAATGTCGCCTTGGCAATTCAGTGAAAAAGTCATATAGGTATACGTGTATATATCTCCGATATTTATTGTCCGATTTCGACAAAACTTGGTCAGGTGGAGCAGTTTGGGTATATAATTAGGTGTCCCAAGTAAGAATACGATATCCTTATATCGTTTTCCCGATTTGCGGCTGCGGAAGTGGGCGTAGCAAAAATTTAAAACAAATTAGATCTGTGTATGCATTAGACGAATGTTCACACCAAATTTAATGGCTCTAGCTCTTAGAGTCTCCGAGATCTAGGTGTTCATACGGACGGACAGACGGACATGTCTCAATCGACTCGGCTGTTGATGCTGATCAAGAATATATATACTTTATTCTGCCTGTTACACACTTTAATATACCCTTTTACCCTATGGGTACAGGGTATAATGAATGAAGAAAATTAAAAATTATAAATTTTATCTCGCTTTCTTCACCCCTTATTGGTGTTTGTACGTTTTAGATTTTTGTTTTACTATTATTCCTATAATGACTTTATTTTATAGTCGTCCGATCGCACCAATTTTTAAACTTGCCAAACTACATCTCTAAAGAACTTATTAAATTAAATTTCAACCACATTCAAAATTAATGTCTTAAAGCTGTGCAGAAACAAACAAAAGGACATGGCCAGATCGACTGGCCGGCTATTGTTGCTGATCAATGGGGTCGGAGACGCTTATTTCTATGCAAGACAAACATCTGATCAATTTCATGTTACACCCTTATATATAAGTCGAGGTGTTTCGATCCAAAATATGTGGTTAGAGTTGATTGGGATGGAAAGGTATACGAAGATATCATGCATAAATGAAGATTTAAATATATATACATACATACATATGTACATATGTATACATCCAATAGGCAACCACAACCATTATTAATTAACGCTTCCCATTTTGTCTCATCCCACAGCATGGTGCTACAAAATCACAACACAGTGGTGGCTCGCTCCACCTTAACGCCAAACAGCAGCAATCAGAATTTCAGTTCCCATCAGCATGGCGGAGCCGTGTCAGGAGCAGCGGGCACAGGACGTATTCCATTAAATGCCGGACCGAATACCCAGCGGCCCATTGTGGATCTGTTGGTGGCTATGGTAGCAGTTCCCGTTCTCATCCTCTGTGCCTTACAGCTAGAGAAGAATCTAAGGGACATGAACAATAGTGAGTCCCGATGGTTGGTGTTTGCATTGGGCATCGTCATGCTGGTAATAAGCGTCATCATCTGTGGCTATGTAACACATCGCATGGGCGTATGCATATGGGCGGGTCCCATTGATGAGGCGGGCAATCGAACGGGCAGCAATTCCGCACTTCCCCATGTAAGTGCATCATTTTGAGATTCATCGCAACAGTTGCTAATTTTAATGGCTAATTTTTTTATATATATAACTAGATCAACTCGCAGAATGATGTGTTGCGAATTGTTGACTCACTACCACCCAGTTATGATAGTGTGGTTAAATTTGAGTTGCCGCCACCGTCATACGACTGCATTGTGATTGATCTGGAGCGGGAGCAGCACAGGGGCAAAACGATCCAGCCACTAGCGTCAACCAAACCGGACCTCGCTCCATTTGCATCTCCCCCAAGTGCCACGTTGCATATTTGAATAAACGAATGTGGTAGGATAGAATAACACGTGGTGAGGTAGAGAGGAGAGAGAATAAAGAGATTTGATGACTGCGCTGGCTATAAATGGAATACCCGTACTTGACCCCTCGACCTGACGTAAATATATCCAAATGTGTATCTAGATGCAATATGCTTACCAATGTACATACATATGTATATAGAGTATATAAAGTTATATAGTCTTTAAGCATTATTGGCATCGTATTTACTTTGATCTTAGTATCCCTAGTATTTTAATTTATAATTGTTTCCCCTCTCCGGTTCTCTCCATATTATTTGAACTAAGTCCATGCAGCTTTATATTCCTTTAGCAAGCATCTAGTCCAAAGTTGTACATAGCCTCAAAAACTAAGTTTGTAATAAAACTAAAATCGAAAACTAAAGAAAAAAAAAACGAAAATTGCCTACATTTTGTATTTACTAGATACAAGAGGAACTTAAGAATTACATATTTGTATAAACTAAGGCTGGACGGAAACTACAGTTACACAGAGCTTACACTCTACATTTAATCTAATGTTTAGATTAGATTCTATTATATTGTACCATATAGAAGATACATTTATTGATTGTAACATCAACAAATTGCAATTGTAAAAAAAAAATGAATTCCTACTAAATATACACATTTATTATCTTCAAATATGTCACTGAGTTTTAAATTCAAAAATCCATTAAAAATTAAATTTTTAATCGAAACCACTTCCTATGTACAGTGGCTCACAGCTTATTTGATACAGTTCCTTTTCAAAAATTGCTGTCCACATAAGTCAAAAACTATAAACAATATCAAAAAACTTTAAATGCCATTTTAAAGGGAATAACTACTACTTTTCAAAAACAAAGGGTTTTTAATCAAAACTAGCTATTCAATAGCCAGAAATTAACAAAACAGAAAAAATATCAATAAAAATACTCACAGCTTATTTGATACAGTCAATGTTAAATGATTAAAGTAAAGCCTTATGCTAATTTTAGTATTTAGTGTGCCTTCCCCCAGCTTTAACAACTACCTGCAGCATGTTTGGCGTGGACTCTACTAATTTTTTGTGTAGCTAGGACTTTTTTTTGACCATTCCCCCAACAAGGCTTTGTTCAGGTCCTCTTTGTTGGAAATTTTGTGTTTCCTGATTCCACTTTTTAAAAATTCTCACAGATTCTCGATGACATTGCAATCTGGAGACTGGGCCGTTCGTGTCATCAGGTGAGGGCAGGTCCAAATGAGCCACGTTTGGATAATCCCGGCCTTGTGCTTGGCGTCATTATTTTGGTAAAACCGGTTATTTTAGCTTATTCTCATTTTTTCCAAAATCTGGACCAAGTTAGCTTTCAAAATTTCAAGGTATTGAATCTTGTACATTATTCCCTTGACAAAAACTATATTCCCCACTCCGGATGCGGACGTTTAAGCCCAAACCATCACCTGGCCATATTTTTGTTTGACTGTCGCTCTGAGGTTGTCCTTGTTAGGCTCTAAAATTGTCTTTCTCCATACATAGGACCAGCGGTCGGGACAGAAAACATTAAATTTTGACTTATCTGAGAATAATACGGTGTTCCAGAAGGAAGAGTCCTTCAAAATATGTTACTTGGCAAATGAAAGTCGGCTTATCTAGTCCTTTTTTTTATGAACGGTTTCTCCCAAGCTACTTGGCCTTTAAAATCATGGTCACGCAGCATACACCGGACAGTTTCAGTGCTTACGGACTTGCATAGTTGGTTGTTAACCCCAGCAGCCAATTTTGGAGCAGATAACTTGGGGATAGCTATAATTTTTCTCACAATATACTGCTCGTCCGACTTGGTAAAACTTTCATTTGGCGCTTTTCTGCCTTATTTTCCACACGGTAATCGTGGTAAACGGGCTCTTTTATAAGCTGGACCGTAGAGGAACTAAAATTGAACAGTTCTGTAGTTTCCCGGACACTCCCTCCCTCATTAAAATTTTGGATGACCGGTTAAAGCTGTTCGAAAGTGACGCGTGGACACATTTCGAAAAATCTATTTTTTTGGTGGACTTAGAGTTGGAAATTTTTAAGCATATATACCAAACATAACAAAAAAATCGCAAGATAAAAACACCTGGTCGTTGGTCATTTTTCTTGCATTGAATTGGCTGTATCAAATAAGCTGTGAGCTCTAAATCGACCATTTATCTGTAATATTTGCAACCTGCGCCAAAAAAATAACTTTTTGGAAATTCCATAACTTAGAACTAGTACTTTAAACATACATCTTCACAACTGCAGTTCAAATTTATTGATAAACCCAATACTTTCGACATAAAATTGATGAGAAATAAAAAAAAGTTACTGTATCAAATAAGCTGTGAGCCACTGTACATATTTGGCCCAAAGATTTTTTACTTGCCATTAATACAACATTGTATATTTAAAGATTAGGCGTGGATAAAGACACACTGAAACTGGCGCTTATTAAAAGTTATACACGTTCATTTGATTTCCTGCAAGAAAAAGTTTTGATCTTAATTCAGGATATCTGAACGTATGTTTACGCTTAATCGAATATTAATTTTTGAGCTTTATGGACAAAACCAGAAATATGAATAAACTCAATATCGAAGAGATTCTACTAACTTCGTGAATCCAGCTGACCACCACATTTTTTAGTCCAAATTATAGATCCAACAATAATTAATTCAATTATAAAAATTTAGTTAAACAAAAACCTTTTTCCAAGCTATCCGTAACAAAGTAACATATAGCAATAAATATATATATATAAGTTTACATGCACCACCATTTTCCGCCCTTAAATTAGTTCGAATTTGACTTGCTATCCCAATCAAACTTGACAATAGTATAGATATACATATATAAATAAATATGCATTCCACCAATAAAGTTCGTTCAGTCATGGCAACTTCTCGATAGTTACTACATTGTTGGATGTATTAGTTCATCTTTTTATTAGTTGAGAACTGCAAATTTTGATTTCAAATTTTTGTGAAAAAAAAACAACTTTTCCTCCTTAGAGCAGCGATGGAATAAAACAAACTGGTTTTGTATTATTATTAATTTTTTAATTCAACTAAAAAAACCCTTTAAGTTATACACAATTTACAATTTTTGTTTTTTCAAATATCACTAGAATTTAGTTTTTACCATTTATAGTTTTTACTCACAATGAAAAATTTTCTTTAACTTTGAATACATACTATAGTCGATTTTCTTGTTTGTTGGACAATACATCGAAAAGAATCTGCGGGTATGTTTACACTTACTCGTACGTACATACAGATAGATAATCCACATAAATACGTAGGTGATATTGATAAAGTAAACATGATTTGACCAATTTGTAGTGCCGGTTTTTTTTTGTTGTATTTTTTTTTCATATTCTTTTTTTCTGCATTTCCGCTTTTTTGTTATTTATTCCGCTGGCCGCCATCATCGTCTTCAGTAAGGATTGGATCGAATCGGATCGGATGTGGTTGGGTAAACTCAGATATTATCTGATTGGATCTAATGAACATATGTGAGAAATTTTGAAATATAGAAAAAGAAGACTGCAGAACCTTTTTTTGTCTGAACCGACAAATTAATTCACTTTTAACTAGCCAAAAATTCTGGCATAAATAATTTCCTAATTCTTTTTCTGTTGCCGAAATCGATTTTCATATGCTTCACTAACTAAATTTAGAAACAACAAACTAGATGACTGTCCTACGAAAAATACGCGAAAATATATAATATATATATTATATGTATATACACATATAAAAAAAAAACAAATATAACAATATGCGCCTGTTAATATATATAAGAAGTCTTCGGGTGAAAAAGAGAGATATTTTGACTATGGATGGGGTTTTAACGAATATTTATATACATCAAGTTGCTATTTTGTTCGTAGTTCTTTGAAAGTAACAAAACAAAACTTCGTTAAGGGGAAGGATAGATAGAGAAGGGATAAATGATAGATGGACTTGGCCTGCTCATTTAAAGGGTTAAAAAAAAATTAACAACCTAGACATATCTGTGGTATTTTGTATATTATATATATGAATATAACTAGGGAGTGCCGATTGCATTTGACTACTCAAGATATTAACAAGTGTCTTTTTCTAATGTTACCTCGAAAAAATTAAGAATAGGAAAGAATAATCAGTTAATTAATAAGAAAAACCATGAGATTATTATAAATATAAATAGTCTGGGGAAAAGGGAGCTTAGCAGAAGGGAATAAATGGATAAAGGGATGGGAAGAGGTGAGGCTGAGAGAGGGGGTCAGTACAAAGAATTGAATTCATGGTTTGGCTTGGGTGCGGATGAAAGTGGTTGTGTTGTAGAGATGGCGCTGTTACCATTGGGAGGGGATAATAAGTAAAATGCTTAGACGTATAAATTTGCTCTCCTAATGTTAGTATGTAATAATCACATTGACCGTCGTCTCTGTCGCCATTGCTATCACTATGCTTCTGCTTCCTTCCATTCTACATCTGCTCTTATGAATATGATCCAACTTCTCCTTCTGCTCCTGCTCCATTGTACGTAGCTGCAGCATTTCTCCTGCGGACTACATGTGATGCCATTGCGTCACCGGTACATTCGGATTATCATTGAGTCGTGCAATCTCCTCATGCAGATTGTGGCCCAGCCATTGCAGAAATATGCGATCATATGCAGCCTTGCACAAACGCAACGGATTGCCTCTGCGCAACATCTGATCCGTCTCGCCATATTCATCCAAATATGGTGGCTGAACTAAGCAGCCCTTGCCCCTGCCAAGATACACTACTTGACAATCCCGGATGCGGAGAAAGATGCCCACTTCAGCACCACAATTGTGCGCATGATGTGTGCATGCTCCAACCTGCATTTTGCCCAATTCTGGTTGACAGCAGTACGATTGCCCGCAGAGAACAGCTCCACATATTAAGCACATGGTTGGCGCCTTCATCTCTTCTCGCTCATTATTTGGGCAGAAGATATCCGAAACACTATTGATGAGATCGCTATAGTCGTCATAGAGTGGCACGAGCCTAGGGAAAGGACGCAAGCAGGGCACCACTTTCAGGGTTGAAGCGGCTTCCTGTTGTTCCAGTTGGCTAACCACATCTGGATGCGAGGCGAAGTTATGCATCAGAGTTGCATAAGTTGTCTCCATATCAAAGTACACGCCTAATTGGGCATCCAGACCCAGATATTGGCACATCAAATCAAATCGATCCGGTTGGACAGTGGGAAACGTTTCAGGAAAATCAACATCTGTCATACAGCGATAGAACAGACAGGCGCACCGCAGGAATGAGCCCATTTGACGTCGGATATTTGCTAACATCAATGCTAAATGTTGCATCTCGCATGGTATTATAACATTGGGCTGTTCGTGTTGCTGCGCTCCTGCAGACAGCAAGGACTCCTTTTGTTGCTGCTCCTTCTCCAACTGACGTTGTCGTACACGCGCTGGTATATTATAGCTGCGATAGAATGCAACCATATTTTCTTGAATTTTGCATGGCAATTGCTCAACATAGGCCAACTGCTCTAGATGTTCGTGTTCATCCTTTTTTCGCTCCTTTTCTTTTTCATAATCAAAACAAATTGCAGCCTTTGTTAAATTAGCCAGGAAAAACGTCTGTAGTATGAAGAAATCGAACATACTGCCGCTTGGTATAACAGACTTGGTAACTAAAAATCAAAACGATATACAAAGAAATAAATTAGAAATTATCTCATAATATATGTATTATCGTTAAGTATCAATGTCTAGCAAATTGTTACATATTTAAGTTGAAAATGCCAATGCTGCATGAACTCTTAATCCTTAAAATATTACTCTCATATTAAATGTATATATCAATATTAGTGAATAAATGAATGAATGAATGAATGAATTAGAAATTGCAATTTTAAGTATGTATGTGGAGTGTGTTCTATTCGCAATTTGAGTAAAAGTTATTATAGAATAAAGAATTAAAGTTTATCTCTTCTAATAAACAAAAAGGAATTCCTGCGATGTTTTGTTTCATATTTTAACAATTTTCTATAATTAAATGCTACAAGAATACTATTTCAATTAAATATGTTTCATTTGATGTTTTCACATTTTCAAGCAGATCTCTATTATATACTCAAAAAACATTAAACAATTATATTGTTCATTTTATAATAAAAAAAAAAAAAAAACTATATGTTTGGCAGCAAAAAAATTCAGACGGTTTGTAATCTCGTAAGAGACTGAGAAGAACTGGATTAACTATCTTATGGAACCTTATATGAATTAATTTCATAATGTGATTTCTTATATCACCTACCTTTACTTAAACATTAACCCATCTGAGAGTATTTTTATAGCTAGCCTAGACCCTTTGTCCCTATAAGCTTCATCTTAAATATTGTTTTGTGTTTTGGATAACTTACCGTTTTCGGCCACCATCAAAAATGGGACAACAAAATTACACGTGACCATCATGGGGAAGCAATCCCACTCCAGCACACTCGTACCTTTCTGATTGAAGATTGTATCGAGCAGCTTTGCGCCTACCTCCTCCTTTATTTGGATCTGCGACAGGTGAGACGAGTAGAGAGCACAGGCGCGTACCAAATTGCTGACACAGCTCTGATGCCGCATTGGAAGCTCCGCCTTCAGTGGCTTCTGTACGGCATACAAATAGACCTCTAAAGATTGCAGAGTATAACTGCAAGTATCCCATAGCATAGAAACGCTGGTCGTGTCAGCATTATCACTGCCTGCTGGTGGAGAGTCACGATGATTTGCCAATTGACTCTGCATGGCATTGCGTAACGCCTTGTTGAAGGCCGACATGACCTCCGACCAATTCTCATGGAGTTGTGGCTTAGCGATAATTTGAATGCTTCTCTCGAACTGCCCCAAGTCAGCAATCACATTTGATTTGCGGAGAATGAGATTACAGCTGGGGTAAGATCGCATATCTTCATAGCGTAAAAGATTCAGCTCCGCAGCCAAAGTGCGCATGATTTCAACAAAGCAATCTAACGGAATAAAACTCTCTTGTGACGGGGTCACTACTGGGGGTGGCGAAAACTTGGACAATCCTTCGTTTACAGGAAGCACAGTATTACTTAGCGTCCGGCAGTATGGGCAATGGAACTCTACATTGTGCGCCTGGGTCAAGGCCACCCGGTTGCGGTGTGGACGACGTTGCTCCTTCGATTCCTCGTTGCTGTAGTATTCCTGCCAGCAACTATAGTGCATTACATGACCACAGCAGCTCACATGTAGTGCCGAATCGGGTTGATTTCGATTTGAAATAGTTAGAATAACCCGGGATGTCTGGACGAAAGCCGAACTCACCAACGGTGGACCGGTGGTAGTAATACTGCAATCCTCAAAGCAAAGTATACACTTAAATGTACTTTGTCCGGCCTGGTAATAGCTGCGATTCAGACCTAGACATGACTGCGACTCGACTACAAGCGCAGCTGCCCCTTGCTCTGATAGAGTGCTACCGCTGCATTCACTTGGTATATCATCCCATTCCATGTCACCTCCAGCTGCTCCAACTTCAGAAGCTTTGCTACCCGTCATAGTGTCATCTGAAGCTTTTTCAGTGTTGGCAAACATCTCGGCATTGTGCTTCATGAACAACTTTTGGGCGCTTTGCATTTGCGCCATTATTTTGGCTCGTCGCTCAGCTGCAAGCCGGGCGCGTGCCTCCTTCTCGACTCGTGCTTGCTCCTCGGAAGTGCGAGGTTGCTCATCTTTAGCAGCTTGCTTGGAACCACTGGGACCAGCTGCTCCTGCACTTGAACTGCTTGGAGCTTGCTTGACCTGCAGTTCCTTAAAACGTTTTATGGTCCAAAGGACAAAATCTCGGTGGGCCTCCAACTAGAACAGGACGTCAAAAATTTAAAATATTATACAGTGACTACAAATGGACATCACCGCGAATTAAACTCACCCGTTGACAGCGAGCCAGTTCTTCAAGCTTATCTAGGATGGCAAATTTCTGGGAACGCTCATAAAAACTAAGGAACGGATAATTTTCGCTCAACTCTTCCTGAATGGCAAAGCCAAGCAGATGTAAAATCTGTTAACAAGAATTAAAATAAAAGTTATTATCAGAGGGGTTGCGGGTTCTCTTTTTCGAGCATTCGTCATTTGTTTACCTCCCTCACCCCTTTTTACAGAGCGGACTACTATAATGCTATCGAAATTATACATTTAGGCGATAAACATTGATTGAAAGGAGTAAGCGAGTAAGCAAACATTGAACATTTTTTAAATTTCAACAATGACCTATTAATAAGTTGGTATGCTGATAAGGATTAGTAAGATTAATGCTGGAATTACTAGAATATCTACGAAAAAGTACTTGTAACAGCAACGGACTGGCAAATTGATATATAGCGAATCGGACTACGATAAATGTATCTCAAACACAATCAAAATGATTAAAACAATCAATTATTATGTGGAATTTTTGCATTGAGGATCATATGGAACTAAACTTACCTTCTGCAAATGGCTTTCTGTAAAGGAACGACTGCAAGCATCCAGGGCTCGATCCATGACTAGTTTGCAAATGTTAAGGAAAACATTACACTGCAAAATGTTGGCCATGGAGCTGCAAATGATTAATAACATACTTAAAAATATTCTGCGTTAGGAATGAAGCATATATCAGATATCTTACGTAAAAGCCGGTGTCAATTGGGGAAGCATGGGTGGAGGACAGCAGACCAGTTGATTTTTAGCTTTACGGCGCTCCCGCTGAAGCTCCTCAGCTTTAGACTTGTCTTCTTTAGTGTAATGATAAAAATACACATTGAACTCTTCGTAAAAGTTCTCCTTAAGCTCGTAGACACCCTTACTATCCACTCCAACTGGTTTTTTAAATGTGGCCACCGTCCTGATAACATCTTCGAAAATGCTATCAATGTTGCCGCTATTGGTATCCGGTAGGGCTCGACTCAGCTCCGAATGGGAATATGATTTGGTGCAGAGCAGCTGAATGATTTCTTTACGCATGCGATCCTCTTCGCTAACCAAAGACACACCGGGCATCCAGCGCTCGCCGATGATCACAATCAACAGCTCCAGGAACTCATCGATCATAGATAACTGGCGCATAAATTCATCATCTAGTGTTGATTCGGCCAGAGCAGACTCATAGATAGGCTGGGCCCAAGGTATCAAATTGAATTTGTTAAGCACATGGATAAGGAACTCATTGCTCTCCATAAGTGATGCTCCAATCTGCAAGCACACAATGTCTCTATCCAGCATTTCAACGCGGCAGCGCACATTGCGATAAAAATAGAGCTGATGGAGCAGGGAATAGCCATTGCGACGCCACATTCCGGCGGCCACCTGAGCAATCATGGCATGAGTGCAGAGCACAGGTTCAATAATCTCCCGGGGCGTCAGTTTAATATTTAGGGCCTCAGTTTCGGCCAACAGACTATCGTAGCTCATGTCATGAGCCCCCAAATGCAAATAGATTCCCGCATAGAACCGCGACAATGGCAAATGGATCGAAACTGGGCGTATGGACACATCATACATCAAGCAACTAGCTGAATAATCGGCCACACTCTTTGGTTCTATCTTTTCACTGCCCACAATGAAATTATTATTGACTAGAGCACGCACTGTCATCTTATAGAGCTTGCGCAACAACTTCACATCACTGGCCGCCCATTCGATAACTTGTGATATGGTTGTGGCCAATTTGATGTGCAAGTTGAAAGCACATTCCCATTCAGGCTCATAGTCCATATGCTGGCCAGTTTGTCGAGTAATTGATTCCATACCTTGCATTACATTTAGGACGCGAATTAAAGCCTTGCACCCTTAAAAGAAAACCAAAAATCTAATTAGATTAACCCTTGTTTAAACAAAAAACATATTGATATACGCATAAATATATATTTTTAAACAGTATTAAAAACTTTTTTGGACCTGTACCTTGCAGTTCTCACCTATTCAATTACATTTCCCATCAGAAATTGAAAAAGAAACAAACCAAGTTGGAGCATTCCTAGTGGACCTCTTTTTATAGTTGTCCAATCTGAACGAAATATAGTGGTAAGATGCAGACTTGGATAAACTTGATGACGTCGTGTTAAGTTTTGATATCTTTATATTTTTTCAGTATAAACACTTTATTTTGCCCCCGATCGTCCCTTTGGGAGCTATATCATATAGTAGTCTGATCGGACCAATTCAAAAATTTAGGTTACCTACATGTCAGAAAATCTTAACTACCAAGTTAAAAATATAGATTTAAAATCAGCAAGACAGAAGTCAGTACGAAGAAGGCCAAACAAACGGACGGAAATAACTAGATCGATCTGTATGAACATCTAACATTCATAAATTAAAGAGACCTTAAAGATGCAAATTGTTTGCTATCTTATTTCTATGTTTGGGAAAGAGACTGGAAAAGACCTAACCTCGGGTACTCTCACCAATTTCTGTATTTGTAAACTTTGTCAAAACGCAATGTATGTAATACAATGTATCTCAATAAAACCCATCGGACGTCTATATACAGATAACGAATTTAAGAAAAAAAAACTTGTTTGTCTGTAAGAGATTATATAACCGCTATATACCCTGTACCCATAGGGTAAAAGGGTATATTAAAGTCGCCAAAACGTATGTAACAGGCAGAAATAAACATTTCTGACCCCATAAAGTATATATGTATATTCTTGATCAGCATCACTAGCCGAGTCGTTTGAGACATGTCCGTCTGTCCGTCTGAACATCGAGATCTTGGAGACTACAAGAGCTAGAGGTACCAAATTTGGTTTCAAGATCCGTCTAGTGTGTACACAGATCAAGTTTGTTTCAAATTTAAGCCACGCCCACTTCCGCCCCCGCAACGTGGAAAAGCGAATTACTATAGCTGTATTAAAGATATCGTATTCTTACTTGGCACACATACTTATATGGCCAAATTACACCACCTGACCAACTTTTATTCATCGGACAATAAACATCAGAGATATGCCTATATGCGTTTTGTACTGAACTGCCAAGGCGGCATTGGCTGGCAAGTGTGAGCGAGATAGCATGCGTTCGCCGTCGCTGCGTGTTAAAGGGAATTTTGTACTAAATTGATGGCGATCTCGTGGGTGTTCGACTTTATTTTATACAACAAGTTGGTACAGGGTATACTCAATGTCGGCAGGGACGACTTGCTTGCTTCATTTTATTTTTTGATTTGTTTCGTTTTGTAATTTATATTAAGACTTACCTTCTAAAAACCCGCTACGCAACTCATTGCTCATAACATCCGGTTTCAGGCTGAGTAAATAACGCAGATCATACAATATATAGTTGGCCCTCTTAAAGAACGCCATACTAGCTATATTCTTGCTAAAGTGCAAAGTTCGATTATGTATAAATTTCTCGATGGCCACATGATAAAAGGTATGCAGCAGCTTATCAAATATACCCTCACGGGCAATCAAATGGTGTGCAATACTTGGCACGGTAAACAGCTGCACACTCAGCGATACAATCGAAAAGGAATGATCGTGATCATCGCTAATGAAGTCCTCTACAATGGTGGCATATCTGCGTGAGAATTCTTGGGCCAGGACCATTTTGTTTTCATATTCCATCAGCATCCCACTGATTAGCAATCGATGCCAGCAAGTTCGTGCCGTTTTCCACAATTTCACATCGTACTCCAGGATGTGTCGGATGCAGAAGGGTTCAGACTTTTTCTGCACCAAAGTGGCAAATATTTTCCGAAAGAGATAGTGCCGTACAAGGAACTCCTGGAACCAGGTCAACAATTGAAGCGCAAACTGTTGACAAGCCACAGAATTGATGTGCAGTACTGAGGTACGCAGGGATTGGCTGTTACGTTGGTTAGTGAGCAAACCGCTTGGCGGTATCATTTGATTCTCTATCGCAGTCTTCAGATCGTTACATTCCTTGAATGTGTCACATTTAACAACAGCCCGACCCTCACGATCAATGGCCGCCACAATTTCCACGGCGTCTTTTTGTCGGCATTTAGCAATCTTTGTTAGTGTCTGTATCACTTGTTCGAATGTGTGGGATTCATCGTTATACAGCACCGTGCAAAATTGCGACCCGTCCACTAGTTCGCCATCCAAGCACTGCAAGCTGGCATTTGGCTCTATTTCCAGATAGTTGACGCAAAACGATAAAATGGCACTAAAACAGATCTCACAGCGCTCTATAACCGCAGAATTGAGAATCTTGCTCTCTAGTGGATTCTGACGATTGGCCTGTAAGGACATTAATAAATCATTTGTCGTGGGTATAAAATTGTTTATATTTAAGATTATATTATGCTTACTAAATGAAGCTGACAATATTGATCCTTCTTCCAAGCCTCATCATCGCCACAATCACAGCAGCCCCCGCCGCCGGATGTGGACATCTTGTACTTGTGAAAACGATGCGCCGATTGCTTAAAGCAACTAACACACAACACACAAGTTGGATCCACACCGCACTCGCGGCAACTGTATGTGGGTTCACCATTCTTGAAGACCTTGCCACAAACGGTGGATGTATTACCCTCGAGACGCAATTTTTCCAAAGCTGCGTCAGGATTTTCGCTCAATATGAACTCCAGCATGAAATCGATTATCTCCTCCTTGGCCTGTGCCTCCCTGAACATACATTTTACTGAAAATCAAAAACAAAACAAAAAAAAAACAAAAAAAAATGCAGTTATAATGAGACAGTAATTGAAGAATTATATTAAATTCTATATACGATTGCTATAAGATCTGATTAATCGTTCATTACGTACTATAAATACTACTACTTAGTAACTGTCAGCAAACTACAAAAGCTTTTCTATTGCATGTTTCTGTTTTTGTACTTTTCTTATGTTTTTGTTGTTTGTTTGATTTGTTTCGTTTTGTTTCGATTTCACTTACATGACCCGTGGGTCAATTCCCATTTGCTTTCCTGCAAACGTTTGATCTCTTGCAAAAGATTCATATTCTTGGCGCTCAAGTTGAGCAGCTCCTCGAAGGGCAAGTAGATAGAATTCATTGTACTTTCATCATCCTCATCATCATCATAATAATTGCCCCAATCGGACTCCCCACTACCAACGGCATTTTCCTTGCAAATGCATCTCACGTCCACGTAAGTAAAATAATAAAGAATGAAAATGAATGAAGAAGATATGAATGAGAATATGTCGGTGAGACAAGCACAGGCTGGTTAAAGTGGTTATATTGGTTAGGAGGACAATGGGGAAAATGCGCAGATGAAGAAGATGAGAAAATAGTTGGTATAATCAAATTAATCCGACTCTAAAAGCTATAGTCTGCTTTATTCCAAACTAGTTGGCTACTGTTCGATATGTTGGTAATACATTTGTCCAGCAGTATCGGACCACTAACCATACAGCTCCCACAGACAAAACACGTGTTTTATTGTTAATGCGTTTCCCATAGAACTCTAACTGATATAGTTTATGCTACTACTCCCCCATGGACACAGCCAGGTATTAAACATAGTTTCCTTAATGTTGCAATCCAAATAATTACAATACTCAAAAAAATCATTTGAATACTTCGATTATTTCGCCTATATAATGCATTTAGCAGCAGTTTTCGTGAATGTTCTTCACAATTGGTTGGTTGCTGCACCCTCCCCCCTTATTTTTAATCCTGACTATGTCCTTGTCCCCTCACCTTTGAAATTATCGGCTAAAACGGTGGTCTGTCGGAGAAAGAGAATTTATTTTATGAAAAAGAGATTTGAAACAAATTTTTCATCTATTTAATGGGCACGGGGTTACTATCGGCAAAATTACACAAAATTTTCATGTACACTTTTTGTATATAAAGTTTTTGGTAATTCTTTTATTATTTCCAATATAAATACAAATTCATTTTTGATAATAGATTGAATAATTATGTACAGAAAAAATCCGCTTCGATGCCCAATTATTTATTAAGACAGAAATTAAAGCAGATCTGACGCACAAATAATTTTGGAAAACTTTATTATGTGTTATCTCTTACCACAATACCGTTTATATGTTGGCCATTGGCCGAATGAAATGGAATGAAAATAACCACAATTTGAATACCAAATTCAAATTGACTTAGAAAAACGTTCAGCAAAACTATTCAGGAATTTAGTGATAGATTTAAGCGAAAAAATACTAGGCTTAATCCATTATACCACACAAACATGAAATATATAAATAAATGGCAATAAAGTTTGATATATGAATGAAAAATTTATCTGCCTGGTTTGGTATGGGTTTTTTTGGCTTTTATAAAATAAGCTATACAAGAAGCTATTCGCTAGATCCGCCACTGCTCACGTCTAACTGTTATAATTGTGCATGCTTATTGTACTTATTATTATTGACATTGATAGATGGTACTTAATAGAATAAATCAAAATGATTATCTATCTAAGTCGAATCGATGGACTTATTCACTACACTATTTTGATACTACATATTTCCATTATATGGTCCATACACATATGGGGATCCACTGGCTCTAACAGCTTAACAATAATATCGAAAAATAATCCTGTTTCATATTTAATGTTTTTATTATATTGGTGTACTTACGAGTTGATATCTGTGGTGATGAATCTGCAAAAAATTAGACGGTGAAAGAGATAGAATAAAAAAAATTATTAGATATGTAAAATCGAGAACAAAGAAACATACTCGGAATATCAAAAATTTGTACAATAAGGTTAAACAGGAATAAAAAAATAAAGGAAGCCCTGACTACTAATATTAACAAAATAATCTCTCTTTATGTTTTTTTATGAACAATAAATATTGTAAGGAAGGGTTACACCAAGAAACTCCAAACAAACTTACGAAACAGGTAAAACTTGCAAAAATATAATTTTCAAAAATTCCGATTCTGCCGGAATACCAATTCAAACAGGAAAGCTTTAATGTTCCCTATGCAGTTAAGTTAGCAAGTCTTTATATTTCATTTACTTAAACTGAATCGACTTAAACTTTATCAAGTAAAGTATATCAAATATTTCCTCTCATATATAATTAGTGTCAAAAATCCTTTGAAAAATAGAAGATCGCAGGAGCGGAATAATATTAACTAATATACCAAAATGCAACTGTTTTAGTATTATTGCTTTATTTAAAAAGGCATTCATTCATTTTGCTTGCTTCAGCACCGAAAAAAAACTTAGAAAATTTTGGTGAGAGGGTTTCTTATCCGTTCTTGTAAATAGTCAAATATTATGCAATTTTACTTCACATTTAGTTTCATTCCATGTCAACATAATATTGACTTTGTTTCGAGATGTACTTAGTACTTTTATTTATATTTAGAAAATACAAAATGCTGATCTCAAGCCTATTAATTCCAACTTTGTTCGGACGACTTTATAAGGGACAAAGAATCAATCAAAGGATCTAGCTAAAACGGATATAAATACCTACTGCATTAAATCTGCTTGTGACACATTTGCTATCAGTAAGTCTTTGTCGCTTTTAGTTTTTTTTTTTGAGTTTGAAAATACTGATTTATAGAGGAATTCCCTACTTTATTTCTGGAAATCTTGTTAAGAACTGCCAACTCATAAGAATAATATTTTAGTCTATTGGACACACATGAGCATTAAAAAACTATACTACGTCGCGAATTCCATATGCGTAGATGAAAACTATGAACGGATGCCCAGCATTAACCATCGCTAAAATTTTTATATACGTATGCAATTCTTTATACTTTTATACTTAAGGCTACACCCCACGACTGCTGCTGTTTCGAGAAACGTCGGCTAGATTTTGAGGTCAAATAACAAAGACATCACTGGAATAAAATGATTTTTAAAGACCTTATTAAAAAAATAAACATATACACATGAGTGTATATGTATATTTTCTTGAAAAATCAGTGAATTGTCAAGCTGCCCTCGTGCATGTATAAATATGTATGTTTGTAGCACCCATCCGCCCCTGCGTCAGCGGTGTAAGGCGCAATATATTGAAACAAAGAACATTTCTCTTACGACTGCAAGTCAAAATACTCCCACATATCCTCTGAAAAAAAAATACAAAACCTGTTTAAAAACTATTTTGGTTACAATTGAAAGCAAAAATAAACGATTTGTCCACCACAATAATGTTCCGATATGCATATTGTTATATGTATGTATATATGTACATACATATAATACATATATACAAATCAACAAGATAACCAAATAATAAAGGTTTTGAACCACATAGGTAACAACCCGGTGAGATTTTAAGTGGCAACGAATTATAGCGATCGTTCATATAATCAGCCAATTCTGATGATCAGGATTTTTCCGGGATATACAATGCCTAAATGGGTAATACACACGCCTTTTTCTATTTTTATATCTACTTTGTATACACATTGTAGCGAACTGCCGCAACGTTTAATGGAACTTTGTTTATTAAACTTTCATTCAAAATTTTGCTTTGTTTCTCCGCTTTTTTTACCCCGTACCCAAAATAGGATAAAAGGGTAAAGTCGCTAATATGTATGAAACAGGCAGAAAAAGCATTTCCGACCCCATTAAGTATATACATTCTTGATCAACACCAACGGCCGAGTCTGTCCGTCAGTCCGTCTGTCTGTATGAACACTCAGATCACTGACACTAAACGAGCTAGTTGATACAGGGTATACTTTATGTCGGCAGGGACAACTTGTGCTTGCTACACTTTTTTTTTAATTGAAAAAAAATATTTTAGTCCTTTTCAAGATCTAGATAAACTTTCAATCGATCGATTCTGCAACCCACAATAAATAAATTTCCAATCGAAACCTAAAACTAAAAAAAAATACTCTCCAGACATCATTAAAAGCTGACTGATTGAAATATCACGGTATCAACAAATGATAGAATATTAAATTTTAAAACAAAATTACAGGCAGACAAAGATGTTAAGGCTTTTGGTTTTCAAAACTGTTTCGTAGCAGATTACTAAAAATGTTTTTTATTTTACTTGTTTCGTCGTTTTGGTCATATGGAAGGTTATCCTAATTTGGAATTAATGTGATTTTTTTCCGTTTCTGATTTTCACTCTCGCTTTTTATAGTTTAAACGAAAATAATTAGTTGCAAGTTGGTACTAGGTGGCTAAGTGGGATTCGTTTACAAAAAATTTAATAGGAATTAAGAAACATTCAAAATTTGAAAACTCAGATAAATTATATGGTGTATACATATATGCCAACTGGTTGTTCCGCAGATTTCGAACAATAGGGTGTGAGGCAATTAAAAATATAGGTGCTCGATCGTCCGGACTCGAGAAAATCATTATAATTAAGAAGTACAATGAAATGTCTGTGTAAGTCAGTGATGCCAACTCTTTTGGGCCTATAAAGGCTATATTAACATTTCAAAAAAGCTAGAAAAAGCTGAAAAATTATAAAAAAGTCCAGATAAAATTTTGATTACGATTTTCACACTGACATCTTTGTACTTTCGTCAATCATTAAACTGAATTTTATTTGGCATCACCAATATCATCTTGAAACTGCTGTAAAAAGCATGGTTCCAATTCATTTGGTGTACATTGTTGGTGCACTTCGTTCTGTGAACAAGGTTGTTATTGCCATCTGTAAATTTATTTGAACATAATTCACCCAAATGATCGATAGGCTTATTTGCCGAATGGGTAGCAACATATGTACATATAAACAAAAATGCCGCATTTTGTTGCCGTGTTTTTGTTGATGCTAAAGCAAAAGCAACATTATTGTTTGATTGTTTAAAACAATTCGATCGCAGCAGCTTAGCAACAATGCTGGATTTAAGTATGTATTTCGCAATACCATTTTCTTCCATCATTTGCATCAATTGCTAACCAGTCCTTCAATAATAAATCACGCATCTAAGAGTCTGCACCCAAAAAGCAGTTTTTTGTCATTTTTGGCATTTTTTTCACTTTCTGCAGACTTAATACAATTTGTGATTCACAAATTTGAAATTTCACAAGATGCGAAATACTTTGATAGTGGCGAAAAGTTGTACGATTGCTATATCGATTACAATTATTAAAACTGGTATCAATTAAAAGTGATGGTAGTTGCAATATGAAAAGGTTAGTATAAACTTCCTGCCACCCGCTACTTTAGAAACTTCCGAACTGAACTGGCAGTAAAAAAGCTAAATTGGTAACACTGGTGTAAATATGTCTAATTCGGTATGTTTGGTTCTCCCAAACACACACACACACACACACACACGAAGAAACAGGCATGTCTATGCGTAATGCTGAGAAAGACAGAGAGAGCGCGAGAGAGGCAGAAACAAGGAGAGGGAGCCACAATGGATCACATCAGAAGATTGCAAGTTGAATAAACCAAAAATATATATAAAAAAGTATTTTTAATATGCCTTTGACTTTCAGTATGAACGTTCAAATGATTGATCAATCATCTTATATTGAAAATAACTAGACCTTAAGAGAGACGAAACATACATGATGAATACAAAGTGAATTAATTGGCACTTGGAGTTCTCAGTCATTTAAGCTTTTAGTTTTGTCTTTTATGTTATAATAACATTTAAATGTTGTTTGGTAATTTCTTATGAAAATATACTATATATTTTATGGTTTATTTCGACCCAAAACAATTTTGAAAACACATTAGTTATTGGTGAAATACCGCCTTAAAGATGAATTTAAGCCAAATTTTTGCTTGTACAAATAATTGTTAGACATACTGTAGGTATGTACGTGTTACTTTTAATCTACATATATAGAGTAAGAGAGTTCCGATTTGAGAACGTTAAGCATAGAAACTAAAGTATGTATATAATGTTGGACTACAAATGACAACTACAACTGTAAATTTTATATTCTATAAAAAGTTTATTTTTGTTGGTAACATTTTTGTCTGATCCATTCGGTTAAAATATACATACACTAGCTAGAAAAACTATCCGTACATGCAAATATCGTATAGAAAAATCGAGTTGTCGTGAGGAAATAAAACAGACAATTTTTGTAAATCCCACGATACTTCTAATTCTAGTAATAGGTGGCAACATTGTCAGTTAAAAAAAAGTTTCCGTACGCATGGAAAAAGGGACATCCGTCGCTATCAGCTGACACATATTGACTCATTAACAGTTGTGTTTTAGTTTCTGGTATATTTTGCTTATTAAAGCGCACATTTTGATGAATTGTTTTCTTTTCATGGCGTACGGATAGTTTTTCTGGCAAGTGTACATATGCACAACTTCCACTCTCTCTCTCTCTCTCACGAGCACTCCTATCTGTCTCTCTCTCTTTCGCTTAAAGCTTTAATAATAAAGTTCTAACGGAATGTAATGCAAACAAGTTTTCTTATTGTTGTTTCAGAGTATGTGTGTTATGCATAATGGATAAAACAGCTGAGTCTAAGCTGATTGAAAAAAAAAAACAGCAACAACAAAACATATTCAAGTGACTACATAAATTGCATTTAGTTGCTATTTACCTGTTTCCATTTCATATTTAAATTCGAAAAACTTTGGCGCTTCCTTTTTAAAGAATTCGAATATGACGGCGGGATCCAATGTGCCAGCCTGCCATTTTAGCCGCCACTCTTTTAGGAGTGAACTGCATTCGAGCAGGGGTGGGGCAACAACATTATCATCCATATCGTACCGATCCATAATGTGGATACTGAATGAAGGTTTTTGCGACACTTTTCAATAACTTCACGTTGACTTCAGAGATGCCTGAATAATAAACGGGTCTTTCTCCTCTCTCTATTTAATTCCTCTCCCTCTCTCAATCTCTCTGTTGCTTGTTGTCCTTTGCTGCTTGTTGTTATTGCTGTATTTGTAGAGTTTTGTGGTATTTGTTGCTATCCTTTTCTATCTCGTACTACTACTACACTCGGACTCCCTCACTCTCTCTCTCGCTCGCAATATTACTTTCCCCTTTAATTTAAATTAAAAAAAAAAAAAAGAAAGAAAAAACCAAAATAGTAAAACCACCAAATTAACCAAAAGAAAACAACAAAATTTTGAACAAATTTGAATTTGGATTTATGCTCTCTTCTTCTTCTAACTTTAATCCTTTTATAGAGTTGTTGTTGATGTAAAAAAGGAAATATGTAATTTATCTCGAAATTAAATTTTTCCGTATATTTCTGTGATTTCGAATAATTTATGTTTATTATACACATGTGGCCCCCAAACAGAATTTAAAGAGTGATTCAGTTGACAAGCTTGACAAATGTTACTACAACAACAACAGCACAAGAGACGAGAACGGTCAAAGAAAAGATAAGAAACAGAACGGATTTCTGGTTCCTCTTTAAACATTTTGACGCAATAGTGCGTGCGTACGTACGGTACATGCGTTAGGCGCGCGCGCATTAAGTTGATATTAGGAATTGTAATATTTGCCAATGATTTCTTGCTTTTCCGCTAGTATTCTCCGTAATGCTTTTCCTTATTTTTTTTCCTTTCGCTTTTTTCTTTCTTTTTTATTTATTTGTTTGTTTGTGTTATTTTGGCCAATTGCAACTGTTGCTTGGCAATAATTTCCTTTTCTTTGTATCTAAGAAATTGTTGTTCTTGCAAAAACAAAACAAACGCATTGCTTAACGAGTGGGAGTAAGTGAGAGAGAGAAAAAGAGCACGATAGCGCGCATGACAGCAGCACGAAAAAACTCAACACACACACACACGCACACTAGTATTGTATTGTATGAAGAATTATTTGCTTTTATTTAGTATAATCAACATAACATTTCCATTGGCAAATCTATTGTTTTATGGCGTTGTTATAATTTTTACACACACATTTGTTTAATAACTATAAACCGAATGAGACAAAAACCATTCGACCCGAGCAGTAATACATATGCACTCATCTTCACACAGCCACATACATATGTAGATGTATGTAGATACATACATATATTGGTGTTACATACACTAAGTTTTCCTTTTATGTATATATACATATATTTTTGGCAAAGATTTATTCTTTTATTTATCTCTTTGTGTTTTTACAATTAGCGTACTATAAAAAAAAACAAAGTTGATACACGGACTGCTGCAATGTCGTAATGTATGCAATTCTCTGCTGAGTTTTTCAATTCCAATTCGCTTTTGCTTCGCACCAATGCATTAGGGTATTTATGGCGACTAGTGTGACCGTTCGCAAAGTATGGCTGTAAATGGTTTAATCGGAAATATTATGATAAGACACATTTTAATTGTCATTATGTATGTACAATGTCCATGTGACAAAATAAACATTTCGGATCAGAATTTATCACGAAATTTTTTATTAATATTTTCATAATGCATTCTAATAAATACATATGTATGTATGTACATTCACACATACTTTTTTTTACACAATTATGTGTTATAAATTTAAATGGAATAGTTCCTTGGACATAAAGGGATATCTTAAACATTTATTTATTAAACTAAGTGTACAGTGTCATACAGACATAACAAAAAATATACGGCAATATAATAATAGCGTAAGCAAGTTTTCCCTTTCAAGTTGATATATTCAGTTAATAAAATAACACTCACAAAACAAAGTAAAACAAAAAAAAGAAGAGAGGTGTCATGGGACACCCAGATGAAACGAAGTTTCTTTCGATTAAGGGGGCGAGAGCTGCTTTATTCATGTAATTTTGAAAAAAAAAATTTATTTTAATTAATACTTTAACAATTTTTTTTTAATATTTTTTTAAAAACTATTTACATATGGATGAATGTACATATTTTGAAATACTTCGCCCAACAGGAAACTATATAAAAAAAGTAGCTCAAATGCTACCAAAATGCCAACGGTTACGTTGATCCGAATTGCAAAACCAAACATTATTTAAATTGTAAGACTTCAGCCCATACGATGAACTATAAAAAATTCAAAATTCCCAAAAAAATTAATTTTTTACAGATTTGATAAAAGTCACTTTTTCGACCCACTTTGGGAGACTATTTAGCTAAAAAAAACAACAAAGCGACACAATTATTTTAGTTCAGATAGGTTTAAGAAAAAAATGGGTTTATTATAATAAAAATAATTTGAAAATTTGAGCAAAATCGGTTAGGGAGTTTTTGACATACATATCTTGCCAGCAGTTTTAAGGAACCGAGTCTAGTAAAACATATTTGAATGTTGTTGCCCGCAACCAGGCTCTATAATACACCTACTCAGGTTTACGGCTATTACTTCTTAGATTTTGAAAAAATCTTTTGCTCAGGTATTTTAGACATTCTAAGGGTAAGATGCAATAAAAATTTAATGCAAGGTGGGCTACCAAATTTCGCCCGACGACAATATTTGCAACAAACAAGCATCCGGGCAGAGAAAAAGGGATCGGGATCGCGAATCCGAGCATATACCGCGAATACATATGTATGTATATGCATGTGTGAGTTTGTGGGCAGCGAGACACACATTTATGACGCTTTCTCAATCTCAGAATCTTTGCTTGTGCGTCCCGTATTTACTTGTTCGTCCCGCATTTATTTGTGCGTCCCTCTGCCCACAAACTCGAGCACGCTACCTCTTTTCCCTTCCGAATTTGCTTGTGCATCCCTCTGCCTAAAAACTCGAGTCCGCTACCTCTTTTCCCTTCCGAATTTGCTTGTGCGTCCCTCTGCCTAAAAACTGTCCGCTACCTCTTTCCTCTTCCGCATTTGCTTGTGCGTCCCTCTGCCAACAAATTCGAGCTCGCGATCGCTGCTTGTGCGTCCCTCTCTGTCTACATACTCATACACTGTTCAATGCGAAAGAAAAAGACAAAACATTTGGTAACGGTAAAAGTGTCGTTACACTTTTTAGTCTTAATTTTTTCGGTTTAGCCCCTACCGCGCGATAAGAAACTTCGTTTCAAAAATAAAATAAAAATAGTAATTTAAAGCTATTTTTATTATCTTTTCATAGACGTACAACAACATAACATGTAATTTAAACTAAAAAAGAAAATTAACAAAAACCCAAAAAAGCAGCAAATTCGTGCCAGATTAATATTCGGTTTTTTCTTTTGGAAACATTACTTGGGAAGTAATTACCAACATTATTTGGAAAGACATTTTTTTTACATTTTGTGTGATATCCATTGTTTTTAGTAATATTATTAAGGCATTTTGGCATATTTTTAAAATTTTTTTTTTTTATACTCTGCCAGTTTTTTTTTTTTTTTTTTTTTTATGTACAAAAACCAATTTCAGAAAATAAAATTTTTCGAGAAGTTTTCTGTTGGATTATTTTTCACAACTTGCGAAATGGACTATGCCAACAAAAATTTGTCAATAAATATAATAAATATAATAAATAAATAATAAATATACATAATCAAAAACGACAGTTTATTGCTGGTTTGCAGAATTTAGGCGTCATCGTAGTTCAGTCACTGGCAAATTCCGCGAAGGTCGGTCTAAAATAGGTTTTTGTGTGAAAGCGTTTGATCGACATGTGAAATATCGGGAGATAGGGGCATCCTTGCACATTAGTTACACTTTAATACATTCCATTTTGTTCCAGTTTGTTCTTGTTGGATACACCATAATCAATCGTTCAAAAAAAGGCTCGCGTCGATTGAAGTAGGCATTTGCTCAAAATGCTTTTTGACCGTGGTGCTTCAAAAAACGTTTATAAAATCGTGATTTTGAATCGATTAAGATGACCCAAATCCAACAAAAGTTATTTAAGCACTTCGCACAACGAATGGTCCCCCAATTCTTCGGGAGAATGGGTCATGTGGCCACTGTTCAGCTAAAACAACGTAGGACTCTTAATTTTGAGTAATACACGATCATTCGGGTAAATTTGAAATAAAAAAAACCCACTGCCGAAGACGAATCATTCACCATTAGTCAAAACATCGAATTGATGATTTATCCAATTCTGACTTGGCAAAATATTGGAAAAATATTTTGAAAAATAATAAAGCCATTTTCATCTAAAACTTTTTTGTCATATTTGCTATTACCGAAAAAAATAGCAGCCCTCTTAATTATTGAAGTTCAGTTTTATGAGACTTGTGTAAGAAAAACAGTGAAAATGAAAATTTGGCGAAATATACAGATCTACATATATGTATATGTACGTACATGAATCTTTTTTCCGATCACGAACTTTTGTACCGTTAAATATGGCCCAATCGATAGTTTAAGAGTATACATACATATATGCTCTATGGCTTCATGGGGTCGGGCACGCTTCCTTCTTTAACTGAAGGAAAAGAGAAAAATGGATATTGTTGATGTTCATGTATGAAACTGGAAATCAGCTTGGGGTGATTGATTGATTAAGAAAAGAAATAACCAGATACATTTAATACCTGTTTGCTTTTATCATTGAAAAAATCCCAAGAAATAAACTCAAAATTATCAGGAAACCATTAAAGTGTCAAATACGGTTCGATTTCATTTGTTTACAATAACTAAAATTAGGTTACAAATAAAAAATTCGGCAATAAGAATACATGTATCTACATATCATATAACCTAATTACAACGATGTATATATTTATATATATCTTACATATACATGTAATCTAGATGCCACGACGCACTGGCTTAGGTGCAAACAAAACTTTCGCAGGTTTGCATAGTTCCAGCTCACTGCCCGGGCGTACGGCCAGACACAACTGAATCTCAACCAATGATGCCTCTGTCCACACACTATGCGATACTAAGATAGTGGTTCTTAAACGTACATTGGTTTTGTGCTCGCCCTGCTCGGTCATAATCGGCTTGAAGTCCGTCATTTTGGGCACCACCGTGTGCATGTGCTGATCGGGATATTTGATTTTAATGCGCATGTCTGCCTTTTGTGATTCCAGTAGATTGTCAATCTCGGCCACAAATGGCACCGCGGCTATAAGGCCTGCAGTTACCTTGATCACATTATCCTGGGACTGCAATGGACATGGCTCCAAAATATTTGCCACACATCGGCGGATTTTATCGTTTGCCGGCGGTAAGGCCAGTGGTGGAGCATGCTGAACTAAAGGCAGGATTTCACGGAAAACCCGACCAGGTTTCGGGTCGGTAATGGCATCCAACTTGCTAAGCAGCTGATGGGTGAAGCTATCCGGCTGAACATCGCCCGATATTGCATGAGGTAATGAATTTTCCTTGCTGTTTGCAGCTTCTGCTCCCGGTGGAGCCTGCTGTTGTTGCTCCTCTTCTTCCTTGCTATTTGCCTTAATGAAGGCACTAATATCGCCGGCTGTTTGTAGTAGCATTTGGCAAGGGCCCAAAGCGCTTTGCGAACGATCCCGTACCACAAGCACCAGATGCAACGCACAGGCCCGCAGTCGCAATTGCTTCACCTGCAAAATATCTCCGTAATTCAGTCCAGAGAATGTGTGCTGCAATTTTAGGCAATTGCGGATAAGGGCAGCTAGAGATTCCTTTAGAGGGACACGACTGCGTTGGGTACTAGTGCAACGCTGCATCTGTTCGATTTGTATTTGGGCCGCCAAAAAGGTCTCCAGGAAATTGGAAGTGCCGTACATGTCTGAGTCAATTGCTCCGAGGCGCTAAGAACGAAAAAAAAAAAAACAGTTAGATATGCATCTTCACAAAGGGATTTTGTATGTAGCAATTAACCTGTAGGTTACTCTGCGCGGTTTGCAGCAAAGCAACTCGCTCATCCGTCATGGTGAAGATCTCCTCAATGTGGTTGAGAATCATTTGCAAATAGTCGGCCGATCGGCCAGCTGCTTGGACTAAGATACCATTAGATGAGGAGGCTCCTTCGATGGGCAGTTGGGGCACTAGATGTGGCATACTATCTCTTAGATAGGCATAGTGCCTATGCGTGGCGGTGGGCAGGAGACTGATTATGGGCACAAGGTGTTCTGCTGCATTAAATATCAAAATCAGGACACAGAGATATGCCGGATCTTCAACATCCCGTTCAGGCGTTTCAAAAAACGGGTGCACGTACAGCAGATGTTGGGCAACGGCCATCACCAGATGTGGATGCTTTTGCCCAATTTTCCTCATGCAGGCATAAGTGGAGTGACGATCCTGTGGGTATTTGGCTAATACGTCGAGCAGCTTTTGGACAACCATTAGCAGACAAGTTTGGGTTGACACACGACAGGCACCTAGCATCAGATGCAAACCCTCGCGTACATCCACCGAGTAATCCTCGAGAGAACTAAGCATAATCTCCAATTGATCCTCGCGTAACACTATATGCCTGGCAATAGCTGTCAGACTGTAAATAGCCTTCAATCGCACGTCCTCGATCTCGTCATTAAACATATCCACAAGAAAGTCCAAACTGGTCACGGCAAATTCAGGCCTGGATAAGGCCAGTTTGCACATAGAGGCAACTGCCGCAGTCCTCACCTCCAGGAACTCATCTTCAAGGCCATGTATCAGAGCTCCACAGGCTCCGCTGGCTATAATCGAAATACTTCTTGCGTCCAAATGCTCCTGTGGAGCATCATCAGCCCATCGCTTGCCTGAGGACCACTCGCCACTGGTCACAAGGCGTGCCCCTCTTTCATGCGCCGTCCGCTTTCGACGAAGATTACTCATCAACTTTTTGTCCAATGTTTGGTGCAGGAATTCTCGACTAACATGCGTCATGCCACCAAGCAATTCGGCCGCCAGTACCCGAATTTGTAGCGAAAGATCACATAGAGATTCACAAACCTTGCTGAAGGCAGCATCCACCATACGTATGTCCTCCTGCTCTCCCCGCCCTTCTGAACCAATTATATGGTCGGGATGGCAATTTCCCAGTATATAGACAAGACGCAATGCTTCCATGCGCACACACTCGTAATCATCCTTCATAGCCTCCACGGCTCGTTTGTAAAGCACCGCCGGCAACTGTGAGCCACGTTCGCCAAGTGTCAGTAGAGCATGCAGTGCCTGGGCCCTAACCCCTGAATCCTGCGAGTCGATATAGAAGGCCAACTTCCATACATAGTGCCGCTCGCTCTCCAAGCGGGTGGCAAAACTACCAATGACTAGCATGGCGTTCTTTTGGGTGTGTGTCGATCCCGAGCGCAGCTGCTCCTTGGCTAGATGGGCCACTTGGGTGTTGTACGACATGGGTACCAGATGGCCACGACGCTGACCTATTCTGTAGAGGCACATCATGCCCTTGGCAAGAACTTTTTGGGCAGTCTCCTTACGCAACAAATACATAAAGTAGTCAATGATTAGAGTCACTGCCTGTTCTGTAGTGCATTCGCAACCCAAACCACATAGCAGTTCCAGCAGCTTCACCCGAACCGAAGTATCGCTATCGGGATCCTGCAGCTGATATAAAGTGAATATCTTTGTCGATGCTTCCTTTAGTTCCGCTAAATCTACATTTTCGTAGGCAATCTCATCCGTGATTTTTACCAATACTTCAAGCAATTCCTTGGTGGTGGCAGCTGGCCCCTGACTCTGGCCACTGCCGGCCAAGGAAGCACCAGCAGCCACACTGGTTGTGACATTGGTGTTGGTAATGGTTTCGATGACTGCACCACCAGCACCAACATCTCCACTGGCGCAAGAACCTGGAACAGCCCCACTTTCTGTTGATCCAACCGTCAAGTACGGCTCTAATTGACCAAGCACCTGTAGTTTCTTTTCCGTTGCCTTGGCCTTTGATTTAATTTTGCTACTCGCCGCTGCTGCCAAAGTCTGCAGACGGAGCTTTTTTAGGGGAGGCGCTCCATCAATAATCTCCACATAGGAACTATGGACTTGCTTAATGGACAGTGCCATGGCTTCATTTAGCTAGTTAAACTGTGGCAATTCCTTCCTTCCTTGGTTAGTGTTGTTAAACGTAAAATTGCTGACTATCAACTCTATTAAGTTCAAGTTATACCAACAAACATTTTTATCACTGATATAGGTATAGATACATATAGATATGTATGAGTGTTAAAATTTCATTTTCCATAATTCAAAATCAAACAATGTAAATATTGAGTGAACATAAATAAAAAGCACTTATCAAATTTTTCCCAAAATAAGTAATTTTATTTTGACTCAGACACTATTTGTTTAGAATTATTTGCTATGTATTTGATTTTACTAGTTTTCTGTTTAGGATTTCCGTAAAGAACCCTATACATAGTATTGCCTACTCTGCGTGGCGAAGCGAATTATTAAATTTTCTCAACCAATTTGACATTTCGTAAGGATGTACCTGTTCCATAAGGTTCAATTGAATTAAATTTCGATAATTTTCAAGTGTAGTACAAAGTATATGCTGCGAAGGCATATGTGATTTTTGGATATCGCTAATCGAAAGTTAGCTCTGTGGAAAAAGGCTGTTGCGGGAACACCCTATATGTACCAAAATTATATCGATGTAATTAATACAAGAGTTGCCGATAACTCTCGCCGACGAAGCCTTGCGGGGATCTGTCCAAAAGAACATGTTATTAGTGTCTGTGGAATGCATTCCCACACAAATGATGGATCCGGGATTAATGTTGGCGGTAGCCCTGAGGGCAAAATACGCTGTATTTTCCTCAGTGAATTTGATGCCACAGCGGGTTGCAAGATAAGCTGTCAGGTAGATGTCAAAAGCTTCATCTTAATCCATTGTCATTACAATTAACGTTTCTGATTTCCTCATTTGTTTGACAGGTTCCTGATAACTACATATCCAAAGAGGTTTTCGATGCCATTAATGTCTACATTATACCCAAGCAGCATCTGCAACGTTGCATTCTCACTGTGAATGCCATGGATGTAAAAATTGTTGGTTATCCAGTCGGTATACAGGACCAGCAGAAATATCCACGGAATGCGTTCCTTTTTAATTTATGCTTTGTTTGCGATTCCCGTGCACGAACTGTTCAATATGAACCTGTAGTGAAAAAACTATCTGAATATCTCATCATGATGGAGGAGGAGTCGTGTTTTCTTTCGCGGGAAGATGACAAAGGTCGATTGCGAAATATTTTCGAAACTGTGCTCAGAGATTTAAATGAGCGTAAGGTGGCAACTATTGTAGAGGGTGATAATACCATATATCTAAAGATTGTTATGCATAAGCCAGATCCCCCGGCAGTAAAGGATCACATGGTGCCTTTGCTCTTAGCTAATTTAGGGGATACTCCACTAGAGAACTGGGATTTGACCACACAGCAGGTAGGGAAAAAGAAGCAATCAGCCCTAACCCGCTGGCATGTCCGTATATCCATATGTTGGTTTTTTTTTAGATTTTGCCTTATATTAACGGAATCAATCATGTAGCCCGCATTGCAGCCGAGGCAGATGTCGAAACGGATCTGGTCAAGTCGTGCATTCAAAATTTGGTTTATTATGGTGTCGTTCAATTATTGCCCATTCTTAAATATGGCAACGTGTATATGACCCAAAATCTAAAACATCTTATCCAGAGTGCTGCATTGAGTAATGCCTGTCGCAAATATGTCGGCCTTAATCCGGACAAGATGTCACCCAGCGTTCAGCGGATATTTCAATTTTATGCATCGATGACCCATGGCGTTACATTGCGTGCGATTTGCCAGCGGCTCTGCCCGCAACATCACAACATCGATGAGCGTAAGATGGTCATCTTTGGGCTCCAGCACAAGTTCATTCGCTGCATTCACAAATATCCTGTATTTACTGGGTCCGTGCCATCGGGTAGACAGAAGATGTACACGGGACTAATCAGTTTTGATGAGATATGCTGTAAAACGGGCCTGTCGCCGTGTACGATCGAGCGGGACATTGAAAAGGACACGAATGTGACTGTGATTTGGAAATAATTAATTATATGATTAAATGAAATAATTAAGTTTACCTATAAAAATGTCGTCAAATTGTTTTAGTTCTGATAAAAAAAGTACAAACTTCAAGCATTAAAAAAATTTATATAAAATCAATTAGACTTTTCAAAAAGCATTGCGAGGGCAAAATTTATCCAAGCCGCAGCCCCTCAATGACAATAATCGGAACCATTTATGTAATCTCGAATGAAATTAATCTACATTTGATGGCCGTTCAATTCAGATTATATTTCATAGGCAGAGCTTTACTGCAGCACAAAACTCAGTAACATGTGTAGATACTAAAACTTTATTTATGCCATTACGAGGGTAAACAGTGAGTTCAAAACGAATAAGCACACCAGAAATTTCAAAGTTCAAATCGTTTTTTTTTGTTTCAATGTATATTGTTTCATTGGCTTTCTTATAGTGTCTATAAACTAAAATATAATAGTTACGTTTTTATATTTTATATGCATACACATTTAAGCGAAAATTTCACAAATCAATTGCTGCTGGCATTCCACCATTTCACCAAACATGTTTATATATGTATAGTTTTTGCCAAATATTTTCTAGAGTTTGGGGATTCTTTTAACTGCTTACAGTTATTACCATGAATTTTTGGAAACACGGTTTCGGTGGAAAAATCATTTTGTTACACTTGGTCCCAATAATATTTTTAAATAAATTTAAAATATTATCTTTGCATCTTCCAGTGAAGAAATCAATCAGAAACAAATCAGATGCACTAACTTCACTTATTCTATGAATTAGCTAATTCTGAGGTCTGTAAGCGGCTAAAAATACGTTACAGAAGATCCACAAAATATATTAAAAATGCAAAACTTTATCGGCAAGTAACAGTTGGGTAGGTTTACTCGTTTGTCTCCGCAGTGCCAGTACTTTGTAACAGTGTCTAAAATTATTTTAAACTATATACTATTTATATGAAAGTCTCAACAATGGGATAAGGTATGAATTGTGGGCTAACAGATTTGGGATCTGTATATCAATTTAAAATAACCGATAGATCAGATTTCTACCATCCGTAGGCCTTGACGTAGGTTAAACTTAATTATTTCCTAAAACTTTTGAACCAATTATGTATGTATGTATGTATATGGTATATACATTACATATATATAAGTTTGTGTTTTTGTATTGGCGACTAAATGACTAAATGAGTAAATGGTCTTCACATATGTTTTATATTTAAATGACACAAAAAATAGACAGATCTGAATATATTGAAGACGATATACATATATTTGTTTCAGAGGACTTCTGGCAAGTTGGGCCAGATTATTTAAGACATCTGGTAATATATTATTTTTGAATGAGAGAAATATTGAAATATAAATTAACTAAAGGAACGAATGGCGAGTCCAAGTTAAAGAGTTCTTTAGATTTATGGTACACAAATAGAACATGTACTTTCATAAAGTTTTCTAAGAAGAAACTAAATTTCAAACCAAACATTCAATTGGTTTTTACCGTTAGGGAATCTTGATTTCCTTTCTTTCACCAGTTGGTCACCATGGTCACTGTAGTAACAAGTAGCCTTGGCAACTACCGGTTCTGTCTCACTTATTCTATTTGTTCCTGTTACCTATCATATGCCATTCCCAAAAAAAAAAAAAAAACAATAAAAAGTGAGTATTCGAATCAATTGGTTGGGTTGCTATGCGCCTGTATACCAAATATTTAAAACCCATGTTTGTTATTGAATGCATTTATTGATAGCAACCTCAATATCAGGGACGGGGCAACTCATTTCATAGATATCATTCACATAACGTTTTCTATAAATAAAATAAAACAATTGTTCCTATTTTGAACATATAAAAAATATACTAACTAAAAGTTAAAAAAAAAACTAACTTTAGTATTTTGTTGGCAGAATAATGAAAAGATAACATTTTGTTATTACTTTCATTAAATTATTTAATTTAAGCTAGATTTCTCATTTGGTCCACAACATTGATGTAAAATTTCTGTGCTAAGTTATTGTTAAGAAAATTAAAAGCTCAACGACATTTCAGCTCCTCTCGGTTTTGTCAATGATTTGAGCTGTAAACGTATACTTCTTGTTAATATCCGTTCACCTTTTCTAATGTGAATGATATTGCCGACCTGGTCCTGCAGGAGCCCAACGAAACAAAGTCGAAATGTATGAAAACATTCAATCATAGTCAGCGGAGCATTATATTTTGTGATCTCGACATATTCAGTATGTGCTATAGATTCAGTTATAATCTGGAACTTTTCTACTGCACACACAACCCGATTCGAAAATATAAAAAAAACACAAACACTTTTTGTATAGACTAAAGAAATATAGACTGTTTCTTTTGACTTTATTCGAAAAAAAAAATTAAAACAGGCGGCCGCTAATAAGAGATAATCGGGTGATACACACTATATATTTATATATATATGTATGTATATATATATATATATACGTATATATATGATAAAAATATATATATAAAAGTAGAGCCCAAACAAACTTGGTCGCGGACCAGCGAGTGGATCATCCAAATTTTATAGTCGCGGTAGTTAATAGCGCATAAAACAAGAATATTGGATTACGGGACTCAAGAACATCTCAATCCCACAGTCTACATTTCGAACCACTTTGGGACTTGGAGGACCAAGAGCTGAAATTTTATTTTGTTTTACCAAATTTTTTATGATTTCTTTGTTGGTCTCTGAATTGTTTCTTGGACTGAAAGGACGAGTACATTGAGTATATATACATATATGATTATAAAGATATATAAGGAATCGCAATTCAGTATCCCCAGAGTCCATTTAGTACAAAGTTGATTCGTTGCAGTTTGAGTGTTTTTATTTTTTTTTGGATTTATATTTCATTTTGCTTCTCTTGCAAAAAAATTATCAGTTATCGCGTTCTTCAGTTTATTAATCAGTCAAAAACAACACCAATTTAATGCCAAGCAAGAAGACTGACAGAAAAGCTAATTGAGATTCCGTTCCAGTCATCAAGCCAAATTTTATCGGGTAAGAATACCGTCCACTATAAATTAAGTAAACACATGCACATATGTACATACAGAAATGCTATACAATGGAATACGAATAACAATAATCATCTTTAAAGTTCAGTTTCGGTTTGATTTGATTATTAAGAAAAACTTTTCGTACTCAAAGCTACATAACTAAACGGTCTTTAAATTTTTCGGTTTTGTTTTATTTGTTTGGTAACGAGTGTTTCCCACCATACGAAGTATAGATAAATATTCTTGCCCAGTTCCTTTTCTCCGCATGTCCGACTAGTTTCCTCTCTGAAGTAACGCAATCTCCTCCGAAGCAATTCCAGTTCGGATGATATAAATCTCAGTTTTGAAACGAACGCTTAAACAGATGGTCCTGTAATTATCAGATATTGAATTAGCTAAGCAAGTTAGGGAAACAGCGACCTGTAAGGGTGTGCTTATCTATGTATATAGAATCTATATTATAGATACTGATTCAAACTATACATATATCTCAAGCACCCATCACATGGAATACAGAAATCCAATATTTCTTATATTCTGAAACCCATTTGAATTAAAGGCATGCATTACCGTAATTCAATATTCTTTTTAATTGTTTAACAATTAATGTAATTTATTATTATTTTTAATTGGTTTTAACTTGATGCAATCGATTGTTCCTGACAAATTCCATGTTATGTTTTCATACATACATACATACATACATACATATGAATTTAGTGAGTGGGTCTTGAAAAGCAAATTGAATAAAATTTTCCTCTTTTAGTTATTACTGTCATGTGGCATAGAAAATGTCAAAATTGCATGCCAAAGGCATGCCGGGCTATCACAACGTCACACACACACTTCACACACACATCATATCATAGAGGAATGTCATGTGTATTTGTTTGATTGTTTTGCGGGGTTTTTGCCCACACATGGCATTTGCCCTTAGGCACTTGAGGTCTCCGATTCTCATCCACATCTGCCCCAGAAGTCAGAATTTCAATGGGCTGCGACTTTCGCTTTTATTTTCGTTCTTAACCGATCGATCTAACAATAATTTAGTTTCAATCAAATTTGTTTCACGACTATTTATTCGATTGCTTCCTCGTTTTACTTTTTTGCACAAAAAAAAAACACTTGAATGGCGTTTGCATATGTACATATCTATGCCATACACAGAAACAAGAACACGCGAGGCGTTTTTGCCAGAGCTCCTTTCGGATGCTTTTGAATTCAAGCACTCTTCAAAGTAACGGGAATAAGAAGTTCGCATACATGCTTTGTGGACATGCAGTGCCGAATTGCCCTTTTACTGCAGTAAGTGCAGAGTGAGCTTACACAAAGTGGAACAAATTCCACTTCCATTGTCTACTTAAAATGCAAAATGTATTTATTTCTTGATAAAATGATTGGGCATAAGTTATTTGGACATTGTTCTCGGTATCAAACAACTAAAGTCGGATTTTTGTCTAAATTCTTTTGATAAAACCATAAATTGATTAGATTGATTTTGCTCTTTGCTGGCCCTTTGTATTAAGCTACTATTACTCTTTACCTACAACTACTCTGCACCTTCGCTTGGGAATTCATTTGACATTTAGGGTCAGTCAAAAGCTCCAGCGGTGAAGGTGAACTGAGAATCTATCAAGCTGGCGCCTGTCCAGGAATTAGCTGTCCAACACAACGGATTGTGTCGTCGTGATGGCAATAGTGATGTTTTATTAGGTGTTAGTGGCGGAGATGGAGGATGCGCTTCGAGCGCTCTGGTTACTGTCGGGTGTGCTGGCCCAGATATTTCAACGTCCAATCTAGTGAATAACATTGCCATTCCAGAGCTGATTGTGGATTCGCCGAAGCGACAACGCAAGCGTTACCAGCAGCAGGAATTGCAACCACAGAAGCGCCAACCGTCTCATCAATATATTAACTGTCATCATCAGAATACTCGTCCACATTATCGCGCCGATAATCGGGCCCAAATCAGAGACCGCGATAGGGCACGTGAACTCGAAAAAGGTCGAGAGCGTGAAAAGGAACGAGAACGGGAACGCCAGCGTGAGCGGCAGCGGGAACGTGAAAGGGAACAGTGTCGTCAGGAGCGTCTCTTAAAAGAAAGGGAGCAGAAGCTGCGTGAAAAGGAGAAGGAAAAGGAAAAAGCTATGGCTTCGTTACCAACAACAGCTCATGATCGACGCATTCACGAGTTGGACCAAAATGTTGAGCAGCTCTTTGATGTACGAAAGGTAAGATTGAGTATGTGATCCATTAGAAGCTTTTAGCCTTTGAAATCTTTCCTATGTCATAATTAGTAAACTAAAATACATTTCACATTAATAGCGTTTGGGCAAAGGCGCCTATGGTATTGTATGGAAGGCAGTCGACAAACGTCAAAAGGATACAGTAGCTCTTAAAAAAATCTTTGATGCTTTTCGCGACGAAACTGATGCACAACGCACATATCGTGAGGTGATCTTCTTGCGTGCGTTTCGCCACCATCCAAATATCATACGTATGCTCGACATTTACAAGTGAGTTCCGGCCATAATAAGTCGTGTATATGTAGGGTTATTATAGTTCTAATCTATATACATATGTATATATACCCCATTCTGTTGCAGGGCAGGCAACGATTTGGATTTTTATTTAGTATTTGAGTTTATGGAGAGCGATTTGCATAATGTGATCAAAAAGGGTGATGTGCTTAAGGATATACATAAACGGTTTGTTATGTACCAATTGATCAATGCGATCAAATATATGCATTCAGGAAACGTTATACACAGAGACTTGAAGCCAAGCAATATATTGATTGATACGAAATGCAGGTAAATAGGCAGATATTCGCTACGATTTCCTAAATCTCTTTAATATATACAAGTTTAGGCTGAAGGTGGCTGACTTTGGTCTTGCTCGAACGCTCTCCTCCAAACGTCGTCATGACTATGAGAAATATGATATGGAAAATGAAGTCATGTTAACGGACTATGTGGCAACACGTTGGTATCGAGCACCAGAAATTTTGGTTGCAAGTCGCAAGTCAGTATTACTAGAATCTTAATCGCTACTAAAGATGGAATTAAAATAAATGTAAATGCTTTGCAGATACACGAAAGGAATTGATATGTGGAGCCTAGGCTGCATTTTGGGCGAAATGATACGTCAAAAACCACTTTTTCAAGGCACCAGTACTGTGAATCAAATCGAGAAAATTGTAAACGCTTTGCCTGATGTAACGCCTCAGGATATTGAGTCAATGGGGGCCACGTTTGGTTCTGCTTTGCTTAGCAAAAAGATTGTCCGCGATCGCCGTTATTCGCTTGAGGAAATGTTACGCAATTGCTGCGATGATGCCATGTCGCTGGTGAAATCCCTTCTCATCCTCGATCCAGATTCTCGCATGACAGCCAATGTGGCCATTGTCCATCCATATGTAAATCGCTTTCGTACGGCTTCCGCTGATATGGAATTACGAGCCGATGTGATTCCACCCCTTCAAGATGATGTGCGATATAGTGTCAACGATTACAGATCAAGTCTGTATAATATGATACTGCTGGAATCGCGGCATTCACGAAGCAGTATCAGTGCGCGTCCAAATCAATCGGCCACTGGGGGAGGTGATGGAGGAGTCCAAAACGCTGGCCGTTCTGTATCCCATATCAGGTGAGCTTTTCTTTTTTCATTTGCTTGAGATTCGATTCGGTGGGGGCTGAGGACAACGTAGGTTAGGGCGGTTTGGTGGAAGGTGTCTAGCTGCTCGCTCGATTTTCCAGATATCGTCGTCCATCATAGCATAAGCGTTCAACGTCATCTGCAGCCATCATGACGAAGCCAACAACAACAACAACAACAACAACAACACATTCAAAGCCACATCCCCAACAAAAACAGAGACAGCCCGTCTGGAAAGAAAGACTAGACCCACCTCCACCACAACCATCATATTATCAGCAACAACAAAAACTACCAAAGCAACAACACGGTTTGCAGAAAACCCGCTCCAGGTCTCAACTTTCATCGCATGAGATAGTGGAACAATTAATCAAAAAAACGTGAACATCATGCATCAGTGGCAAATCCTATAATTTCTAGGTAGGAACATTCCTTCCGAAAGCCCAAATAAATATGTAGATCCGCCATAGTTTTCCTCATTTGTGCAATTCACAATATCGTATCTGGCATATACATATAAACATTTTGCATCTCATTATCTTTGCTTTGGTGTGATTCCTTTAGAATTCCCGTTTTTCACTATCCCTTAAAATATAAGGGAATATATATAAGTCCGTCCATTGGAACACATTTTCGTTTTCAAATTTAACTTCTTTTCATTTTGTTTTGTCTATTTCCTGATCATTTGTTTTCCTATTCAAATTCTTCTTTTATAAATAAAATGCAAAAAAAATTTTTAGGTTTGGCAAACTTATTGTACGTTGTAACTATGTGTGTATGTATGTAAGTTTGTATGTATGCATGTAAGTTTGTATGTACATAATAAGTACATGTATGTATGTATATATCTGTATAACAATTATCAAGTATCAACACCGACGCAGTCACAACCAGCCTGCCATCTCAGCCTTCTCATCTTCACATTATGCTGAACTAATCCATCCACATCCAACCACCAACTCCAACTGCAACCGTCTCCATCTCCTAGAAACAACTCATCGGCGAATAATTTGGCAGGCGGCAATTTGAGGCACCAAGCGGAGGTCAATCCACTTGGGGTGAATACGATTCATCGTAATTACACACAGACCTGGTCGGAACAGTCACATCACCAAAGTGCGCAGTCCAATATCAATCAGCAGAAGCAGCAGCAACAACATCATCACCATCACCATGAACATCAACACATTCGCCGTCATCGTCAGCATCGACAAGTGCATGTGGGATCTCCAGTGGATCCGCCGAACGTTATCCAGTCAGGCGAAGTGACACCTACCCCAGGTCCAGCTCCGATCCGGACGGCCAGTCAGGCCCTGGCCGTAGCTCGTGAGAGCCACGTGGCCTTACGGCGGGAGCTGGCTGCTGTAGTGGCGGCAGCGCCACGTACAAACAACGAGAGCCTGTGGCAAACGCCAATGAACAATCATCAAGGTAGTCGTCAAACCACACCGCCGCATCCTTTAATGTGGCAGCCGCCATCAACCATCATGCCCTGGCCCGATCAGACTCCGGCTGCGGCGCAAGTAGGCGCAATGCGAATGCGATCGAGATCGAGATCCCTGCGAAAGTGCTCGAAGGAGAAGGTAAAGCTGAAGCCGAAATTACATCCATTAGAGTCTGAGTGCCAGCAATCGTCGAAAGATCCCGAACCTAAAGCCACATTGCAACACCATGTGGAACGTATGCTGGTTCCTCACCATGAAAAGAGAGGGAAAGGATCTAAAGATCAAATTGGGACCGAAAAAGTGGATCGTCGCTACAACCATAAGGAAGGCGAACTCGAATCATCGTTAAAGGCTCTGCAGTTGCAGCAACACCAAAAAAAATTTGGAGAACTGGCGGGCGTCCAGAAAACGCGCCAGCACAAGGAGCAAGAGCAAAAGGAAGAAGAGTCCAAGCGAAACGAATCTAAGAAAATACGAGTGGTACTTACCCCAAAAGCTCAAGCAAAAGTCCAACCATCTCTGCCCCAAGCCTCCGGGCCCGAAGGCGTGCAATGCTTCTTCACACCGTTGGGCACGCAGCATCGTAAGAACACCGAAGTGACTATTGATACAGCCTGCGCTACAGCCAATGCAGCTGCGGCCGCTGCATATTGCTATAGATCTCGTATACTTTATCTGGAGGCGGAGATGGCCAAATGTAAGCGCCAATTGGTCAACTATGTTGAAGATAATAAGGAGCTTCTTAGTCATCGACCCTTGCGCTATCATTACGAACAACTGCACACCGAGGGCACTGCCTGCGGATGTCCGATTCCTGTGACACCAATGTCTTCTCTTAATATGCTCATGGCTAATTCGCCGCAATCCGATTCCGGTGTCGAAATCGAACAATGTGGCGCCGGCGGCGATCCCAGTCCGAGTCATCCAAATTACAAAACTCTGAAGCTGCAGCAGCACAAACAGAAGCAGTTGCAAGTCCAAGAGTTTCTCACGCGAGACGACATTGAAGCCTTTGAACTTCGGGAGAAAAACAATGCATACAAGAACAAGAGCTATCACGAATTTACTGACCACCAGCAGCAGGTATCAATGGAGCAGCAACAGCAACATCATCACCATAAACAGTGTAGCAAAGACTTAATTTATGAATGCCAACATTTGGTCACATTGATACCACCAATGGGGGCCGCAACTGGCCCGTCTTCCACAAATTTGGGTGAATCACATCATGGTCAGCGTCAATCCGACACTAAAATGCGTTCCTGCCAAAGGCAACGATTTCATCATCAACAACACCAACATCCACATCGTATGCGTCCCGAGGATATACAGGAAGCTCAGTTCTTTTAGAATATTCATTGAAAGCTTATATCTAATAAAAAGTGTTTCTGTTGCCACCAACAACATACACACATATATATATACGGTGATTTAAATATACAGTAATAGTATTAATATTTCTAGATTTTATATGAAAAAGCAAGTTACATGAGTCTGTATATAATAAACTTGACATGTTCGCGTTTACTTGAACGACTAGACCTTGGAGAGAAGTAATCAAATTTTCAGTTATTAGCATGATCTGATTCCCAATCTTGTAGATTAATTCGCCGTCATTATTCAAGTTTGACAGTTAATCATTTCTACTTTAGCTTAATGACATATATAGCCCGATCGTGTATTTGTACATAAATCAATACCAGAGGCGCGATACTTCGCTTGTTTGAATCTGCTTCAACTGTAGTAGTCCATACTTGTTTTTTTGACTACTTCTCCTTTTCATAGATAGCAAAGAATTCCCCTTTGAATTTGTCTGATTCTATTGATCTCCCATTTTTTGGCTATCTTCTAAGGTTTTCTTTTCTCTTGTTCATTTTTTGCCATTCTATAAACCAATAACATTCTTTGCAATCTTATAAATTAATATATTTAAACTTTTATCCAGTAGAACCATTTTCTAATACGGTTTCAACTTTGAATCTGCACAAAAACTCACCTACCCAAATTTTGAGGTAAAAACTTCGTTGTCACGATGCATCCAAAAGCATCCATACTCCTTTCCTTCAAAATTTATTCAGTTCTAACCGCAATGTCATTAAGTCCGACAAAACCTTGCAACGATAAAAAGCAGATAGAATTGCACGACAAAGCTAGGATTCTGAAGCATTTTAAATTTTGATAGTCATTAAATGCATATATGTACATATGTACATATGTATGTATGTATATTACATACTATAAGATTTATGAACGCTGCATTTGAAAAATGCAATTACAATTAAATAATTTATTAACGTATGTAATAGTCTAAGTCAAGTTATAAATCTTTCATTTCATTTCGGATTTCGACACATTCATACATACATATATACATATGTATGTACCATCTATTCCAATTCGGAATCTCTTTAAATTATAAAACTAGATTCATTCAAATATATACAAATATCTATTCTTTTAAGAATCTTCAAAATAATCTTTGTTTTTAGATGGTTCTAAAATTATTGACCTGAAGTAAGTAGTTTATTAACATGATCCTATTCAATAATTTGATTGATTGTACGAAAGTTCAGGATTAGGCGCATTTTGTATAAGATCTGCGTATGTAACTATTTATTAAGCTTATGTACACAATTACGATTAAGGTTATGATTACATCATCAACTATTGCAAATTGAACACAATAAAGCTCTATATAGGATTTGAATTTGCGTGTATATAGATCCAAGAGTGTTCCATGGTTTCTCACTCTGATTTACAAATAAATACACCCTATAATCTCCTCTTCTTTTTTTGGTAGTGTATGAAGGGAGTTTCTTTTGATACGACTGATCTCTTACAATTAACTAGACATATAATTTTGGCTTCAGATTTTAAACATCAAAATCAATCATTTCAAGATCCACTTTACTTGTATATTTTGTTTTAATCTTAAATTGTAAGCGTATAAATTGGAAATTATTAAATACAAGCACTTAAAATTATTACACAACATTTGTCACATTTGTCTATTAATTTATGTTTGAATTATATATCTGTGTGTACGTATTATATGTATATATATGTATGTATATAAATAAGATTGCAATTTCCAATTTTGGTTGTTTTACATTATTTTTGCCTATGTTAATTACTCCTTATGAATGTTCTGTTACATCTTTGCGAGGACTCCATTTGTTGTCTGTCCTTGTTTTAGAGTGACAACAAAAGACGGGGAAAAAGGGGCTATGGAAAACCCAAAAGAATAAATATTGAAAACAAATCCTCACATGAATAAAACTTGAAAAATAAATTTGCAAAACTTATAAAAAAAATAATAAAAATACCGAAAGCTAACTTTGGTCGTCTCGAAGTTTGTATACCCTTGCAGTTGCTACCCCTCTGTCACAATGCTGAGAGTTCGCATCAAAAGTACGTATGTGAGGATATGAAAGGAGGACTCTATATCAGTAAGAGGATTATCATCATCAAGAGTTCCATTCATGTTATTTAAAAATTGGGAGACTAGTTTGCATTAAAACAGACGCACAGACATCGACCATAACACACATCAATGATAGTTTAATTGCTCACATTATTTTAAGTTTTACGCTTCTGCTCGAGCTGCTGTTGCGGCAATTCCTCTTGGAGCTGCAATATATGCTCCAATGGTTGCGGCTTACCATCCTTGTCAATTAATGCTGGCTGAACGATGCCCCCTTGGCGCAGTTGCTCAATAAGATTGACCAATTGCAATGCCTCGTACTCTTTTTGCTCCTCAGACAAATCATCCAATGGATTGTGCTTAGACTTGGGCTCCACACAGCCCAGGACAGGATTAATGGCTTGCTGCTGTAGTTTGTATTCTTCGGTGTCACTGTCTTCACTGTCGGACGAGTAATCCGCTCCCTCCACACGCCGGCAGTCAAGGATGCCCCGTTTGGCAAAGAGACCAGCTGCATTGCCATAGCCCGTGTACTTTATCATCCGGCCGACATCCTCTTTGCAGAGGACAAACAATAGTTCAGCGGAAAGGTCACGAAGAATCATGGCGGGCAGGGTGAGAAAGCGGCAGAGGTGATTCCGCAGTTCGTTGCCGATCTCTGGCCGTTGACTGACATCACGTAACGGTGGCAGAATCTCTTGCCGCAAGTAATGACGCATTACACGGTCACTACGTGCACATTTGATAAGGACAGTGAGCACCGGAGAGAGTAATTCATGGCTGCTAGCCTCCGCCTCCTGTTGGGCAAAGGACTGTCGCAGATAATGAAGTAGCACGGCCAGACAGCGTACATTACGTTTCTCAAAACAGAGGGCACAACATTTGCCTGGCTTGGCGGATGCCTCTAGGCCTTGCTGATCCTCTAAATTGCTACACTTGAGCGTTAACTCGGTGAGACAACTGCTAGAGATGTTTGTGAGCAAGTTTATGGCATGCGTGACCACAGAACGTTCTCTTTCCGTGTTTAATTGACCAAAACGGAGCAGTAGCTCGCGCAAGACTCCAGTCAGATGCAAACTTTGAATCTCATGCTCATTTGGACTTTTATCAGGAGCGCTAGTCACATTGAACATGACCTTGAGCAGCTCACATATGATGCATAGTTGCTCCTCCGTGCAACTAGGTTCGGATAGCTTATCGTCCAACCATTTGGTCATATAGGTAAGCCCATTGAGATCTATTTGAAGGCGCGTGCGAGCTGCCGGCTCCAAAGCCGTGAGCAAGAACAAGAGCTTCATATCATAGTATTCCAAAATACTCGGATGTCGCATAGAGGAGGCTACTCGCTTCAGAATAGCATCCAAACAATGCAGGCGTAGACATTGACGTCGACAGTCGGCCGACTGATAAACCAAATTGCACAGACACTTTAAGGCTTCAGCAATTATGTCCCACTGTGCGTCAATTAGTTGTTGTTGCCCTATTATCGAATGCGATTCCTGTACTTGCTCCTGCCCCCTATCTCGTTCGACAAAGTTGTCGGGCGAGGCTGGAAGTTTTATGGAACTGCCAGACTCAATGCGGGCCAACCGTAAAAGGGTATTCACCTCCTGTTCAATGTAGTTTGTCTGTAAGCTGAACTCATCTCGTGTGAGAATCCGTACTGTATTTAGGCATAGGGTATGTAGACGTGATAGTTTTGCATCGTCCAATATGCCAAAAATGGCTAGCCACAGGTCATGCCATTGGTTGTCTGTGTGAAAGCTGTCAAAGACCAATAGATCTGCGTTCTGGAAGAGGAGGAAAGGTGCTCTTAAATGAATTTAGTTTGTACAGATAACTATTGTGAATTTAGTTTGTACAGATAAGTATTGTACACAGACGCACGAATGAATGTATGTATACTTGAAAATATAACAAATATCTGTGGCCCGAAAAGAATTGGTTACCTTTGTGTTAAAATCGCTAAGTACTGCTGGAATGTGGTCTGCATCCTTGTTCTCCAGACGTTTCAGGTGCTCCGTATCCATGCTGCTGCTTCTGCTTCTGACTCCTATGCATATATTCTAATTGGATTTGTTTTTTTATTGAGTTCAATAACAAGAGAGCGAGAGAGAATGTGAACCACTGAATTGAATTAAGAGAGCAGAGTCAGAGTTACTGGCTACCAGTTATCGATAGTTTAATCGATAGTTTTAGTGGTTGTAGCGGCGGAGTTTAAATGCATTCCTTTGAAACCATTAGTTTTGTTATGCTTTTTCGTCACCACAAAAACAAAACTAAAGTTTTATCCTTTACAAATACATTGAGCCTTAGTGATGACATATTCCATATTTTAAGACATACTTAAAAAAAGCATTTGGAAAACCGTTGACTATGGCTGACGCCATTTCCTTAAGGACTTATTCAGAACTTCATATCTGTTAGGTATTCAAACGTCGGCGAAGATTAGCTTCCTACTTTCATTGTCGTAACATTTGATTGTCAATGAAGAAGTCGTCGCAATTAACTTATTAATACTCTGTATCAAAAGTAGATTTTCAACAAAGTTGAATTCCTCCTAACTGTCAATAAATTTAAAACAATATTCGCGCTTACTTATTTCTCTCATCATTGGCCGAACTTATGCAGCGAATGTATTCTATATCGATTGCTCTAGCTATTCATTGTTGAATGTAAAGCCCTAAAATGTTTTGCGAATATCTTTTTATCTGATGTCAGTAATATATTATATTTTTCATAAGCACACATAAAATACCTTTAACTCAGCTCTAGTTTTTTAATATTAACGATTTAATAATAGGATTTAAAAGAAATGCATGCTGACTACATAAATCTGTGTTCATATGTACATATGTATGTAAGATCATATATAGTATGTCTAATATTACATACTATATATGACCGGAAATCCTTATTTGGTATGTCTTCCAGGTTAAATTACCTGCTTTCCCGACAGAAAGATGGAAATAGATCCAGAATTCCACTAGATGACCCGATGTGCCGCAGGGCAAATAATTGATACTTCATTTCATACCCTTTGCATATAGTAATATATTTTTATTAAAAAAAATACATATTTTTTGTAGGCTTGTTTACTGGTAGTTTGTGTAAAAAAATATATGTATGTATGTATATATATGTATAATCTAAAATAATTGCAAATCTTTGCTTAATTTAAAGTGTTTCTTATCTTGATCCTCATCTTCATCTTCTCTTCTTTTGCCTTACATATTATAGTAGTCGACAAATTCGACGGATCTAGGAAGCCTATAGCAGATTCGATCCAATCTAACTGGCTTCCACTTCTTTTTCTACAAAATATGCGGATAACACAAAACAAAATAGAAGGAAATCAATTGGAAAAGGACAAAAAGAAAAAAATACAATAAAATAATAATAATCATAAACAATTATATATATAAATGCAGATGTTTCACACACAATATAAAGGAATAATAATTAACTAAAAATATGTGATAAATAATTAATTGGAAAGTGCAAAACAATCGAAAACATACACAATAGCAGAAAACAGTTTTTGTGGTTCATTCCTTGATCAAATTTGAACTAGTTTACAAGTACATAATCCTTTCAAAAAGAATATGTTAGTTTTGGTTAGAAGATGGTATCGCATATCTATTATGCATATGTGCTTGCTCGTCTAACTAGTAAAATTTAGTTTTGTACCCGAAAGGTCATAACAGAGTGCTGGTAACACTGATTTGTTTTATTAGACTGATTGCTACCGTAGTACTTAAAACTTTTAAAGAATTTTGCAAAAGAATAACCAAAGTTGGCACGGCCCATAACATTTGGCATAAGTTGATGCGAAATTTGAGAACTTTTTATCAAAATGCTTATGCTTAAAGGTCACACAAGAATAATAAATTTTTATATTTGCGGGTCTGTTACCCTATCCTAAATGACCGAATTTCAAAAGGAATATTGTTTAACATGAAATTTCTGCAAAAGTATATCAATTGAATTTTTGTTGTGCATTTTCTGTTTTTCATTGTTTTTTTTTTTCAAGAGACTTAAAAGTGAAAATACATAAAGAAAGCAATCATTCGCAACAATGAACAACTGCCACCGAGCGCATGCGAATGAATGAGTAAATAAAATGTACGTGGTAACATGGAATGATGCAATGGAATGATGAGATTACCGTAAATCCAAACAAACTAATATCAAAATATTGATATAATATTTTTAAAGCTTCGCATCATGCAAATTGAAATTTGTATCTTTATCCAAATGAGATTAAAGTTTTAGCAAGAGGGATGAAGATTGAAGCTGCTAGTATTTGTTAATAAAAGGACAAAGAATAGGATTCATATATAATGGAATGCATAAATCAGGAAACAGAGACTTGAACGAGCGAGGCGGGCCGTTAGGGTAAACATTAATGACTACTTCAACAATATTCGAATGCACATATACATATATATATGTTTGTATACATACATATATATATATAGAGAATTCGTGAATACAAAAAAGACAAAAACGACAAAATAAAGGAAACTAAACTGTAGCACTAGGCGGTGGTTGTTGAGTTGCTGGCGGTATAATGTTTGGTATGGCCACAACACAGGCGCCGGCACGTGGAAAAGCCATTGATGCCAACTCATTCCAGGCATTACGAACGGGATCGTATTCTTCGACATGTTTTACTGCATGATTACCATCATAGCCACCGACAACAATAAGGCGATCTCCAAGCAGGGCACAACCAATGGCATCTCGGCCCAAAGCTAATGAGCAAATCTGAGAAAACGAAAAAGACAATATCTGTGATTATATAAAGTAATAATAGTTTGTATACAAAAACTACAAATCCATTTCCCAATCAAGCACATATGTGTACATATATACATATATATGTATATAAAATTATAATATTAAAAACACTTTAACTATTTCATTGATCTGAACATAAAAATAGATATGTTTCATAAAATAAAAAACAAATATATAAATAAATTTAAAATGTTCTACAATTGTAGAAGGATTAAATTGAATTAAAGCTAAAATATAATATTTCTTCAATTTGAACGGTTTAGCGACCACGGCATGACAGATAACCTGACTAAAACATTGGCAGACTGATGGGACGGACAATCTAATATTTTTGCGAAGGCAAATAAACCAAAATAAACTATTAACACTTTACGAACAACCCATTTTAAAGCCATTTAAAACGATTGCTAGCAAAACTTTAAGTATAAAAAGAACACAATACACACAAACATAAATTTATGTTTGACTGTCAGAAGTCGAAAGATACAGGGATACAGAGACATTTAATTTACTTCGCTGGCAAGGTTTTTTTGAGTGTGTCTGACATAGTTATGTTATTTTTGAGAGCTTAACTAAATAAGCCTATGATATTGTCCACATGTGTACTTTTTATTAAGTAGATTTAATAGATATTTAATGCAAGAATGTGATTTAAAATATTTAAAGTTTAGCAACTATGAATCCTAGAAATTCTGTTCGAGTTAAACTTACCAGTGTCCAGGTATCGGTCGCTGGATCATAACGTTCGACAGTTTCAGTGCGGCAGACCATGGGATTACTGGCTGGGCAATCATGTCCTCCCAAGGCATAAAGGAACCCATTAGCCACAGTAACCTGTTTATAGTGTATGAAAGTCAAATATTAGTTGGGTTTTTTTTTCAATCAATCAAACAATTTGTTTAGTTAAAGGGAAATGCAAAATGAATCAAAGTAAAACCGTTAGCATGTAATATAAAAGGTCTATAATACAAGGAAGCTGTTTTGAAAACATTCAAATTGCCTTCACTTGGATTCCATTATGGTCTGCTTTTAAAGAACTTACGCCAACGCCACCCCGACGGCGATTCATAGGTGCCAAAAGGCTCCACTTGTTAGTATGTGGGTCAAAGCATTCAATTGATCGATGACAAACAGAACCGTCGCGTCCTCCCACCGCATAAAGTCGTCCACCTAGAACAGCCACACCAGCGGTTGAACGCATCGACGACATGGGAGCCACATAGCTCCATGTACGTGCAATGGGATCCCAACTGAAAGACGAAAAATTTTCAATGAAAGTGACATCTTCAATATTTTTGAAATTCTTTGAAAGTGACATCTTCAATATTTTTGAAATTCTCACCGCTCAACTGTGTTTAAATAGCTCCAACCATCGTGACCACCAACAGCATAAAGCGGACCCTCTAATACAGCCACTCCAAGGCCATGGCGTGGTGTTGCCATGGGATTCAATGGTGCCCAGGCCATGGTATTCAAGTCAAGGCTCTCCACCGTATTTAAGGTCTTGAGGCCATCACGCCCTCCAACCAATATGAGTTTATCTTCCATTACGGCAGCGCCAAACTGCAATCGACGGCCGGTCATGTGTTTCCATGGCGTCCACTTGTCCAAGCGGGGGCAATAGCTCTCTATGCTAATTGCTCCCTTGTGGGCATCCATACCACCGACAGCCAACAGGCGTCCAACAGTGGACTTGCGCGGTGTTGTCCTTTCTGTGGCTATGCGGGATCGCCTCTCGGGCATTAAATGCCATTTAAAGGCTTCCATGACAAGCTGCTGGCATTCATTCGCGTTGCATACGTTCTCCACATGATCCATGATAAATGCTGGTTGGAGCAGAGGCAGTCGGACAAGAGCCAGCAGCTCGGGTATATGCTGTTCTCGATTGACGCCATCATGACGCACCCATGACATAAGACTATGGAAGACATCCTGCTCGGATGGTACATTGAGATCATCACTGCATAGCAACTTGCCCAGTTGATCGGCATTAAGCTGAAAAAATTCTTGATTTTGGCACACCTGCATAAAGTATTGACAGGTGTAGGCCTGGGCCAGTCGGAGCAACGTGGTGCAGCTCTGTTGCTCTGCAAAGAATGCGAATCCTAGGCAATTGGAAGGATGCAATTGACGTGCCAAAAAATTGCAGCATGCCGTCACAACAGAATTTAATTGCAGCAGGCAGGCAGTGGCTAGTAGTGTCTCAACCGTGTCCTCACGCAGTTCGATGAATCCAGTGTAACAGTACTGCACCAGTAGATGCAAAGCATCGCCATGTACCTCACCCAGAGTGACCTCCTGCTCTTTGGTTTCGCGTAATGATCCCGTGAACATGGCGGAAAAGTAGGCACTTGAGGCCGACAGCACCAGACGATGAGCTGGGACGCTAAATAAAGAAATAATAAAATAAAAAAAACCATAAAACACAAAGATAGACAACCTTGCTGAAAAGGAAAGCTTTGTGAAACTTGATGGTCTTAAACGTATAAAAGGATTGCGTTAGGCAAAAAGAACTGCATCAAAATCGCATAGTGAAAAAGTTAAAAGTCTACGACACTAAAATATCTGTAGTTCACATTTAATAGAATCGACAGCTGGTCAAAATACATAGATGGGGCCACTGCCAAATATGGATATTATATTTGTTTAAATTATTTTAGGCAAACTAACATACTATGAAAATACATAAATACGTACATATGTATGTATGTATGTATATACTTAGGTGCAAAACTATATATGTATGTATGTACATATGTATGCCAGATATAGCACGAAGAAAATGTATCAGAGTCGTTCCCTAATCATTAAGATTATTCAGATGATCCTTCCTTATCCATTCACTTTCAGATATTAAAATTTCGAGCTTTAAAAATAGATTTTGTGTTTTTTTTTAGTAATTTACTTAATTTAAGTGTTTGAATTAATTTTAATTCGACTCTATCATTTAGCCACCAAAGTGATAATTTACCAAAAATGTAGTGTTTTGTTCTAAAAACTTTTGTTTTACAAATTATACCAGTTAAACTCAACAAAGTTTCATATACTTTGGACCTCTTAAGCCAATTTCTTCCTGATCGGTCAGCTAGATGACAATGCTAGGTGACAATGGAGGGATGTGTTTTACTTTTTTTGGTTCTTTTTTTTTTATCAATTATCTATCTCATGTTAGAACAGTTTCACAGAAGGGGAAATTTAAACAACTCTTTTCTTATTTTAAAAAATAATTGATTCGGAGAACATACATACATATTTAAGTATACATACATATGTATATTATTTTGAGTCAGTTTTCGTTCAATCCTCAATATGTCTGTTCGTATGTATGCCCATTGTTAGAACCACAATGTGGAACAAAATGGAAATGCGGAACTGCAACGACCTTTTTCTCGCCTTCCCATTCATCTATCCCTCTATATTACTGCTTGCTGATCAGCTGGCGGGGTGCAACCTCTCGCTGCCGCTTTTTTCATGACGTTGAGACGCAATTAGTTGTTTTAAATTGCGTTGGGGACAGATACCGAACCCGAAACAGACAAAGAAATCAAGTCAAGTGAAGTGAAGGTCAGAAATACAAACATACAGATGAACATATACATGCGTTGGGGGTGAGGTTAAAAAAGAGGATGGAGTCGGGGAGCCGCAAAATTTCCTTTGTCTTACAAATTCAACTGGAACTCATAACTTACCGCTTGCCGTCAATGCCTGCTATGAGAACCACATCGCACAATTGCTGACTATCCACATATAATTGCATACGCTTTAGCACAATATCGGCATGATCCCGAGAGCGAAAGAACTCATCCTGGCTGCCAGCTGAATTCAAGCTGCCTAAACTATAATCACGGGATAGTGATTCCAGTGTATTCTCTGCCAGCATTGAGATGTGTCCCGACGTTGACGCGGTGGAGTCACGGCTTGGACTGTCTTTTTGATTGACTGCCGACATTATAATTTGGTTTGTAACACGTTTAAACAGCGAAGGAAACGGAGACAGGGAGATAGATCAGATCCTGCTCCAGCTGTCACTTAGATACGTCTGCATTGGAGCTCTCCCTTTAACCGACTGTGGTAAGCTGTTGCGTTTTAGTTGTTGTTGCTGTTGCTATTGCTTTGTTGCAGCTCCAAACAAAGAATTTCCTTCTTGCTTCAATTTCCTGTTGCTGTGTTCTCTCTTGTGGTTTCGGTTGCTCTCTCTCTCTCTCTCTATAAGAAATACGCTTCTTACATCTGCTTACATGAACATAATTTCAATTGCGTGTTGTCTCTGAACCTGTGCAAATAATTTCAGAAACTTGAATGCATCTTTTACTAATTGAAATGTGTGTTCAAATAAGTAAATAAATCTTACAAATTTAAGATAGTTTCGCCAATAACAAAAACAATACAATAGAGATGTATACAAATAAAAAGTCGATAACAATAACAGCATTGCCATTTAACTGGTTTAGTTTCATGTGTTTGAAATCATATGTGACTTTGTTTTCTGTTACAGGTTTCCCAAATTTGAATCACAAATTCTGGACTAACAAAAATATTGTTTTCATTTATTATCCATTAACGACAAGCATCTGGTTATTTGTAGCCACACGCAGTCGATAACATTACTTTAACTGTGATTATCGAATTTTATCATACCCTGTGCCTATAGGGTGGAAGGGTATATAAAGGTCCCGTAAATATACATATGAATGTACATATGTAGGTACACAAATACATGCAGACTTCAACGTATACATACATACATACATACATATGTAAACATTAAAAATATTTATTCTAGTTATGGGTGTATGTGCATGTTGGTTAACAGCTGAGACAATTTAGATATTTCCGTTTGTGTTTTTCTCTGTATAGTATGCAGGCAAATCTAGTCACACCCCTTTTTGAATTAAAGACGAATTGCGAAACGAAACAGAAATCTTCTAAAATTATCCTTTGTTCTTTATCTATTTCATACATACAAGCAAGCCATGTTTTCATTTTTAAGAAATCTACAGCAAGTCTAGGTACAAATTCATTATACATAGCTCAAAAAGAGTTTATAACATCACATTGCGAAAACTTACCAATTGCTTGTTTCCATATATTGTACATATGTACATATTTTAATCAAAGTTGACTATTTACATATTAATCTAGTCTGAGATTTCCAGGTCTAGGTTTCTAGGTCCTTTGAACTTAAAGGAACTCTTAATTTTCGATAAAGGTTTTGGATTTATTCCGTCTTTTACCTTAAGTAGAAAACTTCAGTTCAAGTTTCAATCATGAAGATTGAATGTTGATTGATTGGTTCCATAGCCGTTGGCAACATTCACTGAACAGAAATATTGATACATATTGTGTATTTATATAGTATGTACTGCTTTTATAAGGGTTTATTAATTTGCGTTTCTCGTACTTTTTAAATTTTTACTTATCGTTTTGTATGAACATTATTCATATTGCACAACTAGTACCAATTTCAAGAAAATAATAGTATACATATGTATATAATATGACTTTCATTTTATTTTCGATTTTTCTTTATATGTGTACATGTATAGAGATATATGCACATATATATATACAACTTTTGTCTTTTTTTCTCGCTTCCTTTGTAAAGGAGGCAACTGCGAAGTTTACTTATCCTTTTCTTATTCATGAAATAAAAGGAAAAAAGCTATCGAACAGCACTCTGATAGTTATTAAGAATCAGAAAAAGAGAGGAAAAGAGAGAAGATATTTTGTATAAACATTTGGGCGTGGGGGTCTGTTGGGATCCAGTAGGTACAACAAGTACATGACTACGTACAAATAAATAACGCGAATACATATAAATATATATATATGCATGCTGTGTGTGTAGGAGGATGGAATAAAGGAATGCTGAAATTAGTTGGGCGATGTATTGCGCTTTGGCGTCGATGGCGGCAAATCCATTGTCTTGCAGACCCAACCCGATATATCCACTTCCTCTAGTTCCGCTTTGCGAATCCAGCGATGACTCTAAAACAAAAAGGTCAATTAAAATGTTTGTTGTTTATTAATGAATAATGAAAAATTGTTACAATTAGCCCATATTTACCAGAAGAGTCTTGAGATCGGCCCGTTCATCGGGCTGCTTTTTGAGGCAGATGTCCACAAAGTCCTTAAACTCATTAGAAAATATCTTATGTTCCAATTTGGGTGGTGGCTCGTTAACAATATAATCCAGCAATTCAAATATGGCCATCACTTTTGGCTCCAACACAGTTTGGCTTCCATCGCCGTCCGTATTTTCGGCAAAAATAGCCTCTAAAGTTACAGTATCTGGTGGCGGTATCGGATACATTCCGATCGCCATTTCTACTAAGGAAAGACCCAATGACCATATATCTGACTGTACAGAATAGTGAGTGCCCTGCAATCGTTCCGGCTAAACAAATAAAAGGAAAAGAAATGGGAATAATAAATATTAATAGAATTGATTGTTGCCAACTTCAAGTGTTAAGGCATCTGATTCGCCACTTACCGACATGTAACTGCGCGTGCCCACAAAGGAGTTGGCCATCGAGTCAATCAATTGTCCCGATACACCAAAATCACAGATCTTTATCTCTCCGCTGCTATTCACGAGTATATTACTTGGTTTAACATCCCTATGAATGATAGCGTGCTTGTCTCTTAAATAGCTCAAGCCCTTGAGTACTGCGAGGGTTATGCGTCCCAATATGGATTCGGGTATGCGGCCAGCACGTTTTAATATAAGATCGAGGGACCCGCCATCCATATACTCCATACATATACTGATCTCGCCATCACTGTAGAAGGCCCCGTAGAAGCCAACTATATGCGGAAAATTACACTCATGGAGGACTTTCAGTTCACGGAGGATTTGCTTTTTAATGGCCGGCTTCACCTCTAGATGAATGAGTTTTCGCGCCATAATAAGATGTGTGTGCGTATGGCGGACTTTCATAACGACTCCGCCGTTTCCAGAGCCCAGTTCGCCCAATTTCTCAAGATCTTCGTCGGACAGTTCGCCGATCTTTTCCTTTTGACTGAGAAATACTTTGATTCGCTTGCGTTCTGTGTCATCCATGTCTAGTCCCTCCAGAGTTTCCGTTAAGGCATCGATACTCGTCTTTGGCTTGCCCAGCAAACTATGTGTTCTTTAATTTTACTTTTTAATGTATTTTTGCAGAAACAAAACAAAAAACGTTGCAGAACAACAACAAAGGAATGATTGGAACAGGAGTTGGGAGAGGCAAGGGTGCATGAGTGAGAGGATTTATGTGCGTCGCCAAAAAAACCAGGCGCATTATTTGCTATAAAACCCAACACCTAATGGGAAAAAGGTGTCTTTGAATATTTAGCTCGGACAAGCTATGTAGTTTAAATTAACTTTTTTTTTTCAATTATAAAAACGTAACTAAACAATCTGAAATCTTCTGTCAAATTATACAAAATATTTGAAGCAATCTTTCAACGGTTTTTGTGATTCCCCTCAATTATGGATTTCCATAAAACGAATAATTATCTATTTGCGAAAAATTTCTATGTGGAGTATGTTTTCCACTAGATAGTCGCGGATTTCGATTAAAAATGGAAATTGATTGTAGCTGCTTCTGTTGTATCTAACAGATTTCCCCGTAATGATAAAGAGTATAAAAAAGGTATAAAATATTCGGATCGAGAGAGATAAACACATATGTATTACAAATTTACACACGTACATACATATGTATGTAGATATATATGTATGTAGATACATATGTATGTATATCATGAATAGAGTGGACAAATGAATGAGCGGACACAGGAGACAAAGTTTAAATTGGTACTATCAACGACATGGAATCGGGAAGTCCTAAAACCTAATCAATTAATTTTCGATTACTTTAAAGTTACTGGTTTATTTTAATATGGAACAACTTAATATAACATAACGTAACGGCTAAAACGAATATAACAAAAAAGTTATCTGGTTAATTGGGTAAAGCTAGCTGATGATAGGTATTTGTTTGGTCGAGTGCACTCATATTTTACTTATCATTTTATTTTTTGGAAAAAAGCAAAAAAAAAAGTATTGTTTTTCTAATCTAAAGCAAATATAGGCAAAAAACAATATTTACTCTGTTCCCGATGGTGTTTTAAATGGAGGTGTTGGAGCCACTTGTGCAGCCGCAACAGTTGAATCCGTGTTGACCGGCGGCAGTACCAGGTTAAGCTTGTTCTTCGACATTTTGTACCCAAAAGAAAAAACAACAACAAACGCGGCAATACCAGGGTAGGGCGGTGGCGGCGGGGGTTGGAAAGCCAGCAACAATAACTATGCGAATGTCACCACTTATAACAAGTGATAAAGTACCGGTGCAATGCGTGTGTTTGTTGGTGGTGTTCAAATCAATTGCAATAAAAAATGTATTTATTTTCTCTTAAACCACTGAAATTGGCGTTGCCGGATCAAAATCGTTTTGGAAATCGTCGATTAAAATGTATTCAATTATTATCGAAAGCACTCAACCGATTGCAGTACATAATTGCCGTCACTAATTTTACACAGCCCTTAAGTTAGTCCAATTTTTCCCCTTTTGTGTTTATCGCAAACAACTATCACCACTAACATAAGCAAGAATCAGCTGACAAACTGCGGAAAACATTTAAACAAAAACACTTATTTGGGCAAGCATAAAATAAATATAATAAAAGTGTTTTACCCACTTAAGAATATAATATAATATAAACATTTACTTATAATAAATATATATTATAACGAATATGTGTAATATTCGTAGTAACATAAACATGCTTTGAACAGCACAAACGAGCGGGATGCATTCACATATACCATTCCAAAACAGCTGATATTAGAACTGCCATTAATATTTATTTCTTGGTCCCACGAATCACGTGGAAATAAGAGAATAATCCAATGTTAATAAGGTTTGATTCAACTATTTACGATAATTTTCTAGTGCAACGCTAAACATTCATACATACATACATACATATGTCATTCTCTACGCAAAATGTGCCATTCACCACGAAAATGTAAACAATGAATGGTACAAAATAATAATAAAAAAAAAACATATTTCAAAAAGTTATAATTTTCAACTAAAAGGTAATTAAAACCTACGTGAATCGGGAACAATCATAAAAATATATATGTTAGTGTTTGAAAACTGTCAGTACCAATCAACTGTTTGTTGGTGGAGGAGATTTAAAAACCTGGCACCACCCTGTCAGTCAGACGGAGATCATGAAGGAATTTAATGGGAAAGGTCGATCCCAAGATCGCTATGAATTTAAACCAGGGGGGTCTAAAGCTTCTGAGGAACTTGTAAATGTGGCTAATCAAGACTGTGATTCATTGGCAAAGTTGGCTTATAATTTGTATAGATTGTCTAAGGATGATCACATTGTAATTGATCGGCAAGTAATTCTCTTTGGTTTTATTTGAATCCTTTAATAAAATAAAATATTCTTTACTTTTATAGTAAACGCAATGAGGTAATTCGCACGGATGCTGTGACCAATCAAATGACTATCTACCGCTGCCTGGATCCCATTGGTATGGGCATGCGTCCGTCTGAAATGGAGAGAAGTCCGGGTCCCGCCCTTAAAGTGGGGCGGCCACAAAAACGCCCAGTTCCTACTAAAACTACTTCACAAACAAGCTGTTCCGCTAAGTTACCCAAACTTATGGTGGCGGAGCCTGTGATGCATGCCAAAGATGCTGAGTCAATAGTTCGAACAAGATCTGGACGACTCGTACGCACCTCCATGCCTCAGCCAAATCACATATCTATGTTGCCACCGTCAGAACCAAGCTCTACGCAGTTGTTGGAAACACTGGTGTCCGAGTTGCGGGATACGGATTATAGGATACCAGTTTCGGCAGCATTCAGTCCTGCCCCTGTTAAGGAAGAGACTCGAACTCCTGCTGCCCCACGTTCCGTACCTGTGAATGCTGTTTGCCCAGGCTGTAATAAAATTTTTCTGGGCCGCCGTATGCAAAGACATTTTGTCAAGTTTCCCAGTCATATGGAACGCTCACAGGAACAGCATCAACAGCCGGCTCCGAATCCCCCCCCAGCTCAGCCTTCCTTATTTGGTCTACTAACGGCTCAATTACAACGTCACGCCCATCTAAGTGAGGAGCAACGAGCTGATCTTTTTTTAAATGAGCTCACTGACTTTGTAGAGCAACTTCAGCTAAGGAGTACACGTCTGATTCGCAATACTTCCGGTCTACATTTTGTAAACGCACGAATTTCCCGGGTCCTGGGCATACCCGAAGGTCAATACGCTTTAGACATGTCGGCCATGGAGTCGCCGCAGGCTCCTACGCCTGAGCCAGAGCAATCGCAGTTAATGCAAAACAAACATAGCAATCAAAACCTGGTAGATTACACAGGGTTAAGTATGTCCCTGGACGACACGTTAACAGATGAGGCGGCTCAGCGTTTGAACTTATCGGCGGGGGGCAAACTACTGCCACCATCTGAAGAGAGTTTACTGCGCAATGTAGGGGATTTGATGCAGCCCCCCATGCCAGTGGTGATGGGCGCTCCTCCCACAGTATTGGGTAATGGCTACGATCATGCTAGCGATAATGCCGTTGAGGCATTAAGTATGAAAGAGACGCCTAACAATGCGGCGATTTTGGATCTCAATGTGGATTTTTTCCAGTTTAATCAAAATTAGTTTAAATGAAATAAAATCGTTTATAAACTTGATTTCCCTTAAATCGACAACAGGATTTATCTTCAGTTGATTCTAAGTAAATCATTATACATATATCAAAACATAAATTACCTCGTGCCGATTTTGCACCGATTGAAGTTGTGATTTTGCAGCTCTGGTAAATAGAATGAATATCGCCCAAATTGAATATAGAACATGAATTTTTTATACACACATAGATGAAATATATACAATTTTTTAATGCATAACCTGATAATCTTATTGAATCGATATTTTTTTATACTTTTCTTGCACAGAAAAATGTGTGGAATACTTAAGTTTAGCGAATGAAGTTGAAGCGTCCGGATAAACAGAAATTTTTATACTCTGTTCCTCTCTGGTAAATAGGTATTTTAAAGCTGCCAGTAGGTATGTAACACAAGAAAGGAATCATTTACGACTATGGAAAGCATACCACCAGGAATTCCTGATCAGCAAAAATAGCCGACTGCTTCTCTGCGTATCCTTTCTCCCACTTCTCTTTCTCTTTTTTGTTGTACAGCCAAAATGTATCAGTTGATCAAATTTGGTTTAATTTAAGCACTAAATAGCGAGATATGTACCAAAATATGTTGACTGGTAGTAATATGAATACTAGTGTGCCGATGTATTGTGGTATGTAAGAGAACTTTATTTGAAATTGATATCTTTTGTCGGGGGAGATTTTCCTAGTCCGGCGAAATTGCCAACTTGCTTTATTTTTATAAATAAAAACAATATGCTGAACCATCGATTGTCTCTGGTTTAATAAATCATAATTAAAAACAAATTTGTTTAAAATGATCGAATGATTTTTTCAAATGAAATTATTCACAATCATTTAAAAATAGAATTCCAAAAATATAATACAAATTTTTATACCCTTGCAGAGGGTATTATAAAATTGGTCAGATGTTTGTAACGCATAGAAATATACGTTTCCGACCCCATAAAGTATATATATTCTTGATCAGCATCAATAGCCGAGTCGATTAAGACATGTCCGTCTGTCCGTCTGTCCGTCTGTCTGTTTCTATCAAGTTTTAGACCATAAATTTTTAAGCTACATAGTTGAAACATGAAAAGTTAAGTTCCTTAATCTATGAAGTATGAAAAGTGTAAAAATGAGTAGGATCGGATAATTATCACCAGAGCTATTAACTAAAACGTGGAGGTACCTCGAGTAAAATAAGCAGTTTTCTTTGGCAGCAAAGAAACAAAAACAAATTCCAAGCAATCACACACACACATACATATGCAAAAACTGGTCACCACGCGGTGTGTAAGAGAGACAGAAACATTTGCGTTGTGTTGTTGTACAGAACGAAATTTAAAGAGCGAGATGCCATGCGTTTGCTATAGTTTTCTCTTCAATTACTTTAAAAATTTTGTTTTTAAATTACATAAATAATAGCTGCAAGGGTATACAAACTTCGGCAGAGCCAAAGTTAGCTTCTTTGATATTTTTTTTTAAAATCGATTTTAAAATCGTGTTCTTTTTTTTTTTTTGAAGTCGCAACAAATGTGAAATTTGGTTAAATTAATACCTTTTGTTGGGGCAGGTAAAGGATTGCCCTGATTCATCGAAACTACTTCATTTTTATTAATAAATTCAAATTTGTTTTTTTTTTTATATTTAACTAAATTATTAACATATGTTTGGAAAAAAAAAATAACATTAATAATTTTAATACTAATAAATTTTTGCACTTTTGAATATTTTGCATTTTTCTCCACTTTTCCTGGATCAATCAATACCAAAGAGTAACCTTTCCATCTATTCTTTTCTTTACTACAGCACGTAAATTTACTACTGGAATATGGTCTGATGTTTAAGCAGGCGGCTCTATTTTCCAAAACTTTTAGTTGTCGAGATAATTTTTCATGTTGAAATAGAGTCGCTTTTTGGGATACGAACTCTTGTCTTGAAATTTTCTTAGATGGGTAAGTCTTCGAAATACGGAAATAATGTTCCTTATTTGTTGTTCCTTCGATTAAGAACAATGGGACGATGTTCAACCTAGTATTCTTCTCTATCTGACAGATAACGATTTATTGTGGTCCCCAATTATCCGGGGTCCATCATATATGTACATATGAGCTTTGAAGAATTTGAGGCGAGTTGCTTAATTCTTATCCAGAAAAATGTTAATATACATACATACTTACATATGTAAAATAGAAAGCCTCCTTTGGTGTTGTCTTTGGCTTTGTGACCATGCTTCACAGCTGAAGCATCTTCCTTAACTAACAATGTAGGGCGAGATTTTGGCGTTGCAGGAGCACTTAAATTTTGTCGTTTTCTTACCTGAAGCACTGTGCTGTGATAAATTCCAAAGGATTTTGCAACTGTTCGGACATAATCATTATTTTTGGCCATTTCAATGATCCGATTTTCTAACTATAGAGATACTTTCCCTTTTTTTGCGACTTTTAAAAAATAGACACAAATACTTTTGCATACTTTAAAATCGTAGTAATTTAAAAAGCTGGGATTTTTTTTTTTGTCTCCATAACCAGTATTGCAAAGTAAACTCTACAAAAATGGATGCATAGTGCGTTAGACCTTACTTAAAAATAAATTAATAAAAGCAATTTCAATTATATTTTTTTTAAATATAAAAAGGTAATTCCCAAAAATCAAATCGACAAGCATTTTTAGAATTTTCAAAGCCATGTAATGTAGCCAACCGACTTGAAAGATTTTACGCAGATTATTCAAAAGTAAAGAATATGTAGTTTGTTGCTGCTTTTGATCGATCCATTGTACTTGCGATAAATATGCAAGAATATTTTCACTATATCAACTAAATGTTATGGTCGCCTGAACTGGAAGAAGAGAACAATATTATTTTAATTATTATTATAGCTCCCTTTTTTTAATAGACGTCTGAGTAATATGGACTCACCTTTGTTACCAAGAATGGTATGGAAAATTAACTAAGTATGTGTGTATATGCTATGTACACCTGGCCCTCGCCTAACACAGGGAATGCGTTCCAAGAAAACATCGTGTTAAGCGAGTGGGTTTCTTACAAAATAAGGGGTTACGTCCCAAGATGACCACAGATTCAAAATAAAAAAATATCAAAGAAGCTAACTTCGGCTCTGCCGAAGTTTGTATACCCTTGCAGCAAAATAATTGTTATAAATGTTTAACGAAATCAAAAAAAAAACAAAAAAGAAAAAGACACATCTAAAAATTTTCACTTCTTCACCGAGCTTTGAACCACTAAGCCCATCGTGCCAACGATCTCGACATACTACGCCACCGTTCTTTTTTAGCCGGCGTAAGCTAATTCGACATATGTATATGCAAACCCATTGCATCTTGCTCTTTGCATTTCGTTCTGTGTAAGAACACAACTAAAATATTTCTGTCCCTCTCACACACCGCGTGGTGAAGAATTTTTGCATATGTATGTGTGTGCATGAGCATTAAAATAAATTGACTTTCCATTAAATTCGATTATTGATTTGTAACCTTAATAATTATCCGATCTTGTTCAAACTTGGTGTTGAGTGTATGGGTAAAAATTAAAATTAAATTAAATAACAAAAAAACAATAATTTTATATATTTCTAATTTGGTCCCGCGCGGCTTCGATCACAGGTCTTTTGTGTTTGTATGGCAAATTTCTTTGAAATTTGTTTTTGTTTCTTTGCTGCCAAAGAAAATTGGTTATTTTACTCGAGGTACCTCCACGTTTTAGTTAATATCTCCGGAGATAATTATCCGATCCGACTAATTTGTAAACTTTACCTACACAAAGGATTAAGGAACTTAACTTTTCATGTTCCAACTATGTAGCTTAAAATTTTACTATCTAACAGTTGATAGAAACAGACAGACGGACAGACGGACATGTCTCAATCGACTCGGCTGTTGATGCTGATCAAGAATATATATACTTTATGGGGTCGGAAACGTATATTTCGATGCGTTACAAACATCTGACCAATTTTACAATATCCTCTGCAAGGGTATAAGAAGCAAGTAAGTCGTCCCTGCAGACATTGAGTACCCTGTACCAACTAGTTATTATACTAAATAAAGTCAAACACCCTCAAACCAGCGATTAATTTCATTAAAAATTTTCTTTAACATGCCGCAACAGCGAACGCATGCTATCTCACTCACTCTTGCCAGCCAATGTCGCCCTTGGTATTTCAGTACAAAACGGATATAGGCATATCTCCGATGTTTATTGTCCGATTTCAAATTTGGTCCGTTGGTGCAGTTTGGGTATAGAATTAGGTGTGCCATTAGTAAGCGAACGATATCTGTAATACAGCTTAAGTAAGTAAGCTCAAGTAGTGGGCGTGGCTAAAATTTGAAACAAACTTGATCTGACTGGGCATAAGACGGATGTTCACACCAAATTTGGTATCTCTAGCTCTTATAGTCTCCGAGATCTAGATGTTTATACGGACAGGCGGACATGTCTCAATCGACTTGGCTGTTAAAGCTGATCAAGAATATGTATGTATACTTTATGGGGTTGGAAACGCTTCATTCTACATACATTTTAGCGACTTAAATATACCCTTTTACCCTATGGGTACAGGATATACAAATTATTATTTATGCAGAATAAATAAATAATCTATAAATACTAACATTATTCCAAGCTTCCTCGGGTTCTTATCAATCAGAAAGGCAACAATTTCTAAAATAGTTTCTTAGTTAATATGTGAAATTAGAAAACATGTTATCCTTGATATATGGACAACAACCAAGTGGACATTTTGAAGCTATTAACTTTAAAACTTTCTACCATTATTCATACTCTAGCACTTACACTTTACGGACTGCATTGTCAAATCTCGGGATAGTTTGAGTTCGCCGGTTAATCACGAGGGTCGAATTACTTCGTTTTCCCATATATGTACATATATTGAAAAGTAATCAATGTTTTTAACAAAGTTTTCTAGGCAATTCGAGGGGTTCTCTGCAATCATGCAGACTCCACTTCACAATAAACATTGACTCGTTTGATCCGAGGCTTAATCGACTCGTCTGTTAATGCTGATCAAGAATATATATTATATACAAGGTCACAAATGCTTTCAATTGCCAGTAACATACATACATATTGGCGACTTATACCCTAAATAAAATATAGCCTACAGCTACAGGGTATACAATTTTGCAAGTCTTCGCCATTCAAAAATCGTGTCAATTAGATTTGTAGAGTGAACGAACTAAAATGCCATAATAATGTTTACAATATCTTTTTCATTACTTAACTAAGTTATTATTTCGAGTGTCTACATTAAGTTATTTGGAATGAGAGCAGCTTTATGGGTAACGTAAGTATGTCCATCTTAATTAATTTGAATGGACACTTGGTGGACGTATTTTCGGGTTAATATGATTTGAGAATCTTCTAATCTTTTTTTTTTTTTTAAAAAAAGGGTCTCCGAGTGGACACATTTCAATTGAATGTTAAAAACAAATGATACAATTCGACTCGGAGCTAAGTTTGTCAAAAAAAAGGGTGAAAAGGGTGACCAGTATATAAAATATAACACATTTTTCTTTTATTTGTCATTTGCAACAATTGAAGTTTTGCTGACATTTTCATGATAAGGAATGAATACCTCTTTTCAGAAATGATTAATTATTCTGAGAAAACATTTGCTTTGATGTGTTTCTTTTACCAACCAATTTGATTGGATTTGGCTCATTTAGAATGATAATTATACCCTGTACCCATAGGGTAAAAGGGTATATTAAAGTCGCTAAAATGTATGTAACAGGCAGAAGGAAGCGTTTCCGACCCCATAAAGTATATATATTCTTGATCAGCATCAACAGCCGAGTCGATTGAGACATGTCCGTCTGTCCGTCTGTCCGTCTGTCCGTCTGTCCGTATGAGCCACGCGATCTCAGAGACTATAAGAGCTAGAGCTACCAAATTTGGTGTGAGCATCCGTCTAATGTCAAAGCAGGTCAAGTTTGTTTCAAATTTTAGCCACGCCCACTTCCGCCCCCGCAATTTAAAAAAAACGATAACTAGGGCTGCTTTCAAGATATCGTATTCTTACTTGGTAATCCTAATTATATACCCAAACTGGACCAACTGACCAAATTTTGTTGAAATCGGACAATAAACATCGAAGATATGCCTATATCCGTTTTGTACTAAAATGCCAAGGCGGCATTGGCAGATAAGAAAGAGCGAGATAGCATGTGCTCGCTGCTGCTGTATGTAAAAGGGAACTTTGTTTTGAATTGATTGCGATTTTGAGGTTGTTCGATCATTTGTCTAGTGACTACGCAGCTCAAGAGAGTTTAAAATTTTTGCCACGCCCACTTCCGCCCCGCAATTCAGAAAAAACTAATTATTAGAGCAGTTTTTGAGGAATCACATTCTTATTTGGCACACCTAATATTATGGCCAAAGTGCATAATCTGACTAAATTTAGTCGAAATCGGACAATAAATATTGGAGATATACGTTGATGCGTTTTGTACTGAAGCGCTTAGGGCGACATTGGCTGGCAAGAGTGAGCGAGATAGCATGCGTTCACTGTTGCGGCATGTTAAAGAAAATTATTTATGAAATTAATTGCTATTTCGAGGATGTTTGACTTCATTTAATATAATAACTAGTTGGTACAGGGTATACACAATGTCGGCAGGGACGACTTGCTTGCTTCATTTTTTTTGTATATTTGAATGATATAATACGGTTTTTTATCCAAGTTTAACTTTGAAATAGTCAGAGGCTTCTGGGTGCAATAGAAATCATTTCAAATTAATAAAGTTTCTTCGTATTTTTTAACTAGTAACAATTAAATATATTAGTTATACATATATTTTAAAACAGAATGTAACTGGAAAATTCCTTATTCCCGATTACGCTTTACATCTCACGTTATCTTAAAAGGTGTTTTTATGCCAGTTCAAAAAACTAGTAGGATGGACTAACTTCGGCCGTGCCAAAGTTCGTATACCCTTGCAAACTGTTATTTAACAATTACACATTTATAATATGACAAAATCATTAGAGGAGGAGAAGCTGTTGATCCAGACAGACGGACAGAAGGACAGACGGACATGGCTATATCAACTCAGCTCGTCGTCCTGACCAAGAATATATATGCTTTATACAGTCGGAGATGCTTCCTTCTATGCGTTGCAAACTTCTGACAAAAATTAATATACCCTTACAAGGGTTTATTCTGAATTGCTTTAGAAACAAAAAAGTTTGTTTTGTTCCTCGAGACATATGTATGTATGTATGTATGTATGTTTATGATATGTACATATGTATAGTCGACTGATTTTCATTAAATGAAAAATATTCAAATTCTTAACCGATTTTTCCTTTGGGAGCTTTTTGACATAGTTGTCCGATCCATTCTATCAATTTCATTGAAACCTACATTAGGCAGAAGGAAAGATTTCCGATCCCATAAAGTATAGACATACATATGTATGTATGTACATACATATTATGTACACTTATACATATGTATGTATGTAAGTACTTCTGAGCATACGTCAAAAGTAGAGTTGATTAAGCTAATGTAGAATGTACGAATAATAAAGAATCGTATTTTTGTTTGGCCCTCTGATTTATATAATTAAAATGTGTCAATGGCTTTTCTAAATTTAGGACGAATGTTTCCAATTCCGGATAAAAAAAGGACTACTTCACCAAAAAATTGGAAAAAAGAACAGATATATGAAAAGTTTTTAATCTTTGTTTCTGTGCCCTTAGTACATAAAAAAATTTATCTGTTAATAAAATAAAAAAAAAATATTTTAAATAAAATAAAAGATCTTTATTATTCATTATGAATTCTATTTGTCTGACCCAAATGCGCCATTCTTGGTACAATCAATCATTTTGCCAGCTCCCTCCACGCACCAAAGAATTTCAATTATGGCATTTCAAATAAACCATTGAAAAATATAATTTTTAACAAGTTTTCGAGTGATTATTTAGTTTCCAAATTAGTAAATTTTCCGTTTCATCATTTGCCAGTGACATGACACTGATCCAGAAAATATTTTTTCCCACTTTGGTTTCTTTGCCCAAAAAAAAGACCCACCGCAGCTGATTAGTTACGTCACAAATGCAAATCCAAGCGGAAGTTGTCGCTTGAGAGAAACTTTGAAAGTGCTGGGTTCTCTCTTCCATCCTTCATTTGATGCCTGTCGATATGTGCGTGAGGTGCATACAGAGGCACATCTTTGGTACAATGTGGATTGGATGCATAACGGCCAGGAGCGTTGTGATAAGTTATGCACATTCACTACTTCATCGTCATCATCACCCTTATATACCACTATATTGGCGTTTTGTTTGCCATGATAAATGACAGTTACCAAATATGAGATTGATTGGTCTCAAAATAGCAACAAAATATGTCAGAAACTCATTTCTGCCTTACCGACGTTTGTATACCCTTGCTCTTACATGTTCAAGTTTTGTTTTTGTTTTGTTGTTTTTTTCTTTGTCAGACTGCGAAAAATGTAAACTTTAGACCGCTTCCCTAACAAAAAATAAGAACAAGATCTTCGTCCATCTAGAACCCTTTTGGCTGGTCATATTGGAAATGAGTCCCGTTACGAACTGCTTGATTAAGAAATAATTACTTCTATATAAAGTGAGTGCGATGCATCTCGTTTTCACAAATTATAAGTCAACTGCTTGACAGCAGTGCGCTCTCACATTTCTCTCTCCTGACTTTAATTTCTTCATGTATGTATGTATTTGATTATTATTTTACACTTTGAAAACTTTAAATAAATTTAGTTTCAATACTTTATAAATTCAGTTCCATTTCTTCACAGTTGATATAGAATATTATTTACTTTGTGACTCTAATATAAAAGGGACAATTACTTACAATTACTGCGTAAAAAAAGCACAGAACAGTCAGACAAATGAGAAGTATACTTACATACATATATGCTTTATCTGTTTGAAGACGATCTTAGTCTTTGCGTTACATATATCTGACCAATGAACTTATACCCTCCGTTAGGGTATACAAAGGTACAAACTCGACGAGCAGAGAAAAGAGAAAGAGACAAATACAAAGCGATAAAAAAGTAAGCAAATGGTTTGAAAAAATATTTGAAATTCATTTCGCGCCGCCACTTTGCTAGCCGTGCGCATTTCGATGACAACATTTAATGGTTATTATGTAAACCTTTTTTCCAATTTCTTTTTGTTGTTACCAAAGTGTCTTCACTGAGTTGACCATGCGGCTTACGCAGACATGCACATATTCACATGGCATATACACTTGCACATAACAGAGGTCAAACCTCACGGTATTAAACACTAGGCTATTTTTGAATATGTGTGTATATGTACATATACATATATGTATATTTATATGCATGTGTGGATGATTGTATTTCAAGTTCCGGCCAAACCCTTAAAAATGTAATCGATGAATTTCAAGTTTTGAAATACCCATTGAGCTCTGTTGACTGGCATCTTAAAATGATACAATGTAAGCCCATTAACCAATATCTGACAACAAGCACCAACTTCACCTGTTGCAGAATTCGTTTATATTTGCTGTCGTTGTTAACTGTGCTTAAAGATGAATGATCTAATTAATACTTATTTCATTTTTTACTCAATACTATAAAGTATATACATTCTTGATCAAATATGTTAAAGTTTTTGAAATATATTTGATATTTTCACACATTCTCGATTTTATATATATTTTTTATTAAATAAATGTTTCTCAAAAGGAAAAAGAATTAATTTTCTCATAATTTTTCAAGTAGCCTATCTTGTAAACACTTTTTGGAATTTTTACGAATCTCCGATGCTTGCAAGACGATATTAAAAAAGATCGTCCTAAATCAGCTGTTGTGGTGATCAACATTAATGCTATGAGCAAAACGATGTAAAGAGATCGTTAGGTCAGTTTACGAACAAATTTCGATCTCTCAATTCTTTAAAAGCAACTAAATGGTCGAACTTCCGATATGCTATACCAAATGACATAATGATTTATATCCGGTATATAATAAAGCAAACAAGTCCCTGCCAACATTGACTATACCCTGTACCAACTAGTTATTATATTAAATGAAGCAAGCAAGTCGTCCTTGCCGACGTTGATTATACCCTGTACCTAGTAGAGAATTTAATGTAGGCACACACTCTCGAAATTGCGAGCAATCTAATATAAAATTCTATTTCGCTTACTCCTGCCTGCCAATGTCGCCTTTGGCGTTTCAGTTCAAATCGTATATACATATATATATACATATGTACATACATATACTGGTAACCTAATTTTGTTTTCCAAAAGATATCTAATATCGTATCCTTTTTGTTGATTTAGTTAGTTGTCGCTATTATGGTTCTACATCGATCCTAAGCACCTCTTTAACGTAAACGTAACTAAAAGTTACTGAAAGTATCTGTGTACGCGTATTAACTTTAGAAGGAACAACAAGTATACGGAGTCTCTTTATCATACACATCTTTTAAATTCATAAGTATGTAACTTGAAAGAGCTGCTTAGTTAGATTCACCAATATCTGACATGCACATTCAAGGCCGCCGCAAAGTCTTCATTATTGAAATGACCTTTGGGATACTACACACAGGAAGGTTATCTGGGACCATGACCTTGGTTTTTTCCTTCCTCCCCGTTGATGATATGATATGCTTGGCCTTCCCATTAAAGACGCGAGCTCTCCAAGTCATCTTCAACTAATAATCTTAACTAACTTATTAGATCTGAACAGTTCTTAAGCTCAAGTAATGTCTATTTTTAGATGCTCTCCTCAATTAACTTATTACCTTAATAACACTCCACTTGAACATCTGAACGAGTTGAGTGATTTGGGTGCACTCATTTACCACAAGTTAACTTTCACTAATCAAATTTCCATCACTGTCGGCAGAGCGATAAGTATGTTTTTTAGTTTTTTTAAAAGATGGTCAGAGGAATTTGGCAATGATTTCTTAGTGTTATCCCGTAATATGAATCATATCTAGCGAAAAATGATTTTGTGCCAAAGCGGTTTCTACTCTATGCTCCTTGTGATCTGAACTACCATTTAAATCTTCCTTCTCTAATTAAGTGTAGCTATCTTTTGCTCAATTCTTTGTCCATTGGCTTGGTCGAAAACTTAGTTCCTTGTTGAGTCCTTTGATCTAATTACAGTCACTTTTACCCTGTAATCACTTCAGAGTATCGACTTTTGTCTACCCTCGATCGGTTGGATGGGTGATAAACTTTATGACTGTTATATACACTTTGTTGACTTTAGTGGAGTATAATTTTTGAACAGACTTGACTGTACATACTCTGCATGTGGTGTAGAGATCGGAATCACCTGGAACTCCTTTATACTTTTAATATTATTTCGATGTTTGCTGCCTTACAATATTACCCAATACCCATTTGGTCAGTAATTTGATTTGCATAGAATCCGCTTTGACGGCTTAGCTGTTAAGTTTAACAGATGTTATGTCGATAACAGAGCACGGTTAACGGGTGGACTTTACGGTTGCGCAGAGACAAGTTTTTCTTGTTGTCTGTTACTTTTGGCCAAACGTTCGTTGGCTGTTAAGATAGGCTTGGCCTGGCTGCGCTTTTTGGTAACAAAATGAAATTCAGTACACCACCGACTCTTGAACGGTATTGGTTGGCTTGGCGGTTCGTTGATTTTGATTTGGTTTCATTTACATCAAGTGCATCATAGTATATTTTTGTTTTTTGTTTTCTGTTACGTCAAAAGAAACTGGATTTGTTTTACTGTTGCTTGCTTTTGAAAAATTTGTAGTTGGGTTTTTTTGTTGTTTGTTTTTGCGTGCTAAGTGAACAGAAAAGCAAAATTGTTTGGTGTTTTTCTTGTGGATTATTTAAAAAAAAAAAAAAAATGAGAAAAAGAAAATAGCATGATTAAAATGAAGCACCAGAATTGAAAGTGGAAAATCAAATCTAAATGCGCAGATGTGTGTAACAGTTTTTACTTTCGGCCTGGTTTTCCATGTGGTTACTGCTGTGTGGATGCTATTGTTGTTGGTGCTGCAAGCCACTAGACCATAGACAAAGACCTTTTGCAGATTGCATAAAATCGTTTAGTAGTAGCGGCCCAGCAACAACAATAACAAGAGCAACTACAACAGTTTTTAACCCACTTTTAACCATGCATTTTTTAGATTCAGCGCCTCTACATCTCCCCGCCTCGTTGTCTGCGTCATTGTTGTCGCGTTGTAACTGAATTTCAGAGAGATAAATAAAAAACAACTCGAGGAAAACATAGTAACTCGGTCTTAAAACTAGTGCAATAACTACAGGAAAACACTCAAATAGTCCAGCGGCCTTAACTAGCTAAAACGCCGCCAAAATGCTTCCGGTAAGTAGCTCTGAAAAAAAAAAAAAACGGCAAAAAATCAAAATGGAATCAAATTATTTTGGCATTTTTGCGAATTACATACGTACACAATTAATGCAACCAATTTTGTCTTTAATGTCGAAAAACATTTTCAATTCGCCAATTTCCTGTTGTCTTGTTGATAATCAGGAGTAGAAGTACCTTTGGAGTGAAGTGCCAACCTGGGGGATGGGTGGAGGCAGACAACCTTGAAGAGGATTTCACATAGCTAAAATATTGAAAGTTGATTTTTTGTTCAAGGGCACACCAGGGAAGTTTTCATTTGTAATCAGGTTCATCTTCGCAAAGCTTATTAAAATTGCAGATTTCGCTATTCTTTAAACTGGTTTTCGTTTCAGTTTCATTTCGAATTCTTTGCGGACATGTGCTGCAGTCATTTAAATATTGTTTATACCCTTTAAACTAGGTACATTGATTATGGTCAGAATTTTAGAGTGCTATGCACTCGGATAACTTCATCATGTATTAGTTAATAACCTTTCTATAGCCTTGTCAAGGGGCCAAATTTATTATGTTTAGAAAAAATTGTTGAAGAAAAATGGAAGCATCTTTGACATTTAAATTATTTTAGCACTTCGAGTCGTTCTTATATATGTCAGTCCATTTGGATTAAGGCAAACTATGTTCCATTCTATATGTATATACATATGTGTCGAAACCGGTCTGATCAGATGATATATCATATGGCTTTCGTAGGGTCGATTAATTTTAGGTCGACAACTTTATACCTTTTACAGTCTCATTTCCAAACTAATGTCTTAAGCAGTTAAAATAAAATTGTTAATAGTAAAAACTTTTTATTTTTTAAACTATTAGCATTTAACACTTTCTAAATTTCTCGATCATTTTTCTTATTATTGTCAGTATATGAAAACAGATAGAATTTTCAAGGGTATACATTTTTCAGCACAGATGAAATTAGCCCGTAAATTCTTTTACTTTAATAAACATTTTTATTAAGTCTAATCAAATTTTGAATACAGCAGATTAACAACCAGTTCTATTAAAGATGAAATGCAGATTTTTGTGTGTTCTCGTCTTCTTCTACAATTAACTTTTCCAATAAATTTCAAAATGAATGATTTTTTGTACTGGGCATTTCCAACATTTTCCATTCACGGCTAACACGAGTACCCAAGAGAGGAGGTGTTCTTTGTAAAGGGATCTTGGGGCCTAAGAATCTCACTTTTGTGATAAAAGGTTGCCATGGTCGGCCCTGCTGCTTGTTTTGTATTTATTTCCTTTTCCATTTTGTATTTTGCTTCTGGCCAGTATCATCATGAGACATTCTTGACACGAGCCAATATGAAATTTAATCATCATCATCATCATCAACGAATAAAAATCTTCTTTAAAACTTGTCTTTGAAGCTAACTTGTTTCGCCCCCGCTTGGAATGTTATAAGACAGAAAAATTGTTGACTAAACATTGTGATCAGCAATAGTAGAAATATTGGCCCGAATTGGTTTTTTGCGCTTGCGCAGAATATCAGCATCCGCAGGGGCAGACAAAGGGAGCACACATAGGTCGGACTATTGACAATTTCCTTTATATCTTTTTAAAGACAAAATGTAAATGAGACAACTCAGTGGACATTGAATTTAAATCTCCAAGCTAAAAAACTATTTGCTGCCCACTATAATTTTATATTTTTAGTATTTATCATCTTTGATACGCATGCTATAATCGTAGTACATCACACATATATACATACGTATACATACATAGATTAAAAATCGAATACTCATATACATATATAGTTGATTTGAAGTGAATGCGATTTCGTGTTTGACTATTTGGTATTCATTGGTTAGCATGGGGAATAGCAATCGAAAAACGATGAAGCAGAAAATAAATTGAGAGGTGTTAATGAAAGTAAAAGTATAAAGATGTTATATAAGGGATTTTGTTGGGTTAGGTTCATCATAAAAAAGCCATCGAATTGTGAAAACTAGTGCATATACCTTAGCTTAATACAAATGACATTTATCTGCGATGATTGCATTATGTAAGAATCATTTATTTATTAAGTAACTGTAATCGGAAAATAGTAGAAACTGAAAACTCTTGAAACTAGAAGAAACTATAGAACTTAAGATTCAGGAGGTTTGACTACATATATATAACCTACAAATATAGGAGACTTTATAGTCCCTTGAAAAAGTAACAGTTAAAATTTCAACCAGAAGTGGTCGTATGCGAAAGTTGGTTGACATTTCCGTAACTAGTTCGCTGGCTCCTCTGTTGGTTCTTTATTCAGACTTATCCACACATCATGAAATTAAGATTTGCTATACAGATGTACATACGTATACGTATGTATATTATATATGTATCTATAAAAATACTTTTATACTTTTAGTTGCAAATTGTTTAGAATTTGCAAGTTGACTTGTTTTCAAGCAAAACATAATGAAAGTGAATGTAAATGGTTGAAAAAAGTGTGGAGAGACAAGGCTACACATACATACATCTATAGTATATGTATGTACATACATATGTACATATGCACATACATATGTACTTATTTAAAAAGTAAATTGAAGCCTCTTTAGTTTTTGCTAGTGGGGGGCATTAAGTTACCTGTAAGATCAACCTCATTTTCTCATTTGCTTGCATTGTAATTGTATCTGGCAGCGCTCCTTCAAAAGTATAATTGCGAAATATCTTCTGCATTACAATATGGAGGGATCATTGCGAGGGAGGAGGCCACCACCAACATGCCACTCTGCAAAGATCATAATCTTTAAGTTCTGTTGAATATAACAGAGACAGGGGAATACTTCAACTGTGCCATGTACAGAATGGCATGGAGAATGTGGAGTGAAAGAAACTAAAGTGCAGATCCAGAATGAACAGTATCATTGAAGACGTGGCCATGAGTCTCTTCTTGACTGTATCGCATCCGCATCGGAAAAATAACTATTGCGAACCCATATCAAGTCCTTTTTGACAAGCTAAGCGCAAGACGGCTAAAGTGACAGAAAAACATGCAAAAATTAATTAATTACTTAATAAATGATATTAAAAAGAATTATGTATATATAAATATGTTTGTAAGTATGTATATACATATATATTTTGAACAATATATATATACATATATATGCCAACCTCAGAGACTACGCTAACTTGAAGGTCAACTTGTTTTGTTTGCCTTACTCTCTATCTCAATACATCTGTCTCCTTCTTGCTCTCTTAAAGCAAAAGTTATATAAAAAACAAAGAAAGCATTTTATCGGGCCGACATGGGCTATACCCTAAACTATAAAGAGTTCGAAATGGAATTTCATTTAAATCAGATAAGGTCGAAACGAAAAAGATCTTATTTATAGTTTTCAATCTCTTTATTGCGATACACAGACGGACGTGTGTCAATTGACTTGACTGTTGAAACCGAACATGATTGTATATACATATATATATTTATATATCAATCTTCTATCTATATATATCAAAATGAATGCTTGTCTGTATGTCATCAATGAACTCAAAAACTACTGGATCGATTATTATGAAAATTGGTACTTATATATACATACATATGTACTTTTCCAGGGAGAATGTTTGCATAGGGCAGGGTCACTGGTACTTATGAAGGTTAAGAAATGTTTTCTCCTACCTCTTAGAAACGTTTTAGCATCTTTAGTATACCCTTTTACTTTATGAGTACAGGGTATAAAATATTTATTTATTCAGCAGAAAGCAAAGCCAAGACTCGATTTCTGTTGTCGGCATTTAAACTCGTTTCGGTCCAACAATACTACTAACTGAAATTCTTCAGACTGGCCCCCAATTGGTATTTACCAGATATCTAATGAAACACATACATTAACTTACCTACATACATGCATATATATAGGTATTAGGAATGTGACTGCATTAACAACAACTAAATAATAAAAATCGCCATGATCTATAGCCGACAGTCACCAGTCAAGACGAGGATATGCACCAAAAGAAGTTGTTTGACATTCACAAACAGAAACTGAAATTCAAGATCAGGCCGAAATGAATTAATTACCTATACCCTGAGTCATAAAAAATATTTTAAAAATTATCATGCGAAAAGTCAGTGTGACAAATACTTGAAAAAGAAGTTTTGATCTGCGTTCAAACAGGATTAGAAATGGACCGACCATGTTGACTCGGTTGTTAGGAATAAATTAAATCGGATTTGCTTCATTCTGTTAACTTTCGGGCGGTCCACACTTAATTCTTCGCATTTAACATAATTTGTTGTTGTTGTTGAAATGTGGTCATTGAAAAATATATGCCTATATCAGATTTATCTTGAAAATGCGTTGGTTCGGCCATTCGGAAGATCACAACATACGCACAGCAGGCAGTTTTTTTCCCTGATATGTTTATATAACAATTGTATAATGTAGTTTTTTTTTTCAACATTTGCACTGAATTGGTTTTCTTTTTATGTAATGCCCTCACATGTTTTGTTATTAGATTTTGGGTCTAACTTGATGCCCCTGCCCCTAAATTTGAATTGAATGTATAAGTATAGTGTTTTATGGGCTCAAAGGGGTGTGATTTAAAATCTTTGGTTGTACTTGCTTACATCGAGTAGGAAAACTTAAGGCATTCCCTCTGCGGCATGCTTTATCTATGATTCGAATCATTTCGCCTGCTTAAGAAATACTCATCCAATGGGATATTTTAAAAAAACTTTAACAATATTCAATGGAGTACATGGTCGATTTGGATATTACACACATTTTGGCAACCTTACCCTACCGAGACGAATTCTTTCATTGACTTTTAGGTTGTCAAAGTTGTTAACTGGCTTTTACTTAAGTCTTGGTAAAACTAAGACAATGTCTTTATAGCAGATAACAAAACCTTTGAGTAATCCTTGAGATACATTTATAAATGTTTTTATATCTTGAGAATTCTTTTTTTTTTGCCATGTGTGAGTCAACTGCATATACTAACTGCATATACAAACTGTGTATACTATATAGTATAAAGTTTTTACACAGGTGGAAGTGCTTTCTTTTGATGGGTTGCAAACTTGTAAAGCAAATAATAAGGGTAATCTCGGTGCATTTTGTCGACTTAATAATGTATGAACAAACATTTGTTCACATTTGTTGAGGAGGTTTCAAATTACATTGGGGTAGCAATTGTTACTTAACGCTTTTCTCTAACTATTTTTAGTTTTTACCTCTTATTTGCCTGCTTAAAAAGTTTTTGTCCCTGCTGTCATATCACATATGACATAATTGGTGTAAAAAAGGAGAAACTTTTACTGTTTGTTGTTGTTTTGATAATTTGTGAGCATTTAGTAAGTATCAATGGGCTAGTGATAATGGTAAATGGTTAAGTAAATGATGACACGATGGACAGCCAAGAGGAGCATCGGACGGACGGACTGACAGTCGGTCGGTTGGTTGATTTTCACCTTTCGATTTCACTTTGAAGTGGGCTTCCCATAGTTTTACCAAAAATTTTTGTTGCGCTTGGTTGCCAATTTCCGCTATCAATGCTATAGCCAATGGCGTTTATAGCTCTGTGAGAGATTATTATTTGTTTTTCTTTTATTTTGGTTTTAATTTTTTATTTTGGCACTTTCTGTCTGCGTTCTACCGATTGGCCATTTGTGGGCCTTTCACATTGCTTTTCGTGGATCTATTAATTTGTCTTGACGTAACCGTGTGTAACTGTAAATTAACAAACCACATCGTGGCAATTTAATAAATTAAAAATAAAATGACATTAAAAACAATGTTTTTTATTCGACTATATACATATGCGCATATGTATGTAGATATCTTCCTTATACCTATATGTAAATCCTGTACAGAAGTGGTTAATATGCCATTTTAATTTATATTTAATATATTATACACTGAAAGGAATAAAATAAGCGCTTTTAAAATCAAAAGACTCGTGGTTAGTATGAAGAGACGTTTGTAGACCTTCAGATTGTATAACACTAAAGGAGGACCCACAAAGTCGACGTGCTTTACTTCAACGTACTTCGGCAACAGTGCCAAAACTGTTTGATGTAACTTTGTGCCATTATTTTATTTTCTTTAGTTCGTGTCAAGAATATAAAAAGTTTTATTTTTAAAATAAATACCTAATGTTTCCATCTGCAAAATTGCATTTTTGTTTTTTGTCGAAGTTATAGTGGCTGAAATTTGAAAATGTTAGGTGTACCAATACTTTTAAGAGTCCATGTACACATAATGTATATATGTACACGTTTATTTAATTTTTTAAAAAAATGAGAAAAGTTCATGGAAACATTAAAATTTTTGCACTTAAAAGCAATTAACATTGATGTCTGGCAAATAAAAAAAGTGATCAAAAGTTCACCTCTCACCTGGAATGGGTCTGAAATATCAAAGATAAAGACAAAATACATTTAAAAGTTACAGGAACTGCACATTTCTTCTATTTTTCTCTGATGAAAAGCAATTGCAACTCAGATTTCTAGTTACTATCCTATCAGACATTACTTTAACTATATATCACATATAACTGACATGGCAAATGATCATATGAATGAATCTCACATTAGGTATGTGTATATTATATATCAGGGGTGGCCAAACGGTCAATCGCGACTATTAGTCAAGAAGTATGTAATTGGTAGATCCCACAGGGTGTCGTCAGTCTTGGGTCTAATCAAGTTGGCCATCCCTGTTATATACTATTTCTTTATTGATTTAAATCAAGTTCTATTGGAGATATTATGATGAAACATTATATGGAAGCATTTTCAAATGCATTTCAATTATTTACTATAATGTTTTTGTGGTAACAAAAAAGCATTTAACATAAATAAGAGATAAGTGTTTAAAGATGTTTAAATGCTTTGAATGAGATTCATCGACTTATGTATTCCTTTAAAGACTGAAAATTCATTTTGTTGCGGATATTACATTTTTTCCGACTACGTTTTATTTATGCAAATGAACGAATATAATAAATAAGCCAATCTTATGTTTGTTATATTAAGTAATTTTTATGATAACATAATTTATCAGAAATAAAACATGAGAAAATGTCAACAATATTGTCTTTAGTTAATTTGAAGATTTGTCAATCATGTAAAACAAAAAAAAAAAAAGTTTAACTTCACTTGAGGACTAAGACACGAGGGCGTCCATGGAAATTAAATAACATTTATATTATAATTCATAGAATACTATTCTTCTCTAGTTCCAATACATTGTCTTTAAATTCTATTACAAAATATGTATTTGTAATTATTTTTTTTCTTTGTTTTCAATTTCAAGAACATTATTCAACTAGTTTTAAGTTACCGATATTAGGAATAAAATGCATTATGTCTACTGAATGTCATTTAAAGGAAATGTATTTCTTTTAAACTATTTCCATGAGCCTTAAAAAAAAATTTTCTTTGAATTCGAAAAAAATACAAAGTTTTTTGCGGGTGCCGAGGGCTCATAGGAAATCTTCTTTTTTTTATTGTAAAAAAAACATCTAATATTCTAATACTAAATTTATGCAGATTTTAAATAATTGTGATACTTTAATAAGCATTTTTTGTGTATGTCTTGTGGATTGTACTTTGTTTTTGTTTTTGGTTCGAACTTTTTCTTTAGTTTACTTTCAAGGAGACATCATTGCCAACAACTTGCCAGCGATATATGTACATAGATAAGTACATACATAGGTCTGAACCTTTACCTATAGATTAGACAATATACATATGTAAGAAATAGAACTCCAAATTCTGAATTCAACACAGAATCATCTTGATTTAATGTTCAAGTATACATCATCTTGATCTTAAGGGAGTATAGAAACTTTGGCAAGACGAAAGTTAACTTCAGCTAACACTACATTCTATACCCTACCCAATACTTTTTTATACCCTTGCAAAAAGAGTATATTAATTTTGGTCAGAAGTTTGCACCGCATAGAAGGAAGCATCTCCGACTATATAAAGTATATATATTTTTGATCAGGACGACGAGCTGAGTTGATATAGCCGTCTGTCCGTCGGTGCGTCTGTCTGGATCAATAGCTTCTCCTCCGAGACCCTTAAAGCTACAGTGCTGAAATTTTGGACATAGGCTTTATGGACATTTATATCTCGGAATCATCCCGTTCGGATGACTATATCATGTAGCTCCCATAGGAACGATCGGTCAAGCAAAGAGTTAAACTTCCATAACTTAGTTGTTTAGTGTACTTTCTAATATATCCACCAAGTTTTATCAGAATCAACTGATTATATCATATAGCTCCCATAGGAACGATCGGTCAAGCATATCGTTTTAGAGCAAAAACTTGCGTGTTTTTGAAGCGATTCGAAATTTGGTATTTGGAAGTTTAGTATATATAGAAATGTCTGTGCTAAGTTTCAGCCAAATCGGTTGACTATATGCTATAGCTTCCATTCTCAAGTTAAACTTTTAATATTAGTTTAACTTGTTTTAAATGCTTTCTAATCATAATCATTTACATATACATAATTACATAATCATTGTAAATATGTAATTGTTAAATAACAGTTTGCTAGGGTATACGAAGTTCGGCACGGTCGAAGTTAGTTCATCCTTCTAGTTTTAATTTTTATACATATGTAGTTATGTATATTTATGTATGTATTCATACACATGGAAAACGCTTAGTTGCGCAAGATTGTTCATAATTTCGGAAATTTTACTATCATCTTAAATCATACTGAATGAAAACAAGAATTTGACAAACTTCCTCTTATGCATATATAATTGGAAATGTTCATTTACATATATAATATAAAGTATTTTAAAATTTACCATTGTGGGAAATATTGATTTTATCATGCGTCATTCACTTTTTATTGGATTTTTTTAGGTAGTCGAAATATTAACAATAGCTATTAAGATACCCAATATGCGATTAACAGGCAAAAGGAAGCATTTTATGTATATCTCCGAGTTGATTACGCTGACAAAATCAAGTTTCCGAATTCTTAATCAGAGTTCATCATCTGTCTATATTCTAAGATAGCGCAAACAAACCCTTTAAAATTGAGAAAGCGATATAATATGGATATATGTATAATGATATAGCCGTATTGCAAACGATTTTGCCTCTATTAATAATACATAGCTCTTAATGATAAGAATTTATGAATCATGAATTATTATCAATATATATCCAATAAAAATAAGTACTATTTAGGAAGGAATGTGAAGAATTTTATTAAACAGATCTATATCAAAAGATGTCACGATATAGCTGACATGTTTTTGTTTTGTTTTATTTTGGTATATATCTATAAAAACGATCTGTTCTGTCAGCAAGTCCGAAGTGAACCGAGTACTGATCTCTTCTCCAACACTCTATTTGATAAGCTTTAAACTTAGCCAGACCAAAACATTTTACAAGAGTTCCAATAAAAAGAGAAACGTTTTCAGAATCTGTTAGCAACATTTGATAGCATAAACAAATTTCTGAATGCATTCTAAGCATTATATGATATTATATGTAATCAATATAAATATTGAAATAAGAAAAGGGGTCTTTTTTTCTAGCAGGTTTACGTTTTTAGGGAATTATCGAAATAACCAAAGCGTTTAATTTTTTATATGGCAATCCCTACAATCGGACTTAAATAATTATTCACAACGAGATTGTTTATAATATGGTAGTCTATAGAAAGTAATGAAATTTTATATTAAAGATTTTTTTTTTATGAAATCTTTACAATTTGTTATATGTAAATTATCCAAAAATACAATTTGATTATACGATGAAGCAAGATTTTTTGTTGATCTCCAAGACATTTTGACAACTTTCAACTCATTGAAGACATCATTTAATTTCACAATCTGCAGATGGACTGCATTTTATGTTCATGCCTCAATTGATTGTTAGGCCATCGTCGTAGAGAGTTGGCTTCACCTGTCATATTGGGAAAACTTGTATGGGGCTTTTCTTTCTTCTTTTTGTCTTTTTTTTTTATGTGTGCTGTTTTGCTATCGAAACGTTGTTGACCCATAATACATTGATCCACTGACGGGCGAAAAAAAAGCGATACCAAAGTTTAAAGATGTCCATAATCTCCTCTGACTAGCCGCAAATGCAGCAGCAGCATCTCACGGCTCGCATCCGGCGACGAAAACTTTCGCTTTTTTATTTCGGTGCGCTCTCTTGTCACGCAAAAATGATATTAAGAAAGTCATCCGCCAACTACTGATCCCATTGGGAGAGGAGACCGAGTTGGAGCAAGCTGGAGAACTGGTTCCAAGTCAATGACTGAATGACTTCTGTCTCCGTAATTGGCTAAATGCTAATAAGTGCCTTTTTTTAATCGCAAAGAAGGGGAGAGTCATGTCTGTCTGTCTCTTCACAAAGATAAAACAAATACATACACATGTACATGCATGTATGTATGTGCATGTGACTGTGTGTGTGTGCCATCTGCATTTGTTCCATTTGCTCGTAAACTGGAAAAAGCTGATAATCTGTTTATGCCATTGCTAAACTGACTACATTCATCTTTGTCCATATACGTGAACTCTAAATCAGTTTCTTTTGCATGCACTCGTCCTGTTGAATTTACTAGTAATTAATGTGGTGCAAAATGTGAAAAGTAGTCAAATCAAGTGCTTTAATTAGGTACCAGTTACCACCAATAGAAAGATGTTTGCTAATTTAAATGAAGTTCAAAACATAACGGGATGCAAAAGCAAGAGTACAAGCTGCTTGTGTATGCTCGCACGTCCATCTTATCTACAGCTACTAAAAGCAAGTTGCAATTTCAATAGAAAGAGAAAAGATGAAGAGAAAAATGATAAGCATCTGCCGGCTCACACATACATACATATGTATGTATATACATACATAGGTAGTCCGATCGACTCAAGCCAAACTTTGTATTCCCTTGTAAATTAAAATTTTTTAAATTGTTTGAAGGTTCATTCGAAATTGTCTATCTTAATTGGAACGACGGCTATATAAAATTGATGTCATAGAAACGTTCGTTCAAACTAATAAATCTCATAGAAGGCCACAAGCCAATGTTTCACAATACATGCGACCGACCCTCTTGTCACATTGAATTCTCTTTGTTTTGTTCTTTTTGGCCATGGTTAAATTTGCTGTTTTTATTTGTTAGCGGCTATTTAATTTAAACTCCCTCCGTTTGAAAATTAAATACGTAAGCCTGAATGGCAATTCACACGGTTCTTGCAAATTCACACGCTTATCTCTGTATACCCTTTGCCAAACGGGGTATGTTAACTAGGAGAAGGAAACTTCTCCGGCTTTACATACTACAAAGTAAAAACAGTTCAACATGGTTATAGACTACCTTTACATATAACGACATTATCTTTTTTTTTTTAACTTTATTATAAATATTTACTTTTTTGATATATTTACTTTCTTGATATATTATTTTATTATTTAGATTATACTTTCAAGTGTATAAAAGTGTTCAATATGATCCGACATATGTAGATATATAATCTCCTCTGTAGATATATAATATTTTATTATCAGGTAGGAAATTTGACAATCAATGCGACTTTCACACATCTTAAAATACACAACAACAAAAAATGCATTTAACTCGTAACCAGAGCCATTGTTTAACTATGTTCAGACTGGAGGTCCATGTAAATGTTAAAATGCCAAGCTTTTTGGGTTTGGGCCGGGACAACCAAAAATTGTCGCTATGCCCTTTAGAATGTATATGTCATGCTTTAAGATACATACATATTTTTTTAGATTGCGGAAAATATGTACAGTGAAAACTCTCTTGTAACGACAACAATCGTCGCAAATATTTTGTTCGCTCAGTGAAAGGTGCCCCCGATTAAGGGACAAAATAAATGACGGTTCCATTTGGTAGTTTTCACTGTATAACAATGAGCTCTGTAGATCAATAAGCAATAAATATAAGGATCTTACTTTTGATTTAAAATGATTGAGAGTTAATAAATTTTAAACATCAAATTGTGATCAGAGAAATATAAAAAGAAGATAGGTTTCTGGTTCCAGAATCTCTTCTTGATTAGATATGACTAAAGCCGCTTTAAGCGTTTCCATGTGGTTATCATTTCCTTACACAGTCCAGAAAGCTTAATGATTTTCAGCAATTACATAGAATTGAAATAATAATAAACCACAATTTAATAAAAATTTTTTATCAAGATACATTTTTTTATTAATGTTAAGAATCAACAGTGAAACACAAACTTCTAAACAACTTCAGGCCAGAAATGCGTAGACAGCTACTAAATGAAAACCAAACTAAACTTGAGCATTTTATAACCTGGCGTAAAGTGTATATGGTGCATAAGTATGTTTATAAGAAATAAGAAAGTGAAGAGAAGCATATCCGACTATATATACTAAAGATATTCTTGATCATCACGATAAGCAGGATGTAACTATGTCCGTCGGTTAACATTATCAACACGATCTTCTGCGCGATCCTTAAAGCTATAGAACTGAAAAATTTCACAAAGACTTCTTTTTCCTACTCTTTAGCGAATCATCCCGATTGAATGAATATCATATAGTTTTTATAGAAACGATCATACCGATTTATGCATCATTGGGCATATAATAGATTTTATATCCATTCAATTATTGACTTTTCAATCATCAAACAGTCTTACAATCAATTTCACATTGATCAAGAAAACAAAAAACAAACAAAAAAGTTTTTGTCTTTATCACTCCAAGAGAGTCTGGACTTCTTCGCGCTTTAGGAACAAATCACTGAATTTTGTAGCCTCTGTTTGGGTAAATAAAACAAATAAAATCCATTTTGATTTCAAAAATCTACAAATTTGCGTCTCACATCACATCTCCTCTCATTACACTATTGCAGTAAAAACAATATGGTAATAATTATCCAAATCGTTGGAAACTTCTATAAAATATTTAAAAAAAAGAAGAGAGGTGTCATGGGACACCCAGATGAAACGAAGTTTCTTTCGATTAAGGGGGTGAGAGCTGCTTTATTCATGCAATTTTGAAAAAAAAAAATTTATTTTAATTAATACATTAACAATTTTTTTTTAATCTTTTTTTAAAAACTATATACATATGGATGAATGTACATATTTCGAAATACTCCGCCCAACAGGAAGCCATATAAAAAAAGTAGCTCAAATGCTACCAAAATGCCAACGGTTACGTTGATCCGAATTGCAAAAACCAAACATTATTTAAATTGTAAGACTTCAGCCCATACGATAAACTATAAAAAATTCAAAATTCCAAAAAAATTAATTTTTTACAGATTTGATAAAAGTCACTTTTTCGACCCACTTTGGGAGACTTAGCTAAATCTAAAAAAAACAACAAAGCGACACAATTTTATTAGTTCAGATAGGTTTATAAAAAAATGGGTTTATTATAATAAAAATAATTTGAAAATTTGAGCAAAATCGGTTTGGGAGTTTTTGACATATCTTGCCAGCAGTTTTAAGGAACCGACTAGTAAAACATATTTGAATGTTGTTGCCCGCAACCAGGCTCTATATACACCTACTCAGGTTTACGGCTATTACTTCTAAACGTGTTTAGATTTTGAAAAAATCTTTTGCTCAGGTATTTTAGACATTCTAAGGGTAAGATGCAATAATAATTTAATGCAAGGTGGGCTGCCAAATTTCGACCGACGACAATATTTGCAACAAACAAGCATCCGGGCAGAGAAAAAGGGATCGGGATCGCGAATCCGAGCATTTACGGCGAATACATATGTATGTATGTATGTATATGCATGTGTGACACATTTATGACGCTTTCTCAATCTCAGAATCTTTGCTTGTGCGTCCCGTATTTACTTGTTCGTCCCGCATTTATTTGTGCGTCCCTCTGCCCACAAACTCGAGCTCGCTACCTCTTTTCCCTTCCGAATTTGTTTGTGCATCCCTCTGCCTAAAAACTCGAGTCCGCTACCTCTTTTCCCTTCCGAATTTGCTTGTGCGTCCCTCTGCCTAAAAACTCGAGTCCGCTACCTCTTTCCTCTTCCGCATTTGCTTGTGCGTCCCTCTGCCCACAAACTCGAGCTCGCGATCGCTGCTTGTGCGTCCCTCTCTGTCTACATACTCATACACTGTTCAATGCGAAAGAAAAAGACAAAACATTTGGTAACGGTAAAAGTGTCGTTACACTTTTTAGTCTTAATTTTTTCGGTTAAGCCCCTACCGCGCGATAAGAAACTTCGTTTCAAAAATTATATTTATGTATCAAATACTTTAAAAGGGTTTTTCTAGTAAGACCTTGTTTAGTCATGGCCATGGGTCCTACATAATATTGTTGAATCAACTAATTCAGAATATGTATATTATGAAAATTGTGTTCTATTTGCGTTGCAAACATATCGATAATCAAAATGAAGCAAGCAAGTCGTCCCTGCCGACATTGAGTATACCCTGCACCAACATTAAAAATAAAACCTTCGAAGTACATAGCTATCCATTTTATACAAAATTTTCCTTTAACATGCAGCAGCAGCGAACGCATGCTATCTCGCTCTTTCTTATCTGCCAATGCCGCCTTGGCATTTCAGTACAAAACGGATATAGGCATATGTCCGATGTTTATTGTCCGATTTCGACAAAATTTAATCAGCTGGTCCAGTTTTGGTATATAATTAGGTGTGCCAAGTAAGAATACGATATCTTTAATACAGCTCTAGTTATTCGTTTTCCCGATTTGCGGGGGCGGAAGTGGGCGTGGCAAAAATTTGAAACAAACTTGATCTGTGTACACACTAGACGCATGCTCTTATAATCTCCGAGATCTAGGTGTTCATACGGACGGACAGACGGACGGACAGACATGGCTCAATCGACTCGGCTAGTGATGCTGATCAAGAATATATATACTTTATGGGGTCGGAAACGTATATTTCTGCCTGTTACATACATTTTAGCGACTTTAATATACCCTTTTACCCTATGGGTACAGGGTATAATGAATCCGCGCGCGATCAGGAAGAGAATTCAACTTAAACAAACTTCAATATTTAGAAATTTTGACATTTTAGAGAAGTTAACGAAAGTTTGACTATATAATAATATAAAAAATTAAAAACAATGAAAGCTTAATTATGTTTTATTTTTATAATTCTGTGTGACACATTTCTAAAGAATTTTTGCATTCACTTATTGTTGCTCACAAAATTTGGATTTCATTTCAAATTTAAGTACATACATACATACATGTAGCAATCCCACTTTCTTTACTCGAACTTCCCTAACTCGAATTTTCGAAAGTCACTATCGTTTTTAGAGCGAAAACTGCATTGAAATTCACTTCTCTGACTCGAATTTCCTTCACTCGAACAATATATTTAGCTTATTCATTCGTAATTCGAATTTTTTGGGACAATTTGAAAAATTCCATAGTGCCGTTAAATACTTGCACTACTATCGACTCTCTGTCCATTTTAACTTGATATTTTGAAACTATTAGTAACACAACGGACAACCATTAGAAGGTCTTTAACAATCTCTTTTTAGTTAGAAAAACAAAACAAAAAACTAACTAAACTAACATTTCAACCATAAATTACTAACTAATTTTGTGAACTAAAATAGAATGATTATTTGACGGAAAGTTAACAGAGCAGTTGCAATTCAACTGTAAGATTTTATATTTAATAAAAATTAAGTAAGATTCTCAGTAGCATTATTCTTTATACCGTACTTAAGTTAAAAACAATGCCTGAGAAAAACAGACATGTAAATTTTTTGGGGACTCTGACAAATCTTTACTTTTCCAACAGTAAAAAAAAGTCAGAGAGACATATTAGCCCGCCTTTGTACAAGGGCTATAAAAATATTGTTTGGAATTCATATTTCATATTTCTAGTTAAAAACATCGAAAATGCATTTACTAAAATATATTTTTATGCATCAGGGATCAGACGAGTTGGCAAGATGGCAATATTTTATTACTACTAAACTATTTAATTTATTTAGGACTTTGTTGAGTTTATATAGAGACACGCTTATTTTTCTTTTTTGCAAGTATTTCTGAATTGTTTTTTGCAATTTTGCAGCATAATGCGTTGCATTACGTAAAAGACTCGGCTGGCCGGTCTGCCCAGCTGCAGCAGTCACAGTTGCAGCTTATACGTACTTATGTGTATACATACATACATATGTATGTACATATATACATACATACATACATAGATGCCACAGTTTTGTCTGTTATAATGTGTGTTGCAACTTGTCGTCAACTGCAACAGCGGCAAAAAAGATTACTTACCGTAAATAAATTGTATCTGCATGTTGCTGCTGATGGTTAAATTCAAGTAAAACGATTCTGAATTTTGGCTTGATGTGTTGCTGCAGGGCACCAGCACCAGCACCAAGAGTAACACCAGCAACATCAGCCTGTAATCACATCAAGCCCGACAGCAACATGACTCTCTATTCGGGCCACATTTAGCCAGTGGTTTTAATTGCCATGCAATGGACAAACTGCAATTAAAAATCCCAAAAACAAAAAAAATAAATGTTGCATTTGCCTTTAAGTACACACACGCACACACACACACACATTTGTTGTCTTGTTCATTTTGCGTAAAATCGACAAATTTGTCAACACAAAATTTCTGTCTCCTTCTGCTCCAATCAATGCTTATTGTACAATCCAAGTTGTAAACATTTTTTGAATATTTTTCTTTTTTGTAATTTTATGTAAGCACCTGCTGGTGTTGCTGTTGCTGCTGTCATTGCCATAAAGCGTACAACAACAACAATATTTTAGCAACAACAACAACAACAATGATCATATGTATGTATGTGTATACATAAGTATGAATAAATATATGTAAGTGTGTGTATACATAAAATTAGGTGGGTTAAAGAAACAACAAGGCTTGTAATTTTAGTACCGATGGTTTTGTTAAATATGATAAATATGAAAGAGATGTCAGTCTACAATTTGATCCAAACTTATGTCTCTATGAATACTTAAGAGAATAAGAACATACTTAAGAGAGCGAACACCAATGTGAATTTAGCGGTAATTATTTTGCGGGCGTTGCAGTGCTTTCACTCGCTCAGGCAAATTTCGGCATGGTTCTCTTTTTAAAGTTCGAAACTGTTTGTCAAAATGAAAATTGTAATTGCTCTTACAATTTTATATGTATATGTTTGTATGTACATACATACATACATATGTATGTATGTACATTGTTCACCCGTTTCATTGCACTTTCAGAGTGTTTCTCTTATCATTATATTGAATTAGATTTTGTACACTTGCATTTTCTTTTGTTAATCGGAAAAGAAAGTTTTGTATTTGGCTAGGTAAACCAGGTTTCATTTGCTTAGATGTTATTTTTTAATTACAAGAGGCATAGGCAAGTTTTGCTAATTAGTTTTTATATACAACCTGTTCAAATTGTGAAGATGACGATGAACATATTTTTTTCTGACGAAAGAGAAGCATTTTTTTATGGTCTGCTATGAATGCTGCCTATGTATGCGTTTGCGTTTGTGTGTGCCTGTGAGTGAGGTGTATGTGAGGCTTATGCCGGTTTTTGGCTTATGTAATTTGTTCCCCTCTCGCATTCTCTCTCTCTCCAGCTCCTTCTGTTTGGTCTGTTGGAATGTCCGTCTGTATTTTGGCCCATTATTAGTTGTTTCACTTCTTTGTTTTGGTTGTTGTTGGTGTTGCCTTGTTGGTAATGTTGGCATTTTAATATGAAAATCCGTTTTGGGGTTTACAGCACACAAAATATATATATGTACATACTTATATACATATATATGTACATATACATATATATGAAAATGACTCAGTTTTACCATTTAGGTGTGGCCCGGCCCTTAAGTTTGATCAACTTTTGGTGCTGCTGCTGATTTTACATAACGCAAAGGCAAAAAAAAAGCAAGAAAGAAATTTCCCCATTTACAACAACAAATAACAACAGTTACAAGTTGTGCATATAACTAAATCGAATTTGCATATGAAATCCATCTCAATCTTGACTATGTCTTGTTGGATGTTTATATAACAAGGTTTAATAGATACGGCAGACATACACTCGTGTATACATATGTATATATCTTTATATATACATACATATGTATGTATGTATTTATTCCCATGAAGGTCGTATCTTCTCTTTGTCTCATCTATCAAAACTTTGTTACATAATACCAAATACACATCACATGTGTATACAAATGTATGTATGTATGTATTGTATATTAATTTTTTTATTTGCATTTTGGTCTTTTGTCTGTTGGATTGATTTAAGCTTTCTGCTGCTGGTGATGCTACTGCTCCGGTCCATTGATGTCACTGTGTCAATGCCGGAACTGTGGCAAGTTTAATATATGTACATACATATGATGTATGAATGCACACGAGCTTCCTCTGCCTCTTCAATTCATATTTATACATACATACATTGTTTATAATATAACAAAAGTATATGCACAAACATACATAGAATTTTTTTTTTAATTCCGATTATTTCTCTGTTTACAGTTCCGGCGTGGAGCGGCCTGGCAAACGCTTTTCCTGCTCTGCGCTCTTGCCTATTGCATCAATGGTAAGTGAGACAACTGGAAGACGGTGGTTAATCTAATTTACTTCGACCAATCCGAAAATATTCATATGGAGTCACGGTGTGACTCTTACTCTAACAGGGGGGAACTGTGAATCCAAATTGCAAGATCCAAGACTTTTTGCTTTTTATATCCTGTATCCATAGGGTAAAAGAGTATATTGAAGTCGCTAAAATGTATCTAACAGGCAGAAGGAAGCGCTTCCGATTATATAATTATATAGTCAAACTGCACTAATTGACCAAATTTTGTTCAAATCGGACAATAAACATCAGAGATATATCCATTTGCATTTTGTACTGAATTTCCAAGGCGACATTTTCTGGCAAGAGTGAGTGAGGGAATTTCGTTTTGAATTGATTGCGATTTCGAGGGTGTTCGAACTTTTGATTAGTGCCTACGCAAATTAAGATAGTTTAAAATTTTTACCACGCCCACTTCCGCCCCCGCAATTTAGAAAAAATGAATTACTAGAGAAGTTTTAAAGAAATCACATTCTTATTTGGCACACCCAACAATGTGGCCAAAATGCATCATCTGACCAAATTTAGTCGAAATCGTACAATGAATATCGAAGATATACGAATGTGCATTTTGTACTGAATTGCCAAGGCGACATTGGCTGGAAAGAGTGAGCGAGATAGCATGCGTTAGCTGTTGCTACATGTTAAAATTAATTTTGAATTAAGTTGATGCCGATCGTGATTCAATACAACTAGTTGGTACAGGGTATACTCAATGTCGGCTGGGACGACTTGCTTGCTTCATTATCAGTTAATATTAAGTAATATTAGAATTAAAATTTCATTTTTTCCTGCTCGCTATTTGATACAAAAGTCCTATGAGAATAATCATCGGTTCAAAGGGATACGTTGTTGTATAATTTTATTGACCGACTTTAGTTTGTGAATTCTTTTTATGCGAAAGTTTCTAGAATTAATAGATCTTTTCTATGTTCTCGGTTAGTTCTGATTCCATTCACATCGCTCAAATACTAGTTTCTAATACTAGTATCTTTCAATCGGATCCTTTTCTGCACCACTATATCAGACCCATTTGGGTGGGTATTAAACGATTGTTCAATTAGAGCCGAACTTAAAAATATTGTTATGATTGGGGTTTACCGGCATAATTAGGTTATCATTTATTAAACGGAAAAAAAGATATACAATTTGAATAACTACTGTAAGATTCCATTCTATCCTTAGTTAATGATAACTGTAGATAAAATTAAACTTACGAAATTTTATAATTCATTTGGCGGCTGTTGATAAATATTTCTAGAGATGTGTATCCGTTATTATTGTCACTTTTAGTCACTTATTATTATTGCCTACTTCGTTCTTTTATGATTTTTTATTAGTTTAAAGAAAAGAAAATTTTTTATGAAATTAATCGTTATTTCGAGGGTGTTCCACTTTATTTAATATAATAACTAGTTGGTACAGGGTATAGTCAATGTCGGCAGGGTCGACTTGCTTGCTTCATTTTTTTAGTGTGAATATAGAGGAGCTATATGATATAGTCATCCGATTTGCGAAGTAAGAATACGATATCTTTAATACAGCCCTAGTAATTTTTTTTTACAAATTGCGGAGGAGGAAGTGGGCGTGGCAAAAATTTGAAACAAACTTGATCTGCCGGCACACTAGACGGATCTACAAACAGAGTTTGGTAGCTCTAGTTCTTATAGTCTCCAAGATCTCGATGTTCATACGGACAGACAGACGGACATGTCTCAAACGACTCGGCTAGTGATGCTGATCAAGAATATATATATTTTATTGGGTCGGAAATGTATATTTCTGCCTGTAACAGACATTTTGACGACTTTAATATACCCTTTTACCCTATGGGTACAGGGTATAAAAACACGATCCGATCCGATTGTGCCTACAACAATATTCTTGTCCGATTGTTCCTATTTAAGCTGAATAATATAATCATTTCATCCAGATGATTCCGAGAGATATAAAAAGAAGTCTATGTGCAAAATTTTCTCTACCGAAGCTTAAAAAGTCTCGGTTTATCCAGACAGACACATATGGACGTATGGACTCACTCAGCTTATCGTACTGATGAAGAATAGACATACATACATATATGTATACTTTTTATGGATAGGAGATGGATTTTTCTTTGAGTCGCAAACTTCCGACCAAAACTAATATACTCCATATATAGAGGTACAAAGAGGACATTATTTAGTATATTTATTCATTATTAGCATATGTAAATGCATCTGGGATATGTTCACGTGAACCACAAGAACTAATAAATTGAGAGTAAAAAATGCAATATGCAAGCATATGTGGCTAAGTATGTAAGTGGTTTAAGTTTCATTTGATTATGCTGATCGATAATCAAAGTGCATGTTATGTTGATTTAATCTTATCCTTTTCATATTTTTAGTAGTCAGCAGCGAGGGTCGCGTGGTGTGTTATTACACTAATTGGAGCGTTTATCGACCTGGCACAGCCAAATTCAATCCGCAGAATATAAATCCATATTTGTGTACACATTTGGTTTACGCATTTGGTGGATTCACAAAGGACAATCAAATGAAGCCATTCGACAAATATCAGGATATAGAGCAGGGTAAGCCAGACACACCTATTGCAATTAGCTAAAGGTTAATTCAACTCGACTTTAATTTCCGTTTGCCCGCATGCCGGTCTTCTTTCGTGCCCTTCTCCCAGGTGGATATGCTAAGTTTACGGGCCTCAAAACATACAACAAGCAATTAAAAACGATGATTGCCATTGGCGGCTGGAACGAGGCGAGTTCCCGCTTCTCTCCATTGGTGGCCAACTCGGAGCGTCGTCAGCAATTTATAAAGAATATATTGAAGTTCTTGCGGCAAAATCATTTCGATGGCATTGATCTGGATTGGGAATATCCTGCACATCGCGAGGGTGGCAAGTCGCGGGATCGCGATAACTATGCACAATTCGTCCAGGAGCTGAGAGCTGAATTTGAGCGTGAGGCGGAGAAAACAGGAAGAACCCGTCTTCTGCTCACAATGGCTGTGCCAGCGGGCATTGAGTACATCGACAAGGGATACGATGTCCCAAAATTGAACAAATATCTAGATTGGTTCAATGTCCTGACCTATGATTTTCATTCATCGCATGAGCCATCTGTGAATCATCATGCACCATTGTACTCTCTAGAAGAGGACTCTGAATACAATTATGATGCTGAGTTAAATATTGTGGGTTAAGCTACTAAGAATTTGTGAAGATATAGGCTGATTGGTTTGGTTTGTTTATTCACTCTTTTTTTTAGGATTATTCCATTAAATATTACCTGAAGGCTGGTGCCGATCGAGATAAATTGGTTTTAGGAATACCCACATATGGACGATCGTATACGCTGATAAATGAAGAAAGCACGGAACTAGGTGCCCCGTCAGAAGGACCTGGTGAGCAGGGTGATGCCACAAGAGAAAAAGGATATTTAGCCTATTATGAGGTAAGTTTAATTGGGAAAGATACCGGCAACTAGCGTGTCAAAGTAAATCAATAGACATTGTTAAATAACTCTCTCTTCGTGTCACTTCGTGGTAAAGTTCTTAAAAGTCTATTTTCTTTTTGTCCTAGGGACAACCCAGACATAACACACTATAATTAATAATTTTCTCTTATTAAATTTATGTTTGTACAGAGAAAGCTGTAAATGATAGATGACCGACTTTTTCATTACAGCATATAACACGAGATTTGGTTTGTAATCTTGGCTCGTTGCGTTTTGCAAAACTTCTTTCATTTGAGCACGTTGATCTTAGTATTGTTGACATCACCTGAACGAACCGCAAAAATTCCTTCACGACAAAACCCAAAAGATTAGGAATCTCACCCAGCTCCCACTGATACCACTCCCTTTCATTTTTTCCTGTACATATCTTTAATTTTTAAGGAGGCTTTGAAAAACTTTGATTCCTCAATTTTGTGGTAATAAGATGTTTTGCCAAATCTTTCTTAAAATTTCTAAAGCCGAGTGTTGGAAGCCAAGACTACAGCACCTCAGTGGTAGGAGTGACCTGTCGAGCACCTTGAACTGCGGAAACTCTATCTTTAAGATAAGTTTCGACCTCTTGATCTCATCTCTGCATCCGTCCTTAGATATGCCTTTTCGACCCTTGGCTTTGAAGATTAGTAGCGCACTAATAAGTACTTAAGAGAGTAATAAGAGTTCTTATCATCAAACATTACTATATTTTAATGTTCATGTCAGATACACGTATTAGAAATAACAATTGGTGGTTGATTTGACTGGGTCATTGTATTCCTACGATTGAGCTTTCTTTGTTGGCTTCGTGAGCCCATTTGGTGGCGTTCTCCATGCCCTTTCTTGTCACTGGCAAGATTGTCTGTCACAGTTCTTTATAGTGCCGTTTCCTTTAGTCACGTATGTATATACAAATGTCTCTATTTACCGGCGCACTCCACTCCAGCTCCAGTGTTCTATTCAAGTTAATAAGTGTTTACGAATGAGATTTCAAAGAGGAGTACTGAAGAATTTCTGATTATTTTACCTACGGCAATAGCCATGCTAGCACTCATTAAAATTTCGATCACGATTGAGTTTCATCCACATAAGAAACTAAGAAACTAGAGACTGATAGATAGAGAAAGGGACTTTGCTATACATGCTAAGAATTACGAGAGTTCTCGTATTTAGATGTGAGATGATATAAAATATGAAATGAAATTTAAATTATTTCACATTTGATCTTTGTCATAGATTTGCCAAAATTTCAAGGACGATCCTGAATGGACTATAGTTCAGCCCAATGCCAATGTGATGGGACCATATGCCTATAGGCGCAACCAATGGGTGGGCTACGATGATGAGGCCATTGTACGTAAGAAGGCCGAATATGTGGTTGCCCAAGGTTTGGGAGGCATTATGTTCTGGGCAATTGATAACGACGATTTCAGAGGTATATGCAATGGAAAACCATATCCATTAATTGAGGCAGCTAAAGAGGCCATGGTAGAGGCTTTAGGGTGAGTAAAAGAACAAACACCGCATAAGAATAAAATGAAAGAAACATTTTTTTTAATCCTAGACTGGGTATTAATGAAGTTGCCAAACCGAGTGGACCTCAAAAACCGTCCCGTTCACGTAGTCGAGATAATGGCAGCACCACCAGAAATCGTATAAACTCAAAACCAGCTCCAAGCACAAGGCGTCCTAATGGAGGACGTCGCCCTTCTGCAAGCATCACAACAACTGCTCCACCTAGTACCACAATCCGTTTAACCGAAGCAGAGGGTTCTTCTCTATATATAGGGGGACGTGGATCAACCACACCGCCACCTCCAACCACACCAGATCCTGGTTCCGACTTTAAATGTGAAGAAGAAGGATTTTTCCAACATCCAAGGGATTGTAAAAAATATTACTGGTGTTTGGACAGTGGTCCATCAGGTTTGGGTATTGTGGCTCATCAGTTTACTTGCCCATCGGGTCTATATTTCAATCCGGCAGCTGATTCTTGTGACTTTGCCCGTAATGTGCCATGCAAAACAAAAAAGTGAGTATAGAATCGATAAATATTGGCGCAACCTAAGCTACATTTTCTATAAATTATCGCTTAGATCCACAACTGAGGCGCCGCAGACTTCAGCAAGTCCCATTGTAACAACACCCAGGACAAATCGTGTGACAGCTGCCCCACCAGTATTGTCCCGTTCCAATTACCCACGGACTACCACAACGACTACCACAACAACAACTACTACAGAGTCAACTATTCAGGACGAACCTGAATATGAAGAGGACAGTGATGATGCCGACGAAGAAATCAGGCAAACACCTGGCAAGTCTAAAGATCCGGAAGAAGATCCCCAAGTCATCAAGGAATTAATCGATCTTATTCGTAAAGTGGGTGGTGTTGAGCAACTAGAAAAGCATTTGTTGCGTAACAAAGATGGATCCATTACATTGAAAGAGAACTCGTCAATTGGCAGTGGGGGAGCAGCCACCACACCATCGACTATTAGCAAATCACTTTATGATCGAGTGCTTAGTCGACAAGGAACTTTAAGTTCGTTGACACGTAAAACATCTATTTTGAATGGTAGCACTAATAGCGAACCCATAAGCATTCGGACAAGTGCTGCTCCGGAGAATAACTATTCCAAATACTCATCCGTTTTACGGGGTAACAGTCGGCAGGGTCCCCAGAATGAGGGAATTGAAAAATTGACTGAATTTGATGGATTTCTTAAAGAGCGTAAGGAATATGTTACCATTAATCGGAACCGGAATGGAAGCAAGGATAGTCCGAAAAAATCTCGCGATGAACCAGACGAAGCATTCGAAAACGAAGAGGAGGCTGAGGAAGAACTCACTGCGGAGGCGGAAGAAGAACAAGAAACAAGCACCAGAAGGCCGTTAAGTGCTGTGACACCTTCTTATACCAGCTTAAAGCGCACTCGACCCACTACAGTGGCACTTGTTATACAGAATGATGACTCAGAGAAAGAGCAAGAGCAGCAGCAGGTGGAAAAGCGAGTCAAATCGTATTCTTCATTGAGTAATACACGTGGACGTACCACAGAAAAGCCAGAAACTTCCACTTCTACATCATCGGGAACTGAATCGGTCTTAAATTTAACAGCTAATCGGTAAGCATTAGCTTTTTCTTTACATTTTTTATTTGACATTTCGTCTTGATATTCTTTAAGCTATAAATATTTTGAACGGACGAGACCTACCAAGGCATCATCGACTACGATGAGCGATGATACGGATACTGAAGAGGATGATGAGGAATATGAAGATGAGCCACAGCATCAGCAAAATGTAACGGTACTAAGCAAACAAAGCCTCACAAGCACCACAAATACACGTAAATACGCGAGCATTGGTCGCAGCGGAACAACAACAACAACAGCAACACCAGAAACAACAACAACAACAACCACCTTCACTGAGACTGCCAAGGCCAACAGCAGCCAAAATGTGTCGACTAATAACATATTACCAACTGCAGCAGCAAAACCAGCACCACCAAGCACCACAACCACCACCCATCCAGAAACAAATACCATAACCATTTCTAATGAAACAACTGAACCAATTGAAATCACTACCATAACTAACATCAATTCATCCACATCCACACCACCCACACCCACGTCCACACCTACACCTATTAAAGCACTCACCGGAATCGAATCCCTAACCACCAGCATTGATTCATTAAGTTTGACCGATGAAATTGAGTTAACCACACAATTGCCGGTCGGTTTATTGAACAATGCAATTCCCACTATCCCAATCCCTAAAGTAACAACCACTACGGCGGACGAACTGGCAACAACTACCACCACCACCACTACTAGAACTAGTGGCACTGCTAATGAACGAAGTAACGACATAAATGACGTGGACAATGACCATGTTGAGAGTAAGGTAACAGAAACCCCGAACCAATCTAAATATACCACAACAATACATCACAGACGCAACAACAGTAATAAAAACGCAGAAGCAGTCAACGATGCTAGTCCAAATAGTTTGAATAGCATAAGTCCTAGCGTAAATAGCAATAGAACCACCTACTCGGGTAGAAGGCAACCACTAAAGTCACAACATGAACAACCAATACAACCCGAACAAGAACCGAATCTAACAAAACCAACTTCAACAACACCAATCCCAGATCTAGTTTTAAATAGAATATCTAGTCCAAGACCCTTTGGTTATCCCCGACGACGCACACGTCCCACAACCACCACCACCTCAACCACATTGAGCACTGATAACGATAACGAAGCAGTTGTGAATACAGAGAAAACAAGACTATCCCAGGTGGATAGGCAAAAGGTGAGTGCCAGTTATAGTCATGACACCACCCAAACCAATAGCAGTACCACCACCACCAACAACAACAATCACGTAGACGTAGCTGGTAATGGTGGCAATAGCTTAAGGCATGACGTAGTTAGCTCTAGTTTAAGCGAAGACAACAAAAATACTACCTGGCATACTGTGAGACGTCCAAGTCGACGTCCCATAGTAAGCGCTAATACCTTGGACAGTGATGATAAGGACTCACGTAGGCACGCTGGCAAGCGTCTGGTTGATGATGAGAATGCCGAAATTCAAGTGGATTCAGTATCCAAGTTTCGTAGCCGTCGTTTAAACTCAGCAGAACAGGAAGCAGAGGCAGTTAATGATGCAACAGCCGAGAATGAAACGGAAACGCAGAAATATTCAAGCCGGCAACGTACGTCGTCTAGACGAGGTCCAGAACAAATACATAAAAATGATAGTTCACTATCTGACGTTAGTAAAGATTTTGCTGATACAAATAATGAAGATGAGAATATTGCGGCCGAAATAATTGACGATGATCCTCCGGCCATTGAGCGGGGTGAAACTAAAGCTCCGTCCCAGACTGACGATGACAGCAACACAGCTACCGAGCTGGAAGATGTACCAAACACAACTTTAATGTCAGAGGTTTTACAAATTGAAGAGGACACCACCACAAAGGCAGCACCCACAGAAATTAGAAGCACTACAAGCACGGCGTCCACCGAAGAATCTAAAAGCACCACAGATACTAATATTGCGGAAGATACTAGCACTATCACAGAAGTAGAAAAGGACACTAAAAAGTCCAAACTAAGCAGTTTGTCAAAGAAGGAAGAGGAACCAAAAACGGACGATGGGATCATTCGCTCTTCAGACACAAGCAGCACAGCGGAACTTATCACTACAACGACGGAAAAAGCGTTGAACGCCATCTCAGATGACGAAAAACAGCCCACTTTACAGTCTTCCACTGAGGATACAAGTACAGCAGCTATAGAAGGGTCAACTCGTCGAAGTTTCTTCCGCAATAGATCTTCAAGCACACCACAAGCAGCAACGGTAGCAGAATCAACAACTGCTAAAAATCAATCAGATGAAGAGACAACAAAGCAGACCACATCAGCCCTACCCAGACGACGTGTAATTGTCCGAGGCAACTATCGGCCTAGCAAAGAAGGTGACCTATCATCCCTATTAGCAGCTGATGCCAATAAACGAACAAAAACACAAACCACCACTAACGGCACTACCAGAAGTCCCACGTCAACGCAAGTTCCTCTTAAGGAAGATATAACCAATGAGAGTGACGAACCTGAGGGTAAGAAGCCTTTTATTCGTGCTCCATTAAGGGGACAGCGTACATCTACCAAGACCGAAAACTTGGGAAATGGCATCACACGCACCCGAACCACTAATATTCGCACTATTGATGCCGGTCGTAAGGTTGTCAAACAGATACACACGAAAACCATTCAAGAGAAACCAGCAGAATATGAGTATATATATGATGAGGTTACCCAACCACCGGTTTTAACAAGCACTACTGAGCGTATAATAACACGTAATCGTGGTTCTGTGAAATTCCAGAGTAACGATCTCTCTTCTCTTTTGGCTTTGGACTTTGCATCACGTGCCCAGCGTACCAAACCACCAGACAATAAACCGTCTGTGACAAAGACACGTCGGCGTCTCCTAAAGCGGCCCAAGGAAACCATTGAGCATGAAGAGGTGGAGGAGTACGAATATGAAACTGCAAATGAGGTGAATGGAGACAAAGTAGTAGATCATATAGTGACAACAACAGCTAAAGCCGTTGGCATACGAACTAGACCCACAAGAATCGGCAGTACGACCACTATAGCACCGACAACTGAAGGGCCCCCTGAAGTGATAACGCCGCGCAAAGTCAATGCCTTTAAACAACCAGCAACAACTACACAGAAAACCATATCCACCCAGCGTAACTTGACTGAAAAGGAATCCGGCATCAGTTCAACCTTGTCTCCCATTGAAGCAAATCAAACAAGCGATACTTCGAAAAATCAACAAGCGCTGAACAAACATCATTTTGTTAATCGTTTCTCTAGCAGCAAACGTACCAGCACTAGCACTACGACAGCCACTCACTCAACAACAACAACAAAACCGGATACCACACTAACCAATGCACCTGATGATTTCAACACACTAAAACGTCAGTACATCAGCGCATTGAATCGTCTTCAGACTAAGAATGAAGTCGAAAGCGAAGTCACTACTCCTTTACCTGGGGAAGATGAGCTTTCTCTTCCAATTTATCATAGAAGAAAGTACTATCAGTATGTTAAAGATTCACCCATCACTTATATAGACAAGTCCCCTGCACCGCCTGATATTGAAAGTGTTACGGTCAATATACGTCAACAAATTCACGATGTGTTTAATGTTAGCGAGAACAGCGACACGACTGAAAATTCATTGAAAAATCAAGAAAAGAGTGACACATTGGAGCATAGTCTAGCTATGGAGCAAGCGCGGGAAATTAACGCCGAACTCGGTCATTTTTTATTGAAAACCCCCGGGTCAATGTAGGTCACCTGGGGGAAAAATCGGATATAGATATTAGCGAGACGGACGCTGTTAAAAGCTTACGGCAGGGAAAAACCTTTAAGACAACACCCTTAACGCCGGCTTTATCGAATGAAACTTCTCACATTGTACAACTATCGGTTTTAGGCGATAAACAGCAGGGACAAGATGCGAGGTCATTTCGAACTTATAGCAGATTGAATCGTACTCGCTTAACTTTAGCCGCAAAAGTTGAGGTAGTGGAGGATGATAATGTAAATGAAAATACAACGAAGGAATCGAATAGCACATCTCGTCAAACCTATGCGGGTGTGAACAGAAAACGCTTCCAAGGAACCACAATAAACACTTCCTTCTCAAAAACTAAGAACGAAGAAGATGAAGAAAGTAAAATAGATACAACAACGCCAGCTGAAGTCTTACCAAAAGGCATGACGTCTCAAAATCAAGTAAAGGAGGACGATAATGTAAAGGAAACGACAACGAAAAAATTCAATAGTACAACACATAGTTTCATCAATAGATCTAGAGTCAACGCAAATACATCAGCTTTTCGTAGAACCTATGTGGGTATTGATAGACAACGTCTCAATGAAGGTGACAGGGAAGATGAAGACCTTGAGGCAAGTACTGAAAACGAGAGGGGAAATGAAAAGACTTCACAAAGAACCCCTAGCACACCACAACGTTTCCCTCTCACATCCAAATCCAACACAAGTACAACAACTGAAAGGCAAGCTCCACGTCGGACCTATGCAAGCGTTAATAGGCTACGCTTCCAGGGAACCACAGTCAACACTGCACAGTTAGAAACTAAGGAAGACGAAGAACTTGAGGCACAACCTTTCCCCAACAGATCAAGGGTCAACACAACCACATCAACTGATAGGGCAGCTCCTCGTCGGACCTATGCGGGTGTTAATAGACAGCGCTTCCAAGGAACCACAGTCAATACTGCACAGACAGAAACTAAGGAAGAGGAAGAGCTTGAGGCAATAACCGACGATAAAACAGATGAGGACGACAATGTGAACGAAAAGGCTTCACAAAGAACCTCTAGCACACAACAACGTTTCCCCATCAGATCAAGAGTCAACACAACTGCAACAACTGATAGGCAAGTTCCTCGTCGGACCTATGCGGGTGTTAATAGACAACGCTTCCAAGGTACCACAATCAACAATGATGTAACAGAAACTAAGGTAGACGAAGAACTTGAGGCAATTACCGATGATGACGAAGGTATGGTAGATACAACAACGCCAGCAGCAAATTTACCAGAAGGCGTAACATTGAAAAGTCAGATTGTGGAAGACGGGAATAAAACCAATACGACTTCGCAAAGACAACCCGTCCAAGAAACCGCAAAAGACACTACACTGACACAAATGCAGGAAGACGAGGAACTTGAGGCAATTACTGATGATGAAGCAGATGACGAAAGTATAGTAGATACAACAACACCAGAAGACGTAACTTTCAGAAGTGAGATTGTGGAAGACGAGAATGAGACCGAGACGTCTTCGCAAAGACAACGCGTTCAAGGAACCACAATTAACACTGACGAGACGAAAACGAAGGATGACGAAGAACTTGAGGCAATTACCGATGATGAAGCCGATGAAGGAAGCACGGAATCCGTAACTTTATCAGGAGGTGTAACTTTCAGAAGTCAGTTTGTGGAGGACCAAAATGAGACCGAGACGACTTCGCAAAGAAACTATACCACACCTCAACGTTTCCTTATCAGATCAAGAGTCAACACAACTTCGTCAACTGAAAGACAAGCTCCACGTCGGACCTATGCGGGTGTTAATAGACAACGCTTCCAAGGAACCACAATCAACACTGCACAGGCAGAAACTAAGGAAGAGGAAGAACTTGAGGCAACCACCGACGATAAAACAGACGAGGATGAGAATGTGAATAAAAAGACTTCGCAAAGAACTCCTAACACACCACAACGATTCCCCATCAGATCAAGAGTCAACACAACTTCATCAACTGAAAGGCAAGCTCCACGTCGAACCTATGGGGGTGTTAATAGACAACGCTTTCAAGGAACCACAATGAACAATGATGTAATAGAAACTAAGGAAGACGAAGAACTTGAGGCAATTACCGACGAAAAAACAGACGAGGATGAGAATGTGAACGAAAAGACTTCGCAAAGAACTCCTAGCACACCACAACGTTTCCGTATCAGATCAAGAGTCAACACAACTACAACAATTAATAGGGCAGCTCCTCGTCGGACCTATGCGGGTGTTAATAGACAACGCTTTCAAGGAACCACAATCAACAATGATGTGTCAGAAACTAAGGAAGACGAAGAGCTTGAGGCAATTACCGATGATGATGAAGGCACAGTAGATACAACAACGTCAAAGGACATAAATTTCCGGCGACAACTTGCATTACGTCGCCGACTTAACGCTTCAACAACAAGATCAGCAATTGGCAACAGGCAAGAGAAAGATGACAATTTATCAACAACCCCAACTAGTGGAAGATCTACATCAACATTCATACGTCGACGTACAACGACAGCAAAACCAAGCTCAGATAGTGAGATAAAGATAGAAGACAAAGAATCTGCATTACTGTCGACAACCACTGGCAATACATCACGTCTTCACCTTTTGACCCGAGAGCGATTTAATAGTTCAACAAGTGATGAAGACACAACCACACGACGTCCTTACGCAGGCTTAGGTCGTTCACGAAGTCGCTATACAACAACCCAAGCAACAACCGTCGATAGCGATTTGGACATTGAGACGGAAGGAGATGAAGACGAAAAGAAGGTAGACGCAGTTCGTGAAGGTTTCCTTTCAACGAACCGACATCGTGCCTTGCTAGATCAAAGAGATCAACAGAGAATCTCGGTTCTCCGGCGAACCACAGTGTCTCCATTAAAAATAAACTCAAGTACTCCACGTAATTTGGTTGCTTTTAATCGTAATCTTTACAAAAAAGAAGACGATCAGGCGCAATCTGAGGATGAGGAAGAATACGATGAAGATGAGGACCAGAATGACGATGAGGAAGATGAGCAGGAGGAAAATGAGAAACCATCGTTGCTAAGCCAGCTGCTTGCCAGCAGACAACAAAAACAAAGACAACCACTGACACAGGTACAGACTGAAAAGAATGACATTGACGATGAGAATGGGGATGATATTGAAGCGGAGGTGGATGGGGAGGAAGACTCTTCAATTGAAGTGTATCCCAAAAACACTAATAACAATAATATTAAAGGTCAAAGTATCGTTACTAATTCGAGCACAGTTTTAAATGAATCCGCACGTAAATTTGAGCCTAATCATAGTAACAGCACTGTAGCCAATTATTTAATTAATCGCTCTAAATTTAACCTAAACAAAAACAACACAAAAACTGTTAGTGATGAGGCAAACGAAGAGATTGACAATAATGAGAATGGGCGTGTTTCTAGTAGTTTAAATGATATAGGTAATCTCGTTAATTCTAAACGACGTTTTCAGAATCGATATCAATTGAGCCGCACACCAACCACAAGAACAACCACAACCACACGCCGTTTACCCTACAGCTCACGCAGTCGTACTCAGGTAACTCAATCCAGCGATGAGCAGACTGATGAAAATGATGAAATCAGAGACGAACTGAATAAAGATGAATATGACGACGACACTTCTACGGAAACAATTGCCAGCACCGCCACTACGACAGCGTCCACACCCAGACGTATACGTGTACTTAAATTCCGTCGGCCCTTGCAGACTAATAATAGCAATAGTACTAGTTTGAACAGCACCACTAGTAGCGCCACTAATATTAACCAAGACACGACAACAAGCAACACCACAACCACTATCACTTCACCCATAAACAATACGCCCGCGAAGCGTTTCCGTAAAATTGTCCGCAAACTAAGACCTGTTGAAACGAGCTCTGAAAAAATTATTGACGAAGAGAAGCAAGTAACATTGCGCGGAACTGTTACCAATAATAACACTGTCACTACCGACCCATCTACAGAACCTTCTCGTAAGCCATTTGTGCCCAAACGCAATCGCTTCGCTTTAGGACAAGAGGAAGAATCGAATGACTTACTGAGCTTACGTAATCGTCTTAAGGAACAACAAGCTCGCGGTGAGGAATTTGACGGTATAATCAATGGCCGTCTTCATGATCAGGCTCGGGAAGAGATCGACACAGAAAACTCAGATTTACAGCGATTAAGAAACAAGGTCAAAATAGAACAGGCTCGTGGTGACGGAGAAGATGGCGTGATCAATGACAAATTAAAGAAATTACTAGCCCAAAAGTCTCCAAATGGAGGTAGTAACATTGAATCTGGTAACGCAATTAACATAACTACTACCGAATCGTCCTCGGCACGTCCCTTCTTCCGTCGCAAATTGGTGGCCAAGCGCCCATTAAATTCCTCGGCTCAAGGCACTACAACTAATGCACCAATCTTTAACAGTTCTCGGCCTACTCCCAAATTTGTGCGAAGGAAGAATGGCCGATTCGATCCATTTAATTCAAATGTGCAAAATACTGGTAAAGGTTTTGTGCGTAGTGATCCTCGAGATGCACGTCTGCCTGGCGCACAGCGATTTAAGCAACAACAAGTAAATGAAGAGGAAGATATAGTGGACAAAGACTATGATGAACCAGAGAACAAACCTCAAATAGTGGCGATAAATCAACTACTTAGCAATAAGCCAATTAAAAGACCATTTGTACCTAAAGTCAAATTACAGCAATCGCAAGGCACTAGGTCTGACGAAGAAGTAGAAGATGAGGAGGATGATAGCGAAGAAGAGGACGAAGATGACGAAGATGAAGCCGATGAAGGCGAAGAGAAGTTGGAAGAGACCACAGAGGCGCACACCAAAATCAATACACCACCCTCATATAAGCCCAAAGACAATCGTATTCCCCCCGGCAGTCGTCCGAGCTTTACCCCGACCAGCCCCAGCACTGGTTTTGGCAATGTGCCCTATAATCCTCGAGGTCGTCAATCTAGTTCAACATCGGCGCCAGGTTTTCGCTTTGCCAGTAGTAGTACCAAACGTCCGCGTGTCATTAATCGTCCACCGGGAGTAGCTACACCAAATCTAACCTTACGTCCTGTGGCTAGTGACTATGAGCGTACCACACCATTGACACCACTTAAACCGGCACCATTCATACCAAGCAATACGAGAAGTTATGAACGCAAATACAGTGGACCTTCAACCACGGAGACAGCTGAAGTGGGCAATGAGAATTCATTGATTGAAGATCTTAATATTGACGCTCTAAATGCTCGAAACAAGAAAATTTTTGATATACACAGCAAAAAGCATACAACGCTGAAGCCCAAGGTGGTGGTCAGCCAAGGGCAGGACAATAGCCTCGAACAGGGCTTTGTGACAACTACACCACAATCAGCACCACCACCAAACACACAACCAACACAACAACAAGAACAATTAAACACTGAAAACACTGAAATCGAAACCAATGACAATGCTAATGCATCTTCAATCCCACAGGACGATGGCACAACGACGCCTCAACCACCGCCAGCCACAACATTGTTGCATGTCTTTACCTTGCTCGATAGCGAAGAAGATTCTCAATTAAAGACCACCAGCCGACCATCCTTGGCCGCTCTGCCAACCAAAACTACTGTGGTGGAACCCAAGCACAAGCTGATTGAAATTAATCGTATTGTGGAAATCAATTCGAAACAGGCCAAGGCTGCCCAACGCAAATCGAAGGCCAACCAGGACTTTAGCACACTGCGTGTGGAATCATTGCCCCATGTAGAGCAGCTAGGTGAGATAAGCGTGGTAAAGTATGTCCACTTGGTCGATGGCAGTTCCATACAAATAAATGACGGACATAGTACAGTGGCGGATTACACGCCGACCGAACCCACAGTATATCCTAGTTCCAGCTCAACGCCAGTACGAAACAGTCTGCCCAAGCAGGAAGATATTGAATCGAGTGCGGATTCAGAAGCTGATCGTAGCGGCAAATCCTTATTGCCAGAAGTTATAATTGGGGCATTGGAGACGTCAACCATCTCATTGGAGGGTCTGTTTGATTCGGCACGCAAGGGCAAACAGTTGAGCAGCAATCAAATACTGGACGAAATGGAAACCACCAGTTTCTCTGATTCCAGTGACATACCGAGTGAAACCACAACAGCACCACCCGCCAGCACTTATGTAAGACCAATTGTTCCCCTGTTACGTCCTGAGTCAAATGAATCCTCACCTTTGGTCATTTCTATAGCCAATCTTGATAAAGTCATATTGAGTAAGGTACAAAAATCTGAGTCCGGATCGTCATCGTCGGAGGGTATTGATGAAACAGCCAATACCAGTGTAATGCCCGACATTGACTCAAATTCGGCTTTCTCTGTCCAATATGCAACTGTTTTACAAGCACCACCAACCAACTCATTAGGGGATCAGGCAAACAACAACAGTTTTCACCAAACACTAACGACAACAACCAACAGCACAACAAATGAACACGATTCCCTCATACTAGAGGCAACACCAACAACCATCAAAATAAATACCAACACCGATCGTCAGCAATCCCAAAATCAAACAACAACCACCAACACAAGCACTAGTGATGAACTATTGCCCTTGAATAGTGGTGCTATTAGTGGCAGCAACAATAACAAACAGTCAATATTAACAACAATAATAACAAATACAAACAATACGCACAATAATGCCAGCAGCATTAGCGAAAAAGTCAGTTATAGTACAGAGACACATGTGGTGCATCGTAAAAAGTCACGTCGTGGGCGGGGTCGTCGTTTGCAACGGCGGAAATCAACAACAACAACAACAGAACCACCACAAATAACAACAACAACAAATACGCCATGAAAAGATGTTATCGCGTTTAACGTAGTTAATAATTTCTAGTCTTACAGAAAAGGAAGCTTAATCATCTGCCGCCCATGTAAATAATTGGCTGCGTTGCTTTTGCAGAAAACGAACAAAAAAAAAATTGCCTTAATTTAATATTTTCAAATATTTTAATTATTCAACTGTACAATTTTCTACTGATGCTTACTCTTTGCTTGTAAATTATAAACAAAACAAAAAAAAAATGAGACAAATTTCTATTCTTCAAGCTGCCATAAACAATTTCAATAATTTACACTTACAAACACACCACACATAGACACATATTCACATATACATACATTTATACTCACACACACACACACACACACACACACTTAAATCCATATTTTCAAAATTCGACATATTGGTTCAACAATTTAACTTAACGACCTGTTTTTTGGAGTACATTCCTTTTTCTTATATTATATATAAAAAGTCCATTAATTTTGCTTTGCATTTATGCGCAGTTTTTCCTTGCTCCCGCCTATCACTTTCTCTCCTTTTTTCTATATCTCCTTTTTGAAATCTATATTAAGTTATTTGCAATTAGTATTTAGTTGTAAAATATTTATGCACAAAAATAAATTAATAATAAAAAAAAATATACAACAACAACTAAAAAAAAAAGTAAAACAAAAAGTATACATATTTTTTTTTTTGTAGAGAAACAAAAAAAACATTTAAAAACCAACATGAACCCTGAATCCTGTGTGTAAAAACCAATTATCTAGCGAGTACACATATTTCCTTTAAATATATATATACATATACTATATAAATATGTACATATGAACCATGAACTTACAATACAAAGACTCTATGGGTAGTGTCGAAACCTTATGAAAGCAAAAGAAGAAGGTCTATTTAATTAGATTTAGTACAACTGCAAAGTTATTTTGGTATACTTATAATTTTCTCCTATTTGAAATTATCGCGCGATATTGATTCAATTACTGCGACGCCTATCGAAGGGATCTATAACCATTTCGATTTCAATTAACATATACTAGCCAGGCTAGCTATCTATTATAAAGACCCCAATCAGAACAATTATTTTAAGCTCCTTCACTACTTTTTCAATTTAATGTTTTTGATCATTTTCTGCTCTGCTTTTTTATTTTTGCTTTTGGCTGGCATAGTAGAAAAAAAGCCAAAAATATGCGAGCAAAGACGCTTCCCAAATTTCTTTTTAACCTCAAGTGTGTCGAAATCTCCATCAATTTAATAAAAACGAATTTTTAGAGTACTTTACCAAAATCATTCTATAGTAACATTACGTTAAATTATATATCACACTGAATTAAGTAGTTGAAATACGTATGTATGTATATTAGTTGACCAAACATTAAAATGCGCTTAACTTGATCTAGCTTTTACCCAATTCAGTGGGACAACTTGCCTACTTAAATACCGAAGATTAAGGGATACAGAAAGCGCCGTTTGAAATCGCATTTTGAAAATTGCTCTTCTTACACACGATATGTGTTTATAGTCTCCAGATATTTTGGATTCGTATTCAGAGGTTAGACATGATCGAGAATATATATGCACATGTATACTTTCTTCTGCTTTTGATGAGTATAATATACTTCTTTTGCCTTATGGGTGGAGGATTTAAAAAATACCAAGTAGATGCTAGTGGGGGAAATTAATTGAACTCAAGTTGCTCAAGTTGCAAAAACCAAAACCGATCCAAAAGCAAAATACATTAAATCTTTTTATCGTATTAGCCTAGGCAGTATATCCAGAGACTTTATAATACAGTGCTTTGATCCCAATCAAAATGCTGAATGTCTAAAAACGTAGGCAAATTATACACTCATATGTTGCATATTTTTGTTGCTCAAAACTTGTCTTGTTTTCTTCTTGTTTAATATCCTTTTTTCTTAGTTTTTACATTGCAAATGTCACTTCAAAGCCAACCAACTGTGAATTACGCGGTTTTCTATAAAAAAAACACATATTTGTTTGCAGATTATCTGCAAATGTTTATAGCAGTTTATTGTAGTAACTCTTGAGTTATTAAAAAATAATTTAATGTATGCCAACTAAAATATACATACATACATATTAGTATTCTGTCTGGCATATGCCCTGAAGTCATCACAGATAAAACATGGACTGGTTCCCTTCCGCTTATTAAGTTTTTCATTTACAACTTTCACTTTACGACGACGCCCTGAATGCGTTTTTTTTAGTTTCATCTTTGGCTTAACTTCAAGCTCATCAACTAGCAAATCACTGATTGCACAATATTTAATTAAGTTTTCTAACCAGTTTCTGAGTTAACATGGCACATCTGCCAGAGCAGTAGAAGTGGCGAAACATTATGACATCGTATTGGATCCCCATTCGCCCGATTCGTCTATATTTGAAGTTTCCTTGCAACTTCTATGACTCAGTCCCATCTGCAAGAGAAAGCTCAAAGCTCAAACAGCTCACTCATCAAATGTCACATAAAAAAAGTTTCTCATCATTGTAAGCGTTTCTCGTCTTTTTGGTCAAGCGTTCAGTGCCAACAGAAGAGCAGTGGCTTTTTTTGCTACATCATTTTTTTGAGTTATTATATTTTTTTTCTTATTTGCTGTTTCATAAAGTTGCAAAAGCTTTCGCAGATCTGTACCATTCACGCTATACACATTTGTAAAATAAATACTTGTTTAATTACCTGTATATACATAACTGCATAGGACTTTAACTACTTCATAAACTAATTGAATTTTAAATGTATCTATACATACCCCTGTAAAAAAAATAAATACACATATGTATATATTTTTGAAGCCACAACTAAATACGTGTGCATATCTGTAATCAGTAACTTCATATAGTCTTCTATAGGCTTTAGCCGGTCAATCTTACTAAACCAACTCATTTCTAACTAGTTCATTTTAAAGCCATCGTGATGAACACTAAAATAGTCGTAACTGGACTATGAAATATTATCTATGTATGTATATATAGAACAGTTTATATATAGTTTCAGTTTAATAGTGCATTTTGCTGACTCCTGTGCTTTTCTAATTCACTTTCTTTTTCCATCCTTCTAATCGTTCCTCTTTTTTCTGAAATAAAATTAAAGCACATAAAGTAAATTTGATATCAATTATATAGTAGTTATTAGTTATAGTGACTAATAAGTCTTAATTGAATTTCCTACTAATGCTAATGTGGTATGACTTACTATATAGACAATTATTTATTGTTATTTAGCATGTTGTTGACTGCAAAACTGCAACTGCCCTGCGATAGAAATCACAGCACAACAAATTAAAACAAAATGCCAAAGCACACGATAAAAATCCGCAAGCAAGTTGAAAACTTAAATACTGCTTTACAAGTTCAGTTTTTTGTACTTAAAAGATATTTGCTTTACCTTTCATTTCATACATCCGTAATCCGTAAACGTAACCGACAACCAACTGGCAGCTGCGTCAAACGACAACTGCCAATGTATCTCGTCGTCCGGTCTTGAGCGTACGCAAGCGCATTATTAACACACCACACTCATCGTCGCCATCATCCTTGTCTCCGCAAGCTGCAGAACTCACTAAAACAACCTCAAACTACAATCGTCTTCGAAGTAGGTTAGCAACATTAACAACAACAGCAACACCACCAGCAACAACTGCTCCAGCCATTGCCAGCAGCAAGTTAAAATCCACCGAGGAGTCAGCAACATTATTGCCAGTAACAAGCAGCAACAACAACAATGACATCATCACACAACAGTCGCACAAATTCCAACCAGCCAGCTTTGCCTTGCGTCGTCAGTTTCAGACGCGTCGACTTACCACTTTGGTGCCATCAGCGATTACCGATGAGAGTGGTAAGTAAACAAATTGCTAAAACTTGACTTGTACGTATGATTTCATATCTACATATGTATGTAGGTTCACAACTACGAAAATATGTACATATTTAAGCATTAATGATCATCATTTGGAAGTGATAGATAGAAAAATTATTTTTTAACTATAAAGTTTAAAGAAGAACTCATATCGCGCCAATGTCCTGTCTTAAAGAAGAAGGAAAGTATTCTTGATCAGCATTCGAAACCGAGCCTATTAAAACATGTCCATCCGTCCGTCCGTCTGTACAAACGTATAAACACCTAGACTTTAGGAGACTATAAAAAATATTGCTACCAAATTTGGAGTAACGTCCGTCTAGTGTCTAAGCAGATAAAAGTCCCAAAATGCTCCGTAATATGTATGTATATGTACATACATATATATTTATGACGAGGGATTATGCCTCAGTGTCCTTGTGGTTTATTAAAATCTACCCGTACATTCTTTTTGAGCATGCACGTTATTGCATACCTACATATAGCACATGTACATATTCCAAGACTTCTCTTTGAACTTAATTATACCCTTGCAGAGGTATTATGAAATTGGTCAGATATTTGTAACGCATAGAAATATACGTTTCCGACCCCATAAAGTAGTCGATTCAGACATGTCCGTCTGTCTGTTTGTTCGCAGCTTTTCGAACTTAAATTTTGAGCTACGTAGTTGAAACTTGATAGTTAACTTTCTTAAAGGTGTAGGTAGACAAAGTATGAAAATCGGTCGGATCGGTTTACTATATGATATATCCAATATCGGAATAATAGAGTTCAAATTAAAATTATTTTTTTTTTTTTCTTTTTGAATATAAATCCAATTTGTACCAAAACACTACCCATCAAGTTTGACTCAAATCGGATAATTATTACGGCTACAAATCAATGAAACAAATCGTCAATATAATCAATTTACTCCAGCAACAAAAAATTTCAAAGAAATCTGCCGTACCAACACAAGAAACCCGTGACCCGTGAATCCGCGCGGCACCAAATAAGTAATATATAAAAATATTATTCTTTGGTTGTTGCATCTTAATTTAATTTGTATCCATACACTATACACCAAGTTTGAACTAAATCGGATAACTATTAAGGTTACAAATCAATAATTAAATTTGATAGAAATTAAATTTATTTTAATGCTCACGCACACACATATGTACATACATATGCAAAAATTCTTCACCACGCGGTGTGTGAGAGGGATAGAAATATTTTAGTTGTGTTCTTACACAGAACGAAATTGAATGAGCGAGATGCAATGGGTTTGCATATATGTATATCGAATTAGCTTACGTCAGCTAAGTAAGGACGGTGGCGTAGTATGTAGAGATCGGTGGCACGATGGGCTTGGTGTTTGGTAGTTCAATGCTCGGCGAAGAATTGAAAATTTTTAGATGTGTTTTTTCTTCTTTTTTGTTTTTTATACCCTGTACCCATAGGGTAAAAGGGTATGTTAAAGTCGCTAAAATGTATGTAACAGGCAGAAGGAAGCTTTTCCGACCCCATAAAGTATATATATTCTTGATCAGCATCAACAGCCGAGTCGATTGAGACATGTCCGTCTGTCCGTCTGTCCGTATGAACACCTAGATCTCAGAGACTATAAGAGCTAGAGCTACCAAATTTGATGTGAACATCCGACTTATGCCTAGGCAGTTCAAGTTTGTTTCAAATTTTAGCCACGCCCACTTCCGCCCCCACAAATCAAAAAAAAAAATTTTTAAATGAATTTACTAGAGCTGTGTTAAAGATTTTGAATTCTTATTTGGTGGACATAATTATATAGTTAAACGACCAAATTTCGTTCAAATCGGACAATAAACATCGGATATCAGATATAGCCATTTATATTTTGTACTGAATTGCCAAGGCGGCATTGGCAAATAAGAAAGAGCGAGATAGCATGCGTTCGCTGCTGCTGCATGTTAAAGGGAACTTCGTTTTTAATTGATTGCGATTTCGAGAATATTTGAACTTTTGTTTAGTGCCTACGCAAATTAAGATAGTTTAAAATTTTTGCCACGCCCACTTCCGCCCCCGCAATTTGGAAAAAACGATTTACTAGAGAAGTTTTAAAGCAATCACATTCTCATTTGGCACACCTAATAATGTGGCCAAAATGCATCATCTGACTAAATTTAGTCGAAATCGGACAATAAATATCGAAGATATACGTAAATGCGTTTTGTACTGAACCAACAAGTGCTAGATTAGCTGTGCCAGGTGTGAGCGAGATAGCATGCATTCGATGAAAATTTTGAATTAAATCAAAGGAGATCTCGAGGGTGTTCGACTTTATTTAATATAACTAGTTGGTACAGGGTATACTCAATGTCGGCAGGGACGACTTGCTTGCTTCATTTAATTAGAAAGTGAGTAAAACAATTAAAATTCTAAGTGGAATCAACAATCTTGTTGCAAATGTGATTTGACGATAAACTGCCTACTGAACCACAATTCTTTGCCAAGGACCAAGTGCAATCATAGAAGTGGCCGATGCTCGGAAAAACCTTACTAATTATACCGCCAGAGTTAATGGACTTAGAAACACAGTTGCCAATTTCCTCAGGAATTAAGAAAATGACATGAAAAATAAGCGGGCCGTCCGACGTAATAACATTCATATTCGCCGATCAGCTACAGGTGTACATATGTACGTATCTAGTTGACGGATAAATCAGATTTTACAGGGGAACGACATGCTTAAACATGCTTTCCGCGAGGCTGTACCCAGACTATTAAAACGCCACATAACCGCGTGCCTATCATTTGCAGAAAAATATAAATTATGGTCTGAAGAGTTCAAAATATTTACATATTTGTTCGTCGAAAAACAGTTTAATTTAGACGGGCCAGACTGCCACCAAAAGTATTGCCGGGGCATAAGGCAGCCACATAAGGAAGATCCGTGATTATTTGGGCAAAAGTTAAATATGCAGAAAAGTCTCAACTATGTCTTATACCCACAAAAACAAATGCATTGGATAGAATTAATAAACATAGTACTTATTGACTTTGCTGGATAACTGTCCATTGATGATCGATAAGGAAGATTGTCACGCAAGGACTACAAGAATAACTGCCGGGTTGATCCTGTCAAGGACCTTAAAAGGCCCTAATCGAGGAATAGGATCAAATTGTCTTTTCAACACTACAAAGCTCGTCAAATTCCATGGGAGGTCAAATTCATAAAACGCTTTTTAATAAGAGAAAACATATTAACTATTCAGTAACAAAATCTATTGGATAAGACAATAAATTATTTTATTTTTCTTCACTTTTGTCATGTTGCACAAATATGTACATACTTATTTCACATGAAATGAACCTTGTTTATGAAATATTCCAAGTTTCCAAAAGATATTTAAAACAAAAATGTTATATTTCTTTAACAACACATTTATTTATAAATAAGTTTAAAAAATTCTTCTTTATTCTGTTTTTTATTGACTTTTTGATAAAAATGACAATGCACATACATATATGTATGTATGTACATATTTCAGTGAGGTAGCTGCCAATTGATCAATTTAACATTAATCCACTGCTTCATAGCTGAAAAATATGAATGAGTCGTTATAATGCTGGCACGCCCATGAATTACACCCAAAAATTTGCGAAAACTGTAAAAAAGTTGTCTGGTATACTGTTTTGAATACATTTGCATTCGTTGCAGCCCACATAAAATTATGTGGCTCCTACATCTTTACGCCACATGCGCAGGTGTGACGGCTACTTAAAAAGCATTTAGTTTTCTTTTGAGTTTTTTTTTTTCATTTTTTTATATATGTCGACAAGTTTGTCCATTGCACAAATAACGGTCCTTACATTATTTAGACATGCCGACAATATTTGGCAGACTTATGTACATATTTAAAAGTGCAAGTTTGGCACTAATCCTTGCGTAGAATAAAATAGTTTACCGTTTGCATTGCATCTATGTATGTGTGTATGTATGTATGTACATATGTATACAATTAAGTCTGACGATCCTTTATGTACATACATTTTTCATAACTATTTGCCTTTGAAAGTTTAGTTTTTTTCATTTTGCTGTACATTATTTACATTTACGTATATTTATATATGTATGTATGTACATACATACATACATACATATTTATAATTCACAGTGAACGGCATACTGTTGGCATAAAAAGTTTGGGTACACAATTGTTTTTACATAAACTATTTTGCCATGAATTTTAGAGGTCTATTCGTTTTCTGTGTAAAAGAAAGAATTTAAATTATTTGTCAGACCAACTATATTTTATTCTTCTGAATATCATTTAAACTGCATTTAATTGACGTAACGAGTGTAGTTGAACTTTTTTTACTGTCTGCATTTCAAGTTATGTGTTAGTAACTTATCGATAAAAAATGTAATCCAACTGTGCGAGTTAGGAACATCCTCGGAGAATATTGAAACGAATGACAATATTGTGGAACATTTGTTGCACCTTCCGCTATTGGATGGTAAAAGCTAAGTATTGCTCTGGCAACAGCGAATAAGATTTGGGTTTGCCAAAATTTTCTAATCTTCCCTGTTTACAGCTTTAACCAGTATTACAAAATGTAAGCTTAATTCCGAATACTCAATAAAATTGGGGCTCCCTAGAGCTAGAACGAACTTCTGAAATAATTAGAAAATGAACAGTAAACTCCAAAACACAAAGAATGGTTACATCTCAGTAGTCAGTACCATATCTAATACATACATACATATATGAATAGCGGAGATTAATCATACATATGTATATTAATTTTTTACTATCCAGTTTTGCGGTATACAACAACTTTTTATAAAATTCGTTTCGAGTGTTATCTCTAGTGATCAGAGGACAATAGCAACATTGTTATAGTGTGGCAGCAAAAGTTTTAGGAAGTTTTAGTGGTAAAATTGTTAATTCTACCAATTTTTTTAACCAATTTTTTAATATTTTTTTCCTTCTTCAGTCACTGAAGTGCCGCGGACTCAAAATCCGCTTTTCAAACGCAGACTTACCCTGACTTCCACAGCATCGCCCCCACGCACGACTACCACCAGCGAGACTACAACGAACTTGTATGCAAGCGATGGCGATGATGATCAAGTAGCTAAATCTAGCATACATACTAGCCGCTTCAACCAAATACTATCAGAACATGGACTCTCTGGGGCTTCTGAACTGTCACCAGGTAGTGGCAGTACCAGTGCCACTGAACAGCCAGCTGAAGTCGCAGTACTTGGCCAGGGGTTACGTAAGTAAATTGCACACATTTTAAATTAATCGTTTAACATTCAACTAAAACATTTAAGACCATGAAATGGCCTCAAAAGTTCTTGCACCTACAACATTAAAGAAACTTATCTTAACTTTTTTCAAACATCTTCTAATGCCATATTATAATCAGGCCGGCAGCTTATACCACGCCCACGTCGACCACAGTCCACGACGCACACTCCGGCCACCACATCAGTGTCCAATTTAGGGCTCTCCTCGCCGCCGTTGTCCAGACGTCAGCAGAGTCGTCGGCGTCCACACAAATACATTGAGGTCTACAGTCGTCCGCCGAGTAAACCAGCCTTAGCCTCCGCCACTTCGAGCATGCGTCGAAGCTCTACAGTGAACTCCGAATACTATGATAATAAGCAGTCCACATCTCAACCATCAGAATTGCTTACATCGAGGCAGCAGCAACAGCGGCAACGCCAAAAAATGGGTGAGCTCACTAGCGATCCAAAGGTGATTGTCCATGGTCGTGGCGTTATTGAATGCCTAGCCCAGGGTAACTTTCCGCATCCCTTAAACTGTCGGAAATTCATTTCCTGTGCCAAATTTGAGGAGACCGGTGGCATCGTGGGATGGGAGTATACCTGTCCAAAGGGTCTCAGCTATGATGGCATTGATGGCATGTGCTCCCATTGGACATCTTCTGGTGTTGAGGGGGGTTGTCGTGCATAGACTGACTGAATACAACATTCTCCAATCAACTTTCGAAGTCAATTGGCTCATCAATTGGTTTTCATAATTAATCACTTCATAGCAGATGTATTTTCTTTTAAATTTTCATGTTGTAATTCTTTTTGGTCTGTTTGATATCATATTTAGTCTTACCATTAGTTATACCGATTTATTTAAGCTTACTCAGTTTAGATTAAAAAATTTGATATTTGTAATCTATGTACATATGTACATATGGATATACATATACCCTAACAATTAACAATAATCGTGTCAATAAAAATATTTTATATTATGAAAAATTTTATTATTTTGGAGTGTAAAACTCTTTTGTACGTTGAAACTGTTTAAGTACACACAAAACTGCGTAAAAACTAATATTAATCGGTGATGATACATCTATTTATGTGTACTTCCGACCAGTATGACTAATCGAGTCAATGTTAGCCAATGTTGTAAGATCTGGTCTCTACACAGATCTAAATTCTTAAAAGTTTCCAACACGTCCCCTTTGTCCCTGAATGAATGCCTATTGCAGAATAACATGAATCCCTTTGTTATATATTATGAATCAGTTGATAAGGTTTGAATTCAGTTGTAAATGCTTAAGATGAATACATATATATACTGCCGAACTTCGTATACCCTTGCAAACTATTATTTGACAATTACACATTTATAATTCGAGAAAATCATTTAAAAGCATATAAAACATCAAACACCCACACACACACTTACAGACACAAACACTAACAGGTGACACACACACACATACAAAAATACATAAATATTTTAGGCGGAATGCAACAAATACAAAACATAAAGAAAATTCTTGTTGAACAATAATGATTATAATCTTGTATCTATGTTAATTCGAAAAAACAACTGTGAGAGATCCTTCTTGTAAAATACTATTATTGAATATTATTACTATTTTTTTTTTACAAATTTCAAAGTATACATACGTTATAAAGTAAAAATCAAAAAAAGGAAAAATGTTTCAGGCGAATACTTTTTGTATAATTTGTAATTAAATTACAATTAAAAACAGAAAGCTTCAGCTCCCCCCAAAACTTTGCTAACAAACCGACGCACAGTGGGGCCTCTGCCCGAATAGCTGACCGAAAATCATTTTTTTCACCATCGCGTTTGGCAAAAATGAAAAGTGGAATCGACAGATAATACTTCAGATTTTATGGATCCAAAATATTATTGAAATCCGATAAGAGTTGTGGGTGCTACATCGTCTCAAAGTGGAGACATTTTTCATGAAAAAAAAAAATTTTGAATTTTAAAAAAAACTTGCAACTTTGAAACTGTATATTGGCCGAATTAAACAACTGATCTCGAAAATTTTTACTTTATTCGAAAAGTAGATCATTTTTTAGTTATTTGTTGTAACAAATTTAATGTAATTTGAAATACTCAGTAAATTGGAGACGTTTCAAAAATACACTAAATTTTCGCATTTTTTAAACTTTAGCGAAGGAAAAACAACAGAGATTCACGGAGATTCACGATATAATTATATACACGTGATAGAGGGAATATTCACCTATCAGGCCTATATAGTGTAGTCTTGCGCTTTTTTGCGCAAATTTGTCAAAAATTCAAAAAACTAATGCAACCTCGCGTTAAAAACGCGTTCCAGGTGCAGGGAAGACGAAGAGCGCATGCAAAATTGGCAAACTGTTATTTGATATTTACATATTTATAATGTAACAAAATCATTGGAGAGCACATAAAATAAGTCAAACCTACATTAAATGTTAATGGCTTAAGAAAAAAAATGTAATTTGAGAAAAAAAAAATTTTGGATCCGATTGTTCCTATGGGAGCTATAGCGTATAGTTGACCGATTTGGCTGAAACTTAGCACAGACATTTTGATATGTACTAAACTTCCAAATAGAAAATTTCGTGACAATCGCTCAATAAACACTCAAGTTATTGCTCTAAAACTATATTCTTGACCGATCGTTCCTATGGGAGCTATATGATATAGTCAACCGATTCTGATGAAATTTAGTAGATATGTTAGAAAGTATATTAAACTAATAGGGTACAAATTTCGTAGTATTCGATTGAAAAACAACAAAGTTTTGGAGGCTTCACTTTATTCTCGACCTATCATTCCTATGGGAGCTATAAGATATAGTCAACCGATTCTGATAAAACTTGGTGAATATGTTAGAAAGTATATTACACTAACAGAATCCAAATTTCTTATAAATTGATTAAAAAACAACAAAGTTGTGGAAGCTTATTTTTATTCTCGACCTATCGTTCCTATGGGAGCTATAGGATATAGTTATCCGATCAGGATGATTTCTAGATATATAATGCCTACAGCTAACAGAAGCCTATGTGTAAAATTTTAGCTCTGTAGCATTAAGGGTTTTGGGGGAGACCAAAATGAATATTCCCTTTTAATGGTATATTTTTTTTTGCAATTACAATAAAAAATTAAAACAAAACATTAAAAAATCTGACTTAGTCATCAAATCTAATATAATAAGGTTCATTTGTGATCAAAAAAGCGTTTTTAAAGTGAATTTTATGGGTAAAATATGCTTAGAAATATTTTTCAACTTTGACCTTGAATATCTAAGCAACCCGAGCACGTGGCACCTCGGTAATAACTCCATTTGAAGCTTGAACAATTAGCTATCAAATGCTTTTTAAATTTTGAAAATCGCTTCACTACTTTAGAAGATATGATTTTTGATAAGCGAAATGAGAAAAGGCCCCACTGTGCGACGCTAGGTACCCAGATCCCAAGAATAGATTGGCGATACCTTGATTGTGACACTTGTATTCTTTCATTATTCATTCAAGTATGGTCAATCGAAAAACCATTGCTTAAGCAGATAGTGTATTAACATTATCCTATTCTAAACTGTATTCCCATCTGTAAGCTTTGTCTCTACGATCAATTGACGTCTGGGCGTTGGAGATTGTAAAACGCAAGCATAATATTATTATGTTCAATATTGATTGTTATTTTTATTTATATATTATACCATATATGAAATATATTAAAAAAAAGAGAAATTGTAAATATAAACAAGTCAAACTTATATCAAATGTTTGTGGCTTGAGACAAACAAGTGATTCGAAAAAAAAAAAATTTTTGGTCCGATTTGGCTGAAAGTTATCAAAGACATTTTTATATATATATGTATACCAAACTTCCATACACCAAATTTCGTGACAATCGCTTTCAAAACACCCAAATGATTGCTTTAAAACTATATTTTGACAGATCGTCCCTATGGTAGCTATATGATATAGTCAACCGATCTGGGTGATTCCGAGATATACAGTGCCTGCAGCAAAAAGAAGCCTATGTGCAAAATTTCACCTCTGTAGCTTTAAGGGTCTCGAAGGGGAAGCTGTTGAAGCAGACGGATATGGCTACATCAACTCAGCTCGTCGTCCTGATCAAGAATATATATACTTTATACAGTCGGAAACGCTTCCATCTATGCGTTTCAAACTTCTGACAAAAATTAATATACCCTTGCAAGGGTATAATTACGATCAATACTAAGGTGTTGACTTAGTCGTATTTTGTATAATTTAAATCTCTAGAAATAGACTTAATTTCGAAAGAAACTTTCAATAAGGTAAACCCTTTAAGCCTTTGGTTACAGGGTATTAAAATGATGAAATTTATGATATTTTAAAAGAAAATTTTGGAAATCATAATTATTTACTCTCTTAATTATTGTCTGTAAGAGAAATCACAATAAATCCTTTGTAAGATAGTAAAAACTTTCAAGAATTCGGTGAGCTTTAATACATAGTTCAATAGATAAATAATCAACAATATGAGTCTGCCTGTACAAATCTCAAAGTTTTTGATCTAAGATTTGAGCTAAGGGATTTAATAGAATCCCGTTTTAATATAAGTTCTCTTAGAAAAGTATAGTATATATAAGTGCTACACCCTTTCAGAAAATTGAAGAAAATTGAACACCATTAACAATTAAACAGTCAAGATACTGTAAGGTTCCAAGAAGACTTTTGAATCTGTAGACCTATTTACATAAACTGATTTCATCCTGGATCTAGGTCTACAAACAATTTATAGTTTAAATACATTCTAAGAAGGGGAAAATTGGCTTCCAAGTGACAACATGCACCCATAGGAAAGAGGGACATTTATACATTGTAAACATAAATCCCAGATGTAACATTGGAGTGATTATTCTGTTTAATTTCACAAAATGCAAAAATTTATTTGGACAAAACTAAACTTAACCTAGGCAATCGTGCGTTAAGAAAGAAAAGGTTATTGCAGCATCGTTCGCAGATCGGAGGAAGGAATACGCCGTCATCTTACAGGCGTTGCTGTTGGGACGACTGTCTCCAGGCTTCGTGCACAGCATGGAAGCCAACTTGGGGCTGGGCAGGAGTGTTGCGGCCGAAGGGGCTCTTCGAGTTCACTTGGAGGATGTAATCACCGCCGATGTCATAGCTAGTGGCGATGCCCATGTAGGCGCGCTTGCCATATCCCTGGTTTTGCTTGTACTCCTTGTAGGAGCTGGCAGCAACAGCAGGGAAGTTGCGCTCATTACCGGGACGGACAGATTCGGCAAAGTAGCGAGTAGCGCGCAGAGAAGCCTCAACAACATTGTCGGCACCAGGGACGCCAGTAGATGGGCCATTGGGGTAGAAATCAACATCACCCAAGCGCTCTGGGGTGCCCATTCCGTAGGCTGATGTGTGGATGGCGTCAACAAAATCAGCATCACCGCGTGCCAATCCACTCAATTTGTTTTCGGCCTTTCCGTACAGTTTGGAGGGGTCCAAACCAGTGATGCGGCGCAGCTTGTGACCAGTCTTGCGGGTGTATTGACGTCCAGCAATGCCAGCAACATGAGCAGCAGCGCCTTGGCCAATCAGATGGATCATCTCTTGTGGCACATTCACGGAGTTGGTCAATTCAACAAGACGGTTGCCCATCATCTCACCAATCCGCTCAACATTCAAACTGGCATATTGTTCGAAGTCATCAATAACATTGCCCAGATTGATCACAATCAGATCGCCAGTTTTAGTGTCATCCTTCTCTTGGTTCTGTCTGCGACGCTGCTCCTCTCCGCTGTTGCGCTGGTCTTCATCGCTGTCCTGTTGGTTTGGATAGGGCTGCAAGTTATAGCGCTGGCCATAGGCCTGGACAAGCTTGCGGGTGGCTTTCTTGGCATCGTTCCAATTCTGGTTCAAACCGTTGATGAAAATGGTAACCTCGTCGTCGCCAAAGTTCTCTTGACGCTTCACGGTCTGCACAAAGTTATCCATGTTGAATTCAATCTTCTGGCCTCGCTCACCAACAATGTAACCCTTGATTTGGCTGGGCTCAGGAGTGTAGTCAGGCTTAAAGATGCGGTTGAACTGTGAAAGATGGTCTGCAAACAAAGTAGAATAGATAATCAGTACATGCGATAGGACTGTATTGGTGGTACCCGGGAATCGTTGAAGTTATGAACTTACATAGCTTGTCCAGCAGACTGGCACCTTCTTCAGTGCTCAACTGCTCCAAACGGCGCAATGTCACCTCCTTAAGAATAGGCAACTCCTCAATATCGTTTTGACTAACCCAGTTACTGGGATTCTCAACATCGGTTAGCGAGTTGGAGCGACGGCTCACACCGGGTGAGGCCAAAGTCGCTGCCACCAAGCAGGACATCACACAAAGGATACGCAGAGGATTCATCTTGTTGTTGTTGCCTAAACACCGAACCAAGCTTAACTGCATGCCTCTGGTTGATAAACGAGCTGCTTTTATACCACTAATCTCAGACCAAAACGCAATGCAAAGGCAAATGCAAAAACAAAGGTGACAGCAATAGCAACCTACACGTGCCGGAAAGAAACCTGCATGGCTCAGCAAATTTGATTTCTGCTTTAGCAGTTCTCAAACCTTTTTTGTGTGTACATATTTAATTTCGCTTTATCAGTGCTGATTGGATGTTTGCGTCTGGACAGCGTCAGCAATCAATCCATACGTTTGGAGTAGCAAATTTGGAAACTTTGATGAGCTAGTTTTACCTTCCTTTCCATCCGATTTCGGGTTACAACATTTGCATTAAACAAGTAGATCGTAGTAATGAATCCCAGTCATATGATCGGCTCATGATTTCTGCCTAGCCAGGTTATTTTCATTAAAAACATTTTTTTTTTCACTTTGTAGCTTATTTTGTACATATAACTTCCAAATATTGCAAATTCATACAAAAAAGTAGTAAATGATTTACCAATTAACAAAAAATAATATTAATTGCTTACATAATAATATATTTCTTAACAACTTTTGGATATGAACGGAGACGAGAGAAATTCAAATTTCATCTATTTGAAATTCCTCTAATTATTTCTCATTCCAAGACTCAATAAATAATGTTGAATTAATCAATAAAATAATTCATATTCCACCTGATATTGTATCAAAGTATCGTTAGTTCGTCTAAGAACTAGCAAGTGGTCCTGAATTTTGGACAAAACTTTACATTCATTAAAATCAATTTCAATTCATTCATAAACTTTAGAATTTTAAATATTCTTTTTGAGTTTTCGGTTTTATTTTTTTTATTATTGCATTAAAGATTCAATGAACTATTTTGGCCTTGAAAATAAGATTGTCGATTTCAATTATATACATATATGTATGTATTTTGTCTTGTGCACTATAACAATGTAACAAAAGTTCAATTTCTCAGATAATTGAAATATATACATTTGTACATCGGCAACAGTTTTGCGACTTATGTAGATTATGCCAACAAACTGATTACAAATTAATATTATATGCAAATATCAATCAGTCGAAGTAAATAATCAGTTTAATTTTGAACACTATGTAAAACTTATACCGCAGCAAAAATACCTGAGTTGGCATAAAATGAGTGTCCGGCATACCCGTGTCTTTGGATCAGCACAATTCCATGGGCTATATAAGGCAAAGTCTGAGCACTAATCAAACAGTTCAACTCACCGCAACTGAGAGAGAAAGAGCTACTTTACCTGAGGACGAACAAAATGAATCCACTTAAAGTGTTGAGCCTTATAGCCCTATTGGCTGTGTCGGCCATGGCCGGTAAGCCATCTGGGATCAATGGACGGATGGACAATTCGGTCAACCAAGCCCTGAAACCAACTGAATGGCTATCGGTTTCCGAATTGCAGGCCATTCCCACTGTGGATGATCTGACGGTAGAGCGCTTGGAGGGCATGTCCCTGGAGAAGGGAGCTGAACTGTTGCAACAAGTTTGTGAGTGGTACCATAACTATGTTCCTTTCCCCACCACTGACGGCTGTACTTTCCCTTAGATCACCTGTCCCAAATCAAGCATAATGTGGAACCCAACTTTGTACCACAGCAAATCCCCGCCTATGTCCCCTTGTCGAACGGTCGTGAGTCCACCAACTTGAACCAGGTCATTCCTACCCTGAAGAACAAGAAGTCGAACTTTGGCCAGGAAGAGGTTACCATCATTGTCACCGGCTTGCCACAAAGCAGCCCAACGGTTGCCAAGGCTACTCGCAAACTTGTCCAAGCTTACATGCAACGCTACAACCTGCAGCAACAGAAGCAGAAGGCTCAGCAATACGACTATGAGGACAAAGACAACAAGAACGGACGCACCTCTAGCGAGGAAGATTCCCAAGAAGTCTCTAACACCAGCACCAACAGCGGCGATCTCATTGTAAGTATTGACCACATGCTGAATCAGCACTAGAAGGGTTAAGATTTTTTCCCGTTTTCCATGCAGGTCATCGATTTGGGCTCCCAACTGACTACCTACAAACGTTACGCCATGCTCGATATTGAGAAGACTGGTGCCAAGATCGGCAAGTGGATTGCCCAGCTGGTTAACGAGATGGAAATCCCCTTCGAAACCATTCACTTGATTGGCCAGAATGTCGGCTCTCATGTGGCCGGTGCCGCTGCCCAGGAATTCACCCGCTTGACTGGCCAGAAGCTGCGCCGTGTTACCGGTTTGGACCCCTCCAAAATTGTCTCGAAGAGCCGCAACACTCTGACAGGTTTGGCACGTGGTGATGCTGAGTTCGTGGATGCCATCCACACCTCCGTTTTTGGCATGGGCACCCCCATTCGCAGCGGAGATGTTGACTTCTACCCCAATGGCCCATCTGCTGGCGTTCCTGGTGCCGACAATGTGATTGAGGCTTCCATGCGTGCTACTCGCTACTTTGCTGAATCTGTCCGTCCCGGCAATGAGCGCAGCTTCCCTGCCGTTCCCGCCAACTCGCTGCAGCAGTACAAGCAGAACAATGGCTTCGGAAAGCGCGCCTACATGGGCATCGATACCCCCTACGACATCACCGGTGACTATATTCTCCAGGTGAACCCCAAGAGCCCCTTCGGCCGCAATGCTCCTGCCCAGAAGCAAAACAGTTACCACGGCGTCCACCAGTCCTGGACCACCAGCAACAAGGACTACGAATAATCGTTGCCGGCGCTTGTAACATCATAAATCCCCTTAGTTGCGAAATTTAGAATAAGAAACCAAAACCATTGGCATTTTCTTTCTTATAAACTATTAATTCTATTAATAATAGACAAAATTTTAAAATGCAAATAAACGCACTAGACTCTTGTTGATAAAGAGCTAAACCGTATAATTATTTCTATTTTTTATCCGCAAAACAGAAATTTCAGCCCACCGTGTAAATGTAAAATTGAACTAACTTTTGCCAATGTTCGTATACCCTTTCCAAGCGGTCTCTTTGGTGATTACATATAAACTAATCAAATCTAGATTAAACGTTCGTGGCTTTAGGTAAATATTTTACGATTTTTCCCATGGCGGTTCTATCAAATGAAACAACCAAATTTTTCTAAAAAAAAATGTATTTCTTACCAATCATTCCTATAGAAGCTTTATGTGATGATTTTCCGATAAGATTTGTTAGATATGTTATAAACACCGTTCCATACGAAATTCATTATATTCGATAGAAAAACACCAAAGTTATTCATATTCAATGGGAGTTATATGATTTAGTCATCCGATCGGTATGATTCCAAAATATTATAATTCTGAGCCTATAATTTCAGGTTTGTAGTTTTTAGGGTCTCGGAGGCCACTTAGATAGACGAACAAACAAGTGCCGATCAAGAACATATACATAAGCTTTATATAGTCGGAGTTGCTTCTTCTATGCGTTGTAAACTTCCCACCAAAATAAATATACCCTTTTTGCAAGGTTAGTTATTTTCTGACATATAAATGGAAATTCGAATTGTGTTATATTTATACTCTGCATTCGTGGTAAATCTGAGAGATTTTAAAAACAAAAATCCGTTTGGAATGTCGTTGTTACCGCCAATATTTAAATTTAAAACGTCATAATTAAAAATCAATCTCCCCGACGGATTAAAAAACCATTTAAGTAGTACAGAAAAAAGGACAACTTTTTTTCCAACAGCTCGCTAGCTTTCATCAAGTTATTTAAAGAAAAATTGCTCAGACTTAAACTTGCATAAAGCAATTGCAACAATATTTATTGAACCTTTATGTCATTCCAATTACTTCAACAGTCGCTTTGTTGAAAAAATTTGTAAGGTTGTTAAATGATTAAAACATTTTATGATAGGTGGTAGTAGGGCCGTGATGAATCGAGGGCAGGTAAAAATATAGTTAAGGGCTCGCCTCACAGTTGCCAGAGCTTTTTGCAAGGACTAAAGGATGATGTGTCTTTTGATTGGATAAGTCACATAAAATGGTCTGACTAAAAAAATACTTCTGACTCTCTCGAAAAATAAAATGATTAATGAGATTAATTTAAATTATCTAATGATTTTTATCATTTTTGTTTTGGAAAATGATTTTAGCTTGAAGTTCTTTGTTCTTCGGAGGATCGGAAAGTTAAATCCAGGTCTTTGTGGAATTACTTTAGTAAGAAGTTTTTAATATTTGGGACAACTTTCAGATCGGAGGAGTATGACAACTTAAAAGTGATTCAGTCAAATGAAAAGCTCCAGTGACTATCTAAGGAAAACAAGATTGAATAATATTAAACTACGCTTTGTGTTTAATAATTTTTTTCTTTTTCCATATTGTCCTTTCATATACCTTATCAAATTTATATAGATTCGTCCCTGATTTTCATGCAAATGTAAAGAAAGGCAAAGTTCTATCTGACACTCTAAATGGACAAAAGTTCCTGTCTGTTCTTTCTGTTCTTTTAAATTAAATCAAAATTATTGTAATTGCTCTTGTGACCTACTGTAGCTTGAAAAAGTGTAGTTCCAGATGGAGTTGGGTCGAGTCGGGGCTTAGGCCTGCAGATCTGTTACCAGATATAAGTTGTAAGTGGTTTAATCTCAGAGGTGCCGACATGATTTAAAGGATGATTCATCCACAAAGACATGTGTTTTGTTTTTTCTTTTGCTTTGTTTAATAAGTATATTTATTAATAAGGCGAGCAAGGGAAATTTTTGCAACATATCGAAAGAAAATGTTTGTTTTTTTGTTTGGTAAGTTGTTTTAGTTGATAGTATTCCATTGGTTGATAAAAGCGCTGGACAAGCGTCTTAAAAATTAGCTACAGTCTTTCTTAATTTACCTAGTTTTTTTTTTAATTAATAATATAACCAATCTTCTCATCGGACTTCATTACAAATATGCATATGAATTAATTAAAAAATGTATTTTGATTTGCGTTTAAACAATTTAATTGTTTTATTTCATGTATCTTTCCCAAATTTTGTTCCTTTTGGTTGTGTGGAAGCTGTTCTTTTTTTATTTATTTAAATAATAGTAGTTTTACCTACAAAAGTTAACCAACAATAAATATAAAAAAGGGTTTCCCAACAGAAAAAAAAGAGTTCGACAGCTTACAATGACTCCATCTTGTCAATCTCCTGACATCGGTCATTATTTGCATTACGTAAGATTTGAAATTACGTTTCATCACGAAGTTGTTAACATAACCTCAACTTTTGGAATATTAAATAATTCACCGAAATTAAAAACTTTTGTCACAACCGTCATAGAGGAAAACATTACAGAAATTAATCTTTTATAATAATAATAATAAAAAAAAAAAAGGAAAGGCGAACTGGCATCAATCCAATTTGGTAATTGCGCTATTATTATGCAGTTTTACTGTTTTTTTTTTATCAATATATTATATCAAAGCTATATCAAAGCCAGCTCAAATATATGGGCCAATTTTGCCAACAAACGAAAATGTATTATTTTCGAGTGTTCCCCTTCCCTTCAAATTCAATTGGGAAACCCTTTATAATACAATATCAATTGTATAGTATTCAGAATGTGTGTGTTTGTCTTTTTTTTTTTTTTAATAAGCCAAAACTAAAGCCCAAGGCAAGTTTGCCAGTTTTTTAAAATGTTTATCAAACATCTATTTTATAATATTTGTTGTTTTTCTTTTGTGCGCTCTATAATGCTAAATATTTACAGATATAAAATTGTTTCACAGTTGACTTTTTGGTGTATTTTCAAACAAAGCTATTTCAACAATATATTATCAATTGGGCAAAAATTTTAAGTTTTCAGTTTCAGCAGTTTTCAGGAAAAAAAAAATTGTATGATTTGATTTTAAAATTTTTTTTTTCTTTTTCCTTGTGTTTTTTGTTTTTGCTTATAAATCCTTACGATCTTCTTTAATTGAATTTTTATCACAGCATATTTTTATATTTTAACTAAATTTTAAGTAGAAATTCTCTTTTTCTGTGATTTAGAGGTCAAGCCAAATAACAAATGTTATGAAATCAGCATTGAATTTTGGGTTTAAGGCAATGTTACAAATGATTTTCCAACAAAAAATATTGTTGAAACAAGGAAAGATGAATTGTGTTTGCTTTAAGAGATGCGGCAACTAATTTCAACTTTAATTAAGTTTGCAAAAGGTGCCTCATTAATGTATCTTATTTTTTTAAACGTTCAAAATGAGTCAATATATCATATCATACATTTTTATATCAATGATTGCAAGCTGAATTCATGATGGCCATTTTTTACATTGATTATTCGCGAGGAAAAATAGAATTTTAACGAAATTATTCAGCTCTGTTTTTGTTGGGAATATGACTTTGACTATGTTTGTATACATGTACACATATACATATGTATGTACATATGCTTTAGTATACATATGTACATACATACAAACATATTCGAATATTCCATTAGACTTTGTTATTTCAAATACGCTTAATGGTGGGACCTGTAAAAAATACCGAAACTTTACGTTTAATTTTCTCCATGGTTGGCTCATGCCTCTCTTCATAATTATAATCATCATCTTCATCATCGACCACATCATCATCGTCGGGCAAATTGTTCTGTTTATATTGATTCTGGATAAATAATGGTGGCGGTGGTGCACCTTGGGTACCATCGGATTCACTGAAACCAGGATTAAGTATTATATTCGGTATAAGCTCAATGCTGTCCCAATCATCTTGCAGTTCTTAACAAGAGAGCAAGCGTGCAACCGAGACAGTTTTACAGTTATACCACACACACACACCCATACATAAGGGAAGAGAAGAAGAAAGATCAAGATACGGAATGAATTGGAGAGGGGAGAGAAGAACGGATTAAAGAAGAGAGAAAGAAACGGATTAAAGAAGAGAGAAGAAAAAAGAGAGAGAAAGATAAAGAGAGAGATGGAATGGAAAAATACAAAAGAGAACAAAATATTAGATATTTTATTGATTTAAGTACTTTACCTGATTTTATGTCAATACTTTTGTTTTTACATATGTATGTATGTAAGTATGTATGTATGTAAATATTGTGCAATTTTAATTAAAGCATGTGTCCTATGTATGCATATGTGTGTATGTGTGTATAAAAATATATGTTTGTGTGTATAAAAATATATGTATGTGTTATTATAGAAGCTCAATAACTCAACATTTTATAACATTAACATTTATACATCTTTTAGTTTTATTTTCGTGCAACTGGCATAATTGTTAATTACATTTATAGCATTTAATTTACGGGCAATATCAATAAAAGCATTATCTATGTATATATACATACATATATATATATATATGTATGTATACATATGTACATATATGCATATAATTTATAAACATATTAATATTTGTATGTATACATGAATAATATGTATGTACATACAATTGTACATACATACATATGTACGTTTGCACGCATTTAACATTTTAAGAAATTGTTTTTTCTAGGTGCAAAGTCTATTAAATTATTTACTTAAAATCGTCGATTTTTATGATCATACATACATTTATTATCTCAAGATTTTTAATTAATATTTATTTATACTAGTGTACTACAAGTGCTTTGCTATCACAGTTGCTATATATGTATGTATGTATGTATCTATATACATATATGCGCCAAACACCGCTGGCGGATTATTTGCAGAAGCGCTAATTCTAAGCTTATATGTACATACATACATGTACATATATTGTGCAATCGAAATTTACAGTTTCTTTTTCTTTGAAAAAAACGATCCCGAAAGTGCTGAGGATCTCATCGGTTGTTGTCTAACTACATGCATTTTTATACCCTTGCAAAAAGGGTTTAAAGAATTTTGGTCAAAAGCTTGCAGGGCTTAGAAGAAGGCATATTGGACGATATAAGGTAATTACGAATTTTCTGGATTGGTTGGTACTACGAGTTAAGTTTAACTGGGCTTGAGTATGTCTGTTTACCGGAATTAATTTTCTTAAGTTTGAAAACTATCGTGCTTCAATTTTGCATATATGTACATATGTAGCTATTCTTTAAGTAGGTACATATACATACATATCTAAGAATAGCGTTATCACATCCCATATGTACTTACACATGTATATACATGAAGATATATCTGTACAATGTATGTATTTGGCTCCCATATGAGGGCAAGTGTTTATATTTTTTACCTAAATCAATACTTTAATATTGTTAAATATATTTATATTCGTAATCAAAAAAAAAAATGAAGCAAGCAAGTCGTCCCTGCCGACATTATTGTTCAATTTGAACAAAATTTGGTCAGGTGGTGCAATTTGGCTATATAAGTAAGAATACGATATCTTTAATACAGCTCTAGTAATTCCCTTTTTTCCAATAGACGGATCCACACTAGACGGATCTTGAAACTAAATTTGGTACCTCTAGCTCTTGAAGTCTTCACGATCACGATGTTCATACGGACAGACGGACATGTCTCAAACGACTCGGCTAGTGATGCTGGTCAAGAATATACATATGTATGTATGTACATACTTTATGGGGTCACAAATGTATATATTTCTGCCTGTTACATACATTTTGGCGACTTTAATATACCCTTTTACCCTATGGGTGCAGGGTATAAAAAGTGTGATTATTCATCCTTCGAAAGGTATAAAGTTATCCAGTTTTCTTTACATACTGGTATGTTTGTGTCTAACGCTATTTGAAAAATAGGATTTTCTGATGCTCATAAAAAGGCAGTCCGTATAACACACCGACAAATTTTTATATTTGTTTCTTGTTTTCTTTATTTTTTTGTAAACTTTTGAAGGACATGTCTAAAATATGTACATATGTAGATGATCATTTCATAAATAGCAACAACAACAACTACTTTTTTTTCACTTAAATGTGTGATTTTTTTCGAATCAATGTAAATTCGTCAAGCGGGCTGCTTTGCTAATGCAGCAATTTATGGGAAAAATATATCAGAAATACAAGCCGGTATAAGGGATTTATTGACATCCACTCACTATCTGTTGTTATCCATCTTATATATGTACACATGTACATATGTACATATGTATGTATACACATACAGTTGACCCTCGGTTAATGAACGTCTCAGATAACGAACATTTCGCATAACGTACACAATTTTTAGGGAAAAAAAGTTTCGGTTAACGAACAAAAATTCTGATAAGGACCAACTAAAAAGCTGGAAACCTTAAGTACAGGTAAAATTTTAACGATTACCTATTATAGTAGTGTCCTGTGTGACCGATTTTCCATTTTAGATGTCACCTTCCGTCAAATACACATTCATTTCGTTGAAAATATTTATACGTTTTATTTTGCACTCTTTCAATAAGAACTGAACTTTAAAATAAATTGGGGAATTCTTTTTAATAATGTAAAAGCTGTGATGCATTTTATGCTATTTTCTTTTAGTAAAAGTCAAAATTGAAACATATTAGAGTGTATTTTTTTTTTTCTGGAACCAATTGTGTTCGTTACCCGAGGGTCCAATGTATATGAATGTACTTACATACGTACATAAATGAATGTTAATGAACAACGCTTTCTGTTGCCACACATATACATACATATGTCTATATGTGTACACATATGTATGTATGTATGTATATGTGCACATGTATATAAGTTTATTAGTGCAATTTCTTTTATCTTAGGCTCTCAAAACTCAAATGATCACTTAGCAAAAACATATTTCCTAAGAAATTTGTTTAAAGGAATTGTTCCTTTCATCCTACATCTATTCTGTCGGAGTCTGGCAAAAGGAAAATATCCGCCATAAATTAATCTATTTAAGCTACAACATGAAAAGTAACAAAACACTAAATCAACTACATATGTATGTTGCTGTTTATATTAAGAAATTCACTATTCATACATATGGCTCGCACTACAGGTTCTATTTATTAAAAGAAATGTTAAAATGCATACATGCATACATATGTACACATGTATGTATGTATGTGTTTTTTAACTGTTGCCACCAAAATGCATACATACATATGTATGTATGTAGTTGGTAATTAACAATTAAATATATTTCCTATTATTTACTAATTAGTTTTCGTTGTGCCGATCGGTTAAAACACAATTTTGTCAGGGTAGAGAAATTTTGGCACATCTCTTTAGTTCTTCAGTTAGACCGAAGTTAAAATACCCTACCCTTTTAATTAACCGATTCTTCAGAGCAATATGATCTTGTGTGGTAAACTGCTACATGTATGTACATATGTACATATGTATGTATGTAGCTAGTTCCAAAGTGTATATACAACTTGTCACTTAGTTTGTGAATTATATAAATGAATAACGGTATTAAAGCTTTTTCTCAGTATAGCATCACATTGCAGCCACTAATCACAATATTTTACATTGTTTACATCAATTGAAATGATGGAATGAATATTTGGTATTGGCACAAAATTCAAATACGAACAAAATGTTTAGAACAAAATTCGCTATAACTCTACCTTATACTACATTTAAATCATTCCCAATTTAATATCGGTAGTTTGTGATACATATTTAAATACATTTGTAATGGACGCCCAAATCTTTTTTTTGTTTTCATTCATAACAAAAACAACAATAATAGTAATAGTAATAACAACACCAACAACAAATATATGTATGTATGTAACAGTAACAATAGCAACAATAACAGATACAGATTTATGCTCGTGATACAATAAATGATGATCAAACGTATCGGGCAAAATTAAAAATGGAGCACAAAATGAAAAACAAAAATTATAATTTAAATACAATAATTTTTTTTAACGCCCATTGTAAATAAAAAAGAAAAGAAAAAACAACACAAAGGAAGGCAACATGAGAAGCAACGGCAAAAGCAACAGCAAGTGAGCCAAGCGATTGTTGTTTTCGATTGATTTATGAAAATTTTCTTATTTTCCATTTGTTCGCTTTGTCGTTGCAATATTTGATATTCAATATTTAGTCTATACCCATTTGCGTTGATTGATAGCACTCCTTTGAGAGCACAATACAGAGTCCAATGGCTAATATCACAAGTGTTCCAAGCACTATACTGACGGCCACTATCCAAATGCGTGGATCAAAATTATCTAAGTCGGGTTTTATAAGGCGTATAAGATCTGTCATCACCACATTGAACATAAATATATATATATATATGTATATATATGAAAAGAGAAAAAGAGAGAGAGAAAGAAAGAAAGATGGAGTACACAAGAAAACACAAAAAATTACCTACATATGTAAGTAAGTACAAAATGGTTATAGCCCAAATAATGAATTAACTACAACACGTTTTTTGTTTCACTAATTTGCTGTGTTACTGAAGTTTGTGTATTGAGAATGTTGGGTTAATTACTTTAAAAATATATATATAGTAAATTTTACACATTGATATGGAATAATAATAAGACAGATGTACATACAATACAGTTATACGACAGCAAGTTGCCTTTCGATAAGTAACACTATTATCCCAGACTAGATTAGCTATATATGTATGTAGAACTAAGAGGCCTAAGACAGTCTTTCAGTAAAAAAAAAAACTTCTTATGTTTCTTTTTAATGTTTACTACTTACCCTCTTCTTTGGTCTCTGGTAATGTGGTTACATTGGTAGTTACCACCTCACCGCTACCCAGCTCATTATTGGCCCATATTCGAAACTCGTATGTGGTATTTGGGGCCAGACGATAAACCTCCATTTGACGCTGAAATTGGAATACGAGTACATATGTATGTATATGAAACTATTATCTTTTTTAGCTGTTATCTCTTAAGTTATTGTAATAACATTTTTTAGTTTCGGTTTACTATTGTAAATTATTTAAGGTCGGATGCAAAACAGGAAGCGTCTCCGTTCCATAAAAAGTATGTTAGTTGTATAATCCAATATTCAATAATGTGAATACAGTGTTCCCCTTGAGTGCTTTGATGTATTCAAGTTTATCTTATTATAATTTGTTATTAGATGTTTTCTCTTTGAGTCGTGAAAATAGAGTATCTAGATGGTTTACAAAAGATCAAGCAAGAAGCTCCCGGAATAATGCTGTCAATATTACCAACCCCAGACCAAAAGCTTTCTTTAATCGTGACTAATTTTAACCTGCCGTATGATCAACTATTAACTGTTTCAGTTTATTGGACTAAGAATGGTCTAGGAATGGTATGCATGCTCATTATGAATTAACTTACCACATTGGGAGCTATGTTAATAGGATCCATTCGACTCCAGGCATGCTCGTAGCTTTCATTTGCCGGTAGCTGGGAATACGAAACATTCCGATATTCCGCTGTAAAACTACGCACTGGATAGCCACCCGATTGGGTTTTATTAAAACGCCAAATGAGGAATCCCAATATTGTGGAGGCCTTGAAGTACAATTGAGTCACTGGCCCGGGTGGTGTACGTACTTTTAACAATACACGCTGAAAGGCCTGGTACTCCATTTCCTCCTGTTCGGACTTGAGTGTATTATCGGGCTGATTTTCCTGCTTTTCTGCATCCTGTTGCTTTTCCGTTTCGGGTTGATCTTGCGATGAGGTAGTTGTTGAGGTCGCTGGGATTGTAGCTGTTGTTGTGGTTGTAATTCTTCGTGGCAAGGCAGCAAAACAGACATAAATGCCACCATCATAGGTACTCACATTACGCAAAACCAGAATGCGACCCGTCTATGATTACAAATGAAGGTTAACAATTGACATTGCGTGGGCTGGATTAATTAAAAGTCACCTGTATGATTGTGTTATTGCTGTCATGCTCTTTGATCCACATAATGTTACCCTCGGCAACGCACGGAATGCTAACATTTCCCCCCTTATCCGTCACGTATTCACTGTACTTTATCGCAGAGCTGAGCACAGTAAGCACTGAAAAATTAAACCATTTGTACCCTTTTATCAACTAACATCTACATATGTATATGTATGTAAGTATATTGATAAATACTTATATTAATGTCTGTTAGCTTCACAACAACAATGAACGTATGTTCGGCATTATAATACCCCCTCGTTACTCAAAACCTTGTCTCAAATTCAGCTCTAATGTATACATATGTAGATGCATATATCATCTGCTTGGCGTTAATGGAATTGGGTTCACAGTTTACGAAGCCAATTGTTTCTATAGGCACTGCATTTGTTTTGTTACTAAGTCACTGGTAAAACTAAAATACATACCAATCGCACTGAATCAAATGAATTCTTATCAAGCAATGGGATCACTGTACTGGCAAATACTACATCCTATAGCACGTGGGCATGTTCATTTGAGGAAATTGCAATTCCGAAAAAAATAGATGATTTGTGAAAAACTTCTCCCATTGGAATTGATTATGAATTTTCCTTATTGATTATTAATGAGCTATGCACGACCTATCGCCTTAACTATAACTATTAAACATAACACAACTCTCTTAATCTGTTGTGAACCTTTCAGATAAAGATACATTTTTGCTAAAGATATATACATATGTACATATATCGACCATACTAAACTAACCTTTCAGTTTCACTTGCCTAAATCACTTGGCATTAGCTGGGATAAGATGTTTCAACTAGTTTATCAACTAAAAGGTAACAATACGTTCCACCTGATGAGTGCAATTCCCATTCGTGTGCTTTATTTTTGCTCACAAACAGCAGCCACTGAGACGCATCAATAAATCATTGAGTCAAAGGTCATACATACATATGTACAAATGTATTAATCTACACATATCGAATGAATACATACGTACATACATATGTTTGTATATGTAAATATGTATATAATGCATACAGTATATGTAGTTCAATCTTCCCTCTTGAAGAAACATATTAAAAGAAAAAATAATAATAAAAGTTGTATGAGTTTTAGCCTAGCGAAAGACAAATCAAGGAAGCAATTCGTCCCTGCCGACATTGAGTACACCCTTTACCAAGAAGAGATGTTGAAAAGAGTCAAACACCTTCGAAATCGCCATCAATTTAATATACAATTTCCTAAAATTATTATATATTCCGACTTTATGGGATCGGATTCTTTCTGCCTGTTACATAAGTTTTAGCGACTTTAATATATCGTCTTACTCTATAGGTATAGGGTATAACAAGGAATTTTGATGCCAAACCTTTTTGCTTAAACCTTGAGCCAGCAGAACAATGACGTTTGTTTGAAAGCATTCAAAATCCTAAAAGCATATTTTGGCCATATTGAAGACCTAATGTTAACGTACAGTTTCCTTGGTTTTGTTATTGGATCTGTAGGTCATAAGAACTAGTTCTACGGTCAATTTTTCACCGCCATTTTAATAACACCTGCCGCTACCCTCTCCGCTTAACAAGCACTGTGAGGGGTCACTTAACTGAGCGATGCATAAGTTGGGTTCGCTTTGCCAAAAAGCACAAGGAAAACTTGAAAACACAATTTCCTTTTCGCATGCAGCAAATGTTAACTCGCAAAGGTCACGCACGTGCATACATAAGTAAACTTAATAGGGTTTGTATATTTTTGTTTGTATATTTATGACCGTGACAACACGAAATAATAAATACCGAGCAACGGCAAATATTTGGTATTGAAATCGATGAAAATCTATGGTAACGATCTCACAGCAAAAAACCATAATTGCGAAACGTTAAAGAACTCAGTTCAGGAAACTGCAAAGAAAATACATTTTAATCATAAAGATTTCTGGCAAATGTTAAGTATTTGCTATTGCGAAGTTTTCGGAAAGAAACTTGCCATGTAAATTAATTTTAGTAACAATTGTTGGTGCAATTAATATGACGTACCAACGTGGATATACCCTGTATCATTCAAGTTTACTTCAACTACATCAACACAAACCGTTGATCCATCAGCACATTAGCCTTGCTGTAGAGACAGATCTGCACACACATTTAGTAACCCCAAAACCTATAGTTTTCGATATCTAGATCTTCCTACTGACAGACACGAAAGTCTCAGTCGACTCAGTTAATGATGCTGATCAAGAATATGTTTTATTGGATGTGTCGGAGAGCAATGGTTCTCCTCAATTAATCTTACCTGTTCACACCACACATCCATAGAAGTCGGAAAGGTTTTGACTCGCTACCCCGACGCATTTGCCTTAGCTATACCGGACCACTGTCAGCTGTCACCTCGCTCACTAACGTCCTATTCCAATGTCACATGACTGCATACATGACATAGTAGTCTTAGTGCCAAACTTACATCAGACACTGTTAAACTGTAAGCTTAAATTGAAGCTTAGCTGAGCATAGCTGAGACGCTAGTTTGCCTTGATAACGTAGTGATCCTTTTTGTTAAAATGAATTCCTACACTACAATAACAATCTTATTTCTTTGAAACTAATGTAATTGTATGTAAAACCGCCGAAACATAAGCAACAGGCAAAACAAAATATTTCTTGATCTACATATGTATATCTAACTATTCTTGATCAGCTGACTTAAATGAGACATCTCTACCTACCTGTTTTTCTATAAGTACATATCTTGCACATTTGAAAATCATTAGTTCTAACTTAAATAGCTAACATTTTGTTTATATAGCCGAAATCCAACGATTTACCAAAGAAGCACAGCACAAAAATTGGTCAATAGTAGCGCTACAGTGGTCATGTTCTTATTAGAAAGTTTTAACCTAAGTTCGTTCAGGCCCGACTTCTTGCATATCAGATGCCAAAGGATTCAGAATGTTTTTGTTTTTCAAAAATTTTGATCAAACTCAGGCTATATTTGCGCGTTTTCACAAAATTTTAGGCATACCATATTATATTGCATAGTAATTATAGAAACGATCGGCTTTAAATAAAGTTTCAGCTTTAACGTCACAGTAACCAAGATTTTTTCTTGTTTTAAGTTTTCAATTTCCCTTGTCTGATAAATATCTGACAAAGAATAAGAATTTTTAACAACTTTTGCTAAATAAATACTTCAGAAATGCAAGGGTATACAAGCTTCGACACTACCGAAGTTAGCTTCTGAGACAGTTTTTGTAAAACCTCTGCACGAGTAAAAGAATGCCCAAGTTAAAGTGGTGTTGAATTCGCTTTTAACATTTAACCTTTAGATATGACCTTGAAGTAAGAGTTAAGAGTCCTCCCCTTCCATATGTTATAGTTTTAGATCCTGATATGGGAACAGTGGGCAATCATGCCTTTGAATTCGCACGAAAAAAATAATGGTCAACATGTCCACTTACGGGAAATTTGATTCTGAGGTAAACTTTTACAGCACTTTTTAGCTGCTGGTTTTCCTTCTAAAAATAGTTACGTTAGTTACTTTTTACACAAAATTATTGCATGTGTGTATGTGGTGTTGTTTTCCTTTTTATTGCAGTTGGTTGATAGCACAACCCACATATAACTAGTGAGGGCAAGCTAAAGAGCCCATGCACAACATCTTCATCGCCATCCTTTGTCCTTTTACAATGGTTTCGGCACCATGCTTTGTTTTTCTTTATATGACTCAATGCAACATTGACATGGCCTGGTACCTTTAACGAGCCGGGCCACAGCCAAACTAAATTGGTCTAGTCACGGACTGATTCAAGGTCCAAAGTAAATCCGTGAAACGGAACGGCACTTGAGAAACCTATGTGCTGTTGTGAGCTCATCAAAGCTTGGTAGTTTTGTTGACGTATGATCTTGATGCTAATCGACATCGATTCTTAACGGTAAAATGTCGAAAAATAACAGTAAGTAGTATAACAGAGAGAGAATATCTCATTTTAAATGTATTATGGAAAAAAAAGTTATTTAAAAAAATAGCACGAAATTTGAATATTGTTTTCATATTATATAGTTAATCGATAATGTTGAAACACCAAACTAACATATACTATCGTTTAAAACTCCATCCGGTTACTACTGTTAAACCTGCAAAATTCCGAGATACACAGTGAGTGCGGTAAGGAGAAGGAGGAGAAGATTGCGTTAATCCAGACAGGGGGTCATATACTGGGTTGATCATGAATATACATATTTTATATACATACATTGTTGCCAACTTTTGAATTTGATAATATCTGTTAAATTCAAACCCGAGCCCCTTTATTGTGTAACCTCTGCTACGAAGTGCCCTTTCGGAGTCTTCCTATAAACATTTATGCATGTATGTATGTTCATAAATAATTAAATTACTTTTGAGGGCTATTAAAATATCCTAGTCCGAACGGGAATAAGACTTACTGTATTAGCGAAGAAATTTGCACAATCACATTAACAATCGGATAAAAATCTTAAATAAAATTTTTTCCTTAAAATTGCCAAGTTTTCCATCCTGGATCTATGATCACGGAACCAGCAGTGCATGTTCAAATGGTCCTAATTTGTATTTCTTTCGAACCGCAGCTTTATTAATTAACTGTAGAAAATGAATGGGAGTAACTATTTGGTAATGAAAATGCTTTTGGGTAAATATCCGCTGCCCGCCACAGTTCTGTTCTGCATTTGAATTCGGGTTATATAAAATGTTCGAACACACACAAATACAAATTGGTAAGGTTTTGCTTACCTTGGGTGAAAAATAATAGATTAAACGATGACAGGGTTAGCACCGAGCACGGAGTAGACGACATGCTTCCTTCCACATATTACACTTTACATAAGTATTTGGATGTACCGCCTTCACCTTTGCCTCCACTGGTGCCCGTGAAGCCGGCAACCCACAACAAAAACACTCAAAGGACCAAGAAACAACAAGAATCAATGACGCTCTTCGGCTCTTGGGTGACGACTCTTGTCCTGGTTTTTGCGGTTATTTTTTGTTGCTGACTCTGTTTGACGTAACTTCGCCAAGGTTGTTTGGATAATTGACGGTCTTCGTCAAAACATCAACTTCAATATCTGTGACCCAAAAAAAAAACAAACAAAAAAAAAACGACAATAACATTGAAATATGTTATAAAAGTTGCGAAAGTTTGTTAATGTTTTCAGAGTTGAATTAGTTGCTTTATGGAGGGAGCTGAGCACATGTCGTGCGTTCCGTTGGGTTCGAGTTACGTTGGCCGACTGAAAGCAAAAACTACGCTCGGTTTTTGGCAAACAGGCTCTCCAAAAGCTTCGGCAATAGCCAATGTGCAAATGTGGGCTGGTGGGGGAAAGTGTGGATATGTGCTGCTCTATTTAGTTACTGCTTGTGCCACATCCTTCTCATGCGCATGGCTGTGAAGTTTGTCTGAAAACTCGCATGATTTTCAGTGCAAACGTCTGTATGTAATTGCGTTGTGCAACTTTAATCCAAACTCCTTTTCTTTGGCCAAGACAGTGATGGTAAAATCAGAAGCCACTCATATAGAGGGTTCAATGACCCTACAACACAACAATTATTTACAAAATAATACGAAAAGTACCTTTCGCATTTTCTTAAGTCCATTTCTAACCATTAATGACAAAATAAATACGAATGTATCGTATACTTATACACCAAGCATCTTCAGCTTCCGTGTAAAATATATATTTCAATACTAAAACAGTTCTTTATTTTCTCGACTGTTTTACCACTTATACTTTATTTTACACATAAAATATTAGTCTAGTTTTTTTTTACATTTTTTTATTGTTTATTATAGCTTATACATGTGACTATTTAATCATTATAAGCTGCATAACCTTTTGTACCTTAGATGGTTCGTCGAAAAGCAATTTACAATTGAACTTTGTCATGGAAGATTATGCCGCATCATAAGTCGTCCAAGCTAGTTTTCATTAATTTTAATGGTGTTCGCTTATACTTAATCGTTCCCGAAGCGGCTATACAATCCGACAAAAATTTGTAAAATTGTTCTGTCCTATAGCAATCTTATCCCAAAATATTTTAAAGGTACAAAATGGCTGTAGATTCGAAAAGAATTAATTGTTAAATGTTTATTCTTTATACAAATTTTCTACATACATACCATGCATTAAAATATTAAAATGATAATTTGAATGAGTGTAAATGTTGTTTTTTCGCTAATTTGAGAAAAAAAAATTTCATAATGTAGATGAAAGTCAATTGAATCAAGAATTGAGCGCAATATCAAATTGTTGCTTGTTGTAGATTGAAGTTTGTAATGGTATTAATAATAATTGGTTTAACCAGTGTAGCATCCATCCAATCATTTACAATGTATGTAATTTTCCAAGCGTGTAATTTGAGTTTGCAGTTGCGATTCAGCTTAGCGTCGCGGCTTATTAACGCGCTCGATGTATTTGGTTTTGTTCAGCGCTCGATTCCCAGCATTTGGGTCCATCATGCGATTCCAATCGGTTTGACCGACTACAAAACCAATAGCGCGCATCTTTTCCTGAGCACGTCTCTCCTCAATGTCGGCCCAGCGTACCTACAAGAAACCGGGAAGGACAAAATGTGTCATAAGAATGCTGCATTAACAAATTGTTTTTATTAAATCAAAGATTGCAAGGAGAATTAAAACTACGTTTTTAAAATCTTTCTTTTAAAGCTTTCAGAAGTTCGATTGTTGTCAATGTTTTTCTCTAATGCAGATGTAGAAATACTTACACGTTTTTTGCCATTGCTGCTGTTTGCAGGTGGTTCCCAATCATCCATTTGCAGAAAATCAGCCATGCTAGCTGTTTTACGTTTTTGCAGTAAATTCTTAGTGCCATCCAAGCGGGCTACAAAATATGTACACATTAATTATTATGCAAAACCGATCAAATTGCTAAACTGTATTCAAACTTACCTAGACTGTCTTTACTTGTGTCATTTTCCCATTTGCTTTTCAAAACGCCTTGCTAGAATTTCGCAAGGATTACTTTTGGAAATCTCACTAAACACAAAACGGCAAATAAACTTACATTGTTTGATGCATCAGCACTGTTGCTATCGTCCTCATCTGCGCCTTCGCCAATTGGTAACGAAGTGGAATCTTCATTAAAAGCATTGTCATCCTAAAATATGAGTAAAGATAAAAATTTGTTTTCTAATGAATTTCAACATTAACTCTTCACTTATGTAAAGGCCAAAGCTAAACATAATTTCAAAAATCATACACAAGTTTAGTGCGACAAAAATTTTGATTCATGTTTTGTTACGTAACACAATTTTTGAAACTATCTTTGTGTTAACAATCACACTTATCAACATAATACTCTCTATTTTTGAATTCTCACCATCATATTCTAAACCTCTTTCGAGCTCACTAAATATTGTAACTGACTACGAAGCCCTATTTCGTCGTTTTCATTTTGATTTAAAATAAACTTGTTTGGATGTATAATAAATCAATTTTTGCCGCGTGATACGTATAATCCCACATGATAGCATACTTTAAAGGGTCCTTAATGTTTCCTTTACTTTTTTCCCCTTCGAGTACATTACAATGCGTAACTATTTTTTTTTTTTGAGGGACTGTAAGTGCAACAACTAATTGACGTTTTGTTCTACTTTTATCCACTACGATTTTTATACCCTTGCAAGGGTATAATATTTTAGGTCAGAAGTTTGCAATGCATGGAAGGAAGCGACTATATAAATTAAATATATTCTTGATCAGCTCGACGAGCTAAGTTGATTTGGCCATGTCCATCTGTCCGTCCGTTCGTCCGTCCGTCCGTCTGTCCGTCCATCTGTCTGGATCAACACGATCTCCTCCAAGACCCTTAGAGCTAATAGATCTTTTGCATATAGACTTAGTTTTGCTGCAGACATTGCATATCTCGGAATCATCATGGTCAAATGACTATATTATAAGACCGATCGGTCGGGAATAGAGTTAAACTTCACCAACTTTGTTGTTTTTAATCGAATATTATGAAATTTTTTGTTCATAGGTTTAATATACTTTTCAACGTATCCACCAAGATTTGTCAGAATCGTTCACTATATCATATAACTCCCATAGGAACGATCGGCTAAGAATATAGTTTCAGAGGCATAACTTGGTTGCTTTAAAAGCAATTGTCAATTTGAAATTGGTATGTGTAAGTTTAGCACATATTGAAATATCTGCGGTAAGTCTCAGCAGAATCGGTCGAATATATGCTATTGATCTAATAGAAACAATCGGACCAATCATTTTTTTTAATATGAATTACTTTTTTAAACTTTTACTTTTTTTACTTTAAGTAAAGGTTTGACTTATTTAAAATACTTTCTAATGATTTTGTTGCATTGTGTATAATTACCACACGACAGTTTGCAAGGATATACGGAACTTCGGCACAGCCAAAGTCAGCCCATCCTTTAAAATCAGTTTGCATTATTGTTTATCATACTTTGCAACCGTCTTAAACGAAACGCAGCCCGTGGTTGCATTTATTTCACTTATTTATTACAATTTTGACGGAAAGTGCTTGCTCAGCAAGAGAACTTTGTTCATTAGGGCTAGCAATTTCCACGGTTAATTGTATTAAGCGGATTTTCCAGACTGTACGACTTAAATTTGTATGCAAGAAAATAATAAACTTTTGAATGGATACGGAAAACAGACCCTTAGTGACTATAATTGATCGGTTGAATTGGCAAACATTTTTCTATTGTTTGGGCAATTTTTTTTCTTTGCGTATTAATCTAATATTGAAAAGGTCTTTATTAGTTATGGTCAGACAGCTAGTCAAATAAAAGAGTATAAGTAAATGGATTTCCCAAATAAAGATACCCATTTTTTGTAGGAACGATCAGACTTCAAATGGTTTTAATACCAAAACTATGTGCTTATTTGAATAATCTAGTTAAATTTTTGGTGGTATATAGAAGGAAAATATTCTGTGTTATCATGTGCTTCATTAGTAATTTCATAGTTACCGTAGCCATATTTTCAACATCCTCCATTTCCACCACGTTCTCCAGCAATGAGGCCACATCCAGTTTGATGTAATGCAATGGAGTCGCACACCAATTGTCCAACACTGCTTGAATATCCCTTTCGCTGCGCTTATGGGAGTTACGAGACAGGCAGGTTTCCAAATCACAATACAGGTCAACAATATAGGGCTGAAAATGCGAAGGACAAATTAGTAAGACTGAAAATTGATTTTGTACCTTATAGACAAATACATTTGAATTAATTTTTGCCATACTTAAAATAACAAAGAATAGAAGAATTTCAATTAATATTTCACAAATTTACTTTCCCTTACTAAATGTAAGGAAAAATCGTGCATTTCTTAATGAATATTTTTTATTTTCAACAATCTAAGTGTAGTTTTAGACACGTTTACGTCAGTTATCTATCTCTGTTGTTTTTATACCATGTACCTATAGGTATCGGAGTCTTTCTGCCCTGGCGACAGACAGATAAACAATATCCGACTCTGTGACCTCCTATTGGGACACACTTTTCTGACATGTTCGTTTTGATAAAAAATTGTTTTTATACCCTTCACCTGTGAAGTTAAAGGGTATACTAATGTCGCTAAAATGCATATAACACCTAAAAGGAACCATTGCCGAACCCCATAAAGTATATATTTTCTTGATCAGATTATGCTTATATATAGTTTGACTGTGGCTGCTAAAAGTAAGTGAGATAGCTTGGGTTGGCTGCTGAACTAAACTCTTCTGTACTGAGAGGCTAAAAAGATTCCCTCACGAATTAGAGCGAGATAGCATGCTGATATGAAGAAAATTTGATTTAAAATTGTTGGCGATTTCGAATTAGCTGGACGAGATAATCTACCTCTTTTTGGTACAGGGTAGTTCCAAAATGTTTCTAAACGAATTACTAAATAAACATTTTCTTACTTTCATATCTATCAGCACAAAACAGAAAACGAAATTCGGTAAACCTTTTCTATATTTGGCTGTATAAATCAGTGACCCAATTGTATGCTAGATATTTCTTTCCTTTTTTAATTTTCTAGTTTCAATTTTTCAAGATTTCGAGGTTTATACGGACTGACGGGTAGATGGACATCGGACAGACATACCTTTATCATATTTCTGTTGGCCAACTATGTTCAGCATAGGCTGATAAGTGTAAGCGAGATGTCATGGCCTCGCTCTTGTGTAGTGAAACATGTAAAAGTTTCAACATTGGTCGGTTGTCGAACTGATAAGAGAAAAAGACGTAGCATGGTTTTTTTTTTTTTTTGCTGATGTGGCATGTAAAAGGAATACCATTTGACTCTACGAAACTTAAGTTGGGCATCTGCTTCCCAAGTCGCCTGGCCTTGGACAACTTGCTTACGTTATACATTTTTTTAAACAAAAATAATCAGCTGACTGGAAGAAATTCCCCTTTATATATATAAAAGTAGTGATATAGAGAATTCCCCATAGTAGGATTACTGAATGATTTCAATGATCTGCATAATTTGTATATGTTATGATTAAATAAAATTAAACTAGAATTATATATAACTAATGAAAGCTCTCTTTTGTCTACTCTATGCGTGTGTATGGACCGCATAAAAAGATTTCAATTATTACAAATTAATATATACGTGTATATGTATATCAAAGTTAAAGAGTCTTCCTTCAAAGAGTCACTAAAATTGAATGACTTTTTTTTGAAAGCGATCGAGAAACGTCTTATCTATCGGTAATAAATTTAAACAGTTTGGACGCTTTCTTGCCGTGTCCGTATAAAAAATAACCGTATATTCATGGCTTACCACAAAGTTTGCATCTTTTGCATGGCAATAGAACTCATTTAATGTACGTAAGGAATTGTTATTGCAATCCACAATTATAAAATCGTATAAGTTATCGCTAAGAGTTTTCTTGTAGGATTTAATTAAGTATTGCATATAGGTATCTTCCATGGTGTCGTCATATTCATACAATATCTCTTTCTTGGGTATCTGGAGACGGGAAAAAGATTTGGATCGAAATGAACTTAGTTCTTTGGGATTCAAATGGATTCACTTGCTGAATTAGGTGGATATAATTTTAAGGATTGAGTTACCTTCTTGCCTGTCTTCGGACATTTCTCCTCATAATCGTTTTCAATGATAAAATAATCATCAATGCTCAATATACGCGGATTTGCGCCACCCATTTCAGATTCTTTATCCTTGATCAAGCGGACAACATACGATTTACCACTACCGGGTGGACCACGCAATATGATACAGATGCGTTTGGGTCGCGTCAGACGACCTGGCATAGATAGAACCTCATCGATGGATATGGTATTAAAATTCTCGTTGGTAGGCACACAAACTTCGGGGACTCTCATTTTGGGTTGCGTCAACAGATCTCCCGGCGGTTCACATAATCTGTCATCTTGCTGAGGAGCGTCCAATTGTTGAGAACTTTCAGGTTGATATGGTTGCTTGTCCTGTGCGATTGTTGGCGAAATTTGCAACTGCAAACCGTCTGTATGAATCTCTATTTGCGTTTCGTCCAGAATTCTTTATGACAAAGAAACGAAACAGAAGGCAAACTTAAAATTAAAAAGTGCTTTGCGTCGCCTTAACTTACTCTTCACCATCGGATATATCCTCAAGATCCTCTGTTGGATTGTTGGCACCATCAGCAAGTGTTTCGTGTTGAGCATCTGCTTGGACGGAAGCCATTGACTGCTGAATGAACAAAAAATATGATTTGTGTCGATAACGTGGCCCTATGAAAATGTATTCACGCAAAAAGACTCACCTCTGCAGCATGTTGATCATTATTCTGAATATCTTTATCTGATTCAGCGGTCGGTATAGACTGTAACTGACGACTAAGGTGCATTTGCATGCGAGCCTGTTGACGTTGAGCTTTATTCTTTTTTTTATTTTTCCTCTTGTTATTTATATCATTATTATTGTTGTTAGGTGGACCCGACAGTCCGTCTCTTCCAACTCCTCCGAAACCAACTGCTGATCCTGATCCCGAACCAGGTTGACCCACGGGTGACATCAACATATTTCGGGAGGCATGGCCATATTCAAACGTTTTCACCGGTATAAAATCGGGCTCAAGACGATTGCCAGGACCAGGACTAATAGTAGAACCTTTCTCTGCTGATTTATGACCATAGTCGATAACCTTAGCAGCCGTATTGCTATTTTTATAATCAAACACTTGCATTGGTCGATAGACTGGCTCACTGGGATGCGATTGCTGACGGACAGCAGCATTGCCGATCATGTGGTCTGCTCTGCAAACGTGGTCGTAGGGGGAAGGGCCACAGTGACGAGGAGTTCGTATTTTCGTATCAATTGTTTAACTATTTTGATTCTTTTCATATTCTTAATACATTTTTATAAATGTTTTTAACCCAAAATAAATCTCTTTATAATTTTTAAGTGGCCCACTCATTTCTTTATGAGTGAATGGTTTTTTTTGTTGACGCTTGTATGAAGGAATTGTGGAAAAGTGTATAAAATAGTTGACGGACTAGACATGGACCGCAAAAAAGATATTTAAACTAACTTGTAGGTTCTGACTTACATATCTATCGTATATTATCAGACAGTCAGAAAGCTTGGCTTTAAATTTTATTGCTTGTCTACAAACGTCCGATTGTAAATAAAAATAGTGTTACTATTCTCTAAATTATCAGCAATCAATAAATGAAATGAAAAACGAAATCAGCTTGTTTATTCATTCAGTGACTTTATTAGCTATCCTATTAGTGGTAAATTTAAATGAAATATTGCTTCTATCAACTATCATCTGCAATGGCAGCAAATCTGCATTAACCAATTTATGTAGACATGGAAAAGATTGCTACTCAATGTGTTCTGTTGGTTGATCACACCCAAACACGACAACGGTGTGATGCCCTTTTCAGACTAGCAATACACCGGATACTGGACAAAACAGACGTGTATCCAAAACAAGGATTACGTTGCAAAACAGAAACAAATAAGGACTGTACGAACTGGCGAATGAATAATTAGTCGTGGTGATTTATAAATCTTCCCTTGAAGTTTGTTCTCATTTAAAGTTGGAACATCACATCTATTAAACAAACGGCAGTTTACCACTAAGAAATCGACTTTCCATGTCGCACAACTATCAATTTAGAATTTAATAGCCAATTAGTTCGACTTGTTCATTTGACTACAATTTTCTTTCGGTCTTTTGCGTATACATACATATATATCGAAGAAACGTCTCCTGTACAGGACCAGCAATAATTTCTATCGGACCACCTTTATTGGTATGGTGACGGTTCTCAAAAGAGAAAAGGAGACAAAAAGAGAATTGGGCTTATCAAAGCACGAAACGGAAACCAAACACGTTAAAATGTTCATAGGACAAACTCAAAAGTAGCGGACACCCCTAAGTATATTTTGTGTTTGTAATTCAATTAGAAAGAAATTTGAAAAACTTGGAATACGACAAGTACCTCAAATAAATTAGAGTAAAGACTAAGCTATATTAACAGGAGAGACTTGAGTCAAATTTCCCAGGAATCATATAGTTATATTATTTCTCTTCATTTTATTTGACACTTAAAACAGTTTTATATGTCGTACATTTAATTCAATTTTTTTAGCTTGACTAAGTATATATTTTTATATATATTTATATATATATATATAAGTGTGTGTTTATATAAATGTATATGCATATAGATATATTTTTATATATATATGCAAATACATATGTATACAAATACTTATATATATACAGATATATGTATTTATATGTGGAAATAAAAGAATCTGCGTTTTTTTTATCCATTTAAGTTTAATTGGGAAAGACAATGAGACGAATGGAATCAAACTTAATTTTTAAATGTTCCAATTTGCTTTACTTTTCATGGCTACGTAAAATTATATTGTTATGTTAAATCGAAATACAAATAATCATTGGATTATTTTTGTTTCTTTGCATACGTTGTTGCACTGTGGGATAGAAACTCCGATTTTCGGCCAAAATTCATAATTTTTAAGTAATTATTCAAAATAAAATGTAAGATTCCGAATATTTAAATTTCCGAGTCCAATATTATGGCAAAATTGACCATTGATCAGGAAAAGGGAGTCAGATTTTGAATCTCACTTTGTTGCTTCTTATTATTTTACATGTTTTTCAATTTTAAAAAGTTGAGTACAGTCAATTTACATGATATTAGAATCTATGAAATAGTTTTCATTGATGATTGTCTCATAAAAGACATTAATCTTTATAGAATAAAGCAATACCTTGTTTGTTATATGATAAAGTAAAGTTGAAATGTCGATTATCCAAAATCTGTTTTTCTAAATATTGAACGAAACTAAGGATTACGCTCAAGCAGAAATCGATGTTTTATTGAAATAGTATGCCATTATGTTAATTCTAACTGATTTCAATAAAACTAAGTCGAGGAGTGCGTCTAAGGCAAAAATATATATTTATTTGGGAAAAAAGTATTTTAACAAGAACTCTTCCATAATAAAGAAAAAAAAGTTATATTAAGAATTCAAATTTTGGCTAAAAATCGGTGTAGCAGGCCCATAGTTGTCATGACGGAGTAGAGAAAGATGTAGTGAAAAAAGCTTGGTGAGGGTAAATTGGGATAATGGATAAAATCTCAATTCACAGCGAAACTCCACCCCTCTCTATTAAAGAAGTGAGAGTCTGGATCTTCTTCCAATGTGTCCGCACTGGTGCTGTTACATATTTCTATTGCTCCTGTTTTTGTCATTATTATATTTACCGCTGCTCTCATCAGACCACAGAACAGAACAGGAAAATTCAATATTTTTGTTGTAATTATAGTTTTTTGTTTTCAGTTGCATAAAAGTAGAAGAGAAGAAAAAAATGGGTATGGAATCGAAATTCCAGCATTAACGATAACAAGAAGAAAATGATGCTTGAAGCAAGTACAAACATTTAAATAAAGCTAAAAATATAATAGTCAGGGTATTGGGCTCGGGAGGTTGGGATAATGTCACGGAGGCAAACTGCGACTGACAAAAATAAATAAAAATAGAAAAGGAAGTTTGGGGAATTTTTTAGAGAATCTTTTAACTATTCATTCACATAGAGATTAACGGAACCGGTTATCTTCTTTGATAGATATGGAAATCCTGCCTTCCAACGGAGATCGTGTTCCGTTTAAATAGTTTCCGCATAGTTTTGAAGATACCGGGGAATTAATCGGATAAATAGAACAATACAGGCATGTTATTTTGTACATACAAAAAATATATTTAAAACCAGCTATATAATATTTTAGTGCGATCCTTCGGTTGCAAAACAAACATAAAACCTACATCGATCAAATTCGCAAGGGTCAAAAAGTTAGTTGTACACTTTTTAAGAGATAGACGGACATGGCTAGACATTCCCGGTTATCGATGCCCAAGAATATATATATGTATGTAGTAGTTTATGGAGTCGGAAATGGTCATATCTTTATGTGAGGATTCCTTAGCTTTTATATGCATATTGGTGAATATTTTTATTTTAGAAGATATTTAACTAAAGACTAGAAGTACTAAAAATATAAATGCTTCAATTAGATCTTAAAGATCCAAATTTCTTTTTAAGATACTTATGACATCTGAAGTGGGACGAATTTCAGCCAATTACATGTAGTCATTACATAAATAATGTAAATTATTACAACTGCAATTAAAACAGAGTAAACCAAACTTGTTTAAACTTTTTCTTTGTCCCTGACAATATTCACAAGACTTCTCCTGACCATTAAAAAGATACAAAATATTCTCAGTCACGTAAACTACGCACGATACGGAGTTTTCATCTAGGATAAACGTCATTCTACCAGAACTTATAAAGTAAAAAAGAACGATAGGAACAGGCAACGTCAAAGCTCTTTTTATCGTTGAGAGATTTGGGCTAAGTTGTTATTGTTGGTACCGAATTTTAAATCCAAATCGAAGCCACAAATGTAAAATGTGTTTAAGAAAAAAGAATCAGTAGAAAAAAACAATTATATTTCAACATAGAGACACAAATACAAAATTAACAAGATTTTTGAGGTCACAAAAGTAATTATTTCTTTTAGGTCTTTTGGCAACAGTAAAGACATTCCGAATTCATTTCCGAAAAAAATCATCCTTTAACAGTGTAAAATAGTCTCCAAAGAGACAAAAGGAGGATGTACGAACGCCTCATACCAGTGCGATATTTTTCTATTGCGCATCGGCAGTAGACGCAACAGCCCGATTCACTGTGGAATAAGTTCACATGGAACGACAAATCAAAATTCAACATTCAAAAACTATCAAAATATGCATTCCAATATTGTTCCGATATTTTGAAATACCATTAATATGAAGCATTACGGAAATAATTCTCAATCGACTAACTACTCCCAAAAGCCACAAAAAGCCCTATCGAGAAAATTGTTTCTTTATTTCGCGAGACAGTTTTGCGACTCCAAAAATGAAGTTTATTTTACATTTGTGTCTCTATCTTAGAATGAAAATCGTGTTATCTGCAGATACATTTTGTTTATAGACTACAAAAAATATGTACCCTCTTCAAACAATAAGAAAACACACGTCAATTCAAAATTAATAGCAGATCAAAATATCAGTTATTTAGGTAACATACCCGCTGTGGAAAACTGAGATTACCTTCTACGGGCGGACAAACAGACAAATCAGGCACATATGTACGTATATACGATTAGAAACGTTTTCTTCAAATACGACTATATGACCAATTTCCACAACACAAATTTATTCACATTGACTCTATTCAACTAATTATTTATTTAGTTATTATATTATTCACATTTATTCATAAAATATTTATAAATCTTGAAGTAAGCAGCAGAAAAGACTGTTAATAACTTGCAATATTTAAGCAATTTTTAGACGTATCATAAGCCCAATCAACATCAGGATAATGCGTGAAGAAAACCGGAAAGCTACCGATTCATTATATTGAATAAGCTTTTAAAAATAGAATACAAGTATTAGAAACTGGAGGAGAGGGCTTTAGCAACCGCCTTCCAAATATACAATTAAAATACGATGGCAGCAGTTATTGTAGTCCCAGCTCTGAATCAGTTGCTTATGACTCTAAGACACGCCCTTGGACAGTATTCTCGTGGCCTCACAGACAATGTAAGAAATCAAATTTATAATAATAAACATCATGAGCTTACATAGATTGGTTAAGTTCAATATTTAATTCTTAATATATTTTAATCGGACATTTTACCATTCCTGTTAAGGAAAAAATTGTTAAACCTCTTCTCTAAAGAACAGGAAAGAAAAGAAAAACTGACGTACACGAAAAGTCCTTATTTGATCGACCGACTACATAAGCACAAAAATAGGTTTTTTGTATGTACAATTTCGATTATGCATTTTGTAAAATTGATAAATCAATTTATACATCTTTTCTTTGGGATTAAAAATATATAAAACAAAAAACTTTGATAAAATAACGTCCCTGAGGGGTAACAAGATGAAATATTCTTCTGAATTAAACCCTTATAGAGGGTTTAAAGAAATTGGTTATGTATATTCTTGATCAGCACCAATAGCCGAGTTAATCTGACCACGTCTGCCTGTCTGTCTTTTTCTATACGTCTTTTGTCTAGGTCTAACTCTTGAATTTGTCGCAACAGATCTAATCACTACATAATTTAGGCGCAATAGAAACGACTGTTGCAATATTAAGCATTTATTCCTAAACTACATAGCAACCAAACCAGCACCAATAATTTCTTTCCAGCGGACTACTATATCGTATATGTAGCTACCATACTCCCTACTATGAATAAATTTCAAGATTTTATCAAGATATTTTATGGGTGAAACTATTAGACAGAGAAAGCAAAATATTATGGGGACAGAGAAGAGATTTAAAGATTATTCTATTCTAATGAACAAAAACTGGAAGGATATAGAAGCTTCAGCAATCCAATGTTATTTACTGGAACAACATAATTTTCGTTGTGTTTTAATCATCCCATAATATAATTTAATTTATCCCCCCCCCTTAACTAAAACTCAAAGAATGCCTTTCGCGCAATATTTATGATTGTTTTTTTTTTTCTATGATGATTTCTACAATTGGACAACAGATAGAAGAAAGCAAAATATATACATATTCTTTATCAGCACGATGACCCAATATATGTATAGCCATATTTGTCTAGTCAGATTTGAAGCTATAAAGTTTATGTCGAAACCAACCAGATCGCCCACTACATTTTTTAGCTAGTTCAGTATTGTTACTGTAAGTTTGGTATTCCAAACATATCCAATTTCATCAATGATGATTGTATAAAAATCGGTTGACTATATCATATAACATAAAAATATATAATTGAAGATATGCTTGCTGTGCGGCGCGAAACCACAGTTTTAAAATCGAGACACTTAATTTATAAGAGATAAAACTTGAATTTTCTACATTGCGGAATGCTGATGGCTGGCGGTTTCTTATAAGTGTTTGTTTAAAACGAGAATTAGTAAGGATATAGAAACTTCGTCACGGCCGAAGTTAGCCCGACCCTCTAGTTTTTTAATTGATTTTGTTTTCAGATACATACCCATCAGATCTTGGTTTTCGGTTCTGGTTTCCTGGATGATCGAAATTGTTCCTTTGTGGGGGTCCAAATTGACGTTTGTTAAATTGTGATCTACCACTGAAGCCACTGTTTCCTCCTGGTCCGGGGCCATCATCGAAATCGGTTAATGGGATTCCACTCTGGCGTCGAAAAGGATTATCACTGTGTTGATTTTGATTCGGAAGATTGTTGTTGCTCGGTCCAAATTGTCGTCCAAATGGTCCCGAATTAGGGCCATCCCCTCGGAAATCGGAACCAAAATTAGGATCACCGCGAGGTGGATCGTTGAATCTACGTCCGTTATTGTTGGGTCCAAAATTATTGGATCCGAAGGCATTAGGTCCGAAATTATTGGGTCCAAAATTATTGGGTCCAAAATTGTTTGGCCCGAAATTATTTGGACCTGACTGGCCAGCATCCATATCAAAATTGTTGGAATTAAAGGGCGGACCCTGTGACCGGCCACCGAAATCGTTAAAACTAGTTCCTGTGCCTTGTGGTCCGCCCGGACGAGGACCAGGGCCATGACCACCACCAGGACCATGGCCAGGACCAAAACCATGACCGGGACCGGGACCATGACCAGGGCCGGGACCATGACCAGGACCAGGACCATAGCCAGGACCATGGCCAGGGCCAGGACCATGTCCAGGGCCAGAACCATGGCCAGGACCAGAACCATGACCAGGACCATGTCCAGGACCATGTCCAGGACTGGGTCCACGGCCATGATTAGGACCGTAACCAGGACCAAGACTACCTTGACCATGACCACGACCAGGACCACGATTAGGACCAGGACCATATTTACTAGCTGTGCCGCCACGTGGACTAACGTTTTCATCAAATCTTCGACCTGATATGCTACTTCCAGCTTCAGGTCCTTCTGAACCCACGGACTTCTCAGGATTTTCTTGGTCCGAGTTATGTAAACTCTTAACGCTTCCAGATTCAACAGTTGTGCCGCCACTCTTTCTTTTCTTCAACCATTCGGTAAAACAAATGGCGCGCTCACCATCCGATTCATTTATCTTCGGCTGCTGCATGTTATCTTTAGATGCTTGGTCTCTTCCGTTCCCACTGACATGAGCCACAGCTTGGGTGAGATTATTTATAAAGTGTGGATCCTTTAATACATTACTGACATCGGCTGGCAAAGGTTCTCCTCCAACAGAAGAAATTGATTTAGCTGGTTTAGACTGAGTATCGTCAGTTTCTACCAAATCGAGACCGGGAATATCTGCGCTTTTCTTGAAGATATTTGTTATGGGCGTGGACTCAGCATGCATTTCCGCCTTTTGTTCGTTAACAATACCGCCATCGTCACCACCACCGCCTTCATCATCCTCATCATCATCATCATCCAGCAAAATAGTTAAAATATTTTCCTGTGGTTTGGCTTGCTTGGCTGAACTAACCGATGAACTGGTCTCAAGATTGCTCTGTTCGTATCTGCGTTTGCCCAGTTCCGTTGATTGAGATGGTGATGGATTCAGGTTCTGTCGCATTGATGCAGATGAAATGAATTTGGAAGAATCTGTCACCGAAGACTCGGATGAAGATGCTGCTTTCTCAGGCGCGACTAAACGAACGGATCTAGAAGTATCATTTGCCATGTCACGTGAATCAGATTCTTTGGCAGCATTTCCTCTGATCATATTTGGTTCCTTGAATATGCCTCTATTGCCGTCACTACCATTGTCTGCTCCGCTACCTCCTCCTCCACCAAGCTGAGAGTTCTGCTGTTGCATTTGCCGTCGACGCCGCATCTGCTCGCATTTTTCAGCAATGCAACGACGGTGCTTCTCGAATTCCTCTTCATAACGACGATATTCTGCACGGTCCGGATGATTGGCATTTTCTCGTTTCCAGTCCTCAAATTGCTGCTCCCACTGATTAAATAAGCGATCAAAATTTGGCTCATCCAATTCCGAAGCACGTTGCTGATTCTGCCCAAAGTTTCCGCGATAGCCACTTTCACCACCTCCAGTACCAGCACCACCACCAGTACCAGCACCACCACCAGTACCAGCACCGCCACCACCGCCAGGTCCTTCATTTCCTCCCCTTTGCCTTTGATATTGTTGGTTACCATCCCAACGTCCGCGACCTAAATTTTCAAAATTACCACCATTTCCGCGTTGTCCATAACCAGGACCATCTTGATTAGTAGAATTATTTCCAAAGCCAGAGTCGAATGATCTAGGACCATGGCGACCGAAATTATCTCGGGCACCGGCATCCCTGGAATCGGAATATGGTCTATAATCATTGGACGGGGGCGGGGGAACATTATGATTGAAGGGATTGTTACTGTTCCGTTGATTGGGTACTTCACCACCGCCACTGCCAACGGCTCCACTCCAATTCTTGCGGTTATTGCCCTTGTCCGGATTATTGAATTGACTGCGATTTCCACTCGATTGATTTTTTTCCTCGTCCCAGTACTGCTGACTATTATTACTTCCTCCGCCAAATCCACCACCGCGAACAGAGTTACTGGACGAAGAGGAACCAGATGGACCTCCACCGCTTCCACTATTATTAGGTGGACCACTCCACCTCCATCCTCCGTCACTTGGATCGTTATCCTTGAGACCATTCCAGCGTTCTCCGATGTTTGCCTCATTGTTATTGCGACCATTCCACCGTCGTTCACCACCGCTTCCGCCGCCGTCGCTATTGTTAGGTGGGCCATTCCAGCGGCCAGAACTAAAACCATCATTCCTCCAACGTCCTGGCTCACCGACATCGCCGCCGCCACAATTCCTATTGCTTGGATCTTTCCAAAGGCTTTTTTGTGGACCATCTGACTCAGGCATCGGGCCATCCCAGTGGCGTTCACCTTGTGTTTGATTTGCCTTATTCCATAGATTGGGCGGTGGGCGTTTAAGCATGGGATCTCCATCGCCTACAGGGGGAGGTGCTTGCTGTAGATTAGGGAAACTAGATGATGGGTCATCACCCATACCTCTAGGTGCGGCAGGAGGTTGAGTATAATAGCGATTTGGAGGCAGAACTGTTTGCCTTTGCTGTGGCCACGATTGTTGCTGAATCGGCGGAGGTGGCGGCTGATTATACATTTGTGGCTGCCCCGTAATCTTGCCAGGAGCTAAAACAGGAGCTGCAACTGGAGTCACAACTGGGGCTACGACCGGAGCTACAACCTGAGCTACAACTGGAGCTGGAACTGGAGCAGAAACTGGAACTGCAGCTGCAGCCGGAGGTCCCATTGTTGGCACCGCTGCCGGATAGTATGGATTTCCTTGCGGATAGGCTTGAGGGCCAGGTGGTGCAGTTGGTATTGGTGGATTTGCCACTGCTGTTGTAACTGGAGCTGTCGATGAAGCAGCCGCTACTGCTGCCATTTCACGTTTATACTAAAAAATTATGTAAATCGGATTAGACAGACTGCTTTAAACGAATATTATGGATAAGAATATGGCCTACTTGTTCTCCATACTGGGCATGCCATTTAGCGTACTCCTGCTGATACGTCTGCCACTGCTGCCAGTGTTGCTGCAGGGCATACTGCTGTTCCGGGGTCATTGCAGCATACTGAGCAGGCGTATATTGCTCATAGGGATTTGTGGGTGATGGAGCTACGGTTCCTCCCACCGGTGTTACCCCGTAAGCTACCGGCATTGTCATTGCTGAAGAAGCAATCGGTGCCGGTGGCTGATCATTTGGCGGTGGTGGCGGTGGCGCACTTGGCAGAGGTGGCGGCACACTTGGCTGTGGAGTCGGAGCCGCAGCATCTGCCGCCCATGGCCATGACCACTGATTCGACATTGCTCTTAAGCTGCCTACAAAGTATATACATACATTTTCCACTTACAATCTCGCTTGCTTTTTAAATATATATCCATCACTTTCCTTCACTTACCAACTTGCTTGTCGGACCTCCTTGGTTTTTCCTTTCTTAAAAGATAACCGATCGAAAATTAAAAGTTATAGTTTTTGGATCAACCTGATTGATATTGATATTTATGCTGATGTATTTAAACGGACTTGAAGCAAAACCGAAATAAATTCACTTTATTAACGTTTGACTTGAAAACTAGAGATGGGAGAGTCTACAGCAAATACAGTATCAGTTAGAGTTGACAAAATAGTCTAATCCAACGATATCGATAACTAACGATTATTTGTACAAAATTTAACTTTGTGGATAGGCGGAATTTAATAAAATTGGTAAATATTTACTTAGAGACTCCTCGCGCTCAATACAGCCTTAAGGATAAAGAATCTGGCATCAAACGAAAGGAAAAAAATCTCAGAGCAATACCTCGGGTGGGCCTTGACGATTTATTGCTTAGTTTTTAATTGTGCAAAAAACAAAACAAAAATGACTTTTTAATCGAAAAGAATTCGGTAAATGTAACCATTTCTAGCTAAAAACAGTGCTATTTAGTTGATATCAGTGTTGGGAGATTTGTAAATATAGCGATGCCAGAAAACAGAACATTGAAACTGTTTTTTCATCGTCAATAATTTAAAGAGAAATTCAATTTTTTAAACAATGTCCCTTGTGGAACACGGTGTCTGCAGAGAACTAAAAAAAAAAAAAATTTTGAACAGAATTCTGTGGGCACATAAAAAAATTCGGCCGCAGAATTCTGCTCCAAATTTTTTTTTTTAGTTCTCTGCAGACACCGGTGTGCTAAAAAGTGCAGGGAGACTCTTGAGTGATATTAATAAATAAATCTTTAAAAAATTTGAAAACTGTCTGCAACGTTAAGTCGTCGTTCACTAACACATATCGACTAACCGTCAGCACTTGTACAGCTAGATTATTTTCTAATTTGCTTAAAAATTGTTTTTTCTTTGACTTAAACAAATAATAAATTTATTGAATTAATATTTCTTTTATCTTTTCATCAGGTACGACCTAAAACTATCAATACATTAAAGCATATGTGTACAAAACGACAGAAGAACTCAGGCTGCTTTTTCTTCAATTTCGATCGGCTTCCTTTCCCGGTCCACACTGCTGCTGCATGTGATTGGCCAGCATCTCATCCGTGCTAAAACTTCGATTGCAATTTAGGCAGATGTGTGGAACGTTGCTACTGTGCCGTCGCTGGTGACTCTCCAGATTTTGCAGAGTTATGCATGGCTTATCACAATGTACACAGGAGTAAGGCCACAATTTCCTGTCGTGGGTCCGCATATGGGCTGTCAATCCATCTATATCCGGAAAGCATTTGGTGCAGATCTCACACCGATAGGTCATCTGTCCTGTATGTAGACGCTCGTGCCTTAACTGCGAGGCGTGAGTGCCAAACCGTTTATCACAATGGGCACACTGAAAGCGCCGTTGTCCTTCGTGCACGACACGCACATGTCGGCTTATGGCTGACTTATGGCGAAAGAGCTGCGGACACTGTTGGCACTTAAACTTCTCCCAGCTGGGATTATGTATACGCAAATGCGTAAGAAGTTCCGTCCGGGTGACCTTAGCTACACCGCAATGCTCGCAAATGTGCTCTTTATGCTGAGCATGACGCTTCAGATGTTCACCCAAAGCATTTTTCGTGCTGTATTTCCGTTTGCAATAAGAACAGATCAAACGCTGAACTTGCTCTTGCTCCTCGTCCAACGATTGATGGTCCTGTGACTTCGAGTTCGGATGAACATTCCGCATATGAGAGCGGAGCTGTTCGTAGCGCGTAAAAGATTTCTTACAAAGCATGCAGAGGAAAGGCTTCGAATGACCCTCGTGAACACTACGAATGTGGGCCTCCAGATAGGGCAACTTGTAAACTTGCTTGCCACACTGATTGCATGCCAAAGATCGCCGTTTACTAGTGGAAATTGCCATGGGTTGCTCAATTGGCTGCTGCTGATTGTCCTCCTCAGCTTCTATTTCCACGTCGTCCTCCCCTATTTCTGTTTCTGCAGCCTCATTCTTTTCGGGAAAATAATCCACATTCGGGACTACCTGTTGGAGGTCCTCTTCCAGTGGCTCCTCTTTTAGTACTACTTCACTTGAGATATGAAAGCTTTCCACCATCTCCTGCATTTGCTCTTTTTGCTGTTTCTTGATCTGTCTTAAAGTAGCCGCGCTAGATTTAGCTACTTGGCATAGCTCCTCAAAATATTCAATGGCCTTGTAGCACAACGCACATATATCATGGGGAAAATCTTTGCAGTCCTCAAAATCAAGCACTTTATCAAAGGCCAGGCACTGCTTTAGAACGAATACCAATTGCGGATTGTTAATACCTTTTTGTTCTAAGGTATGGCCATGGCCAGCCTCTGCCTCACGCAGTTGACGCAAACAAATGCGACACAATCGAGCTAGATTAGCCAAAGTCAGCATTATTAATTCTTTTATTTTTCGATTGCTCAAACAGCTTAATAAAAACCGAAGGCAGAAACAACAAAAATTAAAATGTTTTTTATTTCGTGAGCTTTGGCTCCAGCTGCTATAAACTATCGACGATAACCTTAACCCCATCGTAGGTACTTAATTTAAACAAATACTATTCAGCCCTGATTATTGTTAATATTATTCATTAAGAGTGAAAAGTCACCCTCGGTCTATACTTCACATATTGTTTTATATTTGGGAACGATATTTATCGTGTGTATTTATTCGACACAATTATTATTTTAATTAATTTTTGTTCAAAATCCATAAAATTGTATGTTAAATTGTAAGAAAGTAGTTGAAAAGAAGGTCTAATAAAATTGGTTAGTTGTTTGTAAGGCATAAAAATATACCTTTCTTAACTCATAAATTTAATTTACGTGGTTGAAACTCAATAGATGTGTTTTTAAATTCGATAAAAATTATACACATATTTGAATTAGGGGTCAAGAAAAAACCATTAAAATTCCTATATAAAATTCGAACAATCTGTGGATTTTATATCAAAATAACATTAAAAAGCAGTCGAAAACCAGAATAGAGTTGAAAACAGTTTAATATTTGATCAAATTAATTACGAATTAGGCTGTGCGGAAAATGTTTTTCCATTATCTTAACTATTAGCAGCTTTTGAAAATCACATTTCATAATCTGTTCCTCGATAAAATTGTGGAAAGCCTATACGCGTGCTTTACTCAAAACGCAAAAAAAAAAAAAAACAACAATCGCAAAGTATAATGCAAGTTTCATATTAGTTTAAATTCCTATCGATTGTTAAAAATAAATTTTTAAAGTGTCAGCACTGTGGTGAAATCATACAATCTCTGGTAACACTATTTCAAGCAACCTCCTCGCGACATTTGTAGTAGGCAATAGTTTTGGTTGTTCCTTTTTTCAACGTTCTTGAGTTTATTAATTAATTCGGATAACAACAAAAAGATTACTATGTCATTGAATCCGCAGTACGAGGACATTGGCAAGGGATTTGTCCAGCAATATTACAGCATATTCGATGACCCGGCGAACCGAGCTAACGTGGTTAACTTCTACAGTGTAAGTTTTTATTTCCCGTTCATTTGTATCCGAATAAAATAAAAAAAAAGGAAACACGTTGTATGGAACCCATTTGAGGTCATTAATAAATGTTGTTCTTCTCACAAGCAAAGCCTCACCCGACCCCCTACATTTTGGGTGTTCTGTCTTTTATGTTTGAAGGCACTGCGTCATGAATATTTTTCGATCCAGAAACATTACTAATCTTTTTTATGATGCTCTGTACTAAATAGCGCGCCAAATTGTGGGGGAAAAAAGTGGTCTAGTTTGTTACCAAAAATTCTCACATGTTATCTGTAGATATTTGCATATACATACACACATATGTATATATGTACTTACATACATACACTCACACTTTATTCTTAAATTTTTTGTTGTTTTTTATTTGCTATGTAGGCTACAGATTCATTTATGACCTTCGAGGGGGATCAAATCCGTGGAGCACCAAAAATTTTAGAAAAAGTTCAGGTAAGTAATATAAAGGACCTCAATGTTTTTTCCGCTAATATAATTCTTGTATACTCTTTCTTTTTTAACGATAGAGCCTGAGTTTCCAAAAGATCACTCGTGTGATCACCACAGTCGACTCACAGCCCACTTTTGACGGCGGTGTGCTCATTAATGTCCTCGGACGACTACAGGTAAGCGCCAATATTTCTCTGACTCAAAGAACTCATATCTTATGCAGTATACACAATAGATGAGGTCAAATGGTCATTTGGAATTATAACATAATTCCAAACGTGTTAAATTATATAAAAGTCAATTCAATATTTTTCGACCCTGATGAATAATGTATTATAAATATCGCTGTATATTTTTAGGTAAATTTCAACATTACTTTGCGACATCTTTGTCATCTTGTTAGTGTCGATATATCCGATTTAGTTAATTTTACCAAGTGTAAGATTATAATATAAACGTCTTAAATGATTTATAAATCAAATGGCTTTATGTAGTAGATAAACGAATAAGTAGATCAAATAGTAGATAGATGTGATCGATAACAAGTTCAACATCCAGCTACACAAAAGTCGAGTCGATCTTGCAAATTTTGTCCCTATCTGTTTTAAGTTATATGAACATTTCTAGCAATAAATAAATGTAGTCTTTATATTGCTGTGATTAACGACGATCTGCAAGAGGGAATATATACCATTAATTGCAGGTCTTTGCAATGTCAGATGCTTAGTAGCTTTTGTTCATGCCTTGTCGCATCGGACTAGTGCAACTCCTACGTTGTTGATATCATTAAAAAAAAAAAAGTTCATCTAAACCTATTAGTCAAAACGAGTCCAAAGGAATGCGTTAAAGAACTTAAAGTTTTTAATCCACAAGAGGCAAGACAAATTAGATTTTTTACATATTTTTAAGGATACATAAAGCTCTTTTTTGCGATAATTTCTTTTATTTTTTATACCAAAATTGAAGAAGATAGAAATGACTAGAATAAGCTGACACCAAAAACATGAATATGAGTCATACTGACTCTTTTTTATTTGTTTGTTCTTTTGATACCCTGGGTAGACCGCAAAAAATATATATACATATGTATATATACACTGCGCGTCATCAGGTTAGCGCCCCCCTTTGTGTTCTTCGTTTATGTTAAATATTTTCTAAACCAATTTAACGACCTACAATTTTTATCCAAAAAACTTTTATAAATTACTGATAAAATAAAAATGAATTGGATGTTATAACTCTTAAGACAAAATTTAAATAATTTTTTTTTAAAAAGTATAGAAAAAATGTAATAAAATTTTGGTCATCAGGATAGCGCCCCCAAAAAAAATTTAAGTTATCTCGATTGATTTGCCAACCACTATCACCAAATTTTTTGTGCATGATAAATAGTTAATTCTCTTTGCTTTGCCTTTTAAAACGGGACGAGCATCGATTTTATCTGTGGAAAAAAAAAATCCGAGATTGATGCATTCTCAAAATTGGGTCTGTTTCTGCCTAAAATTGCTGAAAAATTGGCAGGCACAGAAAAATTTTCTTTGAAACAACTCCGATTTACTATTATATTGAATCCCGGACTCGTACTCCTTCCTGGACAACTATCCCCACACATTCTCGATGATGTTTAGGTTCGGTGAGTTTGGGGGCCATACAAGGCCTCCAACATTTTAGCTCTGTGTCCACGATTTGGCGGACCTTTCTGTATGTATTGGGACATTGTCGTGTTGCTAATGCCAATTCAGATACTTCTACTAAGAAGACTAAGTCATATGCACTCTGACAAAATTAGGCCGAGCTACCTTTTCAGTGCGATTAATGGGAGTTTTTTCTTAAATTTAAGTCGCTACAGGTGTTAACCATTTCTAATCACACTTCGCACTGTTGACAAGCTCGCTTTAACACTGCATTATTTCGGTAGACTTGTCAGGGGTGACCCCTTAGAAATTTGTACCATATTTTATCTGTTTTCGAAGAAAATTGGATATTGTTTTTTTGTGCCTGCCAATTTTTCAGCATGTTCTTTTTCAAATTCAATCCCCATTTGGAGAATGCTTCAATCTCGGATTTTTTTCCACAGATAAAATTGATGATCGTGCAATTTTAAACGGCAAAGCGAAGAGAATTACCTATTTATGATGCACAAAAAATTTGGTGACAGAGTGGTTGGCAAATTAGGCGAGATAACTTAAATTTTTCTTGGGGGGGCGCTATCCTGATTACCAAAATTTTATTACATTTTTTTCTATACTTTAAAAAAAAAAATTATTTAAATTTTATCTTAAGAGGTATAATATCCAGTTAAATTTTTTTAATCAATAATTCATGAAAGTTTATTGGATAAAAATTGTAGGACTGTCGTTAAATTGGTTAAGAAAATATTTAACATAAACGAAAAACGCAAAGGGGGCACTAACCTGATGACGCGCAGTGTATTTATATGTATATATACATACATTCTTGATCAGCATTAACTGCCAAGTAGATCTATAAAGGTCCGTCCTTTCTTAAATGGAGACCATTTATGCCATGGTTTTAAATTTTAGCCAAGTGCAATTATGTACTCGCAATTTGAAAAATCGAATAACTCAGGGTGTATTGAAGCTATTGTATCCCCTACAATCCACTAAATAGTTGAAAAGTATAATAGTTGACTACTGATACAATGTCTGCCCAGTTGCATTAAAAATAATTTTATATTAAATACAACCCGACTTGAAAGGAGCTCTTGACTATGGGAAGTCTCTTTTTTGATACAGGGTACACCCAATCAGTCATGTAGCCCAAGTAGGACGATTTGCTTGCTGCACACAGTGTTCATCAAACCTATTTTAAATAAATTCTTTTATTGTAAATAGAGACCCAATTTCAGTTTAAGTACGTTTGATATTGACATTGATTTATAAAATAATTCATCCTCCCATAATCAAACGAATACTATCGCTTTCTCGCTTACTTTTGTTTCTCAATGCTAAATTTATTGGTGCTTTGAATTAGGTCTTAACGAATTTCGATCACCTGATTTATTTTGGCTACATAATTTAATTTGTTTTTGCCATTTTTGGTCATCAAATTCAAATTTGATTTGGTATTGGCACACGGTTTCTTAACACATTTGAAATTATCTTCCTTAAAAAAATGATGTTCAAATGATAAACATTTCTACGAATTTTGATTAACTGGTACTTTTTGGGTTTATAATGTTGTATGCGTTTTTTTCAAAATTGCAAAAAATTGACGACCAGCCCAAATTTTTAAAATTTCTTCAATACTAAAATATCTTCAATCTAAACCAAGATCGTGTTTATATGGACAAGAACAATAATATATACTTTATAATTTCTACCTGGTATACATATTTAAACAAGGCAATAATATACATATGTATACCAATTGGGATATATTTTTATAGTATAGTAAGAAGGAAGTTTGCCATTGTTAAATTTAAACTAGTCAATCCAATTTTGGATATTTTTCTACTGGTGAGGTGTTTTTCTTATGATTAAGAGGGAAATTACCTCAATACAAAGCATATTTGAACAATTTGCTTTAAAGAAGTTGTATTCATTTTTTGTTGTTTTTCAAGTTGTGTAAGCAAAAATTAGATTAAAGCAACAAACGGAGTGGCAGAACTACACTTGAACAGAGAAAGCTCTTAGTACTTTCGGTATGCAGAAAAACTTTTCTTTTTATAAATAAATTGTTAAAAACAAGACTTATTGTAAATATGTAGATTTATGCAAATACCGATATATATGAACAAAATTTCAAGTTAATTTGATAAGTCAAAGTCTAACTTTCCGATCAGCTGAAACTTCGATAATACAATCTTTAGATTATGCAATGAAAATTTCCACCCAAACGTTTTAAGCTATATATCCTGATAGAGCAATTGAAATAATATATTTGCGACTTAGCGAATGTATCGAACTACCAGTTCAAGTGATTTGCGTTTGATACCTAATCATATTTCTTATTTCATAAATGTTTTATTTTGGACACGTGTATGTAAATGCAGACCGACGAGGATCAGCCGCATGCATATATACAAACTTTTGTGCTCAAGCCTATCAGTGGTAGTTTTTTTGTACAGCACGATATCTTTAGGCTGTCACTGCATGATTTGTAGCAGCTGAAGCCATCACCACGACTGCTGTCACTACCACCAACAAATCTGCTTCCAATCAACCAACAACCAGCAATGATGCGATGATCTTTATCGACAACGCCCACAACAGCAGCGGCCACACAATCAAGTTCAAGTAATAGAGAACTCTTTTAGGCAAGCAGAACAACAACTAAATGAATAAATAAGTAATGCTAACCACTGCAACCACCACCCACTGCCTCTATTCAAATCATTCCTCTTACTTACATCCGTTGTTTCTTTCTAAGCAACCGAATTTAATTCTTTGTTCGTTTATGAATGACTAAAAACTCCTTAATTAACATATGTCACAAATCATTTTGTGCATGGTTTTTGTTCAACTTTACATAGTATTTATTCATTATTCACTAAGCGTAAATTAAGTTTACACCAATTCATTATTATATTTATATACATACAATATGATGCACAATGAATTTCTCTTCTGCAATTATTTTTCACAAGTGCAGCCAACCGATGATTTCCCGATACCTTATTGTTAACAACAGCTTAAATAACATTTCGTCTCACCTAGTCTAATATAAATGGGAAATTATCAATGAAAATATTTGCCATGGTTTCCTTTTTGGAAATCTATACTACTACAAAATCCATCTCATGTGCCACCAGATTTGGCTAGATTCGGATTTAGGTAGGATTTCCAATTGCTTGAACCAGGACTGACCAGTATTTGATGATTACAACTTATTATACAGAAATTAAACCAATTTTTGTCTAATATTATATGCATTGCAATTATTAAGTTATTATTTTATTCAATCGACATTGGCGAGTTTATCAAAGAACGGTGATTTGAAGTAATATCAAATTTCAGGTGTTATTTGTGTACAATCTGCTTTGCTATTAATTTTGCTAACTTTGCATAGCCTAACCTGTAATACATTTATATTCCCAATGACAATTTTCTATTTAATTAGTATGATTCAAATTCTCATTTCATTTGTCTTCTTTTGCAGTGTGATGACGATCCCCCTCATGCTTTTTCTCAGGTTTTTGAGTTAAAGGCTAATGCCGGCACCTTTTTTGTTGCTCACGATATTTTCCGACTAAACATACACAACTCTGCCTAAACATTGGAAAAATGATGACGACTACGACGAAGACACATCCAAAACAGCATCGACAAGTGTACCGACATCTGTCATTATCCGAAAAATCGCATCGCAGAGCGTAGCATGTTCTCACGTTTATCAGCAACGAAAATCAAACATAACACACACAAATATAAAATAAACGAAGCAAAACATGAAAAGATACAAAACAAGCAAAGAAATTAAATTCTAACTACTTTTTTACAATTAAAAGAAAAAAAAATCGAGCGTCAAGCTGTTTATTTTCCATGTCATCTACTAATTGAAGCGCCCATCTCCGCTTGATTAAAACCTTTTGTTTGATTTGTAAAAAAAAAAAAAAAAAAAAAAAAAACACACGCTTAATATGTAAATTTTAGAAAACAAAAACAAAATAATTACTTAAACTGATGTATGTACTGTATATGTGTGGGTATACGCATAAAAGTATGCTTAAAACAGAAGAGAATTAAGAATTTGTTACGCAAAATAAAATGCGTTCGAATTAAGAATTGCTCAATGATTTTGTAAAAGGAATTGGTGGACATCGTCGTAATTTTACTTATCGCGAAACGTGAAAATGGCATCGAACCCAAATAACACTCCGTTGACAATCGCTAGCGATGCTTTAATTAGGGCCAAGTCCCTTGTGCGTGTGCGAAAAGAAAATTCCCATGCCTCGATAATGAAAACACCGCTTGCCACAAATAGAGCACAGCCCAGGACGCTAAAAAAGATATCAATGCGTTTGTGTATAGGTGCACGCATCAAAACGCCTTTGAAGAGAGTGAGAGAGAGAGAGAGTCAGAATGTGAGAGGTAGTTAGGGGTAATTTAAATCAAGATATCAGAAACTGTATATGAAGAACTTACCGGCAAAGACACCTAAGACCACAATAATATAACCTGTAAATGTGCCAGTGGCCAGAAATGAGGTCATTATATCGCGATCATTGAAACTATAGAAATGCAAAACTAAACAGGCAATGGCAAAGGCCTGAAAGGAAGATACAGAAATAGAAATGAGAAAGGAAAGATTTGAAGAATTCTTTATATGTATTAAGCTAAATTTGTTTGTTTTCTTTATATGTATATATACATATGCAAATGCATCTGTGGATTCAATCAAAATTATAATGAAAATCCAAGGGATTATTCAAACTGTAGGAAAACCGATAAAGCCGGGCAATGTCAACGGCCTAAAGGAAGACTAAGATATTGAAGTCACTTTATTATTATCTTTTCTGAATATTACAACTTAAATAGGACAGATATAGTTATCATGAGACAAAGTACAAATATTTTATATTTAAATTTGAAAACAAATTATATATTATTTAAAAAATGGTGGCAAAGCGTTGCCCTGCCCCTACATGACTCAGTATGCATTACACCAAAAATTGGTGACCGATTCAATGCAGTTTGGCATAGTTTACTTGGTAACACATTTTATGATAGTTATGACATGATTTTAATTTACCAATTCCAGAAACTTAACCAAATTCAGTCGACCTTTCCGTTCGCCGTGAGACATTATATGGAGTGGATAAATAGCTTATATAGATTCTTAAAACTTGTGTATTTTGGTTGTGTAGTATACACGGCAAAGTCAGTCCGCAAACTGATCTCACATGCACTGATTATAATGGACCCTACCCAAAAATCCAAACGAGAAAACAAGAAAAAGTGATGCAAATTTGTGCATTATGCTTTATGTTGAGCGCGATATTAATTAATTACACTTTATGGAAGCTCGTGAGTGGAAAGAGGAAATACGCTGCAGTATTTGGATACCCTCCACATAAAGTACAAAAGGGTACATTATTTATTTTTTGTAGGAAAAAAAACAAAAGAAATTATTAATAAAATACTTTTGGAACGGCATCAACAGTCGTGCCAATTGGAGCATGTTTATTTGCATTTGGCTTGTAATAGAAGCACTAGAGATAAATGGCACACATTGTCTATTGCAGCCGATCTCAAAAAAATATAATATACATATGTAACTTATAGGTTTGCGCCTCAATTTGCAATGGGTATCACAAGGCTCAGACTTTTACTTGCTTACGAAATGTTGTCATTTTGAAGTGGATACCGCCTGGCGTTTTCTTCTGTGATGGGCAAAATTCCAGACATGGGCAGATCACGCACTTGAGAAACGCAGAGGAACTCGACTTGGTTTGTAGCCCTATTTATGTACATTGTACATATATGCATACATAACAAGTATATAAACATCGCCATATGACAAAATTAAACTCTCTATACAATACATACATTTGTACATACTAGACTAGTTGGCCGACAGAATTTAAAATTGGTTGTTTTTCAATTTGCTGCCTCATCTAATGATTAGGCTAATGGCTTACGGTAAGGTTCGTGAGATTTTGATAAAACAGTAAATTAGTGAATCTGGAGGTTATCATCGAGTTCAATTCCCAATAGATGAACAAATGACATCAGTGAATTTGATCTAACTTATAAATATAATGATGATAGTTGAACAATATTCAAAGCGAAATTATAGTATAGTAGTTGTGTCCTGAACCCACCCATAGAGTGAAACAGCATATTAAAGTTGCCAAACTCTCTGTGACATTCAGACGAAAACATTTTAAACACCATTAAGGACATACACATGCACATATGTATATATTCTTGATCAGCATCAACAGACTGAAAAATATTCATTCTGATCTGTTTACGTAAGACTTTACTAGTCATTCAGTATACATATAAAACACAGATTAAAAATAAAACTCAGAGCATTTACCAGGCATGTATTATTACTATTTCCAGTTTAGATTTATTCAAACTATTGCTTAACTAAAACGAACTGCAACACGAGTATGGAAGAAAACTAAACTTGTTAATTAAATGGTGATTATACCAATTTGTTGACTTTTGTATATCATTAATAGTAAGAAAGGGAAATCTGATGGAATACCCGCTTCACCTATACGCAGATTTCGCTAATCTGTATTTATTTGAAATTTCAATGTATTTCACAAAAAAGTGTTCCAGTTACTACAACAAGCAAAGTATGTTTGTATTTTACAGAACGGATCAGCAGTGCAATAAAAGGTTAAGAAATTCATAAATGTTTTTTCTAAAAAACATAAATCAATAATAACAATTTATTAGAAATAATTTCCTTAAAATTGAATAGATAAATATAGAGTATACATATGTAGGTCAAATATGTATTTTGTTAAGGAATTCAGACTAAAGTTTTATGAACATACGAAGTATAAAGATCTATATTTGTATATCTTATTTTAGTATCCTATTTTGTATTATCTTATTATTATTGTTAAACATTTGGCTTAAATTATTTACGAAAAAGAAAGTTTGTTGATCTGGATTCTAGTGCACGACGCAGTATTTTGTTGTCCAATTTGAAGATTTGAAGAAAAACGGCATAAGTTACTGAAGATTGGTTTTAATTGTTAATGTTTAAGGGCAGAAGAAACCTGTCCGCAGTAAGGGTGACAAACTGTGAAATGAAGCGAACTCTATTCGGTGAAGTATTTCTTGTTTTTAAAACTAGAAACAACATCGATGGAATCATACATACCTCAAAGTAATTCTTGTTTTAAGGAAGACAAAAAGTGAATGGCATACAAAATCCTAGATTACGAACAGAGATATGATCCCTTTCTATTCATCCACAGTCAAATATAGATCCCCTCCCCTAAAAGCCTGAATGGAATTTTCTACATTTGTACATGCAAACATAATTCGTTAATATACCCCATAAGATACTTGAAAAGAAGGGAAAGAAAAGTGCATTTTTCTATAAGCAACTTGTTAAGCTAGTTTGCTAGCTCTGTTAGTCTTCCAGAATGTCGCAAGCGAAACTGATCAGTTTGGATAATCCGGTATTTGTTTGCTATTTGGGATGGTCCTCGATATTGTTAATGAAAATGCTTGCCCTTAGCATTTTAACCGGACTTATGCGTTTTATTACATCGGTAAGTCTCTTTAAACATTTTTGTTCTATGCTTAGTTCTAGGTAGGTCATCATGACGCGACTTATTTATTTGCCCTCCAAAAGCTCGGAGAGCGAGCTTTTCGTACCCTATATATACGTAGGTATTCGAAATCGGGAGTTTAGGGATTGAGAACGGGCAGAATGAACCATTTTGTGCTATCGTGAAACATATGAGTAAAAAGTATATTAAATAATTAGCGTTAGCCAATTTAATTAAGAAGTATTTGCATAATTTATTGCCAGTGAAAATGAAAGTAATTTGAACTTAAATATATTTAGTTAAACTCTTTCTGCACATTTAGGGTACACTGAAAGTCGACGACCAAGCTTAATATTTCGGTAACAGCAAGAGAGAGAAAAAGAAAGCAAGATTAAGCAGTATAAAAAACAACAAGCAAACCGATACACGCAACAGTTTAACTTTTACGGGCGACAGGAAAGGCAGAGTTACTTGCTCTGATAAATTATTTTTAAAAGAAAATCAAATTCATAATGACTTCAATTGAGCAACTTCTAAACTTCAACAATCCCATCTTCAAGTCCTATGTATTTTGGACTGGAGTCTTGGTGATCAAAATTCTCGCGATGAGCTTACTCACAGCCGCTCAGCGTTTTAAGACGAAGGTTTGTCAGCGTATGTAGATGTAAATATGCATACACGCGTATACACGTACATATGTACATACATATGCATCCATGTGGATGAAGAGAGTTCAAAGTCTTCTCCTCTTCTTTTTAGTAAAGCAAGTGAAAGCTTAAATAAACTGATTTCTATTTCTCGTTTGTATTTTAGACTTTTGCCAATCCCGAGGATTTGATGTCACCTAAACTGAAAGTCAAATTCGATGATCCCAATGTGGAGCGTGTTCGTCGTGCTCACCGCAACGATCTGGAAAATATATTGCCTTTCTTTATCATTGGCCTGCTGTACACATTGACCAATCCATCTGCCTTTTTGGCCATCAACTTGTTCCGTATTGTGGGCATTTCTCGTATTGCCCACACATTGGTCTATGCTGTAGTTGTGGTCCCACAACCGGCCCGCGCTCTGTCATTTTTTGCAGCATATGGTGCTACCTTCTACATGGCTTTGCAGGTGGTTTTAACGGCAGCTCTTTAAATTTTGTTTTTTTTTTGTGTCTTTTATACTAAAAGTAATAAATTTAAAGAACATATGAGGCTAGTTCGAAATTTTTGTTACTTTTGAATAAAAAGATTTTTTTATCGAAAGATTGTTTAGTATTCTGTACTGTTGTTGGGGTAGTCTCATCTGTAATATAGACATGTACATTTGTATGTACATAGATACATTTGTATACATACATACATACATACCTACTTACTCTCTTAATATTTTTTAAGTACAGAGAAAATCTATTGCACCTTAACCCTTTTATTCATTTGATATTCCAATACTAAATATACTCTATAAAGGGAATATTGAATTTGATCAGAAGTTTGCAACACATACATATGTATGTATGTAAATATGGAAAAGGAAGCATCTCCGATTATATAAAGTATATATATTCTTGACCATCACGATAAGCTAGATCAATGCAATCTCCTCCGAGAGAGAATATTTGAATACGGTGAAGAAGTCAAATTAAAAGGAGAAACCTGTGCTTCCGGCTTCAGCACACCCAATTCCCAGGATCTGATATTGTTTGGGGTGTTCGGTACGGCTTGCATATGTTTCCCACGTGCTAAAGCGATTTTCAATGTAGTTTCCGAAAAACCCGCTCCTCTCCCAGGGGTACTGCCAATAAAGTAGGAAGCAATTTAGGGCTGACACGTCAAAGTCCCTTATTACAGCGCTGCCTAACCCATATCTAAACCTTCATTTAAGCCTCAAAGGGGTCATTCACTAACTACACGACGCGCAGGGAAATGAAAATTGCTCGTTGCATATTTTCTGACCAACTGCACAATCATTTACTTTATATTAAGAAAAAAGGAACTTTGTCATTTCTATATCCCTAGAGTTCTTGGTTATGCAGTAGCGTAACTAGGGGGGGAGGGGTCAGTCGCCCCGAGCGCAATGATTTGGGGGCGGCAAAATGATCTTTACTGTAACTTTAAAAAGTTATACTCGAAAAATGTTTGTACACAAATTTTATTTTATCATTGAAAACGAATTTTAAATTCATATTTCATAAATTAAACTTCAAAACAAACTAACTTTTCTTGTTTTCATCGCTGCAAAGCTGGATATTATATCTGCGTAATTCAACATTGCAGCAGTTTTATTTTCGATTGATATAATTGCAAGATTCGTCAATCTTGTTTGCCCATGGTTGATCTTAAATATGTTTTAATCAGTTTAAGTTTGCTGAATGACCTTTCGAGGGAAGCAATTGAAACCGGAATAGTTAACAATATTTGGATAACTGTCGATAAAGTCTTGTATGCCTCCTGTCCTAATGAAGAAATACTCATACATATAATCAAAGTTGTTCAGACGAGAATCCAATTTCCTTTTCGTTTTTTTTGCTCTTTTAAGTAAAACTACAACATTTTGAATGACGTTGACCAAGTTTTCATAGTCTATGTATCTGGATAATACTGCTGAAGTTTCTGGCATTTTTGTTCCATTTTGAGGAGCTTATCTTTGTATAGATCTTTGGGAAGTACTAATAATTCTTCAAATTCAAAAGGAAACCTAAGAATCTTCGAGTTTCTTCAAATTTGTGAAACGTTTAGAAATTTCCATTAATAGTTTATGCAATATTTCAATCAATGATCGTCGCATTTCTACTTCCGAACTTAATTCAGCATTTTTAGATGTTTTCTCAGGCATATTTGGCTTTTTTTCGAATTCTCTTGACAATACTCAGACCCCACTCGCTACACTTTCAATAGCTCGATCGCACAAGTCAATTTTTCAGTCAATATTCGCTCGCAGCAATCCCAAAACATGAGTAAAACTAATTCCTTTATCTTGCATTCCTTCCTTTATCTTTCTGTCCAAAAAAATAAAATAGCTACGAAATCAAATGTTCCCATCGCATTGATCAATAATGCTCCATCACAGCTAAGAAAACTTGTCCCATCCTTTAAGTATGTTCTTATTTCATTCGAACTTTTAAAGGTAAACAGGAAAAAAAAATGTTAAAATCATTTTTATTTTAAAAAGATTTAGTTTTATTTCTTATTTCTATAGTTTTTTGAGTCACAAGATTTTTCCATAGTTGCTTCCTGTTTTTTTGAGAGTAATTGCAAACAGTCCAAACTTCCTAAAAAATTATCCTTTTTTACTTTGAAGTTCTGAAACTTGGCGCAACAGCAAACGTTTGCGCTACCACACTTACTTAACACGCTACCGTATCAGCTGCCGATGAACAAACAACGCGACAAACATATGATAAGGAAAATAATACATACATATGTAAATATACTTCCTTCTGTTTGTTGCATACGTTTTGGCGACTTCAGTACACCCTTTTGACCTATGTGTACGTATAGCAAATGAAAGGAATTTATCCTCACAAATCACTGTGGTAAGATACATACATATGTATGAATTTTATCAATTGGTTAAAGTAGAAAATCTTGCTAAACGTACTGTCCGGCCAGGTTTAGCTACAAATTCGTCTGTATACATATGTATATAATTATCAACGTTAAACAAAGTGTTGGTTGTTTGCCGTAGTGCAAACGGGTCTCGCTTCATCTGGTTTGTTCTCCCATCAGTTCTTATTTGCCGGTTTTGTGTTGCCTGATACATACACAGGTTTACATACACACATACATATGAATGTACATACATACATACATATATTCATAGTTGTATAGCGTAGTGTTGTCTCTGTCTAGTTAGTGCTTCCCTTTATTACTCTCAGTTCGAATTCTCCCAGAGCCAGGCCAGGCCAACCAAAACAACAAAATCTAATTCCACTGTCATATCAGTTGCTTTCGTTGGCAGCATCGTGGCGGTTCGTTGGTCAAGTGTTTCTAGAATCATTCAAGATAGTGTCAAGAAAAATATTGAATTTATTGATGAAATACATAGTTAAATCAATACTTTATTTCCCCTAAGTAAGTAAAAAAAGGAGAAAATTAGTTGTCCTTGCGTACTCTCTGATGTGGCTTAAGTTGTTTCCACTGGCTACATTTACAAGCAGTTTAAGTTCATTGCACGCAAAAAATCTCAACGTGCCATTGCAACGCAGGGGGGAACCCTAGTCTCATTGCTTTCGCACTTCCATTGAATAACAATCAATATTAAATGTTACTGGTTTTGTAAAGAATTTTGGTTAGAAAAATTACCTACAAAAATACATATGTACATATCAAACATACATACATATATACATAAATACACACATACATACATATGTATATATATGTACGTATCTGTTGTTATTTTGTTCTGTACAAAAACCGCGTGCTGCCGTTTGGTATTTGTTTTTTAAAGGTAAGTTCATAGAGATATATGTATGTATGTATGTGCATATATGTATGTATGTAAGTATGCATATTTGAACTGATGTACATTGTGGTAAAAGAAACACTATTGGACTTAAAAAAACAGTTATATACTGCAATGCAATCAACATATGTATGTGCATTTGTATGTGTATACGTATGTATGTATACACATGCATGCAGACAACAGCAGTGGCCGCGAGTTTAGTTTCCTTTGCGTTTTTGGGACATTTCCTTTATGGGGCTGATCAGTAATTTACCCACACTGGTAGTACAAGTTGTACATACATACATATGTACATATATGTAGCTACAATTTACATAAATATTCAAAAAGAAGCAAGCAATTTGGACAAAATTTGGCCAAGTGGTGTAGTTTGACTATATAATTAAGTGTGGCAAATAAGAATACGATATCTTTAATACAGACCTAGTGATTGGTTTGTTCTGAATTGCGGGGGCAGAAGTGGGCGTGGCAAAAAATTCGAACAAACTTGATCTGTCTGTATATACTTTATGGGGTCGGAAACGCTGTCTTTTGCCTGTTACATAAATTTTGTATTGTATTTTCCAAGATCTTCGACTTTATATACATATGTACATACATATGTACATATATGAATGCACATACATATATGTATGAATGCACATGTATCAAAAATGGTTACAGTAATCTTACACATAACACTTTTTTCACATTTATTTCCGAAATGAACCGATCTGTGCCCAACTTCCCCTTTCGCCTTTTTAATCTAACTAACTCTAAACTCTGTCCTGGCTACGAACCTGGTTGTATTACAATCCATGTTGATTATGGACCCAATTTCACTCCTTGTTCATAAGTATAAAAGTTATAAGAACTTCGCTTCGAGTGAGGTATTGTCTGAAATTGGATAGAAGTTGATAAGATTATTTAATTAGTATAGACTCTAGATCTTTTTAAGTAGGAACTTCGAAAGTGGATTTTTAATTCGTCAGATCTACATGGCTTACACAAATTTCTACATACATACATATGTACATATTTACATACATACATATGTACATACATTCCCTCTACCTGTTACCCTATACATACATACATAGGTATGTGCGAAATCCTATATTGCCTACGTAATTAAATAACCTTGTTTGATCAGATTTTTGAAATGAAGAAAACATTTCAGCCAGGACAAGTGTTTATATTTTATTACATTTTATATACTTTATCAGCTTAACACACTACATACATATGTATATGTATGGGCGTGGATGAAATTTAAACCGAAATTCATTTGCGAAGGCACTAGACGGATGTTCATACCAAATTTGGTAGCTCTATCTCTTAGTTGCCGGTATCTCAGTGTTCATAGAGACTGACAGACATGCCTTAATCGGCAGCTCATGCTGATCAAGAATGTTTCCCTCTACCTGTTACCCTATTCGTATGGGGCACAAAAATAACTCAACCGGGCATAGAAAAAAGGGGTGAAACTCACGGAAACTAATTAAGACATTATGTGGTGCGTTTTTTTTTTTTTGCATTAACATAAGAGGTATCATTTTTATTAATTACGAATTTTTTGTCAAGTCATAGCATTTGACAATTTTTATTTCACATTTCGCAATCTAAAATTGATAACATTTGATCTTCACGCTAGAATTTGGTTTCAGTTCGACCAGAATTCCAGATGTTCATGAGTCTTGCAAAACAAGAACAAATAGAATAAAAAAGGAAAAACAATCCCATCAGAATATTGCAATTATTCGCCTCGTAATCAAAAATCTTTTAACGTTTTATAGAAATATTATAAACTTGGTAGAAAAAATGCCAACAACAACTAAAACATACGAGACTCCATCGGATTTTATTGATCCTGGACTGCCATCGAAATGTAAATGGCATTTGGGCACCAAGGAGCAGACGCCCCATACTCAACGTGACATTGCCCATAGGCAGAAGATAACACCGGACATTCTCCAAGTGATTGGATGTACACCATTGGTGAGGCTGAATAACATCCCAGCCAAAGAGGGCATAAAATGTGAAATGTGTAAGTACGAAAAAACGCTGATAGCTGTGATCTTAGTAATCTGATCTACAAATCTGATCTACAAACATTACTATACATTACGTTTTCCAGATGCCAAATGTGAGTTCTTGAATCCTGGTGGCTCAGTCAAAGATCGCATTGGCTATCGCATGGTGCAGGATGCCGAGGAGAAGGGCCTTTTAAAGCCAGGATATACGATAATCGAGCCGACTTCAGGAAATACAGGCATTGGTTTAGCAATGGCTGCTGCGGTTAAGGGTTACAAGTGCATTATTGTGATGCCCGAGAAAATGTCTAATGAGAAGGTGTATGCGTTACGTACCCTTGGAGCGAAGATTATCAGGACACCAACTGAGGCACCGTATGATTCGCCTGAAGGTCTAATCTATGTGGCTCAGAAACTGCAACGGGAGACTCCTAATTCAATTGTGCTAGATCAGTATAGAAATTCTGGGAATCCGTTGGCCCATTATGATGGCACTGCAGCCGAAATCCTTTGGCAACTAGACAATCAGGTTGATATGATTGTTGTTTCGGCTGGCACAGCGGGCACAATTTCCGGCATTGGCCGCAAAATCAAGGAACAGGCACCGAATTGTAAAATAGTTGGCGTCGATCCGTATGGTTCGGTTTTGGCGAGACCGGCTGAGTTGAATCGCAGCGATGTTCAGTTTTACGAGGTAGAGGGAATTGGGTACGACTTTCCGCCCACTGTCTACGATGCATCTGTGATCGATATATGGTCAAAGATTGCTGATTCAGATTGTTTCCCCATGAGCCGTCGTCTCAATGCAGAGGAGGGCCTCCTTTGCGGTGGTTCAAGCGGTGGAGCCATGACTGCAGCCCTCCAGCAAGCGCGAACTTTAAAGGCCGGACAACGTTGTGTTGTCATACTTCCGGACGGCATTAGAAATTATATGACGAAATTTGTCTCTGACAACTGGATGGAAGCCAGAGGTTTTAAGGAGCCGATAAATGAGCACCATCATTCGTGGTGGTCATTGCCCATTAGCCAAATGAATCTTAAGGTTCCCGCGGCAATATTAAAGTCCAACTGCACTGTTGGCGAGGCTATAGCGGAGCTAACGAAGCTTCGTGTTGAGCAGTTACCTGTTATTGATAAAGAAAATGGGTGAGTAGAGAGACAATCTTAAATGGGTTAATCTTTTTACCATCTCTTCAATTCACATTGCAGCTCCATACTGGGTGTTGTGGGACAAGACACGTTAATTAATCAGATCGTCAGCATGAATCGTCAGCTAACAGAGCCAGCCCTAAAGGCTTTGAATAAGCGTGTAATACATTTAGATGAAACGGAAGACAATGTGGGTAAACTCGCCCGAATCCTTGAGGTGGATACAAGTGTGCTTATTTTTGGAAAGAATCCAACAAGTGGCAAAAATGAAATCAAAGGTCTGGCAACAAAGTTGGATGTGATTGCATTTATTGCGAGCAACAGCGTCAAAAACAATGGCACCAGCTTAAATGGCAAACACTAGCTAGCTGTAATCGGCAATCGAGTTAAATACGAAGGGCTCAAAAATCTCTGCCAACAAAAAACAATTTTTATGAAAAGGCAATATTTACAACATATTCATAGTAGAAACTACATTCTATATTTAATAAAAGACTTTCACACAAGATTCAATCAATATTAAATTAATGAAGTTTAAGTTTTATCAATTTTATTAATTTTATAATTTAGCACAGAACGCACCAATATTTCGTTTACTCTATTGGCCTTAAACTAATATAATGTTGATTCCTTCTCCTATTTTGTCACTCGGGGCTGAAGTATATGAGTTGAAAGCAATTTAGTTGTAATTATTCAATATAGTCAACCGATTTTGATAACATTCAATTTTGAACTGTTTGTTCCTAGTAGTAATTCCGTTTGAAATTATTGTGCTTTATAAAGTTGGACACGTTTCCTTCTAAACGTTGCAAACTTCTGACAAAAAAAAATCTACACATTATCTCGGAAAAATATTACTTAAAATATGTTACTTTTTTTAAATTTGTTGCAATTGTGTGCTTTGTACCCTCTGTTTTGTATTTGAGTACTCTGCTGTTTAAACCAATTTAACCTTTAAATATTTTTTGTTTCAGTCATAACCCACCATTATCGTAATGTGATTTCCTTTGGCATAGTCGTACTGTTTAATCTGTACCCGAATCCGCAAAACCACGAAATTTTTTATGTCTTGATCAACTCGGGGGCGTTACGAACAGCTGACAAATGTTATTTTACAAGGGTATCCAAGTGTAGTTCAACTATAATACGACAGGTTTCATTTTAAGGCTGTTTGGTAAACAGTACCTTGCAACTCGACTTAATTCCAATCGACTTTCGAGTTATGGGTTTTCTTTCAATAACCTACAATTTGAGGCCTAGGGAAAAGGCCGGCTTTGGTCTCGGCTAATAAAAATTTATTGTTTTGTGACAAAGATCATTCAAATGGTTTAACATGAACTATGAATACCTTATATCTGTTATTTTATATATGTACATAAATATGTATATTCAAAAAGGTATTTATTTTATACGCAAATGCAGACAAGCCTGTCATAATGTATAGTTTAACTTCAGTCTTCAAATGGGCTATTTCGTAATTAGATCGAATTTATGTATTTTATGGTGTTTTTGTTAAATTATGAAAAAATACTATATCCAAACATTACTAAATTATTTTAATTTAGTTTCGAGTCTTATGGGAGCTTTATACCAAATTAAAACGATTTAAACACTGATGAATTATAGCATATTTGGAAAGTTTGGAAAACAACCACATTAAAATTATCAAATTAGATTTGCCTTTAACAAGTCAATTTCCTAAACGTAGGTCCACGTGGTAATCATTGCGGCATAAACTTGAAGTTTGTACAGATTTTGAAAAAAAAGTGAAGTAAAAACCCTACTACCAATTAGTCTGCCCAAGAACATCAAAAGATTGTGAGGTGTATGTTCCATCTATCGTATATTGCATTAGACGAATTGATTCACCCAGTTGTTCACTAGCCGATGGCATATAGGATAGATAACACTGTGTTTAAATTGCTTCAAGAGCAGTTTGTATAAAATCAGTTGACATAATTTTTATTTTTATATTTGATCCATTGTTTTTATGTATTTTTTTGCATTGTTTAATTTCATTCACATTTCCTCTCACTTTTTTTTCTTTAGTCATTTGAAGATGTACAAAATAAAGAATAAATATATGTATATGTAAAACTAAAATGCGACTTCTTGTCAGCAGAGACGGGAGACAGAAAAAGCAACAATAATACTAAGCAAGAGATTACTAAATGCAGTGTGTGTTTTTAAGAGATAGATGTAGAGGGCTAATTTACAAACACAAAATAGAAAAAATAAGAGAGACATAATAAGGTGTAGAAGCGATCGTATATTAATCTAGACCCCACGATTCGGTAAGTTTTTGACCTTATATATGCGCACCAGCCAATGTTCGGTGGTATAGGCCTCTTCTAGAACATCTAGCTCGAAATCCTTATTGCCAATTTCCGCCGCTCTGACACGATCGTATCCCTGAGCTTTTCCACCCTCCGTGTACATCTGGCCAAAACGATAGTAGCACATTTTATACATCAGACAATTGAGCAGTGTGGGTGATCCTTCCTTGTCCACACGGAATTCACCATTGGCGGCATAATAGTCCTTTTCCTTAATATGAGCACCGCGATCTGTACTGCCACCAATGCGCACCATCCACAGGAACTTGTTGATATCATCCGACGAATAACCTGTTAGGCCACCAAAGATAACCAAGACATAATCCACATCCAATTCGCGCATTATCTCATAAGCCTTCTCTTCGGATGACGCCATGGCCTGGCCAACCCGTGATATATGAGTATTATTCCAGGTATTATTGTCCACCAAAATAGTACGATTGGCCATAGCCGTTATTTGATAGCCATAATCCCACCATGACATTATTCGGGCATCCTGAAAAAAAAAAAGAGTTACCGCATGAATCAAATAGTCGAAGTTTAATTTTATAGCCAGTTTGGTGTGATTGAGTCAACACAAGGATTGTAGTTTTTTCATCATGATTTATGATATCGCCGTTCTTAAAATTTGATTTGTATTTAAAAATGTATCAAAACTATATTCTAACACACAATCCTAGTGGAAGGAATCAGCTGATTGGGGTAGTACTCATTATGTTTCATACTCTTCCTATCAAGAATTACAATTGCAATCATCATTTAAATGTCTAGTTAATCAACTATTTTGTTCCTGCAAACTTACCTCAGGTGTATTCATTTGCAGCCAATAATAGGCCTCACGAAAGTCATCGAATATAATGCGGCCGCCATCATGAGATCTAGCACTCAAAACGATGCTGGGCGACGAATATGCCTCCGAGGTGACCCAAGTGCAATGTAATGTGTATACGATTAGCATCATTGTAATGATGGAAACAAAACCTATGGCCACCTCACTCTTTACACCGCCGCTCTGTTGTTCCAATTTCTTATGCTGACGCTTGCTTTCAACTGTTTTGGCAGCTCCGACAGCATCCACACTCTTTATATACTTCGCCAATAGATGGGATATTGCTATTCCCGATAGTACACACATTACTGGAGCAAGGACAAGCATGAGGCGCACCATAACGCCAGCAAAGTAAATGCTTGTCACACCATACAGAATGATAAAGATATTTGAATCGGTGAGACGAGCGAAGCAAAAGTAAAGTCCGGCAGGAAAAAGGAAAACAAGAATCTGGCAAAATATTTAAGAGAATTGGAAATTGGAAAAATTAGTCATTTAATAGTCGTTCAGAATAAAGTAAGTAATATAAAAATGAGTGACAAATTACAAACTCTCTCAGCGATCAAAGTGCTATGTAATCATTTAAATGCATTAAAGCGCATAATTCATACTCATCGTTTCAATAACGTTTCATCAGCGTGAAAATTTTGTTAAAACTAGGGAATGCAATGGGTTGTATATAAAATTTTCATATAAAAATCTGGGATCTGCGCTTACACACAGACAGATAGATGGAAATTTTTTTAACTAATTTTTTTTATCATGTGATAGATAATTATCATATTGCTTTTCTGTTGCATTTCCTGATTATAATATTTCCGGTTAATTACACACTTACCTGCAGATCGAAGTAGAATGATGACCATGAGGTGGGCTGATGTTCCGACACAGATGCAATAATTGGTATATGATTTTTGGCATACGACGGATCCAGCAGCGAGTAAAAACGACCTGTCCAAGGCGATACCTTCCCGGTGATAGTCAACAAAGTGCCAATAATAAGTACCAGGGTTAACACACTTGAAACGAGAGTTTTGAATAGTAACTCAAAATGGTCTTTGGGCATGCGTGAACGCAGGTAATCGACAAAAGCATGAATCTGGCAAAGACCAAAGACGCCCAGGGCCTGATGTAATATAAAAGGTATCAGTTATATATTGTTGTATATATACACATATACTGATGCTACTCCAACTCCACTCACCAGCATATGTTCTGAGCTCTGGATGGGCTGAAAGCCAACAAATGATATTTGCATTGATAGTATTGTGCCGACACAATATAGAGTGCTGTAAGCAATATAGATTCGATGTGAAAATCGTCCCGTTACCATCAAAGCTAGCACATGCAAAGGTATCAAATTGATGAGAAAGACATAGCCACCCCATGAGGAGACCATATAGAAATAGGCTAGGGCCGAAAGACTTGACCAAAAAATAGTTCCAGTCTTGACAGCCTTGATCCACAGGTAATAGGTAAACAGCATGCAAAAGATGGCAATGCCTTCATTATCATAGGAGCCAGCTACCGAGCGTGAGATATAGCCAGGTACAATGGAGATTAGGGCCGCCGCCACCAATCCAGCTCCAGTGCTCTGCATGTGAAAAATAAAAAAAACTCTTATTAGATTTTCCTCATTTTATTTGCGCTCGATATGCAGCATACTTAATAATTTTTTTTTTTAACTCACATGAATCTCCTTAGTAAGGGCGTAGGTAACCAATGTGGTCAGTGATGAAAAAAATGGCGCCAGGAATACACAAACATTTCGTATATCTATGGTTATGTTTAAAAGCCACATTATCCGGTACAGAGCTGCTGATGTAACCATGAGACCGGGGTAGATAGTCCCACCGATGATACGGCCCAGTGGATACCAGGCACGATCATCGAACCAATTGTGGAATTTGTAGAAGCCCTGCTCAGCCAAAAACCGCGTGGTGCGGTAATTAAAATATGGATCGAATTCATGAATGACACTTTCAAAACGTAGCACTGAGAACAACCTCGTGGCGAACGCTACGAAGACCAAAACGATAAAGAACGAAAATATGAGAAATGTGAAGTTAGCTGCGGAACTACTCTGTAAAGGAACCAGAATCTTTGTAGGCTGTCGCCGTGTGAACTAGTTGTAGAATCGAAAACCAAAAAATAGAAACATCAGGAACATAAGGAACGAATATCATAATTTGGGAAAAATTGTCATCACGAAATGACTTAATAGATGAATAAACCACAGAAACTCCTCTTTAATTACACTATAGGTAAAAAAAGATAAAAATATACAATAAAAGCAACATGCAAAACAAATTAATTTCGGCGCATAAAATGTACATACATATATGGAAGGAATAAGCCAAACGATCTTGGTAGATTTAGGGCAACCAATTTAGAAATATGTAAATCTGTCTAGTAGAGAATTGCCCATATAAAGTTGTTAAAGTATTTTTGTTATTTATAAAAAGTTTTTTTGTGGCGCCCTGTAGGAGGGACATTTGGACTAAAAATTGCAAAGTTTCTGTACACAGTGTTTAAATTAATTGTTTTTTAAGACTCTTGCAAAGCTAATTGCAATTCAAACACTCAGTTGCAAGGCACAGAAAAAAATATAAGTACATATGTATGTAATTAGAACTAGAATTTAAGTTTATGAGCTTATGAACCCGGATTGGCAGAAAAAGACAGCTTTTTTTTGAGGAAATTGTATTTGCTTTCAATTTTGTTGCAATTGGATTCCGTTTAAATAAAAAAAAAAAAACATTTACTTATTAGTTAGTGATTGTAAAAGAGTTATTTTTCACAACGGTTAAGACAAGTCCTTTATTTGTTTTACTTTGCCAATTTGTCGGTTAAAAGTTAATAATTCTATATTAGTTGTGCGACAAAAAGATTAAACTGCCATTTTCAATTTTAATAACTGCAAGAGTATATGTATAAACCTTAGTAATGATTATTTGTTAAAGTATCCACAAAAAAATTGATACACGAAATATGCACATATGTAGTAAACTTTAACAATTGAAGTGTTTACTCACATAAAACTGCAGCTAGAATTAATATCATCAGCTTAACCAGATGTTCCTGCTTCTCCCAGGTTAGAAGGCCTTTGGCCATGGTCATGATCATGATGCCGGTCGGCCTCAATCCGGTGGCTGTTGATTTTGCTACTGTTTGTTACGCCGGCTTCGATTACTAGACGCTTATTACTTGATGTTTAAACAAAAAGCGAACAAGTGGTTGGCGTAAAACATTACCTCACTGCTTTTATTACTAGTAACAAATTTACCAATTTCAATTTGATGGAAACGCATATGCAAAATGCAAATGCAAGTTAAAGGAAAATATTAGTTCGTGGCAGACAAATTTGGCGAGAAATGTATCGATAGCTATCGTTACCGAGCCTTGTAACTTTGCTGATAAACGAAAAAATAAGAGTAAGAAAGCTGTGTCAAAGTAGCGACGGTGAGTTATCGAAGATCGAAACGACGGAGTTTCGAAACACTTTAAATTCCTAAACTAAACCAAAAAAAACGCAACAATTTGAGCAATGTATGGCTTTTATTGACTTTTGGCGTTGACGTTTATAATAAAGAATATCATACCATCAAAATTATGCCAAGGAAGCTTTTTTCAATTTCTCCAATTTTGCACTCACTTTGAATTTTGTTCCAGATGCAAACCCAATTTTGACATTATTAATTTCATTTTCCATAGACATTAGTTGACGTCGTGTTTAGCATACCTACTTACATAATCATAACATTATAAGAACAATTTTTCATTGTTTGTTATTGTTCATTTCGGCATTCGATCTGGGAATCTACCTTGCTTGCAATTATTATTTGTGTACATTTTCCCAGTAAGTACATAGTCATAAGATTGAATGTGAAAATTATCGATAAAAAGTTGAACTGAAACGTATGAGATAGAAACATTTCATAGGGATGTGACATGGATGACAATATTGGGAATCGACAAAAGTTAATGCCAAGAAACATCGATAGTATCGATAACTTAAATCCGACACAAGCTAAAACTGCAATGTCTGGTGGCAGGGATTAAAAGTACTTATTCATGTTTAATACATCTAAGCAAATCCACTTTAAAATAGCACACCACAAACATAAGTAAATATTTTAAGAAAAATTAAAAGAAAAACAAAATAATAAATAGGTTTGACCATTTAAATAACGGAAAACAATAGGGATTTAAAGTCTCTTTAAAAAACAAAAGCATGATAGTACTGATAGATGTTTGACAATTTTCCATTGTAGAAGACAAAGTGATGTTTCGATGCCATCTAGAACAGCCCCTTAAAAAAAAAGTTGTGTTTAATCCTGAATTTAAAATAACGTAATTTTTCTATTGTCAATGTATCGGTGCAGCCAAGCTCTGATAGCACATCAGCTGTTCCACCATTAATTTTTTTTAATTTTACTTTTAAACGGTGTGACCCTTTCTTTTTTGTTATCGTTTTTTTTGGTGGTAGTGTTGGCTCCAGCCAGCTGTTCCGTCTCTGTTGCTCTTCCTGGGTCTCTCCCTCTCTTTCTATCTTACTCACTCTCTTTCTTCTTCTTTCTCTCTCGCTCAAAGCGATAACGGAAAAAATAAAGACAAAAAATTGCTCTCCGCGTAGAAATTGTAAATTTATTCCGCTTGTTTTTGTCGCTTGGTTCGTTCGGTTCAGTTGAAATAATATTGTGGTTGCTTGCGGAATTCGAGTAAATTACATTGTTTTCATTGATTAAAAGGGGGCTGGAACCACAAGAATGAATACATTTTTCATTAATGCTGGTCACTTCTAATATAAATTGTGAATTACCATTTTATTTAAAGAAGAGAAAGTCCAATAATTATTTTCTCACGTGTAGTTCACATACTTGAATTTATCTTGCTAGTACAAACGACTTAATGTGCGTAGCAACTATTAAAAATTACATGGATATGTGTTTCTTCCTCGTATAAAATGTAAAAAAAAACTTGTGAGGGAGGAGGCTGAAGGTGAGTCAGAGCGATTTGTATGAAGCAAATAAGGCTTTTTAATGGTTTCCCTATATTTTACAATTAAATTGACAACTAATTCCCGCCACCTTTTATCGAGCATGTGTAAATACATATGTAAGTACATATGTATATACATATATTATAAAAACGTCAAAAATTGTGAAAAATCGAACATCTAGCAAACAAAGCGGGTGGTGCGGCAGCGCCGCACAGCAGCGGCAAAGTGCAGAGTGCAGTTGCATCAAAGCACGCGCTGTGAACGCACAAAATAATAGACAATAGAAGAGAGAGAGAGAGAGAGAGAGGAAAAACCTGGTTGGTGTAGGAGCGATTTAGATGACAATCCAATTGTGTGAGTGGAGCATTGCGTAAAAAATTTAATACATACATACATATGTACATATGCACATGTGAATTTTGTGGAATACCCACATATGTATGTTGTTACATTCATATGTCTGTTGTTTTTACAGATGTGCATATGTACATACATACGTATGTAAGTACATATATACATATGTACGTACATATATATATATATGTACATTAGACCGATAATACTAAAACCGAGTTCACAGACGCCCACGCCTATTGACAATGTTAAACAGATTTTGAAATATCCACACACGCACAAACCATATACATACATATGTAACTGAGTAGAAAACTATTCTAGAAGAAGCATATTAAACTAGTCAAATTGGTTATATTGTTCCTATGGCAATAATAGCCAACCAATTCTGTGGAATCTGCATAAAAATATTTCTACACATTTTAAACTTCCGAATACCAAATTTCGTAACAGTCGCTTTTAAAAACAGACAAGTTATTGATCTGTAACTTTGTTGTCGACTGATCATATCATAGCTTTATCATAATAGTGAACAGATTTCGATCCAACTTATCAAGAAGTGAATATAACTATGAAAAACTAAGTTTAGTGTCCCACAAGCTTATGATATGCGTTGCTGTATGATATATGTATGTACATAGTTAACTGATATTGTGAAAACTTGTTGGACCAAAGTACGAACAATCAACAATTTCTATATAGTCTTTTATTATTGCTTTCTTGTAATTATCGTAATGAGACAGCATTTGTAGTTTTTATGTTATTATCTTTCGCAGGTCAATAAGACTTTTGCATCTTTAAGTTGTTGAGTTTTCGGGAAATTGTTACTATTATGGTATTTATTAGTTTGATAGCAATCTAAACATTTCTTTTAGCTAAAGGAAAAATTCGTAATTCGTAATTCGAATTTGGCTTTGTTATACAAAGTTTTTTATTTAGCTTAGTTTTTGTATTTTTTAATCGCAATGGTGTACCAAGTTCAACAGGAAAGAACATTAGCTTGGAAACTTTATTTTGGGGCGCATGTTTCTAAAACAGCTTTATTTGTGATATATGTTCAATTGCTTTAACAACTTTAATTGGTGCAATGCGTATATAACGAAACTGATAAGGTTCTTGATTCTAATCAAAAAAGGTTACACTTTTTAAAAATCGGATTTACATTTTTCATGTTTTCACTTATTTTTCACCTGACTCTACCCAAATGGATTTTTGGAAAGTTGTATACATGTGTACATATTCCAAACTTTGTTAAATTTGTATATCAATTCAAGTAAATTTAGAATTTTTCATTTATAAAAATCTGGACGTTTTTGAAATTCTTTAACAAAATTAAATTTGTGACAGAATATGTTTTGATTTTTTTGCGACAAGCCACGCGATACAGTTGATCAATTGACAGATGTGTTTTTTGAATAATTTGTGTTTTGTTTTAGGAATGTGTGTAAACCAGAGACCAAATAATTATATGAATCTCTTAGTTGGAATAATTTATATTTGTTAGTTGCTTATAGCTTATAAAGCTCTTGAAAATTGATCATTGAAATTTAAATTAATAAAGATTTAGAGAAACTAAGCCTAAAAATGAGAGATGGTTATCATTGGGATCTTGAAGTTTAAAAGTTGAAGAATATTTTTTCAGATATTATAAAATTTATAAATAAATATCAAAGAAGCAAGGTGTATAATGAACTGGTACAAAAAGAATTTTGTCGTAATTTCTACATCGATTATTTACGATCCGACCATTTCTAAAATTTTACCAACGTATGTACATTTCGAAAAAGACTTTCTACCGAGTTAAATCTAAATAGCTTAAAAATTAAAGTCTACAAGTTTTTAAGAAACTAAGGATTGAAAATGCTTGTTTCTGTTGGTTACAAACATCTGACCAATTTGAATATTTTTTTGGTCCAAGGGTCCTATGCCCGTCCTTGAGCCATAGTCTGCATCTGTAGAAAAAGGCAATTAAAAAAAGCGCGATCGCGCAGGAAACTGGGCAAAGAAAAAGGACGCGATCGCGAACACAAGAAAGGATCAGAATTGTATTTTTCTATTGTCCTAGCAATATTTGCGAAATTTTGTTTATACCCCTGCAAAAGGAATATCATATTCCCATAAGAGTGATCAGTCGAAAAAATATTTAAGATATAAGAACTATTTGCATCTTAAGCTACGGGTACTAAATTTTGTTTTTACTAGTTTCATTTATTTCTTTATTAATTTTAAGACTTTAATTCCAATCGAATGTTTTTATTACATACATATGTATAAACATTTAATAAATTTACGTTACCAGCTAGCACGAAATGCCATGCTACATAAAAGATCCTGTAATACTAAATTGTTAAATAAATGAAGCAAGCAAGTCGTCCCTGCCGACATTGAGTATACCCTGTACCAACTAGTTATATTAAATGAAATAGAATATCCTCGAAATCGCCATTAATTTCATGCAAAATTCTCTTTAACATGCAGCAACAGCGAACGCATGCTGTCTCGCTCACTCTTGCCAGCCAATGTCGCCTTGGCAATTCAGTGCAAAATTCATATAGGTATATCTCCGATATTTACTGTCCGATTTCGACAAAATTTGGTCAGCTGGTCCAGTTTGGGTATATAATTAGGTGTGCCAAGTAAGAATGCGATATCTTTAATACACCTCTAGTAATACGTTTTCCCGATTTGCGGGGGCGGAATTGGGCGTGGCAAAAAATTGAAACAAACTCGATCTGCCTGCACACTAGACGGATCTACATACCGAATTTGGTAGCTCTAGCTCTTATAGTCTCAGAGATTTAGGTGTTCATACAGACGGACGGACAGACAGACGGACAGACGGACATGGCTCAATCGACTCGGCTAGTGATGCTGATCAAGAATATGTATACTTTATGGGGTCAGAAATGCATATTTCTGCCTGTTACATACATTTTAGCGACTTTAATATACCCTTTTACCCTATGGGTACAGGGTATAAAAATATTTGTTTAAAAATATTTGCAGTGCAAAACTGTAACATGTGACTTTTTTTACATTTTTGATTGGCAAAATTCTTTTAGCCCATAAAATTTCTTCAAATTTGTATATAAGAGAGCTAAATACTTCACTAAGAAAACAAGATCTTAAGCATGCATAAAGCAGAAGAGATAATACAGACCGTTGAAGTGAGAACATTGAACATGTGTGCAGTTTTGCTTGCCACTGTAGGCCTACGGACAGACGGACATGTTTCAATCGACTCGGCTAGTGATGCTGATCAAGAATATATACATTCATATAATTTATGGGGTCGGAAATGTTTTCTTCTGCCTGTTACATAATTACCCTTATGGCCTTAATCGGGAATGTATTCTTATACTATTTGTAAATAACTTGTGGTTCGTAGGACCCACACGTTCTAACGCCACCATTTCCGGCAGAAATAGCTTGAAAAACATTTCAGAGTGTGCATAAAAATATATTTCTGATTATTCCTTTTTGGTTAAGAAAATTCTCTAAAAACAAAACAAGCAGCTATATCCTTTAATATTAATATTTTTTTATAATGTAAAATTAAGTTAAAACATCAAATATTGATGCTGTATTGTTTTTTTTATACCCTTGCAGATTCTATTATAAAATTGGTCAGATGTTTGTAACGCATAGAAATATACATTTCCGACCCCATAAAGTATATATATTCTTGATCAGCATCAACAGCTGAGTCGATTGAGACATGTCCGTCTGTCCGTCCGTCTGTCTGTCCGTCTGTATGTTTAGCCATACGTTTTCGAGCTTAAATTTAAAGCTACATGGTTGAAATATGAAAAGTTAAGTTCCTCAATCGATTGAGCAGGTAAAGTTTAAAAATTAGTCGGATCGGATAATTATCACCGGAGTTATTAACTAAAACGTGGAGGTACCTCGAGTAAAATAAGCAATTTTCTTTGGCAGCAAAGAAACAAAAACAAATTCTAAGCAATCACGCACACACACACATATGCAAAAATTCGTCACCACGCGGTGTGTGAGAGAGACAGAAACATTTGCGTTGTGTTGTTGCACAGGACGAAATTTAAAGAGCGAGCGTTTGCTATATATGTCGAACTAGCTTAAGTGAGTTAAGTGAGGATGGTGGCGTAGTACGTAAAGATCGGCCGCGCGATGGTTCGGTGTTTGGTGGGTTCGTTTCTCGGTGAATACGGAAAGTGTTTAGTTGAGTTTTTTTCTTCTGTTTTGTTTTTCGATTTTATTAAACATTAATACCAATTACTTTAAAATTTTTGTTTTTAAATGAAATAATAAAACAATGAAGCTGCAGGGGTATACAAACTTCGACAAAGCCGAAGTTAGCTTCTTTGATATTTTTTTTGTTTGAAAAAAGAATTTTTACTAAAAACATTTTTTTTTTGAAAATCGTCAATTTTTTACGTCTTGAATACCCCTAACCCCTTAAAATGATGGCGATCTCGAGGCTGTTCGATTTTATATAATATACTTTGTTGGTATGGGGTATCCTGAATGTCGACTGGGACGACTTGCTTGCTTCATTATTTTTGATTTTTATTTTTTTTTACTCGTGCCATAACTGTAATTTCTAATAAAATGAAGCAAGCAAGTCGTCCCTGCCGACATTAAGTATACCCTGTACCAACATTAAAAAAAAACCTTCGAAATAGCCATCAATTTCATACAAAATTTTCCTTTACATGCAGCTACAGCAAACGCATACTATCTCGCTCACTCCTGCCAGCCAATGTCGCCCGTTGCGTTTCAGTAAAAAACGCATAGCCGTATATCTCCGATATTTATTGTCCGATTTGAACAAAATTTGGTCAGCTCGTGCAATTCGGCTTTATAATTAGGTATGCTAAATAAGAATACGATATCTTTAATATGGCTCTAGTAATTTCTTTTTTCCTATTTGCGGGGGCTGAAGTGGCTTTGGCAAAAATTTGAAACAAACTTTGTGTACACTTTAGACGGATGTTCACACCAAATTTGGTAGCTCTAGCTTTTATAGTCTCCGAGATCCAGGTGTTCATACGGACGGACAGACGGACATGGCTCAATCGACTCGGCTAGTGATGCTGATCAAGAATATATTCTTTATGGGGTCAGAAATGCTTCCTTCTGCCTGTTACATACATTTTAGCGACCTTAATATAAACTTTTACCCTATGGGTACAGGGTATAAAAAGTAAACATTTTCTTTAGCTTTTATTCCTCAAAAAGAGAAATCATTTCGGCACCACGTTGATTTGTATTTCTTTACTCAAAAATAGAACTCAAACCATGTTGCCTATATGCACATTGTACTTATTTCATCATAATTACATGTATATATTTATACCCTTGCAAGGGTATATTAATTTTGGTCAAAAGTTTGCAACGCACAGAATGAAGCGTTTCCGACTATATAAAGTATATATATTCTTGATCAGCACGACGAGCTGAGTTGATATAGCCATGTCCGTCTGTCCGTCTGTTTGTCTGGATCAGCAGCTTCTCCTCCGAAACCCTTAAAGCTACAGTGCTGCACCCAGGCTTCTTTTTGCTGCAGGCATTGTATATCTCGGAATCATCCCGATCGGATGACTATATCATATAGCTTCCATAGGAACGATCGGTCAAGAATAGAATTAATCTTCAATAACTTTGTTGTTTTTTAATCAATTGTTACGAAATTGGGGTTCATAAGTTTAATACACCTTTAAGCAAATCCACCAAGTTTGATCAGAATCGGTTGACTTTATCATATAGCTCCCATAGGAACGATTGGTCAAGAATATAGTCTTAGGGCAATCAGGGCAAAAAAATTTTTTTTTTCGAAATATTTTTTTTCTCTTGCTACAAACATTTAATGTACTTAGGTTTGACTTGTTTTATATGCTTTCTAATGATTTTGTCACATTATAAATGTGTATATATTTAAATTGTTAAATAACAGTTTGCAAGGGTATACGAACTTCGGCACGGCCGAAGTTAGCCCATCCTTTTAGTTATATTTTCAATTGTACCGCTATTGACAAATATTGAACCAAGACTAACATATACATACATATGTATGTAGATGTATTCAAAAAATTTTTACCACCATTTATTTTAAATATGGCATGAAAGGGTTAAGTAAAATCGGTTGACTATATTCTACAGGTGCCATAGGAACAATAGGACCAAAAAATGTCTTAGGACGAATAGCTTTTTTTTAAGCCGCAACAATTGTAGACGGTATTTAATTTAGGTTTGAGTTGATTTGTGTGTCTCCTACTGATTCGGATAAATTATTTATATGTTTATCAAAAGACACTTTGCAAGGCTATACGGCATGTCCGAACTTCTGACTAGTAATTGTGTAGTGAGTTGTAACGTGCGTATTGAGTTCTTCAAGTGTTCAATGCAATTGAACAAAAAACCTTTGATGGATTCTTGTTGTTGTGTCACTCACTTAACGTTGAGCCACAGTTTAGACTAGTATACATACTTATATACTTGTATATACTAGTATACATACTTATATACTTGTTGTTGTGTCACTCACTTAACGTTGAGCCACAGTTTAGACTAGTATACATGTACTCGATTAATATACTAGTATGTATGTATATATTGTCGTCACACTCTTTAGCAGTGCTGTATAATATTATTCAGTTTGAACATTTTGCGTTTCTTACCAACAGACTTTGCTCCTTTTTTAAAGAGCAGACCAATCATTCTTTCTCTGATATAATGTCACACATACATACATATGTACATAGATAAAGGGTGTTTAGAGCAGTGTTGCCAGAAATTCAGAGTCACCATAAGCTAGATTTAAGGAAAAAATAAGCTAGAATAAGCTAAATATTAAAAAAAAGAAGCTTAAAAATAAGCTAACTATAAAAACACTTGATTATTGATGTATATCACATTATATTAATGAAATTATGTCATCAATTTCGTTATTTGTTTCTTCATATTTGTCAGAGCCTTTAATTAAAGATAAGTACTTTACAGGTACTTTATAATTAACACAACATTTGCCATGGCGGCGTAATCCATATCTGTAAAATTAAAAGGAATATATTAAGTATACACTAAATAATCAATCATTTCAAAAACAAACCCTTTACGTAAAATTGTGTTCAAACGTTTAACATTTAATTGATTTCGCAATTTACTTTTAACGATGTTAACTTCGCTAAATACGCGTTTAACAGCAGCATTCGACCAAGGAAGCGATAGAATGTGTATAGCAAATAACGCTAGCTGCCGAAAAGTGTTGTTTCCGCCAAAATCCTAATAATTAAGGACCTTGGCCCAAAACTGGAAAGTATTTTCCTTTTCCTCCCAATTTATGAAATGAATTTTTGCAAATTGAGCAACAATTTCTTCAATACTTAAGTAATTTCAAAATTTCAACATAAGAATTATCAAGTGTTAATACGAAATATAACCATAAATTTAGGCACAAAATGGCACAAGATACCAAGAGTCACCGAGAAATATTATTTTAGTTTGATTTTCCCCTTTAAATCATCATAAAAATGCTTTATAATCTCTAAAAAAAAATCTTTATTTAGAAATTTTTTTAAAGCCAAGATAAGCTTTTCGAATTTTGAAATAAGCTGGATTTTAAGCTATAAGCATTTTAACTACTTTCCAAGCTATTTCATTTTGAAATAATCCAGATCTAGCTTAAAATAAGCCAAAATGGCAACACTGGTTTAGAGGTATAGAACTTTAGGTTGGCACCACTGCACTATGGGGTATTTTCCCATTTTTTCGGGTATTTAGTCTTTATTCAAAGTTTTAAAATTGGTTTTTTTTTTGTGTTAACATCTTAATAAAACTTCAAAATATAACTTTCTATACCAAGAATGTTAAATAACAGACCACCGTTAAGCATAACATCTGTTAAAGTTAGCTGTTGTTCTCGAAAATTACGTGCCTTCAGATTGCAATTTCTGATAGCCATTTTTCAGAATGTCAGCATTTAAAGCTCAAACACAGTTTTTGTAAAATTTAAAAAGGATATAAATTTCAAGAGTTTGTATTTTGAGTTTCTTGCACTTACATTATGTGTTTTTGCGTGCTCTGTTAATATTTTGTGAAATTAGCAAGCCCTCTCAAAAGTCAAATCTTGGAAAGAAATCTCAACTTTGCGTAAGCATATAAAACAGCCATAAGGGCCCATAAGTGTACGTCCAACTGTATGTCGTAGGTCCATTAATTATAATTTTAGGACAGTTTATCTCAATGTGCACTTTTCCGCACAATCGGCGCAAATCAATTTTTTGCAGGTGCCTGCAAGTGCTGAGTTGCATGATGTATGGCTCAAGGAGAAAGGCAACTTTAACCAAAAAAAGGGAATTCTTAATGTTTTTAAGGGGAAACTAGATAAAACTTTTATTGACAAGCAAATTCGAGAGTATAAACATCTTTTCATTCCGAAAAAAGTAGTAAGCCTTCTATTGTGTGAAATTAACGGCTCAGTTGAAACCGTTGAACAACTCGAAGAAGATTTTTGCTTAAAAATGAAGAATATTAACTTAAATTATGTTTATGCTATTAATTTCGATCAAAAATATTGTTTTAAAATAATAATTAATAAAATTATTAAAAAAAAATTAAAATTAATAAAAATTAGAAAAAACATTTTTGGTGGGCGGCGACACGCCTTCTTTTCCACAAATAATTCTGGGGGCCTACATAACAATAATAAAAAAACCGCATCAAAATATCTGGCTTAGTTTTCAAGTTATTAATTTATACCCGATAATTTGGAATTTACCCCATAGTGCACTGTTCAAGATGGCGACCAATCAACTAGCTGTTAAGTGATTTTTTCTCAGTTTGGTAGACTTACGCCTGAGCAATACTTGCAAATTGTGCAAATTTACGTTGAAAATGGTGCTTTTGTGCGGAACACGTTTCGCGCGCTACGTTCGTTTTATCGTTGACAAGATCGTCCGTCAAAGCAGTTAATTCGATTAACCGTGGAACGTGGATCTAACCCCGCTAAATTCTGTGGGGTTGTGTCAAGCCACTGGTTTATGCGGATAAGCCGCAAACTCTTGACCACTTAAAGGGCAATATTCGGCGAGTTATTGGCGATATACGGCCACAATTGTTGGGCCAAAGTGTTCGAAAATTGGACCTCTAGGTTAGACAATTTCTTCAAAAACTTAAAAGGCGCCACAAACAGCTTTTTGCATTTAAATCCATTTTTATTCATTTTTGATTAAAAATACCTCATTCGACATGGAAAGTGCATAGAGAAGTTTTATTTGTTCTCATAAACAAATAGAGTTTATATATATTTGTGTTGAAAAATGGCTTCAAAGATTTTTACTTCTACAAAGATATTTTGGGATGTAACAGAAATTGTTTGTTTTCTTATACATACAATTTGTACAAGTTTTGACAGCTTTACCAGCTACCTAGCTACCAACTGCAGGTGTGTTAATTCACAGTCAACTTTAAATATAACAAATGTAACAACAGTGTGGTAAACTTATTTGGATAACGATAAAAATAGAAAATGAAAATGAAAATTATATGTATTATTTATTACTGAACATCATTCTACTTTAAAGGGAAATGCTTTCGCTTACCCTTTACTAATCCTCTGGTCCATAAACATTAACAATATGGCCTTCGGTTCAATTTTAAATTGATTAGAAAGGAAAAATAAAGTTTTACTACATGGTTTAGTTTTTTGCATAATAGCTTATTATCTTCTTGTTGAAATATCTGTTAAATTTTGAAATTAAATTTTAGTGCAGAAGTATTATCGTTTCAATTTATTCAATATTATTGCCATTCAAACTTTTTGCTCTTTTGGAAATACAGTCTCTATGGTCTTTTGGAAATTCATTTAATTCCATTGATTTAAGATGGCAAGCCCTTTCTAGACATAGCCTATATCGATACCAATCGTTAAGTTCATCATTTCAAAATTGTCCATAGATACTTTTAGCACACCCCACAATTTATTGAACTTTTATACATTTCTGTCTCAATGCCAAGCATATCTTTATTGGGTAAACTCACTTAAATTGCTAGCTATGGATACAGGATACCAGGGTACCTATGCGAATCCACGAATGGATTGATGAAATAGTCAAAAAAGTCAAAATTTATCACTTAACAAAACTTTGTTTAAACTGTCAAATTAACATTAAAAATATCAAAGAAGCTAACTTCGGATCTGCCGAAGTTTGTATACCCTTGCAGTTTTAGACTGTTTAATTATTTTATTTAAGCACAAAGTTTTAAAATGATTGCCATAAATATTTTAGAAAATAAAAAAACCGAGCAAAAAGGATTTTCTATAGTTCGCCCTAGCAGGGAGTCGAACCAACACTTATGACAAATGTGTGACGGATCTCTAACAACTACGCCACCGATCTGATTGTTAGTGTTTCAGCTATTTTGACATTTCGTTCTATGCAAGAACACAACGCAAATGTTTCAGCACACCGCGTGGTGAATGTTTTTGCACAAGCTTTATTATATTACATTACATTTAAATTATTTGCACCTTTTTAGTTTGGGTACGAATTAAAAATAAATGCAATAACAAAAAAACAATAATTTTATATAATTCTTATTTGGCCCCGCGCGGATTCGATCGAGGGTCTATTGTGTTTGTACGGCAGATTTCTTGGAATTTGTTTTTGTTTCTTTGCTGCCAAAGAAAATTGCTTATTTTACTCGAGGTACCTCCACGTATTAGTGAATAACTCCGGTGATAATTATCCGATCCGACTAATTTTTAAACTTGGTCTGGATAATCGATTAAGAAACTTAACTTTTCATGTTTTAACCATGTAGCTTAAAATTTAAGCTCGAAAACGTATGAACAAACAGACAGACGGACATATCTCAATCGACACGGCTGTTGATGCTGATCAACTCAATATACTTACATTTTGATTGAAAGGTTCAACTTGATAAGAGTTGTCGATATAGCATGCAAAATTGGCCTGTTGGTGCTGAAAGGAGATCATTTCAAGGGGGTTTCAGCTTTATGTACGTTTCTATCAACTTGCAAATGTGTTTTGATTAAACGTTGTCAATTTATAAATGAAAGCGTCGCACTATATAACGTATATATATATGTATATTTTTTATCAGCACCATTAGATGTGATGATGTAGCCATGGTCGTCTGAGTTTATTTCCGTCTATCTGGAACAACACGATCTCCTCTAAGAGCGTCACAACTATAGATTGAGGCAGGCATTGTATATCTCTATATTGTATACATTGTTTTTTTTTTGAATTGTTTGATTTTGGTATTTTTGAATTTTTTAAACTTATATTGAACTATCTCAATTAAGCTTCAGTAGAATCGGACGAAGAACTTGGTTTCTTAAGCCACCGACATTAAATTTATAACATATATTCCAAATAGAAAATTTGGAAGGGCATACAAACTTCGGCACTTCTTTCCTTATTTTCCATTTGTTTTCCCGATTTACATGCTAAGCATTATTGATTAATAGAATTTATATTTGTTTTTAATTGCAGCTGTGAAACATGTGACAATGTAAAACTGAGCAGTCCCGGAAGACGAATAACGTACAATGAAAGCTACAAATTTAAGTGCATATACAAACAGCCAGGAGCGGCGCTAGTCAAGACAGAAACCAATCGAATAACATTATCTGTTGGTGGGAACAAGAGAGCTATCAATAAATCGATATACGGACTAATAGAGAAATCGAGAGAGAGTGAGAGAGAGACGAGACTGATTGCAAAAAGGCAGCTGAGGTAGAGGTGGGTTTAGCCATGCCCAGCACAGCCGACAGCGCTGGCAGCCTTGAGAAGTTGATCAATAGTGCCGGAAGCAGCAGCAGTGCAAATGCCATGGGCATTGGGATGGGTGGAGCCGGTGGTGCAACAGGCGCATCAACAGCTGGCGCTTCAGTTGCCCACAGTACCACGGATACTAACGGCGCCAGTAGTGGTAGCGGTGGAGGCACAATACCATGGGATAATAATGGAACTCTGCGCTCTGTTCATCCTGGCGATTGGTCAGCCATTGAGCAGTGCCTGACTTGGCAACCATCGCATCATTTATACTTTCAGCTCGGCTGGGCCTTTCTCTTTATCGCCTTTCTTGCCCCCCATGGTCCATTTGGTTCACTCTGGATGCGTGCCATGCTCCTCATAGGCTGCATTATGATGGGTCTATATGGTTATCTTGTCGAATGTACACCAGATATTGTCGTCTGGTCTGGCTTAGGCATCGGTATAAATTTCACCTATCTGATTGTGGTACTATGTCGATTGCGGCCTGTGCATTTTGAGCAGGAGATTGAGGCGGTAAGTTGAAGAATTTAAAAAGTTTTCAAAACGTATCAAACACCATTAAAGATGATCCACTTTGGGTAACTTTCAACCGGTTTCGGCTGTTAGGTTGTGCACGTAACTGCAATCCAGAATTATGTTCGTTATTTTAAGTTTATACTATATACATATACAGCTTCGCCATAAGAGCTCATTAAAAATATTTATGCTTACATTTTGTCGACTAAAATTTCTAGGGAAAACGTGAAAAAAGACTTGCCCCTCGTGGGCTTACTGAATTCTTTTTTTATTGCAAAAGAAAGCATAATTTTTAAAAGTAATATGCAGGTGCTTCCAGCCTCTTTTAATGTTTCTTAATACTGTTAATTTTTTTTCACCTTATTCATTTAAATCTAAAAAAACGAATAACTATTTTAACGTACAAGCATTTTTACTGACTTCAATGCTGAAATGTTTATATTATATGTATTATGGCATAACACATAACCATCTAATATAATTTTAATTTGGCTTAATAAAATTGGCTTTGCTGGATACTGATCTGCAGAATATTGCTAAAAAAGGTTAATAAAAGCCCAATCCTTCATAAAGCGTTTCAAGAAGTTCGAGTGCCACTTAACAGTCAAAATGCTCTTTTTACTAATCTGTAGAAAGACTTGTTGTTTAAAAAAAAAAAAAAATAAATCATGTCGGCTATTTAGGGACAACTTTAAATGGTCAAAAAAAAAAAACTTTTGTTTGACGGTTTTCGAATTTCACCGTTTTTCTGCATGGAACTAAGCTCTATGTTGTTTTGTTTTGACTTTTTAGCTTTATAAGCTGTTAATACAAAAATCGATCCTATGAACTCGTAACAATTGAGATCAATATTGCCAAATTCTTTTCAAATCCGATAATACATAAAGATTTAGTCATATGTTTGGCAATTGTATACTTTGAATGGTTAAGCCGATTTTGACAAAATGTCAGCTTGATACATTGAAAATTTTGTTTAAAAAACTTAATATGGAATTAAATAAGTTGGCTTTCTACTATGCATAAGTAAATCTCTGAGGTGGAAATTTAAAGCGAGTGTTGAAATATTTGAAAAAAGTTTGGGGTCACTTAAAGAAAAATGTTGTCAGGATTTATATATAAAACTTTGAGCAGCGTTATTTTAAAATGTCCACCTGAGTCCAGGCTGAAGCTTCCAGAAGTTGGTAGTGTAGGCAATTCTTGTGTAAATAAAGTAAATCACAATAGCCCCAAATTGTGCAATTTCGTTTTTTAGTGCCTAACTTCACTTTTCCCCATAGGAAATTTCCATATGACACAAATAGACGACTATCGAAGTTATATTAAAATTGTGGCATGCAAAAGTGGGCGATAATGTTGAGCCTTGTAGTTTTTTTTTTTTTTATTTATATAATTGTAAAAAAGAATTAATTCTAGATTACAAATAAGTGTGAGAAACCAGAGCAACAAAGGCCTTCAGGCTTATGATTTGTTCATTCTCTTATATTGAGCTTATTTGTTAATTTTATAAAGTTTACTATATTACAGTGGTTAACATCTGATATTAGGGTGTTAGGAGTAGGATAATTGAGGGAATTGCAAAGATTGATTATGTGCTGACATTGACTTGTGAAGTGCTGAACTGTTAGCCTATTTCCGGTGCAGTATGGGCAATTTGGCGGAGGTGTTTTGTTTAAAATATGTTCGTGCGTGAGTTTTGTATGCCCAAGCCGGAATCGTGTATATATTATTGCGTGTTTTCTTTCTGTTTTAATTGGTAAGTGCGTTGGTTCTCTTTTTGGGTTTATGGTTTTGTAGAAATGTGTGTACTCGTCCCATATTGTTTTCAGCGCTGCTTTGGAGTTTAATTTTACTAATTTGTTAATGTCCTTTTTGTTATTGGTGTTATGCAGATGTAACGAGGATATTGTGGCTAATTTTGCTGCTGTGTCCGCTTGTACGTTTCCTTTTATGCCCACATGTCCAGGTGTCCAGAGGAGCTTTAACTTTTTGGGGTTTGAGCTGAGCTTATCCCTGATTTTCGTTATTGTCGGTTCTGTGTTGTTTGGACTACTGACGGCCAAGAGGGTGGAGAGTGAGTCAGTGCATATTATGAATTTTGCTTTCTTCGTGTTAACTGCAATTTCCGTTGCACTGAGAATCGCTTCTGCTTCTGCAGTAAAAATTGATGTGTGTTCGGGTGTAACTGCCGTTTTTAGTATTTTGTTATCCTCGGTTACAACGCAGAATGCTGTAGTGTTATTTAATTTTGATGCATCAGTGAAGAGAAAGTTCCAAAGAGTGTGTTCGTCTCTGATTTTGTTGTAGCTTTTATTGTATACTTCATTTGGTGTGTTGTCCTTTTTGTGTTTCGCTAGGTCTAACAAAATAGACTTGCTGTCTATTGTCCACGGTGGGAGTTTTTCTTTGTATTTTTTATTTGGTAAGCAGATTATATTTAGTTCTGCAGCTTTATTGATTATCATTTCCAGGCTTGAGGGGTTCTTGGTTGGCTTCTTTCTTTTAAGTTGTTTGTTGAGTGTGTCATTTAGTGAAGATCCTTTGGTATTTATAATGTTTTTTATGAGTCTGATAATGCTCAACTGAAACCTAGACATAAGGTCAGGGAGCCCACTTTCTGCAAGCATATTGTTAATGGGAGTAGTGCGAAAGGCGCCCAGTGCGAGTCGGATAGAGGAGTGATATGGAGTGGCTAACTTTTTTAAATTCGTTTTGGTGGTTTTGCCATAAATGGAGAAGCCATAGTCAATCTTAGCGAGGATAATGGATTTTAAGATATTTATAAGGGATGAGGTATTACTTCTAAGCTTATAATTACTTAAGCATTTAATTATGTTTAGTCTATTATTTAAGGCATTAATTAAAGTTTTTACATGTTCATTCCAACTATACTTATTGTCAAATGTCAGACCTAGAATTTTGAGATGGTTGGTTTTTGGTATGTTAACATTGTTAATTGTAATTTCTATGTTTGTGCATTTGTGTTTTTTGCATATGTGTAGGTGGGTGGATTTTTCAACTGATATTTTGGTGCCAGTAATATCGCACCATTTTATTATTTTGGAAAAAAAGTTGTTTATTTCAATATTGTAACCGGCGTTGGGCTTAAAAAAGAGGCAAAGATCATCTGCGTACATAGTGTGAGTGAAAAATTTGTTTTCGTTTATAAGCTGGTTTAATTTATTAAAAGCAATTAAAAAAAGTGTGACCGACAACGGAGAACCTTGTGGGATCCCATTTTTTAGACTCATTATTTTTGAGAGAGTATTATTAACTTTTACTCGTATTTTTCGGTTTTTGAGATAGCTGCGTACAAAGTTAATTATTTTTGGGCCGAGTTTCCATTCATGTAATTGTTTTAAGATGCAGTGTGCACCCACTCTGTCAAAAGCCTTTTCCATATCGATTGAAAGAACAGATATGTGATTTCTTGTGGAAAGATTATTGCAAATGTGATTGTCTATTACTAGTAGAGGATCTATGGTAGATTTGTTTTGTTTGTAGGCATATTGGTTGGGGGATAAAAGGTTTTCTTGGTTGAGCATCCACATGATGCGTTTTGAAATTATTTTTTCCAGGATTTTGGAGAAACAGGACAGCAAAGATATAGGACGATAACCATTTAGTAGGTGTTTGGGTTTATTGGGTTTGTTGATTGGTATTATTGTTGCTATTTTCCATTGCTGGGGGATGATGCTAATGTCTAGTATTTTGTTAAATAGTTGTAGTAGTTTGATAGTTGCAGATGACGGAAATTTTTTTATTATTTGATAGTTAATATTATCAAACCCAGGAGTGGTTCCTTTTAATGTGTTCAGACAAGATTGGAGTTCTACATATGTTATGGGGCTTTCGATGATTTTAGCTCTATTTTTGGGGTTGTACAGGATTGGTGTTTGGGCTATGTAGTTATTTTTATTTTGCTTGAATGTATAAGAGAAGTTAGAGTCTTGTGAGTATTCGGACCAGGATTTGCAAAATGCATTGGCTATTTCTTCTGAGTCGCATGTATTACCCATCTCTGTTTCAATGGTATGTATGTAAGTGTTTCTCCTGATGCCCGTAATGAAATGAACTTTGTCCCATAGTGATTTTGTTGTTGAGCTAGGGTTGATATCCTGTGTAAATTTAACAAATGAGTTTCTTTGTGCATTTTTTGCTACATATTTAAACTTAGCGTTTGCTTTTTTATATTTTAACATATTTTCGGTGCTCAAATGTTTCCTAAGCATGTTAAGACTTTTAACCTTTTCTCTTTTTAGTTCCTCTAGTTCTGGGGTCCACCAATAAATGCTATTGTTTTTGTTTCTATTGGGATTGGAGGTGGGGATGGATTTGTTAGCAGATGATTTGACAATTTTAAGCAGCTTCGCCGCTGAATGATTTGTGTTATTTGTTATAGTTAATGCCTGGATGCCTTGGTTTAAATCTTCCTGAAATAATTCCCAGTTTGCTGAGTGAAGTTTATATCTGTGCGTTTTGTATACCTTGTGCGTGTTTGTTGTCGGAAAAAGTTGAATGCGTATGGGGTAGTGGTCGCTGCAATAGAGATCATCGCATGTAGACCAAGATGAGTTAAGATTTAAGGGTGGAGAGCATAAGGCTAAGTCGACATGTGTAAAGGTGTTATGTGTAGAGTAATGAGTGTGGTCTCCATTATTAAGGAGAATAAGATTGCTGTTTTGAATGAAACGTGCAACAACGTTTCCTCTTTGGTTACTTGAGGGTGATCCCCATGTTGGATGCCAGGCATTAAAGTCACCTACTAGCATCACTGGTTTATTAAAGTTGCTTATTAAGTCATGAAGATCCTGCTCAGTAAATTTGTCGGTGGGTGAGAGATATATATTTATTATGATAAAGGGGATTTTTGCTTGTATTTCTGCCGCTATGGCTAAAATGTTTGAATGGCAATTAACTATTTTGTGTTCAATAGCTTTAGATACTAAAAGCGCTACTCCTCTGTTTGCTTTTGGGGCAAGAATATCAATGTCGTTTTTGTGGTATATAGAATATTGTTTGGGAGTTTGGATACTAGAATCAGAATTGGTTAGATGGGTTTCCTGTAGAGCTATAATGTGTGGTTTGAAGTTTTTTATTAAGAGAGAAAGGTTATGGAATTTGTCTTTATAACCATTGATATTCCATTGAACAGTTTTGAGAGTCATATTGATGAAAAATAAGGAACTTTTAGCTTATATTGGTTTTGGTTTGGCTTTAAATTCGAATATTTCTCCCCTTTTCTGCAGTCCCTACCCTCGCTATGCGATTTGATCTTCAATGCATTTAATAATTGAAGATTATCGCCGGGAGCGGTGAGAGACGCTAAGTGAAGGTTTGTGTTTATTTTAACTCAACATCTTCTCTGATGCTGTCCGTATCAGAGAGCGTTGAATTGTTTTGTTGGCGTGGGTTGTCTATTCTTCTAATGTGTTTTACATCGGTCTCTAGTTCAGAGTCGCTTGTCGTATTCATGTCTTCGGGTGTTGTATGTTTTGTTATTTTCGGTGATTGCTTTGTCGCTTTGCTTGTGCTATTATTAAGCTTTGGTTTTGCGTAGTCAATGTTAGTGACGGGTGGTTGGGTCGATGTGTTGTAGATTCTTGTTGTTTCTTTAGAGTTGTTTTCTTTTAATGAGATGTGTGGAGAGAACTTCGTCTCAGTTGATTTGGGTGCTACTTGTGTAGCGGTTGCTTCTGCATATGTTTGTTTGTTAGTGGTTGGTGTTTGCGAGAGCTGTTTGTAGAATTTAGTTTTGGCTTCGTACATTGTGCATCTATCAATTGTTTTTATTTTTATTATTTCCTGTGCTTCTTTATATTTTGGGCAGTCGCGGTTGCTGGCAGCGTGCTCTCCGGTGCAATTTACACAGTAAGTACGAGTGCAGTTTGTGGGTTGGTGTATAGGAAGACCACATGGATCGCAAATTGTTTTTCCGTTGCACCTTTTGGCTGTGTGTCCAATAACTTGGCATTTTTTGCATCGCATGGGATTTGGAATATATTCCTTTACCCGTGCAGTGTTCCATGATATTTGTATTTTTTGTGGTAGGGTGTATAAATTAAAAGTCAGCTGAATAACGCCTGTTGGGGTTAGTTTGCCATCTATTTGTTTAGAATATTTGTATACATCTACAACTCCTTGAGCCTTAAGTTCCTGTACTATTTCTTCATTAGTGACGTTGTTAAGGTAGGGTGCGTATACTGTGCCTTTGCAGAAGTTGAGATTTTTGTGATACTCTGTGCGAATTTTACAAAGACCATGGAGCTCTCTGGCAGCCAGGAATTTTTCTGCAATTGCAACGTTTTCGACAAAGATCAGAAGGTTTCCATCTCGCATTTGGTTGATTTTTATTATTTTATTGCTGATGATTTTAATAGCTCGCTCGACTGCAAAACATGAGTACGATGAGAGTGGTTTTTCAGTATCCGTAGTTGACATGACAATGTATTTGGGATTTGGCGAGTTAAAAGTTGGGAGCTCTGGGAAGGCTTCGAAAAGCGGTGATGGTTTTTTCCTTTTGGTTTTTGGGCTATCGCTAAGCAAGGCAAAGCGATTTGCCCCTTGATTGGTATGCCCAGGGGGCATGGTTATATATTGCTTCTCTTTTTTTTTTTTTTTTTTTTTTTTTTTTTTTTTTGCTTGGTGTAGTTGAAGTGTGAAGAATGATTGTTTGAAAGGGAAAGTGCGATTGAAAGATAATAAACTTTAGAGAGAACTGCGAAAAAACTGTGATAACACAACCGATCGTTTCGAGCTTTAGTCGACGACTGGCCTTGTAGTTAATTGTGTTAGAAATGGAGAAAATGTAGGTCCAATTTAAACATGCTCGCTCAAGAGCTACTGTGTTGGCTAGTAAGATAGGAAAATGTCTTGGACGACTGGAGAAAGCTCTAACAATTGTATTAGTCGGGTTGGAGGACTCACATTGATATTTTTGGACTAAAAAAAAAGAGGATAGATGAAACAAGTAAGGTAGCTAGCAAAAACGGTGTTAGTAGATTTGAAAATAATATCTTGGCAGATTGATAACTAACCCTGCAGCAGTTTGAAGTTCACATGCAAGAAGTCCTTAAACAGCAAAATTCTCCTCTAGTTTTCCTTCTAGACCACTACCTAAGAAAAATTTAATATTGTGCTATCAAAGAACACATTAAAAATGCAAAACAAAAGACGAAAAAGACAAAATATTTTGCTGAAAATACAATCAGTAGCAATTCCAAAAACCTCTTCAATCATGTCGCAACTCGATTATATACCATATTTATTGGGAAAAAATTAGGTTAGATTTTCCAAAAACTTAAACAAATTTTATTTATTATGTTTGTCAACAAATATATATTGAAAGCAATGCCTAGAAATCAACTTTTGCACAAGAATCGGTTTAAATTCCCCATTGTACAATGGTAAATGCGAAAAAATTAGGTTTATAGAACCAGAGATAATTGCCCCTGTCCTAAAAGTATGCCACACTAATAGGAAAATATAGGTTATCTGGTTAAAATTTGTTCGGTAGATTTTAATTTATAATAATCGCGAAGCTAATACAAACTGTTTATAGTCTTGCCTTGCGTATAGCCTTGTATGAGCGGAATGACAGCAAAACTGTAAAAGCGATCTCCCTCTGAAATTTTTTGTTGTCGAAATATGCATAGTTCTGTTAAATAAGACCCAAATAGAAAATAACTCAATCACTAAAAAGCGTAGCGTCTAAAAAGATTTCAAATAACAAAAACGATTTGATAAGTGTCTCTTATTGTCTCATCTAAATATTTGGGTTATTAGTTGATGTTTGACTGATTTTGACCCAAGCTTCAGAAATACCTTAGAAGCGAAATGCTCCCAGTGGGATACATTTTCTGTTTCTTCTTTTATTTCTATGATAAAAATAAAACAATGGAATTTCATTTGTACACATTTAGTTTGCTTTTATTTTTCTTATATATAGTTTTTTTTTTATTTTTTTGTTTTTTACGTTTTGGTTTTTCATTTAATTTTTTTTTCCTTTTACTAAGTATTTATCATATATGTGACAGTGTGATAAAAAAAAATAATCAGCACACAATTTTAATCTTTCGCTTATTACAAAATGACATAAATATTTTTTTTCCGTTTAATTGCTTGCGTTGCAACAAAAAAAAATTCAATTAAGCTAGGCTAAATAAATTATCGGCTACTTGATGAAATTATAAACTAAATGTTTTTGGGGATGGGCGGGAAGGGAGTGTAACTGGGCTAATGGATTGGGTTAATGCTAGGTAAGGGAAGCGGTGAGTCTATCACAGGTTTTCAAAGGAAAGGGATATAGTTTTTTCTGCTTGTTGCAATGGAGATGATGTTAAATACATTGTTTAATAAATAATTTAATATGAGACGAACCATTTGTTATTTAAGAATACATTTTTGTATGTGTATGTGGGTTGTAACTTAGTTTTGCTATATAAATTCATTTTGTTTAGATATGAGAAAATATCAAATTACAATTGTGGAAGAAAGAAGAGAAAGACTTTTGCCGCTGTGGCGCTAACATTCTGGTGGGTGGGTTGATTGCTTGCATGGTTTGTGTCTTAGCTAAAATGTATTTTCGATGCCAGAAAATATAATTGCAGACATGTGGCTAGCATCACAGTCATATTGCCAATCGCGATGATCATATGTATACGCCTAAATCCCTTGTGTATTCGCTGATAGTGCGGACAATGCACCAAATCTCCCTGCACCAAAACGCCAATCTCCTGGCCACTACCAATGGCATCCTCGATTTTGTACTTTTCGTGCATCAGAAGAAGCATTGGTGGCACCAAATACAATCGCACTACCACCTCAATGAAAGCGGTTAGTGCTAGAGTGCATACCTGTAAGCCAGCCGAAGTGGTCCAAGTGGTCCAGAAATATTTTGCATAAATGATTAGCATGGTGATGCTGAGAATGGCGTTGAGTGCAAAGTATTTAGGAAACAGGATCTGCTGGCATTGGCCAAAAGTGTGACGCGGCAGTGAAAAGTACAATGACAGTCCTGAAATAAAAATTGCAATTATATTTAGTTATATAGCCCATATCAATTAACAACGATTTAAAAGATCGTTTTCTATCATATATTTTTGTATTAGATAATGATAAGCTAGTAACTTACCCGAAACAAAAGTCATCCAGATTTGTGCACCAAAATGGGTGGCAAATGCCCCCAAATAGGCCAATGCAGCCAGTGTGGTGCCAGATGATGCCGGCGCTGTCATTGTTTTTGTCGTTGTTATCAACTTGGGTTGGCCATCATCAAAATTCGAGGAAGGATTCTCGATGAGATCGGGTCCAACGGTTACTAGCACAAAACTTAATATACAAATGGCTATTAAATGTGCTGGTTGTGTAGTACGAGTCAGGATGCTGCAAACAATCAAATAACAAAAAAATGAAAATTTATAAATATTGCATTTAATTAAAGAGAAATTCTGATTGTGCATTTTTAGTGTAAAAGAAATCAAACTATCACAATTATTTTTACGACTAAGTTTCTAAAAATCTTATTTTAGTATACGTTATACATTATTTTATTAGGTCCTTCAAAAAATGTAAACTTGGGAAACGATAATTAGGAACATTCAATAAACTACGTGTTGAAAATTAATTCAAGAATAAATTACAGAAAAACGAATAGTTTTAAAAATGTTTTATAATTGAAATCGTTAAATACAAAGTGTTACGAAATAACGACACAAACATACATACATATGTATGTACATGTATATGTATGTACCAAAAACAAAATCAAAATTATAAATATCTTTGAATTTAGTGAAACTATTTTCAAATTTGTTTTTCTTTTTTTTTTTGTTATAGACACAAGGTTCCTTTTAAACACAAATAAAGTTCATTTGAAGCAAAGCCAAAAAAAAAAAGGAATCAGTACCAAACAACGTATAATTATTTACTTGACTGTCATATGATATAGTTGACCGACTTCGTCGCTATTAGAAAGCACAAAGAACTGATACTTAATTAGTTTCCAACTTTTGATAACAATTGCATGAAAACACGAAACTTAATAATCTAATCTCTATTCTTGAAAAATCTTTTCTATAGGATCAATAGTCCGCTCCAAGTCCGACTTGCATATATGTATGTGTGTGACCATGTGCCAAATTTTAGCACGTTATTTTCAATACAAAGGAGCAATCAGTTTGCGTTGATCCATCTTGTAATGCTGATTTGAAATATATTCCTATAAAAACATACTTGAAGGTGTGCAAGGGCTCCTCTATTTTGAGACAAATATTCATTTCTTCTTTGCAAATAAGACATAATAAATACAAATGAAAATTGAATTTCGCGATACCTAAAGCATATTACTAAATGAATGGAAGGTTGGCACGTGGCTGTCGCTTTCAGCTGATTAGATTTGTTTGCCGAGGCGCACTTTTACCTACTAATCGGCTCAATTTGCTATACGTGCATGACTCCATGAAATCATGCCAAACAAGTCCGAGTTTAAGCCAATCCAAGCCGAGTCGTGTCGTTTAAGCTTCGTTGCCTTGTTAAACCAGTGCTCTCTGCGTCTTGCACATTTTTGCATATTTGCAGCAAAGTTCGTATACCCTTGCATATAGAGTATACACATTTACCTTCGATGTTTGCAATTTATTGCAAAGAAGCAACTCCAACTGTGTACAGATGTACATACAATATGTGTATAAAGAATATTGATCAGCACGACGAGCTCTGTCTCTGGATCAGCAGAGTAAACAAGTTCCTCAGTTTTCAAGCTATCGTTATGAAATTAGTTTTGTCATGACCGAAGTTAGTATAGCTTTTTGTGTAGTTTTGTTTCGGTTTGTGGTGCAAGGTAGATTTAGTTTCTTTTTCTAGTTTCTTTTTTGTTTTTTGCATTTTGTGTCGTCTGCGCGCCGGTGAACAGAGCAAAAAAGTGGCGTACGTGCGAAAACGCATGCAACCGATTTGTACTGTATTGTATACACCTTTCGCTATTTTCAAAAATTGCTAATCTACATACATAATGTCGCAAATCATTTTGCAGTTTAAAAGCTAATTCAGTCAAAGAAATAGCAACAACACAATTCAGCTGGTCGTCGGCAACAACAGCTGACAATGAGATGTGACCGACCGATAAAACACAAGGTTCGGGAATCCACAAACGCAGCAAAGCAGTTTAAATTCTTCTTCTTTCTCTGACTCAGCGCAGTGGTAGTGAATGGTAAAAGCTTTTGACCGTGTGACGTAGACATTTAACAAACTTTGGGGAACATGGGGAACCCTATTGACATTGCGTTTTATTAGCGTCGTCGTCGTCGGTTGTCGTCATTGCGTTTGATATTGACTTCGACTTTGGATTCTAATCTCCCCATATTTACGGCGCCAAGTCATTTTGGTTAATATCGCAAAAGTATTTTTGACCAATCTTATTAATAATTTTAAAATTAGTTGTTACAATTATGAATCATAAAGACTTTGTTGTTGATAGGCAAGAATATAGATTGAAAAAAAAAGAAATAGGAATAGATGGGGCAAGCCCCTCATTTTTCCACTGTAGACGATCTTGCACACCACTTATCTCGCTATTGCTCTATTTGTATCAGCTGTTTTTATAATGATTGAATTAGCCATGATCGTGGTACGTGCTAATCAATTATATATACAGACATAAACATATGAAAACGTGATAAGTCTAACTGTGCCTTTTGATACTCTGTCACATGATGAAATCGTTTGATGGAAAAATTGGTATCTACACACATAGAAGAAAAAGCTAATCAATATCAATCTGATTGATATTTTCATGATATTCCAAATATATATTCCAATTATCGCAAGGCTTTTTTTTCAATGTGTGTGTGTGTAAATAGTTTACAAAATTTATGTACTTACGCGTATGGTCGACTATTTTGTAGTTGAAATATTAAATAATATAGGCGTTCGGCAAATTTTCGTGTCATTTGTGTACCAACGGCCAATGCATCATCCATTGAGGGCTCCATGGAGCTAAGTTTGCGCTGCTGTTGGATCTTTAAATCCAATTCCATGTTGCTGCTACTGCTGCGGCTGCGGTTGCTGATAGTAGAATCGTTTGTTGCTGTAACAGCCAATGGACTTGGTTCCATTTCCAACTGTTCCTGTTGTGACTGTTGTTGTTGCATTTTAGAAAAACGTCCACAGAGTTTGGGAATTTTAATTATGTTGCCACTATTACTGTTTTGTTTTTTCTCTTCTTCTGTTGCTGTTGTTAGTTCACTTGTTGGTAAGGATAGATTTAGATTATGATTCTCTGTAGTTGTTGGTGTTACAAGTAGATTTTCTTGCAACTGTTGCGTGGAGGTTGTTTCCATGCCGCTATCATCGCAATCGCTGCTAGTGTCATTACAGCATACGCTTCCATCAAGTTCCTCCATTTTCGTGTTCTCCATTTCCTTTATACCATCCTGCTGTTGATGTTCTGGTCTCTTACATAGATGCTGCTGCTGTTGTTTCTCCCGCTTGCGCATTGTGTATTTCACACTCTTGATAGCTTTTGATGGCATGCCATAAGCTATGTACCGTTCAATTTGCTGTTCGCCACTTTCAATGCCCGAATTATGGCACATATTTGCATTGATTTTTTATTTGATTGTGTAGAAAAAACTTTTGAAATTTTGTATATTTATTTTACTTTTAGTAAACTGCACTATTTCGACGGGGATGTTTTTTTTTCTTTGTTAAGCTTTGGATTGTTCACGAAAAAAAATTATTATTTTGAAATTTTTGGGGTTTGTTATTGGGTTATTTGGTTGAGGTTTTTGGGGAGGTGATGGTGGTGTATGCCGGCCGACGACGTCCACGCGATGACTTTTTGTGTGCGATTGAATGGCTAGCTAGCCGCGGAATAAGGTTTTATATACACATAGGTAGAGGCACTTGCCAATGCGTCACTGTGGGAGTGTGTGTGTGTCAGTTCTTGCGATTTAGTTCGGTAAATCGGGAGAGGCGTTTTCTCTCGTGCTCTTTTTTTCTCTCTCTCTCTCTCAGTTAAACTGACTGCTGTAAGCTGATGCACTTAATCTGGTGTAGCCTGATGATAAAGAGAGGTGAGAAAAACAGATCGAGAGAATTTTTGGGATTTGCTCTTGAATTGGATGCCTCTTTTTTTATTCACAATTTATTTCAATTAGTTACCTACCAACAGTTTAGGATTGGCGATGATAATGACGATTTATACGGGCTCCTCCTTACATGCCATATAAAGAAATCTATGGTGGGCTTAATGAGCAACACATGTATATAGTTGCTTTTTTTATTTACATAAGTCTGCGGATCTGTACTTTGTATCTTTGTACATTGTATTCCCCTAAATTCATTGTATTCCCAAACCCCCGAATGATAAATTCACCATCCAATACTTTCTGACAGTGATTCACAGAACTTTCTTCTTAAAATTTTCTCTATAATTTCAACCAGGTAAATCCAGGTAATTTAAAGAAACAGTAAGGTTTATCTTTTTATCTATGCATATAAAAAATGTGATAGATGAGGTAAAAGTTTGACACAAACCTAATCCGCCTATATAATAGACAAGCTTAACTATTAAACAAGCTATTATTTGATTCGTAAATGAATAAACTGTGCTTTAATGCCTTACAACTAGGGGTATAGCACTAAGTACCGCTCACCACTTATCAACTTTGGATATTTGTATAATTGTATAATAAAAACTAAACGATATTTTTTAACTTCGGCAAACGTTTATTTTTAAGAGTAGATATCACCATCTAATTCTTATTATAGTCTCAGTGCAAGAATTATTTAGATTTTTATCGAACCTGTTGGAACATTTGTAGACTTTCAAAATTTGCTGGCTTTTGTTCATACATATGTATATGTATGTATCTAAAAGATCTAGGTTCACATATAGACAGGCAATGCTCAATTGACTCATACACAAAAGCTAACTTGGCTATGTTAAGGTGTTCTTTTAACCTAAAAAGTAAAAAAATTTTCTCAATATAACTTTATTTTAGAGCGCACCAATGAAAAGTTATTAATGTATTAAAGTTTATTTCGATGATTCACCGTACATTCTAAGCTAAGTTAAAATTAGTATAATTAAATAAAAAGTTATTTATCCGCATTAGCAATTTGTTCGAAATCTCATAAAATATACACTGAATTTTTGAGAAAATGAATGTTAAAATCAGCACACTTCCTTATCAAATTGATATGATAGGATACCAACCCTTTTACCTTTACTCTCCATAATATAGGGAACTGTTACCAAAGTTGGTCGAAAATGTTGGTTTAATTTTTCTAGCAGCACCTTTGATCTTGACAGCAATTGGGGTTACTGTAGGAGAACCTTTTTTGTTACTATAGCTATCATTTGTATTTGTGCACCAGGCTGTGATTGCAATCATTTAATTTGTTGCTTTATACTCATTCAATAATTTTTGAGTTTTTGGTGCCGTCGTCTGACAAAAATTTGCGAACGTGATTCAAATGCCAGAGAAGTTATCTGGATCTTTAATCGATTGCCTGTGCCAAATCGCTAATTATCTAATTGCGACGAGTTCCGTTCAAGCATTGTACATGCGACAGTACATACATATGTATATACATATATGTACTATATATCCCTTTCTATAGCCCTCCCTTTTTTTCGTATCATAACGACAGTCGGTCATTTTTGGGATGAGGTTGTTTTTCATGCATACAAACGTTTCGATTATTTGGGTACGGACTGCTGACTTCTAAAGGCGCCATCATCATCACGTTGATCTTTTTGAATTGAATAAATATTTGCTCAGTCATCGTGGGTTTGTAATATTTTGGTTTTTCAAAGAACTGGCTACTTGTCGTTACTTCTTTAAAAACGAAAATGGCGACACCTTAAATATTAGTGAAAGGGAAGGAGAAAGCAACACAAAACGATGGTGCAATGATTGACCATGATTGCTAAATTTAATCTATTTATATATATATAAAGTGGTCAGAGTAATGTGGGTATGTTGTTCCGACCTTTACTCAACTAATCAGTTTGTTGTGCTCTTTCTTTAATTTTTGCGAGCTCTTTTTTGTGTTTGGGGACCTGTACGGTGACCGACTCAGTTCATAAGGTCCAAAGATCTAATGTCAGGCTTCGAATATTTCTAATTTAAAATTCTGCGTCATTAAGGCAGTTATTATAATTTGAGGTCTAGTTCTTTCAAATCTGTGCTTACATTGATAATAAGTATATCCGTACATAATTTGAATTGAATATTAGTCCATGTTACAATATAATAAAAACACCCCTTGAAATATGTATGAATAAGAAATAAGTCACTGACTTATTGATCAAATCACGGGCAACCAACAAAATTATTAGTGGTAAAATTTCATTTTACTATGGTTTTTAAATATACTTACATATATAGTAGGGAGCAAAAGTGTTTTCATAGTTGGCACAAATTACCATATGAAATAAAAGCAAAATATAATCGGCAAAGTATTTAAAAAAAAAAGAAAAAAAAAACAATTTTGATATGATAGAAAATTATTATTTTGTCTACAGGACCTTTTTTGCTATAATACTTTTTATTCTGTTTGGCATACTCTCCATCAACTTCTCTATTGTTTCGATTGGAACTCGGTTCCACACCAGTTCTACACGCTCCCAAAGATCGTCTAGATTGGATGGCGCTGATTTATACTGCCCGGGGAGGTCGGGACTTTGAGCTGGTCACTCCCTTAGCTTAAAATCTTGGCTTTGTAGCCTCTTCTAGCCGTCCACCGACTCCCGTCTTTTCCTATGTCCCTAGATGCCGTCTTGGGTGTTATGATCTTATCAGTCCTCATTTCAGATATCATTAGTCTGGCTTCAGAGTCCTTTAAGAGTCGTTTTCGACCTTTAATAATGTTTTGGATGCAATATTTCGTCTTTTTTCAACCTTAGACACCGCTGATGCAAAATTTTAAGCTGATCTGCAATATTACGTGTCGAACAGCCACTTTCAGTTAGGCTAATTGTACTAGTTTCGATATCAGACGGTACTGTACAGACTAATCGCTAAAATCAACAAATCTGCCTCGAATAATGAGAAACAAGTGATTTTCTGGATTATAGAAACAAAGAATGCACAAATAAAACATATAACGGTAAAACTCCAGTCTATTGCTGATAAGAGAATTAATAAATCAAACTAAAGTAAGAATAACGGGAGGTGCAAAATTGTACACATGCAAGTTGTTTTGTTTTTTGTTTAAACATTTTGCTGTTTCTGTTCTGTTTTTTTTTTTTTTTTTTATATGGCAATTCGTTGAGAATTAAATAAATATTATTATTATAATAAGTTAGAGTCTTGTCGATTTAAAGATTTGCCTCGTTTCCCAAAACCTTCGATCATAGTCAGAATACTCATAATTAAATTTTATTAAAAGTAATTTTAAAAGAAATAAAGATTACAAAATCTGCAAATTTGTTGTGGGTCATGTTGTTAAATGCTAAAAAAGTTTTACTACCCTTGCTAATATGGCATATTAATTTTGGTAAGGCTCTTTACGTATATATGTATACCTATGTATATGTATACTATCGATTAACAAGTTGTCTGTTATAAGAGTTTAAAGGTTTTGTTCATAGGAATAATCTTTCGAAAATATAGACTCTCTCTTTGCTGTTGTACATACATATGTGTACACAAATACAAACACAATATTGTATTATATTTTATTAGGAGCAAATTGAAATATATACCTCTTACTCAAAACAGATTTGGGTTGAATAAAATTCAGTTTGCCAAATGAAGAAATTTCAAGGGTATACAAAGAGTGACATGAACATTTACAGAATCATATTAACTATTAAAATCCAGACACTACTCTTTTTTTATTTCTCAAAATGTGGATGAAAGCTCCACTCCATATTGCAAATAATTTTTGCCCATCAGTTTTTATCATCTGCGTTAATGATTCATCTATACATATACATATGTAAACAGCGAGACATCTAGGAGATTAAAAGAACTGGCGCCATCAAGTTTACCAACACCACACATCATCGCACATATCGACTAAAGTTGAACTCATTCGCCTTTGTTCTAATGTGTTCATATACTGATAAGGGTGAACGAACTCTGTGACTTATGAAAGTCAAGATGCATCTCTTTTTTGGTAAAGTGTATGTTCAAGTCGGCGTTACAGCTTGCCTGCATACATTTTTTTCTTTCGAATTATTCTTGGGTTTCTTTTCTTTCACCTGACGCACAATACTCCAGTGACTGTGATGTAATGAAGATATTGTTTTCTTTAATACTTTTGCGTCAACAAGAGTATGTCGTGTGCAGATGGCATTGATCCAATTCCATATTCATCTTGTGACAACCAAACAAAAATAGATCAATGTGTATAATCAACATTTCTACGATGTTGAGTTAAGCCGTCTCGTCACGTCAGACACCAACACTCAGTATTACTACCAGCATGCTTTCGCCCAATCAACGTTTAAACAGAAACAAAATTTAATTTTTTGTTCGGCTACGTAAGCTCTTTTGAGTGGCCACGTGAGTGTGGTCAAGCAATCAGTTGTCTACCCGAACCACCAAAAATTTGCTGGTCTTATGAATCACATGAAAAAATTAGCGTAGATTATTGATAATTCGACAGACCCCGACGTAAAGACGCACAATATTAATGAAATCGATTTAAACATCTGAAAAAAGTTTCTTAAAGTTTGTAATAACAAAAAGGAAATAGTCGGCGAGGCTAAACCTGTCGAAGTGGATTAGTTGGTGAACCAATTAATAGTCGAGCAAGTAAAGTTTTTTTATAGCAACTACACGCATTTTTATATAAGTGCCTGATGAAAAGAAAGTAACTGATAACCAATTGTTATATAGAAGCAGCTATTAGCCGATTACGTTTATCGTGCTTAGCTTTTTATATCCTCGTAATTTAGGTCAGAAGGAAAAGTATTGGAACATATAAATCAGACATACTTCATTTGTATTAAATGTATAAGTCTATAAAAATGATTAGTCTAGAATAAAGTGGTGGAATTTTGTTATCGATACCTTCTCTGATATGCATATTATAGTTTAGTCCTTATATGTACATAATTTTTATTTATGAATAATATGAATGTAAAGTTTTCTTTACCTAATATAAACATCGTCTATGTAGGCGAAATACTGAGTGACTTATTAATCATCTATATAATCAAAATGAATGTTTACCACCATATTTTTAACGTACATGCAGTTGTTAAGCGTGATAATTAGAGAGAAACGGGTCGTGCGCACTTCTTTTAATATACATTTACAAACGTAAAAGACTTTAGCAAAACAACAACAAAGTCAAGTGCCTTAATCTTATGGGGGAACTTGTTGACTAGTTGCTGCCTCTGTTGGAGCCGTTTTAATGCAATCATTCTCTTTGACTTATCAGCTGGGACCGGCGGCAGCGAAAGACAAGAAGCAAAGGGAAAATTACAGGTTCAATGGCTCTTGGCACAGTTGAACAAATGTTGTCAGCGAGAACTATACAAAGACACATACATACATATGCTAATATGCATACATATGCACCTTTAGACCGTTAATGTCTATTTATCTATCCAGCTTCCTATTCGAATTTTTATTAAATTTCCCTTGCTTACGGGTGGGTCGTATCGTTTTTTTAAAAATAACGATAATATGTATATTAAATCAGATACATGCATGCCTTTAGCACAAGGTGTAATAATATCGTTTCGGAACAAATGTTTAAAATGCAGAAATAAAGAGCTTATGCATATCCCAAAACTTATTGTTTTTTTTTTATGGTAGAATTGCTAGGGTTTTTTTTATTTTTCTTTATATTATTATATTTGAAAAGGAAATTAATAAGCATTTTCTGGGAAACTTGGAACACGTATACAAAAAATTCAAATAACTAGAACGCACGCGCATGTAAACATATTTGTGGGCACATATAACTGTGACAAAAATTATTCAAATAAAAAAAAATTAGGTAAACTCAACAAAATAAAATTTGTTTATTCTTCTCGGCTTCCGACTTCGACATTTTTGGAAAAAATATTTTTTATTTTTCGATTAGCTACATTTTACTTAAAATAAAATTTCTAAAATTCTTTTTTTAAGTTAATTAGTTGATAAAACACAATTTTTTTTAAGGATTCCATGCAAATATGCAAAGTAAATTAAGTACTTCTGAAACAAAAATTCTTTTCTCCTTAATTCACTTTCAAATTACTTTTTCCAACTGTTTTCTAACTCAGGGTTTCCAATTAACTTTTTACATTGAAATAGAATTAATGAATTGTTTCATAATCATATTGATTTAAAAAAAAAAGGACGATCCTTAAATGTCGAAATCCAAATTTTGTTTAGAGAAATTCTTTTTAAATTAAAAGATGCGAAAAGTTGCCTCTTTAAATATGACGGTCTGTGGACCAAGTGTCTAAGTGAATTAAATTAAACTTTCTTCTATTTTACCTAAACAGTAGGATAGGGTATATAAACGTTCACATAGCACTTAAACACCGGCTCTCTTTATACAAATTGGTCCGTGGCCGATTTAATGTTGGTTTTATAAAAATTATGGAATTTTCGCTTTCATTGATTTAAATTTGCAAATTGCGAAAAATGTTGCTGCTTCCCACAAAACAAGGAGGAATGAACGCCGGCAGCAACAGTATCAGCTAATCTCTACCCATACAGAGACAGATGCTACCCATACAAAGACAGATAACAGATGCATTTCAGTCCAGGCAATGGTTGGCTGGCTGGATGGATGGTTGGAACGCATCTTCTTCGTCGTTTCGTTCCGTTTTGATTTTGATTGAGTATATGAAGTCAGTTGGCTGAGCCGGGCTCCCCTTTGAAATTTGTATACCCTGTACGCATGGGGTCAAATGGTACATTAAAGATGTCAAAATTAATGTACCAGGTAGGGAACATAAATTATATTCACATGCTACTTTTTCAATCCGATGATTAAATCTTTTCCGAATCTGATCCAAAATAGCGTACGTATAAACTTTGTACTGAAAGGCGCTTAAATTCATGAGCGCTGATTAGATGTAGCGAGACAGCACGCGTTTACTGCTGCGACATGTGAAATGAATTATATTTTAAATTGATGGGAATTTTGGGGGCGTTTGTATGAAATTTATGAAATTCAATTTGCGTCCGCTCTTGGTCCAGGGTATATGTAAGTCGGCACAACGACTCGCTTGCGGAATTTGTTTCTGTTTGTTTGCTTTACTGCGTTGTGGCGTACGTGACGTTGGCATCTATGGTGATGTCCGTCAACGACAATAATTATACGTAAACAAACATATATTTTTATGCGTACAAACATACATATGTATGTATATTATGGATAGATACATACATATGTATGTATGTATATTCATTCATACATAAATACTGAAAAACATACATAAATACATTAAATGATTAATGCATGCATAAATACATTAATTCATAAATAAATACATGATTATATATGTTTATGTATATATGTATGTATATGTTGTATGTATGTATGTACATCCGTATATGTTAGTTCATAAATACGATATGTTACTGTTGCCTTGACGGCATTTGACGACTGTGGCAAATCGAATCGTGAGCCGCATGCGGCAACAAGTAAGCCTGTCAGGCAGCTAGCTAAACCGGCGCAGATTACAATTTGTCTGAGAAAATTTGAATACCCTGTTCCCCATATGATCAATTGGGCATATATGAATATATTCATTTCGCCAAAATGTCTGTTACAGGCAGAAGAAAAAGGGGTTTCGACCCATTAGGTATATTTATGTGTGTACTTACATACATACATACATATGTGCAGCAGAAGCCCTCAAATAAATTGAATTTAAGGCCCAATCCTAAAGGGTATAGTCAAGCCAGCGCCACGATTCTCTTACATTATTCGTTTATTTATTAAATAATATATTTATTTGTATGTATGTTTGTGTATTCTTTTAAAAACTTCAACCGAAAACAGAAAGAAAACCAACAAAATTCAACTTGAAATGAAAACTGAGAATTGGCTGACTTGGCATCGAATACCACAGACCCTTAGAATTTCCAAAACAATTTTGGAAATTCAATATCTTTTATGATAATTACTGGCAATCATTTTCGTTTTAATTAGTTGAAACTTTTTTACAACGGAAGTGAATTTCGATTAAAGTCAAATAATTCTTAGTTGGTTCGTAGTTATCTTTAGAACTATTACAGTAAAAATTAAAACATTTTTATTGATAAGTGATACCTATTTTCTTAGATAAAAACTTTGCATTGATTGATGTAACTATTCATTCACAACGTATTGGTAATAAGTTTACCCAGCTCATGTACTGCAATTTTAGTTAGGGTATGGACAACTGTTGCTGGGGGTTTCATACTGCAATGTGATCGTCGCACTGCCCTCAAAAAAAAAAGAAAGAGAGAGGGAGAGCTAACTTGTTATTGTTGTTGTTTTTTTTTGCTTGTTGTATCAGCAAAAAATGTATATGTATTTAGGCATACATTTTGCCTAGCAACAGACGAATTAAACACAACTGAAACCAATCCAAAAGAATATTTCACATGTGATAAAATGGTGGCTGGAGTCTAGTGGCTGGCTGGCCTTTTCAATATCAGGCTAATGCTATCATGTTAACCTCATGAGTTTAGTCAGTCGGTTGTCCAGCTCGCCGCCCACTCACTCTTGAATGGATGTTGGCTTCTGCAGAGGTTTCTCTGTTTGTGTGCTAAACAAATTAACGTGGCGAAAAGTGCTATACAAATATGGCATTGTCACACACGTATGTATATTACAAAATATTTGTATAGAACAGCAGCAATCTTGTTAACAACAAAAACATCTTATGATCAAGCAAATGCGGAAAACGTTATTATTTTTGAGGCCCTAAAGTGTATGTAACAGAAAGTAGATTCGATCGCAAAAAGTATGTATGTACATATATATTCTTGATACGGATTAACAGTAGATTGCAACATGTCCATTTATTCGTATGTACACCTTTTTAGTACATGAGCTGAACAATTCTATTGCTTTTCCTATTTACTGTGGAACTTTAAACATTTAAAGCCATGTGAACAATTAGTCACAAGATGAAAACATATTTTTTTCAAAATGAGAAATATTGCACATTTTTTGTTAAACATTAAAAGTTAAAAAAGTATAGCAAATAGAGTCGAAATAGTCATGCCGAAATGAATTGGAATTGAAATTTGTAGAATTTTTCGTAAAGGTTTTATTTTTCTTTGGATCTCTGAATTTCGGACTTAGCTGTTTATATTAAGAATACCTAAACATTTCTAAAATGTTTTCTTCTGTTTTTGCAACTTTAATATACCCATTAATATAACCATTTCATAGATTTATTTTTAATTGGGCATTTAGGGTAAATTAAGGTCGACTTTCCAGCTTAATCTAAGTGCAGATTGTTTTATTTTACAGGTATATATAGCACTGTTCGAGCCACTACATGTGACGCGTCATCAGTTCAAAAAAGTGTTAAACTGCATGAAGGTTATACGAACCCTAAAATACCAGGAAGTCTATGCCCAGGAGAAGGTCACTAAGGTGGATAGCCTGTCGTTGGTATTAAGTGGCAAGTAAGTGAACATTTTCACTTTAAATGATGTATATTAATGCGAATATACATACATATGTATGTATGATTAATTACGTTAATGATTATTATCGGTTAATATAGATTGGTTGTCTCGCAACATCAACGGGCCTTACACATTGTATTTCCACATCAGTTCCTAGACTCGCCGGAATGGTTTGGCGTCTCAACCGATGACTATTTCCAGGTTTTTCATATTTACTTTACGGTTCAATGTATTTCAATCTCTAACTTTCAATCTTTATCTAGGTCTCAATTATGGCCATGGAGGATTCCCGTGTACTTATCTGGCACCGCGATAAACTGAAGCTGTCAATTATGACTGAACCCTTTCTCCAAACTGTTTTTGATCACATTTTAGGCAGGGATGTGGTTAAAAAACTAATGCAGGTGACACAGGTAAGCTTAGCTATTGCGTTTTTTTTTTTATTTATTTTTCTGCATAAGTAAATTTCAACATTTGGGTAATCAATGCAACGGTACCGCACTATTAAGCTGATTTTATGTTCGAATGGCAGCTTTAAGATAAGGTATAAATAAAAAATACACAACAATAATAACTACCAAGTTTAGTACAAACAATGTAATCGATATGTTTTTCAATATATTTTCACAACTCACAGATAGCAAATCTCTTGAAAAACAACTTAGTAATGGACTTAAGATTTTGTAATTGACGTGGGATGTATGACACTTAGTTTAACTTAAATATGTTTTTAATTGCTAATATAGCTAAACACAAGGTAAATGAGAAAGATTGGAAGTAAATGCGATTATAAGAATAACTTAAATAGGTTTATGAAAATCATAGTTAGTATCACAGGATATCAAAGACAAAGGGGTGATTCGTGGTAAATTTAGCTCAGCAGATATTCTCAGTGCTAAACATATTATTTTTTTTTTTTTTTTTTTTTTTTTTTTTTTTTTTTTACGCACGAATCCCAGCGGGTGCACCAAGTGCCCACAACCTCCCGCCCAACCGACCGAGGGGCGCAAACCGCACGACGTACGGTACGAGTCGCGGGGAACAGTTGACAATAAACAGACAAAAAACGAAAGCTACAGCTATTTACGAGCTAAATGGGAAATGATAGAAGTTTTTAGTAAGGATAAGGAGAGCTCTGGGCTGATCACACGATAAAGTTGATTATAATCAGCCGACAAAACTCGAAAGGGATTATGCAATGGATAGTTAGTAGTACAGTGTGCAAGGGATAAGGGAATATAGTTTCTAGTAGGTCTAGATGGTACAGAAAGATCCACTTGGTGTAATAACTCAGGCGAGTCAATATCACCAATTAGGAGCTTGTGCATAAAGATAACACCAAGCATTATTCTACGGTTAGTAAGAGAAGGAAGGGAAATTAAGAGAAGTCTACTAGAGTACGATGGCAGTTTGACATTGCGATCCCAGTTAGTTAGTTAATTGTATTTAAATAGATTCAACTCTAATTTGGTGTGACTCATATTGGGGGAACCATATGCATGATCCGTACTCCAAAATAGGACGGACCAAAGAGGTATAGAGAATTTTGGTAGTGTAAGGATCGTCGAATTTTTTTGACCATCTCTTAACAAAAGCAAAAACGCCTGTGGCTTTAGCGATTATCGTAGAGATATGGGAGTTGAAGGTTAATTTGCGATCCATGAGAACACCTAAATCATTAATTTCATCAAGGCGTTCTAATGGAGTGTTGTTCAAGGAATACGTCATCATCTGAGGAAAGGTCCTATAGAACGACATAACCTTGCACTTAGTATGTATGTAGTATGTACATCAATCGACGATTTGATTTTCAAATTCGACATTTATCGAGAGAATATTATGAATCACCTATCCCTGGCATCCCGAACTGTAGTGCAAGTTCCAAAAAGTAATTCAAGAGCATTAAAAACGTAAACAAATATCGGAGTCCATTTTTTGTGTTATTGCACAGATAAGACCAATCAGTTGTAAAAATTATCTCAATGAGTCGAACAAAGGTAGCCTTACGAAAACATCGACGTATAATATTATAGACTGGTGAAATATATAAACAAACAATTGTTGTAATCGGAAAAGTTTAATACCATATAAAGATGTTAAAACAGAATCTGCGATATCAAACGAGGAGTCTCTTCGTTTCTAAAACCTGAAAAATTTAATTAAATCATAAGCATCAGCAAAATTACGATTAAACCACATTAGTGACGACCACCACGGTTAAATGAAAGGTTATTTACATAATATCTATCTATCTATCCATCGTTTTATGGAAATCCAAATGTAGAGACGAATATAGTTTTTATACCCTCCTGTACCCATAGGGTAAAAGGATATATTAAAGTCGCCAAAATATATGTAACAGGCAGAAGATTTTCGACCCCATAAAGAATATATATTCTGGATCAGCATCAGTAGCCGAGTCGTTTGAGACATGTCTGTCTGTCTGTCCGTCTGTCTGTCCATCTGTCCGTATGAATATCGAGATCTTGGAAAGTATAACAGCTAGAGCTACCAAATTTGGTTTGTAGATCCGTCTAGTGTAGACACAGGTCAAGTTTATTTCAAATTTTTTGCCACGCCCACATTTGCCGCCTTAATTTAACGAACAACTAGCTGTATTAAAGATATCGTGTTCTATCATAGCATACTTAATAATATTGCGAAACTGCTGACTAAGTTTTGTCCAAATCGGACAATAAATATCGGATATATACCTGTATGCGTTTTGTCATTGGCTGGACGACTTTATTGAACATAAGGTGCAGGGTATACTCAATGTCGGCAGGGACGACTTGCTTGCTTCATTGAGATTATTTTTTTTTCGAGAATATGGCTGAAACCGAACTAAACTCGGTCATCGTTTAAGTATTATATGCTCATGCATGTTTTTTACATGCATTTAAAAGTATAAAACTTATGTATAAACACCGCAAAAAATTAAAATTGGTGTTAATAGTTTAAGAAGCAGAGTTTTTTTTTACCAAAACAGCTTTTACTTTTGGATACAGTCAACCGATTCCGATAAAACTTGATAGAATCGATGAAATAGATACCAAACGTACAAATACTTGTTTGGTAGAAATCGGCCAAAGATCAAGGAAGTTGTTGATCTATTAAAGCTATACTATAAAGTCGGTCAATGCGTCCAATTTCACATATTTATGTATGTTTAAAACTCAGAAACAGGAACTGAGGGTTTACAGTTAACACAAACAGATGGACACATGTAAATGTAGATTAAAAATTGTATAAAATCATTTCGAATGTATATATAGTTAATGTAGTTTCAAATGCTTTCTTCCATGCATTGCAAACTCTATTCAAAATGAATATAACCCTTTGGCAAAAAAGTTGTGGGAAACCTCATTGATAAACGATTGCTTTAAAAAATTATTTTAGATTTACAACTTACTGACTGAGACAGAGGGAAAATTATGGCTATATATATGTATGTATATATATATTCATTGTTTCCTTCTTATTTCTTCCAAATTGAACATACATTTTTTGCAAGGGTATAAAAATAGTGTTTTCAAAAAATATTCAATATTTCCACTGATCCTACAGGTGAGCGAATCGATAGCCAGCAATGGATTTTTACCTTCTGGCGGTTATGCTGAAGATGCCGAAGATAAGCCTATGCTGATACTGAAAAAAAACATGGATGTAGGCCATGGTCTGACGGCGTTAATTAATCGCCAACTGCAGGGTGAGTAATTTTATTCGCATCCCCATTCATTCACATTCTACCTCTTTCCCTATCTCCTATTCATGTTTATTCATTCATATGAGTTTTCTGTCTAAAACAAATTAAACATCTTTCTTTGTTTGACTTGGTTTATTGTCCATACCAAAGTCAGAGCTGCTTTTCCCATTTCTTTTTCTTCTCCTTTCTCTTCCTCACACTCTATTCTCTGCGTCTGTGTCTTGCATTCTTTCTGCACGAGCCTTTTGCCTTAAGTGTGCTTTTTTGCATGGCCAAACTAACTACAAACTAATTCCTAATCGACCGAAAGTCGTTATTTTATATAAAAACTAGTGGTCCGGGTTAACTTCGGCTGTGCCGAAGTTTGTATAACCTTGCAAATTCCGTGTGTATCAAAGTTAAAAGAAAATACAGTCGAATATTCCCTATAATTATAAATTCATACGGGACTAGAAAACAACTTCTGTATATAGAAATTATGTTGTTATGTTCATATATAGAAGAAGAAAGCTGTGTTTGTCTGTATATGGTTTCATGACCTTATTAAATCTCAACGAAAACTTTTAGCTACAACATTGCCTCACTTTATAGGATCTTTGTTCAACAGCTATATATAATTGTTCGTTAACCGATATCTGTTGAATAAATATAACATTATTTATCATGCTAATAGCTTGAGAAACAAACCAAGTTTAGTCTATTGAGGCGTTTTTTATGTTGATCCCTTCTGTGGAAGCCCTTTTTGATAGTCTTTCGATCTGATTGATTCCATAATACAAGTGAGTTCTACAGCACTGCAAACTTTAGACTCAGGTGGACCACAACTAACACATTCCTTTTGCAATGGTATAAATAGAAAATGTAGTAGATTGTTTTGTTGCATTTTTTTATATTTATTTATTTATTTGTTCTTGCTATTTTCGTTTTTCTTGTTTCTTGTTTTACACCTACTTACAATCCAATTTTAGAAGAGCATGTTCCTTTACTTGGTCGCACGTATAAACAACTCCACCAACAAGAGTGCAACCAGAATGAAGCGCACTTATAATGAATCGTAAGAAGATGCTCGCCAGACCAACCGACCGCCTGCCTGACCGTTCGCTCAACTTGTTATAATTGAAACAACAACTGCAAAAATTGTGGGCCGCACCAAACAGACTCACATTCTGTACACACAAAAGAGGAGAAGATCCATTCATAAATTCATCGATCAATCAACCTACCCCATTCGCATCATCATGAATTGTAATCAACAACAGCAATATCATCTGGCCCCCTTTATTCTTAGTAATAAAATCACGAAGCAACATTTCCTCATCATCTGCCACACGCTCTTATAATACCAATAATTTTATCAAATACTTTTTTGACAGCTATAGAGTCTCCCGATTCAAAGAAAACAAAACACATTCACAAAAAAATGCACAGTTTCGTTTCTGTTACAGCTATAGAAAATAGTCATGTGGTTCTGTCAAATGTACGATAAGAAGTTTATATATCGATTTTCATTCAAGTAGCACAATTGTATGTATGTATGTACATATTGATCTCAATGTTTTGAGGTACTTTTTACACTTTTGAAGAAATAAGTATAAATTTCCAATGGCCTTCCAAAAAGCATTGTTATCAGATTACAACATTTATCAAGTGATAATCCCACCTTAATTTTTTCATCCTAATTTTTGAGCAAAAGTGATGAGCTGCTTCTCGACCTATTTATTAACTCTGTTGTGTGTCAAAGATGGTCAAAAAAAATTTAAAAAGTAATTAAACATTGCCAAGAAAATTTAACAAGCTTAGTTCATTTATCCGCTGTAAACTTATTTAACCATTTCTAATTTTCTTCATCGAGATTCAGCACTTCAATTTACTTACTCAAAGTTTGCCCTATTATTTTCAGTTAACTTATGATAGTTCTATTAGCTCTTTTCGTTGAAACAATCAATTTGATCAAATATTGCAATTATTCAACAAGTTGCACTTTTTCGCCTCTTGGAACACAAATACAGGTTTATCCATCTTCTTGAGACTTGCTAGCTGACCTCTTTGTTTGGTTTAACTAATTATAATCAATTTGAATCATATTTTGCAAAATACTTAAAAAAGAGTAAAAAATATGTATTACGTAGAAAACAGATTTTGTTAAAACTTAACCCGATTATTCAGAACTAACAAATACAATGGCAATAGTTTGCGTATTATCAGTCAAATGGGAGCTAAATGAGAAAAAATGCTTTAAAAGTGGATACGTATCGACATAATAAACAATACGCAGAATATTTATGAAAACTTGGACGTCATCTACTAACATCACCTTGTGCTAGTTAAAAAATTTATGTATGTTTGTATGTACCTTGTTCTAATAGATATAGAGTATACATTTGAAGAGAAATAAATCACGTTTCACTATATTTATGAGGATCACGGGGCGAGATATTTCAAGCTGATTGTAAAAGTAAAATAGTATCAATATACTTGCTTCAGTTTATATGCCGTATAATAAATCTAAATGGTATCAGTGTCTTCATATTTAAGAAAATCTTAATCATACAGACAAGTATTTTTCTTTAGGGAAATTTGCAAGTTTTCTGAAATAAAATAAGAAATCCTTATGTTGGCAATGGGGAAAGTAACTTGTATTCAGTACAAAGTATTACAACTTTCTATTCAGTGCAATTTCATAATCACAAAAAAACATATTTCTTTTTTACTTGAACGAATTTGGGGACCGATCATGTAGCTTTTGTTTATAATATGATGATAATCAGTAGGGAAATTGAAGGGTATAAGCTACCGTTCTTTTAAGAAAAATGTCTCAAGCATTATTTAACTAACAGTTTAAGTTAAGGCTGCTCCATTTTGTGAAAAAAAGAGTTCTGAGATATTGGCCTTAAATGCATATATACATATATTCTTTAGTTTATACACTAGTTTTAGTTAAATTTTTGTTTTTGTTATTTTAATCGCATTTATTTCTGATAAAAACCATCTATTATTTAATTTATTAATCCGCTTATTGTTTTGCTAATCAAATTTATTAACAACGAAATGAAAGTAACAGAGATCAATTAGACGTTAAGCAATAATTAACAATTTATCTTCTGTCATAGTCGTCACTCTTATATAATATAACCTAAGATTGCCAATTTGTATATGCATATGTATATGTATAATATGTACTATATTTATAACCCAGATGAAATGTGGAGTCAATGTAAATGTAAACAAGCCAAAAAGAAAAAGAAATTAAATGAACAATAATCTCCAATTGTATAGTATTGATAGGATTGATGATGTTTTCTTTTGTGTTTTGTGTCTGATGTGATCCGACTGGGCCTATAGGCGAGGGGGCATTTTTCTATAGGACAAAAGGGCATATAAATATCCTGGCTGAAGGCACTATATGTATGTATATGTACAGCCAACTAATGTACATATATATCAACATTTCATCCATCTGCCCCTTTGTCTGTATGAACACCTGAAGCAAGGAGATAAGATAGGATAAGGGACATTTCATATTTGATTAATTGAAACTTTTGAGTCGGTTTAAAGTTGCACCTCTGTTTGGTACAGGGTATACTCAAGTTGGTGCGACAACTTGTTTACACCATTTGGTGGTTCTTGTCTCGACTAATTGTCGTGCTCTTCATGCTACGCACGCAGCCCGCGTAGCCACTATCCTGTTTTGGCATCATTAACATTATTTTTGCACAAATGGCATTGATTTGTTTTTTATTTTAATTTACAATTAATATGATAAACATATTTGGTTGCTTAGCAAAATATTTTTCTATTTAATTTAATAATATACATAGCTGTTGTTGTCAGTTGCAAAAAGAAAAAAGTTATAGAGAAGAAAAAGATATTGAGAGGGAGAGAGTGAAAAAGTGGGAGAGAAAGAGGGTGAGGGAGAGGCAGAGAGAGTAGTAGAATCAAAAAAATAAGTACACACAGGGGCGTAGTAAGAAAATATTACGTATTTAAAGAGAATATTTGTAAATTTTGGATGTCCCGATCGAAAGTTTCTCAAAATTTCTATGAAATAAAAATACATTTCCGTTGACATTTTTTTTCACAAAGCTTTACCGCAGTGAATATTTGTACGTATGTATGTATATTACAAAATTAAACCTGATAATTAAGTTTGATTTGTTCTAAATGGGATCAGCAGCAACAACAAATTGTAGGCTCAGCCCTTGTTGCTTACTTTTAGCTAAAACATAAAAATTGTCGACTTTAAATCAACCAAAACCCACTAGAGTCTAGCTGGACTTACAAATTTTATTACGTAGTGGAATATTTTCTCTGTTTGCTTCGAGATGTCTGCTTTGGTGTGTAAATTATGAAAAGTTAGCACGCTTACAGTTCAGTCAATTTGTATACCGTGTACCCACAGGGCAAAAGAGTATATTAAAGTCCCCAAAATGTATGTAACAGGCAGAAGATTTTCGACCCCATAAAGAATATATATTCTGGATCAGCATGAATAGCCGAGTCGATTGAGATATGACTGACTGTCTGTCTGTCCGTCTGTCTGTATGAACAATAATCTCGGAGATTATTAAAGCTAGAGCTACCAAATTTGGTTTGTATATCGGTGTAGGCAGATCAAGTTTACTTAAAATTTTAGACACCGAAATTTATAAAACACGTGTTTCTAGAGCAGTTTTGAAAGAATCGCATTCCTATTTGGCACATATACTAATATGACCAGAATGCATCAGCTGACCAAATTTTTGTCCAATTGGTCAATAAATATCGGAGATATACGTAGATGCATTTTGCACTGAAGTGCCAAGGGCGAGATGGGTTAGCAGGAGTGAGTTGCAGTTGAATTGATGGCAGTCTCGAGGGTGTTCGATATTATTTAATATAATTATTTGTTACAGGGTATCCTTAATGTTGGTAAGAACGACTTGCTTGCTTCATTTGTTTAGGCTTGTGATCACCTCTCAGTAAATTGCAATGAAAGCAAAATTGGTTTTGTTTTTACAAGCCAAAGCATTAGTCGTTAATTGGTTTTGTCGGCGGTGGATAATTAGTTCACTTGCCCTTAGAATACATTGTTGCTTAGCATTTAAAAATTCTACCTTTAAGCATTACCTCAAAAACTATTTTTAGTTTAATGTGAGTAGTTTCAGAAGACATTTCATAATAATTTATTTTCTTGTCGTTCATGACGTGATCTATTTAGATCAACACCAGGAAAAGTAAAAGGGTTCTTTATTATTTTCTTTTGAACTGGCTGTCTGAAAATTAAAGTCTTGCATATCTTTCCCGAAATTCCTGCTTTTGGTATTAAGGAAAGTTCCTATATTGACTCCTCTAACACCCCCTCCCCTTCGATGACAAGCCGTATTTTATTTTGGGAAAAAATAAATATATTCTAGTGGGTCTAAAAGTTGATTTTCTTGATTGTAATTGGAATTTATTGGCTTAAAAATGTATTTTAAATTTTTAAATATTTAAAACATTTTTTCAATGAGCCATCTGATTATTACACAGAAATGGAATTGAATCCATGTAAAGACATCATTTCTGCTTGATGTCCAATTGTCAATGTCCGATTTTATCGGACACACTTAAAGTTTAAGTGTAAACTTTCCATGCAGATCTGTTCCTAACCCTTTCTATTTGAGAAAAATCTGTTCAAGCTGTCCTTTTTGGTGTGCATATTTCACTTTTAAATAATGAAGTATTTCTCTGTAGTCGTTTTTGAAATTTAATTCACGGTTTCTGGTAATTTTTCACAAAATATTAATAAACATTTGCCTAAGTATTACTTATTCGATATACTAAAGTTTCTTGTGACTATCTTTAATCCTGTTAATACCTATAATAGGCATTCTACTTGACAGTTGATCAGTGTAGTCTTGGCAAAAGTTTTATTTAAAAATTAAATCGGAAATTATAATGTTTAGGAGATAACCTCGAAGAACACTTAGGAGTGCAAAAGAAAAACTCATCGATCTATTGGGAACGCATATTTATCTGATCCCTGCAAAGTTATATAAAAATCAAGCTTAACGCCTCTTTAGAAATAATGTCCTCTTTAGAAGTAATGTGCTCAGTGCTTAATGTAATTACATTTTTTTCAATAAATAGTACATATTGAAATGGCTTTAATATGTGAGCTTATTTTTAATTAATATGTCTGCGACTTGTGCAAAAGTAACTCGCATGTCACATTCACAACAGGCAACTTGAAAATATAGAAAAACTGAATTTTTAATGTTTGTTTCCGAAACTTATCTTCCTCCATTCGCAAACATACTATGTACAGATATTGCATTCTCGAACAATCCTAGAAAAGGAGATACCTGAACCCATCACTCTGCACAAACTATCGACACAGCAAATTCATTCTTCATTCCTTTTTTAGAAAATTTATTGAATTTTATTTTCTATATTTTTTGGTGACGTATGTATGTTTTATTTTGTTGTCTCAAAATAAACTGACCGTTCATAAAACCAACAATCAACCAACAAAACAAAACGAACTCCAGCTTTGCCCAGGATTTCCAAGTATTATGATTGTGGTAAGTATTTATAATATCGTTCTCCGCTTGAAAGAGAACAGTACTCTGTGTACGTATGTATGTGTGTGTGTGTGCTCGTGTCCTTTTGCTGTATGACTGTGCAAATGCCTATAATTCATTATATTTGCTTGTTTCCCGAGAACCAAATTTCCCGAAATCTTTAGTCTCACATAGTTGACATAGTTCTGTCTCTCGTCCCGTGTAATATACGATTTCCCCACAATAACAGGTCATTTGCATTTGGCCGTCATATAACCGAATAAGGGATATTTAGTATGTGTATCTAGGTGTTTCATATCCTGAAACTTGATTACAAAAGTCACGATAAATCTTAATTAAGACAGTAGAAAACCAAAAAGAATAACCTATTTATTGCAGATGGATTTATAAATAAAAGACGGAGCTGATAAGTCAAATCGAAAGTTTCTTTTAAGTTTTCTTCTTTAATCTGTGGCTTTGCACTTTGACTATTCAAATCAATATGTTCGTTCTTTTGCTTATTTTACTTTGATGTATTTTAATTGAAACTACCAATTTATCAATCTCGATAAATGTTGTAGCTTTCCCTATAACTGATACCACTCCAAAGTGCGAGGCAAGTTTAAATTTTGCGGACAATAATATTTTTAGTATCCTCGCGAAAAGTAGATATAGATATAGATTAAAGCAAAAACCTCTTGATTAGCACGACGAGCTGAGTGGATATATCCATGTCTGTCTGTCTGGGTGAACGCAACGTTTCATTTATTATCTTTCAATTCACTTCTTAATTAGAAAGTGATTTTACCTTATCTTAAATGTATTCCTCAAATACTTTAAATGCCGGTAGTCGTCCTGGCTGTCTCAGGGCCTCGTGTCATTACTTCGTTGGTCACTTAAGGCCCGTGTGTACAGATAATGTTGGCCATCCAGATACAAAAATCTGCTGACTACTGCACATTCTTTGTCAGGAAATCAATAATTTAGTAATATTGAGGTTCCTCCACTCTTTCGAATCTGGAGTCTAACACAAATCTGGAGGCAGTAGCCTTGCTTTTAGTTTAATTAAATAAAACTTACTAAAAGCACCAGTGCATTGTCCTTTTACATATTGTGGTAATTAATTCGTTATATAATTATCCAATTTTCTCAAAAAAGTATTCGAAGACAAATATGTTAAAATCAGTTTGCTTTTATAAACTTTTGAATACATTTGTGCAATATAAAACCCTTGAAATGCAGAGAAGGAAGCGGTTGGGACCCCGTAATTATATATATTCTTGATCAGCATCAATAGCTATGTCAATGAAGCTATCAGCACTGAGATTTTGTAGACTGCGAAAGTTACTGCAATCGAAGTTAGCTTTCTTCAAAATTTTCCGATTCCCCTCTACAGTTCTGGAATTAAAAACTAGCCAAAGTTTGTATACTCTTGTAAATTTTCTATTTTTAAAATTAAGTGTCTAAAAGAACTTCTGTTTATTGAGGAGACTTTTCTTTAAGCCGATACGATACGAACTTGAATCTGAGCGTTGCGAAACGCAATTTTATTATATGTATGTATAGTAGCTACAGCTAGATAAAGCCAACCGATTTTAATAAAGTTTATTGGAATCATTAAGAAGAATATGCATACAACTAAAACTAAGCTTAATTTTCGTCATTTGAGAAACCATATTATATTTATATATCTACTAAGCTTATATTTGACAAATTTTTAGATAATTGATTAAGAAATAAACAACTAATTGATGTTATTTGGAGCAGAAGACTTAGTTGATTTCCAAAACATATCGCATTCTCATTGGTGGCTGTAGGTGGTCATCATTTCGCGATGATATATTCCTTATTTCATGTAAAACGTGATCTCACTTTCAATTCCGAGCTAAACTATTCGGTTTAAAATAAGTCAGTGGAATGAAAAGTTAGTGACAATTTTCGCATAAAATCATTTCACATGCAATTAAGACAAAATTGATGACTAGAACTGGTATAAGCTTATTTGTCATACCTAATAATATAGACAAATTTGACCATAAATATCAGAGATATGTATGTATGTACATTTTGTACAGAAACGCCAAGTTGAACATTGGCTGATGAGAGTGAGTGAAGGACCAAATTACATACGGCTTCCGGGTATAAGGGGATAAGTTCTTCACTTCTTACCTGTTCTTCATACGTTGAATTCACAATCTGAACTAAGCCAAAATTTGTCGGATGAGTTCTTTCATCTATTTGATGATGGAATTTAAATTCTGCACGCATGTCCGAGCTCCCTCCAAACGGATGGTTTGGGGTATTTTATCCAAGTCTGCGTTCTCCGTTAGATGCTTAATTGAAAGTAAATAAATTCAAATTGAACGTTACTTTATTAAATGTTTTGAATATGTATTTTCAAATTTCAAACCGTTTCAACAATTGTGCTGGGTTTAGTCTTAAACAGTGATCGAGATTGTATGCGTTTGCTTTCGCGGCAGTTTAAGAGAATTTTATTTTTATTGATGCCGATTTTGTGGGTTATTGGCTTTATTAAATATCTCTACGAGGTTAAGTATATACTCAAAGTGGGCAAGAGCGACGTGTTTCTATTCTTTTTAGAATAATATTGCAAACTTCCGTTTAAAATTGATAAATTCGCTTTGAAGGGCTGCATTTACATTTGCTGTGCTTAACTTGCAACAGGCAGAGGCCAGAGGCAAATGAGGATCCCATCTGATTGTACACACCTTACTTGTATCAGCAATGGTTGCAGCTTTTGGCATTCCAGTACAAAGCGATTCAGACGAAATTTGGTGCCAAGTAAGAATGCGCGATCTCTAGTACAGCTTCATTAATTCATTTTTATACCCTGTACCCATAGGGTAAAAGGGTATATTAAAGTCGCTAAAATGTATGTAACAGGCAGAAGAAAGTGCTTCCGACCCCATAATTAATCATGTCGATTAAGACATGTCCGTCTGTCCGTCCGTCCGTCCGTTTGAACACCTAGATCTCGGAGACAATAAGAGCTAGAGCCGCAGATCAAGTTTGTTTCAAATTTTTGGCAAGCCCACTTCCGCCCCCGGAATTTGGAAAAAACGAATTCTAGAGCTGTGTTAAAGATATTCTTACTTGGCACACCTAATTATATACCCAAACTGCACCATCGGACCAGTAAACATCGGAGATATGCCTATATCCATTTTGTACTGAAATGCCAAGGTGGCATTGGCAGATAAGTAAGAATAAGAGATACAAAATGCATGTAAAAGTTAATTTTGTTTTGAATTGATTGCGATTTCAAGGGTGTTCGAACATTTGTCTAGTGTCTACGCAAATTAAGATAGTTTAAAATTTTTGCCACGCCCACTTCCGCCCCTGCAATTTACATAAAAACCATTTACTAGAAAAGTTTTTAAGGAATCAAATTCTAATTTCGCACAAATAAAAAAGGGGGCCATTTTGAATTATCTGACCAAATTGAGTCGAAATTGGACAATAAATATCGAAGGCAAGTGGCTGGAAAGTGTGAGCGAGTTAGCATGCGTTCGCTGTCGCTGCATGTTAAAGGGGATTTTGAATTAAATTGATTCCGATCCCCGTGGGTATTCGACTTTATTTGATATAACTAGTTGGTACAAGGTATACTCAATGTCGGCAGGGACGACTTGCTTGCTTCATTTTAAAATTACGGTGCTGGAAATTAGACGGATGTTCACACCAAATTTGGCAGCCCTAGCACTCCAGACCTGGAGATTTGGAGTGAAGCATTAGTCGCCATTGTTAACTGGAGTATCCTATCAGGTTAAGCCACATGTGATGGTTTGCCCTTTCGTGGCTTTGATTCTGTCGAAGGTTATGCCTGATGTGAATTAAATTGGGGCACCGAACAGGAAAAACTATAATTCACTGTTGCGATTCGATTTCCTAAACGCTTGCCGTTCGTGTGTCTCTAGACCGCTGGTGAAGTCTTTTAGTCCGTAAAAAGGGCAAAAGGCATTAAGCATTAGCTACATTCCACCATCTGATGACCAAGAGAACACTAGACTGCCTTGTTAACGACCAAAGACGAATGGCCTTTGTCAGTGGTCAGTGGATCACCACAGTGGAGGGTACCCCGAAAAGCTCTCGCAACCACTTTCTTCTTCTTCCATTTTCGAAGTGTTTGGACTAGACGCAAGATATCATCATGAGAATAAGAGTAGGAAGTACAGATTCGAATTGGAGCTTTTCTGGTCTGAGCTTTCAGTCTGCCACCAACGGAGTGTCTGCTTTTACAGATTCTGAGCCGCAACACATTGTTTAGGTTAAACTGAATAACCTTGAATCAATTCAACACTTTACACCTAGACCTCGCTTTGCCTCAGGGATACGTTCCAAAAAAACACGACGCAAATTGAAACGACGCAAAATGAATTAAGATTTTTCATAGCAAGCCATATAAAAATCGAAGATAGGTTCTAATGTTGCGAAAATCTTACATTTTAAAACATTAAAAATTTACAAAGCAATCATTAAAAAAAGCAAAAAATATATAGGTATAATTTTATTTAAAAACATGTTATAGATTAAAAACACAAGAAGATAAAAACGAAACAATAAATTGAACTAATTAATAATGACCAAAAAATTAGAATTCATCACTGAAGGATGAGGCTTGAGTGTCTCTCGTCTGACTAGCTTTTTTATTTAGCGTAAAATACATTTCCTTGAAGCAATTGATATTCGCGGCTACCGCTGGAACCCCTTAAGACAATTTTCGTCAATCATTTTGAAAATTCGTTCGGTGGTTAAGTTTTATTCCTTGGATTTTTTTAGCGGTCACAGTCAGATGAAGAAAAATGAGCGATTTTCCATTCCAGTTGCAAAAGTTCATTGGTGAACTCTTGGTTGTGCGGGGTTAGCAATTTGTTTATGTCAGCCTCCTTCATACCTTAATACATATATATAATCAGAACCTACACGAAAAATTTATTGATCTCTTTTAAAAAGCACAAACGCGATACACTACATAAAAGGTGGGCCAATACAACAAACCAGGAGTTTCCCAGTTTTGATAGCACAGCGCAATTAGAACGAAAGGTGCTGGCACCTTTTGGAAAAAATAAGTATTAAAAAAAAAATTAACGACTCCTGGGCAACGCAACATCGAAGTCTAACGACGCACAATAAAAATTAGTGCTATTTGATCAGCGATGCAACTTCGAAAAATCGCAAACCGAAACGACGCAAAGCGAGGTCTAGGTTTATATTTGTTTAGGTAGGCCTCTTGACTTCTTCCTGTAACTAATTCAATTTGACCTGCTTCGCAGGAATGACAGCTTCTGTTTACTGTACTCTTGTAGCTATACAACAGAACATCTCCAAAGAGTTGCTTAAATTGTTGTCGTTTCCTGTCATTGTGAGTGTGTGTGTGTGTATGTCTGTCTATTGCATGTTCTTAAAAACTTTCAAGAAACCAGCTCTGAACCACCCAACCCGCACAACTATGTTTCCACACCTTAATCCCAAATAATTTTACGTTTTTGCGAGTGTGAAAAAAGTTGTTTTATCTGCTTTTCATTAATTCACCATCTTAAACATTACATAAAAATTTGCTTCTTTTTTTAAAAATACTATTATACAAAATTAGAGTGATAACTACAATTATTTATATTTTTCACCTTTTATATATTGCAGCCGGCGATCCGAACTCGTGGCGTTTGGGACGGATCGATGAGACTGATCATGAAACGGCCGTGTAAAGGGTGGTAATCGTGAATCAATTTGATCCCCGCCACAGAATGGAAAATTGTTTAGACTTGCGTTATTGAGTATTATTAGATGTATATTTAGGCAATACAAAAAAAAAAAGGGACTGAAAAACCTGCAAAGCGTCGATATATACTATAGCTAAGAAATCAAATGTTTTTTTTTTTCTTTTATATTTCCCAATTTATTACATTGCATATATAAGTATATATTCATATGTCTATTCGAAATCTTTATATTTTTCATCTGCATATTGGCAAAGAGCAAGAGCTGATCTCCTCACACATGTATATACATAAATATATACATATATATATGTATATATATGAGATATATATATATATATATGCTACATATTTACATAAATACGAGATTGAGATTGATTAAAGCTCAGTTTAGCCGAATTCCGTATGTACATATATCTATTTTGAGTTTCGTTAAAGAGAATAAATTGAATTGGATAACAACTTGAAATTTGAAATAAAATTAGATATTAAGGTTGTTTTCCCCTAAACTTCTAAAAAAAAGAAAAACACTTACTACAAGATACCCCCAAAAAATATATATGTATAGTCTCTACTTGCAAAATTGTAATGTGCTGTAGAATAAATGAACAGAAACGGAAATACAAAACAAGAATAATTAAGGAAATAAGTATTTTTTTATTAAAACTTACATACAAATGGTTGAGTGTACAATATATTCATGCGATATCCGCATATATGTCCATATATAATAGGTAATGAGAATTAAGTATTGTGGTTAATCTCCAATTGAAATGGGGTTTAAAATCAAATTTTTACATACATAAATGACCAAATTTATAATGTTGTTTCATGGTTAATTTTTGATTTAATGTATATGTATGTTGTTTTATTATTCCACACTTCGTGTTCTTTTGCTTTCGATTAAGAAAGCCCATAAGTAGGCTAGAGATGTAAGCATGTGTTTTGTTTTAGTATACATACATACATATATATTCAAAGAGTTTAATATTGCATAGTTTGTTTATAGCCCCCCGCCATCCTCGTTAGCACTAAAGAATAAAAAAAGAACCACCCACCATCCATAACATTGAAAAGTTTTTATTGATTCAAATATCGTGAACAATGAACGAACACCAGGGATGAAAACCTACAAAACAGAATGTGCAAGTAAGAAATGATGAACAATTGTTATTAAATCGTTGTCTTAACTGGACAAACGAGTAAAACTGAAATTATTGAATGGAAATAATAAAATAATACTAAAATCATAAGCAAAAAAAAATATGACGATAAACAACTGAAATGCCCTTTGGCCCTGAACTTCAAAGAGGTTTCAAATATGGTATCATAAATGGGCTTTGATGATCTTATCTCTCACATAAAAAAACTCAAATCAAATCTCAGATGTCGATTGCACTGATTTCCCTCTTTTGTTTTCAATGTATTTGTAATTCTATCGATCCCAACGTGAACCATAAATTAATCTAAATTTCGCAGTTAAAATTTCAGAAGTAAGATGAAAATTTGAAATATTAATAAACAATATAAAAAAAAAACTGTGTAAAACCATAGATAACTAACAAGACAGTTCAAGTTAAATGTATTTCGTACCTTTGAATAACATTTAAAATAAAATATAGTGACTAAAATGAAAAAAAAATGAAAATATAAATTAAATGGCATTTCAACTTTGAGGATTTTACAGCTACATCACCCAGATCGTGGCAAAGGATAAAGAGGATAAGAAGAAAAGAGATAATGGAGAGCAATGTTACTTTCCTAAACAGTCTGAATCTGTTTTCCAGATCAGATCGGATTGTGGAAAATATTAGGTGAAAATCTTTTCTTTTAACATAAAAGTCAAGCATGTCTTTTTTTTTTTTTAACAAAAATTACTCTTATTCTGAGTAAGTATATTTTAGAGTATAAACAACAAAAAAAAAAAGCAAACAAGAATACCCTGTACCAACTAGTGATATTAAATAAAGTCAAACAGCCTCGAAATCGGCATCAATTTGATATAAAGATGAATTAACATGACTGAACTTTGACCATCCAATTATTGATTTGGCATTTTAGTACAAAACTTACTTATTTACGTTTATCTCCAATGTTTACTCGTCAACTACTGCATTTTGACTCTAATATTTGGAGTGACAAACATTTAAAACAAACTTAATCTAAGTACACCCTAAACGGATCTATGAACTAAACTTGGTAGCTCTATCTAATGTAGTCACCGAGATATCGGTGTGCATACAGATAGCCGGACATGTCTCAATCAACTCGGTCACTGATACTGATCAAGAATATGCATATATACTTTTTGGGAAATGTTGGAAATGTTTCCTTCTGCCTATTACATTTGCTACTGATATACTCTTCTACCATAATAGTACAAGATATAAAAAGGATTAAGGATATTCAAAATTCCCCAAGTATACATAGTATTGACTTGGTCGGACCAACTTGCCAAAAAACTGAAAAATTTCGAAAACTTATTTAAGCATTTCAGTATACATTATTTATTAGTCGATTTAAGTAAATAGCCTGATTATTTTTCAACAGTTTTTCAATTTTTGTGACCATAGACGAATTTAATTTTCGACAAATTTCCACAGGAATATTCTACATGGCTTCCTTTATCTTTTTTTATAACAAGCAAACAGTTTGTGCTAATTCTTTTTTAGGATCTCTCTAGAGTTCCTCCATTGGATTGAGATCTGGGGATTGACAATGATATTGAAAAATATAAATCGTAACCTTAATGTACGTGTACAATGTTTAAGATCGTTGTCCTGCTGAAATTTTCACATTAGCGGCATATTATCCTCGGCATAGGGTAGCATGACTGGATCCAATATTTCTTTATACACGATTATCCCATCAATGCAATGACTCGGACTGGTGGTGCAAGACATGAAATACAACTGCAAGCCATTGGGTTGCCATCTCCGTGCTTAACAGTTGTTTCTGTGCGCGGAAATGTGTTGATAATGAAGGTAAATTATTTAAGTTCTCCATTTGTGACGAAATTTGCTTACTGCTCCATTGGTCTGGTTATACGTTTTCCCCTCGTTCTTCCTCACTGCAGTGAATTTTACGAAAGTTTTACTAATCAGCCAGTTTAAGTCGTCTCTGCTGACTTTGGGTACACCTTGGATCAGGTTAAAAAGATACTTTATAAAGTCAATTGCAACATAAAATATTTCAAATATCTGTTATATTTCTTTTTAAACATCGAGAATATTTTTAAAGTATTTAATATTCATTAATATTACACCGTACTGGTCCAGCCCATTGATACCTCTTGAACTAAGCAATAATCTCTTTCTGTATATTGACTATCTTTAAATTTTTCGCTTGGTATTGTACTTGACTTAAAATATGTTACAGTGCGGTCACATTCGTCAATTATTTCCTTCAAAAAATTCACTGCAATCATTTCTTTTGTCATTTAGTTAGTGGTATGCGCTACGCATCGAAATTTGCTGATTTCTCATAGTTTTATTATGTCAGTCACTATGGAATGAACTTTTCCATTTAAATTTAAATTCTTTTATTTCAGCAGAGTGTCGATACAATCCTCGATAGAAATTTAATGTAGCAGGATATTCAAGTTTTTTAACAAAAGTTTAATGCTACCTGAAAGTCTGCGCCAATGATTGATTATTACTGAATCAGTTTTAGACAGGATATTAGGACAACTTTTCGGGTCACATCCTTAAAGGGGGTTATTTCCTTTTGCCCGTTTATTGTTTTGTTCTAGATGTTTGTCAGACATGCTGGCCAGTCAGAGAATGCTCCTCTCTTCTTTTTTTTTTTTGGCATAAAGTACATTTTAAACGCTTGATCAAAATACAATTTTGTTTTTTTTTTTCTTTTGAACATATCACGCTTTTTCCGCTATCCGCTCAAAATTAAAAAAGTTAGCCCGTTTGCAAACTTTTATGCTTTACTTTTTACATTTTTTGAAGCTTTATAGTAAACAGCATGTATGAAATAATTAAAGGACATATACACAATATTTTTTTTAAGCATCGTTTCAAATCTTCAGACTTAACTGCGCATTTTTAAATGGGAACCTTTTTTTACCCTGTACCCATAGGGTAAAAGGGTATATTAAAGTCGCGAAAATGTATGTATCAGGCAGAAATATACATTTCCAACCCCATAAAGTATATATATAATTTGGATCAGCATCAGTAGCCGAGTCTGAGTCCATGTCCGTCTGTCTGTCCGTATGAACATCAAGATCTTGGAAACTATAACGGCTAGAGCTACCAAATTTGGTTTGTAGATCCGTCTAGTCAGGGGCGGATCCAGAGGCAAATTTTGGGGGAAGAACTCAATATTAAAAAAATGAAAAAAAATGTCAAAATTTTTAGTTAATTCAATTTATTTAATCAATTTTATACGATGTTTGACCATTTTAGAAAATTTTTCTAAAACTTCTTTCGATGTCACCTCGATGTCGTAGTTTACATGGAGAAGAGCCAGCTCATTCAGTCTCTCTTGCAGCATCGTAGTCCTCAACCAAGTTTTGATACGGCGCAAAGAGGAAAAGACCTTTCAGCACTTGCGTTGGTTGCTGGCAATGTAAACAAAATATGAAACAGTGTGTAGATAATCGGAAAGATGTCCTTGTCACACTTTTGTAGTATTTCGAATGTAGGTGCCAACTCAATTCACCAATAAGCTAGTTGTCAAAATGTCATTTTTGAAAATCAAAAATGTTGAATCATTTCATAAATCTTAAACTATAATTACTCAAATAATTTAATAAACTTTTCAGAATGATATATGTATGATGTAGAACGAAGGGAATTCGAAAAAATGTGTATAAATTGGAATAGTATTGTTACCGCCAATGTTTGAATTTAATAGAAACTGCAATTACCTGCCTTGCCTAACACCTGGAGACGCGTTGAAAAAGAGGAAGGAAAAATACAAAGTTTTTTAAGCTTGCGCATTTCATTAATAATAATAAACCAACCATTTGTTAAAATGGTTAAAATAAAATAAAGTGATTTGCTATAGAAAATTGTCGAACCTGTAACTCTCTTTCAACAAGTATTGTGCAGTGAATATGATTGAAATTTCTTAAGAACTTTCCAATTTGTCATGCATCAAAATTAAGATATATATTTTGCGAATAAATTAAATTTCATAAAACTTTAAACTTTACACCGAGTTCGAGAGTATCATCAATTCTCACAACTTTCTGTGTGATTTAAATAAATTTTGTAATATGAATTCGAAGAAGATAATATTGTTTTATAGAATATAATCAAGTCTTAAAGGTGAAGTTGATTTTATTCTAATACAATTATATGAATTTAAAAAAATTTTTTTTAATAGGGGTATGTGACATTACAAAATTGCAGAACGTGAATGAATCGAAATTTTTTTTTACATGGAATTTCATAAATAGGGTACATTTCATGTAATTTATTCAATGTCAATGAAACTTGCGAACGTTCCATAGAGTTTCAAACAATTCAAGTTAAATTATAACATATTTTCGAAAGTTTGTCAAATTTAGTGCAAAAATGAACTAAAGACAAATGAAGTTTACAAAAATCTAGTACGGTTTGTCGTATAAAAATTTCTCAATTGCAAAACTTAAGTTCCACGTAAATGTTAAAGAACTTATTTACATTTGTTGATAATTTATGCCTTTTCTCATCTTTGTTCCTCGAAATTTTATAAAGAGTTGAGAAGTTCCGCTAGTGAAAAACACACTTAATGTTTTCAAAACTTGACCATTTTCCGAGATCAAATATTCTCATTTGAAGCCCAATGAATTGTTTGGAATGTCTAAAAATAATACAAATGAACTCATAATATTCTGAAAAAGAGCAGAATACTTTTTAGGCTTAAACAAATGAAGATCACTTGTCTGATTTTTTTCCTTAGAAAACTTTTGGGGGGGGAACTCTCCCCCAGTTCCCCCCCCCCCCCTCCACCCTGGATCCACCACTGCGTCTAGTGTAGACACAGATCAAGTTTGTTTCAAATTTTTTCCACGCCCACATTTGCCGCCTTAATTAAAATGAAGCAAGCAAGTCGTCCCTGCCGACATTGAGTATACCCTGTACCAACTAGTTATATTAAATGAAATAGAATATCCTCGAAATCGCCATTAATTTCATGCAAAATTCTCTTTAACATGCAGCAACAGCGAACGCATGCTGTCTCGCTCACTCTTGCCAGCCAATGTCGCCTTGGTAATTCAGTGCAAAACTCATATAGGTATATCTCCGATATTTATTGTCCGATTTCGATAAAACTTGGTCAGCTAGTCCAGTTTGGGCATATAATTAGGTGTGCTAAATATGAATACGATATTATTTATACAGCCCTAGTTATTAGTTTTTTCTCAATTAAGGGGGCAAAAGTGGGCGTGGCAAAAATTTGAAACAAACTTGATCTGCCTATACACTAGATGGATCTATAAACCAAATTTGGTAGCTCTAGCTCTTATAGTCTCCAAGATCTCGATGTTCATCCGGACAGACGGACAGACGGACAGACAGACGGACATGTCTCAAACGACTCGGCTAGTGATGCTGATCAAGAATATATATACTTTATGGGGTCAGAAATGTATATTTCTGCCTGTTACATACATTTTGGCGACTTTAATATACCCTTTTACCCTATGGGTACAGGGTATAAAAAAACGAATAACTAAAGCTGTATTAAAGATATCGTGTTCTATCTTAGCATACTTTATAATATAGCGAAACTGCACCAGCTAACTAAATTTTGTTCAAATCGGACAATAAACGTCGGAGATATACCTGTATGCGTTTTGTACTGAAACGCTAAGGGAGTCATTGGCTGGCAAGAGTGAGCGAGATAGGATGCGTACGCTGTTGACGCATGTAAGAGGGGAGTTTGTACTTTATTGATGGCGATCTAAAGGATATTCGACTTTATTTAATATAACTAGTTGGTACAGGGTATACTCAATGTCGACAGGGACGACTTGCTTGCTTCATTTATATTTGAGTGTAAACACACAAAATAGTATAAATATACCACCATTAAGTTTTTTTGATTTTGAGCTTATCTTTTGTTTATATCAAGGCTTGAAAACAAGGGTCACATGAATCCATTGATCTATTAAATACATTCGTTAAATTATTGACACGGAAATGCTTCTTTTTAAAAGTGTCAGTTGTACAATTGCATTTCATTAAATTTTTCGTACCATATAGATAAATACTCTTTATTTTCCTAGTGATTTCAGCTGTAATTTCATTTGTTATATTATGTCGTCTCAATTGGCCAATAATCCAATCAATAAGTGCTTTTCATTTCTATTTTTTTTAATCCTCACTCCAAGAAACGTAGTTTGACTAACCTTAAAATTGGATTAAAATGCAAAATATCAAGAGAATGTATAATTACTTACTGGCACAAATTGGCAGAAATTATTCGTTTTCTCGACCATACACGAAGGCTTTTCTTAGGTTTTTTATAAAATAAGACCTAACAAAGACAGTTCACAACTACAACATTAGTATCATATTTTGAAAAGTTTTAATAACATTATATTTTGCATACCTTGACCTTTATTTTTGATTTTGTCTGCAAAGATTTGGACACAAGATGTGGCTGCAGAAAAAGCTCAAAGTTGAGTAAAAATTTTGATCAGTTTCGACAAAACGAACAGCCTATCAAACATGTGACTTTGTAGGGCTGTCAAAAATGCAATGTTGCACCCAAAATTGTGTTATTTTTATACTCTGTACCCATACAAACATGTCTCAAACGACTCGGCTAGTGATGCTGATCAAGAATATATATACTTTATGGGGTCGCAAATGTTTATTTCTGCCTGTCACATACATTTTGGCGACTTTCATATACCCTTTTACCCTTTGGGTACAGGGTATAAAAATAGGGAAATCTGGCCAGTGCACTATGGGGTATTTTCCCATTTTTTCGGGTATTTAGTCTTTTTTCAAAGTTTTAAAATTGTTTTTTTTTTTGTGTTAACATCTTAATAAAACTTCAAAATATAAGTTTCTATACGAAGAATGTTAAATAACAGACCACCGTTAAGCATAACATCTGTTAAAGTTAGCTGTTGTTCTCGAAAATTACGTGCCTTCAGATTGCAATTTCTGATAGCCATTTTTCAGAATGTCAGCATTTAAAGCTCAAACACAGTTTTTGTAAAATTTAAAAAGGATATAAATTTCAAGAGTTTGTATTTTGAGTTTCTTGCACTTACATTATGTGTTTTTGCGTGCTCTGTTAATATTTTGTGAAATTAGCAAGCCCTCTCAAAAGTCAAATCTTGGAAAGAAATCTCAACTTTGCGTAAGCATATAAAACAGCCATAAGGGCCCATAAGTGTACGTCCAACTGTATGTCGTAGGTCCATTAATTATAATTTTAGGACAGTTTATCTCAATGTGCACTTTTCCGCACAATCGGCGCAAATCAATTTTTTGCAGGTGCCTGCAAGTGCTGAGTTGCATGATGTATGGCTCAAGGAGAAAGGCAACTTTAACCAAAAAAAGGGAATTCTTAATGTTTTTAAGGGGAAACTAGATAAAACTTTTATTGACAAGCAAATTCGAGAGTATAAACATATTTTCATTCCGAAAAAAGTAGTAAGCCTTCTATTGTGTGAAATTAACGGCTCAGTTGAAACCGTTGAACAACTCGAAGAAGATTTTTGCTTGAAAATGAAGAATATTAACTTAAATTATGTTTATGCTATTAATTTCGATCAAAAATATTGTTTTAAAATAATAATTAATAAAATTATTTAAAAAAAATTAAAATTAATAAAAATTAAAAAAAAACAATTTTTGGTGGGCGGCGACACGCCTTCTTTTCCACAAATAATTCTGGGGGCCTACATAACAATAATAAAAAAAACCGCATCAAAATATCTGGCTTAGTTTTCAAGTTATTAATTTATACCCGATAATTTTCAATTTACCCCATAGTGCAGTGCTATGCAATTAAAAGCGTGAAACAAATTGAAACGGAAAGCAAAAGCTGAGCTATCCTAAAAATATGCAACACAAGATTATGAAAATGAAAGAAAAGAAAGACGCAATAACTTATAGAAGAATCGTTCCAATTTTTTTTGGTTTGACAATTAACTTCATATAGCCATGTCCGTCTGTCCATCTGTCTGTCTGTCTCTCTGTCTCTCTGTCTGTCTGTCCGTCTGTCTGTATCAACACGGTCTCCTCCGAGACCCTAAAGGGGTTAGGGGTAGTCAGAGACGTAAAAAATTGACCATTTTGAAAAAATTCCTTTTTGTAGTAAAAATTCTTTATTTAAAAAAGTAGTAATGCTGCATTAATATTTGATGTTTAAACTTAATTTCACATATTTTTAAAAAAAAAAAAAATATTCAAAATTTTCAAAGTTATGGCTGTTTGTTTAGACCTCTTCTCACAAAAAGGACTTTGCGGTGGCCACGATAGGTCCTTAAGGATTCATCCAAAATCCATCGGACAAAAAGAAGTAGTTTGAGAATTGAAGAATCCCGGGAATTTCAACAGAATCGGTGGACTATATGCTAGAGCTCCTATAGGAACAATCGAAATACTTTTTTTTTACATTTGACTTGCTTTACATGCTTTTCAATGATTTTGTTTCATTACAAATTATTTTTAATAGACAGGTTGCAAGGGTATACGAACTTCGGCGTGGAGGAATCTAGCCCATCCTTCTGTCCTTCTAAGTTTAGTAGTAAGTAAGTATAGTATGAGTTGACATAGAATCGAATTTAGTCGAAATTTAGTTTTCGCGAGTGTCACATACATCCAAACCCATTTAGCAAGTTTCATCAGAATCGGTTGACTGTATGATATAAACTAGAGCATACAGACAGATGGACGGACCGACGAACGATCAAAAAAATATATATGTATGTATGTATATGTATACTTTAGATACTCGGAGATATTTTCTTCTATGCTTAGCAAATTTCTGACCATAATGAATATACTCTTTCTTCATGGATATAAATTGCGAAGCGAACATTTTATTGTTTTTAAGTTAAGTTTTTAAGTTAGAAAACTCACAAATATACAATGAGTCGTTCCGAAGTTAAACGATCTGGAATGAGAGCAGACAGAATCGAAAACAAAAAAAGCTTATATAATTTCTTTCTGATCAAGTAAAAAACTTTTTCGAAAATTTAATTAAATGTAATTTAAACAGTTTAAAAAAAAAACAGATCTTTATGGTAAAGGGCTGAATAAGCAGCCAAGGGACATTAACTTGGCACATTGAATCTTCCTATAAATGTATGTGTGTTGGTAGACTGTGCTAGTCTATACTTACATATGTACGTATACATATACGTATGTATGCTTATGGATTCACCGACTCAGTGACTAGGTCAACTGTGTAAAAGAAGGCATTGAAGCGTATTTACATTCATTTGACCCAATCCCGGAACACACCCCCTCGTTAACATACTTTTGGCCAAAACCCTTAATTGCTCATCAATTTTCTGAGGCAGCAGCAAAGGCAAAGGCGCTAACCAGTCAACACCAGCAAAAACTGGAGGGTTGTTTTGTTCATTCAGCGTTCATTAGCTTTGGTTTTACACAATTTAATCAATATTGGGGATAAACAACATGACACAAATTATTGTAATTGAAATTGCTTAACCGAGGTAACCATGTAAAAATTTAAAAGTTTTATTTGCTAACAAATAATTTGAAATTCCTGTGACCAAAGCAGACAGCTTTAAAATTGTATGCTGCGAGAAAAAAAATAGTATCTGGTTAAGATCGGAAGACTGTGTGGACTTCTCCATTGAATCTACTCTGAAAACCTTCTAAGAACGAGCTTTTGTCAATTTGTTGGTATTTTGCGGTCCTTGTCTTGTGGGACGATTACAACGTATAGATGCTTCGATAGAAAATACAGGCCCCATATCAAAATAGAAACTATTGCCCATGCCAAAACACTGCATACTCCGTGTTAGAACGTCTTGGTATGGCATGGTATTGTGGATGGCATTTTATATATTTCGAATTAACTTAACTTTGATTTATTCAACCACAGAATGTTGTGCCGCTTATTTTTTGGCTAAATACTGTGAAATTTTATAAGTAGATAACTTTCTTATAAACTGTCAATCGTTGGAGGTGGGAGACCTGTTCGTGGGATTTGAGCAGTTAAACTATTATCCTTTTACACTCTTCTGGCAGATGCGAAGAACAGGCGTTTAAGTTATATATACATATATATACATATATGCATATAATACACCTTTTTCAATATCAGCCACGGGTTGCTATTTCATTTCAATTTTTATGGCATTATTACTATTTGGAAGCTTCAAAGAGAAAACTACTTCCTTCAATTTGTTTTATAAATATTTAACCCATTTTGGGCCAAGCTAAAAATTTTTTTCATTTTAAGGTTCAAAGTGACTTTTCTATGGTAATTTACATACAAGAAGTCCAAATCCGTGGGCAAAAATATTCTAAAAATTTTAGTTTGGCCAGGATCAAACCATTTACTGGACCTCCTATAAATTTTTTTTGACTAGTTGTTAAAAGTATGAAATAAAAGGCGTTTATTAGTTAGTCAAGGCATATATGTTTGATTATTCTTATGGTAAGATGCAAAACAATTGTTAAGATACAAATGTACTTGACACTTTTCACACATTCGCATAGTAGGTTTGTGACAAAACTTGTACCGACGCACAGTGGGGCCATCGCTCATTTCGCTTGTCAAAAATCATATCTTCTAAAGTAGTGAAGCGATTTTCAAAATTTAAAAAGTATTTGATAGCTAACTCCTTAAGCTTAAAATAACTGTTTGTTGTTGCCACCTTGAAAAATATTTCTAGCCATATTTTACCCATAAAATTCACTTAAAAAACGGTTTTTTGATCACAAGTGAACTTTATTATTTTAATTTTAATGACTAAATCAGATTTCAAAGTAATTTGCTTTAATTTTTTATTGAAATCGCAAAAAAAAATACACCCTCGCAAGGGTACATTAATTTTGGTCTCCTCCGAGACCTTTTATGCTACAGAGCTGAAATTTTGCACATAGGCTTCTTTTTGCTGAAGGATTTGTATGTCTTGAAATCATCCTGATTGGATAACTATGTCATAAAGCTCCCATAGGAACGATAGGTCGAGAATAAAATTTAGCTTTCATAACTTTGTTTTTTGTCAATAGAATATTACGAAATTTGAATTCAATTAGTTTAATATACTTTCTAACATATATACTAAGTTTGATCAGAATCGGTTGACTATATCTTATAGCTCCCATAGGAATGATAGGTCGAAAATAAAGTTAAGCTTCCACAACTTTGTTGTTTTTCAATCGAATACTACGAAATTTGTACTCTATTAGTTTAATATACTTTCTAACATATTCACCCAGTTTTATCAGAATCGGTTGACTACATCATATAGCTCCCATAGGAACGATCGGTCAAAAATATAGTTTTGTCCCGAAATTTTCTATTTGGAAGTTTAGTACATATAGAAATGTCTGTGCTAAGTTTCAGCCAAATCGGTTGACTATATGCTATAGCTCCCATAGAACCAATCGGATCAAACATTTTTTTTGGTCAAATTAAATTTTTTTCTTAAGCCATTAACATCTAATGTAGGTTTGACTTATTTTATATGCTCTCCAATGATTTTGGTTCATTATAAATATGTAAATATCAAATAATACTTTGCCAAATTTGCATGCGCTCTTCTCCTTTCTTGAACCGAGGTTGCATTAGTTTTTTGGCTTTTTGACAAATTTGCGCAAAAAAGCGCAAGACTGCACTATATAGGTCTGATAGGTGAAAGTTCCCTCTATCACATGTATGTATATGATTATATCGTGAATCTCAGTGAATTTCTGTTGATTCTACCCCACCAAAGTTGAAAATATGCGAAAATTTGGTGTGTTTTTGAAACATCTTCAATTTGCTAAGAATTTCAAATTTCATTATTTTTATACCCTGTACCCATGGGATAAAAGGGTATATTAAAGTCGCTAAAATGTATGTAACAGGCAGAAGGAAGCGTTTCCGACCCCATAAAGTATATATATTCTTGATCAGCATCAACAGCCGAGTCGATTGAGACATGTCCGTCTGTCCGTCTGTCCGTCCGTCTGTCCGTATGAGCCACGCGATCTCAGAGACTATAAGAGCTAGAGCTACCAAATTTGGTGTGAGCATCCGTCTAATGTCAAAGCTGATCAAGTTTGTTTCAAATTTTAGCCACGCTCACTTCCGCCCCCGCAATTTAAAAAAAACGATAACTAGGGCTGGTAAGCTTGGTAAGCCTAATTATATACCCAAACTGGACCAACTGACCAATTTTTGTCGAAATCGGACAATAAACATCGGAGATATGCCTATATCCGTTTTGTACTGAAATGCCAAGGCGGCATTGGCAGATAAGAAAGAGCGAGATAGCATGTGCTCGCTGCTGCTGCATGTAAAAGGGAACTTTGTTTTGAATTGATTGCGATTTTGAGGTTGTTCGATCATTTGTCTAGTGACTACGCAGCTCAAGAGAGTTTAAAATTTTTTCCACGCCCACTTCCACTTCGCGAAATGGGGCCAACCTTAGTTACCAATTTATCAGTCGTTAATTATTATAAATTATCATTAATTGACAACAAAAAAATTAACATATAAAATCAAGCAAGTAAGTCGTCCCTGGCGAGTTGGATATACTAAGCAGAGATATTTCAAGAACTCATACTTCGCCAAAATCGCCATGAATTCAAAATCAAAATGTTCTAATGTCGGTTAATCCTATCGGCCGGATAATTGAAGTTATCATTTCAGTATGAACCGTTAATATTTATGCATGTACAATTTGGCTATATTATTGCCAAATTAGAAAAATATGCGAAAATCTATGTTACAGCATCAATACTCTTTGTAAGGATATAAGATTTTAAACAGAAAACTGAAAGTTTTGTTTTTGAACTTTTGATTTGACCATAAATAGAGAATTTAAAAATTTAAGCATTGCTAAGTTGTCCAAATTTGATTCCGCAATAATGGGACGCTCTTGTGAATTGTTTACATGACCTGTTTAATGAGTCACGGCTATGGCTTTGTCCAATCCCATGGGCGAACTCAATTCAATAAACGCTTGCCAAACACGGAAAAGCAATGGGCAAATACAAATTATGAAGGGAACCAAAGGAGAAAAAGGGGGGAGTGGTGGGTTAGATAGGTGGCTCTGACTTCTACTTAAGTCCAAGAACGTGAATTGTTTGTGGGATGCTTGAATGCAACATACACATACATTTAAATCAACCTCTAAGTGACCGGAAGTCACAGTTAGATAAGAACGGAAGTTGAAGACGCCTGCGCCTGCTAGTTGCTGCTACCGATGTTGTTTTTATTATTTTCGAAAGTTCCAATAAAACGGGACTATTTGTTAGAAAAGTAAGTAAATTTTTTAAATGTCGAAAAAGCTCCATAAATATAAAACAAAATGTTTTACCAATTGGATAATTTACTTTTTCTAAATGATGTCTTTTTACCTCGGTCATGTTATTTATAAACAGTGCTTTAACCAACCACTGCACAGTGAGCAAAGCAGTTGAATTATTGGCATGAAACCAATAAATTTAGCTACGAACCTTAAATAACCAGATTAGATAGTAAGATCAAGAATAAAACTTAGCAAAAATGTTAGACTAAACTGATAATGTCCTCGCTTACAGCACACACATATAAGCCCACACTGCGGATGCGTAATATTATTTGCGGATGCGTAACATCAATTGCAAAAAATCCATTTTGCTAGTACATACGAACTTCGGGACAGCTTTCCTTCTGTTTTTATTTGTTAATGCAATTTTTTTGGTAAACAATTTATGTATTTAGTAATGTTTGAGTAAGTGTTCACAATTATTATATTAAAATTTAATAATCATTATCTACATATCTCTTCTTCTCACATCGAAATTCGAAAGAAAAGGAACCAGAAATGTCATGACAATAATATGCCAAATCAACTCACATCCAAATTTCATCCTAATAGATTAAAAACAAATGCCTGATCAAGAATATATCGGACAAGTTTGTTTAATATAAAGACTTTTGTTTTGTTTCCTATAAAGACTTTTTTAGTTAAACTTTCTTTTCGCATACATTTCAACAGAGCCTCATAAATAAAATCGTAAAAAAAAGTGGAAGTGGGAAATTGAAAAATTTAAACAACCGAACAAAGTATGAAAAACATGTTGGTATAATTATCTGACGTCCTGTGCATGTAATGAATATTTGTTTTCTCTGTATTGAACGAACAAACGATCCAGTATATTATTAACAATTTACTTACTTTTGTCTAAGCGTAACGCTTTAGTGCAGAAGTTAGCTTTGTATCCCTGTTTTGCGTTTCAAAAGTGTCCACTGTAAAATAATTTTTAATTTGTTTTTGCCAAAAACTTGGAATTCCTGCCCAGTGTGGACTGGTTCAACCCTCTTGCAGCGCCCCTCTGTAAATATATATAAAAGCAAGGGAAACCGAAGTGAAACGAAGCGAACCGAACCGAAGCTAAACAAATTCGGGAGGGCATATTCTACCTGTTCGTAGGCTGTGGCAACTGCTTTACTGTTAGTCTAGCTCAAGTTCTCTAACCTTGTTGACGTACGAAGTGTAAAGTGGAAATCATTTTTATTGTTACAACATTGTTTCGATCGAGATTAGAAACACTTTTTTTTTGTTTGAAGTTTGTTTATTTGTGCCATCGTAGTTCTTAGCTAGAGATGAGAGATTATCCATCAATGCCGAATGTTTTTCGTGTGGCGTCCTCGCAAAGCATCAACAATATGGGCAACGGCAGTAAAGACAATCCCTTTAACAATAGCATGGTTAGGTCCATAACCAGCTTCAGCAAGAAGCAGCGTGAAATGCACGAATTGGGAATGCCAAAGCTCAGCAGCATGGCCCCCCTCACTGACCCAATTCATACTTCACAGCTGCAGCAACAACAACAGCAAAATCAACATACAGGAGTTATCAGTACAGTTTCTGGAAGTATTCCAGCCACCGGCTTTTCCTCTTCGATGGCAGGCAGTGTTAATGATCTACGGCTGAATAATCTTCAGTATCACAACAACAAAGGCAATAAATGCAATAGCATAGCAAATGACAGTGCCACTCGGCAGCAGCAACATAAACCACGGAATGATGCAACTCGTGAACAGAGTGGAGTTCGCGCTGTGGTTAGTTCATCCGATGTCCATAGCGGTTGGAGTGGGCTGGCATATAGTAGCAGAGGATACCTGTGGCTTCTCACACCTGTCGCAGCTAGGTAAATAATAATTTTTGATATTTCGTGAATAAACTTTGCCCTAAAACAAAATTAACTTAAATGAAGCAAGCAAGTCGTCCCTGCCGACATTGAGTATACCCTGCACCAACTACTTAGTTATGTTAAATCAAGATCGGCATCAACTTAATTCATGCAGCAGCAGCTACCGCATGCTATCTCGCTCACTCTTGCCAGCCAATGTCGCCTTGGCAATTCAGTTCAAAATGCACATTCGTATATCTTTAATATTCATTGTACGATTTTAACTAAATTTGGTCAGATAAATCATTTTGGCCATATTGTTGGGTGTGCCAATAAGAATGTGATTCCTTTAAATCTTCTCTAGTAAATTGTTTTTTCTAAATTGCGAAGGGGGCGTGGCAAAAATTTTAAACTGTCTTAATTTGCCTAGTGCCTACGCAATGTTTGAACACCCTTGAAATTGCCATCAATTAACATGCAGCAACAGCTAACGCATGCTATCTTGCTCTTTCTTATCTGCCAGTGTCGCCTTGACAATTTAGTACAAAATGCAAATGGCTGTATCTCCGATGTTTATTGTCCGATTTGAACGAAATTTGGTCAGTTTGCGCAGTTTAACTATATAATTAGGTCTACCAATAAGAATACGGTATCTTAAATACAGCTCTAGTATATTCATTTTTAAAATTATTTTTTCATTTACGGGGGCGGAAGTGGGCGTGGCAAAAATTTGAAAAAAACTTGGGCGTGGCAAAAATTTGAAAAAAACTTGATCTGCCTGGGCATAAGACGGATGTTCAGCTCTAGCTCTTATAGTCTCCGAGATCTAGATGTTCATACGGACAGTCTCAATCGACTCGGCTGTTGATGCTGATCAAGAATATATATACTTTATGGGGTCGGAAACGCTTCCTTCTGTCTGTTACATACATTTTAGCGACATTAATATACCCTTTTACCCTATGGGTACAGGGTATAATGAAGCAAGCAAGTCGTCCCTGCCGACATTGAGTATACCCTGTACCTACTAGTTATATTAAATGAAATAGAATATCCTCAAAATCGCCATCAATTTCATGCAAAATTCTCTTTAACATGCAGCAACAGCGAACGCATAATGTCTCGCTCACTCTTGTCAGCGAATGTCGCCTTGGCAATTCAGTGCAAAACTCATATAGGTATATCTCCGATATTTATTGTCCGATTTCGACAAAATTTGGTCAGCTGGTCCAGTTTGGGTATATAATTAGGTGTGCCAAGTAAGAATATATCTTTAATACAGCTCTAGTAATACGTTTTCCCGATTTGCGGGGGCGGAAGTGGGCGTGGCAAAAATTTGAAACAAACTTGATCTGCCTGCACACTAGACGGATCTACATACCGAATTTGGTAGCTCTAGCTTTTATAGTCTCTGAGATCTAGGTGTTCACACAGACGGACGGACAGACGGACATGTCTCAATCGACTCGGCTAGTGATGCTGATCAAGAATATATATACTTTATGGGGTCAGAAATGTATATTTCTGCCTGTTACATACATTTTAGCGACTTTAATATACCCTTTTACCCTATGGGTACAGGGTATAAAAATACAAACAAAATATAATTATAGAAAAACAGTTACAGAAAACAGTGCCTAATTAAAAAATAATTTGTGTTCAGTTTGTTCAGTTTGAATCCACATGTAAGGTGTCTCTTTATTCTATTTGATACATAAATTTGTAAAAATGGGAATTGTTAAAAAAAAAAACAATATCCCCTCCAAAAGTCCGAGAGGGATCGGCATCTTTATCCGCTTTTTCAACTTGGCTTGTCATTAATTATCACAATTTTTTTTTATGTATATATATATTGAAAGGGTGTGTCTCTTATCCTTTATTTTGTTGTCTTTGAAGATTTCTCTGGCAAGCGCCATCTGTATGCATCCCCTTAAAACCAGCCTTACGAAAGATCTGACCACATACCGAGCATTTGTGCTCCCAATTGTGATGATTATTTTCACGCTGATGTTGGTAAAGATTGCGCCTACAGTTAAAACAGGGATAAAGAAGGGAAGAGGAAATTTTTGCCAATCAACAAAAAAAAAACGGAACATGATATATATGAAAATTCAAATTCACTTGCACAAAGTATATGTTAATCATCTACAATAATGTAAACCATATTTATTCTTCTACGAAGGGGACATGTCATTTAATAAAAATAACAAAAAAAAAAAAACAACATTAGGTGACTGTATCATTATATCTATCATAAGAACGATCCGCTTAAATAAAAAATTGTTTACTTTTCAAAGTTTCGTAACGAAAATTAAATTAAAGTTATACCATTAAAGTTCGGAATACTAATGATAAATATTAGATTTGATTGAATAGACAAAAGCGGAGACTGAGCAAACTATGCCAACTTCAGTACTGAACCGAAGTTAGCTAGAATACTTTTGAATTCATTAAAAATAACAAAATCGAAACGATTTCGAAGCTTTAACTGTTACAGTCTCTGCGACATATATGGACAGATAGATCTACACTATAGACGAAGGGTATAGTGTTATTCAGGAAGTCGTTAAGCAATTGCTAAGATAATTGGACAAATACATTTATATTCCAAATCAATCAGTCATTTGAAATAGATGATAACAGATAGATGTGTAGATAAAAAAGTTGTACGGCACAGTATATGGAACTTTTACCTAGAATAAATAAAGTTTTTTCCTTATAGAAACTTACCGTAAATGAAAAGATTGACTGCATCGTAGACTCGGACAGTAATACAGACGTACATTTACCTGGGAGTCGCTACTCTGATGCTCATCCTCCTGTTGATGTTCAAGTTCTAAGACTGAACTACTCGTTTGCATATCCTCATTATCCGTCATTAAATTCATTTTTAATATAATTTCTTCAAATTTCTTTGGTCCTGGTGTCTGTTTTGTGAGGCACCAATTCTCATCATTGTCATCATCATTACTGTCTTCCTGATCGCTTTTATTTTCATCAATTTCCCTATCGTCCATACCATTCAGATAAGCATTTTGGTCATTTTGTAGTTCTACTCTTTCGATTTCAATACGCTGGTTGACCAAACCGCCAACTTGTACAGCAAATTCGGCAGCTATTTTCGCCTCTGTGGTGGCAGCCGGCCGACGACCACGTCGCCTAGGTCGGGCATTATAGCTAAAGACGTGTTGAGCATTTGTGGGATTGTAGCGCGGCATAATGGAACGGTCATTCCGCTCCTCAACTAGCCGTCGCACAGTTATTGGCATCCGATCACTATTTAGCCAGGCTTCATTCTCACGGTGTTCACGAGTCTGATGGGCCAACTCCCGATAGCTACGATAACGGCGGCGACTACAGAAGTCATTGATTTCCAATTGTATGGGCTCGACAGGTCGCTCGTACACGGGCAAGCTAGGATGCAGCTTTCGGGCAGCTGGCCAAAATGTCATGACAATCAATTGAAAGTTATTTTAGTACATTCTATATATTATTTTACCTTCATAGCGCTCGTAGAAATCCTGACGGTCATGGTTATAGCGATTGGAGAACAGGCTGCGCATTTCATCAAGCTTCAAGGTATTTTATATGTTGTATCTCTGGTACAAACCTGGTACAGGGGTATAAATTCCAACAAAAAAAAATTATGACACAGACAAGTCAAACGATAATTGACACATAACTAAGATAGTACAGTACTGCTTTTGTTATGACTAGACAACACTGTTGCAGAAAGTTTAATTTTATTTAAACAACTCTAAAGGAACTGGTCACACCAATCACATTTACTCCATAAAAATATAGATCTGTATACTTACAATCAAATTCGCTCTGTTCAAAAAGTATGTTGTAAAAGCTATAAAAGGATAGGACTACTTCATCACTTGACATTTCAGTTTTATGGAACCTTTTGTGTAGAAAGCAAAATCTGATTTAGTAAGTTTTTTTCAAAGTTTTAGCGTTATACACGGAATACTGCTTGATACTTGCCTGATATCTACATACATTATATAGTTTTGGACAAAGCTTCGAAAACCTAAAAGCTGAATTTCTCTCTATGATTTATGAAATTCTTTTGCCTTTTTGGGTCCGTTTGGGTCCTTCACAGTGCACTTCAAATATCTTATTGCAGAATCAAAATCAGTGATTTATAAATTTCCCGCGAATTTGGACCCGATAATTGAATTTAGACAAAATTACATTTACAGGGATTTCAATAATTCATCCAATCGAATTTTAATCTAAAGGTTATCACATGAAGGATGTTATGACCAGTTTTTCCATTACAATCGACGAAAAGATAAATAAGAAAATATGCAAAACCAGAAACTAATCCAAAAGTGAAACAACTGCATATGGCTCGGAAGTAAAAACCGTGCTTCAAAAATGAGACTTTCAAAAATGAATTTTCTAGGTTTTTTTTACTAAATTAAAGAAGAGATTTTAAATGCCATTTTCTTAGACTTGAACAGATACAAGGAGTTTTTTCAATGCTTTTTTTAGAGCGATCATTTCCAACTATATTTTATAGTCAACCAGTTATGTACATACATATGTAGTTCGTTGTACTGTTCAAGAATGTACATACACACATATATTATATATACATACGAGTATTACATCATTATTTATTTTATTATATAGTTATAGTCCCTTTATGCGTTGCGAATTGCAGGGATGTAAAAAAATTATTTATTCTTAGTTGGCCATACTTCGATGAATACCGACAATAAACAAGGGAGATAATTTTACACAAACTCATAGAAATAACCGCTTTGTACTAAAATATGAGTATACATAGTTAAATAACTATTGAAGAGTTGATGGCAGATTAGAGAGAGCGAGACAGCATACTTATTACGGCATATTAAGAGAATTTTCCAGGAGCATGGGATTACGAAATGACTTTACATAGTACGAAGTCGGCTGAAAGACTTGGTTGCTTCATTATACTCTTTACCCAAATGAAACAGGCAAAAGGAAGCATTTCTGATCCCATTAAGCATATATATTCGTGATCAGTAAGACATGTCCTTCTGTCTGTTTGACCAGCAAGACCAAGAACTCGAAGACTACAAAAGTGTAAGATACCAATTATGGCATGAACATTCGTCCATTAAATGAATGAATCTTTCGGCTTGTTAGGAGAATTGTATATTCAATAAAGGCGATTTCGAGGCTGTTTCTTCTCTGCTTCATTTTTATTTTTTATTATCATTTATAACGGGATCAAAACGTTGTTGATCTCGCTCAACCAAAATATGACAAACTTCATGACGTTTATGCAAAATTGCATGCAGGAACTAATGCGGAACCAAAATTTGCTCATTCAAAAACTTATGGACAATAATAAATAATGTCAGCACTACATATAGGCCTCTGGAATGCAAACGGCATTTCCAAGCACAAATAGGAACTATCACTGTTTCTGGACTTAAAAGATATTGCTATCATGCTGCTATCGGAAACACACCTTACAAATAAAAACAACTTTCAAATACCTAAATATGCATTCTACACAACATATCACCCAGATGGCAAGGCTCACGGAGGAACTGGCATTCTAATCAAAAACCGGATTAATCACTATCTCCACAAAGAATTTGCCAAACAATGCCCACAAGCAACTTCAATAAGTGTCCAAACCACTTTCGGCAGTATAACCGTAGCTGCACTTTACTGCCCACCACGATTCTCAATCTCTGAAAAAGCGTTTACTGACTTCATCAGTACACTCGGATCACAATTTATTGCTGCAAGAGATTGCAATGCCAAGCACCCTCATTGGGGATCCCGCCTGGTAAACCATAAAGGCAACAGACTATGCCTCACCGAATAAGCCCACGTACTGCCCAACAGATCCACGTAAGCTCCCAGATCTAATAGACTTTGCAATCACCAGGGGAATTCCGCACAATTTAATAACGGCAGAGTCACTAGGAGAATTGTCATCAGACCACTCGCGAGTAGTTTTCACTGTATTAACACATCCACAAATAATAAAGCATCCACTCGGGCTAACAACTTATAAAACAAACTGTCTCAGATTTAAGAAACATATAAGCACCCATCGAGTTGAATCTTAAACTGGACGACGAAGAAGACATCGAGTTTTGCACCTCTGCATTAGAGTCGATGCTCATTGAAGCCGCAGATATCTCCACCCCAATCATCGACCACACCCAGGAAAAACACAAGTCAAACAACCGACTAATTGAACTTCTTGTAACAGATAAAAAAGACGATTCAGGCGAGAATGTCAAATGTTTCGATCACCGGCAGCAAAATATCGCCTTAAGGCAGCTAGACGAACTCTAGCAAAAGCGCTTCAGCAAGAGGAAGCAAGGGCACAGCGGGTATACATCGAGAAACTCACCCCTACGAGCACCAAATATCCACGGTGGAAAGCTCATCCACCATATACCTATACGATGTTCAACTGGCAAATGGGCCCGTACAGACGAAGAAAGAGCATTCACCTTCGCAGCTCATCTGAAAACGGTCTCTCTGCCAAATCCGTCTCTAAACTCATTTCAGCTTCCACCTCTATGCACCCCAGTGGAAATTGAGCCACCGAAATTTCAAGCGGAGGGAATTTCTGCAATTATTAAAAACTATCTTAACCCCAGAAAGTCCCCTGGTCATGACAAAATAACTCCGAAAATTATTCGAGAACTCCCGACCTATGCCATGCAGCACATCTGCCAACTCTTCAACGCGATAGTAAAAGCTGGTCACTTTCCCATAGGTTGGAAAGAATCAGTAATCATAATGATCCCAAAACCCGGAAAGGACAAAACACAGCCATTATCGTTCAGACCCTTCAGTTGTCGTCCAAGCCTTCGATCGAGTCTGGCTCAGCTGCTCCAAATGTCCAATCAAAGCTGCTGAGCAACTGGCAACCCACTTAAAGAAAGTTGAAAAGTGGATAGCAGACTGGCGCATCCGTGTGAACAGACGAAACTGCCCATCCTTGACACTTAACAACGTGCCAGTGCCTCAATCAGACGATGTTGTATATCTTGGAATGCACCTCGATAGAATCCCATCGAGTGCACTAAGTGCCCACAACCTCCCGCCCAACCGACCGAGGGGCGCAAACCGCATGACGTACGGCACGAGTCGCGGGGAACAGTTGACAAAAAAACAGACAAGTAACGAAAGCTACAGCTATTTACGAGCTAAGTAGGAGATGATAGAAGATTTTAGTACTGATAAAGAGAGCTCTGGGCTGATCACACGATAAAGTCGATTATAATCAGCCGACAGGACTCGAAATGGATTATGCAATGCATAGTTAGTAGTACAGTGTGCAAGGGATAAGGGAATATAGTTTCTAGTAGGTCTAGATGGTACAGAAAGATCCACTTGGTGTAATAACTCAGGCGAGTCAATATCACCAATTAGGAGCTTGTGCATAAATATAACACCAAGCATTATTCTACGGTTAGTAAGAGAAGGAAGGTTAATTAAAAGAAGTCTACTAGAGTACGATGGCAGGTTGACATTGCGATCCCAGTTAAGACCACGAAGAGCAAAAAGCAGAAATTGTTTTTGAATAGATTCAATTCTAATTTGGTGTGACTCATATTGAGGTGACCATATGCATGATCCGTACTCCAAAATAGGACGGACCAAAGAAGTATAGAGAATTTTGGTAGTGAAAGGATCATCGAATTCTTTCGACCATCTTTTGACAAAACCAAGAACGCCTGTGGCTTTAGCGATTATCGTAGAGATATGGGAGTTGAAGGTTAATTTACGATCCATGAGTACACCTAAATCATTCATTTCATCAAGGCGTTCTAATGGAGTGTTGTTCAAGGAATATGTCATCATCTGAGGAGAGGTCCTATAGAACGACATTACCTTGCACTTAGTTGTGTTTAAGTTTAAAAGATTGTGCTGACACCGACACTGTAAATTATTAAGATCAGCTTGCAATCTACTGGACGAAACCATATTGCTATAGCTAAGGCAAAGCTTAACATCGTCAGCATACATGAGCACATGTGAATGATGCAAGACGGAAGGAAGATCATTTATGAAAAGGGTGAACAGCAACGGACCAAGATGACTACACTGGGGCACCCCCGAAGTCACATTGATGCATCTGGAAAAGGAAGACTTAAATAAGACCTTTTGTGTTCTACTTGTCAGATACTCACGAATCCAACGGAGTACAGTATTTGGGAAGCCAATTGCATTTAACTTTATAAGCAATAACTTATGGTTAACAGAGTCAAAAGCCTTACTGAAATCTGTATATATGACATCAGTTTGCTTTGCACTTTCAAATCCTTTGATCGTCTTAGATGTAAATTCTAAAAGGTTAGTGGTTGTTGATCTACGTTTCACGAAACCGTGTTGGGCTGGTGAAATTATAGAACTACAAAAATGTTGCAATTGAATAGAAGATTAACATGGCCAAGAAAAAGTAGCTAAAGCTTAAAGCAACCGGACTTCATTGACTTATCAACGCACGATCTCCCCTATGTTTGGAATTCAAAGTTCTCCTCTACAACTTGGTGATAAAACGCATTTGGACGTAGGGCTCTGCGCTGTGGGAAAACGCAAGCAAAAGCAATATCAAAACCATACAAAGGGCGCAATCCAAGGCTCTCAAAAATATCACGGGAGCACCTTGGTAGATCCGGAATAAAAACGTACAGAAAGACCTATATATTCCTAGTTTAATAACCGAAATAAAGGTACAACAGCTAATGTATACCGCTTAACTGCAGGCACATCCGAATACCCACGCCAAATCATTACCCAAGCATGCGATAGAACATGTCTCCAACGAAACGACCTTCCAACCCTCTAGCAAATAATCAGGAATGTAGCATCCTTCAGATGCTAGGTTACTTATTAGGTTAAGATAAAACTAGGAAATTGTTGTTAGTCTTAAAAGCATATATATAAGAGATCCAAGAAATAAATAAACGTAAAAAAAAAAAAAAAATGAAAAAATTTATCTTATAGCATTTCCGTGGCTATTGTCATCGCTGCCTTGGCAGGACCGCAGTGGCTTTTTACCGAAGAAAAATTAGCTAACTCTAACTATAATGGCACAGCCAACTTTGATGTGTTGGATGATGGAGCTTATATAACCAAATATACTAAGTCCAGCCTCTGGATATTGTGCACGACACTGCCAGGTGAGTTAGCAATATTATTGTTATAAATAGTTAAGAACAATAGTGCCTCGAGTTACTACCTAAGTAAGTTTTTTGATGGTAGTCTTAAGTTCTTTAAAGCTTGCATCGACTTTTCTTTTTTGCAGGTCTTGACCTAGACACATATAATTGCATAAAAATTGACTATTTCCCCAATGAAGGCTATCAACCAGATCCAAATGACTCTACGCCTGCTATAACCTGTAAGTGTCTTATTATACGGTTTATTCTCTTTGTACATTTGTGCTTTGTATTGTATTGGAATAACATGTGAATCCAATAGATTTTATATATTATTTTAATATCCTGAAAATTAGACAAACAACCAAAAAAATCTACTTGTCAATTGTTAGATACGTGAATCCTTAGTTGAACCATTGACCAATTAAGAAGGGTAACAAAAAAAAATACATAAATAGTTCAAAAACAACATCAAATTTTAAACAAGCAACGTAATCAAATTATTAAGATATTCTATTCTAGATATTCTAATATATCTAGCGTAATTTGTGGGAAAAATAAAAGAAATCTACTTCTGTTGAGAAGAAATCACAAGTTAATGCAACTATAAGCTTTTAATGGAACAAGCACGAGAGGTGTCGAATATCTCAAACGTTCATCTGGAATCGGAATAATCGAAACTATTTAGATTATTCGCGATGCGATGTTGCTTGAACAGGGATTTGATGAAAATTTACTATTATTAGTAGATTGAATAAATAATATTTTTTCTTCGAATTTTTCCCCTAGCGACTAATTGTTTTTATCAACTCCATTCATGCAATCATTCTTCAAGAAAATATACATATATTTTGAGGAACTTGTAAACCTGCCCTCGTATTTAAACTGGTATAATCGCAAAGTAAATGTCTATACAATGTTGTGCACTCTTTGGTTCAAACCCATATCTGACAGCATTTAGGATTTGCTCAAATTAAATTAAATGAGATTACTTTTCGTTTCTATTTGATTTCGACTATTGATTGATTTCGCTATGGGACACCAATCATTGAAAACTAATTGAAAACTGTTCGCCTTCGGGGAAAACTTCGACGGGCACATTCAAAAACAAAATGACATGTGATTAAAGATGGCTGGTAGCTGGTGGAGGGGTTTTCTAACCATTTGAGTTTTTATAAAACAATTTATTTTTTAGACACTGTGACCAAGTCTTGTCCCATATTTCTGGCTGCCGGCATATTATTGCTCGTCAGTTTTATTGTTTTTCTGATACCAACATGCTCGAATCAAAATAATCTATACTACTTTGCGGCGGGGATACTATTCATTGTAAGCGGTAAGTGCAAGGATAATAAGGATAAATAGGGAAAAAGCATACGTACTTTTCATTTTTTACCATCTTTTCCAGGACTTGTTATGCTTATTGGGCTAGTGGCTTATATATCGATTTTGAAGTCCGAGATAGGCTCAAAGCTACGGCCACGTTCCACCTTACAGCCAGCTCTCTTTAAAGTGACTTATGGTCAGAGCTTTTTCCTGTTTGTTTTTGGATTCATTGCAACAGAATTTGTTGGTGTGCTTAATATATTTCTCTACATCAACCTGCAAGAGGTTAGCTATTATAGTGTAAGTACAAGAATTTTGTGCACTTTGATCATTTTCAGATACTCAACGAGCAAAAATAAGAATAACGATGTAAAATTTTCAAAGTAAACTTTGACATGGTTGAATTTATTGCATAGTTTGTAAAACATCCATGGGAAAACTTAGCAACTAACTTGCATAGTAAGGGGAAAAAATGGAAAGGCAAACAATCTGATTGATTGCGTATTGGCATATCAGTTGATCTTATTTTGTTACAGGTTGTACCCAAGTCCGGTGGCACTGTAGAAATACTTTGTTCTTGTACATTCCCTCAAAAACACAGAGACTCAGCAGTATTTTAAGTTATACAACCCGATTTGTTCCACAAACGATGAAATTATCTTTAAATGCAAACATTTCAGACAAGCTAAGAGCAATGTAACGTGTCGCAGAGCGTTTTCAGCCTATAAGCCAAGACTTGAGTGTGCTAAAAAAAGGGGGGGTTGGCAACCAAATTAAGGGCTTTGACATTTTTCTTTCATTTTGTCGCATTTATTTCCGTTTAGCGGAATTAATTAATGAATCCGCTGTGCTGCGTTTCCTACGCCCAAGAATCTTCAAGGGAATGAAACCTTAACATAAAGAGCAAACAAACTAGGGAGTAAATGTATTTAACAAAAGATGCAACAAACAGATACACATATAAACTTATTGCGTATATGTATACTGTATATATGTATGTATCTTCAATCAAAGATACAATTGAATTAACTTTTAAGTTTTGTTTTTCTCATCGTGGTCTAGCGTTTGCCTTGCTTCAGCATGGCTAACATACAGGTGAAAATTAATGAAGGACGACATCCATTGACTCAGTCCTACAAAAGATACAAACAACCTGGAACGACTGGCTCCAATCATGAGGGACTCATGTTGACAGTGAACCACCATTCACGGATAAATGATCAAACTGCACAACATGCACCACTCCAGCCACAGATTTCTCGTCCATCTGCTCTACGAAATGGAAGCAATGCCCGATTGCATCAGATTCATGATGTCAATAGTGGACGTTTTAATCAGACCCAGACCCTGCCAGGTGCCTACTCATGTCGAAAGCATCCCACTGACAAGACTAGTTTCGGTGCTCCAAATTTTAATATCTACACTCACAATGATTTGGAGCGGCAGTAAGTAAGATCTGTCTGAGTATAGGGTCCATCTAATAATTGTATACTTTAGCTTTTATTTTGGAAAACCGGCTGTGTCCAAGTGTAATCTGCATTCTCGCAGCTTTGCCAAATCCCTTAACGAACTCTGCACTGAACCTATTTCTCCGCCAGATGCATTTTCAGTTGCTCCGCCACCACCAACGTTCGCTGATCAACCTCAGGAGTTTCCCCTCACACGTTCAGTATCCACTACTACAGACATTTCTACTGCTGCAGGCGCAGATTCCCACACAGTAAAAGCTCAGCGGAAGGGGACTAACACTTTACTTGAGGACCAATCACGTCTCTGTGGCCTTAAACGTGGCTTGCGTAAATCTAAAGACGAGCTGTTCCAGGAACTATGCCACCAAGCAGGTGTACGTAGTAAAAGTAAAAATACTTATCATATTCGCGATGACAAATCCGATAGAAAAATTTATCCAAAAAACAACCACATAAAGAATACCGATGCCAGCTTTGTCAATGGCAACGGGATTCGTGTAAATGACTTAGGCCTTAACGTGGAACACGACCGTGACGATGATAATGGCTTTAGTAAGTTTCGAATTGGTAATAGTGTCACCACTATGGATGAGGATCAGCTCTATGTTGTAGGTGGTAAGTAAAATGTGTTATTCTTTATGAAAATACAAAAATTGTCAACAATTGTAAAAAAAGCTTTAATCAAAATTTGGTCATCCCATTAGTCGATTACATTAGGTATACCGATTGAAAAAAAATTTTCTTCTGAAGTTCTCACCACACCACACTCAAATTTTCTATTTGACTTGAATTTTTTTTTGGGAGGGAGGGAAATTCTCCCTGTTACACATAAAAAACTTTTTTATCAATCGAATGCATTCGAAATAAACGTTCTTATTTTAACGCATTCCCAATCATTCCTTCTTTTGCGTTTGAACATTATGCGTTCGAGTCCGATGCTAGAGCACTCACTCATTCTAATTTATTCGGCTTTGCACTTCAACTCATTCACCCATTTTGAGCAGCTCTCTAATAAACAAGAACTAAATTTGAACCTTATGTTAATTCACAAGTGATCCGATAACATAAAGATGCAAGCTGAGGTCGATTTCCGAAAATTTTATTGAAAACATTTAATAATTTAGGTTTTCTAAAAAGATGTACAAAATATTCTTCTTAACAATGTGACCCTGCCCATCTCGGTACGTTTACTTTTTGTTGCATACTTTAAGGCTACAATTTTTAGTCTTCAAATTCTACCACAACTAATATAGAATATGATATGATGAGATTGGCTGTTTGCAAAATAGGATTAGGTTTAAAATAAGGGGTAAGCAACGCATGCAGACGATACATAGTAAAGTTCTTCTTGTGTGTTACTCAGAACTGCCTAGGTATTGTGATTGTATGTGTAGGACATTGTTTAACTCCTATCTTTCTTTTTTTAGATCACATCGAAATGGTAATGCCACGTCGCTGCTCCATGGTTAACGATCCAAAATCGCAACCTGTACTGCGTAAACTTCACTCAAATTTATCACTACATTCAACACAAGCAGCTGAATCAACTTTGCCCAAACTACGTTTTACGCCCGCCACCGAATTGGGTAACAGCTGCTCCTTACCCCGCTGCTTTTTACGTCGATCGGCAGCCGGTAGCCAAAGTAGTCTTGGGTCCCTGCAAAGCAGTTACAGCTCCAGTCAGCAGAGGTTCTCACAGTTAATGCTAGCAAATCAATCGCAATTACACCAACAAAATCAATACCTGTCCACATTGACACTGCCCTCGGCAGGAGAAGTAGATGAATCACACCAAGCAGTGTGTTCGGTCCAATGGCCAGTGGCTATACCTTCATCACCCTCAAACATGGCCACCGGTTATCGACATCCACAGCATCCACATCCACTTTATCCTGGAGCAAGTTTATCGAGTACCAGAAGCAACAATTCAAAATTCCAAAGGGCATACGCCTTTGATGACACACAGCAGCGTACAAGTTTTGCCTCAAGTGCAGATGCCTTTGATCTGGATGAGATTGAACGTGAGCGGCGTCGGTCCCATGCTAGTCTCTTTGGCTTGTCTCAGAACTTGGTTCGAGGGGATTACGATCCCTTTAATGGCACAGCCGTTTAGATGCAGAGATAAAGAAACACGATATAACTGCCAAATGTAGGGGAGTTAAAGCCTCCTAATTAGTTTAATTAGCATTAATTAATATTAATGAGTACTTACAACATACTGAAAGAAATTATTATTTTAAATTCCAGAATTGTGCTTACATATCAGAATAAATACTTCGTTATCGATCTCTTTTTCATAATTGGTAATCATATATGATAATTTACCCGGTAACTAAATTTCCTTTGAAGATTTCATCAAAAAAAACCCAAAACTCCAGAATATAAGCACGCTGGAAAAATAAAAACAGAAACATTGGCAAACTAACATAATATACATAATTTATAGGCCATGGTATTCCAAGGCAACCGATAGAGTGATCTGAGGCCATAATATTTTGAAGATTGTGAAACCGAAAGAGTATTCACCTCGATGGATAATAATATAAAAAATATCAAAGAAGCTAACTTCGGCTCTGCCGAAGTTTGTATACCCTTGCAGCTTCATTGTTTTATTATTTAATTTAAAAACAAAATTTTTAAAGTAATTGAAGAGAAAAAATTTTCCCGAATTCACTGAGAATCGAATCCACCAAACACCGAACCATCGTGCGACCGATCTTTACGTACTACGTCACCATCCTCACTTAACTCACTTAAGCTAGTTCGACATACATACATATACATATAGCAAGCGCATGTCATCTCGCTCTTTAAATTTCGTTCTGTGCAACAACACAACGCAAATGTTTCTGTCTCTCTCACACACCGCGTGGTGACCAATTCTTGCATATGTATGTGTGTGTGTGATTGCTTGGAATTTGTTTTTGTTTCTTTGCTGACAAAGAAAATTGCTTATTTTACTCGAGGTACCTCCACGTTTTAGTTAATAACTCCGGTTATAACTATCCGATCCGACTAATTTTTAAACTCTACCTGCGCCATCGATTGGGGAACTTAACTTTTCATGTCTCAACTATGTAGCTTAAAATTTAAGGCCGTCATCGTGATTCAAACAGACAGACGGACAGACGGACAGACGGACAGACGGACAGACGGACAGACGGACATGTCTCAATCGACTCGGCTATTGATGCTGATCAAGAATATATATACTTTATGGGGTCGGAAACGTATATTTCTATGCGTTACAAACATCTGACCAATTTTATAATACCCTCTGCAAGGGTATAAAAATATGGAACCACCAGAAAAGCTAAAAAAATACAAGGAGTTCTTATAAGAATATTGCGCACGTCTTGTAAAATATGAGAAAAATGCTAAACAACCAGAAAATCGGATAAATAAAACCCAAGGAACATTAAGTGGCAAAGCGTAATGAAAAATGTTAGCGCAAAGTTAATTCAATAAAAATTTGTTATGCACTTCAAACATTAAAACAGCAACAAAGAGGTCTTACGAAGCAAAACTGCAGGATTTTATGATGTTCTTGCAATGAAATACATAAGTGTACGAAATATATATACATATGTATGTAGATATAATGATGTCGGATTTAACGCATTATTACATATGTGCATATAATAGGCATTTCATGCAACATCATGTTTACCAAAAACCTTCTACATATGAGAACATCGAATCCGTTTTGTCAAAGTAACAAAGTAAATAGATCCGGATATCGATAGCCAAAAACGGATTTAGATTGGATAGACATATTCTAGTTCATTCTGGATTACCAAAAATGTTAGATAATGAATTCCGACAACTTTAAGCGAGCTAATATTCCCTTTTGAATCCTTGCATTGTCTAGACAAATTATATTTATGTATTTGTTAAACCCAAATATACATACAAGTTTTAAATTAACCCTATTTCGGTTAATCAATCAAAAAAGATGTTTTTTTTTTTGAATGGATTTTAAATTAGTTAAGTATAGTTAACAAATTTTTGTTTAAATAAAACTGTCAAAATTCTTGGGAAATCAATTCTCCAGTGTTGAAATTTTGATAAATTGTCTCCCGCGCCTATCTTTCGACTCTGCTTTAAATAAAAATACAAATTTATATGTTTATATGGTAAAATACGAAAATAATAAATACATATATCACAAAGTATGTAACCAAATGAAGTTCTTAAGTTTTAAAAAAATGAATACAATATTGCTTGGTAAAATGACACCAAAAAGAAAAGAAAGCAAGTTGTTTCTGCCGGCACTGGGTATACCCTACACCGTGTAGAGATACTAAAAAAGTAAAAACTCCTGCGAAATTTCCATGAATTATGTATATAAAATCTATCTCGATCAGTATTACCAGACAATGTTTAATTGATGCATTTGGTGTCACCTTGAATTCAGCGTCAGTCGTTAGATTTCGATGTTGCGTTGCCCAGGAGTCGTAAATTTTTTTTTAATGCCTTTTTTTCCAAAAGGTGACGGCACCTTTCGTTCTAATAGCGCTGTTTTGTTGTTTTGGTCCACCTTTTATGTAGTGTATCGCGTTTCAATTAGTGAGTTGTGCTTTTAAACAGAGTTCAATAAATTTTTTCGTGAAGTTTCTGATTATACTATATATACATATGAAGGTAAAGACGAGGCTGACATAAATGAATTGCTATCCTCGCACAACCTAGAGATCTGCAATGAAGAACTTTTGCAACTGGAATTAAAAATCGCTAATGAAGAAGAAAGAAACCCAAGAAACAAAACGTAATCACCGAACAAATTTAAAAAGCGAAAAAATATCAAAGAAGCTAACTTCGGCTTTGCCGAAGTTTGTATACCCTTGCAGCTTCACTGTTTTCTTATTAAATTTAAAAACAAAAATTTGAAAACAATTGATTAATTTAACAAAATCAAAAAAAAAATGAAGCAAGCAAGTCGTCCCTGCCGACATTGAGTATACCCTGTACCAACTAGATACATTAAAAAAGCTGCGAACGCATGCTATCTCGTTCACTCCTGTCAGCCATTCCCGCCCTAAGCGTTTCAGTAGAAAAAGAATATGGGCATATCTCCGATGTTTATTGTCCGACTTAGACAAATTTTCGGCAGTTGGTGCTGATCGGCTATATAGATAGGTGTGCTAAATAAGAATATGATATCTTTCATACATCTCTAGTATTCGTTTTTTCCAAATTTCGGAGCGGAAGTGGGCGTCGTGGCTAAAATTTGAAACAAACTTGACCTGTCTATGCAATAGACGGATATTCCCACCAAATTTGGTAGCTCTAGCTCTTAGCTCTTATAGTCTCCGAGATCCAGGTGTTCATACGGATGGACGGACGGACAGACGGACATGGCTCAATCGACTTGGCAAGTGATGCTGATCAAGAATATATATACTTTATATGGTGTCAGAAATATATATTTCTTCCTGTTACATACATTTTAGCGACATTAATATACCCTTTTACCCTATGGGTACAGGGTATAAAAACACATCTAAAAGTTTTCACTTCTTCACCGAGCATTGAACCATCAAACACCGAGTCCATCGTGCTACCGATCTCTACATACTACGCCACCGTCCTTACTTAGCTGACGTAAGCTAATTTGATATACATATATGCAAACCCATTGCATCTCGCTCTTTCAATTTCGTTCTGTGTAAGAACACAACTAAAATATATCTGTCTCTCTCACACACCGCGTGGTGATGAATTTTCTCATATGTATGTGTGTGCGTGAGCATTAAAATAAATTTAATTTCTATCAAATTTGATTATTCATTTTTAACCTTAATAATTATCCGATTAAGTTCAAACTTGGTGTATAGTGTATGGATACAAATTAAATTTAAATGCAACAACAAAAAAACAATATTTTTATATATTTCTTTTTTGGTGCCGCTCGGATTCTATTACGGGTCTCTTGTGTTGGTACGGCAGATTTCTTTGAAGTTTTTTGTTGCTGGAGCAAATGGAATATATTGACGATTTGTTTTATTGATTTGTAGCCGTAATAATTATCCGATTTGAGTCAAACTTGGGGGGTAGTGTTTTGGTACAAATTGGATTTTTATTCAAAAAGAAAAAACAAGTTTTAATTTGAACTTTATTATTCCGATATGGGATATATCATATAGTAATCCGATCCGACCGATTTTCATACTTCGTCTACCTACACTTTTAAGAAAGCTAAATACCAAGTTTCAACTACGTAGCTTAAAATTTAAGTTCGAAAAGCTGCGAACAAACAAACAGACGGACATGTCTCGATCGACTCGACTGTTGATGCGGATCAAGAATATATATACTTTATGGGGTCGGTAACGTATATTTCTATGCGTTACAAACATCTGACCAATTTTATAAGACCCTCTGCAAGGGTATAAAGGTCCTAACAGCGAAAAGAGTCTAAAAGTGTCCAAGGCGGTCAGACAACACTGGACCAATTTTTTTTTGGAAGAAGGCCGATGTACGACATCAGACACTTAAGTCTGGATGAGGCTGATAGTGAATATTTATAATTTTTTTTGTCAATATTGATTAGTTGAATATATTAATTTGGTTTTACTGAATTAGTTTCTCCTTGTTTTTTTACTCTTGCAGAGGGTATTCCAAAATTGGTTAGATGTTTGTTACGCATATAATATACGTTTCCGACCCCATAAAGTATATGTATATATTCTTGATCAGCATCAACAGCCGAGTCGATTGAGACATGTCCGTCTGTCTGTTTGCTCACGCATTTACGAGCTTAAATTTTAAGCTACATGGTTGAAACATGAAAAGTTAATTTCCTTAATCGATTATTCAGACCAAGTTTAAAAATTAGTCGGATCGGATAATTATCACCGGAGTTAATAACTAATATGTGGAGGTGCCTCGAGTAAAATAAGCAATTTTCTTTGGCAGCAAAGAAACAAAAACAAATTCCAAGAAATCTGCCGTACAAACACAAAAGACCCTCAATCGAATCCTCGCGGAGCCGAATAAGAACTATATAAAATTATTGTTTTTTTTATACCCTGTACCCATAGGGTAAAAGGGTATATTAAAGTCGCTAAAATGTATGTAACAGGCCGAAATACACATTTCTGACCCCATAAATTATATATATTCTTGATCAGCATCACCAGCCGAGTCGATTGAGACATGTCCGTCTGTCCGTCCGTCTGTATGAACACCTAGATCAGAGACTATAAAAGTTAGAGCCACCAAATTTGGTGTGAACATCCGTTTTCAAATTTTTGCCACGCCCACTTCCGCCCCCCGCAAATCGAGAAAACGTATTACTAGAGCTGTATTAAAGATATCGTTTTCTACACACCTAATTATATACACCAAATTATATACCCAATCTGGACCAGCTGACCAAATTTTGTCGAAATCGGGCAATAAATATCGGAGATATACCTATATGAGTTTTGCACTGAATTGTCAAGGCGACATTGGCTGGCAAGAGTGAGCGAGACAGCATGCGTTCGCTGTTGCTGCATGTTAAAGAGAATTTTGCATGAAATTGATGGCGATTTCGAGGATATTCTTATTATTTAATATAACTAGTTGGTACAGGGTATACTCAACGTCGGCAGGGACGACTTGCTTGCTTCATTTTTTTTAATTTGTACCCAAACGCCCTATAAAAAATTTGAACAAAATCGGATAACTATAAAGGTGCAAATTAATTAAATGTATTTCCTTATATAATAAAACATGTGCAAAAACATTCACCACGCGGTGTGGTGAAATGTTTCCGTTGTGTTCTTGCATAGAACGAAATTGAAAGAGCAAGATGCCTAGCGTTTGCTATGTATGTATGTCCAAATAGCTAAGACGCAATAAGTCAACTCAGTGGCGTAGTAGTTAGAGATCCGTCGTAAATCTGCCGTAGGTGTTGGTTCGAGTCCCTGGGCGATCTATAGAAATTCTTTTTTGCTCGGTTTTTTTATTTTCTTAAATATTTATGGCAATAATTTTAAAATTTTGTGCTTAAATAAAATAATTAAACAGTCTTAAACTGCAAGGGTATACAAACTTCGGCAGGGCCGAAGTTAGCTTCCTTGATACTTTACATATATCTATACCATTAAGTAAAGTGACATATACTTTTTTATTCTTTTTAAATGATTGCTTTGTTAAATTTTAATATTTAAAATGTAAGATTTTCGCAACATATGAACCTATCTTCGATCTTTATATGGTTTGCTATTGAAAATCTTAATTCACTTTGCGTTGTGTTTTTTTGGAACGTTTCCACGACGCAAAGTGAGGTCTAGGTGTACTTTATGAGGTAGAAAATGTTTCCTGCCGTCTGTTACATACATATTACCGACTTTAAAATACCCTTTGGCCCAATGGGTACATTGTAGATAGTTAATGATAACGACCTTATCAAGTCGCCTTAAAAGATTAAATTACTTATTAACCCCAAAATCGATTTGTTAATTTATTTATTTTTGATTTTATAGGGTACAAGGCTGCAAATCTTTTGGTTCACACAAACGGATGAACAAGACACATACATATGTATACATGTATATGTATACATTTATACCATATGAGACCGAAAATGCTTTCCTATCCCTGTTTCATTTTGTTGGCTTAAACTATACACATGTATGGTGTTCAAAATTTTAGTTGCACCAGTAGTTGGTATAGAACAAACCTAATTCAGGAATAACTTGGTTGCAGAGTATCAATTATTTTAATTTAGTCTAGTCCTTCAGTTTTTTAGCTACAAGAATAAAAAGCAGACGAAAGCAAAGCGTGTTTCCTTAGACAATTAATGGAAATCGAAACCTAAAATACAAAACTTTTTCTCGCTCTGAAGAATCAGCGAATTTCGTTTTTGATGGTTTGTAATAGGGGTGTAACAAAAAAGTACTTAACACTTTTACTTTTATTCTTAGATATTTTATTATAGCAGTCAAATAATTTATTTTAAATTGGGAAGAATCTTTACAATTCAAAGAACTTAACTGATTTGCCCTAACTGGTCTGTTTTACAGATCAGTAGGTTCTGCATCCTTAATTAAATGTGAATGAACTCTATAATATGACAAATCCGTTATTGTGTAATGGCACAATATACAGAGTATGTTGGACATGAGACCATAAACAATAGCAACCACTAATTTATGTTTTTACGCGTATATAGTTACATCAGAGATGAACACGCTTCCAAAATTGTTGACTATAAGAATGCTCAGTGCTGGAGGAGGAGGATAAAGGAGTTATTCTAGGTGCCGTATGTGGGCGTGGTGGATCAGGTTCTACCGTTTCAATAGTGCCACTTATTGGAGCACTCATTGGTCGCTTGACCGGCTTAATGGATCCTCCAAAAAGTTGATGCATTTTGGCTATAGAACTTTGAAGTTTTCGACTTGGCTTAGCACCGTTTGGCAGTGTTAAGAAACTGCTATTACTGGTGGCGGCAGTGCTGCTACTACTGCTGCCCCAAGTACTATCGAGTGCTAGTTTGGCCTGACTAATGGCAAAATTGATTTCGCCATTACTGCTACTAGCGGTCATGGTAACCTCTGGTGGTAACAAGACTTCGTTCGGAAAAGCCTCGATTTCCGTTGGCGTTGCTTCACTACTGTTGCTCAACTTATTGCTTTGAAACCAACTTCGGATTAAACAACTTTCCCCTTCGGATATTAATTGTGGCTGTACCAAATGTGGTGGGGTCATCTCGTTAAATAATTTTCTTCGCGCCACTGCAATTGCATTGGTAAACTGATAGCTGTCGGGATCTTTTTCGGACAAACATTTAGGAGAACTGATGCTAAGAGGTCCTTCTCCTGCAGAGGTAACGGGATGGTTGTCTTTAAGGTCCTCAATTTGATCTTCAAGCCGCAGTCTCCGATGCCAATCTCGGAAACTGTCTAAAGTCCGACGAATATGCTGACGTTCTCGAAAACAACTGGCACGTATACTTTGGTCAATACTATAGCCAGATAGGGATATTGGCTTTTGAGCGCGTGTCCGTTCTAAATAGCTCACAAAACTCTGTTCAAGTAGATCACTCTCACGTTCAAGGGAGAGCATGCGGTTTCTGTAAGAATATGTAAACGTCATTGGAGCAGCTATTAATGTGTATAAACAAATATATTTCATACTTAGCACTGAGCAGAGCTTCATCAAAAGTATGCGCTGGATGTAGGATCGCCTTGTCTGATAGAGCTACAGAACAGGAATGCAAAAGAGGTTTGCTGCTGCTTACGGCTGAAGGTAAGGGTATTACCCTGGAAACTGCGGGTAACTCGACTCGAAGAGGCGATGCAGATGTGGGTGGGGCTACAGATCCCGTTCGTTCTTGAGCAGTTACAGGTAAGATTTGGTATGGTTGGCCCACTGTAATGTTTGTAGGTACTGTTGGTGGGGCTACAGATCCCATTAGTCCTTGAGCAGTCACAGGTAAGACCTGGTATGGTTGGCCCATTGTAATGGTTGTAGCTGCATTACATTGCTGGCTACTCAACGGAGGTAGTAAAGGATCTGGCACTGGTAATGTTGTTGACATCGGATTATGAATTCCACCTATTGTGGACAACGGAGCTAATGAAGGACCTGCCCCTGGTAATGCTGTTGCCATAGAATTAGGCAATCCACTTATTGTGGACAACGGAGGTAATGAAGGATCTGCCGCTGGTAATGTTGTTGCTATAGGATTTTGCAATCCGTTTATTGTGGACAACGGAGGTAGTAACGTTGTTGCCATAGGATTATGGATTCCACCTATTGTGGATAACGTAGATGGGATGCCAGCATCACCACTGCCAACTGCCACATTGGGCTCACTCCAAATGGGCATAATGCGTGCTGCTTGTTCGGCGGCTAGTTCCGTTTCTTGTATTTTCTCAGCCAAAACCCGATGATGGGACTCATAGTGCTCCAACAGCCGAAAAATTTTATGAACCAAATCTTTTGCTTCCGTAGAAGACTGAGAGTCGCGTTCCACGCGACGGCAAAGGGCCTAAAAGAAAATCGGTTTAGTTCGCTTAGGTTCTAGACGAATTCTTATGAATTGTTTACTCACCCGCCATGAACTTTGCCGGCGACTTAGACGCAACATTTCGCTATGATGACGCAACTTTACATTATAGAGCTCATCCAGGCGCTTTTTCTGCTGCTCTAGGGCTTTGTTCAAAGAGAGTTCAACGCGCTCTAAGAAAATTTGACCGCTAGCACTATGCAACATCTCATGTATCCACTCTTCATAAGTTTTTTCCTTCTGACTTGTTTGCACGGCAGATTCTTTCAATTTCCGGGAACTCTCAAAGTTGGTGCCAATGGCTTTATGAAGGCGTCTTTGCTGTGCTGTCTGTGTAGCGGTCTGTTGTGTATCTTTTTGATGATCCAGCGTTTGCGTAGAGGCCATTACAAAAATAGGTTTCGTGCTCACTTTCAGTTCATCGGTTTGAGTGCTTGCTTTCTTCATTGCTAGTTCCGATTTCTTAAAAGCCTTCTGACTTCCCTCTTGAACTCCCATGAAATGGCCATGTGAAAACCCTTCGCGATAACCTATCTTGAAACCTTTATGTAAGCCTACTGCATGCTCTTGTTCCATGGCCAGATTGAGTACATTGCTCAACAGCTCTACACAACCGCAGAGTTCACTTAGTAGAGTCTCCATACGTTCAATGGACATATACATGGAACCCTGCGGCTGTCTAAATTTCATTTGGAGAAGCTCTATGCCCTGACGCACACGTTTTAAACTGGAGAGTTGCTCTGGGTGTAGTTTTGGCATCTTTGGCACAGAGGCCACTGGAGCAGGCAGCTTAATAAGCCCAACTGAAGAGTTAACTACAGCACTGTCTTCATCGTGTTCTTGAGAGCTCCTTAAATTGGCAGTGCCTGTGGTAGTCTCTTTATTAAGAGGTAACTGAATCATCACATCTCCTGTACCTCCACCTTTTCCCGGGTTAGGCACATCCTCACGCTTATGCTGTTTTTGTTGTAGTAGGCTCTCCAAATCGGTCTGAGAGACTACTTCCACGGGTGGGGAGCATGATTTGGAAAGGTGGAGCATTTGTTGAATCAATTGGCTTAATAACTTATCCACGTTATGTAGGGATTGCGACACACGCGGTCCAACAAAAACATCGGCATTTGCAACTGTCTTTGGAATTTGGGCTAGATTTTCCTCAAATGCATTCCCTTCCAACGGACTAGTCATTGTGCTCGCATGACTTTGCTCTACACTGTGATGTTTAAGACTCTGGCAATCTGCCAAGCATTTCACCAAAGCAAGCAAAAGACTATGTTTCTCATGGTTCTCCAGATAAAGATGCTGCACCATACTCCTCAACTTCTCGTGCTCATCTTTACCTAGCACGCCAATGAGAACCTCTTCAAGTTCCTTGCAAGTAAAACGAAAGTCTGGACGACCCTCGAAATCGGGAAGTGTTTGACGATAGGGCACCTCGCTGCAATATACCGATAAAGTATAATGACAATTCTGAACATGCAGATACTCAGCTACCACAGTATGCAGGACTATTGACAAGGGAGAAAGGGACAAAGAACTGGGGGATGCATCCATTTTCATACTAGCAGTAGTCTTGCTCAGGAGTCGGCCTGAAAAGAGAAAATATAGTCAAACGGTTATGCACTTGAACAACAGGTCCAGGTTATCTCCAGAACTGGAGAAATATGAATAGTTTCGTTAAAATTAATCACCTCACAGAAAGCACACTAAGGTGCGCGCAATAAGTAACTGGGACAAGAACTTATCACATTATGTTGTCCACAAAATACAATTTTTCGTTTTCTTCTTTCTTCCTATATTTTGGTTGTAGTATGCTCTACCAATATACAAAGAATTGTAAAAAAGTACCGATAGGTTTTTCCGTTAATTTGATTTTAAGAAGCCATTGTAGAGTTTCGCGAACGAACAGATTACTTTGTTTTCATTTGTGGATCAAAAACAACGTGTAGTGTCAAGTTTCAATTTTACATTTATTGTAACATATCAAAAGAAATAAAAAAAGGGAAGTGCCAACCAATCTCAACATTTGTAAAAATTCAGAATTAACTTTTTTATAACAAAATGTCGAGTTTTCCACGTTTAATCAATAAAGAACGTGGTAGAATTGTGGCTTTGCGTGAAATAGTCATGTCAATTCGCAAAATTGCAGAGAATGTTCGAAAAAATAAGAAAACAGTTGAAAAATTATTAAAAGATCTAGATAAATATTGAAGAAAACCCCGTTCTGGGCGCCCACCATTGACAACCGGGACAAAAGGCGAATAAAAAATATAGCGGTTAGAGAAACTATCAGCGCATCTCAAATAAAAAGTTACTTGTCCTTGCCGATATCCACAGGACGTATGCAAAAAATTTTAAAGAGATCGGATAATGTTTCATATGGAAAAAAAACTCCTGAAACCTGAGCTTCTGCCAAGGCAAAAGCTACCCGATTACATTTTTCCAATATGTATGAATTTTGGGACACTGAGTGGAGAAATATAATTTTCAGTGACGAAAAAAGTTTAATTTAGATGGCTCTGATGGATAACGATATTATTTTCGCGATGGGCGAACCCCCAAACAAGTCCACGTGTCCAGGTACATATTTTCACGGAACGCCTTTAATGATTTGGGCAGCGTTTGGATATAATGGAAAGACTCCGATGTGTTTTATATCACATAATATGAATGCTAAAAATTATGTGGAACTGTTGGAGACTGTCTTAGTGCCATTTGGAGAAAATTATTTCGGTGATACTTGGACTTTCCAACAGGATAATGCACCCATCCACACTATAAAGCTCACTAAGGACTATTTCAGAAACTCGATCATTCCAATTTTAGAGTGGACAGCACGCAGCCCGGACTTAAATTCAATAGAAAATATTTGGGTCATCCTGACTTAACGAGTTTATGCCAACGGAAATCAGTTAGGAAGTTTAAAAGATTTAAAATATCAAAGAAGCTAACTTCGGCTCTGCCGAAGTTTGTATACCCTTGCAGCTTCATTGTTTTATTATTTAATTTAAAAACTAAATTTTTAAAGTAATTGAAGAGAAAACTCAACTAAAAATTTTCCCGAATTCACCGAGAATCGAACCCACCAATCACCGAACCATCGTGCGACCGATCTTTACGTACTACGTCACCATCCTCACTTAACTCACTTAAGCTAGTTCGACATACATATATGTATGTATGTACATATAGCAAACGCATGGCAACTTGCTCTTTAAATTTCGTTCTGTGCAACAACACAACGCAAATGTTTCTGTCTCTCTCACACACCGCGTGGTGACCAGTTTTTGCATATGTATGTGTGTGTGTGATTGCTTGGAATTTGTTTTTGTTTCTTTGCTGCCAGAGAAAACTGCTATTTTACTCGAGGTACCTCCACGTTTTAGTTAATAGCTCTGGTGATAATTATCCGATCCTACTCATTTTCACACTTTTCATACTTCATAGATTAAGGAACTTAACTTTTCATGTTTCAACTATGTAGCTTAAAAATTTATGGTCTAAAACTTGATAGAAACAGACAGACGGACAGACGGACAGACGGACATGTCTTAATCGACTCGGCTATTGATGCTGATCAAGAATATATATACTTTATGGGGTCGGAAATGTATATTTCTATGCGTTACAAACATCTGACCAATTTTATAATACCCTCTGCAAGGGTATAAAAAAGTCATAATTCAAAAATGGGCAAAATTAGACATTTGGACCTGATTAATTCAATGCCAGCACGTATATTAAAAGTTTTAAACAACAAAGCGTGGTCAATTTAAACTGTATTTATGATTTAAAATCATTTGTTTTCTTATTTTTAATTTTTAGACACAAATTATGAATTTGTCCCACTTATTTATTTATTGTTTGAAAATATTTTCTTTACTTTTTTTTTATATTTGCTTAAATTTTTTTTGATTTAATTAAGTTAAAATATACTGACAATTTTTTTAAGTTCATTTAGAAATTTGTTTTTTTTTTTAAATATGTTGATCGGTTCAGTTATTATGCTATTCAACGCAGTGTCCCATTTACTTATTGCGCGCACCTTATGTAGCTATGTTGCCCCGATCCAAGGAGAGTAGCCAGTGTTTACTCGAATAATTTATTGAAAGTAATTAAGTATTTCATATACTCAGTTGATAACCATTAAAATTATTATAGTCTCTTTACTATTTTTTTTAAACTAAACTATTTGGTTTGCCTTTTTAGCTAAATGGAATAGTTTCTATTAAAAAATTGCAATTTTATACTTCCTTCTATATATGTACATATGTATGTATGTATATACATATGTATGTACTTAGTTCCATAAAGAATCTTCTAATACTTTTAAATTTACTATTAGTTCTAAGTTACTCTTTTGCAAATTAATTTTATATTTTGCTTGTATTTATGTATGTATGTACATATATTCACTCAAATAATATGTATGTATGTATGTATGTATGTATGTATGTATGTATGATATGTATACATATATTATATATACATATATAGATATTTATGTATATATGTACATATGTAAATACCTTATGGAATCGGAAGCAATTAAAATCTTGTTAGCTTACCCAGTGATGTCTTATTGAAGGAACTAATCAGATCCATGCGAAGTTGAGCATGCATCTCACGGGCTATGCCCTCCTGATCCATCCATTGCCTAAACCCTTTTTCAAATTCCTGTTCCGATAGATGAGCCAAATGCTTTAACTGATATCGCAGTGCACTTTCATTATCCTTCTCCTTCTCTAGATCATGGACCGCAGCAATTTCAGATCTCTTTTTTTTTGTCCTAGTCTCCGGTTTTGATTTTAATTGCTGCTTTGATTGATACAATGTGGGATTCACCACCATGGCCTGTCGTTTGCCGCCTACCGCCCGCCTCAACTGATCTTCTTGATCCCTTTTGGCGGCCGCCGCTTCATGAGTTCTTTCGCGTTCGCATTGAATCCGATGGGTAGACTTGCTTCGCTCCGTTCTGTTACAGTTTCGTTGCCTAACTTGAAACGAAGCCGAAGTTGTTGTTGCTGTTGCAGTTGTTGAGGGTATCGGAGTTTTTGTAGTTGCCATTTGTTTCGATTTCATCACAATTAATTTGTTATGCTGGACATTATTGTAAGATTGTCTATATTGTGTTTCGCAAAGGTTCGCCGCCTGGATTCGTTTTCGATTCTCAGTTTTTTGTTTTATCATCTGATGTTGGCACATGAGTGGCGGAGGGTCAATTGAGCAACTAAAATAATGAAACTAGAGACTGCTTGCACTCACCACCAAAAAAAAAAAAACCTAAAACACACTGAACAGTTTGTCGAATGACAAGTGAGGCAGGGCGTTCTGCTATTGGCACTCAGGCGGAACGGGTAGTTGAATTTGCCGTCAGGTTCCTAGCGCACAGCAGATGTTTCTACTTGTGTGTATTGATATCATTTTTATAATTAATTTTTAGAAACATATATTCATTGGTGTACAAACCGGGTTGCCATTTTGAAAGAGTACGGCAAGGACCCGCAAACCACCTCGTCCCGACATTCATGGTATAAATTAAATTCATTGCCCGCGTTTAGAGATCCGAAACCATCGACTACACCATTAATGTAATCGATTATTTTATATCTTTGCGATAGGTCGATGGTTTTTCCCGTTATGTCGATATGCGGTTTGCTTGAACCAGCACAAAAAACTTTTTATCATCCGACTTCGCGGAGGTTGCGCGCCCGATGGACAATATTCCCTAGTTCTCAAATAGGTCTCAATAAGTCGACCTGATAAAGTTGCATGGGGTTAATAGCGCAGTTGTAAACCAAAAATCATGAAAAGTTATCTTTCCATCGAAAAAATTAATCAAGCAAGTCGTTCCTGCAGACATTGAGCATACACTATACCACACATATGTATGTATGTATGTATGTACATTTGTCTTATAAACATGTACATCTATGTACATATATATATGTACATACATATGTCCGATGCAATGGATACGATGTGATGGATGTACAGATGCACCAATATTCGTATTTTAAAAGCCTAAAATCCTACACAGCTTAAGTAAGAATTGAGTTCTCGAATAAACACTAACGGTTTCTTAACAAAACTTATATTTTATTCGATTAAGACATGTCCGTCCGCTGTATGAAGACCTACATATGTAGATCTCGAAAACTACAAGTTACCAAATTTGGTGCAAATATTTGTCTACTGATTACAGATATTCGGTATTTATAATTTTTTAACTTTAAACGCATATAAAACTTCTAAAACTAAGTAAAACAAAAAAATTAAAAATTTTATTAAGTAGCATAATGTTAATTTAGTACATTGTTGTAATTGTAGTAAGAACGTCGCTCATTTGGTAATATACTGCGCGTCATCAGGTTAGCGCCCCTCTTTGTGTTCTTAGTTTATGTTAAATATTTTCTAAACCAATTTAATGACAGTCCTACAATTTTATTCCAAAAAACTTTTATAAAACACTCTTAATAACGGCTCTGGAGGTGATCAAAATGATGCTCCTATTCACGGAGATCAGGAAAATGCTAATTGAAGCCATCGGGGCTTTCAAAATTAAATTTTTTTTCATTCGAAAAAACCACATACTTCTGTTGAGAAAACTAAGTCATATGCACTCTTGCAAAATTAGCGCGATCTTCCTTTTTACTGCGATTAGTGGGAGTTTTTGATAAAATTTTAGTCGCTACAGTTGTTATCAATACGACAATGTCCCAATACATACAGAAAGGTCCGCCAAATCGTGGACACAGAGCTAAAATGTTGGAGGCCTTGTGTATCCCCCAAACTCACCGGACCTAAATATCATCGAGAATGTGTGAGCATAGTTGTCCAGGAAGGTGTATGAGTCCGGAAACCAATTTAATACTAAATCGGAATTGTTTTAAAGAACATTTTTCTGTACCTGTCAGTTTTACAGCAATTTTAAGCAAAAACAGCGAAGAGAATTAACTATTTATGATGCACAAAAAATTTGGTGACAGAGTGGTTCGCAAATTAAGTGAGATAACTTAAATTTTCTTGGGGGCGCTATCCTGATGACCAATTTTTAATTACATATTTTTCTATACATTTTCAAAAATAATTAATTTAATTTTATCTTAAGAGATATAACACTTATGAAAGTTTTTTGGAAAAAAATTGTAGAACTGTCATTAAATTGGTTTAGAAAATATTTAACATAAACTAAGCACATAAAGGGGGGCGCTAACCTGATGACGCGCAGTGTATATGTAGACAATCGATATAAGCGAATACTCTGCAAAACGAAAACTTTCTTTTGTTTTGGAATCCTTCGTATTGTTTAATTATCTTTCCATACTGATAAAGGCTTCCTACGACACCAGAGACAGATCCACGAAACTCTGTTAAAAAGCCACTGGGCATTTTTCAAAGAGCATTATCGGTTGGCCACTTACAATTTGGGATTCGATTAGATCGGAAACTTTAAAATTTTATTTGGTGGCTATACACTATCTGTAGAAGACAAATATCAAATTTTGTAAATCTCCATATACCTTCTATTGTGCTTTCTAGAATTTCCACAGGATTTTAACATTCTACTATTATTCTACGTTTATTAAAAAAGTGGATAATTTACACTGCGTTTCACTTGAACAGCACACTTGGCTTCGTGCACTTTATCTTTGTGCGAAATTTCACGGGTATCAAACTAGCTGGACCACGGGAAACTTGTTTTTGAAGGGGTGCCCATAAAATTATATCCAAGTGAAATCCACATTGTTATTTTACAACTTTAACAAATTTATAAATACTGATGACTTTCGTCGTTTATAGGTATTTCACCAGCATAAATCAGTTGTTCAAAAGGTTTGTTCAAACCATTGGAAAGATCGTGACTCTTATGATTAAGTCGACAACTGCACTATAGGCACGGTTCAGCTGGTCTTATGGAGCTTTCGGGTCATAAATTCTGTTAATTTTAATATGCGTTACTTCTGACACTAAAGTTTTATGTTCTTTAAAAAAATTAGGACTTATCCTAGAACACGTTGCTGTAAATACAGAGTAAATAGCAGCTGGATTTAGTATTTCAAAATATGTTTTTCGGTATTTCCTATTAGAATTTAAGGCTGCTGTTGAAATCCAATATGAAGCTTGTTTTCTTCCGAAAACACTGTACATAATAGGCATGTTTCTTAATAAAGATATTTTGGCCCGCTAAAAGCAAGCAATGTCTATATATTGAAGCTGTTTTAGACACTTGCATATACCTACTTTTATTTTAGAATTTACTACAGAATGGAAAATCACAGAAGTTAAGATAGGTCAGGAGAATATCTATACTAAAAGAAAACTGGGGCATCTCAGTAACTGCTAAATGTAGTGTAGAGACATTACGGTTAGTCATCGTTTCGTTTAGACTTTATTTGTGGAACCTTAACAAGTATATCCGACCCCCGGCCTTTCATATTTCCAAGATCCGCCCCTAATAATTCTTCAACCTATATAACAGAGAAGGCTTCTTCGCTTGCCATAACTTTGCAGAAATAACATGAAAATATGTTAGCAATGAAATGGAAAAGTTAAAGAAACCGATAAAAATGGCGGAAGTGCTGCTCGCCTATGTTATGACTAGCACCACTAGGGACCCCATTAGAAATATAAATATCGACTTAATCTTAAAGACTCCTCCCCTTGCCGAGCAATCCAATCCAATCCAATCTGATCGTTCCACTGACTTTGGTATCAGCAAATGCAAACATTATTTAAACCTATTAGACTTTCGTTGCTTAATTTTGTTGTTAATGTTAATCTTTTGTCTCCGAAATGTAAACGGGCACATTTTGAATATGACTTCAACAGATAACTGAACTAATAGTTTTTTTTTTTAATTAAGGGTTACACACTTGATTCGCATATATACCAAACATTATAGTCTCACCATAAACCGTTTATAACTAAAAAAAATGAAAAAAGGTTAGGACCAAATAAATCATTAGTTTTTTGAAATCGAATACAGGTCTGAGTACATGTAAATGATCTTTTTCATCTTGACAAGTAAAGAAATCTAATTTTATTTACTTTGTGTACTACTAAACACATTTATTACACAAACTTGTAGTAGATTTGGATTTTTTTTTTTTTTTTTTACACCAAAAAATAATAAGTATATGTCGTTTATTTTTTTTAAGCCAATAATTCTATTTTCGTATAGGTGTGCATCTTTTGTAAGTGTTTGTGGTTATTTACTATTTTGGACACTCATATATAATAATTCATCTTATATATAGTTAAATACATCTATAGCGCTCTGTGTAGCACATAAACAATTCTTACTTAACATGATTTTACAATGTTTTATTTCTCTTGAATTCTTTCTTTAACTTCACATTTTCAGTAAACGGCCGACCAATCAGCGTAATATGCAAGTTATCCCTCGATTTAAATTACAAACTATAAAAATGATACTACAATTTCAACTAGTCAATCAAAATGAAAGAAAAAGTGCTTCCTTTCTATAATTATTATCAGTGGAAACATTTTTTTACACATATATTTACATATATGTATATACATATATATAAAATACTTATATATATACACCCAGTGTATCTATATAGGTTTAAGACATATATACACACACACAGCCACGCACACAGAAAACATGAGTTAAGCTCTCATAGCTTTAGCCTTGCTGGCATTATTCCATATAGTCAATCAATCAAAATATATACTGGAAGCAAAAATATATCAAAATTATAACATATAAATGATATATATATATGTATTATATACAAGTCCCCAAAAGGTAAGCCTTATTGAGATCGGCGCCATAATTGTTTAAATTCTAAACCGATTTTAGCTGGAAGGTTTGTAAAGGAAACCTATAATCTGGCCCAGCTGGAATTAGCGTGTTATGGACTATGAATTTAAGCCTGGCTTTAATTTTTGTTCAAAGAAACAAAGCATACAATAAACAGCTTAAAATCATCATAAGTACTTAAATTCTGATCCTTCTCCTTAAATCGTGTTAGTTCCTAGCAACAATATATATCCACAGCAATACACAGAGACTAAAACTGAAGCTGAGAGCAAAGTTATATGAAAATCTTTTCGATTTGAACATACAAGACTCAGCCAGTATCATATTTCGAAATTTAAAGATACATACTACTATATATACACATAAAGATTATCTCTCTTAGTAGTTAGCTTTAGATTCATGAAAAATCGAATTCCATTTCACTTGATTTATTTTCATAAGAAATCCAAACAAGCACACTTTATATATATAAACATATATGCAAATATGTTCTACATTTATATATACCAGGGACCGAAATGGTTTATTTTTTTTAGAAAAGCATTAGTCTAATAAATTTGATTTAAAAATAATACTTTTTACCGTTATTTTTTTTTGTAATCTTTTTAAATATTTCTCATGATTAGAATTCAATTTAAAATTTTATTTTCACTTATGGCATAACTGTTATTCTTAATAAAATAAACTCAAACCATAAAAACATGCTTTAATCAACGAGTCTGACTACTACTTAGCAACAATTTTTAGTACGGTACGTGTGTAATAGTTGTTATTAAACCTGGTCTTGATCAGATAAATTACGTCTGTTGCATATGCAAAAGAAAGAAAATAAAAAGAGAATTTCATTGTTATTATTGTTTATGTTCCTATAATTTGTTAAATTTGACAAGCACAGATTTTTTTATAGAATTAGCAGACATATTTGACACTGTTATACTAATCTTGCTAATTGTTATATATAAAGATATATATACTAATATTTTTCTCCTCTTGTTACACATGTACCGTAGCAAAAATTGTTGACTTAAGCTCTTCTTATTGTTTGAGTTTTTATATTTTAAGTACAAAAATAAAAATGAACAATGACTCGGACAATTTTTATTTTACTTCTTTTTTTAAATATTTTTTTATCAAAAATAAAATTTAAAAATGATTTTCATTTTTTCTTTTTTATTTAAAATAACAATTATGGCATGAGTGAAAAAATCAACAATAAAAGTGATTCGTGAGAAATATTTGAAAAATCAAAAATAACAACTATTTTTAAACTGAATGAATATTATTCATAATTTAAAAGTCATTATTGATTTTTCTAAATATAACTTAGAACTGTTACGGACCCTAATATGTATGAATGTATAAATTTATGTATACATATAAATGTATAGATATACACACATATATATATATATATATATATATATATGTTCCAATGCTTGATATCTGCTACAACTAAATTCGATTTTTACTTTCTCTTGTATTTTAACTAACTGCAACTATTTTATGCAATACATATTTTGATAATATAACTTTTTTCTTTTATTGTTTTTAACTTTTTAGTTTTATTACACTTATATATATATATATATCATAATATACATATATATCATCAAAAAAAAATGTTGTTTTAACCTTAATTATTTATCGTAATATAAGACTAGTTGTAAAAGTTAAAAATATGTACGACAAAAAAAAAAAAAAAAAGTTTTTTTCTATGGGAATTGATTTTATTTCAGAAGCCGGGTGGGGAATTCAGGGGAACGGTGGAGCGGGAAATGTACATATATATATAAGTATATATATATATGCATACATATATATAGAAACCATATATATGAGTGTTTATGTATGTGAAGGTTTTTTTACATTAATTGTTGTTTATTGTTAAGAGCAAGTGCCACAGAGACATTTTAACTGTTTGCACTTTTGTTTTAAATGTTTCTATTGCCGTTGTTGGTTGGAGTGTGTTTAGTAGTAGAAGTTTGTGTGTCTAATGTATTATTTAAGTTTATGTTTCTTAATTAGTTCATTATGCATCTCATCATATTTGATATTCTTTGCTGCCAATGCTTTAAATTTGCCTATTTGAAATTCCACCAATAGTTTGAGTGCCTATATATATATATATACATATATATATATATACTTATGTATATATAGATATATTTATACATGTTTATATACATATACACCCATACATATATTGATATAAATATATATATATATATATGTATAGAGTTCTTCATTTTGTGTTTGATTTTGGTTTCTCGCTTAAAATGTAAACTCTTTTTAATTCGTGTAGTAGTTGTTGCTGCCACCGCCGCCGCCCTCACCACTCCGACGAGCTATTGCCAGAGTCTGCCCCTGTTGATCTTTATAGGTTACATAGACCATTCCCATGGCGCCAAATTTGCCCGTTCTGTAGTCATAGGAGTTGAGTGTATTACCATAGCTTGCATTGGCATATTGATAGTAGACACAGGATGGATGTGGTGTTGGTGGTGGTTGCCCGATTCCAAATACTCTTGGTGCTGCCGATGCTCCTGCTGATGTTGTTGCTGTTGGTGGTAGTTGTGGTGGAGATGCGGCTGTTGCTGCGACGTATGTCGTTGCTGGTGCGTAATAGCCGTAATAGAGGGGGTTAGCACGTCTGTCGGGTGATTGATGTTGTTGCGGTGGTGGTTGCGTTGCTCCTGGCTGTGGCTGTAGGAGCAGCTGGAGTGGTTGTTGCAAATTGGCAATGGCAGCATGAACACTTCACCTGTGAGATGCAGCTAATATTGTGTAAAGAAATTAATTGCGTTTTAAATAAATTTCTGTGCATTGTTATATGGATGCGGTTTTTGAGATCGTGTTTGTCTATTTGATCTACCTCTGTGTGCCATATGATGGTAGCCTCCACCGCCACCGCCGACACCGATAACGCCGCCGCCTTGCATTGGTGGTGGCACACCAACTCCAACGCCCATGCCCATGCCCACGCCCACTCCGACATTGACATTGACACCAACACCATGATGCATTGGCTGCATATGATGCACTGCAGCAGTCGGATGCGGCATATTATGATTGTGGTGATGATGCTGCTGTTGCTGATGGTGATGATGGTGATGATGATGTTGCTGCTGCTGCTGTTGGTGGTGGTGATGGTGGTGGTGCTGCTGCTGCTGATGGTGATGATGCTGTTGCATATGCGTATTGTGGTGATGCTGCTGTTGGTGATGATGATGGAGCGGCTGCTGTGGACCACCACCGCCACCAATCTGCGACATGAACTGAGCGGCCTTCGCTTTGCCATGTTCCTCAGCCAAACGAACCCAAATAGGCTGCGATCCACCCTCAGGAATCGTGTTGTTCAAAGTTTTAATTGCCTCCTGGGCCTCTTCGCGTTTGTTGTAGCTGCAACAAAAACGCCATTCCCGATTAAATATATACATAGATATCTATATGTTGGTCCATAAATTTCCCATAACAAATATTAAATATAAAAAATATATTCATTTATCTATTAAAAACTTTTAAGTTCAAAAGTTTGCTAACCAAAAATAAAAACATAAAATGAAAATGATCCCTCATTCTAAACTATATTTTCCCATCGGAATGATTTAAGAGTGTACAATGTACAGCTAATAAACAGATCCTATCAGGAACTTCGTTGATTCATACAGACTGCTGAACAAGGTAATATTTATCTACATGCTTTTATACTCTTATGCTTGATTACCTTTTAAAATGAAAAATTGTGATCCTCAAAAGAATTTTAAATGCGATTTTATTATTTTGCGTTTTAATTGAAATTGAAATAAACCTGAATTGTCAGTGTTAAAAAGGTTGAGCAGCTAGCTTGCTTTAGAGGTAGTATTATCATTCAGAAAAAAAAGAACATAAAGAATGCTAAATGCTGTTCAAATGGATAGCGAAAGTAAAGGTATCCTTCTCTTATCCTATTAGCCAACTTGAAACTCTGCGTTACAATCATTTGAACCTTAAAAGGAGGTAAAATTAATTTTCCTAAAACATAAGTTTAGTTTAGCTATCAGTGTGGCTATTAGGTCGCATCACTTTCTGAACTTATTTATTTTTTTAAATACTCGCCAACAGCACAGCATTGAAATAAAAAAATCTGCAAACATATCTTTGGAATTAAGATGTTATTTATATGTATTCAACGGAAACAATAAAAAAGTATTTGAGTTATCATCAATCATATCGCCAGTAGTTTAATAATATTGAGTTTTGAGAAAGAAAAAAAAAAACATTTGTAAGCTGTTGTCCACAGATTTATTTGGTTTACTTTAAATAAGGAAAACTCTTTCAATCCACGTCAATTAATTTTAATTACTAACATGAAATTTAGTCAACGGATTAATTTCGTCTACATAAAACACTATTTGGATAGACTAGATGCTCCTTTAGTTAATAGTTTTTAGACCGTTAAAAAAAGAGTGATTTCATTTTGTTAAGGATGTCGCAGTGCAAAGAAGAAAGCAACTTCGTTTTAATAAATTATACATTTCTTGATTAAAATGAAGAGTGAAGTTCCTTCGGCCATAACTGATTACTTATATATATGGCTGTCGTTTCGGCTCAAGTTTTGGCAAAATCAAAAGACATTTATATCCCCAGCTGTAGTTACCCAGCCAATTTAATTTTTATTATTTTTCCAGTATACCTCCCGAATACTCTAATTTGATAAAATTGTGGTAACTATATTAATATAGCTACCATAGAAAATTATAAAATAGAATTGCGTGGTATTGATGGTAATATCAAAAGAGAGTTTGGCTCTATCAAAGGATATTCACAAGTTGTCCCGACGACTTGTTTTCCTATATTTTTTAGATAGTTTTGGTCACAATTAAATTCTTTAGGACACATGATTTATTTTTGTTTGTCTTTAACAAAATTTAAAATACGAATAGACTTGAAGTATATATATAATTGTGCCAAATATAAAAAACCATACCTTAAGGATTATGGAACTTATTAGTTTTAACGAAAATAATCCGAAATCTGATCTAACAGGTCAAATGAAATTTGTTCTTGTATTTTTTCTACGTCAAAAATAATAATATATAAGTAATATAACTATAATAAGCTTATCTAAATTGGTCGGTTTGTGTATTAAAATGTTACAAAAAAAAAATTGTTAATCTATTAAAAAATGTATTATAAAAAATTTTCTAAAAGAGATAGAAGCAATGTAAAAATATCAAAGTTAAAAGGGAAACCCCAAATCCTGTAATTCCAATGGGGAATTGAATCACATTGAATAGTGTGCGCTAATAAACACTAAATTTAATTAAAAATTAAAAGACAAAGATATCTTCGACCGTGGCGATGTTTGTATACCCTTTCATATACTCTATTGGACAATCCTAGGGATCTTAAACAAAAATTTAAGTTTTCGCACATTTTATAAGATTCTTGTGTGGTAGCTATGTAGGAACAATCAACTAAATCTAGAAAATCATCAAAAACTAAATTAAGTCACAATTTAAGTCCCTTGTTAAATTTCCACAAAACAAAAGATTCACTATCATCGCGAGCCCAGAACAGAAAATGTAGATTTTTTTACTTACCGCACAAAAGCTACACCACGGGGACGACCAGTGAGTTTATCCCGTAGAATATTGCGTTGGACAATCTGTCCAAATGGTGAGAAAATTCTATCGAGCATTTCATCATTGATATTGCGCGACAAATTAATGACGTATAGGTTGGTATCTTTGATGGATTGTCCGCCAGGACGGGCATACGAAACCTGCAACACAATAAATGTTGAAAACGTTGTGGAGGAAAGTGCATCAAAATTTGTAGTTACCTTCAATCGTTTGTTACGCACATAGAAACCATTTAGCTTCTGTATGGCCTCCTCTGAATCAGCCTCAGCATTATAGTCGACGAAGCCGTAGCCAAAGCTGTATCCGGTCTAGAGGGAGAAAGCCAAATAGAGTGGGATAGATGTAGGTGTTATTCGAATTTGTTTAATACATAGAGGGACAAGGACAGCCTGTATTAAGATTGGCCGCCATGTGACCACTACCCTACCGAGGCAGGACATTAAAACTTTAATCACCTTGAAATCACGCATTATTTTACAGGTATTAATGGAACCGCAGCTGCTGAATAAATTGTATAGCTCACGGTCTGTCATATCTTGGGGCAAATAATTAATAATCAAATTGGTGGCGCTAGTGCGATCATCATGATTGTTGCCTGATGACGGCGATGAGAAGTTGCCACCCTGTTGCTGCTCTTCCATGCCAGGATTGTTGTTGTCATGATGCTGCTGCTGCTGCTGATTATCGCCGTCCTCTTCCTCCAATTGCTGATCTTGTCCAGGTGGCTGCTCTTGATTATTGCCATTGTTTTCATCAAGAAAATGTTCCTCATCGCTATCATCTTGTTGGGCCTCCCTTTCCACAGCATCGGCAGGCTCCTGTTTGCATATGGGGTAAATTAAAAAGGCAATTTTTTTGTAAATAAAAAATAACCACTGGAAAATTATCTTTAAATAGTTTTGAATTAATGTACCTCAAAATCTGAAGAAGTCTCGTCATCTTCATCATCGTATGGGCGAGAATGGTCGCTTTGCATCTTTTCCGATTGGGACATGACTTGAAAAGTTTTTCCCTCTTTTTTTTTTTGATTTCGTCTAGAGCCTTTTAGATAGTACTAATTTCTCTATATAGTTTTGTGTCTCCACAGACTTGTCCGATAAAAAAAAAAACCAGACAATTACTGAAAAAAAAAAACAGAAATGGGGGAAAAAATTAGAAAAGAGAGCTTTCAATTTTTGCAGCGCAATATAAGAAAAATCCGTAAAAGTGTAATACGAATCCTGATCCGCGCAAGTAAAGGTTTCGATATGCACTGTCACACCGATGACTTCGATTCGTCTAAAATATGTGCAATATAAACTTTTATTGTCAACTTCCAAATTCGGGGCTGACAGAGCCCTATATTCCCCTCTTTCCGTGACCTGATAAGTGGTGTGCTTGCAATTGCCAGGGGGACACTCGAGATGGATGCGCACTGCCACAACATTCGGGATGCGCCTGCATTAGGTGATGATAAGGGGAAAGGGTAGTCGCAAAATATGTCGCTCTGACGTATACGAAAAGTGTGTATTAAAAAAATGCAAACTATATTAACCCTGAAGAAAGAAGAAGAAGAAGCAGCCCTAGCGGCAGCGAGAAAAAGTGTACCTCTCTTTTGCACTCACTCATACAACTACAAAAAAAAAATTAACAACACTTGTCTTTAGCATAAAACCAGCAATTTCGTAAAAAATTCACTTAAGTCCAATTCAACCTTTTGCCGAAGAAATATTCTCTTGAAAATTGGGCTTACTTATTTTCTACTTTATTTTTTTTAGCACAATTTTACATTTATTTTTATGCACTTACCGCTTGCTACACTTCTCTACTGAATTTTCTAAAATCGATAAGAAATGCTAGCGTATCGATATATATAAGAAATTATCGAAAACGAAAAAAAATATAACAAGAAAAGTTTGTCCATCATCAGTGCATTAATTTTGGAACAGTTGGAATACGGAACCGTAAAAAGTTTCTTTTTAATAGCTTTTTCGCACAGCACATCTCCGGGGTACAGTCGGAATTTTTTTTGGATGTGACTTCTATCATAAGGTTATAACTTTATGCTACAAGCACTAAATAACTGTTTATCGGATTGGCTGCTGCCTAACAACACAATAAGTACCTGTACGTATTAGTAACGAATGGTGATAATAAAAACTTTAAAATAATGAGTTTTGAGTTCTACAGGAACAAGTGTTAATGGTTTTGTGCCAGCCGATATTGATCAAATTTTGATGCATTTTTTATAAAAGCTACATCTTCAAAATAAAATCTTATTTGGACTGTCTATCGTATTCTTTCTATTGAATCTTTTTTTGAAATTTTAAAACTTAACTGCATTCATTAATCAACTTATATTACAACAAATGTTCAATATTGCCCTGTGGGAATTGGGGTTGATCAATTTAAATAATGTCACAAGTAGTATCAGCTGTTTTGGAACATTTCTTCAAATCACCAGCTACTGGGTTCTTAAATTCGTTATCCTGAACTCATGTTCTTAAACAGTGACTTAAAAAAACCGTGGGAAAAGTTTGTAAAGCCTGTTTTCAATTAAAATAGTAATAGTTAATATCTACTAAACAGATAAATTTATATACATATGTATGTAAATCAATATTGGATCTGGATTTTTATTAAAGTCAAAAAAATTGTAATGTACGCGTTTAAATGTAAGAGCAAAAGCAAATGATTGGTGGAACTGTGAATAATACAAAGATTTGAAAGCTTATTAATAGAGATGTTGAATTCCCCTATCTTACTTGCGTTGGCAGGGCAATGACTCGTTACAAGTTGTAAGTGCCCATCCCTGGCTTTATTGTGTATGCATACCCATATGTGTATATATGTTGCTTGTGTTGGTTGATTTTTTGTAATTAGTTCTCAAGAAGTTTATTAAACTATTGCAAGTGCAGTTGTTACTGCATCTGCTGACTCAACTAAAACGCAAAAAACAAAAAGAAGGGAAATAAAATTTGTAAGTACTAGTTTCTAATGAGTCGCGACGGACATAACAGTACAACCCTCAACTTGAAATACACAATTACGAAAAGAAAGAACACGAGAATACGCAATAAGTAATATCGACCTTACGGCTTCCATACGGACAGTGCGACGACGATAGAATTCTTTTTCTCTCTCCCTCACTCATTCTCCCATTTGGGCAGACTCCCCGATCTGACTGTATTGACGTAGCAAAGAAGAGAAAAGAGTTGGACAGGAGGGAGCTGCCATCATGCCTCAAATAAGGACTGCTGCCGCAGAAGCAGCAGCAGCAGCTGCCGGTAGTAGTGCCAATGGCCAACCGCTGGTAAAGATTGGACATTATCTTCTTGGCGCCACTCTGGGCACCGGAACATTTGGCAAGGTGAAAGTCGGTGAACATCAAATAACACGCCTAAAGGTCGCCGTTAAGATACTTAACAGGCAAAAAATTAAAAGTTTGGATGTGGTGGGGAAGATACGACGAGAGATTCAAAATCTCAAACTCTTTCGGCATCCGCACATTATCAAATTGTATCAGGTGAGTACAAGAAATTCAAAAAGTAAACATTCCTTTATCTTTGATATTAACCAGCTTTCAAACCAAAAAAAAAAAAAAACTAGAAGGATGGGCTAACTTCGGCCGTGCCGAAGTTCGTATACCCTTGCAAACTGTTATTTAACAATTACATATTTACAATTACATTAGAAAGCATATAAAAGAAGTCAAATCTTCATTTAATGTTCGTGGCTTAAGAAAAAAATGTAATTCGACAAAAAAAATTTTTTATTATGATTGTTCCTATGGGAGCTATAGCATATAGTCAACCGATTTGACTGAAACTTAGCACAGACTTTTCTATATATACTTAACTTCTAAATACCAAATTTCGTAACAATCGTTTTGAAAACATCCAAGTTATTGCTCTAAAACAGTATTCTTGACCGATCGTTCCAATGGGAGCTATAAGATATAGTCAACCGATTCTAATGAAACTTGGTGGACATGCTAGAAAGTATACCAAACTCATAAACAACAAATTTTGTAATATTTAATTGAAAAACAACAAAGTTATGGAGGTTTAACTCTATTCTCGACCGATCGTTCCTATGGGAGCTATATGATATAGTCATCCGATCGGGATGATTCCGAGATATACAATGCCTGCAGCAAAATGAAGCCTAGGTGCAAAATTTCAGCTCCGTAGCTTTAAGGGTTTCGGAGGAGAAGCTGTTGATCCAGACAGACAGACGGACAGACGGACATGGCTATATGAACTCAGCTCGTCGTGCTGATCAATAATATATATACTTTATATAGTCGGAGATGCTTCCTTCTATGCGTTGCAAACTTCTGACCAAAATTAATATACCCTTTTTGCAAGGGTATAATAAAAATAAAAAACTAGAAGAACGGGGTTACTACATCCGTGTCCAAGTTTAAATACCCTTGCCACTTCTAAATTTTAAGATTTGAAAATACCTTCATCTGTTTTTAGGCCATCAAAGTCTAAGAATATGTATTATAGTAGTTGATATAGTCAACCAAATTCGATCAAATTTATCAAAATCATAACAAATTTAAACAAGGTTTAGTGGCCCCATCTTAAGAAACAAAGGGTTTTTTTATGCCAAACAAATGAAATAGTTAATCGAATCTTATAAATTTTAGCAAACGTGTCTATGTATACATACATACAACCCAGTGACAATCTATTCACAAACAACCAGCTAGTTTATGTACATTGTTCTCGTCCGATCGTTCCTATGTTCCTACATTACGAAATGAACAGTAGAAAGAAGTCCTTGTGCTTCAAGAATCTTAAAGAGAATTGCGTTGACCCAGACTGATGAACAAAAATATAATACTTTGTATATTTTGGAAATTCTTTTCTCTATGCGTTGCAAACTTCTGGCTTAAATAACTTAAATTACTCTTTTTGCAAAAGTAGAAATCCCGAACGTTAACTTCAAGATAAAAAAAACTTTAATATATACATATATGTACATATATATGCATTATATTCAGTCCGATCTAAATGATATATTTTAATTTGCTAGGCAAAGTACTGTGTAATTAGCAAAATTAGATTAACGTGTAAACGAGGCATTACTGTATTGATAAAATGGCAATTTAATAGATTTACATATGTCACAATTCAGATATACATATGTACATAGGAATAGGAGACATCTGCATAACAAAGTTTTATCGTTTACGTAATCAGGTTACTAAAAATTTCTGTTTGATGTAGGTCGTGAATTAAGGAAATAAATAACCCTTGCGTAACGTATTTTAGGCCATCAAAGTCTAAGAATATGTATTATAGTAGTTGATATAGTCAACCAAATTCGATCAAATTTATCAAAATCATAACAAATTTAAACAAGGTTTAGTGGCCCCATCTTAAGAAACAAAGGGTTTTTTTATGCCAAACAAATGAAATAGTTAATCGAATCTTATAAATTTTAGCAAACGTGTCTATGTATACATACATACAACCCAGTGACAATCTATTCACAAACAACCAGCTAGTTTATGTACATTGTTCTCGTCCGATCGTTCCTATGTTCCTACATTACGAAATGAACAGTAGAAAGAAGTCCTTGTGCTTCAAGAATCTTAAAGAGAATTGCGTTGACCCAGACTGATGAACAAAAATATAATACTTTGTATATTTTGGAAATTCTTTTCTCTATGCGTTGCAAACTTCTGGCTTAAATAACTTAAATTACTCTTTTTGCAAAAGTAGAAATCCCGAACGTTAACTTCAAGATAAAAAAACTTTAATATATACATATATGTACATATATATGCATTATATTCAGTCCGATCTAAATGATATATTTTAATTTGCTAGGCAAAGTACTGTGTAATTAGCAAAATTAGATTAACGTGTAAACGAGGCATTACTGTATTGATAAAATGGCAATTTAATAGATTTACATATGTCACAATTCAGATATACATATGTACATAGGAATAGGAGACATCTGCATAACAAAGTTTTATCGTTTACGTAATCAGGTTACTAAAAATTTCTGTTTGATGTAGGTCGTGAATTAAGGAAATAAATAACCCTTGCGTAACGTATGAAATTACATTGATTTGTTAGAAAAAGGCATTCTTAAAAATCTGTAGATTAGGCGGAAATCAAAGATTACGCTAAAGTAAGTGCACACAAATTCGGGTTGAATTCTTTCGAAATACAGTGAATCTTTTAAGTATAAGTTTTCCTCAAGCAAGTGTGTCTTGAAGGGCACATAAGCTTCGGTATGGCCGAATTTACATTTCAATATATTTATCTTAATTTTCAAAACATTTTTGGGGAAGAAAATTATAAATGATTTGTAAGTAATTTAACTTTTTTTTTGTTTCAGGTAATTTCTACTCCCTCGGATATCTTTATGATAATGGAGTACGTCAGCGGCGGGGAACTTTTTGATTATATTGTGAAACACGGAAAATTGCAGGAGCATCAGGCTCGCCGCTTTTTCCAGCAGATCATTTCGGGAGTTGATTATTGTCATCGCCATATGATTGTTCATCGAGATCTTAAGCCAGAAAATCTACTGCTCGATCATAATATGCATGTCAAAATAGCCGATTTTGGGTTATCCAATATGATGCTGGATGGTGAATTTCTTCGCACCTCTTGTGGTTCACCCAATTATGCAGCGCCCGAGGTGATTTCGGGAAAACTATACGCTGGTCCCGAGGTGGACATATGGTCATGTGGTGTTATTCTGTATGCCCTGCTCTGTGGCACTCTCCCCTTTGATGATGAGCACGTGCCAACATTATTTCGCAAAATCAAATCGGGTATATTCCCCATACCGGAATATCTTAATAAGCAGGTGGTCAATTTGGTATGCCAAATGCTACAGGTAGATCCCCTAAAACGGGCAACTATTGAGGAGATTAAGAAGCATGAATGGTTCCAAAAGGATTTGCCAGCCTATTTATTCCCGTCATCAATTGAGCAGGATTCAAATGTAATTGACACGTATGCCGTTGCCGAAGTGTGCACGAAATTTGGAGTAAAGGAATCGGAAGTGCATAATTCCTTGCTTAGTGGCGATCCACATGATCAGCTTGCCATAGCGTATCATTTGATTATTGATAACAAGCGATTTGCCGATGATGCCGCCAATCAAATTAACGAAATCAACAATTTCTTTGTGGCTGGGTCTCCGCCCCCACCTCCTCCAGTACCCATTACTCTGACATCCAGCCATTCGCCAAACGAGCGTGATGTGACCGTCATAGTCGGTGGTGGTGGCACAGCTGCCAGTTCTGGCTCAGCCACACCTGTGCCGTCCAATGCGTCCTCAGCTCCTCCGATGAGCTCGTCTGTCATGCCCAGTATTCGTCCACATCCCGAGCGGATTGCTCCAATGCGTGAACGCCAATTGGCTATGTCAGTTCAAAACTCTGGCGGTGCAGCCTTTCCTGAGAAAACAGCACGTGGCGGCACTCCTATAAAGCGAGCGAAATGGCATCTAGGTATACGATCTCAGAGTAAGCCCAATGACATTATGCTTGAGGTGTATCGGGCAATGAAGGCCCTAAACTACGAGTGGAAGATTATTAATCCCTATCATGTACGCGTTCGCCGTCAAAATGTCAAAACTAGCAAATTTTCGAAGATGTCTTTACAACTCTATCAGGTGGACGCCAAAAGTTATTTGCTGGATTTTAAATCCCTTACCAACGACGAAGTCGAGCAGGGCGATGATGTTATTATGGAGAGCCTTACGCCGCCCGCACACAGTTCATCCGGTGGACTGATGCCGCTACAGCCAACAGGACATCATACAATGGAGTTCTTTGAGATGTGTGCGGCATTAATTATTCAGTTGGCGCGTTAAATAATTAAAAAGGACGAGGGATTAAAGGTAATGGCAAAATACCAAATTTTTATTAATTTTTATTAATTGGATTCTCGCCATTTTATTAATGCTATTCTATCGCTGACCAGGGAGTTGTTCTTGTTGTTGTTGATATCAACTTCTATATTTTATATATATATTTCTGTGTATTTTTTTCTTCAGTTGAATTTTTTGTGTTTTTATTAAGTTTTTTGTGAGAGGATTCTTTGTATTTAGTCCTGTCTGTCATGAACCCAATTGATTCAATATTGTAATCCATTTATTATTATAAAATTTGATTTTGGGCTGAAAGACTTTCGTAATTATCTATGCAATAAATAACAGAAAATTAAAAATATTATGTTGTACATTCTATAAAATGAATAGCCCGAGTAGCTTGAGTACATTTTCCAATATGTACAAATCTAAATTGAATTTCATATCTTGAAATATTTATTAATTTAAAATGAAATCTCTTGTCATATCATGAAACTCATGCTGTCCCGCTCACTTTTATTAACAGAGCCACACACAGTAATATGCTATCTTGCTCACTTTTATGGACAATGTAATCCTTGATTTTTGATTAACTGATACAATCTGGGCATATAAAAGAAATACTAAAAGCAAATACCTTTAATATATTCCTTGAAAAGTTGCAAGAATATTAAACAAATTTGTTCCGGTTACATACATACATATATGTATAGACGGGAGCTAGGTGTTCTTTTAACCGACCCCACTACAGCAAAGTTGAAGGTAAGTTTTCTTTGTATTTAAGGGCCAACGCTGCAGTCGTTAGCATCAAAACGAAACCGTAGCTACGTCTATTATAGGTAAAGTGCTCCTTATACTTCTGTAGATTTTGTTTCTCCAAATTGTTTTCTAATTTTTCTTCATTCAACTGGGCAAACAGTTGACCATACACACCGACAAATCTTGTGTACAGTCACACCAACTGTACTGGACACTCGAACAACCCAAATAAATTCTAAGTTAATGGAAGATCTGGGACCTATTTTTATACCCTGTACCCATAGGGCAAAAATTAAATTTGCTAAAATGTATATAACAGACAGAAGGAAGCGTTTCCAGCCCCGTAAAGTATACATATTGTTAGTCACCATCGACTGCTGAGTCGATTGGGACATGTCCGTAAGAACACCTAGATCTCGGAGATTTTGCCGAAATCGGACAATAACCATCGGATATATATGTACGAATGCTCGTTTTGGACTGCAACGCCAAGGGCGACTTTAGCTGGGAAATGTGAGCGAGATAGCCTTCGTTGTTGCTGCATGCTAAAGGGTTTGTTGTATTAAATTAATGGCGATATTCGAAGGCGTTCGTATATAACTACATAGTTGGTACAGGGTATACTTAATGTCGACAGGTACGACTTGTGTGCTTTATTTTATTGATATGAATTGCTTTGAGGCTTACATATTCCCACGCTCCTGATGAGATAGCACTGTGCCCCGTGACGTATTGCGCGAAATTGATTTAAATTACAACTGTAATCAGCACTTGCAATTTCTCGATAAGATCTCGTACACATAAGGTGCCTTATTGTCGTGTCATTTTGTTATGAAACAAAATATATTGTAAAATAAACAAATAAAAAACGAATAACTTCCTTATGCATATTTTCCAATTGTATTGGTTTTCTAAAAAAATGTTTACCTCCACAAGCATTTACGAAACCCGTTGAGAATGCGCATATGCTATACCTACCAAATCAAAGTATTTGAGTGGAATCCATGTTTAAAAAACGAAAGCAATCCAAACCAATTAAGAAATCATCAAAAAACATTGTATGTTAAACTAAAAACTAATTCGGCCGTGCCAAAGTTCGTATACCCTTGCAAACTGTTATTTAAGAATTACAAATTTATAATGTGACAAAATCATTAGAACGCATATAAAACAAGTCGAACCTACATTAAATGTTCGTGGCTTGAGAAAAAAAGTAATTCGATAATAAAAATTTGTTGATTCTATTCTTCCTATGAGAGCTATAGCATATAGAAGACCGATTTAACACAGACATTTCAATATATACTAGACATCCAAAAATCAAATTTCTTGACAATCGCTTTCAAAACAACCAAGTTATTGCATCAAAACCATGTTCTTGCCCGATCGTTTCTATGGGAGCTATTTGATATAGTCAACCGATTCTGATGAAACTTAATGGATTTGTTGGAATATGAATATGAATAAGATATGAACAACAAATTTTGTAATATTCGATTGAAAAACAACAAAGTTCTGAAAGTTTAACTATGGGAGCTATATGATATAATCCGCTCGGGATGATTCCGAGATATACAATGCCTGAAGCAAAAAGAAGCCTATGTGCATTTTTTTCAGCACCGTAGCTTTAAGAGTCTAGGAGGAGAAACTGTTGATCCAGACAGACGGGACATACGGACAGAGATTAATCAACTCAGCTCATCGTGCTGATCAATAATATATATACTTTATATAGTCGGAAATGCTTCCTTCTATGCGTTACACACTTCTGACCAAAATTAATATACCCTTGCAAGGTTATAAAAACTATTTACAACTGTCAATATTTTTTCTTTAATTTGTTTTTCTTTTTTTTATTTTATTAAATTTTTTAAATATAGCACTTAAATTTCATTGTTCAGATGGTATCCTCCTCACCGACACGCTATGCCAACATTTGCATTAGCTATGCAGTCATGATCAATGGAAAAAACTGACACAAATTTTTAAATAGACATTATTTTTATATTTTTAACGATAAATTTTAAATAGCTTTAAATAAATTTTAAATACTAACCAACCTTGCCCCTCTCCCACCTATGTACATACATATATACAAATTTATATATCGTTAATTCTCACTAACACAAATTATCTAGTTATTTTTTATTGTTAGCCTTTTCAATAAAATAGAATTTTATTGTCGTTTATAATAAAATAGAGATCTTTTCAATGAAATTGATTTTGGCAGAACACTGTTGAGCATACAAATATGTATGTATATACACAATTAATAAGTTTAGCAAACCAAAATGTTTAAAAAACATGATTAAAATGATCGTCAATCACAGTTAATAATTTAGCTTGTTGGTAGAAAAAGCGCTTTAATGACATAGTTAAAGTGCTGCCAAAGTAAAAAATAAAAACATGATTTAATAGTTTGCTCAACATTTACTTTTCTATAAGCAGATTTTGATTTTCACTTTTATTGATCCAGTATACATGTACGTACACACGTATAAGTAATACTCTTAGATATAATGTAAAACATATACATAAGATATATTTACTTTATACAATTTAGCCCCATCTAGTCCTATTCGCAATATCGATATCTCTTCACCTCTGTATAGATTCCATATTGCGGGTTTATTTTACCTAAGACTAAGACTATGATATTTTCATTGTTTTTGTTGTTGCTTTCGCTTTAGTTTATCGATAAGTGTTTCTATGCTGTTAGCATCTACAAGTCCAATGAATTTGTCAACTACGACACCATTCCGAAAGGCCAATACAGCGGGTACAGCCTTGACTTCAAATGTTTCGACCAGATCCAAATTAGCTTCCACATCGATAACTGCCAAGTCTATTTCATTGGAGTTCTCCAGAAGTTCCAGCATTTTGGGAGTAAGAATTTTGCATGGATCACACCATTCGGCATGGAAATTGACAATCACTGGATTGTCGCTATTAATCACCTGTAGAATGAACAAAATAATAAAAGAAATAGATCAGTGGACTTAAATAAAATTTACGTCATTATTCAAGCTGTTTGCGGTTAGATTGCCTTAAGTAGACCAAGACAAACATAGACAATTATTCAAATAATTTTCGTAAGTTTTTGGTTCATTTTGTCGTACCACACCTTTTGATCAAAATCATAGTGGTCCTTGATCACCAGCTTCTTATATACCATTTGGGACTGTGACAGACACTTTTGAGTGGCTCGAGTTGCCGCCTGTGGGGCTAAGGCAACACGTTGACAGCTAATATGGGCGCTGGTCTGGATTGCAGCCAGTCGTAGAGCAATGCCCTCGGCAGCTATTTTGAGCATAATTACAGTTTATGCGACTAGATTTTGATTTCGTTATAGATGTATTTTGTAATTATTTATTTTGCTCGAACTCTTAATCGATTATTTTCTAGTCGATAATTTTTAAACGCATCACTAATATATGCCACTCACTGCGAAAAATTTGACATTCACAACGAAAATGTAAACAAAGAATGGCAGGAAGCAATAAACAAAAGAAACAAATTTTAAGTTTATTTATTTATACGTGTCGTCCTGCGGAATGCTAAATGTTATTCTGTGAGAATAGCTTGCTAATGTTTCGACGGAGTTGTTGACGTAACAGCCAAATATCAATTATTTTGTATTAAATGCAATAAACAGATTTATAAGTTTTACATCAACCAAGCAAGCAATTTGCAGTGCCTTTCGAGGTTGTGCTCAGTGAATTTTTACGTTTCGTTTAAAACAACGTTCATTAAGTAAAACAGTGATTGTAAATATTAACTTTACATTAAAAGTTTTGGGTGAGTGAATGCGAATTCTTTCTGATTTTCATTGAATCTTTAGTAACCCACTAATACGCAAACTCCCCCTAGAATAATCGCTTACATATTTTGCAAAATATGGAATTTTATTTGAAAAATTATAAATAACGTTTTTAGAAGAGATGGTTTATAAAACGATTCAACCAATCAACATTATCGAATTTCCGATCAAATTTATAGGAAGTGACATAGGGACGTGTTCCTGCTTTCATGAAACAAATACATATGTACATATATTATTTGTGTTAAAACATGTGACCTTTTAGTTGGTGTAATAACGGTAATTGCCAATTTTTCTTTTTTAGTAAGTTAAACATTGCAATGGCCTAGATATTTGGTACGGAAAGGATTTTCTAATTTATTTCAATTGCTTAATTTTCTTCGCTGTTTCTTCAAAAATTGAAAGTTTACAAGCAAAGTATTTCATGAAATACAGCAAAACAGCAGTTACAGTATCTTTTGTATCTTTATTTTAAGCCATATTCACAAACTAGTGTTAATGACTATATAGTCCTTTGAAAAAGAAATTTCCCGCAATATTGTTTTTGGTTCATATAAGTGGTGGAATTTGGTCACGATAGGCATGAATAGTCAAAAATAATCGGTTAGACTATAAAAAATCGAATAAACCCACATGTTATTTTGTGTGATGGGAATCTCTAGTTTTGTTTGTAACGCAAAATGTGAATTGCATGTGCTAAAGTTATTGGCCAAGTACAAATTAAAAGCATTGTTTAAACGATGCGAAGGACAATACGTCAAGTACGGACGATTGTGTAATCGATAAAGTAACTCTCGATAATTACTGCAGGCTGATCCATGTGTTGCCCATTTCATCGAAAAGTGTCGTTCGTATTGGCTTACATGTGGGAGAGGGATAGAAGATAAACCAAAACAGTCAGTTACGGTCTACGCGCGCTTGCATTTTTTCCTTTTTGCTTATCTTTCTCCGCGGAAATATTGTTCTAGTTATTAAGTTCTTAATACCAGTTTTTTGTTGTGCATTTGTTTAAAAGTGTTGTCGGTGCTTCTACTATTGACCATTTCAATTTGTTTGTAAGTACAATCATAAAGTATAAGTCTAACAGACAAGGTGTGCATAATAAAAAAAAACAATGGATAGGCTAGAGTTGAAGTCCAGCTCAGAGTAGGTAGGCATATGTTTTACCATCACCACCTCATAGAAAATAATAATTCTCGATGTTTTGTTAAAATCCAATTGGCATTGTGGCTTGTTCCCAATGTCTATGTTTTGTGTGTTTATGAGAATATGTGTGTGTTTCCACCCTAAAAAGGGTGAGTACGTTTTTCTTCTTTGAAACGCGAACACAGCTCGACTCTGACTTCGATTTGGGCTTCGTTTTTATGCGCGCAGCTTCCACCTTGAGCCAGAGCCGGATTTTCAACCCCTCTTAAAACATTTTTTTTTGCTGGCACGGCACGGCTCGGCTCACACACACACACAAGCGAGTATATATATAAACATACATATGTATGTACATACATACATCCATATATGCACACAGCCCTTGACGCGTTATATGACATCAACACAGAAGCACTTTTTCTTTTTCCTAATGGACATACATACATATGTATGTATGTACATATGTAAATGCATGTAGAAAGCAAGCTTTGTCCTGTGTCTTGCGACTTTTGCCTTTAATTCTAAACAACTTAAACTAGTTAAGAAAACTATTTTCGATCTCCGGGTTAAGCCAGATTTGTATGTACATGTACATATGTATGTACGTACGTTGGTTGAAGTGTCCATCTGCCCGTTGGTAAAAGTAAATAAATCTCAGCAACAGGATCTAAAAGTTTAATAACAAATGTATAAACTATAGTTTTTGAATTTGATAAGAAATACATATTAAATATCCCCTATATATATTTTATTTTATATTATATTTTAAGTTTCGGTTATAGCCAAATCTATTTTTATTCCATTTTCATATGAGAAAGAAAACTTTTGCTCTTCTATGTATATATGTACATATGTATGTAAGTATATATATACATATATGTACATACATACATATATGTATGTACATACATACATACAGCTGTGTTCAGAAAAATAGGAATGCATACTAGTATGATACTTACAGCACTTTTTTGACAAAGTGTGACCATTTACTTAAACAAGTGCTTACAAAATTTGAAGAATGAGGTGTAAACGACAAAATAGCGAAAAATTTTGGACATTCTGGCGTTTCCTTTTCTTCTTTTCAATGATTTTCAACACGAGCATCAAAAGTTGCTTGTTCAGTAAAATAGGAACGCAAAGTTTAAACCTTTACAAAAGTAAAAAAAAAGTGAATTCAAATATAAAAAAGTTATCATTAGTAAGTTTTATTTGTTGGTAATCCTGTAGATTATAAAATTTATTACAAAAGTAATAGATTATCGTTTTCAGTGGGTAGAGGAAAACATTGCTCGGTCGAGATGAGGAATCTTATAATTCGCCTTAAAAATCAGGGTAAAACATTCAAGGAAATTAAAAATATTGTTGGGTGCAGCACCACAATGGCATTTAACGCTGTTCATTTTGAAAAAAGCCGGAAAATCGCGGTACAAAACGTAAAACGACGCCAAACGAGGACAGACAAATCGTTCGATTGAGTAAAAAAAAACCCTTAGCATCCTCAAATTTCATCAAAACTGATTTGAAACTGTCTGTGAGTGATGTTACAATTCGGCGTAGACTGATTGAGCAGAATTTAAAAGCCCGACATCCCAGAAAGGTCCCCCTACTAACCCGAAAGCATCTGGATGCGAGAATTTTATTTGCCAAGTCGCATGTGGACTGGCCGGCTGAGCAGTGGCGCAATATACTCTGGACTGATGAGAGCAAAATTGTTCTATTTGGTGGAACAGGCTCTAGAGAGTACGTTCGTCGACCACCAAATCAAGAATACAACCCAAGGTTTACAAGAAAAACGGTTAAGCATGGAGGCCTTAAAATTATGATTTGGGCTTGTTTTTCCTACAATGGTGTAGGCCCTATTCATCAAATAGAAGGCATAATGGATAAAAATGTTTATGTCAATATTTTGAAAAACATTATGCTACCATATGCTTCTTGGGAGATGCCGCTGAAATGGACATTTCAGCAGGATAATGACCCCAAACACACTAGCAAGTTGGCAAAAAATTATTTCTTATCGGAGAAAATAGATGTTATGGGGTGGCCTGCTCAATCGCCGGACCTTAATCCAATTGAAAACCTATGGGGAGATATCAAAAGACATGTGGCAAATGTTAATCCATCAAACAAAGCCCAACTTTGGCAGGCAGTTCAAGAAGGATGGGGCAAAATATCTGTGCAGCGTTGTCAGGACCTTGTGGATTCCATGCCACGTCGTTGCCGCGCAGTTTTAAATAATAAGGGTTATACAACAAAATACTAACTATAACCAATAATATTAACCGGCTTAGGTTAATTTAAATGAAGTTCCTGTTGTTTTCTTTAACGTTTAAGTAGGCATTCCTATTTTTCTGAACAGACGAATTTAAGAATTTATTTTGTTTTTGAGCCATGGAAGGCAAACAAATATGAAGTATCATCCAAAAAATGTGTAGTATTATGAGAAATATATACAAATTCTTATTTTCATTTATTTTTGCAGCTATTTTGCATTTTTCTTGTTTTTTTTCTCCTGTTTCTGTGCAAGACAACTACATTCCTATTTTTCTGAACACAGCTGTATATGTATGTATATACATGCATATGTACGCATCTGTGTCCGACTTAGTATCAAAAGACTTTTTCTGTTTAGTTTTTGTACTAATAAGTTCATTATACATACATGTATGTCCATTAATAATTTCAAATTTAACCGATTTCGGTTAAATTTATAATTATGTAAATTGCAAGTTACGTTTTATATTTCTTTTGTAAAAATTTTGATTTTTAACAACGATTTAGAACGGGCCTTTTGGTTTTCTAATTTCTTTAATGTTTTAAAAACTAAAAAATCCCCAAGTAAAAATAAATTTGAGTTGGATCCACAGCTGCTGTAACTACATACATACATAGTTGGCGTGGGATTTGACGCATCTCGTGTTTAATAGAATTTGAATTTTGTATACATAAGAGATTTTGAAAGTCAAACAAATGGCATTGTCTTATATATTTATATATAATTTTCTTATATTCAGTGATAGATAGAGACCGGCTTACCCGACTTCAGTGAAATACCAATACTGATAATAAGTATTTACATATTTTTTATTGTAGTCAAAAATCTATTTAAACATGACAATATAATTAATTTTTATTTTCACTAATTTTTTTTTCCTAAAAATTTTTTTTTTTTTTTCCTAAATAGAAGATTGGGTCTATTTATTATTTTAAATTTAATAAGCATTTTAATGCAAACGTTTTTTTTTTCGTCTTTTTTTTCATAATCTTTTGTGTGTGATGTATGTATGTGTATGTATTTAAAAACATTAAATATCATAAATTTTTATACCCTTGAATATAGAGTAAGGGTATATTAACGTCGCTAAAATGTATGTAACAGGCAGAAGGAAGCATTTCCCACCTTATAAAGTTTACATATTCTTGATTAGCATCACCAGCCGAGTCGACTGGGACATGTCCTTTATTCATGTTCGCCCTTCTGGCTGTAAGAACACCGAGATCTCGGAGGCTATGAAAGCTACCAAATTTAGTGTGAACATATGTATGTCTAGTGTGTACGCTGATCAAGTTAATTTTAAATTTTTTGCCACGTCCACTTCCGCCCCCGACATTTAGAAAAAATAAATTACTATAGCAAGTTTAAAGAAATCGCTTGCATCATTTGGCCAAATTTAGTCGAAATCGAACAATAAATATCGGAGTTATACCCATATACGTTTTGCATTGAAACGTGACTGTTAAAGACTTGCCTTCGTGAGAATATAACTAGTTAGTCTTTACTAATGTCGGCAGGGACAACCTGCCTGCTAAATTCTTAGTAAAAAATTAGTTTTGTCCGATTTGAAAGTTAATAGCGAAAACACATATGGGCATTTCCATAACTGGCGTGACGTTACGTTCGCACGACTAAATTAAAAAAAAAAGATGAAAACGACGGATTTGAAAAAAAGTTTTTTCGTATATTCATAGTACTTATGTAGAACTATGTTCAGAAAAAATTTGATAAAAATCGAATGTAAGGATTCGATTTTATAGCCAAAATATGATCTGGCGTGACGTTACGCCCACGAAGTGGGGTTTCTGACTTTCACTGACAAAAGTTCAAAACTCTGCGAATTGGCTAAGATTTTTTGAGTAAATGTTTTTTTGTAATGTTTCTAAATAACACAAGTTTATTTTTCAATTTAGCAAATCAAAAACAAGTTCATAGTTTTTTTTTTATTCAAATTCTAAATCTGGCGTGACGTTACTAGCGTGACGTTACGAAAATTTCCAAGGGAAATTTTTTTTTTAAATTAATCCAAAAACATTTTTAAACAAAACTAGAACATTGTTTTAAACACAAAACAAAACAAAAAATTAAAAAAAATTGAAATACTTAAAGAAATAAATTTTTTATCCATAATATTGTTAGGCACCATATTGGTGGGAATGGGAATATTATACGTAGTAATATAGATATATGGAATTATACAAAAATATTCTATATTAAGTATCAGTTTTTGAAAAAAATGCAGTTTTAGCTGCTTTTAGCTGTTTTTCTTCTCCACATGAAAGAAAATGCATCCGATGGATGTCAAGAAATTTTCGTATTCTCGCAATCTGGCGTGACGTTACGCATGTTCGAACTCAAAAAAAAACCAAACGGTTTGTTTAAACTCGGATTTTTTTTTGATTTGTATAAGATAACTAAAACTTGCTTTAAAGTTAAAGTTTCCCTTAATTTGTATCGTCAGTTTCGAAGTAACAAACAAAAGTGTGTTTTTTTCTGGCGTGACGTTACATTAGAAAATTGATAAAAGGCAAATGAAAATTTTCCCGTTCATTGTTATATTTTTGCTGTTCTGGATTTTTTTTTAACAAACTGTAGTAATAAAGAAAGTTTTCGAATATGAGTATAATTGTACAACTACACTTAACTCAAAAAAAAATTATTTATAAGATGCTCTTAAAAATAATCAAAATAGGCAATAGACTTGAACTTAAACTTTAAAGCTCGATATCTTGCCATCGCGACTTCGCAAAGCTTTAAACTTTTTGATTTATTAAAATTTGAATATTCCTTTTTCATTATTAATTAAAAAAATATATATAAGTGAACTTTTAATTTTTTGGGTTGAGGTTGACCTTTTTATGGAAATGCCCATATACGAATGTACATACTTACATATGTACTTAGAATCTTCGTTATATTTACTAAATGCAAGTGCAGGTAATGCATGCGTCACGTTACACCAGGAGGGTAATTATTTGCTAGCATATGTATGTGTATCTTAAATACTACAACAAAATGATCTTCAAAAAGGGAGAAATATGCTGAAAATATAAAAAAGTATTATTCTCTGTTACAAAAACATTTGTTTGGTGTAGGAATTTAAATGAAAAAATGTGTGTGCCTTTATGTTGCTCATTCAGTCCTTTTAAATTGGTGGTGATTGATAGAAAAATATAAAATTTTGGATATCCTAGCAGAGTTTCCGACTCCATAAAGTACATACATTATCAACATCAGTAGTCGAGTCTTATCATTTCTGTTTCTATATGTTTTTAAGGCAGTAGTCTTGAAGTTATGTGGATGAGAATTGGTTGGTAAGCTAAGTTTTTGAGCTGGTCAGATCGGGCCAATATAAGATAACAAGTTTTTTTTTTTAAAACACTTTGAAGATTTGATAGTCAAACTTACTGGCATTAGTTTCATAGACGACTGTATCTTTCTACTAAATTTTTTTTTTCGAACAACTATAAAATATTGCTCCCATAAAAATAATGACTTGACTATTCCATTATTTCCTACGGTAATATTGAAAAATGTATGCTGTAAATATAAATTTAAGAATTAAGTGGAAATAAAATTTGAAAGAAAAAATCAAAGAAGCTAACTTCGGCCTTGCCGACATTTGTATACCCTTGCAGCTTCACTGTTTTATTATTTCATTTAAAAACAAAAATTTTAAAGTAATTGGTATTAATGTTTAATAAAATCAAAAAACAAAAAAGAAGAAATACTCAACTAAAAATTTTCCCGTATTCACCGAGAATCGAACCCATCAAACACCGAACCATCGTGCGACCGATCTTTACGTACTACGCCACCATCCTCAATTAACTTCACACAACAAAACGCAAATGTTTCTGTCTCTCACACACCGCGTGGTGACAAATTTTTGCATATGTATGTATGTATGTGTGTACGTGATTTCTTTGAATTTGTTTTTGTTTCTTTGCTGCCAAAGAAAATTGCTTATTTTACTCGAGGTACCTCCACGTTTTAGTTAATAACTCCGGTGATAATTATCCGATCCGACTAATTTTTAAACTTTACCTGCACAATCGATTGAGGAACTTAACTTTTCATGTTTCAACCATGTAGCTTAAAATTTAAGCTCGAAAACGTCTGGCTAAACAGACAGACGGACAGACGGACATGTCTCAATCGACTCGGCTGTTGATGCTGATTAAGAATATATATACTTTATGGGGTCGGAAATGTATATATCTATGCGTTGCAAACATCTGACCAATTTTATAATAACCTATGCAAGGGTATAAAAAAAGAAGACTTAGTTAGGCATCACGATCATGCCAAAACATATAGCACAGGAGAACTGGATTGGATATGCCGATTAGGATTATTTTCACACAGAAATGAAATACTTTACAAAAGTCATGCCAAAATTTGTATACTCTTGGAAAGTGTCTCTTTAATTTAGCATAATTATTAGGAAGCATACAAAACTAGTCAAATATGAATTTAATATTGATGGCATAAGGAAAGGTTTTTCATCTTTTACTTTTTTTTTGTCCGATTATTATATATGTACATATATAGACCATAGTAGACGTATTTTGCTAAAACTCAATAGAGATGTAAAAACACCAAACTTCTAAAGTTTTTGGTATAGTATAACTTTTCTATGATATAGGCAACTGATATCGAATATATATATGATATAACCTCAGTTAGGTGGCACTGTCTGTTGTTCCTATAGCTACAGCATATAGTAGACCGATTATAATTAAATATTTTTTTATCATATACCCTAAGATGTATGTATATTACTAACTAAGGACGATACACAATGTTCAATTCAGTAGCTTTAAGAAGATTGCTATATAAGACTATATCAACTCAGCTCGTCCTGCTGATGGAGAACATATGTACATATACATATACATACTTTATATAGACAGCGGTCGGTCCTTCTTTCTGTGTATTTCAACCTTCAATCAAAATGAAGCAAGCAAGTCGTCCCTGTCGACATTGAGTATACCCTGTACCATCTTGTTATCATATTAAATAAAGTCTAACACCCTCGAAATAGCAATCAATTCCATGAAAAATTTCCTTTAACATGCCGCAACAGCGAACGCATGCTATCTCGCTCACTCTTGCCAGCCAATGTCGCCCTAAGCGATTCAGTACAAAACGCATATATGTACGTATATCTCCGATATTTATTGTACGAATTCGACTAAATTTGGTCAGATGATGCATTTTGGCCACATTATTAGGTGTGCCGAATAAGAATGAGGGGCGGAAGTGGGCCTGAGAAAAGTTTTAGACTGTCTTGATCTGCGTAGTCACTAGACAAATGTTCGAACACCCGTAAAATCGCAATCAATTCAAAACTAAATTCCCTTTTATATGCAGTGGCAGCGAACTCATGCTATCTCGCTCTTTCATTTCTGCCAATGCCGCCTTGGGATTTCAGTACAAAACGGATATATCTTCGATGTTTATTGTCCGATTTCGACAAAATTTGTTCAGTTGGTGCAGTTTGGGTATATAACTAGGTGTTCTAAGTAAGAATACCTATGGGTACAGGGTATACAAATTTGGTATGTGAATCGAGCAAGCATTTTAGGGGAAAAAATATCATTATTGGTAAACAGTTCAAAACTTCAATGACTTTTAACCGATGTCTGCACCCTTTTTGTTTTCAAACCTCTGATCAAACTTGTGATCAAACCTCTGAAGACTGATAGCTTCAATGGGAGCTTCTTTATGTAGTCGTCTAAATGTGGTTCAATATATACATACATATAAATAGATGACTGTGTTCAAAGTACAAGATAGTTTGTATTTTATAGATTCGTTTCGAATACTTTCATATTTTCACTCCAAAATCTTCTTTTTGCGCAAATATAAAAATAGAGTCTGTGGAGGAGCCAGACTAAGGCTTATAATGACAAAAATGTCGGTAGTAAAAATATGATCTTAACTTTATTACGATCTTCTTAAAAAAAAGTTTAGCAAAATATAAAAGAGTTGACCATATAAATATACTGATTTTAAACGAATTCGCCATTATCACTTTAAAGAGAATTTTTCATACTAAAACTATTTTTACGCCGATCCTGCTGTATGATAAAAAGGACTTGGCATACATACATTGTCTTTTTGTTTGGTGAACATTAATATAAATAACTTTTGCAATCTTAAAGCACCATAAATTTTAAATAAATTTTGCTTTTATATGATTTAAATTACTTCGCGATAGGCCCTGACATACTTACAGGATAATTATACCCTGTACCCATAGGGTATATTAAAGTCGCTTAAATGTATGTAACAGGCAGAAATATACATTGCTGACCCCATAAAGTATATATATTCTTGATCAGCAAATCAGGAAAACGAATTACTAGAGCTGTATTAAAGATATCGTATTACTTGGCACACCTAAATATATACCCAAACTGCTCTACCTAGTATAACTAGTTGGTACAGGGTGTACTCAATGTCGGCAGGGATGACTGGCTTGCTTCATTTTAAGTTTACCTTCATAAATAGGGTATCGTAATGTGTTGCAAATGCAATTGAAATAATAATAATAATCCCATAAGGGACCTATCAATCCATGCAATTAGGGTTGAAAGAGATAAGCGGAGAAAAAAATCTTGGGGGTACGACAAAACTGGTCAGTCAGATGTGTATAGCTCAGGGAAGGACGCTTTTCCGACCCCTTTAAAGAACTTTATAAAAAAAGGTCTAAGCTTAAACTTAATTTTGCTTTTAATATTGAAATTTTTATAAACTTTGTTGAGTGTGATGTGCTTCTTTCTGCCTACTACGTAGACTTTAACCTGTAGATATCACGAATCGGACAAAAAACAGCGCGATGTACATACATATACTTATACATACATATGTAATAATGGCTTTATGCAAATTAAATAACTCTCTCTGTGTATATATCTCTCAAATGATTGCATTCTTTATGGTAGCTGTTAATCCATTAATTTTGAATTTCGTCAAATGCTGTAAAACAACTTCAAAACATAATGCTTCATTTATTTGGTATAAAGGATTTAATTAATTGTTTGGATCATCAACTATAGTCATCAACTATAGTTTCGAAACTCGTTGAATGTGATGGCTATTTCGAAGGTTTTTTTAATGTAACTAGTTGGTACAGGGTATACTCAATGTCGGCAGGACTTGCTTGCTTCATTTCATTTAGGAGCCTCTTAAATAATCTCAAGATTGATAAGTTGCGTATAATAAGTATATTTAGATTTTAAACCTTCGAACCATAAGCAAGACTAGGCAAAAATTTCCTTTTACGATCATTTTGATTCTCTGTTTCATTATACCTTTGGAAAAGATATTATTGATTTATGTGGAGTATTTATACATTATGTACAGATGAGCAGAAATCATATATAGCCAGTTTATCTGTTTTTCAATATTAAATTCGGTACTATTGGATTTATATACCAAGTTTTACCAAATAGTTCAAATACTGCGGTAATGGTTTTGCAGAAAGACAGTAATTATAGGAAATATGGTCATATAATGAGGTCAGAAACGCTTCTTCTCGCTTTGCCTTTGAAACGTCCAAGGGAATACATATATACCAAAATACCCACTGTCAGGCCATAGGAACACCCCATGCTGATTTTTACAAAGCTAACTTAATTTATTTTTGAACTCATCTAATAATAAGTTGAATATTCGGGCTCGGCTCTATTGGTGAACAAGAAAGTTCAATTACCTTTTTGGAATGGGATTATATACTGTAAGAGAGCAGCAGTAAGACGGAAGCCCCCTTATATCAACAAGCGCAATTGTTGGAGAATTGCTCTGATCCCGGTTCCCTTTTTTTTTTTAATTCAGCTGATGCAGATGCTGGTGTAAGCTGAGTGGCAAAAGGGAGTGGATGGAGAGGGGCAAATGGTTTCTGGGCGTTGCTGCCAAAAATAAATTTGAACTCAAATCGTAGCACAGGCCGACAACTAGGCAAGGAAAACCGATTCGATTGCCAAGAAAAACCAACGCAATGAATTGTGGTATATATACAGAGATACTTACATACATACATACATATGGGAACGAGAAGGTGTCTATTCGAGGCGCGCTCAAGTGCGCAGCAGAGAAAATGCATTTTCTTCTCGTTTTCATTCTCTATCTTTCCCACACTGTGTCCCTCTCACTCCCTTATTGTACAATACCTTGCCTCTGACTTATGTTTACAAATACACATCTTCATCGCATCCTCAGAACGCCTTCATTATATATATATATATATGTATATATATATATGAACATGTATATATATTTATGTAGCGCAAGCATACGTGCCGACCTCAATAGTTTCGAGTTTCAAAAATACTCACACACACACACACACCATAAATTTTCATCATGATCAGAAAGCTTAAACTGCGACCTATGTATATATCTGCCCAAAATGTATACTACCCAGACCCAGCATCCCCATCCCTGTTCTACAAACCAATCTGACTATGTGTTTTTTGCCCATACAATTTTCTTCTCTCTCTCCTTCTTTTTTAGTCTCTTCGGCCTTGCTATTTTTAAAGTCAAAAATACTCGTATAAATCGAAAAATATATATATTTTTTTTAGCTGCCAAGTTGCCAAGTACAGTCGCTCGTTCATGGCTAGAGATTGAGCGAGTGATCTCTTAACTGACTTGATCATTAATTAGTCGAAATTTCGAAACTTTCTCTAATTAAATATTGACCAAGTGTTCTTTAACTTAAATGATTATTTCATAGAGCTAAAAATCAATACGGGTTTCAAACTATAGTACAAGTAAGCTTTGTGGCAATAATCAGTTATATTTAACTTAATGTGCTAGTTTCATCGATTCCCAGCTAATTTGTGTAAGTAGAAAAATGTTTCTTTTGCAACATTATATTGATCTACAATTTTGTATAGAAATTTTAGGTTAAGTTTTGAATTGAGAAAGGTTTTTCTGAACATTATCCAAATTTTCCCAATAAATAAATCAAAAATGTAATTTTATATTCAAATGTTTGCATGAAGGAATTTAATGGAGTTCCATATTTATACATATTATTGTAAATGACTCCAATGTGAGAATATCGTCTAAACTCCATTTGCATTTGTCGTCACTTGTTGGATCGAACAATACTATATCATCGTGTTGTTGTAAAGAAAACGAACGATTGTGGCTAAACTTTTGAATATTTTTTTTTTTTTTTTGGCCATTAAGGTATTTTGTAGTTCATACAAATTATGTGAATCCGGCTGATAAAATTATGAAATTTGTAAAAATGCTTAACACAAATTTATTTTACCAATATTTGATAAGAAGCTTCGTTTTCATGGTTTTAATTTCTTGATTTAATAACACACAACATATACATACATATGTATGTATTGAAGCTTCAGTTAACTTTTCTCAACATTGATGAAGGAATTGTTGTTATTTGGTTTATAATGCCAATGGAATGTGAACCAAGTGTTTTTCTCGCTTTTGCGCTATGTAAAAGATATTTTGTTTTTGTTGCCTGCTATGAAGCTGCGCTCTCTCTTTCTCTTTCAGTTTCCTGACTGCCCACACACACACACACGCATATAAACACACACAGACACTTTTGGTTGGAAAATTGCCAACCCCTCATGGCGCTTTCTGTTTTTTTCGGGCATGATCAGCTCGACCCCAATAGGCGCAGCAGACACCACGGAGAAGTGGTGGAAAGAGTGGCGGTGACGGCGGTGTTGTAGGTAGGGAGACAGGAGTGTGGGGGATCCACACTCAAACGTGCACCTTCAGCCAGCGCTCGACATCCGTCGATGTGTTCACTGAGAACGCTCAACGGGCCCGTAATATATACAACAGGCTGCGTTGGCTACTCGGTCGCTCGTGGCTCTCGGGCCCGGGCCAACAACTCGAAGTTTATGTGTTGTTGGCTGTTTGGCTGTGTCTCTGTGTCTGTGTTTCTGAATTCAGTTTTCAGTATTCGTTTGGACTGCGACTGCGACTATTTGTGCGGATCGAGAAGATTTCGACTATAATCCATTACTGTAAACCAGTGAGAAAGAGAGTACATAGAAAGAAATACAGAGAGAGAGAGAGAGAAAGAGACAAAGAGAGAGAGAGAGAGGGTGCGTGAGAGGAAATTTGTTTTTTCAGGAAGCGCGGGACTTTATTTTCTTCTTCTTTTACCTAATTCTTGATGAATCATTTTCAATATAATATCATGACTATTACCGTGATTAATAGATATTATCGATATAAAGTCATTAATAAAGCTTGACTTACAGCTAGTCAAAGGAGATAAAGTGTATAACTGTACAAATGTATATGCATATGTATATATGAAAATTTGTGTATGTAGATATACATATGTATGCATGTATTTATATACATACATATGTATCTTATCTTACTTTGTATGTGTTTGTTTAATTGACTCACAATGCATATTAAAGCCACAAGCCCACCTTAATGCGATAAGATATAGCTTCAGTCAGATTAGATTTTAAGTGTTACTACGCACATGATACAGTCAGTCTAAGCATGAGTTTTAATAAAATAGAAGACCATGTTCTTTATAAATATACTCAATTTTGATTATATATCTATTTGGTTTAGTTTGGCCGATGTTTACTTTTGTTTTATTTCATTTTGGCATTTGGTTTGTTTTTTTCGTCGTGATTTCTCATATCACAATTTCGTTTCTATGTATTTTTAATTTTAGTCCAAGGTTTAAAACAACAATAACAACAGCAGCGTAAAAGAACTGTCACACAGAGACAGTGAGAGAAAGACAGAAAGCAAGAGAGAGGGAGAGAAAACTAAAACGAGCTGTACTCTGAAATAAATACTCATACGCCGTGTAAACGTATAATGTTTGATAATCTGGCATAGATCCATCAATTGGTCTTGTCAATCAAAAAGCAGGGCTACGGAATCAAACAAAACAACGACGCCTACGGCTTACCTCAAGTTCCCCCTCCTCCCCCGTTTAAAGCGGCAGTGGATGATTTATTTTTAAACAGTAGCCGTTTAGACAGCAGGTGAGTATTTAAAAATGGTTTCAGCATATTTTTGTTAGATGTGCTGGACCAACTTTCAATGCATTTTTTCGAAAAGGTAAACTTGGCTTTAATGGTGCATTGAGTGGTAATTCACATAAGGATATAGGGTCTTATAATAAAAACTTTCCCTACAAAAAAATGAAGCAAGCAAGTCGTCCTTGCCGACATTGAGTATGCCCTGTACCAGTTAGTTGCATTAAATAAAGTCGAACACCATCGAAATTAATTTGATACAACATTCAATTCAACATGCCGCAACAGCGACCGCATGCTATCTCGCTCACTCTTGCCAGCCAATGTCGCTCTTAGCGTTTCAGTACAAAACTTATATGCGAATATCTCCGACATTTATTGTCCTATTTCGACTAAATTTGGTCAGCTAATGCAGTTTGTCTATATAATTAGGTGTCCCATTAGAATACGATATCTTTAATATAGCTCTAGTAATTAGTTTTTCTGAATTCAGAGAGTGAAAGTGGGCGTGGCAAAAATTTGAAACTAACTTGATCTATCTATGCAATAGACGGATGTTTACACCAAATTTGGTAGCTTTAGATTTTATAGTCTCTGAGATTTAGGTGTTCATAAGGACGGACAGACGGACACGTCTCAATCGACTCGGCTAGTGCTGCTGATCGAGAATATATATACTTTATGGGGTCGGAAAAGCTTCCTTCTGCCTGTTACACATTTTAGCGACTTTAATATACCCTTTATGGGTACAGGGTATAAAAAGTGAAGCAAAAAAGTTATATATGTACACACATATGCCCTAAACAAACACATATACATATATGTTATATATGTGTGCGTGTATAGCAAGGCAAAATCAACGATCAAGCTATCCTGGCCCTCCTTGTCTGTTCGTCTTTACGAAACTTTAGGTATTCCGATCATTTGTTTCTTCAAATTTTTTCAATTATTAACAGTTTTTTTAGTTTTAATATCAAAGTTTTTCAAAATTTACATTAAGGTTTACTAATTTAGTAAAATTGGTGATAAATACATAAAGGATCATACAATTGATCATGACCTTTTAACTTCTACATATACATATAAAGTATTTTAAGTGGTTGCGCAGTTCTTTATAGGGATACAATAGTCGAGTCATCTGTTCAAGTTCTCTAATTGGGCTAATCGTATCAATATATAATAAATCGTCTATAAATAAAAAAAAACTCCAAAATTAAGTAATCGCAACGATATTAGACGTAAACATGTTTTTTTTTAACATAATAAGCTTGTCTCGAAATACTCAAAATATTGTTTTCATGAGGAAATTTTAATCCTGAGTTTCAATCATCAAATAAACTCGGGAAATGTTATAACAAAAACAACAGGTACTAGTTTTTTGTTGTTGAAGTAAGAGCATAAGGTTGGAAATAAGTGTGAGATCAATTCGTTAGTGTGACAGAGGTGGAATACGATTCTTGGCAGCGTACTAAGACTCATGCGGGAAAGCTAAAGAAGAATGAAAATTCTTAACGTCCGTTGATTGAATTTTTTCGAAGATGATCGTTTTTATTTGTTTAATGTCCTGGCATTGAGACAGGAGAAATTGCAAGATCTTCTTACTTAACAATCAACTAACTGTCAGAGCAAGCCAGCATTCCGACTTGATTTGCTAATTCTTATTAAGTATTATTTAATATAATAATACTTATTTAATATAATAATAATATAATAAAAGGCATGTTTTTATCGCTAAAATTCTACTTTATAATTGTTGATATTTAGAATTAAAAATATTTGGATGATAAACAGATTGCTGAAGTAACAAAGCCAATGTATTAAAGCTTTTCCGCTTTACTTTCGAGTAGATAATATAAAATAATTGAATACATTTTTCTTTAAATGTGACAATAATTTCTTTAAAATAAATTCATTCAAATGAAGAAAAAATTTAACCCTTTTTTAACATAAAAAAATGAACACACGTTATATTCAGTATTCGAGACCAATACGGTTCTTTGTTTTCTAACTTAAGTCGGTGTCTATTCGTTACACAAGAATGTTCCTTTCTAACTTTCTTCGTTCAAACCCAGAATCTTGCGGTAGATTATTGTTCCGAATGTTTGGACACAAGAAGTATGAGGTTAGGTTGAAAATCCACGAGTGTTAAGCAGTTATATCCTTGAAAATATTGATTTTGGTGCTTTTAACGTATTTGTGTCTATAAAATACATATATTTGCTCGATCAGCCTGTGTGGAATAACGACATTTTTTCAAAAGTTCGTACTTCACCCAATATGTGTGTATTTTGGAAGCATTTTGATTGGGTGGGAAAACAGTTTTAGATTAATAAGACTGAGATTTTAGATAAATGATTTGTTTTTTTTTTTTCCATTAACCAAATATAGTGGCTACTTCTGGCAGGTCTTGGACCTTAGCGGCTTTAAAGTGTTTTGTTTATTTACGCAAAAGTCTAATAAAACGAAATTTCCAAATGGCCAAGTTACACAGACCTACAAGCTTTAGTATAGTCTAACCTTGGCGGCATTACAATTAACTGTGGCCAGAAGTTACATTAGGATGTGGCATTATCGACTATATAAAGGATTTGTATTCTTGATCAGCATGATGAGTTGAGTTGAGCATATGCGTCTCTCTGGATCAATCCGATCTGATCTGAGACCCCTAAAGCAGATCTGATGTTTTGTACATAGACTTATCTTTTTTTTCATAGTTCCTATAGGAAAAACAGGTCGACAACACAGTTTAAGTTTGTTTTTCTTAAGCCAAAAATTGCTGTTTGTGAGTTGGAATCCAGAATCGATAGGTCCAAAAAAATGCTGCAAATATTGTGCCCTCTCAAACAGTCCTTTTTAGTTCTTATGTCTTTGTGTTGATTTGGAGTGTAATAGTTTGAATATAGTTTGTAAAGGAAATACCAAGGATACCATAATTTAGGTTTTTGGCTTTTGAAACACATATACAGTAGAAACTCTACTACTTTTATTATGAAGTATACATGTACGTTTGACCAGAAAGCTGTTTAACACGATTTATTAGTGTGATGCGAATCAGTTAATACGGCCATCTAAAGAATATTGTATTGAATATAATGTTTCTGTGTGCCGGGACATATACAATTTTACACCTAGTAAGGATAAGGATCGCAGATCTTAGGACCCATGGTAATTGTGACTTAGTTGTATACAGTTTATAAGGTTTCTATTTCAGTAATAATAGTACATTTAAATTAAATTAAGACACCCATTTATACTCATATATTGACATATAAATGTATATACGAGTTCACTACACATACAAATAAAAATTCAGTAAAAGTTGTCAACTTAAAAACCAAAACTAAAGCAGAAAAGAAAATGCCACATCGTAACATTACACTAGACAACGCTTGATCCTCAATACCCATTATTATCACGACTAACAGTAATTAGAACACTGTGAGCCGCCATCATAGAATCAACAAAAGAACTCCAAGTTCTTTTTGGACGTAGCACATGCGTTTTGGGGCTGAGTGCTGAACTATCGCTGGCCTAATAGGAAAAATATATAGACAAATGTACATATATATGTAGATTTATATATGTACATGTATATATATAATAAATTATATCTATATAAAACATATATACATATGTTTATAAGTATATATATTAAAATTATATCTATATATAACATCGCGGCACAAGAGAGACAAACGGATCACCTTGCCACAATTCACCTGTCATATTTCTTATCAAAGATTCAACAATAAAACAGATTTTAAATTTTGGAAACTTTGAAATGGTATTTAAGCGGCGTTCGTAACTGTATTTCCTTAGCGGAATCCTATCAACAATACTCTCCCCGCCGTTCATAAACTTTATTCACATACCGTTGTTGGGGCTCGATTTCTTCGTTTTTGTTTTCAATTTTTGTTTTTTTTTTTTTTGTTATCAGGGGCTTATCAGTAAATAATTCCACCTGTTGCAATCGCTGGATTCGGTTTGAAAAAAGACAGAGGGAGTGGGCAAGTGCAACTTTATCTGTGTGTGTGTGCCTGTGAGAGATACATTTATATCTTTCATGAGCCATGACTATATAGAAGAGAGAGGCTAAGTTTTGCCTTTGTTTATTTGACTTTGCTCAGCAGAAAGCACCGAACTCAGTGCCATTGGATTTTATAGATAACCACAACATTTACCTCCCCCTTCAAACCTCAAAACTAGGCACGCCATGAAAGTCTGCTCATAGTGTGTATACACATACCTACATACATATGTATGTATGAATGTGGAACCAAAGCGATTCAGTTTTGGGTTTTCTTTTTCTAATCTTATCTTAAAACTTGAGTCGACATCGGCGCACCACACTGACGCAGACTCTTCGCTGTCGTGCACACAAGTATGTACTTAGATATCGGCTATATACACATACACATATATACATATGTGTATTTGTAATATATGTATGTACATATAAAATTGTATAAATCACCTATTTTCCTAATTGGAAATCTTCAATTGAAATAATAAATTTGAAACAGGTATTTGCAAAATATTTGCTTTATGTATAATTTTCAATATCTTTTCCTTCCCTTTCTTGTAAGTAGTCATTCAAATTTTCTTTAATACACATAAAAGTAATGAATACTTGTTACACAATCTGATAAATTGCTGTACCACCTAAATCTACATGTTCTCATGCCTCTCTCATCCTGACGTTTGCAAGCTGCCATCTAAACAAATGTTTGGGTGATAATTTGTTCTTAAATGTAACAAAATAATTATTTAATTTCAGAATGGATATGGGTAATAGAATATTTGGAATGAATTGCAATAGAATTGCTGCACAAATACTTATAACGATTGTTAAGCCAAGCAGGTCCTCTCTCACTCTTAGAATCGTTCACTGCGTTTGTACAAGTCTTCGCTGTGTCTCAACCCTTACTTTGTAGACAGCTTAAATAAGAGTCAAAACTCGGGTAGATGGAGTTGCTGTTTGCTCTTCTGCTTATATTTCTCGGTGTGTGTGTGCATTTTTTATTTGTTATTAATAAACTGAGCTCATTACTCTTGCCCCCGTCCTTCTGCCTTTGCCGTGTGTGGCGGCTTTGCTGTGGCCTCCTGTTTCTAAATTCTCTCTCGCTCTCAATCTGTAGTACTCTCACGCTCACACATGCGCTGTGGTTGTGGATGTGCTGTCGTTGGGTTTCTTTCTGCGGTTGTTGTTGTAAACTCGGTTTCAAACTTTAATTACGTCTCACACACACAGGGCCAACAATGCGAGCAAGCAAACAAACAGACAAACTCATTCAATCCCCCAGCTGCGTAATATGGCCGGAGGGAGCCATGACGGGGCGGGTGTGGGGATACGTCGACGTTGGCAGTTTGCTGCCTGCGCGGTATTCCTATTTTTGTTTGCCTGCGTTGTCGACGTTGTCGACTTGTTGTTGCTGCTGCTGCCGCTGCTCTTGCTGTTGTACTCCAACGGTACTTCTGAGCGCCAGCCCCCAATATTTGCTTGAATTCGATTTCAGTCGAGCTTTGTGCTTCATTGCTGCCGCTCGCGAAGTTTTGTCATCTTGTGGTCGTAATAGTCCCCGTGCTCGTCCATTTACCACCCACTCACCGTTTCCACCACACATTTTACTCAACGCTCGTTTCGTATAGCCGGCTTTGGCTCGGCCTCAAATGTGAGTACTTTTATGTGCGTTCGTGTGTGCGTCATACTAATCTCACATTTAAGATTAGATATGTATACAATATTACCAATGGGCGACGCAGTTAAAAAAAATTTCTATCCGAATCACAGAGGGGCCTTGTTGCACCATCTCTATCCTGGCTTGATTCTAAGTTTAGGCAGAAAAGCTCACAAGCTTTAAGCTCACCATATTTCCTAAGCTTGGACTTTGTTGTTTATAGAGGTAGCCAAAGCCCTTCTGTTTTTTTTTCAGTTAATTAGCACTACCCTATAGGTGTAACAACAAGACCGTAACAAAAGTGTAATTCTTCACATTATACACCATACAGGATTTCCTAAATACATACATATATTGTGAGCATGGCTTCGTCGGACAAGGAGGCAATGTGCCTGGCCTGCTTTTTTAGCTGCGTCGCCAGCTTATCATACATACATACATGTGTACCTACAAACACACACACGCAAATACACCCACGTGCACACATGTATAGATACGTATATGTGTTTTGTTATCAATAATTAGAGAACCGTTTACGCTCCCTCAACGTTAGCGTACATACATGCATACATACATATGTCTGTATGTATGTATGTAATACGATATATAAGTTTGTGTGCATATACAGTAAGCAGTTTAACATTGCTTTTGGATTTCCAATTGATTTTTTTCTAATTGTTTAATGAAAAGCGAGCGGTAGGATTAATACCATGGGATCCAACTAGGTACAATTCTTCCTGTGAACAATAACTTTAGGAAAAAATATTTATGTAATAAGCATAATTAAGAATTTCCGATGCCATAAGAGAGATATATATTCTTGATCAGTATCAACTGTTGAGTCGATCTAGGCATGTCCGTCCATATGAACATTTAGATATCGAAGCCTGTAAAATCTGGAGCTACCAAATTTGGCGTGCGCATCTGTCATGTGTCTACGAAGAACGCAGATCAAGATTGTTTTAAATTTTTACAACGTCCTCTTTCGCCTACGTAATTAAACGAAAAACGAATAACTAGTGATATATTAAAAGTAGCGGATTCTCACTTAGCACACAGCATAATGCCCCAGCTGATTAAATTTTGTTGAAGTCGGATCGAAATATCGGAGATATAGAATTTTTCAGTTTTTACGTTTGATTATCATTTAGGAAATTTACAGTAAAGTTTTTACTCGAAAATATGTATAACAATTTTGAGAGGTACATAGGTAGGTTGATGGACTTACTATATAATATAGCCAACGTAGAAACGGTTTGTTGGGGAAATAGATTTTATTCAAAAAAGTTTTTTATGTCCAATTTATAACAATTATATTTAGCATAGATATTCTTTAATATTCTTAATTTATTTTCTTTCCCATACAGTTCCTTCAGTGTCAAACGTTATTAGTTTTTACTTTGTTTTATATTTAATATAGTAAAGGGAAAAATTTTTAACAATATACATATTTACATATGTATAAACATAACCTTATTACTTAAATAATGCAAAAGCTATAAATTTTTATAATTTTAAAGATTTTGGTAAAAATTGATGGCTCTATCTCTCATAGTCACTGGAACCTCGGAATTCAAATCGATCGACAGAGTGTAAATGGTTCTTGAAATCCGAATCCTTTTTTTTTTGCGAGTCCCATACTTCTTGGCTACCCAAGAATACATAGTAAGAAAGGGAAAACAAAAACGAGTCTTAGATACTGTCGGAAGTCCTTTTGTTTTCTTCAAGACGTCAAGTTTCTTCTTACACCATTAATTGATAAATGTTTTTAATGCATTTGGGAAGAAATTATTGTATGCATCGTGACTACTTTGTCTTTGTAGATCCCTTCTATTAAAGCCGATTTTTATGTTTTCGTGCTATCGACATGTCGCAAACAATCTAATCAATGTATTGAATTGAGCTTATAAGTAATTTGTATATAGCAGTCGATTTATTAGCTGTATTCAAAAATTTTAAATCTATACCTTAAAACAAAGCAAAGTTGTTGAAGACTGAGTGAATTTGAAAAACAGATAAAAATATGTGAGAATTAGGTGCAAATTTAGTTAAAGTTTCTCATTTTTCTTTTTTGGTTTTCAGCTTCAAGACGTCTTGCAAACGGATTAAAATGGAAAAGACTCCCCGTTATACGCAGCGGGAGCGTAACATGGTGCTCGGTTATGCGGCACAATATAAAGATGTGATTGAAAATAAACGCACAGATGCCGAATCGAATCGCAAAAAGGATGAAGTGTGGCTACAAATAGCAAAGGAGTTCAATTTACGTGTCTACCATCAGCGTAGTTCCAAGCAACTGCGTCAATTGTATAAAAATATGAAACTCTTGCTAAAGAAAGACTTATGCGGCGAGGAAAAGGGAAATCGTTCATTTATGGATGTATTGAATACATTATCACAACAGGAATCGGTGGCACAATATATAGCTGATCAGATGTCGCCGGATGGCGCTGGAAGTCAGGCGGGAACAGGCGGTATAAATGGTGGAAACAATGCCGATGATTATGAGGACACAAAGGTGAGTGATAAAAGAGGAGAGCTCGCTTATTGTTAAATGTGCAATATCATTCATTGGAAGACATTTATTAGGTATAAGTTAACATTTAAGAGAAAAGCGCTACAATTTATATATTGAGACTAGCTATAAACTCGCACTAAATGATCAAAACATGAAAATATCTGCGTACAATGAATATTCCCAAATTATGGGAACATCAGCCCAAATTAATCACCACAGCACAACAATAACAATTGACTTAAGTAAACTGATTGACCGCCACAATGCTACATTTAACTTTTAAAACGATAATGTTTAAATTATTGTAAATTCCTCTGGGTTTTGATTCAATATTTTATTGATCATTTAAATTTGTTAGCCGGAAAATACGCCGTTGTCCTTAAAATGTGAACGAAGAAAGGCACTTGATTAAAATTTATTTTCATAGTTGGTCTCCATCGATGTAGAATTGCTTTTATCCTAAAAAGAGATGAAACATCAAATCTGATCAGAAGCACTCCTGAATCGGGTTAAAGCAGACTTAAAGTTCCAATATCAATGTTCTCTCTTCTCTTTCTCATTTTAAAATCAGTTCTTAAAGCAGACAAAATACCGGCTTCTGTAAAAAGAGTGTACGTATCTGATAGCATTGTTAGACTTTATTTATACATACATATATACATATTCTATGTAAAAAAAATAATTCCCATGATCACAATCGTTATTGTTTTTTCTTTCGAATTAAAGATCTCATACTTAATCCTATTTGTGAAGTACAAAGCAGATTGGTAATAATTTTATATCCTTTTCCTTTTATTTTTAGTTGCCTTTATATGAGGGCATGGACACGGAAGTGATAATGATCAAATCGGAGACAATTAGCGATAATGAGCAAACGGTAAATGGCATGGATTGTCTAGATGACGATGATGATGATGATTGCCTGAGTCCCAAGGCCCCGGAGGTATGTTTGGAGGAGGAGGATGATGTACTGTTTGCCACAGATTTGCGTCAATTGCAACAACAACGACAACAGCAGCATGCAACTAACTCATCGTCATCATCATCGTCCTTACCAGGTGGTGGAAACCTTACGAATCCAACAGAACCAATTCCTCGGGCCGCCAGTTCACCTGTTTTATCCACAAAGACTTCAAGCTCTTCAACTGGCAGTTATAGTATTTCAGCGAATCCGAATATAACAATACAGAATGTTGGCCAAATACGTGTCGGTTCGTTTGCAAATATTAATAAAACCTTACAGAACGGTGTATCAAGCACGACATGTGGAACAGTCGTTGCATCGCCAACTGCCGTCTCCAACTCTGGCTCTAATGCCAACTCCAACACTAATGCCAATGGCATTTTACCTCTCACCGCGGAACAAGTGCAGCAACACTTGCTATTGAATGGTCTTGGATTATCGGCTGTGAACCCGCCGCCGTCCCATTCACTACACACGGCGCGTAGCACTTCGGCCACTTTACAACTGCCACGGCTTCAACGTGGAAACGGACATACCTCAACAAATCCTAGCAATGGTGCATCTACAACGGCGGCGGGGGCAACTAATGGAATTCAATTGCTGGTCAATAATGGCCATCATCATCATCATCAGACTCGCGATAAAATCAATCCACCGCCTTTGCCAAGTGGAGTAGCCATTGGAGCTGCTGGTAGTTTCAATGGCTACAATGGTATTTCCGTGACAGTGCCCAGCTCCAGCAGCGGCAGCAACAGTGCGAACAGTAGTGGTCTAAGTATAGGCGGCGAAACTGGAGGCGCAGCTAGTGGCCTATGTGGCGGCAGTGCTAATCCACGTGCCCAGCATCAGGAGTATATGATGTCGCTGGCAATTGAGGAACGTAAGCGTAAAATCGATTTGCTTAATGCTCAAATAGAATATTGGCAGACGTTAACAAAAAAATTGGACTCTCAGTCTGCGGCGGGGCAATTGCCAAATCCCGCCTGTCTATGTCATTTACCTAGCAGTGTTGTAATGGGTAATAACGCAGCGACAGGTGGACTCCAAACGCAGACAAGTAGCAGCTAGTCCAAAGCTTTAAGGGGTGGCGATAATAGAGAGATAGATGATCCCGGATCACAAACCGAATCGGAGTCAGACGACGAGGTAATTGTGGAGCAGGACGACGACGAAGAAAATAAGAATTGCAGCAGCATATCTATAGTAGATATTGATGATGATGATGTTGTTGATGTTGCTGATGTTGATCAAAACGAAGAAGACGAGGAGGAAGAAGAGGACGATGAGAAACACACGTATTTAACATTAAGCGAGGATGACTCACACGATGCCTTAGTCAAAGATGTGGGCGTAGTGGGTGGTTTATCACCGTTACCTTCAACGTCACCAACACTGTGCCTCTCGCCACGACCAAAGCGCTCCAAGCGCTACATAGCCATTTTGCCAGCGGAAGCTGCCTCAGCCCTGCTGGTGCAGCTGTCACAGCAGGCGTCACCCTAATACCCCTAACCAATGATTAATAATTGTCGCACCCCCGTATAATAATTAAGAATAGTCTAATATTTTTCTAGCCTATGTATGTATGTATATATATATATGTATGTATGTATGTATGTATGTGTACTATAGAGGTCGATATATCCATATACATATGTATGAGTATATATCTAAATGTATTAACTTTCTATATGTCAATGTGTTGGCCTGCTACCTTTAAGCCAAAACCGAAACAAAAAAACAAATTTTAAATTATTTATCCACGATTATGTTTTTTTATTATTTATTTAGTGTCGTTAAGTTTTGTACCAAAGGAAATAATCCCCCAAAATAATTCTAATATTCTTTTGATTTGCCATCCAGCTTGCCAAATATTTTAATAATTTTAAATGTGTAGAATGTGCTTATTTGAGCCACTTTATTTGCTATTTATTTTAAACGCACAAAGAAAATTGGAATTCTAAATATTTTATTTATATGTAGTAATTATATCTATGATAAAAAACTGTACAAATGTGGTTCCTAATCTAGTCCATACAAAGAAAAAGTAAGAAAAATTATTTCAACGAAATTGATCTAAAAAATGTGAATCTACAAAAGAAAAAATAAACTCCAAAGAACTGTAGCGCATTCTAATTTTAAAAAATGTGTACTTTAATTAAGATACGAAACTGTAACTGAAGAACTTATAATTAGAAAAATGTTTTTTCTTTAATTGTTTTTGTACAAAATTGTACAAAAAAGTGAGAGTCGAGAAAACTTACTAGTCGCTAGCCGCATAAACTGTATTTTTTTTTTAAGTTAGTTATTGCTACTTTTACTGTATTTTTTTTTTTTTTTTGATAAAATAAACAAAAAATTTTTGTTTTTAAAATACAATAAAGAAAAACATCTAATTGAAATACACTCCTCAAAAGAATTAAGGGAGCAAGAAAAAAAAACAAATATTTTCAGGATTTTTGGCGGACCGTATCTAAAAGCATTTTGAAGCTCCGAAACTCTCCTTTTCGAATCCGTGGAGCGAAAAATTTTCCATGACACGGTTTCAACGCATCCTGGAAAAGTAAAAAGGGGAAAAAATATCCCGAATTCTTTTCCTTCTTTCTTGGGAGCCACGGGCCCTGAAATTTTTTTTTCGGTGTATTGATCACATGGACCAAAAAGCCTGATTAGTTGGCGACATTTTTGTTTTTCGTCATGGAGATATCCTAAATTGAACATAAAAGGTCCTTTTTATCTTTAAAAAAGGATATCTCGACAACAAACGGTCGTAGTGAAAATCGGAAGTTTTGGAATCTGCAATAAATTTTCTTCTTTCCGTATAGACCTTCCAGGACAAAATTCTTTATTTCCCCCCAGTACTCCCTGGGAAAAGTTAAAAAAAATCGAATTTTTCAGTTGATTTGGACAATCGGCTGTGTCACTGCAAATATTGCGCAGGGACCAACGGTTTTCAGCATTTCTTTAACCTTAGTGTACCCTTAATAATCCTCCAAATTTTCGGATTGGTTCACTGAACTGTTATTCCGAACCGATCAATAGAAGTTTAAAAAGAAATAAAGGAGCAATGCTTACGCTTACAAATTGTGTAATTTTCTTGGTATGAAAAAAACATTTTTCTCTCATTTTTTTTCTTATTTCTGTATCAGCACTACATAGGTTCAAAAAAAAAAAAAAAAAAAAAAAAACACAACAAACAATTTTGAGATTTTTCAGATTCCAAAACTGTCTTCCGATTTTCAATACGAACGTTTGTTGTCGAGATATCCTTGATTAAAGATAAAAAGAACTTTTTATGTTTATTTCAGGATATCTCCATGACACATGGACGAAGGAAGAATTTAAAAAAAAAAAAAAAAATGCCGCCAATTCATCAGGCTTTTTGGTCCATGTGATCGATTCACATGGAATCCGAGCCCGTGGCTCCCAAGAAAGAAGGAAAAGAATCCCTCAAACTTTTCCATGATGCGTTGAAACCGTGTCTTGAAAATTTTTTTGCTCCACGAATTCGGAATATAGAGTTTTGGAGCTTCAAAATGCTTTTTTAAATTTTCGGTACTATCATATTTCACATAGATACGGTCCGTCAAAAAACCTGAAAATATTTGGATTTTTTTCTTGCTCCCTTAATTCTTTTGAGGAGTGTAGCTAACTTTGGCCGAGCCGAAGTTTATGTACTCTTGGCGGTGTTGATGTTATAAATCACTAAAAGGTGTTAAAATCGCTTTCACACAGCTAATGCTCAAACACAAAAAATTTTGAACCTACTAGAAACTTTTGAGAAACAAGAGAGTATGTAGATCGCCGTTAAACCGAGCAAAAGTTGTAGTGCTCAGTTATAACTTGAAAATCTTGCTTTGACACAAGAACATAACAGACATAACTATACTAACTATCGGCTATTGATATTATCCAAAAGTATACATTTAAGGTAGGAAACGCATAATATGCTATATTTGATTGAATTTCGATACTTTATTTTTCAAATAAACCGCCTATTCATTTTGATGAGTGGCAGCTCTACGGTATAAATAATAGTGTTGAAAAATACATTACGTATGGGTAACATCTGGCAACACATATTATTACTCATTAGACCTGAAAGGTTTTTTTTGCAAATATACAAAAATATTGCAAAAAAAATAAGTTTTTATGTGAATGTGTCTGAGTGCTTAAGATCAATTGCCTATTGCCCTCATCCAAGTGCCGCTCTTGGAAAAGAGTTAAAGTTTCAGTTGCTGTTGCTGCTTTGTGCGTGTGTGTGTTTTTACCACCCAGCTGTTTGGTTTGGCCGCAAGAGACCTTGCCCTCCATGCCCGGCTTCCATCTAAATGAAATGGGCGAAATGGTTTTAACGGCCATCGATGACATCGGCGTTGTCGATGTCTACGATTTGGCCTCGGATATTGGAAAGGAGTATGAACGAATCATGGATCGCTTTGGTACGGATGCTGTTAGTGTACTGATGCCCAAGATAATCAATACTTTGGAATTGCTTGAGGCTTTGGCCACTAAAAACGAGCGTGAGAATTCCACTATACAAGATTTGCGGGATAAAATTGCCCAGCTTGAGAGTGAGAAACTGGAAAAAGCCGAATTTCGGAGACGCTTTGAAAAGGAGTTAGAGCTGATTGAGGAGCAATGGCGCAGTGAGACCAATGAGCTGGTTGATTTGGTCTCGTCGCTGCAAGATGAGAATAAGCGACTAGTCAAGCAGGCACAGGATTTGCAGTCTTCCTCGGCGCAAAGTTCTGGCTTAGGAGCCAGTCTGACGGAAAGCATCATTTCAATGACTAATAATGAACTGCACAGTGCCCTATCAGATTCCCAAGTTTTGCAGCGCCTTAAGGAGCAAATTTACAAACAGCGAAGTGAACTGAAGCAGAAGGAACGCGAACTGCAAGACAAGTATTGTGAGCTGGAGCATGTAAGTGGCTCTATCAGTAGTTAAATTTCAACTATAAAGGTTAAAATGCTATACCCTCATCCAGTTTGCCTAGTAATGTTATCTTAATTCAAAATTCACTTTTCTGTTTTTTTTAATCCTATATTACGCCTGGTTAGCTCAACATCCAGGCCGAGCGTTTGAAGGCATCGGAACGGGACACACGTCGCCGCCACAAACTGATGCAGGCGCAGGTGAAGACCTTGTGCGAAGAAAGAGCGGATTTCTTAGCCCAACTGCAGGATCAGTCCCGGGAGATTAATAAATTGCGAAAACGTCTTGGTCTAGCCGAAAAGGAGAATGAGGACCTGGTTCAGTCATATGATGTTGATCAAAATGATCCAAATCGTCCTCGGTACACTACACGTGAGCTCAAAGAGTTAATCAATGAGCGAGACGAGTTACTAACCGCCATTGATAGCCTCAATGAGCAGCTGTCGGAACTGAAGCCTTCAACCCCGGTAAAGGATAAACGAGTACGTCAAATTTCCAGCTCTGATGACAGTGATGACGATGTTGGTCATGCGGGAGACAAAGATGACGATGACAATGAAGAACTAGACGATGGAGTCGAAGTGGATGTACCAACTACGGGTGAAACGTATGTGGTTTTTGTTTCAATCATCCAGATGAACTATTCCGCTTTAAACCAATCTCTTTTTATGTTAGGCCGCCTGGCCATGATGCCCCCGTTCAAGGACCTTTGCCCTATGAACCAGACGATGCACCCTGGAAAAAGAGCTCCGAGTCAGGCATACGCAAATTGTAAGTGCAAGAATCATGTCGTAGAAACTCAGGCAAAAAAGATACCAGAATTTATTAACTCGTCAATTAAAAGTTTAGACTGTTAGATTATTTCAATTTATTTAGATGTTAAATATATCCCACGTATAAAAATTCTGGCTTGTATAGTTGGATATTCCACTCCGCACTATTGTCTATCATCCAAATAAGCCGTATATTATGCATGCATATAACTTGTCCTTGTTTTCTTTTTAGTTTCCGCAAACTCTTTTCGGATCCCACGGATGGCACTAATACATTCCCAAAGCGATCGTTGGCAACGCTCTCAAAAATGGCTTTGTCGGCCACACCAGGCTCCAGCTCAGGCGAGGTAGCGAAGTAAGCGCCTTTCGTACCGAAATGAGTTTAAGTCGTAATCGATTGCCTTGTGTTTTTAACCAATTTTGTTTTAGCCTTTTATCTATTTATTTTTTATAGCATTCTTTGTTAACTTGGTTCTCTTTTTTTTTTTTTTTGTTTTTGGTGGCTATGTTTTCCCTTCTCTGTTCCCCCCATATGTTGGTTAATCTTCAGTTTGAGTTGTCTTCTGCTTCCTTTTGCTCTGTTTTATACGCTTGCTATTTATGTCCTTCGATTAAGCTGTAAATATCTAATTTATATCCTAGATTGCTGTGCCCACTTAATTTTAAGTTGTTTTAAAATTTTTACATAACATATTTTTACAAATTGTTTATATATATATATATATTTATTGTTTATATATATATATATATTTATTTGGTTAAAAATATTATTATGTGTATTATCTACTTTTACATACCAGAGGACTAACAAAACATCGGTATATTAAAAATAAGAATCAGCGATAATTTACTTCAGTTGCTATTTTTTCAAAATATTTTCACAATTTGTGTTAATATGCTAAGTAACTATAAAACCCTTGGTACTTCATTGTAGAAATGCTACTGAATGGCTCAAAGTGTAATTAAATTATGTTGATTTCTTCCTGAACCTAAGTAAAAAGTAGAGTCGAAGTTGATTTCGCTTAATTTTCTCATTGGTGTCAAATTGTTTCTCCATATTTGCATATTTATAATATTGGTTTGAAGTTGTCAACTCGTGTAATGAAAATCTCTTACTAGACAACTGAAACTTCTACGAATATAGATAACGCTTAAAAGGAGAATGAATCGTTTCTTTTAGTAAACGATATTGGAAATCGTTCAAACTTTAGTCATATCAACTTAATTTAAATGTCAGTAACAGAAGCCTTTCTATTTATGTTTTTTTTTTTTAAGAAATATTTAATTTACCGAAATTTTGTTGGTCCAATGTACTTTTATACATCAAAATATTGTATCGTTTCTTAAGAACTACGTTTAACAACTATGACCAAAGTGCAAGGAACTAAATCAAGCTTGATTAGCAAGCGCAACAAATATACAAACATATTAAAATTACACAATTAACTGACCCATGCCAAATGATCTAAAGAACATTCAAATGTGCAAAGATTTCAAGAGTGAAATGTTAAACAGAAACAAAGTATAATAATTTTTAAAACTTTAAATAAATTCATCAAATCAGTTTTATTTATACTAACATGCATACTTCTAAAATATGTTTTCCAAGCCAAATTAACAAAATTTCCACAATATGAGGCGTTCAGATTTTTTATAAGCGTGTTTATTGTTTATAAAAATTTTAAAATGGAGTTAGGAAACACGTTATAATTAGTTTAGTTTTAAGGGTAGATTTGTATGTGTGGTAAAGCTCGTTGCTACGGTATTAAAATTCAAGAAAGGGAGTATTACTAAAGCATTTGAAATCGTTCAACATAAGGTAAGAGAACGGCGTTACGAAGCTTATAAGTTTTTAAAGAAATGACGTGTATAGAGTGAAGAGAAAAAATGAATAATTGGACTGTTAGATTTGGACAGGGACTTTTTAATTGTAGCAAACAATTTTTTTCTTGGCTGTTTGTGGGGCTTGGATTTATGTTGCCATGTAAAATTGTGCTAAAGAATAGTTACTGGTAGGAGCTGCCAGAAAGTGACGTTAAAAGGCTAAAGTGCATATTTATTCTGATAAGAACACATCTAAGACACTTTTGACACCTCGAAAGAAAAACCGACATCACAAGTTTTTTTTTGTATTTCAATGCAGAAGAAAAATATTTAATATTTATTAGATTGAAGAGTATAAAGCTGCAATTATTCTATTTGTTACTAGATATCAGTTTTTTAAGCTATGTGAAGGAATACAAGCGGTATACAAGCTTTTTATTAATTTAAGTTTATGTTCGTAAATTGGTCGTATCGCAACACCATTTCTCTTATAGTATAGATATATGTATATAATGGTCGGTGGAAAATATTGTGTTTTTTTTTTTTTTTTTTTGTTTCCGCAAATATGCTCGGAGTCAGTCAATAAGTTACGTTTCACAATTCTGAAACTTGTCATAAAATTTTGTTCAAAACGGACAACCAGAACATAAAGCTTCCATAAAAATAACCAAAAAAGATTCCAGGGGTAAACTTTTTTTAACCGCCAAAAGAATTAAAAGAAAATTCTTGTTCCTGTTGATATGGTTAAAAAGAAAGTTACAGACTATATATTGTTAGAGAAATAGCCCCTGTGGGATTTCTTAATGAGAAGATCACCTCTTTGGAGTATATAAATGCATATGTACATATATGAGCTGATAGCCATGTCTGTCTGTCTGAGTGTCCTCAGCATTCTTTGAGGTGCACGGCAGAAATTTAGCACATTTTTGTTCTTCTTTTTCCTGTAGTTATTGTAAATCTTGGAAACATCTTGAACGGACTATACATAAATCCTATACTTTTCCTTGGTATGAGTTGAGGAAAGTACGTGTGAGTTTGATGTCCATTAAGTTTTATCAGATTCCATTGACTATGTATGTGTGTATGTACATACATACATACATATACATATGTCATAGGAAAGATTGGTTCAAAAAATTTGTTCTGTTTTGTCAAACTTTTTGTTTTTTAAGTGACCGGAACAAAAATAAGTTTTCACTAGCTAAAAACACTTCTTTATAGATCCTCTTAATAGAAATCGGTTGACTATATTATAACTGTAACTATGTTCGCTCAAGTTTTAGTTTTAAAAGGGGTTGTTACGAAATTTGGAAATTCCTGATTATATAAATATCTGCAAGGGTATATGGTCTTCTAGTCTAGTATAATCTCAAGTCAATTACGATTTAAAGCGCGGCAGTTTAGTTTGGTCAAAAAATAACAAATTTTTATGCAAAAATATGCATTTCCCATCCCATAAGATATATGTTTGTACAGTCGGCTAGTGATGCTGATACTAGGCGAGTCGTTTGAGACTTGTCCGTCTGTCTTGGAAACTATAAGAGCTAGAGCTACCAAAGTTGGTATGTAGATCCGTCTAGTTTGTAGGCTGATCAAGTTTGTTTCAATTCTTTTTAAGGGAAAACTATCGCACTATATCCAACTCGGGCAATAAATATCGGAGATATACGTATATGAGTTTTGTAATGAAAATACAAGGGCGACATTGGCTGGCAAGAGTGAGCGAAATATCATTCGATGGGGCTGCATGTAAAGCGAAATTTTGTATTAAATTGATAGCGATTTGGAGAGTGTTTGTCATTAAATATTTCTACTAGGTACAGGGTATAATCAATGTCGCACAGTTGGGGCATAGAAATATACGTTTTCGACCCCAAAAAGTATACATATATATTCTTGATCAGCATCAACAGCCGAGTCGATTGAGACATGCCCGTCTGTCTGTTTCTATCATATTGTAGACCTCAAATTTTAAGCTACATGGTTGAAACATGAAAAGTTCAGATCCTTAATCGGTCAGGCAGGTTAAGTTTGAAAATTTGTCGGGTCCTCATGTAGAATAAGCAATTTTTTTTTTCATTTTGTTAAACATTTATACCAATTATTTTAATATTTGTAGTTTTTAAATAAAATAACAAAACAGTGAAGCTGCAAGGGTATATAAACTTCTACAAAGCCCAAGTTAGCTTAAATCTCACTAGTATGCCATTTCGGCATACAAAGGTATTAAAGAGCTGCACGAATATCAAAAAAGCCACATCCGAATGGACAATGCTCAAAATGAGTGAATGAGTTGGAGGGAGTGTAAGCCGAATGAATTAGAATCAAACGTTCGTTCTTTTGCGTGAGTGAATGAATGGGATTGCCTGAAAATAATGCGACTCTATTCGAGTGGCAAAACATTTTTTTGATGAAATGATGTCTAGGCTATAACTCGAGTTCATTCGGCTGCCTTCGGCTTTGCCTAATTATTCATTTCGTTTTACGCTTCATTCATTCTAACTCATTTCTTTGAATGCTGTAATTATGAGACCAAATGCGCACTCATACTCATAAGCATTCATTCAATTGTATGCTCGCACTCACTTAATTCAATTTGAATCCATTTAATTCTTGTACGTAGAGAGTGGAGTCGTGCAGCTCTCTAGTATGTACATACATTTCGCTATTTCTGCTGATTTTTGTCTCTTACTCTGAGTGTGTATTCTACAATAAATACATACATATGTACATACATACATATGTATACATATCCGTAATAATTGATGGTGTACGGCTACACTTAGTATTTATACGCCAAAAGATGTTTCCAACTGATTATTCTGATTATTATTCCAACTTATAAAAGAGTACGAATCCAGGGAAGAATTTGATATTTATTCAATCAATGAACATATGTATATTTACTTAGAATATATCCCATATACATACATATGTAATCAAAAATGAGATAACTTACAACTCAAAATTGTCAAACACATTTAAATACAATATATTAGCATTCTATTTGCTATCATATTAATATTAAATTAGCAATTAGCAAGATGTTTTGGTCTGTCATTTGATTCTCCGACGAAATCTATTGATTGAATCAAATTGATCTATATTTGTCTGTTATACATACATACATACATACATACATACATACATTGAAGTTGCCCAAGCGGCCTTATATTGGAAAATACAAATAAATCAAATATTTAGTAAATATTATTATTAGAGTACTGTTATACACATATTTTATATATTGAAAATAATAATACATAAACAAACAAATGTAAATGAAATATAGGTGTTTTTGAGCCCCAAGTTTAAAAAGGAAACCGATATTGAGTATCATAAAACTTAGAAAATTATAGTTACCCCGAACTGAAAGACGAAAAACGCTTTTGTCAATACGTTTTACCCTTGCTGTAGTCCCTTCTTAGTCACAGTCATGATCCTTCCCAACCAGTAACCATATCAGTAACAAATCTTACCCCTTATAGCGGGTAATATAAAAAAGTACTGTGAAAACTTGTGTCAGGTCCCTATGGGGTAGCCAGGTAGCCACCCCCTTTGGGGGATGCGGTAAGGTCAATTCGGTCAAAAAATATTATAGTCTTGTATATGTATGTGTGCCAAAGCCATAGAAAGACGGTGTTTTGCGAATAACTTTTCACTGGGTCATGAAAACAAACAACTTTCCTAATTCACAAGTGTGACGATGTCCATCAACTTTCACAAAGCAATTTGTAGAAACGTTTAACATTTTCCACTTTTCTAGATTTCTTCATTTTACAAAATAAGAAAGGGAAATCAAAATTGAATAACTTTTCTAAAGAAAGCTTTATTTAATATAAAAAAACTTTAAATAGTATATGAAAAATGGTTTTATTTCGATTTTTTTAAAAAAAAGATTGTTTGTGTTTATTTATAGGAAATTAAAAAAGTATAGTTTTAGAGGAAAGCATGAAATAAAAGAAGAAAAGTTAAGTTTTAAAATTTAAATTCTGTATGTCCCTTGGAAAACGCAACTAATAAAAGTTTAGCAAATTTAGTAGGTTTAAAAACCGAGTTTAAACTTTCCTGTGGTGAAAATACTGCATAAGTATTTCATTATAATGTAATATAATTTTTGAAGTTACCTAAAATCTTGCACAAAATAACAACCGATCCTTCGAATGTCCATACCAAATTTGATTGTTTGAGTGGTTCATATGCTTACAAGCTATGAGGGAAAAATTCCAAAGGGTAATTTTGTTGGAAAAAAAGTAAAACTATTTAAAATTAAAAGAAAACTCATTTCATTTGCATATGAGCGTTGCCGTCAGCGAGGGCATACTGTACCTTAATTTGAATTTAGATTTTTAACTTTACATTTGTTTCCATATATTCTGCTTTCTGATAAAATTGTAATCTTTAATTTGCGGAAAATCTTTTTGGGCAAACACATTTCAAATTTCTAAGATTTTAGCACAAGAAGCCAAGTCGGTATAGCCTGATCCGTCTGTCAGGACGTCCATTAATGTGTTTCTGTGCAAACTAAACACTGAGTAACACTGGACGTGATTGTCAATGAACTTTGTAGATTAGATAATATTAAAGGAGCTGCAAGAGTATATAAAGTTAGCATTCGTTTTTAATATTTTAGTTAGATCGATGTGCCAACAGATAAAAAGTTCATAGTACACAACATCGCATATGAATCGTGTTTAAACTATTAAATAAAAAATTTGAATTGTTCATGTAGAAAAAGGTTTTTTATAAAAAAAATTAATAGAAACAGTTTAAAAAAAAATATTACATAGCAGGGAATATACATTTTGTTTCACGATTGAGAAAGAGATTTGACATTGACCATTAGTGTTTAAATGAATTAATGTTAACTACATACGCATATAAATATTACATATAACTTATATAATTATATTATGAATTATTAACCAAATGGAACTAAAATAAACAAAAATAAATCTAAACAATGTGCACATTTTTTTAATCCAATACAAGGAACTTTAAAAAAAAAAACAAAGATAAGTATTATATATACTTCCACAGCATATACATCATATTATGGAAATCGGATAAAAAGATGAAGTCGGTAGCACCGACTTTTCAAAATTTAAAATGGAGTTTCTTTTTGACGTCCGTGCAGAATGCTTCCTTGTTACCAACCTAACTCAACATCGCTGTAGACCAACTTCCCGTTTATATTAACGTTTTACGCTTGTCTTCTTCTTTTAACCATTGGAACCATGACAAGGAACATGAATTTATGATCCTATACAACAAAAAACTGCAAATGCCAAAATGATGTGAAAAACATACATACATACATATGTATACATATGTACTTTTCCACATTTCGAGTGATAATCGCTAGTTGTCTCACTCCAGATGCATCAATCGACGGGACATCGAATTAAATAATTTTGCTGCGTTTTCATAAATTTGTATATGCAAGTTACGGGTATAGTAAGTGAAACACATCTGGGAATTTGCTGCGCTTTCCACAAAAACTGAGCAGACCTGTAATTCTTTTTGCATAATTAATATCAATAATAGTATTTTAACTTATTCACTAAGCTTTATCAGAACCGGTTGACTATACAGGTCCTATAAGAAAAAGCGATCAAGAATATAACGTGCTTATCTTTAAGGCGATTTTCACGAAATTTGGAATTTGTAAGTTTTGTGTAAAAAACATCTCTATTAAGTCTTATTGGTCGACTAGAATGTCGGCTGTAAAAGTTTGTCTGCCTTCTAGTTATTTTATAATTTTGTTGTTTCCTTATTTTTTCTTAACGAGACGACAGTCTCAGTCTTAAATAGAATAATAGCCGAAGAAGAAGGGAACCTAAACGTATACCACAAATAATTACAACAATGTTGCTTTAATACCGATGGTGGGCGATTAAGAAGTCAAAATACTTATACATATTTTTCTATCTAATGCCAGGGCAACAGATGTGGAATTCGCACTTTTGCATCATACTTGGAGTATAACACTATTCGGTAAATCTTTTGCACGCTGTTCCAGGAATTTTGATGCCACATTCAGCCATAGTCTCAATAGTCTTACTACGCCTAATGCCGTGATGTCGTGAAAAATGTCGTATAAGAAATCGACAAATCGAGTCTTAGAAAGACTTTAAAAACTGAGAAACAAGTGTGGTTTCTTAATGAAAATATTTAATTACATAAATTCAAAAAAAGTAAATTTAAAGTGTTTTAAAAATAAAAAAATAAAAACTGTCGAGTAAATACACCAAGGTAATATTGCTTGCCACCTGCGTTGCAATAACTGTTTGAAAAAAAAAAACCTCAAAAATCCAAAATGCCAAACATAAACTTAATAAAAAATTAGAGATCAAATTGATCGCAAAGAAATCGCAAAATATGCAACTTCTTTCTAAATGATTATTTTCTAATTGTGTTATATTTGTATTTTTTTTCGGGGTTTTTAATCTTAGTTTGCGAATTTATTTTGTAAATCAAACTTCTCCAATTTGACCGTTAAACTTCACTTAAGTCTTAGAATCTTAGGAATCTTTGATAAAAACCACTTTAAATTTGTAGAATTAAATGTTGGATACTAAATACATGCATGACTTTATCTCTTGAGAAATAAATAAAAGCCAAAAACCAAAAAATTGATTTGAAATGAAGCTAAATTATATTCTTCCCGCTGTTTTCAAAGTTTTCCCGCAATCGCAATTCAAAAAACGCCAAATCTAGTGGGAAAAACCCTAAAACGGCAACACTGTTTGGCACATGTTAGGGGCGGCCTAAAAGTATGCAGCAGAAGGAACAGTCCTTTGCCATGTGCTGCAAACCATTATTAAACCAGCACCAGAAGCAAGTATTCTATCGCTTTAAAATAAATGATTATATATACATACATACGTTTATGTATTTGGTTTTGCAAATGTATGTGATTTATATGTTTGTAATTGAAATTGGCTTGCCAAAGGCTTGAAAATTTCAAACGGCGATGCACAAAAAATAAACATTTTTTTTTAAGGTTCAAAACTATTTTCAAATAATTAATAAATTAAGCCTAAAATTATGCAAATGTTATAACTTTTATTATTTCGCATCACGGAAAAATAGAAAATTCTATTTTGGTTTTTTTTATGCGCCTTCCAAATTTAGGCCCTCTACCGTTAAAATTGTGGTTTATGCAAAAATGAAAAAAGGGTGGACCTATTGGATAGTTAAAGTAGTGGTCATTCGGAAGTATTTTGATCTCTCACTGTATGTATCCATTGGCGTTCTCATGCATATGGGGGGTCTTGGTTTGTATTCTTTAATTTTTAGAAACCGCAAAGGGGATTTAGCAGACTTTTCCCCAACTCTACTATCAGTAGCCTTTATTCGCTCCCACGTCCTCCCAGCTAAGTGTTCGTCAGCAATGTTGACCTTCTCAAAATCTTTGACCTGCGAATAAGCATTTAATGAATTGATGTCCTTATCATCACGTTCTAGCTGTTATTTTAGTTTTTCAACAGTTCCGCAAAATTGATAGCATGGTAAAATTTAAAGAGCAGTTTATTAATTAGATTCTAAGTTGCTTGTGCGTCCCTCAATCAACGAACTCGCACATTTATGACCCTTCCTCACCACTGCAAGCAGCTCACTTCTTTTGGCAGTAAAACTCGACTAAAAGGAATTTGGTTTAAATTTTTTTTCTCTTGTGTTAAGTGGACTCTCTCTGATTTGAGAGAGCAAAAAACAGAGCTAAAATTATAACGGGTTTTCTTAAAAAAAGCAAAATAGAAAGGATAAAGCAAAATTGCGCGGTAAAAATAATAGCACCAACCACATGTTTTTGTCAAAAAAAAAGTTTTAAGAGTAAATTAACACTGGAAACTTGACAAATATGTTAGAATTTTGGATTTTTTAAGAAATAAAAAGAAAATATAAATTATATTGCTATTTCATAAAAATATGGGTCACGGAAAGGACTATAGTGATGAAAAAAGAATAACTATTAAAAAATGTTCAATGAGAGCAAAACCTACGCCGAAGTAAGCCGATTACTAGACTGCTTTAATAAAACAATCAGAAACGCCAAAAAATTTGTCCCAAAAGTGGAGTCTCGAGGACGAAAATCTATTACGACGCCATTACTTGTCAAGAGGTTAGTTTGCCAGAGCAAAAAGGACCTATTTAACCCAGCAATGGAGCTTAGAAAGGATTTGAATATTACTGTATCTGTGGAAATAAGTCCTACTCAACATAGAAAAAAATTGTAGTCAAAGAAAAGGACCTCTTTCAACCAAATCACATGCAGCTAAACGCATAAAGTTTGCTAACCTTCACGCCAATTCGAAAGTAGAAAAGTAGAGGAACGTAATGTAGGCCAATAAAGGCAAAATAGTGTTATATAGAGGCACAGGGCCTCGAATTTATCTTAGAAGACCACCAAATAAAGAGTATACACCAATGTATACAAAAAAACGATCAAGCAAGGAGATTACAACATAATGGTATGGGCGTGCTTTCCTATTATTGAGTAGGTCCTATATATTGGGTTGTAACAATCATGGATCAACACGTCTATGTCAATATACTTCAGAAAGTGGTGCTTCTACAGGACAATAACCCCAAGGACACTACCAAAAACGGCAAAAAGTGGTTTGCAGACTATACCATCGACGTTATGGAATGGGCTCTACACTCTCCAGATCTTAATCCAATTGAAAATTTGTGGACTAATGTCAAAACAAGAAGGTAATACTTGGAATTCGACAAGTAATGAAGCCATTTGGATGGCCATAAAAGTGAGTTGGGGAAAAATTCCAGGACCAGATGCCAGGATTTAGTGAACTCTATGCCAAGGCGCTGTGCGGCCTTTATTGTCAATAAAGGATACTCATCAAAGTATTAACACACTAGTGGAAAACCATATTAATGAATAACAAATAATTTTGCTTTCTATTTTAAGGATAATTTTTTCTTTTCCTTACTGCAATTGCGTTGGTGCTATTTTTTTTACCGCCCGATTTTGACTGAAATAACTTAAAAAGTGAATATATTTAAACAAATGCCAAAAATTTGGGGTATTTTCTTATTACAAATATGTTGATAGGGTTATTAATTAATTTCAATAATTTTACCAATCAAAAATATTGTTTTTTTCAAATTTTTGATAATTTGAACTTGGCAACACAATATGGTGCTACTATTTTTACCGCAGCTGTATGTATGTATGTTTACACCAAATTTGGTAGTTCTAGCTCTCATCTTCTTCGTCTTCGAGATCTAGGCTAAATACGAACAGATGGACATGTCTCAATCGGCTGGGCTGTTGATGCTGATCAAGAATACATGTACATATGTATATATATATCCTTTATGGGGTCGAACGCTTACTTCTGCCTGTTATATACATTGTACATTTTAGCGAGTTTAGTGTACCCTTATACAATTGAATATAACTAATGTTAAAATTTGAATTTAAAACAATGTTCATACATATATGCTTAAAATGTCTAAGGAGTTTCGTGAGTGTTTTGTTTTTATAATATGACTTAATACTATCTATAAAACTGGTAAGTGTTCAAAAGTATTAGCTTAATTAAATGAAAACTGTTTGTTTTTGCATCTAAAGTCAAAAAATTGATTCGTTTCCCTTTGTGTAAACTGTTTCTTGACGGACTATACGTGACAGACTGTATACTTTACATTTTGGCGACTTTAATATACCATTTTAGCCTATGGTAAAAAATAATTAGTAATATTCAATATGTCCATTGAGAAGTTTGGTCAGCATTTAAACTAAATATATAATTTAGAAAGTTTTAGAAAAAATGGATGTAATCGGTTTGGGTTCTGTATCGACTATGATCAAAATATTAATATATTCAAAATAGACATCTTAAATTTACTGCGGAATTTATTGAAGAAATAGACGTGGTAAAAAGTGGTTTCCAAAAACAAACCAATGGAATTACCCAAGATTTATTGGACCGTATAAAAGAAATGAAGCAAGCAAGTCGTACCTGCCGACATTGTGTATACCCTGTACCAACTAGTTATTATATTAAATGAAGTCAAACATCCTCGAAATAGCAATTAATTTCATAAATAATTTTCTTTAACATGCCGCAACAGAGCACGCATGCTATCTCGCTCACTCTTGCCAGCCAATGTCGCCCTAAGCGCTTCAGTACAAAACGCATCAACGTATATCTCCAATATTTATTGTCCGATTTCGACTAAATTTAGTCAGATTATGCCCTTTGGCCATAATATTAGGTGTGCCAAATAAGAATGTGATTCCTCAAAAACTGCTCTAATAATTAGTTTTTTCTGAATTGCGGGGGCGGAAGTGGGCGTGGCAAAAATTTTAAACTCTCTTGAGCTGCGTAGTCACTAGACAAATGATCGAACAACCTCAAAATCGCAATCAATTCAAAACAAAGTTCCCTTTTACATGCAGCAGCAACGAGCACATGCTATCTCGCTCTTTCTTATCTGCCAATGCCGCCTTGACATTTTAGTACAAAACGGATATAGGCATATCTTCGATGTTTATTGTCCGATTTCAACAAAATTTGGTCAGTTGGTCCAGTTTGGGTATATAATTAGGTTTACCAAGTAAGAATACGATATCTTGAAAGCAGCCCTAGTTATCGTTTTTTTTAAATTGCGGGGGCGGAAGTGGGCGTGGCTAAAATTTGAAACAAACTTGACCTGCTTTGACATTAGACGGATGCTCACACCAAATTTGGTAGCTCTAGCTCTTATAGTCTCTGAGATCGCGTGGCTCATACGGACAGACGGACAGACGGACAGACGGACAGACGGACATGTCTCAATCGACTCGGCTGTTGATGCTGATCAAGAATATATATACTTTATGGGGTCGGAAACGCTTCCTTCTGCCTGTTACATACATTTTAGCGACTTTAATATACCCTTTTACCCTATGGGTACAGGGTATAAAAATGACAATATTTAGAGCCGCATAACTAAAAGTGTCTTCAAACTTAGTTGGCTTTGAAGTGTTTGTCATTTATTTATAGTAATAAATATCGTAAGCTGCATTTTAATAACAAACTAGCTGCTTGTTTATCAATTAATTTTTTATATTGCTGGGACTTATTAAATAGTTGTAAAATTTATACAAAATGACTATATTGCAGCATGGAAGTAAATTACATTTTGTCATTCAAATAAGAAAATTCTGAGAACGAGTCATGCAATGTGTTAGTATAAACCTTTCAGAATATGTCACCAAATTTTTAAATCATAATTTTCAGTATTTCTCATATTACAGAGCGTAAACCGTTCGAGCGCTGGGAGTGGTTACTTCAGCGTACTCAACTTTAAACGCCTTTTTCTCAAAACTACATTATTGAAATCGTACATATCGTACAATCGTAAATTGTACACATCTTTCTATTGACATTACTTTCTATATGAACCTACAAGTTTCCAACAAAATTTTAGAAAAAATAATTTTTTTAGAGCCAAACAACATAAAAATTAGGGCCAAAATTTTTTTTTTTTTTTTTTGAAGCATTGCATTTCGTGAATTTATTTTTTATTTTTTTAGGTTCATATGGAAATTATGACATTAATAAATACAAAAATGTTTGGTTTTCAGATCAATTGAAAGAATGCTAGAATGCCCGCCGATTGACAAGCCTCGCTCCGACCTTCCTAGAAAAATTTCACGTATACCCGCCATTTTGAATTATTAAAGTCTAAAAAAAATTTTTTTTATTAGTTTAATATTCAAACTAACTACATGCCAATTTTCAAAAAAAAATAATGACTCTTTAATAAAAAAAAAAATCACAAACATCAGGGAAAATTTAAGCATTTACATGTATCTCCCCCCTTAAGCAAAAATAGAAACTCTTGAAGAATAGGAGAAGAACTTATAAAGCGATATGAGTAAGAGAGCGCCAAAGAGTTCTTAAGAAGCATATTGATGATCATATCATATCATCAAGCAAATTTAGTTCAAATGGAAGAGAATCTGCGATATCTTATCACAGTAATTGATAGATTCCGATGATGGTGAAAAGTTTTATAAGAAAACTTTTAAGTAAATAATGGGGCAATTTATTAAGTATAAACCAGTAGTAGTTTGAAAGATTAATGAATCGAATCGACTATAGCTTTAATTTATTTATTTAAAGTCAACTTAACAGATGCATAATAATGAATTGAATTGTAAGACTGATATTTATGAAAATTCAATTGATAAATACAATAGAAAGCTTTATGAAACAATGAAGAAGAATTGTTTAAATGGCACACGACTTCATGTAGGGGATAACGATTATAAATAAATATATACGTATGTATGTACATACATACATATGTATGTATGTACATATACATATCAGAGAACGGCTTGGCGTGATTGCAAAAAAATTCATAGACAAAAATAGCCGAATAATCATGCCATTCGGCTCAACCGATCAAATATTCATAAGTTGAGTCCTAGACCTTCAAAATGCTTTTTTAAATCTTCGCTACGATGATTTTTCACATAGATACGGTCCGTTAAAAAAACTGAAAATATTTGGATTTTTTTCTTGCTCCCTTAATTCTTTTGAGGAGTTTATTTAAATGGAACAAAAAAAGAAAAGAGGTGTTATGGGATAGCCAGATGAAACGAAATTTCTTTCGATTAGGGGGGTGAGAGCTAAAAATAATTAATACTTAAACAATTTTTTGGAACGAAGTTCCTTATCGCGCGGTAGGGGTTAAACCGAAAAAATTAAGACTAAAAAGTGTAACGACACTTTTACCGTTACCAACTACAGTCTTGTTTTGTCTTTTTCTTTCGCATTAAATAGTGAACAAGCTTGTGGACGAAGAGACGCACAAGCAGCGATCGCGTGCTCGAGTTTGTCTGCAGAGGGACGCACAAGCAAATACTGGAGGGGAAAGAGGTAGCGAGCTCGAGATTGTTGGCAGAGGGACGCACAAGCAAGTGTGAGAGGAGAAAGAGCTAGTGAGCTCGAGTTTGTGGGAAGAGGGACGCACAAGTACAGTGACGAACTTAATTAATGGCACAGCAAGTTTTTTTTAACTTTATGGCAACTTTTCAAGACTTTTTAGAAGTAAATTAATGACACAAAAAATTAACCAAATAGAACAGAGTATTTATTAAATGAAATCAAAATTATTTTTCCATTATCTTAAACGTAGGTTTAATTAAATTAAATAACTAAAACAACTCGTCAATTTATTTGAACAAAATTATTGGCACACTTAGTATTATATGGTTTCTTCATAATAATTTGATCGATTGGGCAACTCCGTTTTGGCAATTTCAACATCTGTTATATTCCGTTATTTAAAACTTAGCTGATTTGCATTCTTATGTAGAGAATTTTGTGAGAATTGAGCGAAATTTTGGAGTTTTCTTGAAAATGGCAAATAAACAAAAAGAAACATCGGTAGCTCAAAGGAAAATTATCTTCCACTTGCACGATCAAAGCAAATCCTATGCAGAGATTGGAGAAATAATGGATAGAAGCCGTGAAGCGCTTCAAGGGAGCCCGAAACCTGGAAAGTTCGAAGCACACAGGCCGCTCAAAGTTGTTGAACGATCATGATTGCAGGAAAATCGTTCGAAAGGTAAAAGTTAATCCCAAAATTTCATCAACACAGATTGGACGGATTAGACAAAAGGAGGACTTAAAGCAAGCACTTATGAAGCAATGGAATAAAATTGGGGAGATATCACTAAAATATTAGTTAATTCAATGTTTATTAATTTTTGTCAACTTATTTTTATACTTTTTTAAGTTTTTGCTTGGATGTGCCAATAATTTTGTTCAAAGAAATTGACGAGTAGTTTTAGTTATTTAATTTAATTAAACCTACGTTTAAGATAATGGAAAAATAATTTTGATTCATTCGTTTAATAAATACTCTGTTCTATTTGGTTAATTTTTTGTGTTATTAATTTACTTCTAAAAAGTCTTGAAAAGTTGCCATAAAGTTCAAAAAACTTCCTGTGCCAACAATTTAGTTCGTCACTGTATGTGCGGGATGCGCACTTACATAAATGAGGCAGGGGCAAGAAGAAAAAAGGTCGCGACTGCGAGCTCAAAAATGTGTGTCCGTCAGTTCAAAGTGCACCCCGCATTCTGTGCATGTGCTTCTCTCTGCCCACAAACTTGCAAATATATTATGACCTCTGCTCGGATTCGCGATCCCGACTCCCTTTCTCTACCCGGATGGTTGTTTATTGTAAATATTGTCGTATGGCGAAATTTGGCTGTTTACCTTGCATTAAATTATTATAATAGCTTCGCTACTTAAGGGGGTCGTCTAGTGTCCCGGGTTTGAAAAAAATTTTTTGATGTGAAACATCTATAGGCTCACTTGTAAACCAAAGATATACATATGTATATATATTTTATGTGTAGTAGAGTGTACGGTGTGGCGACGTGTCGCCATTTGAAACCAACTACGCTATCTCCTTCTCACTCAGTTCGACATTGTTGTTTACTACGGTACACATAACTTGCGTTTTATTTAATTTTTATTTTAATTTTTAACAATAAAATATGTGTGATAGTGATAGCTCAGAAGATCAAAGTGATCAACCTTGTGCAAAGAAAATGAAACTACACTATGGCATACTACCAAGTCATCAGTAAGTAGATCGAATTTTTCAAGTGTCCATAAAGGTAATTATTATATTTTTATATTTAATTAATTATATTCATATTAGTAATTATATAAATTACATAAAGATTAATAATTATATAAATTATATTAATATTATCTTCAAATAATTATTTTTTTATTATTCTTGACGGAATTAATATGGAAACATTTATAAAAAAAATTATTATTTTCAAATCTTTAGTTATATATCGCAATAATTAACTAAGATTTGAGTTCATGAGTATATTGAAGCCACACTCAAATTTTTGTAACGTACTTTAGTTATCATCGACCAATCATCACAGTAATACCGCCAGAGGAAACATCGATATTAATATCGAGTTTTTATATCACATGTAAATAAATGTTTATTAAATAAAGTAACCATTTGCTGTAAGAAATTCGTAATACTTCATTTTCTCATTAGGCTATATTTGATTCCTGTAATAATATTATCTTTTATGCATATTACTTGTACATACACGATGTTTCACATCTGCCAGGCGTCCCATGACGCTCACATCATTTTTATACCCTTACAGAGGGTATTATAAAATTGGTCAGATGTTTGTAACGCATAGAAATATACATTTCCGACCCCATAAAGTATATATATTCTTGATCAGCATCAATAGCCGAGTCGATTGAGACATGTCCGTCTGTCCGTCCGTCCGTCTGTCCGTCTGTCTGTTTAGCCATGCGTTTTCGAGCTTAAATTTTAAGCTACATGGTTGAAACATGAAAAGTTAAGTTCCTCAATCGATTGAGCAGGTGAAGTTTAAGAATTAGTCGGATCGGATAATTATCACCGGAGCTATTAACTAAAACGTGGAGGTACCTCGAGTAAAATAAGCAGTTTTCTTTGGCAGCAAAGAAACAAAAACGAATTCCAAGCAATCACACACACACATACATATGCAAAAATTGGTCACCACGCGGTGTGTGAGAGAGACAGAAACATTTGCGTTGTGTTGTTGCACAGAACGAAATTTAAAGAGCGAGATGCCATGCGCTTGCTATATGTATATGTATGTCGAACTAGCTTAAGTGAGTTAAGTGAGGATGGTGGCATAGTACGTAAAGATCGGTCGCACGATGGTTCGGTGTTTGGTGGATTCGATTCTCAGTGAATTCGGGAAAATTTTTCTCTTCAATTACTTTAAAAATTTTGTTTTTAAATTAAATAATAAAACAATGAAGCTGCAAGGGTATATTCTGCCGAAGTTAGCTTCTTTGATATTTTTATTTTAATCTTACCCCAAAAGGATTTTTTATAATCTAAAGCCGTTTAAAAGTTCTAGCTGTAAACTTGAGTAGGTGTACATAGAGCCTGGTAGCGGGCAACAACATTTAAACGCGTTTTATTAGACGTGGTTCCTTAAAACTGCTGCCAAGATATATCAAAAACTCCTTAAGCGATTTTGGTTAAATTTCCAAAATATCTTTATAAACCTATCTCAACTAAAACAATAAAATAATAATATTTAGCTAAATAGTAGTGATTTTTTAAAGTCTGTAAACAATTTATTTTTGGAATTTTAAATTTCTTATAGTTCGTTGTATGGGCTGAAGTCTTACAATAAGGTTTGGTTTTTGCAATTCGGATCAACGTGGCATTTTGGTGGCGTTTGAGCTACTTTTTTTAAATGGATTTTTGTTGGGTGAAGTATTTTGAAATATGTACATACATACATATGTATATTGTTTTCAAAAAAATATAAAAAATATATATACTTTATGGGGTCAGAAATGTATATTTCTGCCTGTTACATACATTTTAGCGACTTTAATATACCCTTTTACCCTATGGGTACAGGGTATAAAAAGTAGCTCAAATGCTACCAAAATGCGAACAGTTACGTTGATCCGAAATGCAAAAACTAAACATTATTTCAATTGTAAGATATGATATATGATATGGGCTGAAAATTATAAACTATATATATATTCACTTTTTCGACCCAATTTGGGAGACTATTCAGCTAAAAATAAGACAAGCAAGTCGTCCCTGCCGACATTGAGTATACCCTGTACCAACTTGTTATATTAAATCAAGATCGGCATCAACTTAATTCAAAATTCCTTTTAACATGCAGCAATTGCTACCACATGCTATCTCGCTCACTCTTACCAGCCAATGGCACCTTGGCAACTCAGTTCAAAATGCACATTCGTATATCTTCGATATTCGTTGTACGATTTCGACTAAATTTGGTCAGATGATCCATTTTGGCCATATTGTTGGGTGTGCCAAGAAAGAATGTGGTTCCTTTGAAACTTCTCTCTAAATTGCGGGGGCGGAAGTGGGCGTGGCAGAAATTTTAAACTATCTTAATTTGCGTAGGCACCAGACAAATGCTTGAACACCCTTGAAATTGCCATCAATTCAAAACGAAATTCCCTTTAACATGCAGCAACAGCTAACGCATGCTATCTCGCTCTTTCTTATCTGCCAATGTCGCCTTGGCAATTCAGTACAAAATGCAAATGGCTATATCTCCGATGTTTATTGTGCGATTTGGTCAGTTAGTACAGTTTGACTATATAATTATGTCTACCAAATAAGAATATTTTTAATACAGCTCTAGTAAATTCATTTTAAAATTTTCTTTTTTCATTTGCGGGGGCGGAAGTGGGCGTAGCTAAAATTTGAAACAAAATTGATCTGCCTAGGCATAAGGCGGATGTTCACACCAAATTTGGTAGCTCTAGCTCTTATAGTCTCCGAGATCTAGGTGTTCATACGGACGGACGGACAGACGGCCATGTCTCAATAGACTCGGCAGAACGCTTCCTTCTGCCTGTTACTTACATTTTAGCGACTTTAATATGCCCTTTACCCTATGGGTACAGGGTATAAAAAAATTATTTAATCTTTATTTGGTTATCTTTGGTGACTAATTCTCAAAGGTATTTAAAAAATTTGGATTTTCCTGAAATCGGATTGATTTTATTAATATTACATGCAGAATGGGACGAGGAAGGCATTGCTCAGAACAGGAAAGAAGAATCATAAAAAATTTAAGAAACGATGATCTTTTCATATCAGAAATAGCAGATATAATGAACTGCTCTAAAGAGTGTACTTCTCCGCCATTCATTTTGACTTTAAAAAGGAAAATAGAGGACGAAAACGTGGCACATCTGAAAAATTCGACTAGATGCTCAAAAGAACATCCAAAACAAACCCTTTTCTTTCGTCAACTGACCTAAAAAATAAATTGAATGCCCCTGTTACCAGTCGAACTATTCGATCTAGACTGATTTCCATGGATTTGAAGGCACATAGCGCTAGGAAAGTACCCTGCTTGAGCAAAAGGAACATAAGTCGCACGCTGTCATTTGCCACTCAACATTTATTACGGCCAAATTGGAATAATGTCTTATGGTCGGATGAAACAAAGATAAATTTGTGTGGATCAGATGTCAAGGTGCATGTAAGACGTCCAAAAAACACTGCATTTGATCCAAAATGATGTTATGCTATGGGGATGCTTTTCATCATCAGGAGTTGGTGCCATATTCTGGATAAAGGGAAAAATGTGTGTGGTGGACTATGTTAATATACTTAACACTACAATGCTGCCATGTACTGAAGAGGAAATGCCATTGAAGTGGGAGTTTCAGCAGGACAACGATCCCAAACACTCATCCAACCTAGCCAAACAATTTTTTCGGGAAAAAAACGTCGTTGTAATGGACTGGCCAGCGCAGTCCCCAGACTTAAACCCCAAGAACCTTTGGGGCATTTTAAAAATGAGTATTTCGAACTATAAGCCCAAAAACAATAAGGATTCGTGGGGGAAAAAATTGACATGTTTATAAAGCGAAAACTATTGAATTTTGAATATTTGGGTTGTTTTCTTTAAAGTAACACATTTACTTCCAATCGGTCGGGTTTAAACCGAGATACAGCAAAAAAAAAACAAAAATTGCATTCCGTTTCTATTATTTCTTCCAACACTGTATATCAAATATATATATGTATGAACTTTTTAATCACAATGCATCCGCCCCCCATACGGACCCCAGCGCGAGCACATGGCCCTTATTACCGCACAGCACACACAATGCAATCGCCTACGAGCCACAGCGCTTGACCCATATCACCCTCACACTTAACCCCAAGGGTCAAACCCAAGATCCCCTTAAACATATAAGATAAAATATCAAAAACTCAATGAAACGCCCCACAAAAAAAGATACGCCCACAAAACTTGCACCAGAACATACATACATACATACATATGTACATATATATATATATTAGAACTTTCTAAGGGATTGCACTAATGGCGTAGTGATAGTTCATTGAAATGCAATAGACAAACAAACCAAAGTAGTGTTTATATAACAAAACTTAAAATTTTCTGGTGTGTCCTGCAAGCTTTTATTTAAATTAATAGACTTAAATTTTTCATAATTTCGTTTGTTTCGTATTTGCGTCCACAGTATCAAATTTTATGTGAGCCGAAAAATTGCAATATGAGACTCCTTCTAGATCCTCGGGTGATATTTCTCATTCAATTGTTGCCGTCTCAGTGCATTATTTTTCTGCCATCGAAAAAAAAGCTGGTAAAGCTGAATCCTTTTGCCGCATACATAGAATGGACCCCTATTATGTTCTTTCACGACCTACTTTAGATTTGTCTATTGTTAAATATTATGAATATTCTAGAACAATATGCACGCATGTCACATAGTTGTATCAACACATACATGTACATATAATATTCTAACTAACTTCTGTCACACATGGATACGAACACACACCACATTATACTTATGTATGTATGTACTCTGCGCTTGCCTAACCTGCACAATTAATTAAAGTTACGAACTTTAATTAAAAGAAAAGAGACTCAAGCAAAATGGGTAATTTATATCAAATCGAGAAGTTGGATGAAAAGAACTTTGATTCTTGGAGCATACAAATGCGAAGTGTGCTTGTTCACTCCGATTTATGGGATGTGAAGTATAACCCAATGCCCACGGAGGCGGGGGAGGCTGTAAGTTATTTAAATTCATTGTCTAAGATTTTGGATCAGCTCGCAGATGTTGGTATTGAGATGAATGATGAGTTACGAACCATCATTTTGTTGTCTAGTTTGCCAAAAAAATTAGAGAATTTCGTTGTCGCCATAGAGACGCGCGACAATTTGCCCAGTTTCGAAATTCTTTGCATAAAATTAAAGGAAGAAGGAGAGAGAAAAAGTCTTACGGAGACGAAAGAAAATAGACAAGAGGCTTTCATCGTTTCTCAGAACAGACACACATACCAACAACCACATTCAAACAAAAGCCGAACGCAAATTACTTGCTTCAAATGTGACAAGCGAGGGCATGTAAAGGAGCAATGCAAAACAGAGAGAGAGAGGGCAAAATAGAGACCCAAAGAGAGACCAAATATAAAGAGAGCACAGAGAGCAAGTAATGCAGCTTCATAAATGTCTTGGAGACGAAGAGCTTGCAAAGGAAAAATGGTGCTTAGACTCTGGCGCAACCATCCATATGTGTTGCGACAAGAATATGTTCTCAGAATTTGAGGCACATAAAGAGAGATCAATTTGGAAAATGCTGGTATTTTATATGCAGAAGGCAAAGGGAAAGTTAATTTGCAAACTAAATTGTACAAATTAACATTAAATAATGTGCTCTACAGCTGGCAGGAAATTTTATGTCAGTGGCTCGTGTTATTGAGCAAATCAGCAAGGTGTGTAGCTAGAGTCATACAGCACGGCAAATGTATTCTAAATGCTACCAGGTTTGGAGACTTATACGTTTTTGAAGCTAAAGTCGACAATATCTTCGCAGCTATTGAAGATAATGAAGAGTTGTGGCATAGACGTCTTGGTCACCTCAATTACACAAGTCTGACACAGATGAAGAATAAAAATTTAGTTCGTGGAATAACTGCAGAAAATATATGTACATACAAACGTCCCTTCCAAAACTTGCATGTTAAACAAAATACATATGCAACCATTTCCAAAGGGAACAGATAATCGAGCCAGTGAGATTTTGGAATTAATTCATAGCGACGTTTAAAAACTAAGTGGAGCGGCAAACAGGAAAAAAGATAAAATGCATTCGCAAGCGACAATGGTCAGGAATATGTCAATAAAGCGTTTGATGAGTTAGCCTACACATCACAGCAAAACGGCGTTGCAGAGAGAGCTAATCGTACTCTGATTAAAATGGCCAGATGTTTGTTGGCGCAGTCCGGATTGTGTTAGGCTCTATGGGCAGAAGTATATACACGGCTGTATATCTTCGTAATCGATCTCCTACGAGTGCACTGATCAACCAAACACCAATGGAAGCGTGGACCAGTAAGAAACCTTGTATAAGTCGTCTTAAAAAAAAACTAGAAGGATGGGCTAACTTCGGCCGTGCCGAAGTTCGTATACCCTTGCAAACTATTATTTAACAATTTAAATATATACACATTTATAATGTAACAAAATCATTAGAAAGCATATAAAACAAGTCAAACCTACATTAAATGTTTGTAGAGAAAAAAAGTATTTCGAAAAAAAAAATTTTTTTGGCCCTATTGTTCCTATGGGAGCTATAGCATATAGATGACCGATTTGTCTGAAACTTAGCACAGACATTTCTATATATACTAAACTTCCGAAAACCAAGTTTCGTCACAATGGCTTTCAAAACATCCAAGTTATTGCTTCAAGACTATATTCTTGACCGATCGTTCCTATGGGAGCTATATGATATAGTCAACCGATTCTGATCAAACTTGGTGGATATGTTTAAAGGTGTATTAAACTTAGGAACCCCAAATTTCGTAACAATTGATTGAAAAACAACAAAGTTATTGAAGTTTAATTCTATTCTTGACCGATCGTTCCTATGGTAGCTATATGATATAGTCATCCGATCGGGATGATTCCGAGATATACAATGCCTGCAGCAAAAAGAAGCCTGGGTGCAAAATTTCAGCTCTGTAGCTTTAAGGGTCTCGGAGGAGAAGCTGTTGATCCAGACAGACGGACATGTCTATATCAACTCAGCTCGTCGTGCTGATCAAGAATATATATACTTTATATAGTCGGAAACGCTTCCTTCTGTGCGTTGCAAACTTCTGACCAAAATTAATATACCCTTGCAAGGGTATAAAAATTTAAACCAAAAGGAAAAGAGTATCGCATGGTGAGATACTCAAGAGAAGCCAAGGGCAGAGACACGCAAAGTGGTTGAAAAGAGAGATGTACTTTTTGATGAGCGAGATCTCTTGGTGTAAAGTGACAGTACGACTGTTTCATTTGATTTGGCAGGACCTTATGGTCAAGATGAAGTTCCTGTTCTGGATCAGGAGGCAGAAGAAAATGTAGAGACGAACCAGAGGAAGAGTCTGCAGAATCAAGTAGCGGCGATGATTCCGTTCATAGCACAGATGAAAGAGACGTTCTACAGGTGAAGGAAGCACAACAAGTAGGTCTTGGAAGGCGGAAATTAATCAGGACGGTCAGACCTGGTCGTCCGAAGAAGCAGTACAACATCCTTGGATCCATGGTTGCAAGCGATGTGCCGATTCCATCAACTTATGAAGAAGCCATGAGTGGGTCCTATTCATCACAGTGGCGTGAAGCAATGGCAACTGAGTATAAGTCTCTGGTCAGAAATGAGACGTGGAAGCTAGTGGACTAACCAAAAAACCAGCCCTTAGTAGGATGCCAATGGGTTTTTAGCCATAAAAAGGATGCTCAAGGATGCTTAGAGCGATTTAAGGCGCGGCTAGTTGCGAAAGGATGCTCGCAACAATTTGATGTAAACTACACGAATACTTTTGCACCGCTATGTCGACTTGAGAGTGTGCGATTTGTTCTGGCACTAGCAGCAGAGTTGCAGTTATACTTACATCAGATGGACCTCAACAGCGATTTAAAAGACACGGTCGTCATGAAGCAACCTCTGGGATACATCGATGAGAATAATCCAAAGGCAGTATTATTGCTGAAAAAGGCAATATATGGTTTGATACAATCAGGAATGGAATTTCAAGCTGGAAATGGGATTTAGTCCATGTAGCAGTGAACCATGCTTATACCAAAAGCATGGGGCAGGTGATTTGGCATTAATTCTTGTCTACGTTGATGTTTTACTTATAGAATATCGATTGAAGCAAATGTTGGACAGAATCAAAGCAGCAATTTCAAATGCGTATGACTGCACAGGGCGCAACAGAGCTATTTTTGGGCATGGAAATTCAGCGTGATGCACCATCATCCATCCATCTTGAGCCAATTACTTTGGGCCATTCTCAATATATCAAGGAGATGTTGAGACGATATGGAATTGAACATTGTAGAAATGTGGCTACTCGTTTAGATACAGGGCATTAGGTTGCATGTGACAACAAGGCATGCAAAAAGGTTGATTCAAGAAGCTATCAGACGCAGTTTGGCGAGCTGATGTGGTTGACGCTTACTACAAGGCCAGATATATTGCATTGCAAAGTTGGCTCAGGGAAATCAAGATTCCCATTCAGAGCATGATGCAGGTGTGAAGCACATCCTGCCGGCAAGGCATTTGTTGGATATGCAGATACTGACTGGTGAGGTGCCAGAGTCGACCGAAAGCCATACTCGGGATATGTTTTCTTCTTGGCTGGTGGACTAATATCTTGGAAATCCGAGAGGCAGCGCAGCGTAGCACTCAGTAGTACTGAGGCAGAGTTTATAGCGCTATCAACCGCATGCAAGGAGGCAGTTGTTTTGCGGCGTTTGATCGTCGAGCTTGGGTGCGGAGATGGTACTACCTCAACAATCATATACGGAGACAACTTACGTGCTCATCAGTTGGCGAAGAATCCAGTTCATCACTCGAGGACTAAACATATAGATATTAGATATCATTTTGTACGACAAACTGTATCAGATAAGCATGTTGAGTTGAAATATGTTCCGACAGAATTAATGATTGCTGATGTATTAACTAAGAATTTACAAAAGAAGAATTTATGAATATGTTAAACTTAAAATGATATTGTAACTAATGCTTGGATTGAGGAAGGGTGTTAAATATTATGAATATTCTAGAACAATATGCACGCATGTCACATAGTTGTATCAACACATATGTACATGTACATATAATATTCTAAGTAACTTCTGTCACACATGGATACGAACACACACCACATTATACTTATGTATGTATGTATTCTGCGCTTGCCTAACCGAATTATTTGCACGCGCTTAGTCACTAATAAACTTCTCAGTTGAACGCACGTCTTTTTGATGTGAAACATCTATAGGCTCACTAGTAAACCAAATTGTTGGCGTGGCGACGCTTGCCGTGGCGACGCGTCGCCACGCTATACTGAGGTATACATACATATATATATTTTATGTGTAGTAGAGAGATTTGAAACCAACTACGCGATCTCCTTCTCCCTCAGTTCGACATTGTTGTTTACTACGGTACACATAACTTGCGTTTTATTTAATTTTTATTTTAATTTTTATACCCTTGCAGAGGGTATTATAAAATTGGTCAGATGTTTGTAACGCATAGAAATATACGTTTCCGACCCCATAAAGTATATATATTCTTGATCAGCATCAACAGCCGAGTCGATTGAGACATGTCCGTCTGTCTGTTTGAATCACGAAGCTACATAGTTGAGACATGAAAAGTTAAGTTCCCCAATCGATGGCGCAGGTAGAGTTTAAAAATTAGTCGGATCGGATAATTATCACCGGAGTTATTAACTAAAACGTGGAGGTACCTCGAGTGAAATAAGCAATTTTCTTTGGCAGCAAAGAAACAAAAACAAATTCCAAGAAATCTGCCGTAAAAGACCTGAGTTCGAATCCGCGCGGGGCCAAATAAGAAATATATAAAATTATTGTTTTTTTGTTGTTGCATTTAAATTCAATTTTTACCCATTCACCCCATACCAAGTTTGAACAAGATCGGATAATTATTAAGGTTACAAATCAATAATCAAATATGAAAGAAATTAATTTTATTTTAATGCTCACGCACACACATACACACGTATGCAAAAATTCTTCACCACGCGGTGTGTGAGAGAGAAAGAAATATTTGAGTTGTGTTCTTGCACAGAACGAAATTGAAAGAGCGAGATGCCATGCATTTGCTATATATGTCGATCTAGCTTACATGAACTAAGTGAGGATGGTGGCGTAATATGTAGAGGTCGGTCGCGCGATGGCTCCGATGTTTGGTGGTGGTTCAATTCGCGGAGAAGAAGACGGTGGTGTGATAGCTTTTATGACGTGTTTTATTTTTCTTCTTTTTTGTTTTTTTTTTGATTTTGTTAAACATTTATACCAATTATTTTAAAATTAAATAATAAAACTGCAAGGGTATACACATTTCGGCAAGGCCGAAGTTAGCTTCTTTGATATTTAACAATAAAATATGTGTGATAGTGATAGCTCAGAAGATCAAAGTGATCAACCTTGTGCAAAGAAAGTAGATCGAATTGTCAAATATAATGGAAGTAAATAATGAAGAACCAGTAACTACTATTTCATCTACTCTCCAAAATAAAAGAGACCGTCAAAAAAGATACAGGGAAAAGAACAGAAAAAATGTTTCACATCTGCCAGGCGTCCCATGACGGCTCACATCTTTTTTTGCTTATTATTTTCTGCCTGCTACCCGTAAGGTAGCATCATCAACCCTCCCAACTTCTATAATAATTTCCTCTCCATTTTCATTAGTACCCCACTGTCATTTAAGAGGGCTTTAACCAAATAGAAGCCAATTCTATCTCAAATGCCGAATCCTTTACCCATCATTGTGAAATTAAATGTGTCGTATATTTTGAAATAGGGTCCCCTTTTTTTAAGAATGGATTTTTTGCAGCTTGCATTGCAAAACTCGTTTTTACATTCGCCATTCATGTGTATCAGGGTCCGTAACAGTTATAAGTGAAACTCAAAAAAATCAATTATAATTGTTAAACAATGATTTATATTCATTTAATCCAAAAATAATTGTTATTTTTGATTTTTAAAACATTTCTCCTGAATAACTTTTATTTTTTATTTTTATTTTTTCCCTCATGCCATAACTGTTATTCATAATAAAAAAAATATAAATCATTTTTAACTCTTATTTTTGAGAAAAAAAAATATAAATCATTCATGATTTTTATTTTTGAATAAAAAAAATAAAAATCATTTCTTGATTTTTATTTTTTTTCCTCAAAAATAAAAATTATTTCTAAGTTATCGATGATTTCTGTTTTCCCACTCCAAAAATACTACTCAAACCGTAAGAATATGCTTTAATACACGACTCTGACTATTGATAAACAACAATTAGTATTACGGTACATGTGAAACGGTTGTTATAAAGTTTGGTCGTTATCAGATATACACTGCTGGTCATAGCTTTTGATTGGTCACTGAAATAGACTCAGTTCACGTTTCTTAGAGTTCTGCGAACGGATGCAATTATTTTGATTAATTGCTATAAATAGATAAATTGACTTCCTCCACTTCAAAGACTATCAAATTGAAAAATTAGCAAGGAGATAGAGCGTAGCTCCAAAACTCTTAATATATATTTAAAAGATTCGAAGGCATATGGAAAAAATTTCAAGGGTCGAAAAAGAGCTCTAATATCCCGAGCGGAACTCCTTCCAATTTCACCAAATTAGCAGCTAAGATAAAGGAATTAGCCGGGGTGAAAGCAAGTCTTTCGTCTGTGCAAAGCAATGTCACGAAAGCAAAACTTCCCAAGCGGCTAAAAGTTAAAAAAAACCCTTTGAATGCTATACGGAAAGAAAAACGGCTTGAATATGCGAAAAAATGTACCACTATTCAACGTGACAGGAAACAACAATTTCATTAACAGTTTTTTTTTTGCATTTCCATCAATTATTTAATTTGACGAAAAGAATTTTGTTTATTGAATCGCCAGATAAATTGGATCTCAGATCCGTTAAAATTAGCTTTAATGCTGAAAATGCCCTTTCCACGCTAACTTGCGTGGCAGGGACACATTGTACCACTTTTGCCAATTGATATAAATAAGGATATGTGTATTTCTTTTCCTTCCAGTACTCCATTAGGTCCATACTTAAGTCCGTTGGTTTTGGATTGTACGCATCTATTTCAACAATCGCTTTGGCTAAATGAGTGTCGACTTCTTCTGATGTATCCTCTTCAACTGCGAACAAGTCCACTGCTTTTAGCATATTTCGGCCATTGTCAGAAGTCACTGTGTAGAGCTGTTCTTTTTGAATATTGAATTCATTTAAAATGTTTTCAATTTCAATGCTCAGGTTAACTGCTGTATGCTTTTTAGTTAGTTCAATGATTCCAAGTGTTTTAATGCAAATTTTACTATCGTTGTAAAATTGTACGTTTATTCCTAACACTCCGCGGTTTTTTCTTGTAGCAGCATCAATTTTAATTGATTTTTCCAGACACAATTTTAACCAATTGACTTTTAACGGCTTCATATTTTTTATTCACATGATCCATAATATTTTTGCTTGTTATTGGTGCCATATTAAGGCCAGCAAATATTTGGTTGGTCAAAGTTTTGAAAGTCGTGGAATCCAAAAAGGCAAATGGGATTCTCTCCACAGTTACCAAATCAACGCAACCATCTTTCACCTCGCTTTGGGTCATGCATACTGAAAACTTTAGTTTCTTTTCAGGTACTTCTTTTGCCCCTTGGTCAACCATCTCATTTTGATAAAATTCATGGTCATGAAGCTCTGTATTTGCACCACGGTAGGCGTAAGGATGCCCATCCGAACCAAATTTGTTAAATTTAGACCTATCAGGTTATATAACCTGCTCCCAGAGGCCGAAGCTCATGTTTTGCTGCTCCAAGACCACCGCCTAGGCCAACTGTGAAGCATGGCAGTGGGAGCGTCAGGGTTTGGGCCTGTATGTCTGTCAGCTGGTGTCCTGACGCTGGAGTTTGTTGGAACTATAAGGACATAAAAGACATATCTAGAGGTATACAAAAAAAAAATTGTGGAAAATCTTTAGGATCTAGGTAAAAGTTATAATTTTCTGCTGCATCAGGATAAAGACCCAAAGCACACGTAGGGGAAAAGTGCACACCTGGCTTATTTGGAGCTGCTCCGATGTGGTCAAACTTCTGACACCAACACTAGATCTTATTGTCCTTAAAAATTTGTGGACAATATTGGGCAATAACATCCAAAATCGGCCAAAATCCCTCAAAAATAAGTTAAAAACAGCCCATCTTGAGGAATGGCCCAAAATCAGTCCGGAAACTACTAAAATGTTGGTTATATCGGTGCCAAATAGGATTAAAGCTGTCTTAGATACAAATGGAAGACACACCAAACAATAAATTTTAAACAGATGAGGTTTATATCAAGAAAAAAAAGTTTTAGTTATGCTGGGTCAAATAAGCTGTGACATTGAAATGTCGACTTTTTCTAGTTTTTGCTCTTTTTTGTATAAAAAAATAAATAAATTAAGATAAATGAATTGCGTATTCTTTAGTTCATATATTAACTGAAAATTCTGTGTTTCAATTTTGTTGTTACCTTTCTCCGTTTAAAAGATATACTTGATTCAATTTTGTTTTCTTGGGTGGGTCAAATAAGCTGTGACCGACTGTAACTTCGAATAGTTGTTTGTTGTATATCTGCAACATACCGATTTTTTTAATTTACACACAATACACAGACAACTTGTGCTTCTCACAAAATTGGCGGGAAAAGTGATCATATGTTTTCCAAAACATATAGAAGTGTGCCCAAACCAAATTATATATAAAATACGTATATTTCAGATGTACAAAAAGTAACCACATTCGATTTTTTTCGATTTGGATTGCGAAAAAATACCTTTCAAACGGTATGTTGCAGATATGCAACACGGCCTTATAAAGGGTTAAGCATAAAGCTGTTTATTCTGATAGAGTTTTAATCAAATCTTGTATGGGAATGATAAAACAAGAATTTATATGCATTTTTTATTTATACTATATGTTTGCCTTTAAATTATCGTTAGCCCGCCAAAACAAATGTCGATATAAATGAAAACGCTCGTAGCCCTGGAAGAGAAATTGTTCGCTGAGGGCGAAGCCATAAATACTCTACCCATGTGCGTTTCTTTAGTTATTCTTATAGCTAATATGCTTTGTCGCTGTACGGCACCGCACAGTGTACATATGACATCAGAAAAAATGAAGTAAGCAAGTCGTCCCTGCCGACATTGAGTATACCCTGTACTAACTAGTTATATTAAATCAAGATCGGCATCAACTTAATTCAAAATTCCTTTTATCATGCAGCAACAGCTACCGCATGCTATCTCGCTCACTCTTGCCAGCCAGTGTCGTCCTAAGGGCTTCTTCAGTACAAAACGCATTTACGTATATCTTCGATATTTATTGTCCGATTTCGACTAAATGATTTCGTCAGATGATGCATTTTGGCCACATTATTAGGTATGCCAAATAAGAATGTGATTGCTTTAAAACTTCTCTAGTAAATCGTTTTTTCCAAATTGCGGGGGCGGAAGTGGGCGTGGCAAAAATTTTCAACTATCTTAATTTGCGTAGACACTAAACAAAAGTTCGAAAACCCTCGAAATCGCAATCAATTCAAAACAAAATTCCCCTCCTTTACATGCAGCAGCAGCGAACGCATGCTATCTCGCTCTTACATATCAGCCAATGTCGCCTTGGCAGTTCAGTACAAAATGCAAATGGCTATATCTCCGATGTTTATTGTCCGATTTATATAAAATTGGGTCAGTTTGTGCAGTTTGACTATATAATTATGTCTACCAAATAAGAATTGGATATCTTTAATACAGCTCTTGTAAATTGATTTTAAAATTTTCTTTTTTCATTTGCGGGGGCGGAAGTGGGCGTGGCTAAAATTTGAAACAAACTTGACCTGCCTAGGCATAAGACGGATGTTCACACCAAATTTGGTAGCTCTAGCTCTTATAGTCTCCGAGATCTAGGTGTTCATACGGACAGACGGACGGACAGACGGACGGACGGACAGACGGACATGTCTCAATCGACTCGGCTGTTGATGCTGATCAAGAATATATATACTTTATGGGGTCGGAAAAGCTTCCTTCTGCCTGTTACATACATTTTAGCGACTTTAATATACCCTTTTACCCTATGGGTACAGGGTATAAAAAGTTTTATATACGTATAAGAAAATTTTCTCAACATATTAAAATTTATAATTCAAAATACTAATTATTAAAATTTACTTAAAATACAATATTGTACGCTTAGTTAGCTACTAGTATTAGCAACTGTGTAGCATAAAATAACAAACATTATTTTATAGCATGCACATATGGATTTACTATTTTATTATATTTACACATATGTGTATGTACAATTGGTATAATCAAAATCTTACTTATACTCTGTTTACCATGATTCATACATACACACATGGCTATATACAAAACCCAAATATAACTTTTCTGTACACTAGAAAAGAAACACTGCAAACATGTAGTACGCTAGTAAGAATTTATTGATAATTCTTTATAACAGCACCCTGGTTATATTATTGTAGCCAATTATCTGTATAACGGTGCAAAATAAAGAATTATGGTTTTTCTCGGTGAAACTAATTTTTTGTTCAGTGTACAGTCATTTTATGCCTCCCGCCAAAAAACGATTCAGCATTCAGGGGCATAGATATGTTTTCATAAAGAGGGGCCGAAATAATATATGTACATACATATGTGCACAAATTGATCATCATGCTTTTATAACCTTTTCGTTAAAATGTTTTTCTTTATATATGTACATTTGTATACAATGATGGAAGACATTGAAATGTAGCATTTTAAAAATTTTCACTAGCTACGCCCCTGACAACAACGACTGCAAAGTGAGTGTATAGTGTTAATGTATGTAGATGTGTGCAATGTTTTACATAGAAATACATACATATGTATATGCTTTCAGCCATACATACGTATGCATATGTAAGTTTGAATAAATGTACATACATATATGTATATGAATAGGTGTACAGTGGCTCATAGCGGGTACCCACTCTTATACACCAATATACACAACAACAACAACAACAACAGCCAACACATGCAAATAGTCCATTCCAGCCACCAGATCACCAATATGCATCACAAGCACAACAACCAACAAAAGCACATCGCCCATTCCAGCCACCAGATCACCAATATACATCACAACAACAACAGCCAACACATGCACAACAACAACAACAGCCAAAACAAGCACAACAACAGCAACAACAACAACCAACAAAAGCACATCGCCCATTCCAGCCACCAGATCACCAATACGCATCACAACAACAACAACAACAGCCAACACATGCAAATAGTCCATTCCAGCCACCAGATGCTTCAACTTCAATTAAGCAGCAAGGACAACCAAATGGTTCACTGTCACCATTGCACATCCTTTACCCACTAACCCCTCACCATTTAACTCCTCTCCATCCAACCTCTTCCCATCCAACTCCTTCCCATCCAATTCCTCACCCTCCAATTCCGTACCCGTTAACCACACAACCGGATATATTCCCTTCTTTGGAGCCTTCAAGTTCGTCTCGTACCATAAAATCTAGTGGTAGTGGCGTACAAATACTCGAAAACATACAAATTTGTCCGCCAAAAGATTTTCGACAGATATTAAAAAATCACAAATGGGACGAGACTAATCCCAATTATTTTAATGGGGTAAATATAAGGCGGTACTTCCCAAAGATCGGAAATGCAAAGCTTCCGGCATGTCTTATTTGTGGGAAAAAAATTTCTTGTAAGAAAGTTTGAACCATTTTGTTGTCTGCATTGCGAGGGAGTTATGTAATAACTATAAATACAAATGCAATAGATGCCACAATAAGTACTTCCAGTACAGAAGCCTAAATTGCCATTACAGATTTTGTACTCAAGAAAATGATTTCCTACAAAGGGAGAGAAGTGAAGTCTTTGGCAGTGAAATCAAGAACCCTGCAATGATAAAAATACAGCAGATAAATATAAAAAATTATGCTTAATCTAATGCGGTACGGTGCATATGCCGACAAACTCTGAAAAAGTTAGCGACGATCGGTGTTGGCCAACATTAAATATTTGCCCCCTATACTCGATGCCGACATTTTTTATCGATGCTGGCAATATTTTTCAATTTAGATTTTCTCAAAATTTCTGCGGTAGATTTTGATAAAAATACAGGAGAATATATAAAAATTTATGCTTAATATAATGGACTACCGTGCATATGCCGACAAACTCGGAAAAAGCCAGCGACGATCGGTGTTGGCCAACATTGCCTATACTGTCTAACTGGTTCTTTGGGTTGGTTCCGGCTCCGGAGTTGGCGGCACTCTTATCAATGATTTTTAGCCACCTGAGGCACCCCCACATTTGGGTCTTTTTCTCAAAATAGCTGCGGTAGATTTTGATAAAACTTTCTGAAATCTATCATGAAAGTTGACCAATTAATATGGTATAGCGTGCATTGGCCGACAAACTCTGTGAGACTCAAAATGTCGCCAGCAATCACATCATGATTTTTTATGACCATTTTGTTTGGAGGAAAACCAGAGGTTGGGTCACTGATAAGCAATTTTCTCAAAAAAGCTGCGGTAGATTTTTGTCAAATTTGGTGGGGATATAACTGAATATGTGGAGCACAAGCTGGCATACTCCATTTATGCTGACAAACTTTGTGAAGGCAGATTTGCTCCAAAATGTAAAGAGTCAATTTTTCATATGCAAATTATTAATACCTGCAATGACCCAAATCGCCTGCACACAAATTAAAACAATAGATTATGCGTTTCTTAACAATTCTGCAGTTTATTTTATATTAAAAAAATTTCTAATTGTCCAGATAATTGAAAAATAAAAATATAAAAAATGTTCCAAAATTCCACCGTTCCGATCGTCGCTAACTGACCGTCGCTAATTTTACGGCCATGCTTATTTTTGCTTTTTATATCCTACATATATTTGAAGGTATTTTTTTAAACAAATCAAACAATAAGAATACTTGATGTAAGTATTTTATTGTGTAGTGGTATTTTAGAAATAATTTATGATATATTTTCGTTAGAAAGTTTTGGTCACACTATTATACAGAAATTTGATTGGCGATCGTGTTAAAGTTTGTGAAGTTGTTAAAGTTGTTGCCCAAAGTAGTGTACAAGCAAAATTTTAGAGAGTCATGGACCAATTGGCCTGATTTTAAGGAATGGCTGTGCAAGGTACCTGCAGACCAGTCAAAAGCTTACTGTTGCTTTTGCAAATGCACATTCAACGCCAAACTTTTCGACATACGTCAACATGCAGCAACAAAAAAGCACTTGGGGTCAATTGGAGGCATTGCTCAAAAAAATAAAATACATTTTTTAAAAAAAGATTATAAAACGGAAGAACATGAGGCGGCAGTATGCCTTTATATTGCCGAACACTCGGCCATTGCTCCAGTAGACCATCTTTCGCTTATGTGTGTGCAACAGTTCAGCGACTGTAATACCGCTGTCGAAATAAAATTTAAAAGGACAAAATGCACAAAAATTAAAGGCAATGTATTGGCTCCGCACTTCAATGAAAATCTGCGCGAGTTATCTTCCGGGGAGTGGCAGAAGATATTTGTTCTTAAATTTCCCTTTAATTAAAACAAATTTGGTTAAAGTTTTTAAGTGTGTTTTTTATTTAGAGTATGTCTTTTACTCAAGGGTTGATCACCAACTGAGCTGCTCGTGTCGCGTCTCAGACTATTTATTCCCTTTCTGCAGTTAGCGATTGCTTGTCAACGTATATTTCGCAATAATTTTGAGAATGTATTTGATTCTTGAAAGAAAAAGTTCGTTACGCTTTTTCTGGTGAACACCAATTCTCTTTTTTTCTGGTGAACACCAATTCTCTTTTTGGTGAACATCAATTCTGGCGCCAACTAGGTGATCGTCGCATTTGGTGGTGTGTTAACTCCTCCCCCCCTGGATTGAAGTAAGGGCCATGTAGGTACCCTGGCCGGAACGAAAAGAAGTACACAACCGTAGGGCTAAAACAGGGCAATGAAGATCCAAGTTGGTTAGTATAATCAATCTGCAACTGTAAGGTTGTAGCAACTCGCCATTTTTCCTTCAAGGCTTATGTATTTTACAATGATTTTCATGAAAGGGGATACATAATTTCTTAGTAACAATAAAAGAAAATGTAGTGATACAAAAATAAAGCTTAATCTTCAATTTAGACGCCTTCAAAGTATTTCTGATTAATTCTTGGTTTCGTTTTTTGGTTTTTTTTGTACTTATATATGTAATGGATAATTCACATGAATTTCAAAATTTTCTCTTAATTCATAAATGGAAAATAAAATGATTGGTATTTTAATTTATCTTGCAAAAGTATTAATTCATAAATGGGAAATAAAATGTTTGGTATTTCAATTTACCTTGCAAAAGTATTAATTCATTCTTGTTTAGAGAGATGGTGGTTTGTGAATTTTCCTAATTTTAGACTTGTGAATTTTTTGATTTTTTTGTGTTCTTATTGTTACTCCGTTGTCTTCACAAACAATATGTTTCGTAAATCTAGGTGTAAGTTTGTTTCGTCTGTTTTCTTTTCTGAATATGGTATCGTTTTCATTTAAAGATTTGGGGTTTTGACTGTCTTCGTTTGCCTTAGCTACCCGGTTCTCTTTTTCCACAGTTGAATAATTAATCTCTGTATCTGACAGTGTTCTACTAGCGTAGGCAACAGGTCTATCATTGTTCAAGCTTCCCTGTGATAGAACGGCACCTAGGGCGTAGTTACTTGCGTCTGTAGTAAGGATAAATGGCTTGCTATAATCTGGATACCTTAATATAGGGTCATTGCATAGGAGCACTTTGCAGTTTTCAAAGGCATCTACGAACTCTTCGTTTGTTTCAACTGCTTTTTTCCCTTTGAGCTGTGCCGTTAATGGTTTGGTCAGTTTCGCAAAATCCTTAATAAATTTTCTATAGTACCCTAACAATCCCAAGAACGATTTTATTTCTTTCCTATTCTTAGGACAAGGAAATTTCCTGATGGTGTCTATTTTGCTTGGATTTGGTTTGATTCCATCTTGGGTTACGATGTGGCCAAGGTAATCTATTTCTTTTTGTAAGAACTTTGACTTTGACAATTTAATTTTAAAGTTTGCTGAGCGTAATTTTGAGAATATTGTTTTAATGTCATTTAAGTGTTTCTGTAGAGACTTGGAAAAAATAATAATATCATCTAAGTACACAAGGCAGATTTTCCCAATATAATCCCCCAGTAGACTGTCCATTACCCTTTGGAATGTAGCTGGGGCATTTTTTAATCCGAATGGCATGCGGAGGAACTCGAAATGCCCGTTCTCCACGGTAAAAGCTGTTTTGGGAATATCGGAGTCGCCATTTCTTAACCCCATTTTCTGGTTTCTTTGGCACTACCCATACTGGAGAGCTCCATGGGGAAAAACTATTTTGAATTATTTTTTGGTCAAGCATCTTGCTGATCTGATCTTTCACTTCTTGCTTATGGATGGCCGGATATCTGTAAGACCTCACATAAATTGGAATATTGTCTATGGTGGGTATAGAATGCCTGATATTACTGCTAAATGTTAAATGGTCTTTTTCGTTATAAAATATGTCTGAGAACTCCCTACATAGCTGTAGTATTCCTTCCTTTTTCTCCTTATTTAGATTTTCTGTTTGTATTAGTTGGGAATGAAAAGGCATTTGGTCTTTATCGTGGGAAATGTTTACTAAATTGTAAAGTTGTACAAAGTTGGACTCGTTGTAACTCACCGTTTCTAGTGGTTTCTTAATGCAAATTATCTGGTCTTCGCTTGCATTATTTGTAACTTCTAACTTGGCTATTCCGTTACAAGCTGTATAAAATCCTTCGGAAATCTCTACATTGTCTCCAATTTTTGTGTTTTTTATATAGAAATCACCTTTGTGCGACATTACTGGTAAGGGTACAAGCATTTTGCTAAAAGACGATACATGATTTATATTTAATGTGCTATGGTTTCTAGTATAAATATGCAAGTTAGTGTTTGGTGTCTCGAGGCGATTTGATGGAAGGTTTATTTTAGCGGAAATTTTAGTTAAAAAATCCATTCCAAGAAGTCCATTGAAAAATGGATGAAATTTAAAAAGCAATAAACACATATTTCCTTCTTGTTTTGTTGGTTTTTATTTAATAATATCATTTATTAGTATAGAGCAAACAGTGAATATTGGTTGACGATCAACACAGAACTGAACTGCTGTTATGTTAAAGTGATCGTTCTGTTCTTTCCAACATGTTAAATAACATTGTAGCTTACACTAACAGATTAACTCAAAATGTGTACAGCAACACTCCTTCTTAAGCTACATAATACAAATATGTTTTATTCAATTTTAGTTATTCCAAGAAGGTTAACAAATTCAAGATGCTTAATCCTAGACAAACATTTTGTTAAAATATCAGCAGCATTTTCGTTAGTTGAAACATATTTTAAACCAATTTCATTATTTTCTACTTTTTCTCGTACAAAATGATATTTGATGTCGATGTGCTTCGTGCGCTTATGATGAATTGGATTTCGGGCAATTTGTTGCGCACTGATATTATCGCCGTAAATGATGATGGGATGATCGCAGTCAGCGTATCCTATTTCGATGAGTAGACATCTAAGATATACAGCTTCCTTGGCTGCAGTTGATAAGGCTACATATTCAGCCTCTGTGCTACTCAAAGCAACGATACTTTGTTTCGCTGAAGTCCAAGAGAATGCGCTTCCGCCCAGATAGAAAGCATAGCCAGAGTAGGACTTCCTATTAGCTTTGTCATTTGCCCAATCAGCGTCAACAAAGCCAATTACTGGTTTACCCGTTTTTTGGTATGTAATTCCAAGATCGATGGTGCCCGCCAAGTAGCGCAAATTATGTTTAGCAGCAGTTTCATGATGTTCGTGCGGGTCGTTATTGCGCTGTGCAAGTTTACATACTGCATGCAGAATATCAGGTCGGCTCAACACTGCTAAATACATAAGCATACCAATTAGTGACTGATAATTTGTTATATTTACCTTGACGCAGCCGGCGTCATTACAATCAGCCGTAAAACCAGGGGTTAGGGGTGTTCCAACAGGTCGACAGTTAGCCATACCATAAACATCAAGTAGCTTTCTTACATACGTCCTTTGATGCAAAGAAATATCTCCGTTATTTTCTCTTTGTATTTCCAGTCCAAGGAAATATTTAAGTCGGCCTCCATCGTGCATTTTAAAATGTACTGCAATCTCCTTCTTAATTTTGGATATGTCTGTTTCGTCAGGGCATATAATTATAAGGTCATCGACGTAGACGGCGATGTAGCTTTTCTTGTCTTCTTTAACATAGAGGCAAGACTCATGTTTGCATTTGTGGAATCCGATACCACGTAGAACTTCGTCGAGTGTATTATTCCAGACTCTTCCTGATTGCTTGAGTCCGTACAGTGCTTTTTGTAGCTTGAGAACCTTTTTCGGGTATGAATCGTTGACAAAACCTTCCGGTTGCTTCATGTAAACATCCTCCTCTAGATTACTGTTGAGGTAAGCATTAGATATATCAACTTGGTGTATGTAAAGATTTTTCTCTGCAGCTATAGCAAACATCATTCTAATAGTTTCGTAGCGAATGACCGGAGAAAAAGTTTCTTGATAGTTGACTCCTAGCTGCTGCCCACAGCCCTTAGCCACCAATCTCGATTTGAATCTTTCTATATCGCCATGCTTAGTTCTTTTGATGCGATATACCCATTTCGATCCAATCGTCTTTTGGCCAGGGGGTAAATCTACTAAACGCCATGTGTTATTTTCCAACAATGCGTCGTATTCTTGTTTCATCGATTCTTGCCAGAACTTGGCATGTTGTCCATTTAATGCATCTGATACAGTTTGAGGTGTCTCAATATCATCCTCAAGTTGAATTTGGTGAAGCATGTTATATTGCTTCCTTGGTCTACCAGCCAAACCAGTACGAAGAATTTTCGGTCTTCCTGGTCCTCTTTGTGGAGTCTCTTCTTCGGTTCTCTGGATCGGTTCTAAATCTTGTTGTTGATTGGTGATTTCGTCATCACTCGCAGTGACAAAATCTTCCTCCTCCTCTACGTCGAAGTCCGTATCGTCGTTTGGAGGAATATCTGACCTTGGCGACATAGGTTCCTGGAGACCTTCATTTGGTTCTTCTATTGGGACGTGCGGCTCGAGACGAATAATGCTTGTCACGAAATCGTTGTTTTTGTCTGAAAGATCAAAATTTTTAAATTCTTTGTTCTGGAATTCATGTTCTATGAACTTCACGTCACGTCGCTCAACAATTATACGCTTTTCTTGATCATAAAGACGATATGCTTTGGCTTCAGAGGAATAACCAATAAAAATGTACTCTTTTCCTTTTGAGTGGAACTTCTTTTTATTTGTTTTATCCAAAGCGAACGCTCGACATCCAAAAACTTTTAGGTGCTTCACCGACGGTAAGCGACATTTCCAAAATTCGAAAGGTTTATGTCCATCTAAGGCTTTTGTAGGACATCGGTTTCGCAAATAAACTGCAGTATTCACAGCTTCAGCCCATAAAAATTCTCCTAAATTTGCATGGGTCAAGAGACATTTGGCCATCTCTACTATTGTTCTGTTGGCACGTTCGGCAACTCCGTTTTGTTGCGGTGTATAGGGTACGGTTAATTCACGCTTGATACCATTTTCTTCAAGGTATGCTGAAAAACTCCGGTTTTTATATTCAGTGCCGTTGTCGCTCCTCAATGCTTTGATTTTCTTACCAGTTTGACATTCGACGTAACTTTTGAATTTTTTAAATTTGTCAAAAACTTCGCTCTTAGCTTTGATGAAATAAATGTGGATTTTTCGAGAATAGTCATCGATAAATGTAACAAAATATCGATTACCAGCTAATGAATTTACATTCATCGGTCCGCAGACATCCGTATGCACTAGTTCTAAGACATTTTTTGTAGATCGCTCCGTTTTTAATGGGAAAGGGAGTGCACATATTTTTCCCAAATTACATGTTTCACAATTAGTTTTATTGAAACAATTTTTTATTTTCATACCGTGAACTAGTTCTTTGTCACTTAATTGCTGCAAGTTTTTGAAGTTAAGATGTCCATATCTATTATGCCAAATATTTGTATGCATCGTATTATCCAATACATTAAGAGTTTCTTTTTCTGAACCATCAATATATACATACAAATCATTTTGTTGTATTGCTTCTAAAACCACTTTACCAAAACTATTTTGCACCATAGCTTTTCCATTTTTGAATATTGTAGTTAAAGCGTATTTCGCCGCTTTACTCACCGAAAAAAAATTCATTTGTAGAGAAGGGGCATACAGAACATTGTTCATCTCTAATTTACCTTTGTTTGTGTGCAACATAACAATTCCGATACCGGGTGCCTCAATATACAGTGGCTCACAGCTTATTTCGTGCAGCGGTACAGTGAAACTTTAAGGTTGTGTACCTGCTAAACTATTAAAGATATCCAAAAAATTTAAATGCAGTTATTTTCAGCTGTCATTCAATATTAAGTACGGCTTTTTAGATTTTTACTTTTGTAGCAAATAATAGATAAAAACAACGGAAAACCAAAATTAGTGCCTTTTTCTATGTCACAGCTTATTTCGTGCAGTACAGTTTAAATGATTTTGTCAAAAAACTTTGGTATTTTTATCGCGGTATCCTGTTTTATATTTTAAAACATATTCCAACTAATATTATTTTTATACAATTGGTCCGATCGTATCACAATATTATTGTTTTTTTGGGAGTCACAAAAATATGTCCATGTACCACAATCGAACTGCGGAAATTAGTCCTTTTCCATTTCAAAAATGGGAAATCCCAGCGTAAAATTGCTGAAACCGTTTAACTAGGACCCAGTACTGCCAAAAAAAATTATCCAGCGCTTTGTTCACTAAAGTTAAGTGGCAGATAAGGGTCAAAGTGCACCCAACAAAATTTTCATTTTGTCCGAGGAGGGACTTATTATTCGAAAAATAAAGGCCAACTCAAAGTTGTCGGCACCAAAATTGGTATCGGTAGGTTGGGAAATAATGGGGAAACAATGTTTCGTAGAAACAAATCGGTCTGTACTATGAGATCATGACTTTAATGGCCATGAAACTCGTAAGAAGCCGTTGATAAATGCGTAAAACCAGCAGTGTAAGCTAAAATTTGTCAAGGACCACGTTAGTCGCCCGATTTTGTTCAGGAATGATGACATATATGCTTATAAGTGCAAATATGACATCTTTGGGTCCAATGGAATACATTATACTTGACGCGAACCAAGTACAGAGCTCCAGTATAAACACCTAAGTCCTACCATGATGCATGGCGGTGGCAGCGCCATGGTTTGGGCCTGCATGGTGGATCCCGCTGTTGGAAACCTGGTTTTTATGGACGGATCGGTATTTGGTATACATATACCTATCACTTTTAAAGGACAGTTACCTCCAAAGTGCAGAGAAACTTGCTTTAGAAAGCTGATTCCGACTTTACCAGGACAATGACCCAAAATTTTAATAGAGCATTGTCCAATCCTGTTTAAACTGAAGCTGTCCACATGTCATCATTCCACTAGCCCAGTCGCCTGACCTTAACGTGATTCAAAAATTGTGGTCATTATGGGACATAGCCTTTCGGAAAAGGTCAATATCTTATAAAAATGAGCTTAAAACGGCCCTATTTGAAGAATGGCCGAAAATCTATAGCGAAGTCACCCGAAAGTTGGCTACCTCAATGGAATCTCACTTAAAAAAGGTGTTAAAACTAAAAGGAGTTCTCACTAGATACAAATTTTAGTTTTTCGTGACAGTTTTTAGGATTAAGTGTACTGCACGAAATAAGCTGTGACATAGAAAAAGGCACTAATTTTGGTTTTCCGTTGTTTTTATCTATTATTTGCTACAAAAGTAAAAATCTAAAAAGCCGTACTTAATATTGAATGACTGCTGAAAATAACTGCATTTAAATTTTTTGGATATCTTTAAAAGTTTAGCAGGTACACACCCTTAAAGTTTTACTGTACCGCTGCACGAAATAAGCTGTGAGCCACTGTATGTGTCAGTGGCTAATTTAATTGTCGCCTTTTTTTCTTGGTACGACACAAACATTTTCCTGTCGCAACACATATGAGACGTCGCGCCACTATCTATACACCATGTATTAGTTTTCTGCGTTGACATGTAGTTTAAGAGTAAACAGGCCGTTGTATCTTGTGTCTCGCTCTTTTGGTTTTGTTTCCTTTCTCTCTGTTTTTTTTTGGCAGTCCGATGCACGATGCCCTGGGATGTCGCAGTAAAAACATTTTCCGTTAAATTTTGACTGTCTTTTTGCTTTTTCTTTATCCACGGCATTCTTTCTTGAAAACTTCGTAGTGTGCGTGTAAACCATTTGCTTTGAATTGTCTTGCTCACTCTTCTCATGCTTACGCGTCCCTTCTTCCAGAAGTTTTAATTTTACCGTTTCAAATAATGGTAATTCATCTCTAGTTTCGATAGCAACAACAAAATTTTCCCAAGAGTTGGGGAGGCTTGACAGAATCATTATTACCTTTAAATCATCGTTAATTTCAATGCCAATCTCATTCAATTTTTCTATTGTTTCTGTAAATACTCGCACATATTCTGATACCTTGTCGCCCTCTTGCATGCTCAAACGTAAGAGTTTTTGGTACAGTTGAACTTTTCTTATTGGTCCGATTTGCAGATGAACTTCTCGAAGTTTCTGCCACGCTTGCGAAGAAGTTGTACATGCCTTTATGTACATTAACTGTGTTGGTTTCACGTGGAGTATTAGGCTTGCCAATGCCTTTTGGTCTGCCTGTTCCCAGCTTAAAGCCTCAGCTGCAGTTGATTTTTCCTGTAATGTGTATTTTCCGCACACAACATTCCATAATTCTTGTGTAATTAGTATGCTTTTCATTGACATACTCCAAACGTCGTAATTGTCTTCACCAAGTTTTTCGATTTGATATGAACCCATCATTTTTTCTGATGATTGATGATTCACTCGCGAATTTTAATTTCAGATTTGTTTAAACCAATATTTGAGCTTGTTCTGGGCCCATAACCATTGTTGGTTTTTATTTAATAATATCATTTATTAGTATAGAGCAAACAGTGAATATTGGTTGACGATCAACACAGAACTGAACTGCTGTTATGTTAAAGTGATCGTTCTGTTCTTTCCAACATGTTAAATAACATTGTAGCTTACACTAACAGATTAACTCAAAATGTGTACATCAACATGTTTAAATTCCCCAAAGATGGGAATCGTGACAGCTTCAGTTACACTGTAACTTTCAAGGACTGTATGGATTGGAATTGGTTCAGTTAGTATGATCTTTGCATGTTGTTCTACAAGGCTTGGTTCTATAAAGGAGTTAGTGGCACCTGTATCAATTAAGAATGTCAAGGGTTTGTTAGTAAAAGAATTTATTGTTAGAAATGGAAGTGCTGACCCTTGGTTGACATGGTTGTAAGTTACGGTTGATGACCCGAGGCTGGTAGCCGAAAATTTTCGGACTCGCTTATGTTACAGAAGTTTGATTGGGTTTCTTGTGTTTCTAAATTATTAATTTGCGCTTGTTGTGACCTATTATTGTCAAACGGGTTTATTTTATTTTGTCTTTCGTTGTTAAACTTTCTATTGGTGTTATAAGGTTCTTTTGAAAAACGTCTGTTTCGCTTATCTTGGGAATAATATGGTCTGTTGTTTTGGGGTTGTTTATGATAAAATTCGTTATTATATTGTTTTTTTGCATCTCCTTTGTATTGATTCGAAATTGTTACTTCTATTAAACAAAGTTCATATGCACTTTCAATGGTTTGGGGGTTCTTAACTCTAATTAGTGTTTTCATCGGTTCACGCAAGCCTACAAAAAAGGAGTTTAGACTGATTTTGTCATACAAGGCCCTCTTTGTTGACACTATCTCGACGCTTTCTCCACTATTTTGTAATAATGAGTTAAGTTGTTCCCTAATTCTTGATAGTCCATAAAATAATTTGCCCAGGGAAAGATTATCAGGCATTGTTTGCAACTCCCGAAGTAAAATTTCCTCGGATTTTTTGTTTCCATAAAGCCGAATTAAGTTTGTTTTTATATTGTTCCAGTTTAGGCTTGTGTTGGCCAATTTGAGTCCCTCATCTGCTTTATCAATTATTTTGTTCCTTATGGACCTAAGTAATAGTTGTTCATAAGGCGTATGACCAGTACTTGTTATAAGAACCATAATATCTTCAACGCATGTTATAAATTTGTTAAGTGAGCTTGGGGTGCCATTAAAGGTTGGCAGTTCTTTCACAAAAGCTAATAAGTCTGTAGGACTTAACGTTGTTAAACTATTTGATCCTACACTAACGGTAGGGGCTATGGTGACGGAACTGTTGCCTGAGTCCGTATCGGGTTGTTGAACTTCCTCCATACTGTGGATTCTTGGGCCAGTTGCTTTTGGCATTTAAGCGATTTTGCACAGTCTTTTGCGGCAAATTTTAATGTTCCGTCTTCTTGCTGTAATGCGTATTGTCATTATATATATGTGTTTTATTACAATATATTGATAATAATATTGCATTCAATGTATGAAATGTTCAAAACTGGTAACTGCTCATCTTGAGTGCAAGATTGAGTACACATGTTATGTGCATTAAGTATGTATGTACGTATGTATAAGAGTTATGCCCAGTTGTTTCACATGCCCAATATTATGGCACAATTCTCAAAATTGGTGATGTTCTGCCTGACTAGGGTCTCGGCGGCGGCCTCTGCGATAGAGACCGCAAGAACACAACGCACCCACTGCACACACACATAACTCTATACATAGCGATTGTAAGCTGTTGTACAATCGTTTCGATTTGATTGTTTGAACATTTATTATATATTAATTTTTTTTATACATATTGCGACATCGGCGACCTCTGCGATAGAGTTCGCGAGAACACAACACACTCACTGAACGACCTATGTTAGCTTATTAAACATATTAACGATAATTCATTAAAACGTTTATAAGGTTTTTGTTTATATATATATAATTTTTTTTTTTACTTACTATAGCAATTACACTATTTTCACTTTTTAATTAAATTTTTTTTTTTTTTTCCGACTGCGCCAGTTATCTTCCGGGGAGTGGCAGAAGATATTTGTTCTTAAATTTCCCTTTAATTAAAACAAATTTGGTTAAAGTTTTTAAGTGTGTTTTTTATTTAGAGTATGTCTTTTACTCAAGGGTTGATCACCAACTGAGCTGCTCGTGTCGCGTCTCAGACTATTTATTCCCTTTCTGCAGTTAGCGATTGCTTGTCAACGTATATTTCGCAATAATTTTGAGAATGTATTTGATTCTTGAAAGAAAAAGTTCGTTACGCTTTTTCTGGTGAACACCAATTCTCTTTTTTCTGGTGAACACCAATTCTCTTTTTGGTGAACATCAATTCTGGCGCCAACTAGGTGATCGTCGCATTTGGTGGTGTGTTAACTCGCGCGGACATTGGATCATCCAAATTTAGTCTTATGCTGGATGAGTCTACTTATATCAGCGTGACAAAATTACTTGGTGATTATAAAATAAGTTATATACATTGGTGCGGGCAGTATTTATAGTATAAACCGTTAGGTGCCGCAATTAATTATTACAGCATAAAAAATGCAAGCATGGTAACAACTTTTTTAAATTTAATTCAAATTATCTCCGGCGATGCAATTACTATCACAGAAGCTGTAAAATTGGAGCTGCAAAATTTTAATCTGAATATTTCGAATATGATTTGGGATTGGCACCGACTATGCAAGCGTCATGACAGGGGCCAAAAGAGCGTGTTCACAGAATTAAAAAAGAGTGTACCGTCTCTTTGCCATTCTATTCAATTGGCAGTAAACCACTCCTGCAAAAAAAATTTCCCAGATTATTTGGAATTTCTTATAGCGGAGACGTACTCATGGTTTGCAAAAAGCTCTTTAAGGCAAATGAGCTATAAAAAATTATATGAATGTATCAACAATGGGCAGGTATATATGTATGTTTGTGTGTAGTTTCATTGCCAATCGTGTTCGTCTAATCAATGTGAACGTATTACCTGTTAAGTGCAATGTTCGTCTTAATTCTTTGTAAGTAGACTAATCTTTTAGACTTTATAATATCTATGAATTTCACCTGATTTTATATATATGTATATAAATAAATATACATACTTAGGCTCCATTAAAAATTGTAAAAGTAAGCGATACGCGATGGCTATCTATTGAAACCGCTGTATGCAGAATCGAGGAACAATGGGATCAAAAGGATTTGACATTAAAAATAAATAATTATCCGCTGCTTCATTTTAGACTTCCAGATAATTTAGACACTTTGCAAAAACTGCAAGTTTTTACAGCAGAAAATGTTCTGAAACATAATAAAAATTCTGATGACCTCATTTCCATATTGGAATACTTTAACTATACCAATATAGATCGAATTCTTGGCCAATATGGAAAAATTTACTTAGTCCCTTGGCAATATACAGATGACACTATAAAGTTTTGGTTAGAAGTGCTAACTTATAAAGATGCTGGCAAAAACAAACCATTTGAAGAAGTCGCTTTATTTGCCATTGAAATTTGCAGTTTACCGTGGTCAAATGCTGCGATTGAACGGGTATTCAGCCAAATAAATATCGTCAAGACCAAACTAAGAAACTAGTTGATGTCAAATCTTTAAACTCAATTTTAAATATCAGGTTTGTTTTGGAAATATTTAATTATTTGATGTATCCGAATAAAATTCTTTTAAATATTACAGATATGGATTGCGTCGTCATGGCAAATGTTGCCACAATTACCAATTACCCGAGCAATGTTTAAATTTAATACGTTCCAGTGAAAAATATACTGATTCGAATAATGGCGTTGTTTTATTTTTAGCCTACTTTCTAGCATGTTATTTGAAATTTTTAGCTTGTTCTAGCTTGCATTTTTTGAAATCTGGCATATTTCAACGCTTAAATTCTGGCACCACTGCGCGGTAGAGGCTAAACCGAAAAAATTAAGACTAAAAAGTGTAACGACACTTTTACCGTTACCAACTGTTTTGTCTTTTTCTTTTGCATTGAACAGTCTACATACTCGTATGTAGACAGAGAGGGACGCACAAGCAGTGATTTTGAGCAGAGGGACGCACAAGCAAATGCTGGAGGGGAAAGAGGAAGCGAGCTCGAGTTTGTGGGTAGAGGGACGCACAAGCAAAAGCTTGAGGGAAAAGAGGTAGCGAGTTTGTTGGCAGAGGGAGGCACAAGCAAATGCTGAAGGGGAAAGTAAATACGAGACGCACAAGCAAAGACTCTGAGTGTGCAACCCGCATTTACTTGTGCGTCTCACTGCCCACAAACTCGCACATATGTATGTATAGTATATGTATGACGTCTGCACGGATTCGAAATCCTGACCCTTTTTCTCTGCCCGGATGCTTGTAGAAGTAATAGCCGTAAACCTGAGTAGGTGTATATAGAGCCTGGTTGCAACAATCGAACGCGTTTTACTACTGAAAAATTTTGCCAAGATATGTCAAAAACTCCTTTACCGATTTTGCTCAAATTTTCAAAATATCTTTATTATGTAATAATCTATCTTTTTTTTTTTTTATACCCTGTACCCATAGGGTAAAAGGGTATATTAAAGTCGCTAAAATGTATGTAACAAGCAGAAGGAAGCATTTCCGACCCCATCATCAACAGCCGAGTCGATTGAGACATGTCCGTCTGTCCGTATGAACACCTAGATCTCGGAGACTATAAGAACTAGAGCTATCAAATTTGGTGTGAACATCCGTCTTATGCCTAGGCAGTTCAAGTTTGTTTCAAATTTCAGCCACGCCCACTTCCGCCCCCGCAAATCAAAAAAGAAAATTTTAAAATGAATTTACTAGAGCTGTATGAAAGATATCGAATTCTTATTTGGTGGACATAATTATATAGTCAAACTGTACTAACTGACCAAATCGGACAATAAACATCGGAACTTCGTTTTTAATTGATTGCGATTTCGAGAGTATTTGAACTTTTGTTTAGTGCCTACGCAAACTAAGATTTTTGCCACGCCTACTTCCGCCCCCGCAATTTAGAAAAAACGAATTACTAGAGCAGTTTTGAAGGAATCACATTCTTATTTGGCACATCTAATAATGTGGCCAAAATGGAACATCTGACTAAATTTAGTCGAAATCGGACAATAAATATAGGAGATATACGAATTTGCGATTTGTACTGAACCAACAAGTGCGAGATTAGCTGTGCCAGGTGTGAGCGAAATAGCATGCATTCGATGAAAATTTTGAATTAAATCAAAGGAGATCTCGAGGGTGTTCGACTTTATTTAATATAACTAGTTGGTACAGGTATACTCAATGTCTGCAGGGACGGCTTGCTTGCTTCATTTTAATATATGTATTTATACCCTGTACCCATAGGGTAAAAGGGTATATTAAAGTCGCTAAAATGTATGTAACAGGCAGAAGGAAGCGTTTCCGACCCCATAAAGTATATATATTCTTGATTAGCATCACTAGCCGAGTCGATTGAGCCATGTCTGTCTGTCCGTCCGTCCGTATGAACACCTGGATCTCGGAGACTATAAGAGTTAGAGTTACCAAATTTGGTGGGAATATCGGTCTAGTGTCTACACAGGTCAAGTTTGTTTCAAATTTTAGCCACGCCCACTTCCGCCGCCGAAATTTGGAGAAAACGAATACTAGAGTTGTATGAAAGATATCATATTCTAATTTGGCACACCTAACTATATAGCCGATTTGCACCAGCTGACCAAAATTTGTCCAAATCGGACAATAAACATCGGAGATATGCCCATATTCTTTTTGTACTGAAACGCTTAGGGCGATATTGGCTGACAGGAGTGAGCGAGATAGCATGCGATCGCTGCTGCTGCATGTAAAGGAAATTTTGTATGAAATTGATGGCTTCGGAGGTTTTTTTTAAAGTATCTCGTTGGTACAGGGTATACTCAACGTCGGCAGGGACGACTTGCTTCATTAGTCTTCTTGTTGTTATTTTATCAAGTAGACTTATGAGTTGGGGTGGTTGTGCAGTCTGTCAATATATCTAATGCTATACTCTGCTATTTCATCCTTTACAAATGGTATATTAAGGTCCTTATGAATTTCAACATTGGAAACATACCAAGGTGCGTTAACAATTGTGCGTAGGGTTTTCGATTGATAATGTTGCATAATTTCAATATTTGATTGGCTCGCTGTTCCCCAAAGTTGTAGCGCATAAGTCCAAACAGGCTTTAAAATTGCTTTGTATAGTCTTACTTTATTTTCAATGCTAAGCTGCGACTTGTGCCCTAAAAGCCAGTACATTTTTTTTGTTTTAACATTCAACTGCTTCTGTTTTTCTTTGATATGTGTCTTGGAAAGTTAACCTTCGATCAAGATGAACTCCAAGATATTTAACTGAATCACTTTGGGGGATTTCACTATTGTTCGGTATGACTTTTGGACACTTTCCTCGTCATAAGGAGTATGTTGCTTGTACAGACTTTTGCGAGTTAACTTTGATTTTCCATTTGTGTAATCATTTTTCTATTAGGCAAATTTCTCCCTGTAAGTATTCTGTTGTCCTGTTAGGAATTCTGCTTGATGCCATTATCACCGTATCATCTGCATATGTAGCCACGTTGACATTACATGCGATAGGCAAGTCTGATGTAAATATTGTATAAAGAACAGGGCCTAAAACACTTCCTTGGGGAACTCCTGCATTTATGGTAAAGAGATCTGAGGTTTCCTCTTGTTCTCGAACATAGAAATGTCTGTTGCCAAGATAAGACTTTAATAATAGATAGTAAGGAGCAGGGAGCCGTTTTTTTTATTTTGTACAGAAGGCCATCGTGCCATACCCGGTCAAACGCTTGCTGCACATCAAGGAAAACTACGGAGCAGTATTCCTTGTTTTCAAGTGCATTTGTGATTACATTTATTATACGATGGCATTGCTCATGTGTTCCATGCTGCCTTCTGAACCCAAACTGATGTTCGGGTATGATAGTAAGATCGTCCAACACTGGCAACATTCTTGTCAGCAGTATTTTTTCAAATACTTTGGAAAAAGTAGCCAGCAGACACATTTCCACTGACTAGGCTAGTGTTTAAGACGAAGAATGGCGTTATAAATATTAATTAAATTAAATTATTAAAGTATAGGATATAGTTATAAACTATAAACCTTACTATATTTTACAAGCACTGGCAACTAAGGCCTTCGGCTTAGACGAAAAACTACATCCATACACTAGCCTGGGATTCGAACCCGGATCCTCGTTGTTCAGTTTGGCGTTATAAATAAGTGTCAGCAATTTAATCGACTTACGAAACAAGTTCTTTGCAGTGATACCATCAATCTAATCAGCTTCTTCGAAGCTGGTTTTTCGGATTGTTAGACTCATTTGGTTTGGAGAGTCAAGGAATAATTTTATTTGTGCTTCTATACCAGCGTCAAGAATATCGTTTGGCTGAAAGACTGTATAAAGATGTTGAGCAAAAGCGTTTACTTTCTCTTTTTCAGATTTGCACCATGTTCCGTTGATATCCTTGATAGGAACTTTCCTTATTGTTGGGCGTTTCAGATACCTCGTAGCTCTCCAGAGATTGTGTTCTTGATTCGGCGAATGTGGATCTAAGCTCTTTAGATACTCTGTTAGAGATTCTTGCTTTAAATCCAGTAATTTCTTTTTAAGATCTGAAGCGGCTTTATTCAACAACGCTTTATCTGTTGGACTTCTTGTTTGTTGCCATTTTTTCCTAAGTTTTCTTTTTTGTTTTATTTGACGTCTTATTTCATTTGGTACAATGAAGTTGTTGTTTTGAGTATCATCGCTTGGGGGTGTACTCCAATAGCTGGCCTCATGAATCGCGTTTGTATAATTTTCTACAGCAATGTCTATCTCGGATCCAGTTTTTAAAGAGATATTTAGGTAAATTTTTTGATCTAACAAATATCTGAACTCAGCAACATCAGTTCTACTTGTTATTATTTTGTATGTGCTTCTCGAATTTTTTTGGATTCGCGTACTATAAACCAATATTATAGGCAAGTGATCAGAATTTGGGTCCAAACTCTCTGAGATAGCAAGATTTTGCTGTGGGATTCCATTATAAACGACAAAATCCATTAGGTCAGGAATTTTACTGGGATCAGTGGGCCAATATGTAGGTTTTCCGGTTGATAAGACACTCAGGCTATTATTTCTCAAGCATTTATAGAGCTCCTTGCCTTTAGGGTTCGCCAGCCTAGACCCCCACCAAGGGTGCTTCGCGTTATAGTCTCCACCAGCAATAAACTTTGGTCAAAGTTTTATGAAGAATTGTTTGTAATCTATCTCTTTAACTGAAAACCTTGGAGGGAATACTTAAAAGGTTATCTTAACTATCAGGATTATACTTACTAAATTCAGCGTAATGGAGAGATTAGACTCATGGTTAAAAAAGTAGAAAAGTATAGGGAGTTAATTAAAGAATTAAGAAAAGACGGTGTCTTGTTTCATACGTACCAGCTAAAGCAGGACCGAGCATTTCGAGTGGTAGTTAAAAACTTACACTTTACTACGCCAATAGAAATAATCAAAAACTGTGTTGAGGCAACTGGTCAGACTGTGAGAAACGTTGCTAATATAAAAAGCCGTATCACCAAAGCCCCTTTAAATATGTTTTATATTTATGTAGATCTAGAGCCAAGTAACAAAAACTCGGAAATATACAAGCTAAATAATATTGAAAACGCGATAGTTACAATAGAACCTCCAAGAAAGACAAGCGATATCCTCCAATGTCACAGATGTCAGAGATTCGGTCACACGCAGACATACTGCGGCAAAGCGTATAGATGTGTTAAATGTGGCAAAAAACATGAGTCCAAAAAATGTCCCAAGGATAAGGAAACACCTCCAAAATGTGTACACTGTCATGAAAGTCATACTGCCAATTATAAAGGCTGTAAAGTATACCAAGAACTTCTTAAAAATAAAGTAACAATACGTGGAAACGAGTCACGAATAAACATAAATGACAATAGTTATGGTGTTATGAATTTCTCCCCACCGACCCACCAGAATCCATACAATGAACACAGTAGAAAACCAACACATGCCCAAATGGTTAACAATCAGCCTGTTGTTACTAAAAGTGGTTCTTTGGAACGGATTGAAAAGCTATTAGAAAAGCAATCAGAGCAAATTTGTGACCTTCTTAAAACGATAAACTTATTGATTATTAAATTATGCAATATGGAATGCCAACGGGCTATTAAATCACGTTCATGAAATAAACTTATTCATTAAGTCAAATGATCTATATATATATATAAAAGAAAGTCGTGTTAGTTACACCACTTATAACTCAAGAACGGCAGAACAGATTTGGCTGAAAATTGGTAGGGAGGTAGCTTAGAGCCAGGAGATGGACATAGGATACTTTTTATACCGTTCGACAGCGTTCCCGTGTGACTTGACATTAAGAAATAAATAAAATATTTTGGAACAAAGTTTGCCGGATTAGTTATGTCATCGATGAACTCAATTTGATATTTGTAAGAAATCAATATTAAAACTATTTCTATTAAATTAATAATTATAAGAAGAATTTTCAAAGACGGAAGCAAGGTGATGCGGTTCCTGGGTATCCAGATGTGCGTTCTACTGATGCTCTTGGTCGTATGTATACAGTTCATCCAAAGAATGATGAATGTTTCTATTTGCGGTTGTTGCTGGTAAATGTGCGTGGGCCAACTTCATTTGAGACACTACGAACTGTTAATGGTGTAATATGTTGGGAACATATCGTGCTGCATGTGAAGAATTGATCTTATTAGAAAACGATACACATTGGGATACGACAATCGCTGAAGCCTGTATCTCTGTATCTCCAAGTCAGATACGCACATTATTCGCTATAATAATTTCGACATGTTTTCCATCAAACCCATGTAACCTGTGGCAAAAATACAAGCATAGTATGTCAGAAGATATTTTACATCAAAGTCGTGTCAGTTCCAGAAATCACGATATTGAGATGAATGAGGAGATACATAATCGTGCTTTACTCTTGATCGAAGATATGTGTTACCTCATGTGCGGTAATTTATTAATCAGGTTAGGAATGCCAGCGCCAAATCGTGAAATGAATGACGCATTTAATCGAGAATTGGAACGGGAATGTGAATATGATCACCAGGAATTAGATTTAGTAGTTCAAAGGAATGTACCCCTGTTGAATTACCAACAAAAGGAAGTTTATGATACTTTAATGAAGGCAATCGCTGATGAAAATGGTGGTTTATATTTCCTAGATGCCCCTGGTGGAACTGGCAAGACATTCCTTAGGTCATTAGTTTTAGCAACTGTTCGGGCGAGATCCAACATAGCGGTTGCAGTTGCTTCTTCTGGAATAGCAGCCACATTGTTAGAAGGATGCCGTACGGCTCATTCAGCATTCAAATTGCCGTTAAATCTTCAAACTATTGAAGAACCAACGTGTAATATTGCAAAACACTCAGCAATGGCCAAAGTTTTAGCGGCGTCGAAAATCATCATCTGGGACGAATGCACAATGGCGCATAAACGTGCATTAGAAGCATCGATCACATGACGCATTGCAATACCCACTGATGTTTTGGCAAGGAGAAGATGGATATTATTTTAATATTAAAATGATAAATCCATTGAATGGTAAAGTATCAGTATCTTAATAATGGTTAACGTCTGCATAACAACGTTTGCCGGGTTTTCTAGTATTGATATAATGTTGATATCTGAAACCCATTTTACAAACAATTTTTTTTAAGCTGAAAGGATATGAGATTTACTGTGCAAATCATCCATCTGGAAGAGCTCAAGGCGGTGCTGCACTGATTGTTAAAAATGGAATAATACATGATACTCTAGATCCCATAAAGATAACTCATTGCAAGCTGCCAGTATTAAAGTCAAATGTATGCATGCTGACTTGATTGTTACTGCCATCTATTTCCCTCCAAAAATCTATCTGAACTAAAATAATTGTGATCGCTTTGTTGTTTTTTTTTTTTAACTAAATAGTCTCTCAAAATGGTTCGAAAAAGTGGCTTTTTTCAAGTCTGTAAAAAATTTATTTTTTTGAATTTTGAATTTTTTATAGCTCATTGTATGGGCTGAATTCTTACAATTCAAATAAGGTTTGGTTTTTGCAATTCGGATCAACGTGACATTTTGGTAGCATTTGAGCTTCTTTTTTTATATGGTTTCCTGTTGGGCGGAGTATTTCGAAATAGAATATTGTTTTCAAAAAAATATAAAAAAAAATTGTTTAAATATTAATTAAAATATATTTTCTTTCAAAATTGCATGAAAAAAGCAGCTCTCACCCTCTTAATCGAAAGAAACTTCGTTTCATCTGGGTGTCCCATGACACCTCTCTTCTTTTTTTTTTTTTTAAAATTGAGCAAAAAAGTCAAACCTACATTTAATGTTCGTGGCTTGGGAAAAAAAAGCAATTTGACAAAAAATGAAGCAAGCAAGTCGTCCCTGCCGACATTGAGTATACCCTGTACCAACTAGTTATATTAAATGAAATAGAATATCCTCGAAATCGCCATAAATTTCATGCAAAATTTTCTATAACATGCAGCAACAGCGAACGCATACTGTCTCGCTCACTCTTGGCGGCCAATGCCGCCTTGGCAATTCAGTGCAAAAGTCATATAGGTATATCTCCGATATTTATTGTCCGATTTTGACTAAATTTGGTCAGCTGGTCCAGTTTTGATATATAATTAGGTGTGCCAAGTAAGAATACGATATCTTTAATACAGCTCTAGTAATACATTTTCGCGATTTGCGGGGGCGGAAGTGGGCGTGGCAAAAATTTGAAATAAACTTGATCTGTGTACACACTAGACGCATGTTCGCACCAAATTTGGATGCTCTATCTTTTATAGTCTCTGAGATCTAGGTGTTCATACGGACGGACGGACGGACAGACGGACAGACGGACGGACGGACAGACGGACAGACGGACAGACGGACATGTCTCAATCGACTCGGCTGTTGATGCTGATCAAGAATATATATACTTTATAGGGTCGGAAATGCTTAATTCTGCCTGTTACATACATTTTGGCGACTTTAATATACCCTTTTACCCTATGGGTACAGGGTATAAAAATGTTGAATTGATGAAGCTTCTATTCAATTAAAGCTTTCTATTGTTTAAGTTTAATTTTATATGTTGATTATTTATTTATTCTTTGATTATTTTCTGACTGCAACAACGGGACCACATGCACACAGTTCAAGTTTTCACAACAAAAGAGGAAGTTAAAAAACAAGTGTGACCAGTCATTAAAAGATGATAGTATTGCTTAATGACTAATAGTATTGCGTAATGTTGTTATTTGATAACAGAATAGGGGTATTCCAACAAAAAATTGTTTTTCCGATTATGCTAAAACTTAGCACAGACAGAGCTGCCGCATAGAATGCGCTGATGCGACTCGCCGACGTGCAGGCGTCCAAAAGGACCCGAGTTTCGAACTCCTTGCAACCATTGGCGATTTTGACCACGGTGGTCGGCATCACCGTTGTCATCTTCAGCTGCAAAAGCGAGGATAACGTGAGTTCTCGGGGAGAGCCGCCGGCTGACCTGGATCGCCTGGAACTGGATGAGCTGCCGTTGGATCTGGGTCTGCTGGGCTTGGATGAGCTGCGAGCTCGCGCCGCTGAGGGCGACGCCCTGCGAGCGGTTTCTCTATCGGCCCGTTGCGGTGCCCGTTTCCGCTTGGAATACTCTGTGGAGTGCAATAGGGTGTGATGCACCTCTCCACAACGCCGACATGAGTGCGGAAGAGTGCTCGTGCGCTAGACAGTTGGGGCAGTCTTTGTTGATGAGAACTGCCCTGAGCCGCTTCTCTCCGCGCAGGTTTTGGAAACGCTTGCACTGCCGGAGCGCGTGGACTCCGCGGCAGACTCGGCACCGGTAGGCACTTGTCCCTTGGCGGGCTTCGGAGCGGTCGGAACGAGGACCTCTGGGCATGGCAGAAAACAATTGAAGTGGCACACGAAGCAAACGATCATATTAGGAGAAGAAAAAGGACAGTGAGAAGAAAAGGCCGCCACCGCTTCACTACTGGGAGGAAGCGGTGTCGGAGTCGCTGACAAGCAAAATGAACTTTGCGACCGGCCTTTTGATGGAACCGCGCGAAGTGCGAACGTCGACGACTCGTACTAAACCGTCAGCGCCAGGATGGACGAGTTCTACTCGCCCCAACCGCCACTCTGTGGGCGGCAAGTTGGCCTCAGAAATGATTACAAGGTCGCCAACATGGAGATCTCGACTGGAGAGCTTTCATTTGTTATATGGATACTAGGGGGCCACCCACCAAGAAATGACCAGGACTCAAGGCGAAAATATCCTCCGGATCTTCACTCGCTATACGAAGAAAAAGCCACCAGCAATTTTTCTGTCGTCAGATCGGACGTAGCTTCAAGGTGGATGGGCTTGGTGCTGAAGCACACGGAGACTCACACATATCCTTTCGTAATTAGGCAAGCCCTCCCTGTGTAGTTTTTGATCTCAAAGGGACCGGCGAAATCAAGACCAGTATACGTGAAGGGTCTGGAGAAAGTTATCCGTCGTCGAGGCAGATCACCCATCAGTTGCCTTTGCTGACGACGCTTGTGCAGGATGCAGGCCTTATATACACAGATGAGGGCCTTCACAGCATTTTTGATCCTTGGAATCCAGAACTTCGCCCGCAGGAATCGGATTATTAGTTGGTTGCCTCCATGCAACGTAATACGGTGCGTGATTCGGATGATGAGCTGGGTGAGATGAGCGCCGTACGGGAGTAGAATTGGGTGATGTTCATCATAACTTAGAGATTCGGAGGCTCGTAATCGACCGCTGGCACGCAGGACACCGTGTTGGTCGAGAAACGGATGCAAGCTTGCAAGCGAGCTCGATGAGGGAACTGGTTGAACCTTTGACAGACATCGGATTTCTGTTGGATACTCACGTTGTTGAGTAGCTAGAACTAAGGACCTTTCGGCCTCGAATAACTCCTGTTGGGTGAGAGTTAGTGTTGGGGGGAGAGACTTCATCCTGCTGAGGAACCTCCTGACATCGGAAATCGAAATCGGAAAAATGTTCTATGATCTCGGTCGTATTTGACGTGGTGACGATGTGACAGTGAGTTCGATGCTCCACTTCTGTTTCGGGGACCATGCAAGGAGATGCAGGCCAGTACCCACGGGATAGTCGGAGACACTCCGGCCCGTGCCACCACAATTACCGACAAGTCTGCTGCTGTCACACCTCGGCTGGCTAGGTCAGCTGGATTGTCCTCGGAACGGATGGTGGAATCCGTCCAGAAGAAGGATTGGGCGTTTCGGATCGGCAGGTCAGGAATTACCGCTGCTAGGAGCACAGCGCCGCACAGTTCTAGCCGGGGCAGAGGGACGGTCTTCACTGGAGCTACTCGAGTCTTCGCAGTAAGGAGTAATCTCGCTGAGACGCGTCGCAAAACCCATGGAGTTTCCAGTTGAAGTCAGGTCTGGTTTCCACCCACCTCAGAATGGGAATATGACCTAGACCTGGGTAATCATGCAGGAAATCGTGCCATTGCGGTAGAGCGTCATCCCAGCGAAGCTCGGTTAGCCAAAGCTGCTGCATGAATATATTTGCCCGGACTACGAAGGGAGCCAACCATCCTGCTGAATCGAACAACTTGGCGATGTGGGTTAGGACCTCCCTCTTGGTGACGGACGCTTGCAACGGTGGGTCAGCAGTCACGAAAAAGAAATGATCCTGCGTAGCTTTCCAGCGGAAACTCAAGGAAGTCGGCATTAAGTAAATGCTCTCGCGGGATGGCTGACAACACATCTTTCTCGTTCGATGTCCATTTGCGGAGAGGGAAACCAGCGGAAGTCAGGGCGCCCTGGAGTTCTTCAATCGCCTCCCGCGACTCCTTAGTGTGCGACTAAGAGGCAAGAACGTCATCCACGTACATGTAGCCACTCACTCTGGGGTACCTTTGTTCCACATCCTGAGGCAACTGGAGTAGGGCTCGGATAGCCAAAAACGGAGCACAGTTGACTCCAATTGTGACGGTTTGTAGTTCGTAATCTTGGAGCTGGCCGTCTCGATCTCGATAGAGGATGCGCTGGAAAGGAGTGTGTTCTGCGGAAACAAAGATTTGCCGATACATTTGCGTGATGTCGGCATTAAAGACTTACCGCAAAAAACGCCATTTAAGGATCTGTACGGTAAGGTCTGTATGGAGAACGTCGCACAGTGGGGCCTCTGCCCGAATAGCTGACCGAAAATCATTTTTTTCACCATCGCGTTTGGCAAAAATGAAAAGTGAAATCGACAGATAATACTTCAAATGTTATGGATCCAAAATATTATTGAAATCCGATAAGAGTTGTCTCAAAATGGAGACATTTTTCATGTAAGAAAAAAATTTAGAATTTTAAAAAAAACTTGCAACTTTGAAACTGTATATTGGCCGAATTAAACAACTGATCTTGAATATTTTTACTTTATTCGAAAAGTAGATCATTTTTTAGTTATTTGTTGTAAAAAATTTAATGTAATTTGAAATACTCAGTAAATTGGAGACGTTTCAAAAATACACTAAATTTTCGCATTTTTTAAACTTTAGTGAAGGAAAAACAACAGAGATTCACGGAGATTCACGATATAATTATATACACGTGATAGAGGGAATATTCACCTATCAGACCTATATAGTGTAGTCTTGCGCTTTTTTGCGCAAATTTGTCAAAAATTCAAAAAACTAATGCAACCTCGCGTTAAAATCGCATTCCAGGTACAAGGAAGAAGAAGATCGCATGCAAATTTGGCAAACTGTTATTTGATATTTACATATTTATAACGTAACAAAATCATTGGGGAGCATATTAAACAAATCAAACCTACATTAAATGTTAAAAGCTTGAGAAAAAAATGTAATTCGACCAAAAAAAATTTTTTTGATCCTATTGTTCCTATGGGATATAGTCAACCGATTTGGCTGAAACTTAACACAGATATTTCTATATATACTAAACTTCAAAATAGAAAATTTCGTGACAATCGCTTTTTACACACTCGAGTTATCGCTCTTAAGCTATATTGCTGACCAATCGTTCCTATAGGAGCTATATGATATAGTCAACCAATTCTGATGAAACTTGGTAGATATTTTAGAAAGTATATTAAACTAATAGAATACAAATTTCATAGTATTCGATTGAAAAACAACAAAGTTATGAAACCTTAATTTTATTCTCGACCTATCGTTCCTATGGGAGCTATATTATATAGTTACTCGATAAAGATGATTTCGAGATATACAATGCCTGCAGCAAAAAGAAATCTATGTGTAAAATTTCAGCTCTGTAGCATTAAGGGTTTTGGAGAAGACCAAAATTAATGTACCCTTGCAATGGTATATTTTTTTTTGCAATTTAAATGAAAAATATAACAAAACATTAAAGAATCTTATTTATCTTATCAAATTCGAATAATAAAGTTCGTTTGTCATCAAAAAACGCGTTTTTTAAGTGAATTTTATGGGTAAAATATGCCTAGAAATATTTTTCAACTTTGACCTTGAATATCTAAGCAACCCGAGCACGTGGCACCTCGGTAATAACTCCATTTGTAGCTTGAACAATTAGCTATCAAATGCTTTTTAAATTTTGAAAATCGCTTCACTACTTTAGAAGATATGATTTTTGATAAGCGAAATGAGAAAAGGCCCCACTGTGCGTCGTTCAAACTAGCACCTCTGGTGGATGGACTAGACGCATTGAAGACGACGCGTATTTCAGTCGTGGTGCTGTCGGGCTTGAACACCGCGTGATGAGGCTGGTAGAAATTCTTGGAGTCGGTAGGAGGGGGCACGCGGATCATATGTCCGAATGTTACATATTCCTGCAGAACTTCTCCATATTGGGCTTTCAGCTCAGGATTTTTTCCCAACCGCGCTTCATTCCTGAGGAGCTGATCCATGGCGATCGATCTTGAATGCCCCAGGTCGATGTTCTCTGGATCCTTGAAAGGTAGAGATACCTCATATTTGCCATCTGGTCTTCTCTTAGTGGTTTCCCGAAAATGCAGCTCACATTTTTTATCTGCTTCCTTTTCCAGTTTTGCTGGAAGATCTTCCACCTCCCAAAACTTGGTGAGAAGTTTATCCAAGTTGGCGTTGGTGGGTGTGATGGAAACCTGGGCAGCAAAGATCTTTGTCGCAGGAGTGACGGATTCTATGGGGCCGCAGGGAACCCAGGCAAATATGGTTTCAAGACCGACGAGGGAGCCGCAAATATTCTTTTTGATTCGCTCGCCCAGAATGTACGGGAAAAGGTCAACGCCGATCAATAGATCAATCAACAAGCTCTTATGGAACTGCGGGTCTGCCAACGGCAAATCAGGAATATTTCCATCCACCTTTTGTGGAAACGGACAGGAGGGTAGCTCTCCGGCTAAATTTGGCAGGACAAATGCGGACGTTTCCACTTGTCGAGTGGGATCGCTAGGGGAAGCGATCTTTAGCTGGCATAATTTTTGGGCGCTGGCGGCCACACAGTTGGAAATGCCACTGATTTGAGCAGCAATGACTCGGTATGGGGGTCTAACCAAGTTGAACATCCTCTCGGATAGGAATGTCCCTTCGGTTCCGGTGTCGATTAAGGCGCGAGCGTGAAATTCAGCGCCTAAATGACGTAGCATTACCATGGCAGTCCCCAGCAAGCCCTTACGGGGTGAGGATACCAGAAAATTTTGCAGACTGTGGCTTTTAGTTGGCCGTTCAATGGATTCGACCGGGGGGTTAGTGGTTGTTGGCTGCCCACTGGAGGCGCCACTGTAGAGGCGCTGACGCGATGGAGATAGTGTGGTGCCACTCCTTGCATATATGGCAGTTGTGAGCACTCGGACACTCTCGCAGCTGATGACCCCGTGCAAAACAATTGAGGCATAACTTTTGCTGCTTGATTGCCGCCATTCGGCTTTGGACAGACATATCTGTGAACTTCGGACATAATCGGATTGGATGGTTCTCTCTGCTGCATAATTTACAGGAGACCTGGTTGAGAGTGACCTGGGTGTTAAACGCCTGGAATTTGGTTTGTGGCACCGATTTGCGGACGGCTGCAGAGATGACTTGCAATGCAGGAGTGGTCTTTCGACCTTCCAATGTTTCCAGGACGCGATAGCGATCCACGAAGAAGTTGTTGAGGTCGGACCAGGATGGAAGGTCTGTCTTGTTCGGGATGGATTGTTTCCATAGTGCGATGGTGGCATTTGGCAGTTTGGAGGTGCAAAGTGCCACCAACAAGACGTCCCAGTTCTCCGTGCTAACACCGGAACGTGTCAGTGCTGTTAAACAGCCCTGAATGGTGGTTTGGAGATCCTTAAGGGCCGCGCAAGTCTCGTGGACAACGGATGGGAGGTTGAAGAGTATCCTCGTTTGGCTCGCAACGAGCTGCCTCTTATTCTCGAAGCGAGCCTGCAGGTTCTCCCAAGCTGCATGAAAACCGTCGTTGGTCAATGGGGAGCTGCAAATGATCGCCTTTGCCTCGCCGCGCGTTTTGGACACCAGATGATACAGCTTCTCAACTGGTGCCAACCGTGGATTGTTCACGTACATAGCAGTAAACAGGTCGCGAAAAGTGGGCCAAATATTGTAATCACCTGTGAAAACGTCCACCTCACACGGAGGTAGCCGATAGCTAGCATGGACGTGCTGCTCGCGGATTTCGGGGGCGTTTTGGAACGCGGGAGCCAAAGGGGGCGCTCTATGCGTTCTCCTAATTTAGAACCGCATCGTACGTACACCATGTACGCGTATTCATACTTCGATTTCACGGTCACCACATTGGTGCGGCTCTCCTCACCCTCGTCGGCCGTGAGGGCTCTCGTACATGACAAGTACTCAGTTTCAATTCTGTTCCACAGAACCTTCGTCTGTTCCAAGTGCATTCTCATGGCATATACTTGCACTTCCTCCTCGAGGGAGACCAGTGTATTGGCCCCAAATTCGATCAGGCCGTAAAACGACTCATGGACATTTCGGCGGCGTCGGATAGTCGTTGAGACTCAGACCGGGTTCTTATTTTAGACGCGGGAGCGGACACCGTGACACTTGGAATTGGAAGTGCGCTGGACTCAGAAAGCGCGGGCGAAGGAGTGCGGCTGAGTGCGGAAGCCTTTTTAGGTGTAGCGCCGGAGACGCTTGGCGCGGATTCAAGGTTTGAGGAACTGGAAAAACTCCGTTTGACAGTGTCGAACGTACGAGGTACCTTTGGATTAGGCGGCGGCGTAGATGGCGAAGGGGAGCGACGAGGCACTGCTAGGCGACCGGAATTGTTGCTGCTTTTAGCAGGATCGGTGGGCATAGTCGGATGGGACTAAAAAACGAGCCACGAAGAATATCGTGTTGATCAAGGAATTTTCGACAGTGGACTATATGGGGAACGAACGGATGTATCGGCAATCAAAGGGTGGAATATATATATACAGTGCCGGTGAAAATAATAGTACCAAAACAAGCAGCTCACTTCATTTTACAGTAAAACTTGACTAAAATAATTTCGGTTTGAAGTTTTTGTTCTCTTGCCTTACTGACAGTCTCTCTGATTTGGGAGAGCAAGAAAGAGAACAAGCGAAATCGAAAGGAGAATGCAAAATAGCGCGGTGAAAAAATAGCACTAAGCAGAAAACCATTTGCGCAAAAATTGTCATTGGGAAACCCTCGTGTTTGTTAGAAAAAGTTATTTTTTAAAGGCAAACATAGTTTAAAAACAAAATTATTGTCTATTTTTATACCCTGTACCCATAGGGTAAAGGGTATATTAAAGTCGCTAAAATGTATGTAACAGGCAGAAGGAAGCGTTTCCGACCCTATAAAGTATATATATTCTTGATCAGCATCAACAGCCGAGTCGATTGAGACATGTCCGTCTGTCCGTCTGTCCGTCTGTCCGTCTGTCCGTATGAGCCACGCGATCTCAGAGACTATAAGAGCTAGAGCTACCAAATTTGGTGTGGGCATCCGTCTAATGTCAAAGCAGGTCAAGTTTGTTTCAAATTTTAGCCACGCCCACTTCCGCCCCCGCAAATGAAAAAAGGAAATTTTAAAATCAATTTACTAGAGCTGTATGAAAGATAACGAATTCTTATATGGTGGACATAATTATATAGTCAAACTGCACTAACTGACCAAATTTTGTTTAAATCGAGCAATAAACATCGGAGATATAGCCATTTGAATTTTGTACTGAATTGCCAAGGCGACATTGGCAGATAAGAAAGAGCGAGATAGCATGCGTTCGCTGTTGCTGCAAGTTAAAGCGAATTTCGTTTTGAATTGATTGCGATTTCGAGGGTGTTCGAACTTTTGTTTAGTCCCTACGCAAATTAAGATAGTTTAAAATTTTTGCCACGCCCACTTCCGCCCCCGCAATTTAGAAAAAATGAATTACTAGAGAAGTTTTAAAGAAATCACATTCTTATTTGGCACATCTAATAATGTGGCCAAAATGCACCATCTGACCAAATTTAGTCGAAATCGTACAATGAATATCGAAGATATACGTATGTGCATTTTGAACTGAATTGCCAAGGCGACACTAGCTGGCAAGAGTGAGCGAGATAGCATGCGGTAGCTGCTGCTGCATGTTAAAAGGAACTTTGAATTAAGTTGATGCCGATCTTGATTTAATATAACTAGTTGGTACAGGGTATACTCAATGTCGGCAGGGACGACTTGCTTACTTCATTTGAATATGGGCCGCGGAAAGCATTGCAGTGACGAAAAAAGAAAAGTTATGCAAAAACTGCTGAAAAAAGGCAAAACATTCGCCGAAATAAGTCGCCCAAAAGTCGAGTCTCGTGGGCGAAAATCCACAATGTCGCCATTATTCATCAAGCGTCTGGTAAGACAGAGCAAGAAAGAGCCATTAAAACCAGCAACAGAACTTAAGAAAGACTTACAAATTTCTGCATCTGTTGAAACCATACGTACTAGGCTACGGGAAAATAATTTAAATGCTCGTAGTCCGAGTAAAGTGCCACAATTGACCAGTAAACACGCAGCTAAACGCATGAACTTTGACAAGCAACACTCCAAATGGCCAGTAGAAAAGTGGAGGAATATATTGTGGACAGACGAGAGCAAAATCGTGTTATATGGAGGGACAGGATCTCGTACTTTCGTTCGGAGACCACCAAATAAGGAATACAGACCAATGTACACAAAAAAAACGGTGAAGCACGGGGGTTCCAATATTATGATATGGGCGTGCTTTTCGTACTATGGAGTGGGTCCGATTCATTGGATTAAGACGATCATGGATCAGCACGTCTACGTTGATATCCTGCAAAATGTAATGCTACCACATGCAGAGGATGAAATGCCATTAGTTTGGGTCTTCCTCAAGCACACGAGCAAGAAAGCGGAAAAGTGGTTTGCAGACAACACCATCAACGTCATGGAATGGCCTCCACAGTCCCTGAATCTCAATCCAATTGAGAATTTGTGAACTGATGTCAAAAAGGCAGTTCACACCTGCAGCCCAACATCTAATGAAGCACTTTGGATGGTTGTGAAGGAAAGTTGGGAAAGGATTTCCTTCCAATAAAGGATACTCAACCAAGTATTAACACACTAGTTAAATATCATAGTTTTGAATTACAAGTATTTTTGTTTTCGCCATTGTGACTGAATAGTGCTATTTTTGTTACCGCCTTATTTTGACCTAACCAATATAATAAGTGAATATATTTTGAAATACTCAAGAAATATGGAGTCCTTTTTTTTACAAATATATTAATAGATTGATTAGTTGAATAAAATCATTTTAGGTTAAAAAAAATCAGTTATTTTCAAAATTTTACAACTTTGAGTTTCGCAACATCCTATGGTGCTATTATTTTCACCGCAGCTGTATATATATATTTTTTTTAAATAAATAAAAAAATATGAAATATGAAACAAAAAAAAAAAACAAAAATGAAAATAAATAATTTTCGAAAATATGCGATTTGTGTAATTTGTGATTTATATGGACCAGTGGAAACCGTTTCAAAACATTAATTCATTCATCATTTCGACGGCAGCCTTTTTGGATAGTTTGCTTTAATTTATTTATATGATTGTGCTGCACGCTACTCGAAATGGCGCTAAGATTTGGCCGTGGCTGGAATGCCCTGTTATCAAAATTACACGGTATTTAATGTTTTGAAAAAATTCAAAAGTTATGAAAAAAAAAAAAAAAAAAAAACGGAATTTTTGGAATAAACTTAGCTTTGCAAATCGCAGCGGGAAGGGGCACAATTTATTTTGGAATTTTATCGGGTCTGAAACGCCCTCGGATTCGAATTACGCGGTATTTTGTTATTTGAAAAATTTCGAAAATTATGATAAACAACAAAACCGGAATTTGTTTTGGAATTTTGTCGAAAGAGAAAATAATAAATTAAATTTTGTTTGACGGAAATTATTCACACTTGTACGCACTGGGGCCAAAATTAATATTTGGATTTTTTATATATTTATTTTTCAATTTTATGGATTCTTTTCACCTTAAAAATTTCATTTATATTTTATTTATTGTGGGAGGAACAACTATCGTGACGGCGATCGAAGTCGTGATCGTGCTCGTCACGGGCCAGCACTAATAAAAACAATCAGCTGGGCCGGCAATAAGACAATAGTTGTAGTGCGAACTTTTATCACTTTTATTAATTTTTTACGCGTTTAACAAACAATTAAAGTGCAATTGAAGTGCAATGCCGGAAATCGGAAAATCAGTGCGCGGAAAAACTAGAAAAATCAGTGCCGAAAAGTTATAATTACACCGGTGTATGCAAATGCCGCCACACAGATGAATGTACAATGTATGTGTATTTGGATATACATATGTATGTATGTTAGTGTGGGCGCATATGCATATACCAGGGGCGGATCTTGGGCTTGATTTTGGGGGGGAAATCGACTTAAAATTTTTTTTCTTAGCAAATACGAAAATTGCATTTTATTACACTTATACTAAAGGCACATTACAAAACCATTCGGTGATTTCCTAAATTTGCGAGCCGATGATATCTTCTGGTTTTACTTCGATGTCATAATGATTATTTAAAAGTGCTAGTCCGACCAACCTTCTTTGGAGCATGCTCGTTCTGAGCCATGTTTTCAGACGACGCAGTGTAGAAAAAGACCGCTCATTTGTGACACACATTGTACACAAAATTCTGAGCAATTTGTGAATAGTTGGACAAACATCTTTATCGCAGAGTTTTAAAGTTTCCAATGCAGTAATCCGTACTGTAGAGTTAGTGTAGAGAAAGGAAGCATATAATTCTTTGACGGTCTCCAAGGGTTCTCCAGAAGTTCTTGTTTCACTCTATCGCTTATCTTGTGTCCGATAAAATTACCAACATCAGTCGAAAATTCTGGCATAACTCCAGAAACTTGGTTATCATTTGCGTCTTTTGAAAACGATCGACCAGCGCAAATTAGGTCGATTTCATATGAACTCCGAGTCGTTATATATTATTTTTGGGCGTCGTATCCGAAAATTGATTTTTTCAGCATGATTCGTTTCATCTAAAGAATCTTCCTCTACTTTTCTTTTTTTAAGAGGTTGAAAGAAAGTTGAAATTGACTGCTGCCGGTGAGACTGCAAGAAGAAAAACTAGAAGGATGGGCTAACTTCGGCCGAAGTTCGTATACCCTTGCAAACTGTTATTTAACAATTTAAATATATACACATTTATAATGTGACAAAATCATTAGAAAACATATAAAACAAGTCAAACCTACATTAAATGTTTGTAGCACGAGAAAAAAAAGTATTTCGAAAAAAAATTATTTTTGGGCCGATTGTTCCTATGGGAGCTATAGCATATAGATAACCGATTTGTCTGAAACTTAGCACAGACATTTCTATATATACTAAACTTCCAAAAACCAAGTTTCGTGACAATCGTTTTCAAAACACCCAAGTTATTGCTCTAAGACTATATTCTTGACCGATGGTTCCTATGGGAGGTATATGATATAGTCCACCGATTCTAATCAAACTTGGTGGATTTGTTAAAAGGTGTATTAAACTTATGAACCCCAAAATTCGTAAGAATTGATTGAAAAACAACAAAGTTATTAAAGTTTAATTCCATTCTTGACCGATCGTTCCTATGGGAGCTATATGATATAGTCATCCGATCTGGATGATTCCGAGATATACAATGCCTGCAGCTAAAAGAAGCCTGTAGCTTTAAGGGTCTCGGATTAGAAGCTGTTGATCCAGACAGAAGGCCGATCAAGAATATATACTTTATATAGTCGGAAATCATTCATTCATTCTATTTCAAAATTCGAAGAGGAAACATCTGATTGTACATATGTATATTAAATAGCTTATATAATAAATCGAAACAGTAATGGAACACTGCATTCACTGACTGACTGAATTATTTAACTTATATATGTATGTATGTATGTATGTATATCCTTGATCACCAAAACTTGCCGAGCCGATTCAGACAAGTCTGTCTATCTGTCTGTCCTTATCTTGGAGACTATGAGAGCAAGAGTTACCAAATTTGATTCGTAGATCCGTCTAGTGTGGACACAGATCAAGTTTGTTTAAAATTCTTGCCACGTCTTCTTCACCTCCGCAATCAGAAAAAACATATAACAAGAGCAATGTTGAAAATATGAAAAATATCTTATTTGGCACATCTCATTATTAAGTCAAAAAGCACCAGCTGACCAAACTTACTTGAAATCTGACAATAAAATTCTCAGTTGCTTCATTGGGAAGTATATATATTTTTTTTGTAGTAAAGTTTTATAAAGATCTATCGAGAGACAATTATTAATATTTGTTGCAGTTCTATGATTGACATGAAAAATTAAATTTAGTTCAAATTGAAATACATATATGTGATAGGCCGTTAGTCTTGTGGTAGGAATGGAAGATCCAGCGGGTGCCTTCTCTTCAGTCTTCTTGTGTGGGTACTGTTGTCCAGCAAGTTCATAGCCGGGGTATTATCGTGATGTTCAACCCTCAAAACGTGACGTTCGCTTAGCCTGTTGATTTGTTCCTTTAGGTAAGGGATGTCCAGGTCTCTGTGTAATACCGAGTTTTTGACATATGGGGTAGCATTTACGATTCGTCCCAGCACTTTGTTTTGAAACCGCTGAAGGATTTCGATGTTTGAGTGGGATGCAGAGCCCCAGAGTTGGATGCCGTACGTCCACACGGGCTCTATGATGGTCTTGTACATACTCAGCACTCCCCTGGAGGACTCCGGTTCCTATGCTTCCAATACAGGAATGTGCGTTGCCATGCCGGTCGTAGAATCTTCTATTCTCCAAGTATGACTTTTACAGAAGGTATAGTGGAGCTGAAAGTGACGATTTTAGTTTAAATTGAAGACCCTTGTGCCAGACTCGATCAAAGGCCTGTTTTACATCTAAAAAGACAACCGAGCAGTACTTTCTATTCTCAAAGGCCAATAGAAATTTGTCCACTATCCTGTGGCATTGTTCAGGCGTGCCGTGATGCATCCTAAATCCGAATTGGTGCTCAGGAATAATATTTTTGTCTTCTAGCATAGGCAGCGTTCTTGCCAAAAGAATTCTTTCAAATACCATAGAGAGTGCAGTCAGAAGACTGATTGGGCGGTAGGAGGATGTTACGTGTTCTGGCTTGCCTGGTTTTGGTATCATTATTATCAACTCGCATTTCCACTGGGAGGGGAAATGGCTGAGCAATAATAACCATTAAAAATTTTGACGACAAAGTCGATTGCCGCAGGTGGAAGGCACTTCAGAGTAGTGGCGTCAATGTCGTCATATCCAGGGCTCTTGGTGCGTTTGAGCCCGTTTATTTCTGCTTGCACTTCATCGGCAGTCACCGTCTGGAGAGCGAGGTCCATTTGGCATGCAGTTTCAATAAAGGCCAGCGTGTCCGCTGTTTCGATGTCGCTTCTGAAGTCAAATGGTGAGAAAGTTTCCATCAGGTGACCCTTGAAGTGTTGGGCAATTTCATTACTTGATCTGCACCAGTTACCAGACTCCATTCTTATTTAAATTCACGCGTTGGACTCAATGGGGACGTTGAGCCATAGCTTCACCGCGCAGTGGTTGAAAATTGAACTCATTCTTAACGTAGATGTTGTTGCAGTTGATACCTCTTGAGATGGCAATGTCCAATATATCCGGAAGCTTGCAAGGGTCTGTTGGCCAATAGGTGGGCTGTCCTGTGGAGTGAGTAGTCAGGTTGAGGGCAATACTGCAAGACCTTTGGAATTGTTGATCCTTGATCCCCACCAGGTGTTTTTGGCATTTAAGTCTCGTCCAAGCAGAAATCTGGTGCCCAGTTCCATAAATACATCTGAGAACATTTGACTGGTGACCGTGTGTCTTGGCGGGGCATAGCATGCCGCTATGACCAGATTTCCATCTGCAGTTTCTACTTTAACAATTGACGCCTGTAGCCATTCCAGGTGTTGCGGATTCCAAGCTCCCCCTCTGGCAGCGCCACTTGAGTGATTGGTTATGTAGCAAGTCATAGCCGTGAATTTTAAAATATAATCGAAGATCAGCATTATCAGTGTTATTTTTTTTTTAAATTAATGTCAATTTCAGGCTTTCTATGGCAGAGGTCGTTAGCGTTGAATAAAACTATTTTTTGGCCTATTTGCATAATTGAGCAATGATTGTAGTCATCATTTGCATTAATTGTGCAAGTTGTGTTTGCATAAGTTTGATCACTTGGTCTAGTTGACCAGCTGTTTGGATCTCAATGATTGGGGCTGGAAGAGCGGGTTCTGAACCCGGTGCACCTATTGCTTCTTTGGCTACGTTTGCATAGGTGACTCCGTTGCAGAGGTTAGCATAATTGAAAATAGACTGTTCTGCGTTGCCACGGTGAGACTCCTTACAGACTGGTTTAAGCGAGGTCTCCCCCGCGTCCCTCTGGGTGATGGCATCCTGATAAATTTTGCAACCTTTATAGGATGCAGTGTGTGCATTTTTGCAAAGGGCATAGGTTGCAGGTACGTCTTTCGGCTTTGTGCAATCGGCAGAGAGATGGTTTCCGGAGCACTTCACACATCTGACTGCCTTCTTGCAGTAGCGTTTTGTGTGGTTAAACATTTAGCAGCGATGACACTGCACTGGATGGCATTACAGAGACGCTTGACTTCAAAAATGGCTTTGTTGTTTGATGCCGGCTGTAAGTCAATGGAAAAGAGAGGCAAAGGTGCCTTTGTCGACCGGTGTTTTACATTGGTGAGGTGTCTCACTGTGACCGAGTTTGCCTAGCTCCTTTTTGATGTATTCGGTTGGTGTTGTGTGATATACATAGGTTCCTGATTACTGCACGGTAGGCTCTTTCCTGTTTTATTTGGTAGGTGTGAAATCTGCCCCTTTGGCTTCCAGCTTGTTGATCAGTACCCTATATCGGTCAATTGAGGAGACAGTGATGCGGACCTGGACCAGAAGGGGTGAAGATTGGTGGTGGTTTTGGAGAGGCGGGCGTGGTGATCTCCTTTGCTGCCTTGGAAGTTGATGGCTGGTCGTCATCGTTTCTGTCCGCCAGTTCCGCGAATCTATTGTTGTTGTTGGTTGCAGTGTTACCAACTCGCCTCTTCTGGGGAATTGTGATTTCTCCCGGTTTTTTTTCGGAATCGTCATTATAGTCCATTTCAGATGAACTAGAAATTGAAATTGAACGACAAGCCGACGTCCGCTTTTTGGTTGTTTGGGGTAGTAAACCCTTTCTTTTGATGGCAACAGTCATCCATTTGGCAGGACTTTGCCATTGTTCACCGATTTCATCCTGCCAGCTGCAAAAAAGATGAAACTCCAGTGCCTCCTAAAAGTAGGCAATCGATTTTTGGTGCCTACAATTTGGTTGGCCAATCAGAAAATTATAACGGTGAACGTAACCCGTTTTCAATAATTATTAGATTTAAAGCACTTTTTTTGTGCAGTTTTTGTTTTGCAACGGTAAACTTTTTACGTTCGTTTTGCACTATTCTTCGCGCACAAATACGATTTGCATAAAATATCTTCTGAGAACACTAACATTTAATTTATACTGTCATTAACAATTTTATGCCCTGTACCCATAGGGTAAAAGGGTATATTAAAGTCGGTAAAATGTATGTAACAGGCAGCAAAAAGCGTTTCCGACCACATAATTTTTTTGATTTTTTTCAGAGATTAGCTTTACAAAAATTGTTTTAGTCAAAAATAAATAAAATGGGGCGCTCATCATTGCTTTTGGAGCATGAAAAAGGGAGCATACTTGCGTTTTCAAAGTCTGGTTGGCCTGTGCTTAAAATATCCAGAGAAATTAGCCGCAGTCACACCGTAATTGCAAATTTTTAAAAAAAAACCCTGAAAATTATGGCAAAAAACCAAGCAGTGGTCGAAAACCAGCCTTCAGTTTGCGCGACAAACGGCGCATTACTAATAAAGCGAGCAATTCCTCTGCGTCCTGTTCACGGCTTGCAGCACTTGCCACCAAAAAAGTGTCCCGCATGACAGTTTGGCGCACTCTAAATAAGTCCGAACATATTGTTCGAGGTGTTCTTAAAAAAATTCCTCATTCAACACCCCGCGATCTGAGAAAGGAGCCTCGTTATTTCTTAAAGAAAAATTTTGGTGACGGTTCAGTAATGGTGTGCGGAGCATTTAACAGGTTTGGCACGCTAGACTTGCAGTGTACCAGCTCCAAAATGAACAGCAGTGACTACATAAGGGCCTTAGAGAGTAGTTTGCTCTCTTTTTTGAATAAAAATAGAGAAAATCCATATGTTTTCATGCAAGATAATGCTCGTATTCATGTGAGTCGTCAGACAAAAACTTTTTTGGAAGATTTCTCAGTGGATTTATTGGACTGGCCGGCGTGCTTTCCGGACTTAAATCCTATTGAAAATGTCTGGGGCATAATGGCACGACGTGTCTACGAAAATAATAAGACTTATGACAACATCAAGGATCTCAAAACATCCATTTTTAGGGAGTGGAAATCGTTAGAGCCAGAATTATTCAGAAAACTGGCAGACTCAATGAAAAAGCGAATTTTTGAAGTAGGTAGATGCCAAGGATCTACAATAAATCTTTAAAATATAATTGGTTATCAAATTTAAATATTTAAATGAGTTATTTTTTAAATTTAAGTACCAAAGCTGAAGGTGTCTTATAATTTTGATACAACTGAAAATACGACATTTTCAAATTTTTTGAAAAAAAAAATGTTAGTTGTCAAAATATTTGAATAAAATGTATTAATATTCTTTTCTGTTTCGTTATTAAATATTTTAGTATGTTTTTTAATCTGGTAGATTCTGTACTGTGAGAAATATTTGTAAAAAACGAAGTGTCTTATCATTATGATACAGACCTTAGAAGCTCAGAGTGTTATGCAAAATGAATGAAATTCTGGATGTTTTTCTGAAGATTGAGGTTTTGTATATTTTGGTGCTGCTAGTGAAAATCTCGACGTGATTGGTATGATCTGGTATGGTCTGGTATGGTCTGTTTCATATAAAGGATTATTGGTCGGGATAGACCTTAATCCATCATGGTAGATGGATAAAAGTTTTTTTTTTTTAAAGGAAACAAACTTTATGTACATTTTAATTCATTATTCACACTTTTATTATCGCTTGTGCTTGGTTTCGAAACTTCGCAAGAGTGCTGTCGCCTTGCCATTCTTATGCTCTCTTCTAAAATTGTGGAATAAGTGCTGCAGTAAAGTGACCGTGCTTACCCCTCCTGCTACAACTCGGCTGTCCAGACTGTAAGATCTCCTGATCCTTACGAGACTAATTTAACACTTATCACTAACAATACAGTTTTAACAATACAGTTTTTTTTCCACCTTATCTGTTCTTTAGAAACGTTACGTATATATAAATTTAATTACAATTTTCATCTTTCTTATTGTTCATTACAAATTAGTTTCTTAGTTTTTTTATACCCTGTACCCATAGGGTAAAAGGGTATATTAAAGTTGCTAAAATGTATGTAACAGGCAGAAATATACATTTCTGACCCCATAAAGTATATATATTCTTGATCAGCATCACCAGCCGAGTCGATTGAGACATGTCCGTCTGTCCGTCCGTCTGTATGAACACCTAGATCTCGGAGACTATAAAAGCTAGAGCTACCAAATTCGGTATGTAGATCCGTCTAGTGTGCAGACAGATCAAGTTTGTTTCAAATTTTTGCCACGCCCACTTCCGCCCCCGCAAATCGGGAAAGCGAATTACTAGAGCTGTACTAAAGATATCGTATTCTTACTTGGCACACCTAAATATATACCAAAACTGGACTAGCTGACCAAATTTTGTCGAAATCGGACTTAAAACATCGGAGATATGCCTATATGCGTTTTGTACTGAGGATGCCGCCTTGGGACATTGTCAGATGAGAAAGAGCGAGATAGCATGCGTTCGCTGTAGCTGCATGTAAAGGAAAATTTTGTATGAAATTGATGGCTACTTCGAAGGTTTTTTTTTATGTTGGTACAGGGTATACTCAACGTCGGCAGGGACGACTTGCTTGCTTGACCTGAAAAAGTCTCTAAGTCTCTTGCACTGCTTCTTTTGTGGCCGTCGATTTTGTTGGGTATAATCGAACAAACTTGGTAACACCGTCTATTGGACCACAGTGGTCAATATGAATAAACTCGAAGGGTCGTGCTCCTTTTGGTATGCTGTGCAACATACCTTAACTTCTCCCAGACTGAGGCGAATAAGACACGCATTTCAAACAGTCGTTTATGTGTCTCATAACCTTCTCCTTAAGGTTCGGAAACCAATAAGTTTTTATACCCTGTACCCATAGGGTAAAGGGTATATTAAAGTCGCTAAAATGTATGTAAGGCAGAAGGACGCGTTTCCGACCCTATAAAGTATATATATTCTTGATCAGCATCAACAGCCGAGTCGATTGAGACATGTCCGTCTGTCCGTCCGTCCGTATGAACACCTAGATCTCGGAGACTATAAGAGCTAGAGCTACCAAATTCGGTGTGAACATCCGTCTTATGCCCAGGCAGATCAAGTTTGTTTCAAATTTTTGCCACGCCCACTTCCGCCCCCGCAAATGAAAAAAGGAAATTTTAAAATCAATTTACTAGAGCTGTATGAAAGATAACGAATTCTTATATAGTGGATATAATTATATAGTCAAACTGCACTAACTGACCAAATTTTGTTTAAATCGGGCAATAAACATCGGAGATATAGCCATTTGAATTTTGTACTGAATTGCCAAGGCGACATTGGCATTTGAATTGATTGCGATTTCGAGGGTGTTCGAACTTTTGTTTAGTGCCTACGCAAATTAAGATAGTTTAAAATTTTTGCCACACCCACTTCCGCCCCCGCAATTTAGAAAAAATGAATTACTAGAGAAGTTTTAAAGAAATCACACTCTTATTTGGCACATCTAATAATGTGGCCAAATGCAACATCTGACCAAATTTAGTCGAAATCGTACAATGAATGTCGAAGATATATGTATGTGCATTTTGAACTGAATTGCCAAGGCGACACGAGCTGGCAAGAGTGAGCGAGATAGCATGCGGTACCTGCTGCTGCATGTTAAAAGGAATTTTGAATTAAGTTGATGTCGTTCTTGATTTAATATAACTAGTTGGTACAGGGTATACTCAATGTCGGCAGGGATGACTTGCTTACTTCATTTTATTGAAATAGCATCCATTACCTTGTCTATTCCAACATGACCTAATTCATTGTGGTATTTATACAAGATCGAGCCCTCCATTTCTTCCGGTACGTAAAATAATATTCCACTATCATTACTTTTCCTATACAAGTTTCTCATTTCAAACAACTTGTCTTTCGCAGTTTCTAGTCTAATCTTTATATCTTTTATTCATATGACCAAATTGTCTTCCAAGCTATTTGTCTTCACAACAAGTATATTAGTACTTCTGCTTAACGCATCCACATGCTGCATTTGCTTTTCTAAACTGTGTACTACTTCATAATCAAACTCCTGTAGCTCAAAAACCCACCTGGCAATTCTAGGGTTTAGTTCTATTCAATTTAGAGTAAGTGTTAAAGAGTTACAATCTGTCACCACCTTAAAGTGACTGCCTTGTAAATATACTCTGAATCTACTTGCTGCATATATAATAACCAGGGTTTCCAGTTCAAAACTATGGTACTTTGACTTCGCTTCAGTTGTACGCTTCGAGAAGTAGAAGGCAGGATGCAGTTTTTTTATCTTCTTCTCTGCATTAGACCAGCTCCAAAGCTAGCACAGTGTAACTCTACCTGGTCCTTGTGGTTATAAATTGCCAACACTGGCTCCTGTAATAGCTCGTTCTTAAGCAAGGAGAAACAAGTTAACTCTTTTTCCCTAAAAACGAACTCCTTATCTTTTTCAAGCAAGTCGTATAGAGGCTTCGCAGTTGTGGAGAAGTCCTTTATAAAACGACGAAAATAAGAGCAAAGCCCCAAAAAGCTTCTCACAGCATGAATTTTCGTCGGAATTGGAAATTGTTTTACCGCCTCTAGGCCCTTGTCATCTGCTTTAATGCCATTCTCTGATATTCAAAATCCCAAATATTTTAGCTTAGATTGAAAAATTTTCACATTTATCCACTTTTTAATATTTATCCACAACGATTCTACCAAACACTTCTTCCAAAGTTTTACTGGAAATCATAATGGCATCCTGGTAAACTATGACCTTATTATCCTTCATCATATCCGCAAATATTCTGTTCACAAATCTCTGAAACACTGATGAAGCGTTTTAAGACCCATCGCCATCCTTTAAAATTCAAACTGCCCTAGGGGCGTGACAAATGAGGTGTAACAAACTGATTCTTCTTCCATAAACACATGAATATAACCATCTTTTAGATCTAATTTTTAAAAATTTTAATCTACAAGCTTGTCCAACAAATCGTCTATTAATGGTATTGGATAGTTGTCCCTAATTAATACCTTGTTCAGTCTTCTAAACTCAATGCACAATCTAATCTCACCAGATTTCTTGGACACTCTATGGGTGAGGCTTACTCTGACTCACTTGGACGAATAATCCTTTTCTCTAAGTATTCATCAAGCAACACTTGCAACTTCTCTTTTTCGGAATATGACAACCTTCTGGGTGTGCAGCTAAATGGTTTTGAATTATCCAAGTTCAACTTCATCTCACATTTCAACTTTGGAATATCTGGTCACTGTGCTTTCAAATAAGCCTTTTCAAATAGCTGTGCAAACTGTTTTCAAACCGAAGTTTCTAGTCAATCTTCTCGTCTATTTTATAATCAACCTCCCCAACGTTTGTGTAGTTTATATCTAAAAGCTCTCGTTCTATTTCAGCCAATGGTTCTACTTCTTTGTTTACAATTTCTTGAAATGCTTGTCTAAAAATTGTATCCCTTTCTATATTTGCATTAACATTTGTTCCGTTTTGCTAACAATTTCGTTCTGCTCTAGACCTGTATTTCTTTCAATCTTTCCTCCTCCAGTTTTACTGACAATCTCATCCTTCTCTGGGCTTGTATTACTAACGAACTTCCCATCTTTTGTTTCACTAACAATTTTCTCAACAATTCTGTAACAGTTTCTTTAGGTTAAGTCTGCAATTTCCTCCTGATATTTTCCACGCCCCTCTGTAATGACAAAGCCTCATCGTCCGATGTTAAATCAAGTTGCTTTCCGCTTTCCACTTTTTCGACGCCAAACATCGTCAAGGCGCTTAATTCTACAGTGTTTGAAGAAATAATAGAAACGGCATGTAATTTTCGCTCTTTTGGGTGTATCTTGGTTTAATACCCCCCGATTTTGGAAGTGAATGTGTTTTTTTTAAAGAAAACAGTCCAAATGTTAAAAATTCAATAGTTTCCGTTTTGTAAACACATTAATAATAAATGAAGCTAGCAAGTCGTCCCTGCCGACATTGAGTATACCCTGTACCAACTAGTTATATTAAATAAAATAGAATATCCTTGAAATCGCCATTAATTTCATGCAAAATTCTCTTTAACATGCAGCAACAGCGAACGCATGCTGTCTCGCTCACTCTTGCCAGCCAATTTGCGGGGGCGGAAGTGGGCGTGGCAAAAATTTGAAACAAACTTGATCTGTCTGCACACTAGACGGATCTACATACCGAATTTGGTAGCTCTAGCTTTTATAGTCTCCGAGATCTAGGTGTTCATACAGACGGACGGAAAGACGGATGGACAGACTGACGGACGGACAGACGGACATGTCTCAATCGACTCGGCTGGTGATGCTGATCAAGAATATATATACTTTATGGGGTCAGAAATGTATATTTCTGCCTGTTACATACATTTTAGCGTCTTTAATATACCCTTTTACCCTATGGGTACAGGGTATAAAAATATCAAAGAAGCTAACTTTTATATATATACCCTTGCAGCTTCACTGTTTTATTATTTAATTTAAAAACAAAAATTTTAAAATAATTGGTATATATGTTTAACAAAATCAAAAAAACAAAAAAGAAGAAGAGAATCGAACCCACCAAACATCGAGCTATTGTGCGACCAATCTCTACATACTACGCCACCATCCTCACTTAGTTCATGTAAGCTAGATCGACATATATAGCAAACGCATTGCATCTCGCTCTTTCAACTTTGTTCTGTGCAACAACACAACGCAAATGTTTCTGACTCTCTCACACACCGCGTGGTGAACAATTTTTGCATATGTATGTGTGTGCGTGAGCATTAAAATAATTTGACTTTCCATTAAATTCGATTATTGATTTGTAACCTTAATAATTATCCTATCTTGTTCAAACTTGGTGTAGGCTGTATGGGTAATAATCTAATTTAAATGCAACAACATAAAAACAATAATTTTATATATTTCTTATTTGGTGCCGCGCGGATTCGAACTCGGGTCTTTTGTGTTTGTACGGCAGATTTCTTGGAATTTGTTTTTGTTTCTTTGCTGCCAAAGAAAATTGCTTTTTTTACTCGAGGTACCTCCACGTTTTAGTTAATAGCTCCGGTGATAATTATCCGATCCGACTAATTTTTAAACTCTACCTACTCAAAAGATTGAGGAACTTAACTTTTCATGTTTCAACTATGTAGCTTAAAATTTTACTATATAAAAGTTGATAGAAACAGACAGACGGACAGACAGACAGACGGACATGTCTCAATCGGCTCACTCGGCTGTTGATGCTGATCAAGAATGTATATACTTTATGGGGTCGGAAACGTATATTTCGATGCGTTACAAACATCTGACCAATTTTATAATTCCCTCTGCAAGGGTATAAAAACGAAGGGGTAATCTTTCTGCCCTTCGAAAAAAAAATAGAAACGCTAAACATCACTAAAAAATAAAAAAAAAATTTCTAATCTTCTACAAATTTCAACTAAAAAATAATTAATACTTTAATATTTTATATACTACTACTACTACTACTACTACTACTTTTATACTTTAAAAATCCGATAAGAATTTAAGGTGCTACATCATCTCAAAGTGGAAACATTTTTCATGTGTGAAAAAAATGTACTATTTTTACAAAAACTCGCAACTTTGAAACTGAATATTGGCCGAATTAAGCTACTGATGTTGAATATTTTTACTTTATTCGAAAAGTAGATCAATGTTTAGTTGTTTGTTGTAAAAAATTAAGTGAAATCTAAAACATACAGTAAATTGGAGACGTTTCAAACATACACAAAATTGTCGCATTTTTTCAACTTTAGTGAAGTAGAATCAACAGAGATACACCTAGATACACGAAGAAACCATATACATGTGATAGAGGGAACATTCACCTATCAGACCTATATAGTGCAGTTTGCGCTTTTCTGCGGAAAGTTGTCAAAAAGCCAAACAACTAATGCAACCTCGCGTTAAAATCGCATTCCAGGTACAAGGAAGAAGAAGATCGCATGCAAATTTGGCAAACTGTTATTTGATATTTACATATTTATAACGTAACAAACTCATTGGGGAGCATATTAAACAAATCAAACCTACATTAAATGTTAAAAGCTTGAGAAAAAAATGTAATTCGACCAAAAAAAATTTTTTTGATCCTATTGTTCCTATGGGATATAGTCAACCGATTTGGCTGAAACTTAACACAGATATTTCTATATATACTAAACTTCAAAATAGAAAATTTCGTGACAATCGCTTTTTACACACTCGAGTTATCGCTCTTAAGCTATATTGCTGACCAATCGTTCCTATAGGAGCTATATGATATAGTCAACCAATTCTGATGAAACTTGGTAGATATTTTAGAAAGTATATTAAACTAATAGAATACAAATTTCATAGTATTCGATTGAAAAACAACAAAGTTATGAAACCTTAATTTTATTCTCGACCTATCGTTCCTATGGGAGCTATATTATATAGTTACTCGATAAAGATGATTTCGAGATATACAATGCCTGCAGCAAAAAGAAATCTATGTGTAAAATTTCAGCTCTGTAGCATTAAGGGTTTTGGAGAAGACCAAAATTAATGTACCCTTGCAATGGTATATTTTTTTTTGCAATTTAAATGAAAAATATAACAAAACATTAAAGAATCTTATTTATCTTATCAAATTCGAATAATAAAGTTCGTTTGTCATCAAAAAACGCGTTTTTTAAGTGAATTTTATGGGTAAAATATGCCTAGAAATATTTTTCAACTTTGACCTTGACTATCAAAGCAACCCGAGCACGTGGCACCTCGGTAGTAACTCCATTTAAAGCTTAAACAATTAGCTATCGAATGCTTTTTAAATTTTGAAAATCGCTTCATTACTTTAGAAGATATGATTTTTGATAAGCGAAATGAGCGATGCCTTCACTGTGCGACGCCCCGATTACCACTATTTTTGGAGTTTTTTCCACAAGTCCTTTTTGTTGTTTGACTTTAAGCACGAGATGTGATTTTACAAGATGCCCAAAAGATTTTCCATTTGGTTTTAGTCTGAACGAACCCATAAAACCCACCTTAATATTCTGAAGAAATGTGTTGGCTAGCTTGGACAAGCAATTGGAATCGTTATGCTGCTGAAACTCTCATTTTAATGGCATTTTGTCATCGGCATCGACTTAGTCCTCGGCACATATTTTCTCTTTTATCCAAAATGGTGGACCAACCCTTGATGGCGAGAAGTATGTCCCATAGTATTTTAATACCACCTCAGTGCTTAAGGGTCTCAAAGTATGCTTTGGATCAAATGTAGAGGTTTTTTTTGTTATTTTTCGTACACATAGCCATCAGATATAATCAAATTAACCGTTACTTCGTCTTACCAAAAGATAATTTTTCAATTTGGCAGTAGTGAATGATATATGGCAAATGTAAGTAAGCGACTAATATCCTTTTTGCTGAATCAAGGTGCATTCCTGGGACTGTACATTCTGTTGCCCATGGGTATCCGTCTAGATCGGATGGTTCGACTGCTCACTAGGACTTTCAATTTATTTTTTAACTCCTTTGATAAAATAAAGGGTTTTTTTTTATTACTCTTGCTTGACTATCTCGTCGGAATTTCTCTGAGGAGCCACGTTTTCGCTCGCTTTAGTCCTTTATATACCCTTGCAGAGGGTATTATAAAATTGGTCAGATGTTTGTAACGCATAGAAATATACGTTTCCGACCCCATAAAGTATATATATTCTTGATCAGCATCAACAGCCGAGTCGATTGAGACATGTCCGTTTGTCCGTCTGTCTGTTTGTTCGCAGCTTTTCGAGCTTAAATTTTAAGCTACGTGGTTGAAACCTGGTAGTTAGCTTTCTTAAAGGTGTAGGTAGACAAAGTATGAAAATCGGTCGGATCGGATTACTATATGTTATATCCAATATCGGAATAATAGGGTTCCAATTAAAAATTTTTTATTTTTCTTTTGGAATATAAATCTAATTTGTACCAAATCACTACCCACCAAGTTTGACTCAAATCGGATAATTATTACGGCTACAAATCAATAAAACAAATCATCCATATAAGCTATTTACTTCAGCAACAAAAAATTTCAAAGAAATCTGCCGTACCAACACAAGAGACCCGAGTTCGAATCCGCGCGGCACCAAATAAGAAATAAATAAAATTATTGTTTTTTTGTTGTTGCATTTAATTTGTATCCATACACTACACACCAAGTTTAAACTAAATCGGATAATTATTAAGGTTACAAATCAATAATCATATTTGATAGAAGTTAAATGTATTTTAATGCTCACGCCCACAGATACATATGCAAAAATTCAACCACCACGCGGTGTGTGTGAGAGAGAGAGAAATAATTTAGTTGTGTTCTTACACAGAACGAAATTAAAAGAGCGAGATGCAATAAGTTTGTTATATATGTCGAATTAGTTTACGTTAGTTAAGTAATGACGGTGGCGTAGTATGTAGAGATCAGTGGCACGATGGGCTCGGTGTTTGATGGTTCAATGCTCGGTAAAGAAGTGAAAATTTTTAGGTGTGTTTTTTCTTCTTTTTTGTTTTTTTCTTTCTGATTTTGTTAAATATTTATACCCATTATTTTGCTGCAAGGGTATACAAACTTCGGCAGAGCCGAAGTCAGCTTCTTTGATATTTTTAAAATTAAAATTATTGGTGAAATACCTTTGTTTTTTGCAGGAATTCATAAAACCTGTCATTTCCGATTTGGAAGGGTCATCAATTCTTAAATTTTGAATAATTGTTCTTTCCTACCCACTGGCTGCAGTGATTTGACATAATCAAACCCATAACACAAGAAGACGAAATATTTTAAATCTTTCTGAGAAAAGTAACTAATGAAAACCAAATAATAATTAAAAAAAAATTTTCCACTTTTTATGAAAAAAAATTTGGTGCGCTTTTATTTTTTCTTCCAGCCCAAACAAGAGGTCATTGAACTTAAACACAATTTAAAAAAATACTGAAACTCAAATAAAACAAAGATCGACTTTAAAATAAATTTTTGTTGTCCCACATTCTCAATCAGTGATTTTGAGTTTCAAAAATTTCTGCAAATTTAAAAATTATGATTTGGAAAAGTAAAGCGATTGAAATTTCTATTATTTTTTCCAACACTGTAGGTTAATATTGCATGCTCTTATAAAATCTCTCCCTAAGATCATGCCACGGCTCATAGACTCATTTAAAACAACTACTAAATTAAAGAATATTTTTATTGACTTTTTTAGAATATAACATACCATCTTTCCATAAGTTTTTAACTGGCTTTTTTTTAAGCCATGATAATTGTTTTTAACTGAAATTAAGTTAACCTCCTTCGGTATATGTATTCTTTTTACGAAGGAGATAGGACTACCTGAGCCTATGAGGCATGCTGCAATTATAGGGCTATCAGTAAAATTCTCAAAGTAAATTACAAGATTTTTTACATGTTCATTTCCGATATTCCCAACTGCTGCTGACTTAGCTCTGTTGAGTGGGCATTTTGCCACCCAATGGTCAACTGATCCGCATCCTTGGGCATGTGCCCCATCGGCTTGCAATTAAAGCACCGGATATCGGCTTTGTTGCGTCTCTCCGCAGCTGCTACTCTCGAACCCAATTTGACTGCTTCTTTCACAGGTAACACCATGCCTGCGAAAGCACGCCGTACACGCGTCCGCGCTTGAACACGCAGAATTCCCACTGGAATTCCCTCAATGGCCTTGTCCACACTTTTTTTTTCGTCAATGTATATAGACTCAGACAACCTGACGTTGTTAGCTGTATAGTTGATGAATTTTTCACAGCTCTGCCAACGTCGAGCTTCAAAAAGACGCCTGTCCTCAGCCTTGGATATAGACGTCCCAAAAGACTCGATCAACGGCTCACAAATGTCAATTGTGGATCCCATAATCCGTAAAGTATTGGCGTGTAGACACTCATGGGCTATTCCTTTAACCTTACACACCAAGAGCATATGCATGCTTTCTCCTTTGATATTGTAAACTTCGCTTATGTTAACAATTTTGTAATCCATCTACATACATATTAGCGCAAGTAGTTCCATCAAATTCGGATAAAGCTTCCTTAGCAAGTTGAAAAATTGTGCCATATGAGACATCTCCTTTGTCTACATCTGATATCGATAAAGTAGAAGATCCAACACCAGTTCGTCCCGATGATTTACCAACACTGCGCTTGATTCACGGTTTACTGGTTGTGGTTTCCGACTGTTTCCGCTGGAAGGCTGAATCCACCGCAGCTGTTGTGCCAATTTCACCACGTCGATTTTTTTCGGTTGAGACTTCTTGATCATGCATGTTCTGGTTGAGTTGCAAATGTATTGTGTGGCCTTGAGTCGCCAACATTTTGTTCAATTGTGGACGAAACAATTCGTACAATTGCTTCAGCAACGCGTATGTATTGCCATCTCTCTCTAAACCATGGGCCAGTTTTGAGAATTGAGCATTAGCTCCCTCAGCAATATTTTCAGGAACTTGTGGCTGGGCAATTTCCAATTTCCTGACCCGCATCTGGTGATAAGTCTTGTCGAAAATTTACGGAGCAGGCTCCTCGACGTTCTGGTGGAATCTCGTTCAGGCGCGACACAAGCCTTAGATCCAGTTGTGGGCAAATCTAGAAGTTGCAACCACCTCTTCAAGGTTGGCAAACTGTGAGATTCAATGTTAATGTCCATTGCGATAAAGTTCACAACTTTTGAGATTGTTGGAGGAAAAGGAAACAAACTTTATGTATATTTTAATTAATTATTCACACTTTTATTATCGCTTGTGCTTGGTTTCGAAACTTCGCAACGACTCACTCCTCGCTCGATCATGCTGTCTCCTTGCCACTCTTATGCTCTCTTCTAAAAACGAGCCAAGGGGCAACGCCACAAAGTGGTATTAGAGCTGCAATACGCCTGCTACGCCAGCTTATTATATTAAGTCTTTGTGCGATTTGGACTGTTAAGATATCTATGTTTTGCTTCCATCTATATTTTTGTTATAATAAGACCAACGATTTTTAAGGTATAACTTGACTTGAGGTTGTAAGTTTGTGAGTTTACCTGAAAATTGCGTTTCTCTTTTCTGCAGATGTGCACGTGTTTGAATTTATTTAATGAGAGTTTTGCTTCCAAATATTTACACCAGTTTAAAATATAAGTTAAAATATAAGTTGAAATATCCAATTAAGTATCTCATCAATTATTGTTTAAATTTTAATATTATCATAAGCCTATTCAAAGTCAAGTCTCATGACTGACAGATGGTTTCTTGTTGATTGGGCGGAGGTAGTCTAAAAGGGTTAGACATTCCAATACTAATTGCCGTCATCTAGAAGCGTGCTATTGGTAGCAAACCACCATAGTCGGTTTGCTTCTATTTTATCCAAAACTTTAGAGAGATGGGGCGATATGGGTGAATTTACTGCTGTCTTAGGGCAGTTTGGTTTATGGATGGGAAATACTATGCTATTATTGAAGTGTTGTGGGATATGACTGTTAAGGTTGTTATTGTCGAGTTTTATTAATCGATACGAAACCTTACTGGACAAATTTTTTAGCATGGGGTTCAAAATTCGGTCAAGCCCGGAAGTCTAACCTTTAAGGCTGATTAAAGCTGACCTTAACTCGATTTGTTTGATTTCGGACTTAATGCTTCGCCCTTCTTGAGGAATATATTGTTTTTGCTCCATTTTTGTAACTCTTAAAAGCGGCGCTGAAGTTGTGGTTGGAGGATTCTGTAGACCAATGGCTTGCTTGTTGGATCATTTGATGAGGTTATACAGTGAATTTCGTTTCTCAGTTTCCTGCCACAGAATGTGTTAATGTTTGACCAAATTTTGGTTGATGTTGGGTTGATTTCGAATGTAAATTTTTGCAATGTGAGTCTTTTTGATTGTTTTAGTTCTCTTCTAAAGAGTGTTTTGGCCTTTTTAAACTGTACAATATTTTCAGTGTTTATGTTTTCCTGAGCTAGTTCCATTCTTTATTTTTGCTAATTTTTATTAGCATTGATTCTTTGTTCACTTCATTGCTATTTAGTTTCTTTAAGTGAAATTTATCGGTTTAGGTTGTAAAATTTAACCAGTCAGCTATGTCTAGTCTGATTTTTGGGGATCTATCTTTGTTAAAAAGGGTTATGTGTGTCAGCTTTCCACTTAAGATGTGGTAGTAGATTCTGGGCAGTCAGTGTTAGATCTTTGTGGGCTATGGCATGGTGTGTTGAGTGGTGGGTTGGTGTGCCGTCATTTAGAGTGATAAAATTTGATTGGGAAATGAATTTGAATATGGTATTCCCTTTAAAATTTTTTTTGTTTTTGATCCCCAGCTTTGGTGCCAGCTATTGATTTATACTTTCAAAACATACTTTCTAAATGATGTTTGTTGAATTGTTTATTTGGTGGGATGTATATACATAGTATGTGTTTATTATTTTGATTTTGAATTTGGAATAAAGGATTAATTCAACTGCATCAAAGTCATTGTTTCTTTTGAGCGAGTCATATTGTAAAGATTTGTGGATTAGCATAGCTGCTCCTCCGTGTAAATTCTTTGCTGAGTTTTTCTGAATTAATGTGAAGCTGATGTTGGGTTGATGCTGGTTGATTAAAAAGTTTTGTCCTTGTTATTTGGCTGCACTGATTCAGCCTTTGCGAAGGATGTACACTTGCACGCATATCTCTGCGAACACTTCAAAAATAAACTACACTAACTTAATAGGGAAAAAAATCAATAACAAAAAACAAAACCAAAATTGACACCTCAAAAGTCTGCGTACACTCCAATTATTCAGCGAAATTCTGCCGGAATTCGCGATTACCGTTACTTTTTATACCCTGTACCCATAGGGTAAAAGGGTATATTAAAGTCGCTAAAATGTATGTAACAGGCAGAAGGAAGCGTTTCCGACCCCATAAAGTATATATATTCTTGATCAGCATCAACAGCCGAGTCGATTGAGACATGTCCGTCTGTCCGTCTGTCCGTCTGTCCGTATGAGCCACGCGATCTCAGAGACTATAAGAGCTAGAGCTACCAAATTTGGTGTGAGCATCCGTCTAATGTCAAAGCAGGTCAAGTTTGTTTCAAATTTCAGCCACGCCCACTTCCGCCCCCGCAATTTAAAAAAAACGATAACTAGGGCTGCTTTCAAGATATCGTATTCTTACTTGGTAAACCTAATTATATACCTAAACTGGACCAACTGACCAAATTTTGTTGAAATCGGACAATAAACATCGAAGATATGCCTATATCCGTTTTGTACTAAAATGTCAAGGCGGCATTGGCAGATAAGAAAGAGCGAGATAGCATGTGCTCGTTGCTGCTGCATGTAAAAGGGAACTTTGTTTTGAATTGATTGCGATTTTGAGGTTGTTCGATCATTTGTCTAGTGACTACGCAGATCAAGAAAGTTTAAAATTTTTGCCACGCCCACTTCCGCCCCCGCAATTCAGAAAAAACGAATTATTAGATCAGTTTTAAGGAATCACATTCTTATTTGGCACACCTAATATTATGGCCAAAGGGCATAATCTGACTAAATTTAGTCGAAATCGGACAATAAATATTGGAGATATACGTTGATGCGTTTTGTACTGAAGCGCTTAGGGCGACATTGGCTGGCAAGAGTGAGCGAGATAGCATGCGTGCTCTGTTGCGGCATGTTAAAGAAAATTATTTATGAAATTAATTGCTATTTCGAGGATGTTTGACTTCATTTAATATAATAACTAGTTGGTACAGGGTATACACAATGTCGGCAGGGACGACTTGCTTGCTTCATTATTTAACTTAGCTTTACTCTTTTTCGTTGGTGTGCGTTATTTGGCATTACTTTAAAAAAGAAATTTGCACGCTTTTAATTAAGGGGCAAAAAGGAAAGGAAATCTCGGTAGAAGTTCGAAAACTTATATTAAAATACAGGTTGGAGGGTAAATCCTACCGAGAAATTGGTCAACTGGTAGGCAGAACTCATTCCTCGTGCCAAAGAGTGTACGACAATTATGTGGCATCGGGTTCCATATTGTCAAAGCCCCGATCCGGCCGCCCATCATTGTTGAAGGAACGGGAGAAAAAGCGCATTGGTGCCTCATAATCCTCGAATAACTGCCCACCAAGGACGTCTCGAAGTGGCGGAACGTTTCTCCAAAACTGTTTAAGAAGAAACGGTCCGGCGTACTTGGAGAAAGGCGGGGATCCATGAACGAGTTGCTCGTAGAAAGCCGCATATATCTAAGGTCAACAGAAGAAAGCGTATGGACTTCGCCAATGAGCACATTTCTAAGACTCCCAGCTTCTGGAAGAAGGTCATTTTCTCAGACGAGAGCAAGTTTTGATATTTGGCATAAAAGGGAAGAAGTTAGTATGGAGAAAAACCGGAACAGTGATAGATAAAGAAAATTTAATACCGACATGGAGAAGGTGGTATCATGGTATGGGGATGTAAGGCGGCCAATGGTGTTGGAAGTCTTGTGTTCGTAGAGTCTACAATCGACCATAAAGATCAAGATTTTAAGGGATAACCTACAGCAGAGTGCCCGAAAATTGCATCTTGAAGAGGATTTTTGTTTCCAACAGGATAATGATCCAAAACATACAGCCCATAATGTAAAGCTGTGGCTGCTTTACAATGTATAAAATCAGTTGCGATCGCCTCACCAGTCTCTAGCCCTGAATTCTATGGAGCATCTTTGGGAATTACTCGAGCGTAGGATTCGTCAGCACACCAAACATAAGTTTAAAGAACATGTTGAAGGAAGTCCTGGATGTCATGGAGGAATGGGACAAAATAACTGCAGAGGACACCAGGAATTAAAACGAAAACGTTATCCCACAAAATATTAAACACTTTATAATTTTTTTTTTCTAAGCAGCATATTGTGCATATAGTGTACGCAGACTTTTGAGGTGTCATATTTTGGTATTGTTTTTGTTAATGATTTTTTTTTCCTATTAAGTTAGTTTTTATGAATAAAAAATATAGATGTACATATAAGTTCATAGAACAGCAAAGAATAATTTAAATGAAGCAAGCAAGTCGTCCCTGCCGACGTTGAGTATACCCTGTACCAACTAGATACATTAAAAAAAAACCTTCGAAATAGCCATCAATTTCATACAAAATTTCCTTTACATGCAGCAGCAGCGAACGCATGCTATCTCGCTTACTCCTGTCAGCCAATCTCGCCCCAAGCGTTTCAGTACAAAAAGAATATGGGCATATTTCCGATGTTTATTGTCCGATTTGGACAAATTTTGGTCAGCTGGTGCAGATCGGCTATATAGTTAGGTGTGCCAAATAAGAATATGATATCTTTCATACAGCTCTAGTATTCGTTTTTTCCAAAAATTCGGGGGCGGAAGTAGGCGTGGCTAAAATTTGAAACAAACTTGACCTGTGTAGACACTAGACGGATATTCCCACCAAATTTGGTAGCTCTAGCTCATATAGTCTTCGAGATCTAGGTGTTCATACGGACGGACGGACAGACGGACATGGCTCAATCGACTCGGCTAGTGATGCTGATCAAGAATATATATACTTTATGGGGTCAGAAATGTATATTTCTGCCTGTTACATACATACATTTTAGCGACTTTAATATACCCTTTTACCCTATGGGTACAGGGTATAAAAAGGAAGCATTACCCAAAGTGTCTTATATTCAAAGATATTGACCACTAAACATAAAAGTGTAGTTCAATTTTGAAGTGTACGCAGAGATATGCGAGCAAGTGTAGGTTGGTGTATGTGGCGTGTGAATTATGACTTTGATTACCAATATTTCTTTTTGTTTTTAAGAACGCTGGTTATGGTCTCTCTAACGGACTGTGGTTAAATTGGTCTTTGATATCAAATTTGCAGTTGATGCAAAATTTGGGCTTGGTACATATTTCGTCATCAACGTGCATATCAGAGGAACATTTTTGGCATTGTTGTTTTTTTGTTGGGCAGTTTTTTATTGTCTGTCCTATTCTAAGGTATTTTTAGCGTTTGAGAGGTAATGGGGTGTAAGGTCGAACCTTAACCCTTTCCTATCCAATCATCATAGAAGTTTTGTTGTCTCAAATGTTAATTTGAGAATTCCAGTTTTAACTAGTTCACCATTTTCCATTTTTATACCCTGTACCCATAGGGTAAAAGGGTATATTAAAGTCGCTAAAATGTATGTAACAGGCAGAAGGAAGCGTTTCCGACCCCATAAAGTATATATATTCTTGATCAGCATCAACAGCCGAGTCGATTGAGACATGTCCGTCTGTCCGTCTGTCCGTCTGTCCGTCCGTCCGTCCGTCCGTATGAACACCTAGATCTCGGAGACTATAAGAGCTAGAGCTACCAAATTTGGTGTGAACATCCGTCTTATGCCCAGGCAGATCAAGTTTGTTTCAAATTTTTGCCACGCCCACTTCCGCCCCCGCAAATGAAAAAAACAATTTTTAAAACGAATTTACTCGAGCTGTATTTAAGATATCGTATTCTTATTTGGCAGACCTAATTATATAGCCAAACTGCACTAACTGACCAAATTTCAATCAAATCGGTTAATAAACATCGGAGATATAGCCATTTGCATTTTGTACTGAATTACCGAGGCGACATGGCAGATAAGAAAGAGCGAGATAGCATGTTGGCGCTGCTGCTGCACGTTAAAGGGAATTTCGTTTTGAATTGATGGCAACTTGAAAGGTGTTCAAACATTTGTCTTGTGACTACATAGATCAAGAAAGTTTAAAATTTTTGCCACGCCCACTTCCGCCCCCGCAATTTATTAAAAACTAATTACTCGAACAGTTTTTAGCGAATCGTATTCTTATTTGGCACACCCAACGATATGGCCAAAATGCATCATCTGACCAAATTCGGTCGAAATCGTACAATGAATATCAAAGATATACGAATGTGCATTTTGAACTGAATTGTCAAGGCGACATTGGCTGGCAAGAGTGAGCGAGATAGCATGCGGTAGCTGTTGATGCATGTTAAAAGGAATTTTGAATTAAGTTGATGCCGATCTGGATTTAATATTTATTATAAGTTGGTACAGGGTATACTCAATGTCGGCAGGGACGACTTGCTTGCTTCATTTTATTTTGTGTACATATGTTTTTTTTTTTTATTCGCTTGTATAGAAATGAAAACAGGTAAATAAGTTTAAAGAGAATAACAATTAACAATAATTAAAGAAAAAAAAAGGAAGAAGAGATTTGCCAGAGAAAACAATCCTGCGGGACTACTGGGAAGTATTGCATCGCAGAATGCTGGCAGCCCGTCTACGGCCCTCTAGAGTTACGCTCCCTTTCCAACCGGACATCACCTGCGCCGCGAAGTTGCACACTGCTGACCAGTTTTCGCGCCTCTCTATCATACTGGGCACTAAGTTGCTAGTGTCCAAGGATTTGCCACACGCCTCCTCCAACGCACGCCGTTCAACCATGAACCTTGGGCACACAAATAGGATGTGCTCCGGGGTCTCGATCGTGCCATACTGGCAACTCGGGCAATTTGGGCTGACGTCGTGCCCAAATTTAAACAAATAGCTGCGAAAACAGCCATGGCCACTAAGCAGTTGCGTGAGTTCGAATGTGACCTCGCCAAATTTCCGTTTAAGCCAAAATTCAATGTTGGGAATGAGCTGCCGGGTCCAACTTCCATTGCTTTCCTCAATGCAAGTAACCCTGGTCCGGGCTTTGAGGCATTGGATGTCCTGTGGGCTTAGGCCAGCAGTATGCCTTTGTCTGTATCTTCCCTGTGCCTCCCGGGCAAGCAAGTCAATAGGGATCATGCCCGAAATCACAAGAGCTGCCTCTGCTGAAATGGTGCGGAAGCCGCAGCAGACCCGAAGAGCTCCGAGGCGGTACACCGTTTCCAGTCCGATCCTGTAGGATTTGCACTCCAATGCATCTGCCCAAACTGGAGCAGCATATAGAATCGTTGATTTTATGACATTCATAAGCAGCAAACGGCGATTCTGTTTAGGCCCTCTGGTGTTGAGCAAAATTCTGCTCAATGATCTCGTCAGTTGTGATGCCCTCTGGCTCACGAAGCTTAAGTGCTCCTTAAAGCATAACCGTGTGTCTAGCCAGACACCCAGATACTTAATTGACCTTTTAGATTCGATGACACAGGATTCAAGATTGATTTTTGCCGTTTCTACCAATTTTCTGCTGCTTATTAGAACAGTCTCAGTTTTTTCATCGGCCAACTGGAGACCTGCAGTGGCTAGCCAGTGTTTCACCATACCAACAGCAATGGCCGTTTTCTGCTCCGCCTCATGTATGTGTTTGGCCACAACGACCAAAGCCACGTCGTCTGCAAAGCCTATAATGGAGGACTCCTCGGGCAGCTGCAGTCGAAGTATGCCGTCATACATGACATTCCAAAGTAGCGGTCCCAAGACGGAAACCTGGGGGACGCCACCACGCACAGTGTATGTTTTCGTACCTGAGGATGTGCCATACCGTAGAACGCGATTCCGGAAGTAATCTTCGGTAATCCGTATAAGATAATCCGGGACTTTAAAGTTGAAAAGAGCCTGAATAATGCAGTTCCAAATTGCTGTATTAAAGGCGTTTTTAACATCCAGCGTGGTAACTAAGCAGTATTTTTTTTGTCCACCCTTCCAGCGCTGGCCTTCTATGGCATTGGCAGCAGTGTCGATAACTGTTGAGAGTGCGTCGACTGTTGATTTGAATTTCCTGAACCCATATTGTCTGGGAGAAAGGTCTCCATTTGCAGTAAGAGCTTCCTCAATCCTGACACTAATGACCTTTTCCAGAATTTTTGCCACTGTGTCGAGTAGACAGATAGGTCTGTATGCTGACGGATCATTTGGTGGTTTGTTGGGCTTAGGAATCAGTACCAGTGTACATATGGACATACATATGTATGAAGGTTATGCTCTGTGTACTCAGTTCTTCTAATATTTCTTTTTTATCAATGTTTCGCAGCTGGAAATTTGGGCATTGATAAAGTTTTTTTTCTGATATGAATCAAAATAGTGTAAAAACAATTTACAAAATTTTTTAGGCAGTGCTCTTAATGATTTACGCTTAGCCAAAGTCAGCTGATTCAGGGATACACTAGTTATCGAAAAAAGGCGGAAAAGCTTCTTCGACTCTCAAGGTGCATAAAACCTTATACTTTGCAATTCTGGAAAAGTTTTATTATGAAAATAATTCAAGAAGGTATTTAAAATAAATTGTTTACATGGATTTTGCAGTTATTGTGATTTATTGTCCAATTGTCCAATGTGTTGCTATGTGTATTTCTAGATCAAAACTGAAACTAATTTGTGCGTTTCGTGAATTGTAACTTTTAAGACAAGAAAGGTACTTGAAATGTTTTAATAACAAGTTGTGTACTAACCTTCGCTAAATCCAATACTGAAAAATGTTCTTGCTTATTTTTGCCCCTTTACGAAATAATCGACATGTTGCAGTTAAACACGAGTTTTGTAACTCCATTCTGCTAGAAGTATGGAGCAGCAACAGTCGCCAAGAAGGCGCTGTATAAAATTATATCGTGCGGAAAATAGGCAAAGACAACGTATCGGACGATCAACTTAAAGTGAAACAATTTGTTAGATTTATTAAGTTTAATTTGCCAAAAACAATCGAAACTTTTATATCATATTAATTACTATTTCTTCCGATTATGAGGTGAACTCGATGAAATTTAAAGATCTGTGTGAGAAAACCTACAATATGTATATGTCAAAATATATTTGGTATCCAATGTCTCCAACCATCCACAAAATTTTGGTGCATGGTTTGGTTTGGTTCCAGTGGGCGTTTTGGGAGAAAACGCGTCTAAAGCATGAAAAAAATGTATAAAAGCGATCGAAAATCAACAATAGAAAGAGCAGTCGATTGCAAAATATAAGTGATGTGTTTAACAGAGCACTTGACTCATCTGACCCATTTATTTTTAGCCTTAGTTTAAAAGAACGAGCTAGGTGAAATAGGAAAAAGAATTTGCCAACAGAAGTTCTTGAACTTTTAGAGAAAAAACATGTGGAAGGTATGCTGGTACAACCGAAAGCCAAGAAGAGGAATGCGATTCTAAGACACTGTTGAAAGCTCTTATGATACGAATTGTATTGAATTGAAAGAAGAAGAAAGTGATGACTAAATTAAAATTTTTGTCCAGGTTTTGAAAGCAAATAAAAAAAAATTAAATTAGCCTATGCTTATCTATAATACTTTTTTATGTTTCTTACAGCAAATGAGATGGATCAAAACTAACGTTAATGTGGACATATTAGTTGATATATACAATATTGTGTAATAAAATATATATATAAAATATATGAAAAATATATTTAAAATGTGTGAAAAATATATTTTAAATGCATATATATTGCATAAAATGTAATCGTGTATGTAAATAGCAATCCTCATTTTTATATTTTAATAACCCCCTTGGGCGAGGTTCAAGTTTGAAAAAAAACAAATAAAATTATATAAAATTCATATGTATACAAAATTTCAAGCTTCTATCTCTTTAGGGACAATTTATGACAAAATTTCGGGTTTTTACCCATAGTGCACTGGGAGCAATTGTGTAATTTTAAGTTATTTTTTGTGTCCGTTTTGACCAGAAGGTTTCCATTCCGGGTTTTCTTGCAAGATTCAACTTCCCCACTGTAAGCGTTGTTTATTACGTTTTATATTATGAAGGGTGATCCGTTTTCGTTGCTGTTGTGATCTATTCATCTTATTAGCACAAATATCCTTGATGGTAGGCTTGTACCACTGTATTGGTTGCGTTTTACTTGTGCACTTGTTTCTTTAGACTTGTCAGAACGTCGTTTTTGTAATTGTTAGCACTGGAGGTGGCAATAAAAATCACGTCGTAACTCCGTGAAGTTTCGACTGATACTGGAATAGAAATTTCTTATTTCATTTTCCAGTGTTTTCCTTTATACCCTCGCAGAGGGTATAATAAAATTGGTTAGATAGAAATATACGTTTCCGACCCCATAAAGTATGTATGTATATGTATATATTCTTGATCGGTATCAGTGACTAAGTAGATCCAGCCGTGTCCGTCCATCCGTCTGTCCGCCTGGCTATTTGTTCGCAACTTTAAGCTTCGTGATTGAAACATGGAATGTTAAGTTTCTTAAAGGATTGTGCAGGTCAAGTTTGGAAATTGGTCAGATCGGATATTTATTACCGGCTTAAATCTATTAAACGTGTAAAGGTTCCACACCTAAAATACATACATAAGTTAAATCTTTAGCAGCAAAGAAACAAAAACAAATTCACAGAAACCGGCTATATAAACACGATAGACCCAGGTTCGATTCGATAAAAAAAACTATGCATATAAGTTCTGCAAATGTCTAAAGTAGGTCCACATTAAAAAAAATTTCAAATCTACATATCAATTTGTTAAAAAGTAACAGATTTTCAATTGACACTTTCTAAAGTGAACATCAATACATATGTATGTACATACGTCCAAAAGGGGACATTTCATGATGACTTACCAGGCTTAGTGTAAGTGACCCGAAAATGTTTCTTTCTGCCTGTTAAGGGTTATAAAGGCGCATGCTAGAAATCTTAAGTGATTTTGTTGCCAATCATTTTCAGTAGCTGCCAAAAGACATCTCTAGCACACCTTACAGTGGTTTTGGGGGTTGAGTAAGTTACGCATATTTAAGTCATATTTTCCTAAGCTTTTATTGTAAAATATTAAGAATTATGTGAATAACAGTAAAACTCATTATGTGAACATATTTGCTTTTAATGTACGTTCTGACACACCATATAAGGTAACGACGGATGTTATTTTTTTTTTTGTTTTTGCATTTTTGTTTACACAGTAAATTTGTTGTTATAAATATAATACACAATTGTAAAGACAAAATAACGACTCTTATTCCTATACTACATGAACAATAGTATTCAAATTTCAAAGTTTGGACCCCTATTTTTTCAAATTAACTTCAAACATACAAATTTTCCCGAAATCATTTTTATTTATTCCACAATAAGAAATATCTTTATGCAACGGCCAATAAAATGCCGATGACTTCGTCAATGTTGCTCCTCCAACTTATGACACAAAATATTGTGTCTCAATACTTAAGATGTTATGCATTATTGTTTAGAAAATATCAAAGAAGCTAACTTCGGCTCTGCCGAAGTTTGTATACCCTTGCAGCAAAATAATTGGTATAAATGTTTAACAAAATAAAAAAAAAAAAAACACATCTAAAAATTTTCACTTCTTCACCGAGCTAGCATTGAACCATCAAACACCGAGCCCATCGTGGCACCGATCTCTACATACTACGCCACCGTCCTTTCTTAGCTGACATAAGCTAATTCGACATATATGCGAACCCATTGCATCTCGCTCTTTCAATTTCGTTTTGTGTAAGAACACAACACAAATATTTCTGTCTCTCTCTCACACCGCGTGGTGGTTGAATTTTTACATATGTATGTGTGTGCGTGAGCATTAAAATACATACATTTAATTTCTATCAAATATGATTATTGTTTGTAACCTTAATAATTATCCGATCTTGTTCAAACTTGGTGTAGGGTGTATGGGTAAAAAATTAATTTAGATGCAACAACAAAAAAACAATAATTTTATATATTTCTTATTTGGTGCCGCGCGGATTCGAACTCGGGTCTTTTGTGTTTGTACGGCAGATTTCATGGAATTTGTTTTTGTTTCTTTGCTGCCAAAGAAAATTGCTTATTTTACTCGAGGTACCTCCACGTTTTAGTTAATAGCTCCGGTGATAATTATCCGATCCGACTAATTTTCAAACTCACCATACTTGATAGATCAAGGAACTTAACTTTTTATGTTTCAACCATGTAGCTTGAAATTTGAGGCTGTCATCGTGATTCAAACAGACAGACGGACAGACGGACCTGTCTCAATCGACTCGTCTATTGATGCTGATCAAGAATATATATACTTTATGGGGTCGGAAACGTATATTTCTATGCGTTACAAACATCTGACCAATTTTATAATACCCTCTGCAAGGGTATAAAAATGCAATCACTGTTACTTCAAAAAATAAAAGAGCGGAAATAAAGTCTTTATAGGTTAATCCAATGTGATCTTATATATTTTCTTGCGACCAAGGGAATTTAGAACCAAAATTGGCATTGCTACCTGCTGCGTGGAAAGCTTTTTTGTTCTTTGTCTCTATCGCTCTCTTTATGTTAATGAACACTAAGCCCAGCAAACATTTTGTTTAATATTTTATACTTTCGTATTTATATACATATTTATATAGTAATACTCAATTCGTCAAATATAAAAATGTTAAGATCCGTTACAGAAGCTAAAAGCAAAACATATCATTGTGAATTTATAATTTACCTACATATATATTCGTTTAAAACAACCACTTAAGTCACAAGTGACTGGCACTTTTAATGAAGCCAAACAGTTACTTTTGCGGCTACTCCACATGCATTTTACAATACTAGTTCCGACCACTGGTTCCAATTTGTTAACCGCTTCCAATTTCATCCGTGATTTCAATCATCTTCTCCATCACAATTTTTTTTTTAAAAACTCTGTCTGTTAAATATATAATTTATATATAGCATAAATAGATTTTTATGCTTGATTCCCCATCCTATTCCGATATAGATTAACCCGATTTAAAATACATATTATATTTGTCACAACGTTATTGTTCTGATCGTTGCTATTTTGACGCGCACATCAAAAGCAGTGATTGGTATTTTAAAACAAACAGAGATCTCTGGCAACTCTTTTCACCACGTGTGTCTGAAGAAGAAACTTTTTTTCCTAGCTTTGCAGTTGGAAGTTTAAAAAATATGTAAGTATAAAACAATGAACGATCGAAGTAATTGAAAAAGGCTATCTTGATACTACTAAACAGAAAACATTCTCATTCCGTCTCTGGTCCTAATTGTAGTGTTAGCTGGCAAAGCCAAACCCACTCCAAAAATGTCAAACCCCGAATTCATTGTCGAGAAGATTACTGGTAAACGATATTGGAACGGTCGTCCGCAAGTCCTTGTGAAATGGCTAGATTATCCCGAGAAAGACAGTACTTGGGAGCCCCAGGAGAATATTGGCAACTGCATTGATCTGCTTTCGGATTTTGAGGCTGAACTTTATAAAAAAAAAATGCACCTGGACCCGTTAATAGATACTTTTCCAGTTCTAATGTCTACACCATCGCTGCCAAAGAAGAAATTATGTTTCAATAAAGCTAAACGCATCGCTAAACCAAAGGAAAAACTTAATTTGCTCAAAAAAGTGCCAAAGCTTAAGCAGGATATTAATCATAACAAATTATCGTCCTTGGGAAATGAATATCCCAATACACGTAACAGGCTGGTAAAATCTGGTAATAACGAGCATGAAGTTAATTTATTTCCAAAAGTAGCAAAGGATAAGGCAGAGGAAATGTTTCGTGAATTCTATGAAGACACATTGTCTTTGGACCTGAGCAGTGAGTTCAGTGATGAAAGTGAACCTAAATCTATTAAAGCTGTAAGGCAAACGAAGCCAGTAATGTCGCTTCGTCCCACCCCAGAGCATCCTTGTCAATTTGGAGGCAGAAAAATCAACCAATTATCTTCAACCATATCACATCTCGCAAAGTCTACACACGAAAATGTTCAAACTAAATTTCGAACCAAGGATTCGATGGTAATGGACCTGAATCATGTAAGAATTGTAATTTACCATCAATATTCGTATAATCAAATTTAATGTATAATTATAATTATGACCGATGATTATCACCAAAAGAGCCTGGTTCCCCTTGGACACCCCAATGTACACTTACCAAAATGCAGTGGAAAATCTCATTGTAAAGGCAGCATTACCCAAAAGCCACCAGGACGAAAAATAACACCAGGATTTAGAAAAGCTACCAATGGGCTCGGGCGCGGACTTGAAATAGTAAAGGTAACCAATCATTTTTACAAAGACGAGAAACTCTTTCTTGTTGTCCAATGGAAAGGAATGCATGGGTCAAAAACCTTCCTTCTGGATGATATCATTCAAATCTATCCACAGCAAATAATTAAGTACATGGAGAGCTTAAAGTTGATCGACAACATTAACATTTGATGGAATAGAGATGGTGAGTTGGTAAATTTGGCCGATTTGTGTTTGGGTGTCACATTCATGCAGCAACAAACTGTTATACAGTCATAAGTTTCATAGTTTTTAATGTAATTATTTTCAAAGAAATAACATCATACGATGGTATAGTTGTACTGAAATTGTTGCAAATCTGGAATTAGATAAAATCCAAGTGGTCATTAGTTTCCCCAATATTTCTTTTTAATGCTGGAAAGAAATTTAATTTTCTTTATTCTTTTCTTTTGATTATTTGACAGTGTACAACATTTATCCTTATTACTTCTGTTAAAGTTCTTTTTATATCCTTGTAGAGTGCATACTACAATTGGTCAGATGTTTGTTACCTACCTCAAAAAGTATATACACTTACGGCCAAAATAATAAGTACATAAGCATATCTTTTTTTATATTTAAAAGTGGAAGTAAAATTATCACATGTATCTTCTTAAGTTTCAAAGATAATATCAGGATTAAACAATAAAGAATTTTTTTTCAGTCATAATGCAAAAATCGAGGAGAATTGCCTGTCCAAAGTACATTTAGTTGAATTGAATATATAACCTGTGAAATCTGATTTTTTCCATGTATTTTTTTTTTTTTTTTGTAACTTTAACTCGCTAAAAACATTTTCTATAAGATTCCAACCCAGTGACTGACTTGGCCGGTCTAAGAGTGCTACGTTATTGTCGCTAAACTATTTCTTTACTAGCTTAGGTGTAGGGTTCGGGCCAATTATCTTAGTAAAAAACCTACGTCCATGGTAGCCTGAGTTCGAGCTATTGGACCAACGCCAGACCAGGAGAAACATCTCCAAACAATAACGTTGTTCAACTGCTTCTTTTGAAAACCTTTCATAAAATCCAATCTAATCTAATCCAAAACTTTGGCCCATCTTCAAATTTTTGTGCCTTGACAATACGGCCATGTATGTACAGTGCTTATCATATTTATAACCCACCTCTAATGAAAGAAAACAAACTGGCTGGAAATTTTTTTCAACTGACATATTCTTTCGAAATATTGAAAAACCAGCAGTCCAATATTTAAATGTTCAATAAACAATAACTTTTTTAAATAAAATTAAAAGTTTAATAACGTTTTCTCGGAAACAAGTGAAAATAAAGAATAAATGCACCGTTTTGCCGTATCAAAATTATAACCCACATTCATGTTTTGATCAAAAAAATTAATAAATGGTTAAAATAACAATACAATTTGGAGCTAATATTTAGTATGACCTTAATTTACCTTAGTTGAACAAAAAAAATCGCTTCCTTATAGCAGCCACTAAATTTAATAAAAGGTTCTTTTTCAAACTTTGCTATTCTGAGATTTTTTGCGTTTTGTGCTTTGAAGTCGTCTTAAATTGGCGATTTTCTGCCTAAACTCATCTTTCAACAATCCTTAGACATATTCTATCGGGTTGGCATATGGGAAACATGCTAACCAGTCAAGTACATTAACAGGATACGCCTCCAAATACTGCATTGTGCGCCTTTCCACATGAATTCTCGCATTATCCTGCTGACAAGCCATTGTTTTTTTCAAATTTTAAAACAAAAATGGAATGGGGCTTCTACCCAGAGTCTAAATTTATTCCTTACTGTTTATTCAACTTGTTAGAAACTTCAATTCTAGTGTGACGAATCGGACTCAGTATGCCTTACGACGAAATGAACTCGAGCAACCTTTTGGCGGCTTAGCAACATGGTTGATTTGGTTAGTTTAGGCCTGTTTATGATTTTGAAGATCTTAAGAACTAACCAAACAGCCGTTACTGACCCAGAGCCTCCTACAAGTGAGCCCAAAGCTCTGGAAGAGGTTGAACTGTTGCTGGCTTTGTTAACAATTTGGCATTTAGCTCGCGTTCTGAGCATCGGTTTTCATCTCAGTCGTTTATTTGATCCTTGTTCTTCGGGATTGCCAAAAAGTTTTTGGATTACACGTCCACTTTTCTTAAATTTCTTGAAATACTCAAAATCGACTATCGTGACTTAAAAAATATAGGGAACAATCAACAATTTTGACAATAGCTCTAAGCGTTTGTCTATCCTTTCTCAATCCCCCTCTCTTCATAAGTGCAAAGACGGCTGCGTCCCATCTAAACTTTTTTTTTGTTTAGTTTTGTTGTAATACAATAATAAAATAAATAAAGTATTGAAAGAGATTTTTCCAAATTTTTACATGTTTCCAAAAATGTAAATATTATTTTGTCCACGTCAAAATTCGGTGTCACAACAAAAATGCTAAAACAAAAAAATATAACATTTCCGTGTACGGTTTGCTATACTGATAAATTTTTTTAAAAAATATATTAACTTTTCCAAATATAATGTTAAATATTTAAATTTGATATGCTGATGTACTGACTATTTTGGCAATAAGTGTATATATACTCCTGGTCAGTATCAAGAACCAAATCTGTCTGCCTATCCGTCTGTTTGTTACTATGTTTATGTCTTTTTGTTCCACAACGTTAGTTTTTAGCTATCGCAGTCAAACCCGCCGTCTATAAGTTTTATAGTAAGTTTGAACATATTCATTAAGTTTTGTTAAGACTAAATATAATATAGCCTCTATCGGAACGATCTTTGCAAAATTTAGGTTTTGTTTTAAAAACTTCTTTATTTTGCAACCTCCAACGTCAAATATTTTCAAGCGATTTTTTCACTGAATTTCATTCAGAACGTACAAATAGCTCCAAAGTTCTTGTGAAAAAAACTGTTTCCTTTGCATGACAAACCCATTTAGAATATGTTAATATCATTTTGAAGAGTAAGAAATACAGCTCCAGATATAAACAGCAATGCAATAGAGAAAGCAAATTATTGTTAAATGGAATTTATGGTTATAAAAAATAAAGAAAATACCTTTTGTGTGATTTTTTTAACGTTCATGATAAATTGTTTGATGGCATTAAGTTATAGAAGAAGAGATTGGAAGACCACTTTTTTAACTGTCAAAACTGCAAGGGGGAGTAGCTTCGTTGACATTTTGAATGTTTTGTTATTAGAAGGCTAATGAATTAGGTTTTTGATTTGCTATAACTGATGTGAACACTTTATACAATTTGATTCCAAACTCATGTAGTTGAAATAGATCTTATATAGAGTCTTATCTTTGTTTTTTTTTTGCTAACTTCCGCATTTACTCACGCCTCACATCCCGGTTTCTGATCTTTCTTATCGGTTATTAGCACAGATAACGGTATAATATTATAAATACTTAGTACCTGAAGGGTAAAACTTCTACTTTTTATACCAATTAAAGTCGTCAAAATGTGGGTAACCAGCAGATAAAATCGTTTTCAAGGACATATTTTCTTGACTTGCGTGCTTTATTTTACTTTTTATTAACGTAATTAAATCAAAATTATTTTCAATAACATGTCCTAATGCATGAAAACCGGTCTGTGTTTTTTTTATTTATTACATGCAACTAACTTTTATTTTTCTTTGTCTGCTATTTCGTTTCAGGTGTGAAACTAGTTATTGTTAAGAAAATATTATATTGTTCTAAAATTCAAATGAATGAAGCATTTTCTGATTTTTTGTTTAAGTTTGTGAAATTATTACATTATTATTATAAAGCGTTGGTATATTTTTGGAACAACTTCAACATTTTTTTATTATTGAAATCAATTTTTTGTTTTGGCATTTATACTATAATACATATATACTTATTCATTATGTAAAAATTTGACATTTTTTTAAGAAATTTGAATACATTTTTGTATCTTTATATTTGTGCATGAGGTAAAGTTCTTTAATAGAATTGTTACCTTAGCCTGTATAAAAATTAAATTTAAATCTTTAACAATAAAAAATAGCTTAGTTAAGCTATTGCGAAAACAAATTAGTCATCTCACGTATCGTTTTAATTTTTTTATTGCTATTATAATTTTTACTTTTCATATCACACACATGAAAAAATTGTAAAACTAAATAATTTTTCCAAATTGAATTTAATTTAATTGATCCAGTTTGTACAGGAGTTCTTTTAGATGACCATCAACCATCACAGATTTATTTAAAATTAATTGATAATAGATAATCTAATGCCTTTTCGACGCTTTTTTATTTTGTAAGAATTAACCAATCTGCATTTTTTTCTACATTTTCGAAATAAACAAGAACTAACATATATAAATAATTTATAAAAAATCTAAATTGTTCAGACGCTAGATTCTCTAGTTTTCTAAATTCGCTGTTGAGTTACAGTGGCCACCAAACAGAAAGAAAAGTAAAGCAAGTGTAAAGTTTCACCAATAGCATGGTCAACTTCTTACAAATTCATGTATATTTTTTGAAAACATTCATCGGATCGACTTTTAATTTTCGGATAGTATTTTAAGATATAGTTTAAGAAAGCTTAAACTTACAACTCCCATATGTACGTTTTTAAACCTTCTAACATCTCTAACAATTTGAGTGTTTTACACCTTTCCTCAGACTGGCAATCGCGACCTTTTGACAACAAGCTCCCATACTATAAAAACTAAATTCACCAAAATTAGTACGTATATCCGCCAAGGAACTATGTAAATTACACTAACGTTTCCCATGCTCTCCTAATTCGCAAAACTTAATAACCGTCAAAGTATTAAAGGTATTTTTATTGGACAGACTTAATTATAAGTGCATGTATATCAGTGCTGTTCTTGCTTAATTTATTTTGTAATGCAGTAGTCCTTTTCATTGGCATTGCAAAAATGAATGGAAAGTTTGGAGGGATATACGAACTTCGGCACTGCCTAAGTTAGCCCAGTCTTCTAGTTTTTGTCTGCTTTCTAAAATATTGTCGGGACAAACTTCAGGACAAAAAATGTCACTGTGGCTATTAAACTTTTGCTAAATATTCTTTTGTAAAAAAATGAGCAAGTCCAAGTTAAAAACTTTTCCTCGTACCCATAGTGTAAAAGGATATATTAAAGTCGCCGAAATATAAGTAACAGAAATAAGCATTTCCAACCCCATAAAGTTTATACATACATATGTATATTCCGAGTCACTTAAGACATGTCCGTCTGTCTGTCCGTATTATCTAGAGCTAACAAATTGCAATATTACAACTCCGATTTAGAATTAAATTTGTTTTTGGGACTTGTTCCTTGCTGATATTTAGGTCGAGCGAGTACGGGGGCCATTCAAGAACTTCTACATTTTGGCTCTTTATAAACAAATTGACGGACGTGTCAGAATGTAATGGGACATTTTCGTGTTGATAATGCCACTTTAGACTCACAAATGCATCTTTAAAGTGGGAAAATAGTAATTGGAGCCATTGGAGTCCTTAAGATTAAATTCATTTCATTCGAAATGAAGCAAGCAAGTCATCCTTGCCGACGCACAGTGAGGCCATCGCTAACTTCGCTTGTCAAAAATCATATCTTGTAAAGTAGTGAAGCGGTTTTAAAAATTTAAAAAGCATATGATAGCCAATTCGTTAAGCTTTAACTTGTTTGTTGCCGAAGATGCCACGTGCTCGGGTTGCTTTGATATTCAAGGTTAAAGTTGAAAATTATTTCTAGCCATAGTTTACCCATAAAATGCACCTAAAAAACGCTTTTTTGATCACAAATGAACTTTTGTATTTTAATTTTAATGACAAAATCAGATTTTTAAATGTTTTGTTTTGAATTTTTATTGAAATTTAAGAAAAATATACCATTGCAAGGGTATATTAATTTTGGTCTTCCCCAAAACCCTTAATGCTACAGAGCTGAAATTTTACACATTTTACAAATCATCCTGATCGGATAAGTATATCGTATAGCTCCCATAGGATCGATAGGTTGAGAATAAAATTAAGCTTTCATAACTTTGTTGTTTTTCAATCGAATATTACGAAATTTGAATTCAATAAGTTAAATATATACTTTCTAACATATTTACCAAGTTTCATCAGAATCGGTTGACTCATAGAAATGATAGTTCAGAAGAAAGTTAAGCTCCCACAACTTTGTTGTTTTTCAATCGAATATAACGAAATTCGTATCATATTAGTCTAAGATACTTCGTAACATACTAACTAAGTTTTATCAGAATCGGTTGACTATATCATATAGCTCCCACAAATATAGTTTAAGAGCAATAACTTGAGTTTTTAAAAAGCGATTGTTCCGAAATTTTCTATTTGGAAGTTTAATACAGATAGAAATGTCTGTGCTAAGTTTCAGGCAAATCGGTTGACTTTATGCTATAGCTCCCATAGGAACAATCGGATCAACAATTTTTTTTTTGGTCGAATTACATGTTTTTCTCAAGCCATTAACATTTACTGTAAGTTTGACTTGTTTTATATGCTCTCCAATGACTACAAATACATATGTAAATATCAAATAACTGTTTGCCAAATTTGCATGCGCTCTTCTTCTTCCTTGTGCCTGGAACGCGTTTTTAACGCGAGGTTGCATTAGTTTTTTTAATTTTTGACAAATTTGCGCAAAAAAGCGCAAGACTACACTGATAGGTGAATATTCCTTCTATCACGTGTATATGATTATATCGTGAATCTCCGTGAATCTCTGTTGATTTTACTCCACCAAAGTTCAAAAAATTCGAAAATTTAGTATATTTTTGAAACGTCTCCAATTCACTGAGTATTTTAAATTTCATTAAATTTTTTACAACAAATAACTCAAAATTGATCTATTTTTCGAATAAAGTAAAAATATTTAAGATCGGTTGTTTAATTGTTTGTCCATTTCTCGGATAAATCTTCCCAATTTCAAGCCTTGTTTGTTTTGAATGACACTATGCTTGTCTTGAAAAAAGCCTCTATAGGTCCATTGCTGGGTCTTTTATTTGTACTATCAATTAAAACCCCCATTAAATTTGTCCAGAAAGGCGCAAACCCTATATATTTTCCCAAAATAACTTCTGCCATTTTGGGATGATAATATACATTTGTCTCGTCTTCCTCAACTGGTATCAACGAAATTTTGTTTTTTATCTCGTTGGCAAAATTGCTAAAACGTTGTTTCAACTTACTATTGCCAGCTACTGTTTTAAGGCTATCCTCACAATATCTCTTATTGTATTTAATTTTATTTTTGTAATCGCCCAGATTAAAAGAAATTTTGTTTTTATCTGTGAAATACAAGAATGCATTACGAACTGTTGTAATAATTGTTTGGTTGCCTCAGTTTTCTTTTGATTTGAATAAAAACACAATTAATTTATGTTTTAGTTTTAGGATTGATTATATATTTTATGTTATTTATTTTCACTTTGTACACTTCGCACACAACCAGCCACTCACACGGTTCAAGAGAAAAGAGGAAGTTAAAAATATAGTATGCCCGTACGTTCAGAGATTTGGGCTTTCTGTAATGTTAATTTTTGCATGTTGCATAACATCTCTGTTGAGCTATGTTATGATCAACACGCCCCCTCAAAAATTACATTACATTAATTAAAAAAAAAAAATTGAAAAATTATAGTTCTATTTCATTTACTGTGTCTGGTGCGTGTACTCTGGGAGGTATTACAATATGATCTGGCATTCGCCATTAAGATTGGGAAAACTCAGAAAAACCAATCAGATCATTTCAATCATTTACGCAAAAACTAACAATTTTCTCTTTTCAAAAGAACGTTACGTTAAACAGTACTAAAAAAAATTTATCTTAAATTAAGTTTATGAGATTTTGTTGAATCATGGTGTTGTTGATTTGGTCGTCTCAAAACAGTCCCATCTTGTCTCTCAGCTCAATGAACCTTCCAGCAGATAACGGTTTTGTAAAAATATCAGCCAGTTGATTTGCTGTGGGAATAGACTCAATAGAAATAACGTTATTTTCTACTTGCTCTCTGACAAAATGATATTTAATATCTATATGCTTTGACCTCTTATGACATGATGAACTACTGGCTATGCTTATACAACCCTGGTTATCTTCAAATATTTTTATAGGTTTATTTAGTTTAATATTAATACTTTCTAAAAGAGGCTTCAGCCATAATGCTTCTCTTACAGCTTCAAACAAAGCCATATACTCTGCTTCAGTAGATGATGCCGCTACTGAGTTCTGCCTTTTTGTATTCCAACAAATAAGATTCGAATTAAACATTTTAAAAAGATAACCTGTTGTGTTTTTTCTATCAGTTTCATTTTCACTCCAATCGGAGTCAACATAGCCAACGAAAACATCTTCAAAATCAATCTTCAAAGCATTCCAGTATGATCCCGATGTAGATAATTATGGTCATTCAAAAGTGGCAATTGGTGCTATGGACAAGGAATGTCCGCATTGTCATGCTCTGAAATTCAAAAATGAGCTAGCGGGGATGTGTGCGCGTCAGGAAAAGTGTAACTACCTGAAATTGAAACACCACCTGAACCATTGAACGGCTTACTTATCGGCACGGATCTAGATTCTGACGTGTTCCTGAAGTCAATTCGAAGATTCAATTCATGCTTTCAAATGACATTGTTCGGAGCAACAGAAATAGTTCGAAATACTAATACAAATGGTCAACAATCCATTTCTGCATTCAAAATCAGAGGCCAAGTTTATCATAAAATGGGCTCACTGCTGCCAATGCCAAACGAATCACATAAATTCTTACAAATTTACTTTATGGGCGGCGAGGATTCTGGAAGCACACTTGCCACACACGCACATTTGTATCTTCAGATGTTGTTGCCAGGGAACTTGGTATCATATAAATCTATTGATACAGTTTGCGACGAAAGCGAAGAAGTAAATTTTCCCACAGAGTTTTTGAACTCACTGGATTTGCCTGGCATGCCACCGCATAATTTACAATTAAAGGTTGGATCTCCAATTATCTTGCTTCGTAATAATGGAACCCGCCCCGGCCGTGCAACGGTAAGCGATTAGTCATTCAAAAATTAACGAAAAATGTGATCGAAGCCAGGATTTTAAATGGCAAGTTCAGAGGTGAAAATATACTCATACCACGGATTCCTTTTATACCTACAGATGTGCCAATTCAATTCAAACGTATTCAGTTTCCGATTAGATTGGCATTTGCAATGACAATCAACAAATCCCAAGGTCAAACGATGTCTGTTTGTGGATTAGATTTGAGAACACCATGTTTTTCACACGGAAAATTATACGTGGCATGCTCTCGAGTGGGTAAACCATCCAGTTTGTTTGTGTTACCTGAAGATGGACTAACAAAAAATATTGTTCACGCTGTAGCATTAAGAGATTAATATTGTTTAATAGTGTAACCGTCGTAATTGTTTAATAATGATATATAACTAGAAATTACTAGAAAATTATTTATATGGTAAAACAACGTTTGCTGAGTCAACTAGGTTATAAAATAACTAGAAAATTATTTATATGGCAAAACAACGTTTGCCGGGTTTTCTAGTTATATATAAAAAAACTATTATTGATATTACTCATTTGACATATGTAGTAATTAATAACTTACTTCCAAAGCCTGGTTGATCCTGTCGTTGAGAGCCCCTCTTGAATTTCATTATTAACAATCCTAGAAGAAAAAAAGAGTTAAATCTCTTTATTACCAGTTATCTGGACTCCACCTTTTCACGGGTCCCCAGGTTATCCTTTCCTGCAATGAAATTTGAGACACTGAAGACAGTTGTAAAATTACTTTGCGCAAAAGTTGACCTAATAGACAGATTTTCACCAAGTATTTAACATATTTTTATTGTAAATTATTTTATTTATTTATTAAGATTTTTTTTGAAACTCATTTCCACACCACCTTGAGGTAGAGTTCATGGCGCGTTTTTTTTAAAGTGGTATCCCCATCAGGCCTATTCCACTTTTCCACACAAGGTGGATTATGATTATTTTTTTTACAGTGGTATCTAACATAAAATATAATCCACTTTTCTACACAAGGTAGAGTAATGCATCTTTTTCTTACAGTTGTATCCTGCATAAAGTATAATCCCCTTTTTTAATTTAAAAGCAACCTAATGCTTACAAATAAAATTTGTATTGGATGTCTTATATAAGTCTTCATAGCATTTACTGCAAAGAAGTCTTTTACATCTAGTGCATTCCACATTAGATGTACTGCTTGCACAATGCAGGCAGCTATTTAATATTCCATCACTACAGTTAATTAGTTTGTTAAACATCTCTTTTCTAAAGTTAGTAGGAGGTTTTAAATTTGTTAGTGGTATACTTTCAACAAAGGATTTAGCATATTGTAATATTAAAACACCAAAATTGAAAGTGTCCTTTTGCATATCATGATCAATTGTGTCATTTTGATAGTTTGTAAGTAATTGTTTGTAGTACTTTATAAACTTTTGCGCTATAAATGAATGGCCAAAAGGATTCAAGAATGTAAATTTAAGTTCTACTTTGTTAATAAAAAGAATGTAAAAATGATTTTCATAGCAATGAGGAATAATAATAAAATCTTCATTGCCTTTTAAAGCATTTTTAACTATATCCTTATTTTTAAAAGCGGCAAAATCGCCTTGACATGGAATATTTCTAAAGCTGCCATTATGCTGATCAAAAATGATAGCAGTAAGGGCAGCATCTACAATAAAGTTTAATAACCATGCTTCATTTTGTTAAGTTACAATATCATCTAGTTCAAAATTGTATACAAAATCATTACATTTAGGGCCGTGCACACTTTCAAATAAAGATTTACAATTTAAAATATAATAGCGTATATGTGGCGCAATGCAATCTTTTAGTTTGCTATGATTGGATTGGATTGATAGGATTGACTACTCGTTTATTTGATCTAGCTTTAATAATAGTGCCATGCAAAACCGGCAAGTTATTGCAATCTAAATGAGCCAGTTCAATTTGTCTCACAACAGAATTTGAAAGTTTATCCATTTCTCGGATAAATCTTCCCAATTTCAAGCCTTGTTTGTTTTGAATGACACTATGCTGGGTCTTTTATTTGTACTATCAATTAAAATACCCATTAAATTTGTCCAGAAAGGCGCAAACACTATATATTTTCCCAAAATAACTTCTATCATTTTGTGATGATTATATACATTTGTCTCGTCTTCCTCAACTGGTATCAACGAAATTTTGTTTTTTATCTCGTTGGCAAAATTGCTAAAACGTTGTTTCAACTTACTATTGCCAGCTACTGTTTTAAGGCTATCCTCACAATATCTCTTATTGTATTTAATTTTATTTTTGTAATCGCCCAGATTAAAAGAAATTTTGTTTTTATCTGTGAAATACAAGAATGCATTACGAACTGTTGTAATAATTGTTTGGTTGCCTCAGTTTTCTTTTGATTTGAATAAAAACACAATTAATTTATGTTTTAGTTTTAGGATTGATTATATATTTTATGTTATTTATTTTCACTTTGTACACTTCGCACACAACCAGCCACTCACACGGTTCAAGAGAAAAGAGGAAGTTAAAAATATAGTATGCCCGTACGTTCAGAGATTTGGGCTTTCTGTAATGTTAATTTTTGCATGTTGCATAACATCTCTGTTGAGCTATGTTATGATCAACACGCCCCCTCAAAAATTACATTACATTAATTAAAAAAAAAAAATTGAAAAATTATAGTTCTATTTCATTTACTGTGTCTGGTGCGTGTACTCTGGGAGGTATTACAATATGATCTGGCATTCGCCATTAAGATTGGGAAAACTCAGAAAAACCAATCAGATCATTTCAATCATTTACGCAAAAACTAACAATTTTCTCTTTTCAAAAGAACGTTACGTTAAACAGTACTAAAAAAAATTTATCTTAAATTAAGTTTATGAGATTTTGTTGAATCATGGTGTTGTTGATTTGGTCGTCTCAAAACAGTCCCATCTTGTCTCTCAGCTCAATGAACCTTCCAGCAGATAACGGTTTTGTAAAAATATCAGCCAGTTGATTTGCTGTGGGAATAGACTCAATAGAAATAACGTTATTTTCTACTTGCTCTCTGACAAAATGATATTTAATATCTATATGCTTTGACCTCTTATGACATGATGAACTACTGGCTATGCTTATACAACCCTGGTTATCTTCAAATATTTTTATAGGTTTATTTAGTTTAATATTAATACTTTCTAAAAGAGGCTTCAGCCATAATGCTTCTCTTACAGCTTCAAACAAAGCCATATACTCTGCTTCAGTAGATGATGCCGCTACTGAGTTCTGCCTTTTTGTATTCCAACAAATAAGATTCGAATTAAACATTTTAAAAAGATAACCTGTTGTGTTTTTTCTATCAGTTTCATTTTCACTCCAATCGGAGTCAACATAGCCAACGAAAACATCTTCAAAATCAATATTTTTTTTAAAAAAGTTAGTTTCATATCAATATTTTCTTTAAGATATCTCAGAACTCTTTTTAAACATTGCCATAGTTCTATGTTATTTTTATTAGTATTATTATTAATTATATATATATTAAAATATTCTATTTAAGATATTGACTGCTGTTGCAATATTTGGACGAGTACAAAGCATTATGTACATTAAACGTCCAATCAAATTTCGACAAGGAGCATCGTATGTGTCGTCTGAATTTAACATCTCATAATTTAGTTTACTTGGAAGTGGATTATTAATAGATTTACATTCCTCCATATTAAATTTACTCGAAAACCTTTTTATATATGCAGATTGGCTAAACAATATCTGATCTTGGCCTATTTCAATTTTTATTCCAATGAAGTGTCGTATTTCGCCCAAATCTGTCATTCTAAACTTTGTCATAAGGTATTGTTTAAAATTATTCATTTTTTTTAAGTTTGATGTCGCTTTTACTAAATCATCTACATATAATAACACATAAATATTCTTATTTATATCGCCATGATCTTGAACATATATACATGGATCAACAGGAGAATTCTTAAATCCACACTCCTTTAGTGCTTTCTCAAACACTTCAAACCAGCACCTTGCTGATTGTTTGAGCCCGTAAATTGCTTTATTTAATTTACATACATCTCCATCACTACAAATAATTCGCGAATAATTCTACTTTAACAGCTTTTTCCCATAAATCCTTATCACTTCTGCTCTTTATTTCTTCGAATAAATGAGGAGATTCGTCAAAAATTGTGTGAGCATTTAAAGTATAATTATAAGATCTTAATTCATCTTCGTCATAGGATATATGTGGTTTATTTTTTAATCTATCGCTTTTTCTAGTTACATCATTGATAACTTTATTTGAGACTTCACAAGGCTGTTTATCTTCCTTACTCTCATTCAGGAAAACGTCATTATTATTGTCCTTACTCTCATTCAGGATTTCTGGTACGCAACATTCCATACTCTCATTCTGGAAATTCACTTTTTCATTATTCTTACTTTCATTCAGAATATCACTTTTAACAGCTCTTGAGTTTATCATATTTGTCTTATCAACTACCACATCTCTAGCAACAATTAATTTTTTATTTTCAATATCCCATAATCGTTCTAACTTCGCTGAAGCAAGACGTGTTTTTTGCCGCTCCTCTTAAATACGAAAATGTTTGTGCTCTAAGACCGCTTAGAATTTGATTTTTGTGCCTAAATATAAACAGAGTATTTCGGCGTTCAAACAATATTATTAAACTTTTAAGTGAAGTTATTATATAAACTGCTATCATAAAGTTTAAATTGTTCAATTATTTTTTTGGACTTTTCCTGTGTGTCTACAGCTGCTCGCTTCTTGTGCTTCTCTCTTAACTAAGAGTGTTGATTGTCGCACTCTTCGCCCTGTAATAAGTTGAGCATCTCACTACCCAAATTAATAAGTGCAGTTATTTACGGTGGCTCTTGCGCTTTGATTACTGCTGAAGCGAAATAATTTTTATAATCTGCTTTGCCCCTCCATTCGGCTACAGTGCACACTTTAGGTAGATTACCTGTAACTATGCTGGCTTGCTGTATCTCAACGTTTGACAGGAGACAACTTATAGCCGACGATCTCTATGTCTCATGCTGGCTCTGTGATAACTATGCACATATTAAATGTGCTGGTCTCACTGGGCGTGTCCGAGACACAATTCAAAAAAGGATTGGACTTAACTGGACATGCGACTGCTGTCGCACTGTGAAGCTTGAGATGAGAACATTCATGCGACAAACGCGGGTTTAAGAGTCTTTACACTGATTTAAGCTCTTTCGTGAAGAAGTTCAATGATCTTGAGTCAAATTTCATCTCATTGAAAGTCTTGAGCGAGTTCCCAAAGAGAAAATGAAGCAAGCAAGTCGTCCCTGCCGACGTTGAGTATACCCTGTACCAACATAAAAAACCTTCGAAGTAGCCATCAATTTCATACAAAATTTTCCTTTACATGCAGCTACAGCGAACGCATGCTATCTCGCTCTTTCTTGTCTGCCACTGCCGCCTTGGGATTTCAGAACAAAACGGATATAGCCATAACTCCGATGTTTTTTGTCTGATTTCGACAAAATTTGGTCAGCTAGTCCAAATTTTTTTTTTTGCTATATAATTAGGTGTGCCTAGTAAGAATAGGATATCTTTAAAACAGCTCTAGTTATTCGCGTTCCCGATTTGCGGGGCGGAAGTGGGCGTAGCAAAAATTTGAAACAAATTTGATCTGTGTATGCATTAGACGCATGTTCACACCAAATTTGGTGGCTCTAGCTCTTATAGTCTGCGAGATCTATGTGTTCATACGGACGGACGGACGGACGGACGGACGGACAGACGGACATGGCTCAATCGACTCGGCTAGTGATGCTGATCAAGAATTTATATACTTTATGGGGTCAGAAATGTATATTTCTTCCTGTTACATACATTTTAGCGACTTTAATATACCCTGCTGAAGATGACCTCATTGCTTTCATCCATAAAGCATTTCCTGCCTCTCTTAGAAAATTTAAGGCCATTGCCGATATGTTTGCTGATTTTTTCAAAACGACCTATTCCTCCAAAGATCATCGAGCTAACTTTTCATATCCCTATTAGTTGAAAAGGTCTAATTGCGTCTTTACTCCTGTGATCGATGAAGATTCGCTTCTCAGCGTGCTTACTTTAGTCAAGCCCGTGTACTCACCAGGATCTGATGGGATACCTGGTTGTGTACTCAGGTTTTGCGCTGAGACTTTGATTTCCCCAATTCTTAAGTTATTTACTTTGTCCGTTGAAACTTCCTCTTTCCAAACCATTTGGAAGGAATCTTTTAATATTCCTTTGTATAAAAAGGGTAATAAACCCGTAGCTTCAAACTATAGGGGTATTTCCAAATTGTCTGCTATTTCGAAGGCAGTTGAGAAAATTATAACTTCTCAACTGCAACATTTCTTCTGATGATGTCAAATTTTTGTATTAGTTTTAAAGACTTAAGTTCTCCACGTCTGCTTCAAGTCGATCTTAATAACTTTCAAACTTGGTGTGAAATTAACTTTTTAAAACTCAATGTTTCGAAATGTGTATTATCTCAATAATACCCCACTTGAACGTTTGAACGAGATTAATGATTTGGGTGTACTCATGGACAACAAATTAAATTTTACTCGTCATATTAATATCACTGTCAATAAAGCCATGGGTGTTCTTGGTTTTGGTAAGCGATGGTCGACAGAATTTGACGATCCTTACACAACCAAAACTCTTTTTATTTCACTGGTCCGCCCCATTTTGGAGTATGGATCATGTGTTTGGTCTCCACAATATGGATCACACCAAGTAAAAATTGAATCTGTTCAAAAACAGTTTTTAATTTTTGCTCTTCGTGGTTTAAACTAGGATCGAAATGTTAACTTGCACTTTGCATGAACCTTTTCGAGTTCTCTGTTCCGACTACCACCGCCTTTATTCTGTAATCGGATCAGAGTTCTCTATATCTATTCTAAAAACTACTATTTTAAGTTATCTATCTAGTAGTTAGTCTTAATTATTATTTTAGTTGTCGTCCGTTGTCCACGCGACTTCGTTTTTGCATGCTGTCTGATAGGGTTCGCGCGTAACAGGCTTTGTCCTGGTGTCGCTTGGACCACTTGAACGTACTGCGCATTGTACGCGTCAACGTCCAGAACGTAAAGCTAGAGATATTTCTTCATTTAAGATTTCCGTCCCTAACCCTCTATTCAGTTCTATTGTATCCTCATCTTTTTGGCCTGAGCATACTGTAGTTCATGAGTTCACAGTATCTAACAATCGTCCCACTAGATCTGTTGCCTCTCTCCCTACTTCAAAACCATCAAAAAACTAAATTTATTAACTCCTGAAATCAATATTTCTTATCAAAATGTGAGGGGACTGCTTAGCAAACTAACATCTCTTTATCTAAATAGTATCTCTTTTACCTCCCATGTCATTGCGTTTTCTGAGACTTGGCTCAAACCAAACGTCTTAAGCTCTGAGTGTTTTTCAAGTCAATATGTGGTTTACAGAAATGATAGACCTGCGCGTCGAGGTGGAGGCGTTCTGGTTGCCATCAAATCTGACCTTTCCAGTGAAATGGTGAGCATTGACGTCCCATACAATATCGAAATAATTTGTGTTAAAATTTCTTGCCAAAACACAAATGTCTTTATAATTTGCTGCTATATTCCTCCAACGTCTGACATTTCTGTTTATAATCACCATGCAGTTGTCTTCAAAAATATTTTCTCTTCTCTCCGTGATCGTGATCACTTAATCATCTTAGGTGACTTTAATCTACCTCATGTGCTGTGGCAAACACAACTGGAGGTTCCTTATTTTAACCCTTCAGCACATAACGATTTTTTAGGTGAGCTGTTTGACCTTCCCTAGTTCCAAATGAACTCGATAATCAATTCATCTAGCAGACTTCTTGATTTGGTATTCGTCAGTGATTCTTCATCAATAAATATTGAACGATGTCCTCCTTTATCGCTTCCCGAAGATGCATATCACCCTACACTGGAAATTAATCTTGCCCTTAATTCTTCATCTAATATTATCCCCTCTTCTCAACCTCGTAGGCGGAAATGTTTTCGCAAAAGTGACTTTGCCCGCCTTGACTCTATTCTGAGTAGGACTGACTGGCATAATCTATTTAACGGCGTTGAGTTGGATACTGCCGTTGAACATTTTTATTCAACTCTTTATGCTGCTTTTGATGTTTGTGTGCCAAACACGGTATGTGAATACAATTCAACAAAGCCTCCTTGGTTCACACGTACCCTCTCAAATTTAAAAAATGTTAAATCGAGGTACTTTAAGCGCTTCAAAAAAACTCAATCACATATCGACTATATTAGATACAACTCAGCAATGTTACAATGTTTACTAATCGCGTTGTAAAGCTGATTTTTTCCATAATCCGAAGCAATTTTATAAATTTGTAAATTCTAAACGGCGTTCAAGTGCAACTCCTTCATCATACTTTTTTAACGCAGAAACAGCTGATATTGACTCTAGTATAGCCGATCTTTTTGCCAATTTCTTTCAAACGACTTACTCTAATTCGCTACCTTCCACCGACTCTTACCCGTACTATATGCACCAACCCAACCTTATTCATATGCCTAATAAAGACATGCTCTCTTTCGTTAAGTGAACCTCTGTTAAGGCTTTTTACCCTCTCCATAGAAACGGGTCACTTTCCCTCTTTTTGGAGTAATTCATTTATAATCCCCCTATTTAAAAAAGCGAACAAATCTGACATAACAAATTATAGAGGTATAGCCAAACTCTCGGTTATTCCTAAACTTTTTGAAGAACTAATTTCGATTAATCTTAAACACCAATGCAAATCTATATTTTATTTATTTATTTATTTAAACTATGATTAGCAGATAATTATAAATTACCTCTAATCCTTATACTAGCTATAACTACTGAGGTCTTAAGCTAGTTGTGATATTTATAAATTGTACAGTTCTTTATAAGCTATTTACAATTCTTTTGTTGAGCTATATTTACATATTTATTCTAAATATATTACATATTTACATGTGTTTGAGTAGTATTTTATAATAGATGATAAAGATTGATTTCTTTAAAGAATTTTGCGATAGAGACGGTATTGGAGTTGTTTAGGGATAAGGATTCAATTGGGTTAGGTTGTAGATAATTTTTCCTCTACTCATTATATTCGGTGCATTCCGTGAGTATGTGTTGAATTGTAATTTTTTTGTTACAATGTATACATTGTGGAGGGGGTTGTTTCTTGAATAAGAATTCATGGGTAAGTTTTGTGTGTCCGAATCGTAATCTTTGAAATTTAATGATGTCGGTTCGTTTGGTGTTGTTGTCTATTTTTATTTGTGAGTCTCTTACCGACATTTGGTTGATATTAACTGTCTTATAGTGGTCTGACGTGTTCCTCCAAATTTCGTTTTTGTGTTCTTTGAGGATGATGTCCTTTATGTACTTTGTTGTGTCTTTGTAGTTAAAGTTTTGTTCAATAATATGTGGAACACGGTAAGCGATCTTGGTGGCCCGGTCTGCTGTTTTATTTCCCTGAATGTCAGTGTGACCTGGTACCCATATTAATATTATTTTGGGGTATTGGTGGGTTATAATATCTCTTATTTGAGTGATGTACGAATTTATATTGTTTATCTGGGTTACTGCCTGTATTGCTGAAAGTGAATCTGAGCAAATTGCAAAGTGTTGTTTTTCTTTTTGTGCATATTTGCAAGCGGCCAGTATAGCTGCTGCTTCAGCTGTGTAAATCGAAGTGTGAGGTGGAAGCAAGGCCGTTCTAACTATTTCTGACTCTGTTGTGATGCTGTATGAGACTCCTTGCAGTGTTTTTGATCCATCTGTGTAAATAAATCTATACCTTTCATATCTCTCTTTGAGGCTAAGAAACTTTTTGTGGAAAATTATGGATGGTGTAGAACACTTGGTCGTGTAGTGAAGAGAAAGGTTAACTGACTCTTCACAGAGGGACCATGGTGGTTTATGTAATTTTCCTCTTTTAATTGGGGTAAACAATAGCTCATTGTGTTTGCAGAATTTCAGGGTGTTATGCAAAATAGATGGAATTCTGGGTGTTTTTTTTGATTTTTTGATTTTATTTAACACTTCTTGAAGGGGTGTGTTAGGTGCGAGCATTAGCGTTTTGTATAATTTTGCTGTTTCTAGTAAGAATCTCGATTCGATTGGCAGGAGGTCTGCTTCATATAACAGATTATTGATCGGGGTAGACCGGAAGGCTCCGAATGTTTTTCTCAATGCATCGTGGTAGATGGCTTTCAGCTTAACTTTGTAGGAACGGGGGCAGTTGCCGTAAAAAGGTAGACAATAGTTTATTTTTGACATAATTAGAGCATTAACTGTGTTTACTAGTGATCTAGTGTCACAGCTATATTTTTGGTTAGCTAACCATTTTATTATGTTCAGTCTTTGTGCTATTTGGACTGTTAGGTTGTCTATGTGTTGTTTCCATCTGTATCTTTTAGTTATTATTAGCCCAAGGATTTTTATGGAGTTGCTTGAGGTGAGGTTGAAAGTTTGAGAGCTTATTTGAAAGTTGCATTTCTTTTTTCTGCAAATGTGCATGTGTTTGCATTTCTTTACTGATAGTTTTGCTCCCGAGTATTTGCACCAGTTTAAAATATCTGTGAACAGGGGATTTATATTTACAGTTATTGTGCCTTTCTTAATTTTTTTAACTATTGTGAAGTCGTCGGCATATGCAACGAAATCGAAGCCTTTGTGTATCGCAATGGTGCGACAGAGTTTGTTGTAGGCTATGAGGAACAGAATAACAGAAAGCGGCGATCCCTGCGGGATGCCATTTTGGAGTGGCTTACTTTCCGAAAATATATTATTCACTTGGATTTTGATGAATCTGTTGGTCAGAAAATTTTTGATATAGTTCAAGATTTTAGGTCCTATTTTCCAATTAAGTAGCTCATCAATAATTGTATGAATTCCTATTTTGTCATATGCCTTTTCGAAATCGAGACTCATGATTGACAGATGGTTTCTGGTTGATAGGGCGGAAGTAGTCTGGTAGTCTAAGATGGTTAGACATTCCGACACTGACATGCCCTTTCGAAAACCAATTTGCCGACTATCCAGACGCTTGCTATTGGTAGCAAGCCACCATAGTCGGTTTGCGACTATTTTGTCTAAAACTTTGGACATGCAAGGATTTAGAGATATGGGGCGGTATGAGTTTATTGCTGTCTTAGGGGTATTTGGTTTATGGATGGGGATTACTATGCTGTTTTTGAAGTGTTGTGGGATATGGGAGTTAAGAATGTTGTTGTATAATTTAATTAACCGATCTGTGACCCTACTGGACAGATTTTTTAACATGGGGTAAGAGATTCGGTCGAGCCCTGGGCTCTTACCTTTAAGGCTGTTTAAAGCTGACCTGAACTCAATGAGGTTTATCTCTGTTTCAATGCTAAGTGCTTCTTGGGGGGGCTCGTAGGAGGGGATTAGTGCTTTTGCTCGATTTTTGTTATTCCTAAACTCGGTGCTGAATTTGTGGTCGGAGGATTCTGTAGACCAATGACTTGCAAATAGCTGCGCAATGTCCGTCTTATTAATGACATTTATTGTTGGGTCATTTGGTGAGGTTAAACAGTGGATCTCATTTCTCAGTTTCCTACCGCAGAAAGTGTTGATGTTTGCCCAAATTTTCAAAGGGGTTGATGTTGGGTTGATTTCGGATGTGAATTTTTGCAGTGCAAGTCTTTTTGATTGTTTTAGTTCTCTTCTAAAGAGTGCTTTGGCCTTTTTAAACTGTATAAAATTTTCAGTGTTTATGCTTTTCCTGAGTCTGTTCCAAGCTTTGTTTTTGTTTATTTTCAACCCTTCTAGCTTCTTGTTCCACCAGGGAACCGTGAATTTGTTATAGAATTTTGCATTTGATTGTGGTATGCTGATATTTGCACTTTGTCTTATTATTTTGATTATGTTTGCAGATTCTTTGTTCACATCATTACTATTTGGTCTGATTGCGTGAAATTGATCGGATTGGGTAGCAAAACTAAGCCAGTCCGCTAAATCTAGTTTAAATTTTGGAAGTCTATCTTGACGTACATGACTATTACTGTCAAAAAGGGTTATGTAGATGGGAAAGTGATCGCTTCCGTGAAGGTTAGTGTCTGCTTTCCACTTAAGGTATGGTATTAGATTCGGGGTAGTTAGTGTGAGGTCTACATGTGTCATTGTATGGTGTGTTGAGTAGTGAGTTGGTGTGCCGTCATTTAGAGTGATAAAGTTTGACTGGGACATAAATTGAAATATAATATTTCCTTTAACGTTATTTTTTGGTGACCCCCAGCTTTGGTGCCAGCTGTTAAAGTCTCCGCATATAATAGAGTTATTGCTTGGGTTGCCAAACATATTTTCTAAGTTGTTTTTGCTAAATTGTTTGTTTGGTGGGATGTATGCGTTTGTTATTTGGACTTTGAATTTGGAGTGAATTATTATTCCAACGGCATCAAAATCATTGCTTATTCCGAGAGAGTCATATTGCATAGAATTGTGGATTAGTATAGCTACTCCTCCGTGTGAGTTTTTTGATGAGTTTTTGTGGATTAAAGTGAAGTTAAGTGGGATGGGGATATTGGGTTGGGAGTGTATGTGAGTTTCTTGAAGGCAGATAACTTTTGGATTTCGATTAATCTTAAACACCAATGCAAATCTATAATTTCTCCCCATCAGCATGGATTTATGAAGAGACGTTCATTACTTACAAATCTTCTTGAATTCAGTACATTGGTTCATGATGGCTTTCGTAATAAATCACAAACGGATGTCATCTATACTGATTTTAGCAAAGCCTTTGATAGTGTCGATCACAAACTTCTGTTAAAGAAACTTGATCTGCTAGGATTTTCTCCTAATCTTTTGTCTTGGTTAAATTCTTACCTCACCAATAAAACTCAAAGAGTTTTGTTTAGATCTGCGTTTTCCAAAAATGTTAATGTCTTATCTGGTGTTCCCCAAGGAAGTCATCTGGGCCCACTACTCTTTACTTTGTTTATCAATGATTTACCTAACGTTTTAAATAACTCCCATGTATTTATGTTTGCAGATGATGTTAAGCTTTGCGTATCATTTAAAGACCCAGCTCTTCATTCCATCTTACAAGCTAATATTAATAAGCTTAGTGAGTGGTGCATGATTAATCACCTCCATCTCAACACACTGAAATGCTCATCTATGACATTTTGTCGTCGTTCGCCGTTTCTTGCCAATTACTCAATGAATGGCGCTACCCTAAATAGAGTTTTTTCTGTTGAAGATTTGGGTATTATTTTTGATCCCAAACTAAACTTCCTGCTTCACATTTCATCTGTGGCTAACAAAGCAACATCTTTGCTAGGCTTTATAAAGCGTTGGTCCAAGGAGTTCAGTGATCCTTATATTACTAAGATCTTATATACATCCCTGGTACGTCCAGTGCTTGAATATTGCTCACCAGTTTGGAGTCCTCAATATTCTATTCACCAACAACGAATTGAATCAGTCCAAAAACAATTTTTATTGGTCGCCCTACGGGGTCTAAACTGGGAGCCAACTAGGCCCCTCCCTCGTTACCAGAGTAGGCTTCTTCTCCTGAATCTGCCCTCTTTATCAAATCGAAGACTCGTCAGCGGAATTGTATTTCTTCATAAATTGCTAACTGGGGAAATAGACTCTCCCTTTTTATTAGGGAAAATAGATTTTTCTGTTCCATGTCGTCCTACGCGTAATTTTGTTCCTTTAAATTTAAGAACATGCGGCTCAAATTTTAGCCTACATGACCCTCTTCGGGTAGTGTGTAGTGACTACAATGAGTTTTCCCTTTTTATTTCTCCTCACATATCTCCTTCTTCTTTACGTTTATTAATCCTTGCCTTCCTTCGAACTGTTCCTGCCTCCTAATTTTCTTTATTTCTACCATTTTTCGCATTCTGCTTCTTTTTGTTTTTAGTTTACTCCTTTCTTTTTAATTATATTAGTTTAATTAGTTTAAGTCAATTGCACTTTGTTTAGTTGACGTTAAATAAATAAATATAATAAATATAAAATAATAAAAAAATATAATAAATAATGGCTTGTGCAGAATTGAACACAAACTTTAGGAAATTCCACAATTTTTTTATAGAGAAATTGAAAGCACATTTCATTGTACTCTATTATAGTTAAGCCGCAGTACTCCTTAAGGACTGCGCCAATAATGGTAAAACTCACATCAGTTACGATGCGTTTGCAGGTCGGTGTATATAATTTATTTTTGGAACATGACATATTGAGGTCGCATAAAAAGCGACCTATGTCAGAAGAAGAGTGGTTCGACAGAATCGCATGTGCTAATCCATACGTTATATTCATTTGGGGAACGTGCGCTACCAATGAATAAAGTGGCATTCTTTTTTTTGCAATTGCAATATGTCTAACAACGCAACCTGTGGCGTCTACGTGTAAAGTATGAATATTCATGTGTTTTTGAAGCAGCCGTATATAGTCAATGTTCCATAAAAACACTTCAATTCTTGTCGACAAGTGTTGAATGTAATGGGAATATCCATTGCACAACATGTCGTATGCGTCTTTAAATGCATCCTTATCGAAATCATTTTTAGCGTTTGCCTCCGATTACATGTTTCTATAATATGACAAATGTTTGTTGTACATTTGATCATTTCCTACTAAAAGTCTAAGTTTATTTACTTTTAGACGAAATTCATTTCTGTATTGGAAAGCAGTGCGGCTTTTTAGCTCTTGCGTTTCAAGAAAGCGATTAATAGCTCTACACTGTGAACTTTTTTTAAGTTTATTGTATGGCATATTTCAATGTTGCTGGAATAAACTTGAATATTACCACCGAAGTCGCCCATAAACTTATATTTGTTGCAGGATACATCTTTGCAGTATCCATATGCAACGAATGACGATTTACACTGCGCGTCATCAGGTTAGCGCCCCCCTTTGCGTTCTTCGTTTATGTTAAATATTTTCTAAACCAATTTAACGACAGTCCTACAATTTTTTTTCCAAAAACTTTCATAAATTACTGATAATATAAAAATGAATTGGATGTTATAACTCTTAAGGCAAAATTAAAATAATTTTTTTTAGAAAAAGTATCGAAAAACATGTACTTAAAAATTGGTCATCAGGATAGCGCCCCCCAAGGAAAATTTAAGTTATCTCGATTAATCTTTTGGATGATAAATAGTTAATTCTCTTTGCTTCGCCGTTTAAAATGGGACGAGCATCGATTTTATCTGTTGAAAAAAAATCCGAGATTGAAGCATTTTCCAAATGGGGTCTGTTTTTGCCTAAAATTGCTATAAAACTGACAGGTGCAGAAAAATTTTCTTTAAAACAACTCCGATTTAGTATTATATTGGTTTCAGGACTCATACACCTTCCTGGACAACTATCCTCACACATTATCCTCACACATTATTATATTTATGTCCGGTGAGTTTGGGGGCCATACAAGGCGTGACGAAGCTTTTTTTTGGATCTTCGCCACAATGCAGTGGCCATTGAAACTAGGGAATAATAAGTCTAGATTTTAAAAAAACTACCATACTCTGATTTTTGTTAGTGTAGAAATTAGATTTCCCTTTTCTTAGGCACATACAGAGACATATCTACGTACATATATTTACACTGCATCACCATGGCAACGGGACTTACATAGTTTTGTCGCCGTTGCTATTGCGGCGTTTACTACTGACGCCTAAAATGTAAGTGCACGCGACCAATACATATATGGAGTGATAATTATCACGCCATAATGTCGACCTTTGATTGGTCCATCACAGGCCGCGTCTGGCAGGCGACGCACAGTGGGGCCATCGCTCATTTCGCTTATCAAAAATCATATCTTCTAAAGTAGTGAAGCGATTTTCAAAATTTAAAAAGCATTTGATAGCTAATTGTTTAAGCTTTAAATGAAGTTATTACCAAGGTGCCACGTGCTCGGGTTGCTTTGATATTCAAGGTCAAAGTTGAAAAATATTTCTAGGCATATTTGACCCATAAAATTCACTTAAAAAACGCTTTCTTGATGAGAAATGAACTTTATTATTCGAATTTGATAAGATATTTATTTATTATTTTTTAATGTTTTGTTTTAATTTTTCATTTGAATTGCAAAAAAAATATACCATTGCAATGGTACATTAATTTTGGTCTTCTCCAAAACCCTTAATGCTACAGAGCTGAAATTTTACACATAGACTTCTTTTTGCTGCACGCATTGTATATCTCGAAATCATCCTTATCGGATAACTATAACATATAGCTCCCATAGGAACGATAGATCGAGAATAAAATTAAGCTTTCATAACTTTGTTGTTTTTCAATCGAATATTACGAAATTTGTATTATATTACTCTAAGATACTTTTTAACATATTCACCAAGTTTTATCAGAATCGGTTGTCTATATCATATAGCTCCCATAGGAACGATAGTTCGAGAATAAAGTTAAGCTTTCATAGCTTTGTTGTTTTTCAATCGAATGTTACGAAATTTTTAATCCATTAGTTTAATTTACTTTCTAAAATATCTACCAAGTTTCATCAGAATCGGTTCATCGATCGGTCAGAAATATAGTTTTAGAACAATAACTTAAGTGTTTATGAAGCGATTGTCCCGAAATTTTATATTTAAAAGTTTAGTACATATGGAAATGTCTGTGCTAAGTTTCAGCCAAATCGGCTGATAGCTCCCATAGGAACAATCGGATCAAACTTTTTTTTGGTCAAATTACATTTTTTTTCTTAAGCCATTAACATCTAATGTAGGTTTGACTTATTTTATATGCTCTCCAATGATTTTGGTTCATTATAAATATGCAAATATCAAATAATACTTTGCCAAATTTGCATGCGCTCTTCTTCTTCCTTGTACCTGGAACGCGTTTTTAACGCGAGGTTGCATTAGTTTTTTGGCTTTTTGACAAATTTGCGCAAAAAAGCGCAAGACTACACTATATAGGTCTGATAGGTGAATGTTCCCTCTATCACGTGTATATGATTATATCGTGAATCTCTGTTGATTCTACTCCACCAAAGTTTAAAAAATGCGAAAATTTAGTGTGTTTTTGAAACGTCTTCAATTTGCTAAGTATTCCAAATTTTATTGTATTTTTTACAACAAATAACTAAAAATTTATCTACTTTTCGAATAAAGTAAAAATATTCAAGATCAATTGTTTAATTCGGTCAATATTCATTTTCAAAGTTGCAAGTTTTTGTAAAAATTGTACATTTATTTCATACTTGAAATATGTCTAAACTTTGAGATGATGTAGCACCCACAATTCTTATCGGATTTCAAAAACATTTTGTATCCATAAGTTCTGAAGTATTATCTGTAGATTTCACTTTTTACTTTTGCCCAACGTGGTGGTGAAAAAAATTATTTTCGGTCAGCTATTCGGGCAGAGGCCCCACTGTGCGACGCCAAGACGGCAGTAGAAGCTTCTGGAAGAAAATTTGGGCACGCGGCGACTGCGCAGAAAAATGGTAAATCAATCAAGCTTGTGAACTCAAAGTGGACAGAAGTGATAAAATCAAAGTGGTGAACTCCAAGTAAAAACCAAAGAAAAGTGCCAAGTGATAAACAGGATACTCAACCGAGCAAGGAACCTCTAAGGATAATACCAACTCAACCCATCCAAGGATAACGAAAGAAACATAGCTAATATACTGGTGAGTTGGCCATAGGATCATGAATGCCCTACCTTACTTCATTACAACCCAGGTGCAACTGATAGGCAACCAAGTGTAGAATACAAAGTGTGGTTAGGAAATAAATTAAATAAATCAAAAAAAGGAAACAAGATTCTGATTAATAAAGTTTATAACGTATAAAATGAAAGACAAGAGATATTTAATTAAATGGGTCATAGGGTACTAATCCCTTCCCTGATCCTTTCCCTGCTTCACTGTGTGTGTTAGAATGTTTGTGTATTCGTTAACATATGTAGGTGTCAGTCTGTTCAATGGTGTCCGGGTAATACCCTAACCATTGTTTAGACTTGTTTGGTTGTATATGCGTTGTAGTTATCAAATCAGGATCTGGGTAATACCCTACCTGATTTGGAGTAGATTCGTTGTAGTTATCAAATCAGGATCCGGGTAATACCCTATATGAGTTGATGTATTTTGTAGTAGTTTGTTTGTTCGTCTCTATGGTGATAATCAAGTTCCGGGTAATACCCTGCTTGATTATGATCCCTCTTTGGGTGTGTAATGCCTTCCCTGTTTTCCTGTAGTCGAGATCCGGGTAATATCCTACTCGACTGAAGTTTGTGTTTGTTTCCTCCCCTTAGCGATTAAAGAATCCAACCGAATTAACCTAAGATTTCGTTGCGCATACTCATCTCGTGTCTCAGTATTCTTTTTATAAATTTTCTGTGAAGAGGAGACCCTGGGGAGACTGAGATATGTACCCCGGCTGAGAAAACTTCGTTACAAAGGCTCCAACATTTTAGCTCTGTGTCCACGATTTGGCGGACCTTTCTGTATGTATTGCGACATTGTCGTGTTATTAATGCCAATTCAGACTCCCAAATGTATCTTGAAAGTAGGAAGATTCAGTTTTTAAGACGCCTTTGCAATTCACAGCATTCATTCGCGATGTTAAAAATCGCATATCGTAAGTGTCATAGTAAATGTAAGTAAGTAATTAAGCTTTCAAAATTAAATTTTTTTCATTCGAAAAAACCACATACTTCTACTGAGAAAACTACGTCTGTATTAATTCTTATTGAATTGAAATACAGAACACAAGCATTGTTAATTGAACAATACTATTCTCTGACAACATGTTCTATACTCTTTTTTTGGCTAAATGCAGAACAGCATTCATTGATTATTTGCTTAAAATTTTGAACTTTAAAATTCTTTATGTGAAGTTTGCAATACGCTTACGATCACATAAGCTTAATGGTTTGTTAACCATTTTAACATCTACATTAAGACTTGTATTTCCAAGCCTGCAGTCTTTTCGAAAGCACTTTAGACGGCTTCCGATTATACTTTCATCTAAAGGCTTGGAGGACAAATCAATTAACTCTTACATGCCCGATGTTGCATATACGCAACATTGTATTTATAAGCCTTTAACTACCGTTATTTTAAATTTTTTGTTTTGAATATTTCGCTGATTGTTCGGCAGTCAGCTGCACACGCGTTCAGTTTTTAGCTATTCTCCCGAGAGCGTAGTTAAAAAATGAGATCTGTAAAAACACGTGGTTAAATCAGTGTTAAAAATCATTAACATAATTACTTCATCGTAAATCTAAGTTCAACAACTTCATAAAGAAAGGTAAGTGAGTTTAAAAAAAAAACCACTAATGAAAAAACTATTTAGTTTGTTTGTAATAATTTGGTAATTGTCTTGTTGCGAATATGCAACATTGGTCCTCTGTGGAAATTTTCGAAAAATAAAATTTTTCCTGTATACAGATTCCAAGATGCGCCCAAGGGGTCAGAAACAAAGGTCGACTTTCACAAACAATCTGACCAATTTAACATTCTTTACAATGATGTACTATTTGTTACATTTAATTTATACTCCTTTTATATACATACATATTTAGAGAATTGCATATGACATATGTATAAATATGCAATGTGTAAAGCAACCACAATTAACTTAGTTCAGAAAATCACTTAATTAAAAATTAGCTTAATAATTAAATCGACCAATTAGATTGAGTTGAAACTGTGTTTTGCAATATTTTCTCAATAACAATTTAATCGATCAATTAATAGCCTAATAGTAAATGTAGATACATTTCAAAATCGCGTTAAAATTTATATATTTAGAGAACGAAAGATTTAAGTCACAGGAGATTTAAAGATATAAATTTGTTCTTTATTTGTACTATTTTGGAACATTAAAGCAATATCTGACATTTCTTAAAAAAGTTATTCATGTATTTTTTATATATACAATTGCTTGTTGCTCATTATGTTGTTAGAACAAAATTTGCGCATTTTGAAACTGAAAAAAAAAACCAAAACATAACAATATCTGCGCAGTTTGGTTTTTTTTTTTTGGTGAAGTAAAATAAATTGTAGGCTTTATTATTTCCGAAATTTTATCTGGGGATTTTTCCTGAAACAAGAAATGTATTATTATATATAAAAAAAAAGTATTATTGATTTTACTCATTTGACATATGTATATATACATATATGGTAATTGATAACATACTTCCAAAGCTTGGTTGATCCTGTCGTTGAGAACCTCTCTTAACAATTAGCGCCAAAGTGAGAATCCTAGAAGAGAGAAAGAGTTAAATCTGTTTTTTAGCAATTATCTGGACTCACCTTTTCACGGGTTACGAAGTTATCTTTTTCTGCAATGAAGTTATAATGTAAATAATTGTGAGATAATTTGAAGATAGTTGTAAACTTACTTTGAGCGAAAGTAGACCCAATAGATAGATTTCCACCAAGTATTCAATATTTTTTGTTTTAAATTATTTCGGTAATTTATTAAGTCTTTTTTTCAAACTCTTTTCCACACCACCTTGATGTAGAGTTCATGGCGCGTTTTTTTTAAATATCCCCATTAGGCCTAATCCACTTTTCCACACAAGGTGGAGTTTATGATTATTTTTATACCCTGTACCCATAGGGTAAAAGGGTATATTAAAGTCGTTAAAATGTATGTAACAGGCAGAAGGAAGCGTTTTCGACCCCATAAAGTATATATATTCTTGATCAGCATCACCAGCCGAGTCGATTGAGACATGTCCGTCCGTCTGTCCGTCTGTCCGTATGAACACCTAGATCTCGGAGACTATAATTGCTAGAGCTACCAAATTAGGTGTGAACATCCGTCTAGTGTCTACACAGGTCAAGTTTGTTTCAAATTTTAGCCACGCCCACTTCCGCCCCCGCAATTTAAAAAAAACGATAACTAGAGCTGCTTTCAAGATATCGTATTTTTACATTTTTTATTATTTTTTAGGTACACCTAATTATATACCCAAACTGGACCAACTGACCAAGTTTTGTCGAAATCGAACAATAAACATCGGAGATATGCCTATATCCGTTTTGTACTGAAATGCCAAGGCGGCATTGGCAGATAAGAAAGAGCGAGATAGCATGCGCTCGCTGCTGCTGCATGTAAAAGGGAACTTTGTTTTGAATTGATTGCGATTTTGAGGTTGTTCGATCATTTGTCTAGTGACTACGCAGATCAAGAAAGTTTAAAATTTTTGCCACGCCCACTTCCGCCCCCGCAATTCAGAAAAAATTAATTATTAGAGCAGTTTTAAGGAATCACATTCTTATTTGGCACACCTAATATTATGGCCAAAGTGCATCATCTGACTAAATTTAGTCAAAATCTGACAATAAATATCGGAGATATACCTATATGAGTTTTGCACTGAATTGCCAAGGCGACATTGGCTGGCAAGAGTGAGCGAGACAGCATGCGTTCGCTGTTGCTGCATGTTAAAGAGAATTTTCCATGAAATTAATGGCGAATTCGAGGATATTTTATTTCATTTAATATAACTAGTTGGTACAGGGTCGGCAGTTACGACTTGCTTGCTTCATTTTTATAGTGATATCTAACATAAAATATTGTAAGGAACCTTCTTAGGCCGGGGTACAACTCTCAGTCCTATTGGGTCCACAGTACAAGAAATTTGTATCTGCCGAGACCTTCGAGTGACGGGGCGTGGCCAGTCGAGTTAATTTTGGCTAATCCCTAACGAGACCTTGACCCTTCTAGGTCTCGGGTACTCCGAGTTCACGCCTACGCGTCTCGGGGTTAGATCACCTGAAATTCGAACTACGAGTTAGAAAAGGAGTAGGGGTGGGGCAGCAAGTAGGAGTCCTCTGCTACTTCGGAGGTTAATAGACTGTATTAAGAATTAGTAGGGAGATCGTCCTCTACTAGTGCGGGATTAGTGGGAAGGGGAAGGAAAAGGAGTAAACCAATACAACCACCAGCAAAAGAATTGAACACTTAATGCCTTTTAATTTTATTCACTTCTTATTATTTTCCTTTTCTTCTTCTTTTTATTTGTTTTTTTTTTTTTATTTCGTTTTAAATGTTTTACCTTTTTTGAATAAATCCTTTTATCCAACTTACAATTTTCAAAAGAAAACAAAATGGCGACCGGACTGCACCAGGTCTATCCCACCATCATCCTAACCCTAATGCTTACTCTGAATCGGCGCGAGCCTTGTCTTGCCGCGGACGGGCGCGTCAGTTTTTTTTTTCTTGCAGAAAAATAATGGGTATTTCCACCACTTCTATTTTTGTTTATGCACTGATTCTTGTTCACTCCTGTCACTTTTATCACGTGTCTCTATCACCGATCTTATCCCTTTTTATATTTAAAACTGTCTTTCACACACTTCACTTTTGAAACTTTCACTCGTCGCCCGTTTACTTTCCGTATACACGTCTATCCGCTTCGAGAGTTCAACATCAAGTGACGCCACGCCGCCACGCTTGCACCCTGGTCACATTTTTTTTTTTTTTTACCCATATTTGAGCTTTTTTATCGACCCCTTATTGACTTATTATCGACGCATTACCGGTTAATCGGCTTAGTGTGACCTCATTAACTCATGACTCCATATTGACTCGATCACTGAAAACGATACATCCCTGACCCTGCGGATATCGCCCGCCAATTTTGAATTAACCTACTGGCAATAGTAGTTCTACCAGGGTTGCCCGCCAATATTGAATTAACCTACTGATAATAATAATGACGCTCGGTTTTCGAATAGAGTTGCCTTCAGTGGCTTCAGTGGCTAAAGGGACGGCTTTTGGTAGGGACGAATGATTACCGTCTCCCCTCCCTTCTTAACAGTCACCCGATAGCTCGACAGGGCCGTGGTGTTATTGAATCGGGCCCCGTTTGTTCGTCGGACCACGAGCCTCGGCGCGTTGCCTAATCAATGCGAGATCTCGTTCCGGCAATCGCTGGAGTTCTGGGGGCACTACCCAATTCAACGGTACTTCAACGTACTGCTCCTGTTGCTCCCGGGTTGGGCTCGCGGATGATCCCGGATCCTGCCCGGCGGGTCTCGGGGATGGCTCCTCCGCACCCACGTCGAAAAGACGGGTTATCTCCTCCTCCCAACCGTGGCCACTCTCCGGACCTAGCACACTTTCCAGAATATCTTCTTCCCATTCCGTCAGGGACGTCACCACTTTCGGGGAAGGCTCGGGGAAGCGTCGCCGGAACAAAGGTCCTCCGTCTTCGAGGTTTTCATTGGGCTCGAATATCGCGGGGAACCCGGTTTGGGTGACCACCGCGACTGTGAAGCCAGAGTCGGCTCCGTTTGGGTGGCGGCGGCGGCGGTTGCAGATCGTGCATGACCCCATCCATTCACTGTGGGAATGTGGGACTCTGGATTACCCTCCTGGGGCTCCTCGACGTAGGGGCCTTCGCCTCTCATGCTCGGTACCTCAATTACTACCGTTGTAGTACGTGTGCGCATGCACACCACGCAATCGTCCAATTGGTAGCCGAAATTCTCCTCCCCGTGGTATACCCGGTGACGATATTGGGGTCTATCGTCGGCTTCCTCTTCCTTCAATGCATACCTCGGAGAGTCGGCATATCGTGGAGAATCCGCGTATCAAGGTGACGGTTGGGACGAAAACTCGGACCTCGGGGAATATCGGGGCAAATCCGCCGATTCCTCATCTTCCGAGGTCGCCCGCGTCGGCGAGCGGGTCGATCGTCGTTTTGGTGCCGAGTCATACTCCGAGGAGTCCTCGGACGGCGTGGACGAGGGCAAGTACTCGCTTTCGCTGGGCCGTGGTGAAACCTCTCCCACGTGTATTAGGGGATTCCACTCCGCCTCGACGTCGCCCGTAGCTCTCTTTTTGTTGGGGGGAAACGGAATGGTGTCATTAGAGCTGTCGTCTATGACGATAATTTCATCCATTCTGCGAAGTAAAGTTTTAAATTATTCCCTCCGATTTCTTTTCCTCTACCTGACCCTAGCCCTGAAGTTAACCCTGGTGCAGCTAACAATATTTCGTTTCAATTCATTTTCATAACATGGGTTTTCTTATATGTATCTTACATGCTACCTTAATACATGGAGGCTTTCACATCCTCGTCCTCATCTCTAGGGGTTTCCTCCTGCTCGTTGTCATCGACTTCCGGGTCATCCTGGTTGTGGCAGGGCTTCACTTTTGAGATGTAGGCAACTCGCCCTTGCCGCTCTCCAGGTCGCCTCAAGCGGATGATATTGGGCGAAACGAACATCGTTACCCGGTAGGGTCCATCGTATTTGGGGGCCAACTTTGCTGCGACGCCCTCGGCTGCGTTGGATAGATGGTGCCGCCTGCACCAGACCTACGATTGGAGGGTCGGTCGCCACTCACGGCGTCGAAGATTGTAATGTCTTCCTTGGTCCTTCGAAGCCTTTTGAAGATTGCCTCGGACTATATGGAAAATTTCCTTCATTCTATCTGCCCGCCCCTCAGGGGACTGCGGGTGAGTTGCGGAGCCTGAGGTCACTTCATCATACAATGTGGCCGGTAGTCGGGGCTCTCGTCCGTGTATCAGGAACGCCGGAGAGTATCCCGTGGAATCGGCGACGCTGGAATTAATAGCCAGCATGATCTCGACCAACCTTTGATCCCAAGCCTGGTGTTCTTCGGTAGTTATCTGCGCCATCATTGTCTTTATGGTTCGGTTCGATCGTTCAGTGGGATTACCTTGGGGGCTATACAGGGCAGTATGCTGCAATTCTATTCCCAGGGAAGACATCATCGTTGTGAATGCTCGACTAGTGAATTGGGTACCGTTTTCACATACGAAGATCCTGAGGATCCCGAAACGTGCGAGGATATGTTCTCGAAAAGCTTTTTGCAAGCTGGCTGTGGTAGCTTTGCGCAAAGGGATCAATTCCACCCACTTTGAGAAAGCGTTGTGGAATACCAACAGCATTGAGTGTCCTTGTTTTGATCTGGGAAGAGGGCCCACGAAGTCCGCGCAAAGTATCTCCATCGGCTCTTCCGACCGCCGTGTTAACATCATTCCCGCGGGCTTTACCTGTGGAAGTTTATATCTCTGGCACGATTCGCATCCTCTCACGTATCTGGCTATGTCTCGTAACATACCGGGCCAGTAGTAGCGCTGCATTGCTTTGGTAACTGTCTTCCCACTCCTAAGTGTCCTGCCGTGGGGACATCATGGCATTCTTGTAGGACCTTTTTTCGGTTTTCGTTGGCGACGCATAATTTCCAGGGCCAATAATCGTCGTCGTCGGCTATGTGTCCGATGTTGCGGTATAGTTGACCGTTTTCTACCGCATAATCCGCATATTTATATGGCTCCTTCGCCACCTTTTCTATCATCCGGATCGGGGGTTTCGGTGCGCATCTGGCGTAGTGCACCTCCGGGCTGACGGGATAGGGTATCAGCCAAAACGTTCAGCTGGCCTTTACGGTACTTGATGTCGAACTGGTATTGCTGGAGCTCTAGGGCCCATCGCGCTACTCTGCCTGAAGGGGATTGGATAGAGTCGAGCCATCTCAACGCCATGTGGTCCGTGATTACCTCAAAGCGGTAACCCTCCAGGTAGCACCTCATTTTTCTAATGGCCCAGACGATGGCCGGACACTCCTTTTCCGTGGTTGTGTAGTTTTCCTCCGCCGCGATCAGGCGACGACTGGCGTAGGCGATCACTCTCTCGTGGCCCTCTATGTGTTGTGTAAGCACCGCTCCTAACCCCACATCACTTGCATCTGTCTGTAATACAAACTTTTGGCCGAAATCTGGACACGCTAGAACTGGTGCTGTAGTGAGGCTGTTCTTCAATAACACGAACGCTTCCTCCTGCTCCTTTCCCCAACTCCAGCGTTTTCCTTTCTTCAGCAGGCTGGTCATAGGCTGCGCGATGGTCGAGAAGTTCGGTACGAATCGTCGGTACCAAGAGGCCATCCCTAAACATTGACGTAGCTCCTTGACATTGGATGGTGCTTTTATCTCTCTTACCGCGGCTACTTTGGCTGGATCAGTGTGTATCCGTTGGTCACTGATCACGTGACCCAGATACGTCAGCTTCCTCTGAAAAAATGTGCATTTCTCTCTATTAATTTTAAGATTGGCCCGTCGTAGTCTTCGCAGAACTTTCATCAAATTATTCAGGTGTTGCTCCGGGTTGTTTCCAATCACAATGATGTCATCTAAGTAGGCAAAAGCACACGCCTCCATGTCTGCGCCGATGACGCTATCCAACGCTCGTTGGAACGTGGCATTAGCCGAATGCAAGCCAAAACGCATCACTTTCCAATGGTACAGACCTCGACCGGGCACGGTAAAAGCAGTACACTCTCGGCTATCCCTGGCTAACGGGACTTGCCAGTATCCATTTTTCAGGTCCAACGACGATATATATCTGGCCTCTCTTAACTTCTCCAGGATATGGTGAATTCTTGGTACTGGATAGGCGTCCTTCACTGAATTGGCGTTTAGCTGCCTAAAATCGATACACATCCGCCATATGCCATTCTTCTTCTTTACCAATACAATAGGGGAACTATGTGGACTCCTCGAAGGTTCGATGGCACCTTCGCGTAGCAATTCCTCCACTTGGGCATCGATAATTTCCTGCATGGCGGGGTTCTTCGGGTAATACCGTTGCTTCATCGCCTTATTCTCTTTCAAAGTGATGCTGTGTTCCGCTATGTGGTTCACTCCCGTCGTCCCATCGAATTTCGCCAACTCGGTGTCGAGGATGTGTTGGACTTGTGGAGCTCCTTCGCACCACCTTCGGTGAGGGTCCATGCTCTCCATCACCTTCTCGTTGCCGTGATGTATCTCGTTCCAATCTTTCATTACCTGTTCTTATATCGCTCCGGGGGTAACCACCTCCGGTACTCTCGGTCTTGGTATCCGTCCGGGCTCATCTCGACGTTGTATATGTTACCGTGCGCGTGTAGGGCTCGTTCGAGCGCTCTGTAGGGACGTGACCCTCGGCGTTCCAGTGACTCTGACGTCAGGGGAATTAGTGGTGGGGGTCTTACCCGGTCGCAGTCGTGCATCTTCTCCGTACGTCGCCGGAGTTCGCAAACATCAATGAGGCGGTGCCGATTTGTATGCGTGTCTCCATTGCCTGAAGGAAATCCATCCCAAGTATAACTGGGTCCAACATGGTGGGCATTACCAAGAAGGGCATTACCACGCTCTTTCCGGCCAGCAGTATCGTTATCCTAAATAAACGTGTGATCTCCATGGTTGATCCGTTGGCTAGTGACTCGGTGATGCGGGTATCCAAATGTTCTCCATTTGTTAATGATGAAACTTCTCGTGGCCCCCGTATCTAGAGTGGCTGTCGCTGTAAGGTCGGCTAGTTGTATCCGGGCAATTATCCTGCCTCCGACCTCTCGAAGGTCTGTATCTATTGTTTAGGCGCTGACTGGTGGGTCGCTTCCCTGGCCCGGTCTGGGGAAGGACCATTGCCGTCACCCGCTGTATTACGTCGACAACATTCGAATGACGTCACTCCTCTTCGGCAACATTCCCAAAATAACGAGATTCGCTCATTGCTGCATTCCCGACTCATGTGGCCTATCCGTCCGCATCGTCTGCATGCGCGACGTACATCCACTGGTCCCGTATCAGCACCAATTTTGATACTCCTTGATTGAAGTGGCCTCGGTTCTCTAATAGGGGCGGGATCCCTAAAGGGGTTATGTCGTGGTGCGTGATTTAAATACCTCGACGGTGGTTGGACCGTAACGGACCTCCGTGACTGTGACGATCGAGCCCGGTCCTGTCGTTTAACATTCTCGTACTCCGTTGCCATCACGAAGAGCTCGTTCAGGGTTCGGAATTCGTGTCTACGGACGTAGAGACGATATTCCAGGGCTGTGTTTTCGTAGATTCGATACAACTCCTGGGTGCTGTCGTATCCGGCGTGATGCATGAGGGTTCACAGTTCGATCACGTATTCGGATTTTTGGCGCCGACTTTGTATAGTAGGACTCAAGTTCGCTCAGACGGGCCCACACAGCCTCCGGGAGCTCCTGTGTAGCCAAAACGGCGGCGAAGTTTTTACGAGCCTCCTCGACTCTGCAATCGGCATCGAAGCCGAACTCGTTGGCCAGGGACGCCAATTCTTCTTTGCGCCGGGCATAAATCCACCGTGCACCCACCCCTGGATTTTTAATTTTGACAATGGTTTCGTACTCACTGCCATCCCCAGGTGGGATCGTACCAGACTCTTCTTTCGATGCCATCGTTCTGACCTGTATGTCGATTTCTGTGTTTTTGTTTTTGAGATTTCCTTTTTCGTTGATTTCTAGTGGCTTTGCACTTGATCTGCACTCACTTTTATTTTCGTTGATCACTTAGCTTTGTTCGTTTGTTCGTTGATCACTTTGTTATGCCTTGCCTTTTTTTTGTTTTCTCGCTGGCTGTATTTCACTTCCCTTTTTTGATTTTCGTTGTCAGATTTTTCCTTTAACTTGTTTTTGGACGGCACATGGTTACACTCAGTTTTTTTTTTTTTTTTTTATGGTTTTACTTAATTGTTGGATTCACTTTCCTTCTTCATTTGTTTTGGTCGACGCACGTGTTCACGCAAAAATTTTCGTTGTTGGTTATTTGGTTACACGTGTTGAGTTGGTTTTACCTATTTGGGTTAAGGTTATTCGTTCACACGCATTCATTTTATTTTTAGGTTAGGTTCTCAGCCGCTTTTCCTTTCTACAAATCAAATTTTCTACGGAGTAAATTTTCTCATAGTCGAAGTTACCCCCTTTTCTACGCCTCTATTTTCAGGCTTATCTTCTACACTGTTTTTTTTTTTTTTTTTTTTTTTTTAAATAACTAACAGGACTGATCACGGGACGGGGCTTTAATCCGTCCGAAAGGTTCACCCGTTGAAAATCTTAGGTCCCTGCTCCGGCGCCACTTTTAAGGAACCTTCTAAGGCCGGGGTACAACTCTTAGTCCTATTGGGTCCACAGTACAAGAAATTTGCATCTGCCGAGACCTTCGAGTGACGGGGCGTGGCCAGTCGAGTTAATTTTGGCTAATCCCTAACGAGACCTTGACCCTTCTAGGTCTCGGGTACCCCTACGCTACGCCTACGCGTCCCGGGGGTTCAGCTGAGACGGGGTAACTGGTGGGCAACTCCACAACTAGCACCGGGGATTAGTGGGGCACTACTAGGGTAGGAAATCTCAGATATATTCCGAACCTCGGCGGGAGGGTGGTCCTGGCACAGGCCAGATTCCTCTGAGTTTTAACCCCACGGGTTAACTACAGAAGGGAGAAGGAGTAAGAAATCTCGTTTTATATGTTTACCTTTTATGAATAAATCCTTTTATCAAACTTACAATTTTCAAAAGAAAACAAAATGGCGACCGGACTGCACCAGGTCTATCCCACCATCATCCTAACCCCAATGCTTACTCTGAATCGGCGCGAGCCTTGTCTTGCCGCGGACGGGCGCGTAAGTTTTTTTTTCTTGCAGAAAAATAATGGGTATTTCCACCACTTCTATTTTTGTTTATGCACTGATTCTTGTTCACTCCTGTCACTTTTATCACGTGTCTCTATCACCGATCTTATCCCTTTTTATATTTAAAACTGTCTTTCTCACACTTCACTTTTGAAACTTTCACTCGTCGCCCGTTTACTTTCCGTATACACGTCTATCCGCTTCGAGAGTTCAACATCAAGTGACGCCACGCCGCCACGCCTGCGCCCTGGTCACATTTTTTTTTTTTTTTACCCATATTTGAGCTTTTTTATCGACCCCTTATTGACTTATTATCGACGCATTACCGGTTAATCGGCTTAGTGTGACCTCATTAACTCATGACTCCATATTGACTCGATCACTGAAAACGATACATCCCTGACCCTGCGGATATCGCCCGCCAATTTTGAATTAACCTACTGGCAATAGTAGTTCTACCAGGGTTGCCCGCCAATATTGAATTAACCTACTGATAATAATAATGACGCTCGGTTTTCGAATAGAGTTGCCTTCAGTGGCTTATAATAAAGAATAATAGAGATCATGACAGATGCAAAAAGTAAAATAACCTTGACGTGTGTGTGTCCGGAATCCAGAATAATTGTGTGGATGCGATCCTATTTCGCGTCCTCACAATATAATCCACTTTTCTACACAAGGTGGAGTTAATGCATCTTTTTCTTACAGTGGTATCCTGCATAAAGTATAATCCACTTTTTTAATTTAAAAGCAATCTAATGCTTACAAATAAAATTTATATTGGATGTCTTATATAAGTCTTCATAGCATTTACTGCAAAGAAGTCTTTTACATCTAGTGCATTCCACATTAGATGTACTGCTTGCACAATGCAGGCAGCTATTTAATATTGCATCACTACAATTAATTAGTTTGTTAAACATCTCTTTTCTAAAGTTAGTAGGAGGTTTTAAATTTGTTAGTGGTATACTTTCAACAAAGGATTTAGCATATTGTAATATTAAAACACCAAAATTGAAAGTGTCCTTTTGCATATCAGGAATAATAATAAAATCTTCATTGCCTTTTAAAGCATTTTTAACTATGTATATCATGATTTTTAAAAGCTGCAAAATCGCCTTGACATAGAATATTTCTAAAGCTGCCATTATGCAGATCAAAAATGATAGCAGTAAGGGCAGCATCTACAACAAAGTTTGATAACCATTCTTCATTTTGTAAAGTCACAATATCATCTAATTCAATATTATAAATAAAATCATTGCATTTAGGCCCGTGCACACTTTCAAATAAACTTTTACAATCACTACATAGTATAGAGCAAAGTCGCTTCCCGCGTCTGTCTGTATGTATGTATGCTTAGATCTTTTTTTTTTTTGTGTACAATAACATGCTTAATAAGTTAGAGAACCGTTGATAATTTCAAGATTTCTAATGCGAAGTCGTAAATAAACACATTTTTTTGCACTTACATTGCAAACGCTGGCTGAACTCTACGAGTTAGATCAAAATAATGTACTAAGTATTGTAAACCTCGAAAAGGTCTACAAGAAAGTCCGCGGTATATGTTTATCTCTTAGGGATAACCCACAAAACCAATTTTTATCCTTTACATTCTCGAGAAATAATGGCTTATTTACTAAGCTATTTTAAGCAATACAGTATTAATCCTTACCTAATTAAGTACCTTAATTATATTTTGCATTAAATATAGAACAATATTGTCCTTTACACCATGTAATTTAAGTGAATATTTTCGAAGATATTACAGATTTAAAATGTAGGGACATCGCGGTTACGGGCGGCACTACCGGCCGTCCGGGACTGTGCCGCTCGGCGCGTGCCTATAAATAGCGCGTCGAGCACTCTAGCGAGGAAAAAAAAAAAACTTAATTTTCCTCGCTAGAGAGCTCCGATAAACGCGTGCGATCGCTGCAAAACACAATTTATCGGAGCTCTCTAGCAGGAAATAAAAAACTTAATAAAAACGTGCTTTTCAGCACGACAACGTAATCTATACTAATAAGTAGGTACCTACGTTAAAACGAAACGTGCTTTTCAGCGCGACATTTTTTTTTTCAAAGTTGTACGTTCGTACTTTAGTCGAATTCTATTTCTTCTATTAAGGTTGTTCACGCCAGAAAGGGTGACCAGGAGGAGTTATCCGGGGGGGAAAAAGCCGGTAAGCGAGAACGGTCACACTCCGATGACTAGCAACTCCTTAGGAAAACTCCATGTTGGTTTTCAGTTGGTTTTTTCATCCCGGCAAATCCAATCGCATCCGAGATTTCTCTTGGCCTCATCTTTTTCCACAAGTTTGTCTTTAATCGTAACGCCTTATCTTAGTATTGTGACCCGGTCCGGTACTTATTGTAAATAAATCTGGCCTGTGCTTTGCAAACGAGTTAACGCGCGTTTAATTCATCCCCCACACAAATACTTGGCAATAAAATTGGGCTCTACCCACTGGAACTCCTCGCCCCACCACAAACATTGGTCCTTCGAGCCGGATATCCTTCCGCTCGCCCCAGCATCGCATCGGTGGAGAATTCTGATAAGTAGAAACGTTTTTATTACCATTTTTTTTTTCCAACACATATACATATACATACATACATACCTGCAGTGAAAAGTTTCCCGCTCTTCCATAGCGACTTTTCATTCGACGTTGTATGGATATTCCATTGTGCATGTGATTTTCTTTCATCTCTTCAGCTTATCCTAGCATTTTATGTACATTTTATCCTTTTATTTATAATTTTTCTTCCACTCGCGATCCGCATATTCCTCTGCATACACACATACATACACAAGTGCATAGAAGTGAGTGCAAGTGCAATCTAAGAAATTAAAATTAAAGTGCTTAGTTCAAGATCAATAACCAACTCACCGGTAATTAACTTGGCCATAATTCCGACCAGTGCTCCGCCGTTTCAAAATCGAGAAATAAATTAATTAATTCGCGAGTTTTTAATTCAACACATACATATATGCACATGCGCCCACACTAACATACATATACATATCCAAATACAAATACATACATTTGTGTGGCGGCATTTGCATACACCGGTGTAATTAAAACTTTTCGGCACTGATTTCCTAGATTTTCCGCGCACTGCTTTTCCGATTTCCACATTGCACTTCACTTGCACTTTCGTTGTTTGTTAAACGCGAACAAAATTTAATAAAAGTGATTAAAAATTTGCACTACAATTATTGTCTTATTGCCGGCCCAGCTGATTGCTTCTATTAGTGCTGGCCCGTGACGAGCGCGATCACGACTTCGATCGCCGTCACGATAGTTGTTCCTCTCACGATAAATAAAACATATATGAATTTTTAACGCAAAAAGAGTCCACAAAATTGAAAAATAAATTTATATAAAAAATCGAAGAATAATTTTTCCGCGCCAAATATTAATTTTGGCCCCAGTGCGTGCAAGTGTGAAAAATAATTTCCGTCAAAGAAAATTTAATTTATTATTTTCTCTCACGATAAAATTCCGAATAAATTGTGCCCTGTTCCGCGGCGACCTGCAAAGCGAAATTTAGTCCAAAATTCCGGTTTTATATTTTTTATAATTTTCGAATTTTTTCCCAATTATATAATACCGTGTAATTTAAATCCTAGGGCGTATCCGACACGTCAAAATTTCGAAATAAATTGTGCCATCTCCTGTTTTGCGTCGTAAGCGAAATTTATTCCAAAATTCCGGTTTTATATTTTTCTATAATTTTCGAATTTTTCCAAATATAAAATACCGTGTAATTTCTATAACAGGGCATTCCAGTCGCGGCCAAAGCTTAGCGCCATTTCGACTAACGTGCAGCATCTAAATAAATTAAAACAAACAATCCAAAAGGGCTGCCGTCGAAATAACGTTTAATGTTTTTTAAACCGTTTCCACTGGTCCACATAAATCACACATAACACACATCGCATTTTTTTCAAAAAATTATCTGTTTTCAATTTTGTTTTTGGTTTATATTTCATATTTTTTTATATATTTATTTAAAAAATTATATATATATACATATTCCACCCTTCGATTGCCGACACATCCGTTCGGTCCCCATACAGTCCACTGTCAAAGATTCCTTGATCAACACGATATTCTTCGTGGCTCGATTTTTTTTCCCATCCGACTATGCCCACCGATCCTGCTAAAAGCAGCAACAATTCCGATCGCCTAGCAGTGCCTCGTCGCTCCCCTTCGCCATCCACGCCGCCACCTAATCCAAAGGTACCTCGTACGTTCGACACCGTCAAACGGAGTTCTTCCGGTTTCTCAAACCTTGAGTCCGCGCCAAGCGTCTCCGGCGCTACACCTAAAAGGTCTTCCGTACCCAGCCGCACTCCCTCGCCCGCGCTTTCTGATTCCAGCGCACTTCCAATTCCAAGTGTCACGGTGTCCGCTCCAGCGTCCAAAGTAAGAACCCGTTCCGAGTCTCAACGACTGTCCGAAGCTGCCGAAATGTCCATAAGTCACTTCATCGCCGCTTGTGACGGCTTGATCGAATTCGAGGCCAATACAATGGGCTCCCTCGAGGAGGAAGTGCAAGTATATGCCATGAGAATGCACCTGGAACAGACGAAAGTTCTGTGGAACCGAGTCGAAGCTGAGTACTTGGCATGTACGAGAGCCCTCACGGCCGACGCGGGTGAGGAGAGCCGCACCAATGTGGTGACCGTTAAGTCAAAATATGAATACGCGTACATGGTGTACGTACGATGCGGTTCTCGACTAGGAGAACGCATAGAGCGACTGCAGTCGCCCCCTTTGGCTCCCGCGTCCCAAAACGCCCCCGAAACTCGCGAGCAGCACGTCCATGCTGGCTATCGGCTACCTCCATGTGAGGTGGACGTTTTCACGGGCGACTACAACCAGTGGCCCACATTCCGCGACCTGTTCACGGCCATGTACGTGAACAATCCACGATTGGCGCCAGTTGAGAAGCTGTATCATCTGGTGTCCAAAACGCGCGGCGAGGCAAAGGCGATCGTTTCCAGCTCCCCATTGACCAACGACGGTTTTCACGCAGCTTGGGAGAACCTGCAGGCTCGCTTCGAGAATAAGAGGCAGCTCGTTGCGAGCCAAACAAAGATACTCTTCAACCTTCCGTCCGTTGTCCACGAGACTTGCGCGGCCCTGAAGGATCTCCAAACCACCATTCAGGGCTGTTTAACTACACTGACGCGTTCCGGTGTTAGCACGGATAATTGGGACGTCTTGTTGGTGGCACTCTGCACCTCCAAACTGCCAAATGCCACCATCGCACTCTGGGAGCAATCCATCCCGAACAAGACAGACCTCTCATCCTGGTCCGACCTCAACAACTTCCTTGTGGATCGCTATCGCGTTCTAGAAACGTTGGAAGGTCGAAAGTCCACTCCTGCATTGCAAGTCATCCCTGCAGCTGTCCGCAAATCGGTGCCTCCAACCAAATTCCAGGCGTTGAACACCCAGGTCACTGTCAACCAGGTCTCCTGTAAAGTGTGCGGCAGAGAGAACCATCCAATCCGATTATGTCCGAAGTTCACAGACATGTCTGTCCCAAACCGAATGGCGGCAATCAAGCAGCAAAAGTTATGCCTCAATTGTTTTGCTCGGGGCCATCAGCTGCGACAGTGTCCGAGTGCTCACAACTGCCATATATGCAAGGAGCGGCACCACACTCTACTCCACCGCGTCAGCGCCTCTGCAGTGGCGCCCGCCAGTGGGCAGCCAACAACCACTAACCCCCCGGTCGAATCCATTGAACGCCCAACGTCAAGCCACAGTCTGCAAAACTTTCTGGTATCGTCGCCCCGTAAGGGCTTGCTGGGGACTGCCATGGTGGTGCTACGTCATTTAGGCGCTGAATTCCACGCTAGAGCCCTGATTGACACCGGTTCCGAAGGGACATTCCTATCCGAGAGGATGTTCAACTTAGTTCGACCACCATACCGAGTCATTGATGCTCAAATCAGTGGCATTTCCAACTGTGTGGCCGCCAGCGCCCAGAAATTATGCCAGCTAAAGATCGCTTCTCGTAGCGATCCCTCAAAACAAGTGGAAACGTCCGCATTCGTCCTCCCAAATTTAGCTGGAGCGCTACCGTCCTGTCCTTTCCCACAGAGGGTGGATGGAAATCTTCCTGACCTGCCGTTGGCAGACCCGCAGTTCCATCAGAGTTCGTCGATTGATATATTAATCGGCGTCGACTTCTTCCCGCACATTCTGGGCGAGCGAATCAAAAAGGATATTTGCGGTTCCCTCGTCGGTATTGAAACCATATTTGGCTGGGTTCTCTGCGGCCCCATGGACTCCGTCACTCCGGCAAAAAATGTCTTCGCTGCCCAGGTTTCCATCACACCCACTAACGCCAACTTGGATAAACTCCTCACCAAGTTTTGGGAGGTGGAAGATCTTCCAGCAAAACTGGAAAAGGAAGCTGATAAAAAGTGCGAGCTGCATTTTAGGGAAACCACGAAGAGAAGAGCAGATGGCAAATATGAAGTATCTCTACCGTTCAAGGATCCTGAGAACATCGACCTGGGGCATTCAAGATCGATCGCCATGGCTCAGTTTCTCAGGAATGAAGCGCGGTTGGGAAAGAATCCTGAGCTGAAAGCCCGATATGGAGAAGTTCTTCAGGAATATGTAACATTGGGGCATATGATCCGCGTGCCCCCTCCTACCGACTCCAAGAATTTCTACCTGCCTCATCACGCGGTGTTCAAGCCCGACAGCACCACGACCAAAATCCGCGTCGTCTTCAATGCATCTAGTCCATCCACCAGAGGTATCAGTTTGAACGACGTCCTGCATACCGGTCCCACTCTGCAGGCAGACCTTACCGTACAGATCCTGAAATGGCGCTTTTTCCGTTACGTCTTTAATGCCGACATAACCCAAATGTATCGGCAAATCTTTGTTTCCGCAGAACACACTCCTTTCCAGCGCATCCTCTATCGAGATCAAGACGGCCAGCTCCAAGATTACGAACTCCAAACCGTCACATTTGGAGTCAACTGTGCTCCGTTTTTGGCCATTCGAGTCCTACTTCAGTTAGCTCAGGATGTGGAACAAAGGTACCCCAGAGCGAGCGAAATTCTTCGTAGCTACATGTACGTGGATGATGTTCTTGCTGGGTCCCACACTAAGAAGGAGTCGCGTGAGGCGATTAAAGAACTCCAAGGCGCCCTGATCTCCGCTGGTTTCCCTCTCCGAAAATGGACATCGAATGAAAAGGATGTGTTGGCAGCCATCCCACGAGAGCATTTACTTAATGCCGACTTCCTTGAGCTAGAGGACGCAAGCACCGCCAAGACGCTGGGCATCCGCTGGAAAGCTACGCAGGATCATTTCTTCTTCGTGACTGCTGACCCACCGTTGCAAGCGTCCGTCACCAAGAGGGAGGTCCCATCCCACATCGCCAAGTTGTTCGATCCAGCAGGATGGTTGGCCCCTTTCGTAGTCCGGGCCAAAATATTCATGCAGCAGCTTTGGCTGACCGAGCTTGGCTGGGATGACGCTCTACCGCCATCCCTCTTACAAGAATGGCACGATTTCCTGCAGGATTACCCAGGCCTCGGTCATATTCACATTCCGAGGTGGGTGGAAACCAGACCTGACTTCGACTGGCAACTCCACGGGTTTTGCGACGCGTCTCAGCGAGCCTTCGGTGCCGCGCTCTACGTCCGCGTGACGCATCATGACCACGTGAGCGTCCACCTCCTTACTGCGAAGACTCGGGTAGCTCCAGTGAAGACTGTCTCTCTGCCCCGACTATCGTTCTGGCCTGGCTCAACAAACCACCGTGCAATTGGTCGACCTTTGTTGCGAATCGAGCGTCATCCATTTCCAGCAACACTATGGTGGGTGACTGGGCTCATGTGCGGTCCGAGGACAATCCAGCTGATCTAGCCAGCCGAGGTGTGACAGCAGCAGACCTGTCGGTAAGCCAATTGTGGTGGCATGGTCCAGAGTGGCTCCGACTACCCCGTGAGTACTGGCCTGCATCTCCTTGCACGGTCCCCGAAACAGAAGTGGAGCAACGAACCCACTGCCACATCGCCACCACGTCCAATACGACCGAGATCATAGAACGCTTTTCCGATTTCGGTCGAGCTCTAAGGGTGATCGCCTATGTCCGGAGGTTCCTCAGCAGGAGGAAGTCTCTCCCCCCAACACTAACTCTCACCCAACAGGAGTTATTCGAGGCCGAAAAGGCCTTAGTTCTAGCTACTCAACAACGTGAGTATTCGACAGAAATCCGATGTCTGTCAAAGGTTCAACCAATTCCCTCATCGAGCTCGCTTGCAAGCTTGCATCCGTTTCTCGACCAGCACGGTGTCCTCCGTGCCAGTGGTCGATTGCGAGCCTCCGAATCGCTAAGTTACGATGAACGTCACCCAATTCTACTACCGTACGGCGCTCATCTAACCCAGCTCATCATCCGATTCACACACCGTATTACGTTGCATGGAGGCAACCAACTGATGATCCGATTTCTTCGAGCTAAGTTCTGGATTCCAAAGGTTAAAAATGCTGTCAAGGCCCTCATCCGTGGATGTAAGGCCTGCGTCCTGCACAAACGCCGTCAGCAGATGCAACTGATGGGTGATCTGCCCCGAGGGCGAATAACTTTCTCCAGACCCTTCACGTATACTGGTCTTGATTTCGCCGGTCCCTTTGAGAAAAAAATTATACAGGAAGGGCATGCCTAATAACAAAAGGATACGTGTGCGTCTTCGTGTGCTTCAGTACCAAGGCCATCCACCTTGAAGCTACGTCCGATCTGACGACAGAAAAATTCCTGGCGGCCTTTTCCCGTTTCGTATCGCGAAGACGATGCCCGCAGCGTATATATTCCGACAATGGCAAAACTTTCGTTGGCGCGTCAAAGGCTTTGGAGAAGGATTTTCTGGAAGCAACCAAACGCCGCATCCTAAATTCCCATGATCAGCAGATCGTGTCCTGGAATTTCATTCCACCCAGCGCTCCGCACATGGGTGGCCTCTGGGAAGCGGGGGTGAAGAGCTTTAAGGCTCTGTTTTACAAATCCACAGCCAATGTGCACTACACCTTCGAGGAGCTGTCTACCCTGCTGTGCCGGATAGAGGCGTGCCTGAACTCACGTCCCATTTCGCCCATGAGTGAAGATCCGGAGGATCTTTTGGCCTTGAGTCCTGGTCATTTCCTGGTGGGTGGCCCCCTAGTATCCATCGCAGAGCCACCGATCACGGAGGAGCCCATGTCCTTTATTAATCGCTGGCAGCGGCTGAAGGCTCTTCACCACCATTTCTGTCAGCGGTGGAAGGACGAATACCTCAAAGAGCTACATAAGCGAAACAAATGGAAGCTCCCCAGCCGAAATCTCCAAGTTGGTGACCTCGTAATCATTTATGAGGACAACTTACCGCCCACAGAGTGGCGGTTGGGGCGAGTAGAACTCGTCCATTCTGGCGCTGACGGCTTAGTACGAGTCGTCGATGTCCGCACTTCACGCGGTTCCATCAAAAGGCCGGTCGCAAAGCTCATCCTGCTTGTCAGCGACTCCGACCCCGCTTCCTCCCAGTAGTGAAGCGGCGGCGACTTTTTCTTCTCACTGTCCTTTTTCTCCTCCTAATATGATCGTTCGCTTCGTGTGCCACATTTATTGTTTTCTGCCATGCTTAATCCTCTTTTTTTCTTGTTCCATTCTTCTCCTAGAATCCAGTTTGTTTTTTCCTCATAGCAAGTCATGGCTCCCAGAGGTCCTCGTTCCGACCGCTCCGAGGCTCGCCAAGGCCGCGGGATAAGTGCCTACCGGTGCCGAGTCTGTCGCGGAGTCCACGCGCTCCGGCAGTGCAAGCGCTTCTTAAACCTGCGTGGAGAGAAGCGGCTCAGAGCAGTGCTTATCAACAAATACTGCCCCAACTGTCTAGCGCACGAGCACTCTTCCGGGTCGTGTCGGAAGATTGGCGGTTGTCGGCGTTGTGGAGAGGCGCATCACACCCTGTTGCACTCCACAGAGTATTCCAAGCGGAAGCGGGCACCTCAACACCCCGAAAGAGGAACTGCTAGCAGGGCGTCGCCCTCACCGGCCCGAGCTCGCAGCTCATCCAAGTCCAGCAGAGCCAGACCCAGCGGCAGCTCATCCAGCTCCAGACGATCCAAGTCAGCCGGCGGCTCTCCCCGAGAACTGACGTCATCTTCGCTTTTGCAGCTGAAGGTGACCACGGTGATGCCGACCGCTGTGGTTAAAATCGGCAACGGTCGCAAGGAGTTCGAGACTCGGGTCCTTTTGGACGCCTGCACGTCAGCGAGTCGCATCAGCGCATCCTATGCGGCAGCTCTCGGGTTAGCGGTCACTCGAGGGGGCCAAGACGAAGCCTGCCACGCCACCATCAGATCCCGGACTGACCCGTCATTCAAGAAGGACGTGATCCTCCAGATAGAGCCTGGCCTCCGAGTAAACACCCCCATCCGGCAGGTCACCGAAGCCGTCCGGAAGAATTTTTCCACCCTGGTGTTGGCGGACCCGATGTTCCACCGCCCATCGTCCATATTCGTCGTGCTTGGGGCAGACCTCTATCCTGAGGTCATCCAGCCCGGTTGTGTCCCGGGCCATGGCGGCACTCCCGCAGCCCAAAGCACCGTGTTCGGTTGGATCCTGTCCGGTTCCTGTGCCATCTAGGCGCTCCAGAACGCAGCCGCTCCCCATCCTACCCAGTCCACCCGGGCTATTGCAACTTGTTGCAAGGGGGGCGGTATGTTCACGCCAGAAAGGGTGACCAGGAGGAGTTATCCGGGGGGGAAAAAGCCGGTAAGCGAGAACGGTCACACTCCGATGACTAGCAACTCCTTAGGAAAACTCCATGTTGGTTTTCAGTTGGTTTTTTCATCCCGGCAAATCCAATCGCATCCGAGATTTCTCTTGGCCTCATCTTTTTCCACAAGTTTGTCTTTAATCGTAACGCCTTATCTTAGTATTGTGACCCGGTCCGGTACTTATTGTAAATAAATCTGGCCTGTGCTTTGCAAACGAGTTAACGCGCGTTTAATTCATCCCCCACACAAATACTTGGCAATAAAATTGGGCTCTACCCACTGGAACTCTTCGCCCCACCACAAACAAAGGTCTTGGTTGGAATTTAAAGTTAAGGTTATTTTGTAAATATTTTTGATTATTGAGAACCGTAGTTTAAGGTAAGGTATTTACGTTCAAAAAAGAACCGAATAGAATAAGTATTTTTGGTTGTTGAGTTTATAAATAATAAACTTGTTTTGTTCAGAAATAATAAAATCATGTCTGGGAGACGTCGTCGTTCGAACATAGGTCGTAGTACAGTGAATGCCAGAAGAACACGTTCAGCAAGAGATGAAGAAACGTCAGCGGAACGTGATGCTCGCATCAGTCAGCTTCGGGATAGAAATAGAGCTGAGAAAGAGAATCCTCCGTAGAGCGTGAGGCCCGACTCAGCCAGCTTCGGGCTAGAAATAGAGCTGAGAAAGAGAATCCTCCGTAGAGCGTGAGGCTCGCCGTAGCCAGGATCGAGATAGACATACAGTTCAGAGAGCCAGAGAATTGTCTCTAGAGCGTGAGGCTCGCCTCATCCAGGATAGGGATAGACATCGAATACAGAGATCCAGAGTAACTAATTCATAGGTAAACAAAGAAAATTCTGCCATGAATTACGATCCTTCGATTCCTTACAAAGACGATCGTATAGTATCAATTGGTACCATGTCATTAGTGTGTGAACATTGCTCGGCATTGAAATTCAAGGACGAATCGAAAGGCATGTGATGCTTGCAAGGAAAAGTAAAATAAGAAGAAATTCTACCTCCACCTGAACCACTTCACTCTCTACTTACGGGTGACGATCCGAAATCCAAACAATTCATTCGCAATATACGCCGTTATAATAACGCATTTCAAATGACCTCTTTCAAGAGTAATCAAGTCGTTGAGCGTGGTTTCATGCCTACATTTAAAATTCAAGGGCAAGTGTATCACTTAGCAGGGAGCTTGCTACCACTTCGACCCGATGATCACAAATTTCTGCAAATTTATTTTATTGCAGATCCAGATACACAAGCATCAACGCGGTATTCAAGTGTCGCACAGCCAATTGATAGAGATTTGATTAGATCTCTCCAAGATATGTTACATTCGCATAATCGCTACATACAGTCTTTTAAAACTGCGATAGAGAGTGTTCCAGCAAATACTCCCGACTTTAATGTCGTAATCCATGCAAATAAAGTTCCTGTCGGAGAACACAGAGGACGATATAATGCGCCTTCCACGAGTGAAGTAGCAGTGGTGATAGCCGGACAGCAATTTGACAAAAGAGATATTTGGTTGCATAGTCGTGATGATAATTTGCAAAAAATTTCAGAGTTACACAGATCTTATGACAGCTTGCAATATCCTTTGATGTTATGCCGTGGAGAAGATGGTTATGCTATTAATGTTTCTCAAGTTGACCCAATCAGTGGAGTAACTCTGCGTAAAACAGTGTCATGTATGAACCGGATAATGACAAGACGAAACAATTTCAATTCCTTGCTTAGATATGGAATGTTAACAAATCAATATTTAGTCGATCAATATGCGAAAATTGAATCCGAGAGATTGGCCTACATCCGTAACAATCAAACTAAATTGAGAGCTGAAAATTATGTTCATCTTCAGGATGCTTTACAGGCGAATGAACACAGCAACGGTATTGGACAGTTGGTTATACTACCTTCATCATTCACAGGTGGACCTCGATATTTACGTGAAAAATCGCAGGACGAAATGACTTACGTCAGACATTACGGTAAACCTGATTTATTTATAACAGCAACATGTAACCCAAATTGGCCAGAAAAAATAAATAAATAAACTCCACAAGACAGATACGATATAGTTAACAGAGTCTTCCATTTAAAAGTACACAAACTCCTGCACCTCATTAACAAGTCTCATATTTTCGGTTCGCCTCGCTGTCACATGTACACAATAGAATGGCAGAAACGTGGTCTGCCACATGTACATCTGCTGGTGTGGTTAGTAAACAAAATTAAACCAAATCAAATTGACAACGTCATTTCAGCTGAATTACCGGACAAAGAAGAAGATCCTGAACTGTTCGAAATCGTAAAGAAACACATAGTACACGGCCCGTGCGGGACCTTAAACCCAAACTCTCCATGCATGCGAGATTCCAAATGCAGCAAAAAACTTCCGAAGTCGATCCAAACTCAAACGTCTACCATCGATGATGGATATCCCAAATATCGTCGACGATCGCCAGAACAGGGTGGGCAAAGTGCCACCTTTCGAAACCACCGATGGATCGTTCCATATAATCCGCTTCTTTCCAAAATTTTTGATGCGCACATCAACGTCGAGTTGTGCAGTTCAATAAAGTCAATCCAATACGTTACTAAATACATTAATAAAGGTAGTGACCAAGCCACTTTCAGCATACAATCATCAAATGAAGTGGAAAAATATCAGTCTGTTGTTTACAATACTTATCAAGCAGCATGCAAAGCTCTGGGGCTTTTGGAAGACGATTCTCACTGGGAAAACACATTATCGGAAGCAGCTACTTGCAGTTCAGCTACATCACTAAGATATTTATTTGCCATCATAGTAGCGTTTTGTCAGGTAACTGATTCTGTTAATCTGTGGAATAAATTTCAAGAAAGTATGGCCAGTGATATTTTGATACGTCGACGGCGAGTGTTAAACTCGGATGACGTACAATATGATCGAAGCATATTTAACGAAGCATTATATGAATTGAACAAACTAGTGCAATTACTTTCGGGTAAATCGATCAAGGATTTTGGGTTACCGATGTCTGCTAATAATACTAACTCAGATTCAACGAATAGTGCCGAATACACAAGAGAAACATCATTCGATCAAACGATACTTTTACAAAATATAGCTCAAGATGAGCCACGATTAAACAACGATCAGAAAAATGTATTCACTACATTACTATCCTCAATTGATAACAATGAAGGGAGAATGTTTTTTCTTGATGCCCCAGGAGGTACAGGAGAAACATTTTTGATCAATCTGCTTTTAACAAAAGTGAGATCTAAAGGAAAAATTGCATTAGCTGTCGCGTCGTCTGGCATAGCCGCTACGCTTTTGGAAGGAGGCCGAACCGCACACTCTACATTCAAGCTTCCGCTGAAAATCGCCACCGATGATAATAACAGCGTCTGTAGTGTTTTTAAACAAAGCAATACAGGAAAATTGATGCGTGACTGCTCATTAATAGTCTGAGACGAAGCTACTATGTCAAATAAAACGTCTGTGGAAGCACTAGATAGGACAATACGCGATTTGCGCAGCAATAATTCATCTATGGGTGGATGTACGATTCTGTTCTCAGAATACTTTCGTCAAATCCTACCAGTTGTGACTCGAGGAACACGTGCGGACGAAACAAATGCTTCCCTAAAGCAATCTCACCTTTGGCCACACGTCAATAAATTAGAGCTTAAAACTAATATGAGGGTTTCGTTAACTTCACGTGGGAACAGGCTTTTTCCAGAGATGCTGCTAAAAGTTGGCAATAGAGAGATAACACAAAGTGATGGAAAGATAAACCTAGAAAACCTTTGTGTTTTGAAAGACAACATCCAAGAGTTGGTCGACAATGTCTATCCCGACGTTGATGACATAAGTTGTAAGACTATATCTTGGTTTAAAGAAAGAGCGATTTTGTCTCCAACTAACGAACAAGTAGACAAGATAAATAACTTGATTCTTTCAAAGATTGATGCGCCGACGCAAATATATTACTCGGTCGATACTGTTCTCGATTTAGAAGAAGCTGTTCATTTTCCTACAGAATTTCTTAATTCTTTGAACCCGTCTGGACTTCCCCCTCACAAAATGGTGTTAAAAGTAGGTTGTCCTGTTATTTTATTAAGAAACCTGAATCCACCTAAACTTGGTAAAATCACTGAAAACTTTCATAATAGAGTGCACAATACTCACAGGATGTGGTACAGGGGAAGATGTATTGATTCCCCGAATTCCTCTGATACCATCGGATTTACCGTTCCAATTTAAACGCCTACAGTTTCTGGTAAAGACATCTTTTGCAATGACCATAAATAAATCGCAGGGTCAAACCTTCAACGTTGCGGGTTTAGATTTGAGCGTAGAGTGTTTTTCACACGGCCAATTGTATGTCGCTCTTTCAAGAGTAATCTCTAAGGAAAACATGTTTGTATTGTCTAATGACAATAAAGCTGTGAACGTTGTATATAGAGAGATCCTGTAGTATATTAAATGTAAAAGTAAAATAAAAAGTGAAAATCTAAAAAATAAATAAGTAAAAATGAAAAAAAAAAGTAAAAATGTAGTTTATGAATTTAGATATCCCAAAGATAGCAGGAAATCTTCACAGTACAGGGAAAGAATTAGAATTGTTTTACTACGAGTTTAACGCGTGCGAAGCCGCGGGCAAAAGCTAGTTTAAAATATAATAGTGTATATGTGGCGCAATGCAATCTTTTAGTTTGCTATGACTAAGAAGCATCTGCTTATAGTAGAGCTGGCAAAACATCGATGTTTGTCCATATCGATGTTTTTTATTTGAAAACATCGATGTATCGATTAAACATCGAAGTTAGTAAAAGAATTTTTTATTTTTTCATCTATTTAATATTGACTTCATTGTTCAATATATGTATATATAAAAAAAATAACAAAATAATGCTTTCCAAACAAATGAACATATTATAACTTAAATTAACAGTATTTTTATTTTTTCAAAACAAATTAAATTAACAAAATATTATTACTTAACTTAACAGTATTTAAAGCTTTTAAAAACAAATGAAATAACGAAAATATAATGATAACTTAACATAACAGTTTTGTGAGTTTTTCAAACAAATTAAATTATGAAAATATTATAATGACTCAACTTATCAGTTGTTTGAGATCCATTCATTTTTATTTAGGAAAACCAGCATATCGACATTTTTTGGCTTTAGTGAACTTCGTTTTTCACTCACTATTAAACCTGCTTTGCTAAACATACGCTCACTTTCAGTTGACGTAGCCGGTACGCAGAGATATTTTTTTGAGCTCATCAGTCGAGATCTGAAAAAAGTTTAGTATTAATTATAAAGCTAGATTTTATATAGCATGAATTACCTTCCAGTAGTAGTGATGGTACAAAATTTGCGAAAACATCGAACATCGGCTAACGAACATCGATGTTTCATTTTCAAATTGAAACATCGATACATCGATATAACATCGATGTTCCGCCCAGCTCTAGCTTATAGTCTTCTTCAATGTCAAAGATGTCATAATTGACTGCGTAGGAATGGTCAGAGTGCGTTGAAAAATCAAAGGAATCATATTGATTTTCACGAACATTTGACATTTCTAATTCAGTCTCTACTTGTAATTCGTTTACTTGGTCCAGTAAATTCTCCTTTAAACAAACCTATCTTTAGTTTTTTGATTCTCCTTTTGTTCCAACTTTCTTTATAGTTGGACAACTTTTTATGGGACATTTCACTTAAAGCAGTTTTCAGATTGACTACTCCTTTTTTTGATCTAGCTCTAATAATAGTGCCATGCAAAACCGGCAAGTTATTGCAATCTAAATGAGCCAGTTCAATTTGTCTCACAACAGAATTTGAAAGTTTATCCATTTCTCGGATAAATCTTCCCAATTTCAAGCCTTGTTTGTTTTGAATGACACTATGCTGGGTCTTTTATTTGTACTATCAATTAAAATACCCATTAAATTTGTCCAGAAAGGCGCAAACACTATATATTTTCCCAAAATAACTTCTATCATTTTGTGATGATTATATACATTTGTCTCGTCTTCCTCAACTGGTATCAACGAAATTTTGTTTTTTATCTCGTTGGCAAAATTGCTAAAACGTTGTTTCAACTTACTATTGCCAGCTACTGTTTTAAGGCTATCCTCACAATATCTCTTATTGTATTTAATTTTATTTTCGTAATCGCCCAGATTAAAAGAAATTGGGTTTTTATCTGCGAAGTACAAGAATATCATTCATACTGGGAGATAGAAGAATAGTTACAACATATTTGAACCAATCTTCAAAATCACTAATTTGTGAAATATTATATCCCACACCCATAGCATTTCTTAAGAAACCTCTGATTTTAATATTTTGTAGGCCTACGGTGTTATCTATATCAGCACACATTATCTTGGCATAATGGCTTTTGCAGAATGGAACACAAACTTTAGGAAATTCCGCATTTTTCTTATAGAGAAATTGAAAGCACATTTCATTGTACTCTATTAGAGTTAAGCCGCAGTACTCCTTAAGGACTGCGCCAATAATGGTAAAACTCACATCAGTTACGATGCGTTTGCAGAGCGGTGTATATAATTTATTTTTGGAACATGACATATTGAGGTCGCATAAAAAGCGACCTATGTATGTCAGAAGATGAGTGGTTCGACAGAATCGCATGTGCTAATCCATACGTTATATTCATTTGGGGAACGTGCGCTACCAATGAATAAAGTAGCATTCTTTTTTTTGCAATTGCGATATGTCTAACAACGCAACCTGTGGCGTCTACGTGTAAAGTATGAATATTCATGTGTTTTTAAATGTCGGTTTTAGTTTGTGAATATGTACATATATGTATCTGCTTGTATGTATGTACATACATACATATATCACATGTAAGCCATTTGAACGAAAATTGCCTCACATACAAATGTACATACATAAATGCACTCAAAATATTTCACATGCAAATATGTACATATATTTTGAAATGTATATATAAGTTAACACCATACAGCAGCATTAGCGGCAACAGCAGCATTAGCGGCAACAGCAGCATTAGCGGCAACAGCAGCATTAGCGGCAACAGCAGCATTAGCGGCAACAGCAGCATCAGCGGCAACATCAGCGGCAGCATCAACAGCAGCATCAGCGGCAACATCAGCGGCAACATCAGCGGCAGCATCAGCGGCAGCAGCGCCAGCTGCAGCAGCAGAAGCGGCAGCGAGCAGGAGGGGTAGCAGCAGCGAGAGCGTTGGCAGAACAAGCGAGGAGACCGGAGCCGGAGGTGGCTGGGTGGAGAACCACCGAGAGAGATTAACAAAGATAATAAACTATTATAATGTGAGATGAAACCAAAGTCTTGATGATTGGGTGGTGTGCGTGACGTTGGAGGACATAAATCAAATCCTTGCTACTGCAAGGTGACCTCCTCAAATAAGAGGAAGTTAACTGGCGCCCGAGCAGGGACCGTCTTCCGTCGCGTCTTTCGATAATAAATTTTTTTTTTTTTTTTTTTCTCTCTTTTTCTCGCCCATAAGTGCCTTAAGCGAATGTGTTCCCAAAATAAAGTGAATAAAAAATAGAGTAAATGCAGTTAAAAGCGAGTAAGAAAATTTAAAAGTTTTGTTTCTTGTAAATGCCCACCGAAAAATTAAAGTGGATGGTTACACAACAAACATATTGGAATCGCTGCCAAGAATTTGTGTATTCGAAGATGAAACATTTCTCAGAATCTCAGCAAATACAATTTTTCAGTTGTTCTGCGTGTGCCGAACAATTCAATAATTCTAGTTGATCTGCGACCAGCGCGACGCTTCTAAATTCCTATGAAATAAAAGCAGCGCGAAGCAATTGTTCCAATAACCTCTGCGCGTGCCAAAATTCCTTGGAACCTTGACAAACGCAACATTTCTTGTTGCTCTGCGACCGCCGCTACGCACCTAAAATTCCTATGAAACAAAATCAGCGCAGATCAAATATTTCAATTATTCTGCGTGTGAGTGTAGCAAACGCAATAATTCTAGTTAATCTGCGAGCGTCGCGAAGCAGTTTAAATTCGTGTGAAATAAAAGAAACGCAGATCAGCCCTTGATTTGATGTACAATTTTCGTTTCAAGATCACTCTCCCTAAATCTGTCAAACAGACAAGTCGTGGCTTATTTTAAATATCACATTGCCAAGGATAAATAAATTCTGTGACGAATACACAAGTTAATTTTTGTTTTGTGTAACCGGGGTTCAAAACCCTGTCGGCGAATGGCATAAGTAAGAAACTTATAAAATAATCAAAAAAGAAAATTTTTTTTTCTGTGTTGCCAAGTGGATGTAGGGGGTTGTTTCCAAAAAAAAAAAAAATAATAATAAAGTTTTAATTTTTTGTGTCCGGGGTTCAAATCTCCATCAGTGCATGATATAAAAATAAAGAATATCCGTTAAAAATTAAAGTGGCACAAAAGGTTAATTTGGAAGTCGAATTCTGCATCCTCATTGGCGACATAAGTGATAAGTGAAAATTATAAAAAAAATAAAAGGGAATAACATTCGTTAAGCAATTTGTGGGCACTCGTAAACGTGGCGGTTGGCGGTCAGCTACAAAATTAATTTAATGAGTGACAAGTTCACCACGAGTGGCAAGTTCATGAAGAATATGGAAAAAAAATAAAAAATGCGCAGGTATTGGCCACCAGTGGTGCTTCCCATGCGAGGTATCCTCCCGAATGAGGATGTGGAGTCACCTCCACCTAAGTAGGTCCTTGTTAGGACTAAAAGGGATAACGGAGATCTCCCTCAACCGACACAGGGGGGCATCACGATAGGCAGCCTTGCGACAATTAAAAACGAAAATATTCAAAAATTTAAAAGAAAAATAATAAAAATGAGCAGGTATTGGTCACCAGTGGTGCTTCCCATGCGAGGTATCCTCCTGAGTGAGGATGTGGAGTCACCTCCACCTAAGTAGGTCCTTGTTAGGGCTAAAAGGGATAACGGAGATCTCCCTCAACCGACACAGGGGGGCATCATGAAAGACAGCCTTGCGACAATTAAAAACAAAAATATTCAGAAATTGAAAACAAAAAGCGAATAAAATTGTGAACTAACAAAATAAAAAAAAAAAGAACAACAAATATATAAGGAATTAAAGACATTAATAAAAAATTTTTTTGTACATACAAACACTTATTCCATTTTTCATCCTTTCATATAGCACCATCGTTCTTTGGAGAATTTGGAGTCTTTGAAAAACGGAAGAACTGCAAACTACACTATTATACTTGGAGAAAGAAGAAATACTTACAATATTAACATACGATAATTGAATAACGGGTGAGTGAAGAAGTTGCCTCCTAGAAATTGTAATTCGAGTTTATTTTCGGGCGAATTAAACCCACACATACCCAATTAAAGATAATTTTGATTCAGCGGTAGAGAAAGTTTAAAAACAAAATTTAATGATAAAAACGAAAAATAGTACCTAATTTTATTTTGGAAAAAACGAAATTACATTATTGAAATCAACTGAAAATATTTATCATTTTTATATTTTAAAAATCTAAATACGGGAAAAAATTTATCATTTTATCAAAATCAAAAAATAAGTTGATCAGAAATAAGTATAAACAATGGAAGAAATCAAACAGTCAATTTCATGTTTGGTAGAACAATTGGCAGTGTTGACCGAGGAGCTAAAAAAGCAAAAGGAGAAAGTAACAATCCTAGAAGATAGGCGTGGGGAAACTGTGGTCGAAGTGGTTAGCCCACCCACGCGGGCAATAAACGAACATGACCTTATGCAGATAGCAACCCTCCCCGATTGCGTAAAGGAGATAGAAATATTTTCAGGCGAAGCCTGTATGTTTTCCGCGTGGATACGAAGAGCAGATATAATCATCCAGGATTATCAGGTAGTCAGGGACAAGCCTATGTATAGGGCAGTGGTTCTCCATCTGAGATCCAAAATACGGGGCGAAGCAGATAAGATGCTCTACATATGCAATGTGCCCAATGATAGTTGGGAGGAAATAAGGGCGGCACTAGCCTCCCATTATGAGGACAAACGAGATCTAGGAACTTTGGAATACCAAATGAGTGTGATAGTCCGAAATAACTCGACCCTAGAAGCATTTTACTCCCAGATCAACGGGCATCTTTCACTCATTATAGAGAAGCTTAGGAACGAGAATCACGCTAGAGAAGCTCTTGAAGCGTTAATTTATTCGTACCGCGAAAGGGCCTTGCGTGCATTTGTAAGGGGATTGTCACCACAATTATCGGCTTTGGTAACAGTTAAGCACCCAAAAACGCTAGGAGAAGCTTATTCTACAGCCCTAGAACTGGAAATTGTTATTTCAGCTGGGAAGCCCTCCTTAGCATACGCCTCTAACGAAACTTGGCACACACGCACAAACACCCCTTACTACCGACCCCGACCCATGTATCGGCCTCCCTTCGCTACGTCATATGTACCCCCAAGAGCAACATATGCCACGTCTTATCCTCATCAACAAAACCCAATACCGTACCGTTATGCGTTACCTTCCAGGCCACAGGCTCAAACGCCGGCTATAAAACTGGAAGCAAGTGGATCAGGCCAATCTAGGAGCCATTTCCGGAACTATGGGAATGGCAGTAGCCAAAAAAGGAACTCTTCTGATTCCGCGAACCCCTTTAGAAAGGAACAACGATTATATCATATGGCCACAGACGGTGGCGTAGTAGAAGAACCCTCATACATGAACATTGTGGGAGACTCCGCCTCCGAAAATGGTGAATATGTCACACGCGCGGTACTTACCCAGCCATCAAATTCGAAGATAATCGAGATCGAAGATCAAGTAAATTTTATGAAAAAGGCCTATCCAGCGTACCCTACATAGAATACATTGATGCAGATAGAAAGGTGCGACAGTTTTTAATCGACACTGGCGCAAACAAAAACTTCATTAGTCTAGATCTTTCAGAGGGTGCTATTCAACTACAAAAGCCCTTCTTAGTACAATCAGCAAACGGACCCATAAAAATTTCACAATTCCTCAATGGACCTTTCTTCGCTCCTCTGGGTAATGATATTCCACTAACCTTCTTTACTCTTCCTAATTTAAAAAGTTTCGATGGTATTATAGGAGATGATACACTTAAGAAACTGAAAGCGAAAATTGATAGGGAACATAACGTTTTAATCATAGAACCGGGGGTGGTAATACCACTTCTGAACCGGGTATCGACCCAACTTAATTTTTTGCTAGAAGAAGGGCACCCCCAGGAAATCAAATCCATTATTGAGAAGCTAATTAATGAGTTCGCTTCCATATTCGACCCGGTTGCCCCTGGTGGCTCTGTGGAAACCCGAATCAAAGCAACAATTCGAACTAATACCCAAGAGCCCATTTATTCTAAGTTTTATCCCTATCCAGTCAACATGCGGGACGAGGTTGACCGACAAGTCGCTGAGCTTCTTCGTGACGGCATGATACGACCCTCAGAAAGTTCATATAATTCCCCACTGTGGGTTGTCGCTAAAAAACCAAAATCGAATGGGGAACAACAATTTCGTATGGTAATTGATTACAAACGATTAAATGCTGTCACAATACCAGACACCTACCCAATTCCTGACATTACATCTACGTTAGCTAGTTTAGGCAGGGCGAAACTCTTTACGACTCTTGACTTAACTTCGGGGTTCCATCAGATACATATGGATCCCGCGGATATACCAAAAACCGCATTCTCAACTCTTAATGCAAAATATGAATTTCTCAGACTACCCTTTGGGCTGAGAAACGCTCCAGCCATATTCCAAAGAATGATCGACGATGTTCTTAGGGACTATATAGGAAAAATTTGTTATGTTTACATTGATGACATAATTGTTTTCAGTGCTACTTATGAAGAACATTGGCACAACCTCAGGGCAATATTCTCAAGGCTTCGTGAAGCAACCCTACAAGTAAATTTGGAGAAGACACACTTCCTGAAAACCAGTGTTGAATTCCTGGGCTATGTTGTCACATCTCAAGGGATTAGTGTGGATAGGAAAAAAGTAGAGGGAATGTTAAAAATACCGCCTCCCACCAATCTGAAACAGCTCAAATCCTTTTTAGGCATGACATCGTATTACAGAAGATTCATCAAAGATTATGCGAAAATTGCCAAGCCCCTAACAAATCTCACCAGAGGAAAAAACGCGCAAATCAAAGCCTCACAATCCAGGAAAGTTTTCATTGAGCTTGGTCCACTGGAACTAGAAGCATTTAAAGACCTTAAGACCCTTCTTTCTTCATCGGAGGTTCTAACTTTTCCAGATTTTACAAAACCTTTTCATCTTACTACCGATGCATCGGACTTTGCTCTCGGCGCCGTGTTGTCCCAAGTTAGCTCAGGAGAAGATCGTCCTATAGCATACATCTCAAGATCGCTTGACAAAACTGAAGAAAATTACGCCACCATCGAAAAGGAGATGTTAGCCATTGTTTGGGCTTTGGACAACCTACGAACTTTCCTATATGGAGCTGGCTGCATAAAAATCTATACGGACCACCAGCCGCTAACGTATGCCATGAGCAATAGGAACTTCAATGCGAAGTTGAAACGTTGGAAGGCGAAAATCGAAGAATATAATCATGAGCTGATCTATAAACCGGGCAAGGCAAACGTGGTTGCGGACGCGTTATCGCGTATTCCCCATGCCCCCGACCAGTCGGACACGAATCTATTGGTCGTCCATGACACAGACTCGTTGGCAACAATGCACAGTGGACAACAGGACGCTTCTGACCTTATTCCCCATATGGAGGTCCCAATAAATGTTTATAGAAACCAGATTATTTTTGAACCATCGCGATCTGTCTATTCTTGTATTAACCCACACCCCGGGTTTAAGCGTCACCTAGTCCCATTGAAAACGTTGACCACTTCAGAGATAACTGGTTTGCTAAAGACTTACATCAATCCATCAGTAATTAATGGAATAAAAATACCTGAAAGCCATTTACAGCTCCTACAAACATGTTACCTAGGTTTCTTTAAGTCCTACAAGCTTAGGGTCACACAAAGACTGGTAACTGATTTAGTAGGCGAAGACGAGATTTTCGAAGCAATTGATAACGAACATCGCAGAGCCCATAGAAATCCCGAAGAGGTCAGACGTCAGCTGTTAGAACGATGTTATTTCCCAAGAATGACAAACAAAATAAAAACGTTTACGGCAACCTGTCAGATCTGCAAAGCACACAAATACGACAGACACCCTAATAAGCCCCTTCTACAGCCAACCCCTGTACCGAACTATCCGTGTGAAATTCTACACGTGGACGTCTTCATGTTGGAAAAGCACAAATTTCTTAGCTGTATAGACAAGTTTTCCAAATTCGCCAAGCTTTTCCCTCTAGAATCTAAATCGGCTCTCAAACTACGTGAAAAATTAGCAGAAGTGCTTCACTATTTCACGGCACCTAAAATTTTGGTGATGGACAATGAGCGGGGCCTCCTTTGTCCAACAGTTCATAATTACCTAAGATCATTGGAAATAGAGGTATACCACACCCCAACGCAGCGAAGTGAGGTAAACGGTCAAGTCGAAAGATTTCATTCAACATTCTTAGAAATCTACAGGTGTTTAAAAATAGAGTTTCCGTTACTTAAGGTAACTGAACTCGTGCCTATGTCAGTCGATAGGTATAATAACTCGGTCCATTCAGTGACGAAACGAAAACCGGTTGATATTTTTCTTGACAGAGTTTCCCGAATAAATTATCAAGGGCTAACAAATTTCAAACGCGAAACATTTGAGGACATCAGGGGGCTGATCGAACGTCGACAAGAACTTGCCATTAATAGACAAATTAAAAACAAAAAACCCATTCAGTACGCCGAAGGGGAAACAGTCTTTGTTAAAAATAAGCAGATTAAGGGTAAGGAAAAGAAGTTATACAGTAAAGAAGAAGTGCAGGAAAATAGAAAAGTGACAGTTCGTACTAAGTCTGGTAAACTTATTCACAAGGCACACCTTAAATCTAACCGTAAGCTTTCATAATTTGCACATTTGGCCTTACTACTATTAATTTTTCGCTGTTGCTGTTTTTCTACGTTTTTCTTTGGGTATGTCGCGATTATTCGAAATTATTATCTTTTACTAAAATAATTAATTACTGGCACTCTTCACAAACCTGGTAAATAATAATAAACAATACAATTTAAGAATACTAACCTAGCATTATAAGTAATATTTAATGTCTCCACCAAAATAGATGCCCGCTCTGCAACAGTCTGCTACAGCTCATCTCTCCAGCTCCTATTATCTCAAAGCTCGCTCGAACCGCTGACCTGCGCCATATCAACTTTACAATTGAAGATGCAAGACATTAAGCTGCTCTGTTTGCAGATAGCTATGCTGACAAGACATTAAACGGCAAAACGTAAACTGTTGTCCTATCTTGCCGACCTAGAACCTATCGATTGGGCATTCCCGGAAAACATTACGGGTATCAACTACACACCGAGGCTGCAACATGTTGATCCGCGGGACGCAGATCCTTAGAAGGGGAGGAGTTAACACCATACAGCAGCATTAGCGGCAACAGCAGCATTAGCGGCAACAGCAGCATTAGCGGCAACAGCAGCATTAGCGGCAACAGCAGCATTAGCGGCAACAGCAGCATCAGCGGCAACATCAGCGGCAGCATCAACAGCAGCATCAGCGGCAACATCAGCGGCAACATCAGCGGCAGCATCAGCGGCAGCAGCGCCAGCTGCAGCAGCAGAAGCGGCAGCGAGCAGGAGGGGTAGCAGCAGCGAGAGCGTTGGCAGAACAAGCGAGGAGACCGGAGCCGGAGGTGGCTGGGTGGAGAACCACCGAGAGAGATTAACAAAGATAATAAACTATTATAATGTGAGATGAAACCAAAGTCTTGATGATTGGGTGGTGTGCGTGACGTTGGAGGACATAAATCAAATCCTTGCTACTGCAAGGTGACCTCCTCAAATAAGAGGAAGTTAACTTATATACTTACATATATATGTACATATGGATATTGAAAGCTAAAAAACCTACTGAGATATATAAATTAAAATTGAGTTTTCTTCCCGTTTAAAAAAAATATACATTTTTATTCAACTTCTTTTGGTTAGTACGATATATACTATGACCGGAAGATTTGATTACAGAAAAAGAACTGATCTGACTTCTATTACAAAAGGTTGGATGAAAGCTCTGCCTCCATGCATCGACGTCGGCAGCGGCGGTGGTTTTGTTTATTTCCCACGTTTGGGAATAAGGCTGTTGTCGTTGTTTACCAAAGTGTTGCGGTTCTAATTCGTGGATGTTTATTGGGAATATTGATGTGACAAAATCTGAGTGTGTGGCAAGATTTGATTATGTTCCAGATTTTGTTTGTATCGATCTTGGGTCACTAAGTGGTCCATAAGTGGTTTAGGGATGTCGGGTGTTAGATGATATTCCTGTTTACTTAAGTCAATGCGATTATATTGCAGATTTGTTGATATGGATCTTGGGCCGACAAGTGGTCAATAAGTGGTTTTAGGAATGTCGGGTGTTAACTTATATATTTATATATACATATGTATGTATGTACATATGTATATGGCTTTGAGCATGGAAAAGCTACTTAAATTCGCATATATGTATGTACATACATACGTACACAAGAATGCAACTACTTATGTGTGTACATTTCCAACGTATAAAAAATTAAAAAACAATGCTTGTACTTACAATTTTGTTAATGTAGGGGAAGGCGGGGTATTGTGAGCCACTTTTTTTTATTGCCAGAAATTTTCTATTTAAACAAGTTTTACTTCAAATTTGAGTGTTGGGTGTTATAGTATGAAGATCTAGCTTTCATTTGGTCACAACAGTTTAATGAAATATTTGAAAATTAGGTGATTCTAAGGCAATTTCCAAAAATACCTTTTTTCGTGATGTTCAAAATTCTCGGGGTATTGTGAACCACTTTTAAAATTGAATAAAAACAATGATTTATGTTAGGAAAATTTTATTTATTTCTCTAAAATACAAATAATAATTGAAAAATTAGTTGTTGTAGTGAACAAAATTACACACGTCAGCCTGAAATGCAATTTATGCAAGTCCAATAACTTTCAGTTATTCTGGCACTTTTCAAGTGCACTGCACGATCGCAGACGTTGCAATGTATGGTATTTCGCCGATTCATTTTTTTCGCCATATTTTCTATACACAAGCATTCAACACATTAAAAATGTCGTTAAATGGCAAGAAACAAGTGGCTCTTAATTCCCCAAGAAAAAAGGTTCACAATTCCCCGAAACCTCATTTTTGGAAAATGGCTGCAAAAAACAACAACAATAACAAATACATTGAAAATCCCGTTATAATTTTGAAAGCTAATATACACACGAATATTAAAAACATAGTTACCTCCGTCGATTCACAGGAATAAAAAAAATATAAGGACATTCACGGAGTGTAAATTATACATCGAGAGCATCCAATTTCTATTTGTTAATAAAACAAAGTACCAATGCCGGTGCCCACACTTGTTCATTATGGAAATTATAGGGTATCATAAGACGAGTCGATAACAGTCATTCGCACCTGTCATAATTCATTGGGGAAAAAAAATGGCGCTGGTTCACGATTCCCCGTGGCCCAAAATTCCCCACCTTCCCCTATTCATTATTGTTTTGTTTTGTAAACTTTTTACTTTTGAATTAATTGACACAAAAATTTACACTTCCACATCAAACAAATCCAAATTTCAAAGTGAGGGCAAAAGTTAATTTCATAGCGGTAGAAGTTATCGATATTCGGCAGAGGAGTTTCAAAGTTTATTTATAGGGGTCCTTCGTAAATATTTACAACTATTCATAGTAAAACAGGCAATTTTGTAACAATTTTCTTTTATACCAAGGCTTAAAACAATATTAAAGAGCGTGGGGTTGCATCCAATAGGAATGGCCCCTCTGTATACGATCATGGCAATCTGCAGATCTGGACAAGGTTGCCACAAACATGTTTTTTATCATTTTTGTGGGAGAATCAATTTCTTCGCACTACGTTTAAAGAATCATTTTTGTTGTATTGGTCTTAACGCAATAGTACGTTTTGAAAACTACCGATTAGGTAATGTTCAATATAAACTTATTTTTTATGACTGAGCGGTTTTAACAAATAAATATTTTTAATAAATTTGATTTTTTTACTTTCATTTTGGCGGTACCCCTATTTTCATTCCCTACTTTATCGAAAATGGCCCTTAGCACCAAAAATAAAAGGCCCTTAACACTAACAATTATGAATTTTCCCCCAAAAATGAAAAATTAAAATTTCTCAAAAACTGGCCCAACAAAATGCATGAAATTTTCAGGAATTATATTTTGATTCATGATCAATCGTTTGAGATACCGTGCATATTGATCCGCGAGCAGTGGGAGATAACGACGATTTTTATTTCGCAAAAAGTGTGACCAATAAATTTCACTCCACCTGCCAACTGCTTTTCAACGCTGCTTGGACGCCAATTTGTACCCTCACATATATGTAATTATCTTCATACCCAAGACATGCTTAAATTTTTTAATATATCTCAAAAACTGGCCCAACGATTTTGATCAAATTTTGTGGAGATATTTATAAATATATGGATCATAAACTGAGCATAACGCGAGCTGTGAGTCTCGTTATTTGGCCAACAACACGAACTTGATTTCTTTTGCCAATTTTGTTTGGGGGAAAATCATAGGTATATGATTATATTTATAGATAATGGTATTATTAATAAATTTAATCTTTGTTTGGTGCAAAAAAGTTTATTAACAAAATAATTGAATTTCAAAAATTTTAAAAAAGTTAACAGTGGGTTAACAGCGACGCGTCGCTAACTTTCCGGACATGTGGCTAACAGCTTATTTGATACAGTATTTTTTTTATTTGTCATCAATATTACATCGAAAATATTAGGTTTATCGATAAATTTGAAATGCAGTCCTGTAGATGTATGTTTAAAGTACTACTTCTAAGTTATGGGATTCCCAGAAAGTACATTTTTTGGCGCACGTGGCAAACATTACGGGTAGATGGTCAATTTAGAGCTCACAGCTTATTTGATACAGCCAATTCAATGTAAGCAAAATGGCTAACTACCAAGTGTTTGTTATCTTACGAATATTTTATTACATTTGGATAATATAGAAGAGGAAATTTTAAGCAATTTTGGAACCCTAAGTCCACTAAAAAATAAAATAATAATAAAATGGGTCCACGCACCACTATTGAACAGCTTGAACTGGTCATTCATCATTTCCAAAAGGAAGAGAGTGTCCGGAAAACTGCTGAATTGGTTAATCTCAGTGCCTCTACGGTCCAACATATAATAGAGCGCTTTAAACATGAGAACCGAGTGTGAAAGAGGGGGAGAAAAGCGCCAAACAAAATTTTCACCGAGTCGGACGAGCGGTATATTGTCAGAAAAATTAAAGGTAATCCAAAGTTATGTGCTCCAAAATTGGCTGCTGAGGTTCAGAATGAATTGGGCAAGTCCATAAGCGCAGAAACTGTTCGGCGTGTGCTGCGTGACCATGACTTTAACGGCCGAGTAGCTCGAAAGTAACCGTTTATATCGAAGAAGAACGAAATATGCCGACTTTCGTTTGCTAAGGAACACATTTTGAAGGACTCTTCCTTTTGGAACACAGTTATATTCTCGGATGAGTCAAAGTTCAATATTTTCGGCTCTGACGGCAGGTCCCATTGATTGAAAAAAGCTAATTCCGAGCTCAACAAGGAGAACCTCAGAGCAACAGTAAAGCATGGAGGTGGTAACGTGATGGTTTGGGCATGCATGTCCGCAACCGGAGTAGGGAACTTGGTACTTGGTACTAAGTACCTCGAGATTTTAAAAGCCAACTTGGTCCAAAGTGCTGAAAAACTGGGAATAAGTAAAAATTACAGATTCTATCAGGATAATGACTCCAAGCACAAGGCCGGGATCGTGGCCCACTTGGACCTGCCCACACTTAATGACACCACCGGCCCAGTCTCCAGACTTAAATGTCATAGAGAATTTGTGGGCATTTTTGGAAAATGGAGTCAGAAAACACAAAATTTCCAATAAAGATGACCTTAAGAATGCCTTGATGGAGAAATGGGCAAAAATTAGTCCCAGCTATACAAAAAAGTTAGTGGAGTCCATGCTAAATAGACTGCAGGTAGTTGTTAAAGCTAGGTGAAGACACACTAAGTACTAAAACTTGCATAATACTTTAATTAATTCAATAACTTTAGACTGAATTAAATAAGCTGTGAGGATTCTTTTTGATATTTTTTTGTTTTGTTATTTTTTGCTATTAAATAGCTAGTTTTGTTTTTGAAAAGAAGAAGTTATTCCCTTCCAAATGGCATTTAAAGTTTTTTGATATTGTTTATACTTTTTGAGTTATGAGAACACCAAGTTTTGAAAAGGAACTGTATCAAATAAGCTGTGAGGCACTGTATGTGAAAATGAAATAGAGAGTGTGTATTGTTTGCGGTTCTTGCGGTATTTTGAACTTGTATGTATATCACATTGAGTCGTGTCATTCAACGCTGCAGGACGTATGGAGCGACAGCGGGCGCAACTATAGCGTTCTTGCAAACTGGATATTTGACCAATGAAAGCATTAGTGAAATTAAAATGAAAATTCAAAGCTTTGAAATTTGCATTACTTCGAATTTACAAAAGTACAGCATGTCAACCAGGAAATCAAATGAAAGTGACACTGCATTTGTGCATAAAAATTTTAGCAATTCTTAATGCGTGGCTGCTGAAGCTAAAAGAAAGCTCTCACTATTAACTTTTTGTTTTTTTGTTCCATTAAAATTGATTAACGGCTTTACTACTAAAATATCAATCACAATTAATTGTTCTTGGTATTCGATTTATTGCTAAACATTAAATCAAAGTTATTGTTACATTTTCTTTCAAACCAACAACGAAACTCTTTGCTTTGTGTTGTGTCTCATAGACTTTGATTTGTTCGTTTTTGATTTACTTGCATGCACTCGCGCTCTCTTTCGTACACAGTGTTGTTTGTGTGTTCTTGCTCTCTTTTCTATATTTGCTTGTGTTAGCGCCCGTTATTCTCGCGTTAATAAAACTTGCGTTTGTGATCTGTTTTGTGTTGTGCGTTCACTGTGCTCTTAAATATTTTCTCTTTCTTTTAGAAAGCATTTGCAGCACTTTAACCCTTGTGTGGTTTTTTGGTTCGTATACGCTTTATTTTTTCTAAATTAATCCTTTAATTTTTGTTTAATTTATTCTTTCTATTATTAATATTTATTATTATTAAAATATAATTTTAACAATGTCAGTCTGCTCAAATAAAAAGTGCCCTCACCCTCTTAAAGCCCAGTCAGATTTTTTACTTTGTGCTAATGTTATGCATTTTAAATGTGCTGGTTACACAGTCAAAGCAAAGGACAGCCTCGGAAATGGTGGGGGCCTGAAATGGAGTTGTGAAGTATGTCGGGATCAGTGTTGCCAGTTTTTGGGAGGTACCATAAGCTAGATTGAGGAAAAAAATAAGCTAGAATAAGCTAAAAATTAAAAAAAATAAGCTTACCAAAAAAACACGAAAATAATTGATTTTCAAATTTTATTAAAGTAATGAAATTATTTCATCAACTTCATTTATCGTTTCTATATATTTGACGGATGATGTAATTAGGTCCAAATATTTTTTTGGCACATTGTAATTATGGCAACATTTGCCATGACGTCGCAGTCCATATCTGTAGCATTCGAAAGAATATACTTAGTATGTTAAATAATTTAACATTTTAAAAACAAACCTTACGCTTACTGCGTTCAAACTTTTTACACACATTTTGTTGCGCAAATTTGATTTCACAATATTCATTTGGTTGAAAACCCTCTCAACCGCAGCATTAGACCATGGCAAAGAAAGAACGTGTAGAGCAAATAACGCCAGCTGCTTGAAAACTTTGTTTTGCCCAGCATCCTTATAAGCTAGTACTTCTGACCAAAACTGAATCGTGTTTTCCTTTTCTCCCAATCGATTAAATTAATTTTTCCAAACTGGGATTAACGTCATCCATAATTAAAATGTTCCAATAAAGAAATCATTTTGTCTGCCGATTTATTTGCATGTAGCATTTTGCCAACGGCAAAAATATCAATTTTTTTTTAAATTTCAATATTATCAGGAAGTCTGAAATTATGCTGCAGATTAACATATGTATATCATTCTTTTAAAATCCAATTGAAACTTACCTTTCTTTTAGTTGAATTATTAGCGCCTTAATAAAGTTTTTACAATCTTCTCGGATTTTATTTTTTTCATCCAAAACTTTATTGTCTTTGATTTCCTTTTCAAAGGCATACCCCATAAACAAATCGCTAACTGCATAATCTTCCAAATCATCATTTAAGACAGGGGTGGCCAAACGGTCGATCGCGACTATTAGTCAGTCGATCGTGGCAAGTCAAAAAAATATAAATACAATATACATACACTCCTCATCACTTGAATAGGACACCTCCAACGTATGTGTTTCATAGCACACTACTCCCCAACCAATAAAGCTAGCGATCCATTTTTTCAAATTAAAGATTATTTAATAGTTATGTTTTAAACAAATGAAAAACTTCATGGTAATGCTTTAGTTTATAAAAAAAATTTGTTTTCCATTATACATCAAATTTCGGCAGTCTAATTGTATGTCACTTGAATAGGACACCTCAACAAAATTACATTTTAAGGCCGTTTTAATGTTTTAACGTAACTTCGTTTACATACAAAATAGAGAATATGAAAGTGAAAAAAAAGATTTAATAATGTGTCGAGCCACCTTTCTGTTCCAAGACTTCAATCATCCTGTTTGGAAGGGATTCATACAAACTGGCAAGGTAATTCAAAGAAATGGAATTCCAAGCCAATTCGATTGCTTTTATTAATTCAGGAACACTTGAATATTGTTTTCCTGAACTATAAATCTCCCGTGTCTGCCATCCCCACACATTTTCGATTATATTTAAATCGGGTGATTATATTTAATTTTGGCTCTTTATGAACGATTTTACAAGTCGAGCTGTATGCATTGGCGCATTATCTTGCTGATACATCCATGGGAGAGGCCCAAAAAGGGTTTGGAAATGTGGAAAAGCCTCGATTAATAATTCTTTGTAGCACAATGCATTCATTGTTGACGACAAAAATGTACGAAATGGCCCCCCAAACAATCACACCTCCAGCTCTGCTATGAAGATGGTCCAAATGATGAGGTTCTTTGCGTATATCATGGAAATAATAACTATAGCCGTCTGGACCTTCTAAATTAATTTTTTTTTTCGTCCGAAAACACCACGTAGCGCCACTGTGTGGTCCAGGCCACATGCTCGCGACAAAAATTGAGGCGTTGCGCTTTTCTTGCCATGTTGAGAGGAGGCTTCTTCTTAATTTTAAGTCTCTTTAGATATTTAGCTTTCGAAATAACACGATGGACAGTGGATATACTAGAATTAACGTCACATTTTTCACGAATTTTAACCACAGAGTCGTGAGAATTAGACGCTTTTCTTAATATGAGTCGTCTCTCAGCATTGGTAATCACACTATGAGTGCGACCTTTCATATTCTTTCCATAGCCAAAATCATTACTTAAAAATTTTGAAATGACATGTCGACTTCTCTTGATTTTTGGCTATTTTTGCAATTGATAGTCCAGAGTCCTTGTATGCCTTTATTCGACCTCTTTCCTCATCAGTTAAGGACTTTCCTCGACCCATTTTAATTTTATATTAAAGCCAATAGTCGAAAATAGCAAAAAAAACCTACTTTAACAAAATTTGTAAGATCACGCGCCAAAGTAAACGATCAAACTAAATGCATGTTCTTACATTTCATACGAATTCCAACATAAAGCAAAAAAAAAAAATATAACGGATCTTTTCGAGAAGTTTTTGTTGTGTTCTGATGGATGTAAATAACTGCTAAAAGGCAACTTGCAAAAAAAAAAACCGTTATTTTATCATTTCACTTTTGAGTTCTACGCAAAAATACAAACAGCGTACAGGGTGTCCTATTCAAGTGATGAGGAGTGTACATACGTGGAACAGAGTGCGCAACATAGCTGCACGCATTAAAGGTGGTAAACTATAGATGGTTGAGCACTATCGAGTCGACCTACTATTGATAGTTCCGCACTACTGATAGCGTTCGATAGTGCCACCGACAGTTTTGTTTACACATCACTGAAATAAATTGCGGGTTTATTCATTTGTAGCGTCGCTTGGCTTGTGAAAGTAATAAATACCCCTCATAGGTACCTACGCTATGGATAAGTGGTTGAAAAGAAACGCTGAAGGAATATCAAATAAAGAAAGAAATGCTCATGAAGGTTCATCAAATGAAGTAAGATCATATTTTTGATATTTTTACTATTGCAAACGAACCTCTTATAAATCCTACCTATCGATGATTTGTAGATCCATGATAAATGTGCTTCAAAGAATACAAAAACTTATCACTTTCACCAAGAATGGAAACTCGATTACTAATGGTGAAAGAAAAATGTTGCTGCCTAATATGCAATACAAATTCAGAGCGACATTTTAACACAATACATAGTAAATATCAAGTTGACTTTCCACCTATCACCAAAATAAGAGGAGCAAATTGCAAGCATTAAAATCGCAAATAAAAGGCCAAAAAAAAAAACATGTTTTCTGTGCCTATTGAGCAAAGTAAAGCTGCGACTGAAGCTTCATTCCAAGTAAGTTATAGAATTGCACAAAAGTGCAAACCTTTTTCCGATGGAGAATACATCAAGGAAATTTTTGAAGCAGTGTCAGATTTGCTGTTCGTCAATTTCAAAAACGAAATTAAAAAAGCTATTCATGGTTTACAGCTATCTTGAAATACTGTGATGCGCCGAATAGAAGCAATAAGTAAGAATATAAACGAACAGCTACAAAAAGATATCGTCCGCTGCGTTGCTTTTTTGCTACAACTTAAGTCCGTCAAAATAGCGACGGTCTGTTAATGCCGAGTTAGCGACGGTCGCTGTTAAGCCACTGTTAAAATTTTTTCAATTTTTAAAATTCAACTATTTTGTTAAAACTTAACTTTTTTAAGCAAAATAAAGATTAAATTTATTAATAATAGAATTATCTACCAATATTATTGACTTTTGGGCGGTTTTAAGCTTTGCAAGTATTAAAAATTTGTGCATGAAAATTTTTTTTGGGGAATAGCTCCATTCACAGCACGAGTCAGAAAGTGCACGATATTGCAAATGAAACTCCACATAATGCACGCTATCTAAGATGGACCTCCACATATTCGGGCATAACTCCACCAAATTTAATCAAAATCTGCTGAACAGTTTTTGAGACAATTGCCCAAACGAGCGGGTGCCTCGGTCAAAGGAAATTCACTGATAAGGATATGTCCGTAAACTTAGGGACGCACAGTGGGGCCATCGCACGTTTCGCTTATCAAAAATCATATCTTCTAAGATATTGAAGCGATTTTCAAAAAGCATTCAATAGCTAATTGTTTTAGCTTCATATATAGTTATTACCGAGGTGCCGAGGTTGCTTTGATATTCAAGGTCAAAATATTTCTTGGCATATTTTACCCATAAAATTCAATTAAAAACCCCTTTTTTGATGACAAACGAACTTTATTATTCGAATTTGATAAGATAAATAAGATTTTTTAATGTTTTGTTTTAATTTTTAATTTAAATTGCGAAAAAATTATATTATTGCAATAGTACATTAATTTTGGTCTCCTCCAAAACCCTTAATGCTACAGAGCTGAAATTTTTACACATATATGTACTTCTTTTTGCTGTAGGCATTGTATATCTCGAAAGGGAAGCACAAGCAAATGCTGAAGGGCAAAGTAAATACGAGACGCACAAGCAAAGATTCTGTGATTGAGAAAAGGTCATAAATGTGCGAGGCAGGGGTAAGAAGAAAATATCAAAGAAGCTAACTTCATTGTTTTATTATTTAATTTAAAAACAAAATTTTTAAAGTAATTGAAGAGAAAACTCAACTAAAAATTTTCCCGAATGCACTGAGAATCGAACACACCAAACACCGAACCATCGTGCGACCGATCTTTACGTACTACGTCACCATCCTCACTTAACTCACTTAAGCTAGTTCGACATACATATACATATAGCAAGCGCATGGCATCTCGCTCTTTAAATTTCGTTCTGTGCAACAACACAACGCAAATGTTTCTGTCTCTCTCACACACCGCGTGGTGACCAATTTTTGCATATGTATGTGTGTGTGTGATTGCTTGGAATTCGTTTTTGTTTCTTTGCTGCCAAAGAAAACTGCTTATTTTACTCGAGGTACCTCCACGTTTTAGTTAATAGCTCCGGTGATAATTATCCGATCCGACTAATTCTTAAACTTCACCTGCTCAATCGATTGAGGAACTTAACTTTTCATGTTTCAACCATGTAGCTTAAAATTTAAGCTCGAAAACGCATGGCTAAACAGACAGACGGACAGACGGACGGACGGACATGTCTCAATCGACTCGGCTATTGATGCTGATCAAGAATATATATACTTTATGGGGTCGGAAATGTATATTTCTATGCGTTACAAACATCTGACCAATTTTATAATACCCTCTGCAAGGGTATAAAAATGATGTGAGCGTCATGGGACGCCTGGCAGATGTGAAACATCGTGTATGTACAAGTAATATGCATAAAAGATAATATTATTACAGGAATCAAATATAGCCTAATGAGAAAATGAAGTATTACGAATTTCTTACAGCAAATGGTAACTTTATTTAATAAACATTTATTTACATGTGATATAAAAAGTCGATATTAATATCAAGTGGCCTCAATTTAAATATTTTCATCTGTGAGTTCAGTAATAGTTATATTCGATGTTTCCTCTGGCGGTATTACTGTGATGATTGGTCGATGATAACTAAAGTACGTTACAAAAATTTGAGTGTGGCTTCAATATACTCATGAACTCAAATCTTAGTTAATTATTGCGATATATAACTAAAGATTTGAAAATAATAATTTTTTTTATAAATGTTTCCATATTAATTCCGTCAAGAATAATAAAAAAATAATTATTTGAAGATAATATTAATATAATTTATATAATTATTAATCTTTATATAATTTATATAATTACTAATATGAATATAATTAATTAAATATAAAAATATAATAATTACCTTTATGGACACTTGAAAAATTCGATCTACTTACTGATGACTTGGTAGTATGCCATAGTGTAGTTTCATTTTCTTTGCGCAAGGTTGATCACTTTGATCTTCTGAGCTATCACTATCACACATATTTTATTGTTAAAAATTAAAATAAAAATTAAATAAAACGCAAGATATGTGTACCGTAGTAAACAACAATGTCGAACTGAGTGAGGAGGAGATCGCGTAGTTGGTTTCAAATGGCGACACGTCGCCACACCGTACACTCTACTACACATAAAATATATATATGTATATCTTTGGTTTACAAGTGAGCATCGTGACTGTCAAAGCGTTCGGACGTGCCCACGGATGAATACGCAAGTTTCACAGAGTGTAAAGCAAGTGACAATTACAGTTATCTAACCACGTGTTCTCAGTAACCAGACAATACCGGATTTTTGCTGTGTCTGCTTTGGCGGATTCCGTTAGAACTCGGTGATTGGCCAGACCATCTCAGCCAATAGAAAGTGTGCAAATTTTGTTGCATACTTTCAGGTACAAAATCATCTGTTTGTATTGCGGCCCATTGGGCGCATAATTTTTCCTGCTGCATACTTGCAGGAGGCATTGAAGAATTTAAAAACAAAACTCCTTAGTGTGCTAGTAGGCATTTTTCGGGCCATTTTTTGGCCGGCAGAATGCCCAATGAGGGAGCTTTGAGCGGCAATGCCGTGAGGGCTACCGATTGGCAGGTCGCCAAGCGAAAGATTCCTATAAAAAGGAAGAAGGACTCACCTGAAGTCAGTCGCAAAAAAAGCCTCAAAAGCTCCAACAACCCACCCACCAGCAGGCGCATGTCGTCCTCATCATCCGCGATGTCAGCGGAATCCGACTCTGATGAGAATTCGTTTGAACCTGGCGAAATCCGCCGTTTGCCAGCTTCCAACCCCACCACCAAGGCTGCTACGCAGCCTCAAAACGGCAATAGATTTGCAATCCTTGACACCATCAACAACGACAATGTGGCTTCCACTTCCAACGGCTCTTCTCCATCTATGTCTGCCTCAGCACCTCCTCCACCTACACCGAAGACTCCACCGATATTCATCTCTGACGTCGAGAACATCAATGGCATGCTGGAATTCATAAGAAGTGTCCTCGAAAACGATAATTTTACCTACAAAGCTGGCAGAAACAATCAGGTCCGTGTGATGACTTCCAGCGTTGAGGACTTCAGGAAGCTCGTGAATTCCCTCCAGGCATCCAAAATCGAGTTCCATAGCTATCAACTAAAACAAGAGCGGGCCTACAGGGCAGTAATCCGCAATTTGCACCACAGCACCCCTGTTTCACTCATCCAGGATGAACTGGACAAACTTGGACATAAAGTTCGCCACATGACCAATGCCAAGCACCGTATCACGAAGGCACCCATGTCACTTTTCTTTGTTGACCTCGAGCCAGCTGGAAATAACAAGGACATTTTTAATATCAAACGCCTGTGCAACGCAGTTATTGTCGTCGAGCCACCGAGGAGAAGCAATGACGTGCCTCAATGCTATAAGTGCCAGGAATTCAACACACATTCAAAATTTCTGCGGTAAACGGCACAGATGTGTCAAATGCACGGGTGACCATGAGCCGGGCAAGTGTCCCAAGGACAAGGAGCAGCCACCTGAATGCGTGAATTGTGGCGAGAGTCATACAGCTTCGTATAAGGGCTGTAAGGTATACAAGCACGCCAAAAAGCTACGCGAGCAAGGCCAAGCACGCCCTTTGGCACGCCCCCCAGTTACCCATGAACCCAGAAACCCAAAACCGTTAGTCTTCCACCCAAGCCACACTCAACCAGGAATGTCGTACGCAGGTGTCACGAAAAACTCTGCCTCTGAGGGCATCCCCAACGCCTCAGCCCCACCACCATTGCAGCAAAGTGGCATAACAATGGTCCATCTGGAGCGCATTATTGCCCTGTTACAAGCTCAAATGGAGCAGATGCAAACGATGATGAATACTCTTATGTCATCACTATGCAAATAGGGCTTAAAATAGTCCTATGGAATGCAAATGGCCTATGCAAAAGTAGGCCAGAGATCGACTTGTTCCTGAAAAGGAACAATGTCGACATATTGTTAATTGCAAAAACCCACCTTACGGACAACTCGTATTTCAAAATCAGCGGATATGACCTGCTACACGCCAATCACCCGAGCGGCAATGCCAGAGGAGGCTCTGGCATCCTCATCAGGTCCAGACTTAATTATTCCTAAAACACGCCTCTTCGTCACCCGTGGCTTCAAGCGGCTTCACTTAACATTGCCACCTCCATCGGCAATATTAACATCGCTTCCTGCTATGTCCCTCCCAGGCATGCAGTCGACACACTGATGTTCCACCAAGCCCTTAGCAGTTTCGGATCGAGGTTCCTGGCTGGAGGTGACTTTAACGCAAAGAACACCTGGTGGGGGTCCAGGCTTAACAACCCTAAGGGACTTGCACTTTTCCCTTGTATCCGCACCCTCAATCTGACCACCCACTCATCAGGCCAACCTACATACTGGCCCACTGACCCTAATAAGATCCCTGACGTCCTGGATCTTGCAATCTCCCGAGGCATCAACAGCAGTCGTATCCACACATATGCAGACCATGACCTGCAGTCGGACCACAGTGCTATAAAGTTCTGGCTAGACATCCCTTTTGAGACGAACACACACACTACCAGGCTGCTCAGGAAAAACTCCGACATAGACTCTTTTAAAACTATGCTCGACGAGATCACTGAGCCCAACGCCTGCCTCAACTGTGGAGAGGACATTGATGACACTGTGGAGAAGTTGACTCATGACATCTGTGAAGCTGCCTGTGCCTGCAGTCCGCCCACCAGTCCGAGACAACGATCAACGCCACCGAGAGACATGTTCGCCTGGTCTGGCGAGATCACCAACGCTTTGAGGGAGAAAAGACGATTGCGACGTGTCTGGCAACTTAGTCGAAATCCTCTTGATAAAAGGGCCCTCAACCGCGCCACGAAGGAGCTGAAAGCGCTGTACTTCAAAGTTCGCAACGAAGCAACTGCCTCATATCTGGAAGAGCTTGAGCCTAATCAACCAGAACACAATCTATGGCAAGCCACTAGGTACTTAAAAAGGCCCACCATGAGGAAAGTCCCCATTCGTGGACCAAATGGCCTTTGGTGCAGAACCAGTGAAGACACAGCCGAGTTGTTTGCGACCCATCTGGCCGAATCGTTCACACCCTTCAGTTCCTGCAGCGCAGGAGATGTCAATGCCACCATGTCTTTCCTTGAGGCCCCTCTTCAGATGGCTCTCCCTATCGATCGAGTAACCCCTGAGGAGGTCAAGTCGGAGATTGACAACCTGAAGACGACCAAAAGCCCTGGTTACGATGGCATTGATGCAGTCACCATAAAGTGCTTGCCGCCGAGAGTGATCCAGCTACTAGCCAACATATACAACAGGATCTTTGATCTCTGCCATTTCCCCACCCAATGGAAGTGCGCAGAGATTATAATGATTCCTAAACCTGGGAAACCCGAGAATGAGGCAGCTTCGTACCGTCCGATCAGTCTGTTGGCGATCCTCTCCAAGGTATTCGAAAGAATACTTTTGGCTAGATTATTGCCGCTACTGGACGAAGGAAGTATCATCCCAGAACACCAGTTTGGATTCCGGCAACATCACGGCACTCCCGAACAATGTCATCGCATCGTTCAGAAGGTGCTCTCTGCATTCGAGGACAAGCAGTACTCTTCCGCTGTTTTCCTCGACGTCAAACAGGCCTTCGACCGTGTCTGGCATGATGGGCTCCTCCACAAGATAAAGACGCTACTTCCTGCCCCGTTCTACCTGGTACTAAAGTCCTACCTTGCTGGCAGAAGCTTCTATGTCAGATGTAAGAGCTCCTTGTCGAGGATTGAGTTCATCAAAGCGGGCGTCCCTCAGGGCAGTGTACTGGGCCCAATCTTATACACACTGTACACTGCAGACTTACCAGTGCTGCAACACCCGCAACTCTTGATTGCCTCCTACGCAGATGACACTGCTTTCATTGCCTGCGCACCGCACCCTGCTGATGCCTCGGAAATCCTCCAGGATCAACTACTCCTGCTCGAACCCTGGCTCAATAGATGGAACATTGCTGTCAACACTGAGAAGTCCCTCCACATGACATTTGCTACACGCAGGCTTGACTGCCCCCCGGTCAGCCTTCACGGGACGCTTCTGCCAAGCGTCGAGACGGTTAAATATCTGGGCCTTACCCTGGATAGGCGTTTAACCTGGAAAGCGCACCTCAAGTCCAAACGAGCACAGCTTAACCTCAAGCTGTCCAAAATGCAATGGCTTATTGGTGGAAGATCTCAGCTCAACCTCCGCAACAAGGTGCTGCTGTATAAGGTCATACTGAAGCCGGTGTGGACCTATGGTATTCAACTCTGGGGTACAGCCTCGGACACCAACGTCAAGATACTCCAACGCTTCCAGAGTAAGCTGCTCCGCAGAATTACTGGAACCCCTCCATTTGTCCGCAACTCTGTCCTCCATAGAGATTTAAACGTCCCATCTGTCTGCAGAGAGATAAAAAGGTACAGCACCCGGCACTGCTCCAGGCTTGAGTCTCACAGCAACACACTGGCCCTCAACCTGCTGGATAACAGCGAACAAACAAGGCGACTCAAGAGATGTCATCCACTGGACCTTCCATATAGGATAGACCCGGACTGGTGATCCCGTATCGACGCTGAACAGCTGAAACATGAAATATTTGCAATTTTTGAAATTTTTCTCCTTCTTTTTTCCAAATTGTGATATTAATTTTTGTCCTAAAACTTAAATTTACTCACTTGCAAGTCACCGTCAATATTTTAAACCATTTGCTCATTGTCCTTCTGGGACAGATTGCAAATTCAATAAAGCGCAAAAAAAAAAAAAAAAAATGTTTCAACCATGTAGCTTAAAATTTAAGCTCGAAAACGTCTGGCTAAACAGACAGACGGACGGACGGACAGACGGACATGTCTCAATCGACTCGGCTGTTGATGCTGATCAAGAATATATATACTTTATGGGGTCGGAAACGTATATTTCTATGCGTTACAAACATCTGACCAATTTTATAATACCCTCTGCAAGGGTATAAAAAAAGGTTTAAGTATCAATTAAAATATTTTTTTTTTCAAAATTGCATGAAAAAAGCAGTTGCCACCCCCTAAATCGAAAGAAATTTCGTTTCATCTGGGTGTCCCATGACAAGTCGGGATCGCGAATCCGAGCAGAGGTCATACATATACATACATATGTGCGAGACGCACAAGTAAATGCGGGTTGCACTTTTAACTGACGGACACACATTTTTGAGCTCGCGATCGCGACCTTTTTTCTTCTTACCCCTGCCTCGCACATTTATGACCTTTTCTCAATCACAGAATCTTTGCTTGTGCGTCTCGTATTTACTTTGCCCTTCAGCATTTGCTTGTGCTTCCCTCTGCCCACGAACTCGAGCTCTCCTCCTCTTTCCCCTCCAGCGTTTGCTTGTGCGTCCCTCTACCCAAAAACTCGAGCTCGCTTCCTCTTTCCCCTCTAGCATTTGCTTGTGCGTCCCTCTGCCCACAAACTCGAGCTCGCGATCGCTGCTTGTGCGTCCGTCTCTGTCTACATATGTACTCGTACACTGTTCAATGCGAAAGAAAAAGACAAAACAGTTGGTAACGGTAAAAGTGTCGTTACACTTTTTAGTCTTAATTTTTTCGGTTTAGCCCCTATCGCGCGATAAGAAACTTCGTTTCAATTATTCAATATATAAACCCTGAAAATTTCATGCATTTTGTTGACCCAGTTTTTGAGAAATTTCAATTTTTAATTTTTTGCGAAAAAATCATAATTGACAGAATCTGGTCAGCAAGATAAGTGTCATTTATTGGTCACACTTCATGCGAAATCAAAAATCGTCGTTATCTCCCACAGCTCGCGGATCAATATGCACGATATCCCAAATGATTGGAAATTTTTCAATATATAATCTCTGAAAATTTCATGCATTTTGTTGGGCCAGTTTTTGAGAAATTTCAATTTTTAATTTTTTGCGAAAGATTCATAATTGACAGAATCTGGTCAGCAAGATAAGTGACATTTATTGGTCACACTTCATGAAAATTAAAAATCGTCGTTATCTCTCACAGCTCGCGGATCAATATGCACGGTATCCCAAATGATTGGAAATTATTTAATATATAATCCCTGAAAATTTCATGCATTTTGTTGGGCCAGTTTTTGAGAAATTTCAATTTTTCATTTTTGGGGGAAAATTCTTAATTGTTAGTGCTAAGGGCCTTTTATTTTTGGCGCTAAGGGCCAATTTCGATAAAGTAGGGAATGAAAATAGGGTTACCGCCAAAATTAAAGTATGTCAGCACCACAAATTTACAGCTTAGATGAAAAATGAATTTCAATATAACAAAATCATTAAGTAAATGAAGCAAGCAAGTCGTCCCTGCCGACATTGAGTATACCCTGTACCAACTAGTTATATTAAATAAAAAGAATATCCTCGAAATCGCCATCAATTTCATGCAAAATTCTCTTTAACATGCAGCAACAGCGAACGCATGCTGTCTCGCTCACTCTTGCCAGCCAATGTCGCCTTGACAATTCAGTGCAAAACTCATATAGGTATATCTCCGATATTTATTGCCCGATTTCGACAAAATTTGGTCAGCTGGTCCAGTTTGGATATATAATTAGGTGTGCTAAATATGAATACGATATTATTTATACAGCCCTAGTTATTAGTTTTTTCTCAATTAAGGGGGCAAAAGTGGGCGTGGCAAAAATTTGAAACAAACTTGATCTGCCTATACACTAGATGGATCTATAAACCAAATTTGGTAGCTCTAGCTCTTATAGTCTCCAAGATCTCGATGTTCATCCGGACAGACGGACAGACGGACAGACAGACGGACAGACTGACGGACATGTCTCAAACGACTCGGCTAGTGATGCTGATCAAGAATATATATACTTTATGGGGTCAGAAATGTATATTTCTGCCTGTTACATACATTTTAGCGACTTTAATATACCCTTTTACCCTATGGGTACAGGGTATAAAAAGGTCGCGATCGCGTCTCGCTGCCCACAAACTCACACATGCATATATGTACATACATATGTATTCGCGGTATATATTGCACATATGTATGTCTATGCTCGGATTCGCGATCCCGATCCCTTTTTCTCTGCCCGGATTCGCTGCAAATATTGTCGTCGGGCGAAATTTGGCAGCCCACCTTGCATTAAATTATTATTGCATCTTACCCTTAGAATGTCTAAAATACCTGAGCAAAAGATTTTTTCAAAATCTAAAGACGTTTAGAAGTAATAGCCGTAAACCTGAGTAGGTGTATATAGACCCTGGCTGCGGGCAACAACAATCAAACGCGTTTTACTAGACTCGGTTCCTTAAAACTGCTGGCAAGACATGTCAAAAACTCCCTAACCGATTTTGCTCAAATTTTCAAATTATTTTTATTATAATAAACCCATTCTTTTATAAACCTCTCTGAACTAATATAATTGTGATCGCTTTGTTGTTTTTTTTAGCTAAATAGTCTCCCAAAGTGGGTCGAAAAAGTGATTTTTATCAAATCTGTAAAAAATTAATTTTTTTTGGAATTTTGAATTTTTTATAGTTTATCGTATGGGCTGGAGTCTTACAATTTAAATAATGTTTGGTTTTTGCAATTCGGATCAACGTAACCGTTGGGATTTTGGTAGCATTTGAGCTACTTTTTTTATATGGTTTCCTGTTGGGCGGAGTATTTCGAAATATGTACATACAGTAGCGTGCAAAAGTGAGTACATGTTTACACTTTCCGAACATTTCAATGCACAGAAGACACAAAACTGAAGTAAACGAAACAAAATTTTTATTTTATATTCTTTCAACAATTATTAAGAAATTAGCATAGGGAAATCCAAAATATCATTAAAGACTAAGAAGAAAAAAATCAAAAACTAAAACAACTCGTATGTACTCACTTCTGCTCAGTGCAGACAATATAGTGAAAGGAGTATAATTTAATATTTGGTCCAAAGACCCTTGTTTTTAATGACGATTGTAATTCGATTTGGCATACTCTCCACCAAATTCTGCAAAATTTCTTTTGGAATTTCGTTCCACTCTTCCTTAATTCGTCCCCACAGCTCCTCCTGGTTTCTAGGGCGGATTCGTGCTGTCCTAACCGTCGCTTCACAATTGACCATAAATTTTCAATTGGATTGAGATCAGGACTTTGGGCTGGCCATTCCATCAAATGAAAAGGTTGATTTCTTAACCATTCTTTGACTATTTTGGCGGTATGCTTCGGATCTCCGTCCTGTTGAAATGTTATATCTGATTGCTCATATAGACATTTATCAACGAAATCGCTAAGATGGGTCTTTAAAATATCTAGATAATCCTCCTTACGCATTATGCCATTTATTTTAGTCAAAGGTCCTAGGTTCCACCACGTAAAACAGCCCCAAACCATTACATGGCCATCTCCGTGCTTCACAGTTTCCCTTATGTGTCCTCTTTGAAGCTTCTCCCCGGGTCTCTTCCAGCAATATTGCTTCCCATCTGATTGGTATCTGTTGAATTTAGATTCGTCAGACCAAATTACTTTTTTCCAATCCTCAATGCTCCAGTGTTGGTGCTCCTTGGCAAATTTTAATCGTGCCTTAATATTTTTATCGGACAATGCTGGCTTCCTTTTTTTCACACATGAAATGTATCCAATTCTTTTAAGCGCTCGGCACGCTGTCCATTGGCTAACAGCTTTGCCGATTGATGCAGCAGCTGCCTTTGGTGTTAAATTAGTATCTTTTTTTTAAATTTGTCACCATAATCCTAGCATCTCCATCAGTTAGGAGGCGCCGACGAAACTTAAGTTCAGTCTTGGACACAGTGTTGCGCCTTTTTTGAACCCGGATAACTACTGATTGGCTTATTTTCAGTTGTTTAGCTATTTCGCGTGATGAGCAGCCTTTTTCAGTAAGGACTACGATATTGTCCTCGACAGCAAGTGGCAACTTTTTCATTATTTTATTTTTTCTGTGAAAACGAATTTAATAAGCAGCCCAATTCTTTTTATACCCTTGCAGAGGGTATTATAAAATTGGTCAGATGTTTGTAACGCATAGAAATATACGTTTCCGACCCCATAAAGTATATATATTCTTGATCAGCATCAATAGACGAGTCGATTGAGACATGTCCGTCTGTCCGTCTGTCCGTCTGTCTGTTTGAATCACGATGACAGCCTCAAATTTCAAGCTACATGGTTGAAACATAAAAAGTTAAGTTCCTTGATCTATGAAGTATGGTGGTATTGAAAATTAGTCGGATCGGATAATTATCACCGGAGCTATTAACTAAAACGTGGAGGTACCTCGAGTAAAATAAGCAATTTTCTTTGGCAGCAAAGAAACAAAAACAAATTCCAAGAAATCTGCCGTACAAACACAAAAGACCCGAGTTCGAATCCGCGCGGCACCAAATAAGAAATATATAAAATTATTGTTTTTTTGTTGTTGCATCTAAATTCAATTTTTACCCATACACCCTACACCAAGTTTGAACAAGATCGGATAATTATTAAGGTTACAAATCAATAATCAATTTGATAGAAATTAAATGTATTTTAATGCACGCACACACATCCATATGCAAAAATTCAACCACCACGCGGTGTGTGAGAGAGACAGAAATATTTGTGTTGTGTTCTTAAGCAAAACGAAATTGAAAGAGCGAGATGCAATGGGTTTGCATATATGTCGAATTAGCTTACGTCAGCTAGGAAAGGACGGTGGCGTAGTATGTAGAGATCGGTGCCACGATGGGCTCGGTGTTTGGTGGTTCAATGCTCGCTCGGTGATGAAGTGAAGATTTTAAGATGTGTTTTTTTTGTTTTTTTTTTATTTTGTTAAACATTTATACCAATTATTTTGCTGCAAGGGTATACAAACTTCGGCAGAGCCGAAGTTAGCTTCTTTGATATTAGCCTCTTAAATCCAGATCAAAAAGGGCAAGTGCTGGCCACTGTTAGAGCTATGCTTGTAGACTGTATGGAATCCGTTAATAGTTCTGTAGAATCGCCCCCGAAAAGGAGTACACCACCTACTCATTTATTTTCTTTTGAAACACGTGTAAATTTGATAATTAGAACATAAGACAAGAGCTTTCTATGAAAGAACCGTTAGTTTATTAGTTAAAGTTTAATAAAGAAACTTTGGCCCATGAGCTTTAGAATGAGCAGAAGTGGGTACATACGAGTTGTTTTAGTTTTTGATTTTTTTCTTCTTAGTCTTTAATGATATTTTGGATTTCCCTATGCTAATTTCTTAATAATTGTTGAAAGAATATAAAATAAAAATTTTGTTTCGTTTACTTCAGTTTTGTGTCTTCTGTGCATTGAAATCAGCGTTTGAAAATGCTCTGCTATTTCGTAGCATTTCGTTGAGCTCTCGCTACCGCTATTATTTTTGACGGGAGCCGTAGCAGAGCCGTAGCCTAACAATAAAAAGTTTGTGCTCTGCTATGCTCTAAGTTTTGTCTCGTCAAAAACTACAGTTGTAGCGAGTAGCACAAAAACAAATGATGCGCTACGCTCTGCCGTAGCGGTAGCAGAAAACAGATAGCGAAAGCGATAGCTGAAAACAGAGAGCGAGATGAAATCATAGCAAGATGAGATCAGAGCCAGATGAGAACATAGCGAGATGATAACAGAGCGAGATGAGAGTAAAACAAATGTGCGAGAGCGATATGAGCAGCAGCAGATCTTTTTTGTGTTTGTTTTTACTGCAATTTTTGGTCGGTTTTCGAAATGCACCGTTACTTTTTTCATATTGCTTTGTAGTAGACTGAAAATTTGGCACTTTAAAGTATTGATTCAATGTGCAAACATGCCACCGCAAAAAAAGAATTTTAATATTAGTAAATATTTCGATGCAAGTGATGACGATCACGTTAAATGCAAAAAATGCGAACGACTTTTAAAAAAAGATCGTGTTTTTAATTTAAAAAAGCATTGTTGCACGAAATTCAAATCGATGATAAAGGAAGTGAGATTAGTGATTCTGTTGCCACTTCTAAAAATTTAAAACATCAACTAGTAAAAGTGAAAATCAACAGAAAAACATTAATTCGGTCATATATTGGCCTTGTAACTGAAGAAAGCATTCCATTCCATGTGCTTAATTCAATTAATATGCGCAATATAATTGACCCCATATGTCAAGGGCTTGAAACAAAACATGGTATAAATTTTAAGTTGAATGGAAGTAAGTGCAAGTCTGTTCTTAAACACGTGGCAGAGAATGTTCGACTTGAAATAAAACAAGAGAGTAAAAATCGCCTATTATCTTTAAAAATTGATAGTGCAACGCGGCTTGGGCGTAATATTTTTGGCATCAGTGCACAATTCATAAGCAAAAATGAAATAAAATCGCAAATTCTTGGCATGGTGGAACTTAAAGGAGCTGACTCCAGTAAATCTAAAAATCTTGCTAAGGAAATTATTTCTGTTTTAGATAATTATTCATTATTTTTAGAGGCGCCCTAATTGGTTCTAGCGGTGGGGGTGATGGTTTGATGGTGATGGTTTGAAATTAATAATTAATAAAATTATTTATGAAATAACAAAAAACATAAATATAAATTAGGAAAATAAACATTTTTATACCCTGTACCCATAGGGTAAAAGGGTATATTAAAGTCGCCAAAATGTATGTAACAGGCAGAATTAAGCATTTCCGACCCTATAAAGTATATATATTCTTGATCAGCATCGACAGCCGAGTCGATTGAGACATGTCCGTCTGTCCGTCCGTCCGTCTGTCCGTCTGTCCGTCCGTCCGTCCGTCCGTATGAACACCTAGATCTCAGAGACTATAAAAGATAGAGCATCCAAATTTGGTGTGAACATGCGTCTAGTGTGTACACAGATCAAGTTTATTTCAAATTTTTGCCCGCCCACTTCCGCCCCCGCAAATCGCGAAAACGTATTACTAGAGCTGTATTAAAGATATCGTATTCTTACTTGGCACACCTAATTATATATCAAAACTGGACCAGCTGACCAAATTTAGTCAAAATCGGACAATAAATATCGGAGATATACCTATATGACTTTTGCACTGAATTGCCAAGGCGACATTGGCTGCCAAGAGTGAGCGAGACAGCATGCGTTCGCTGTTGCTGCATGTTAAAGAGAATTTTCCATGAAATTAATGGCGAATTCGAGGATATTTTATTTCATTTAATATAACTAGTTGGTACAGGGTCGGCAGTTACGACTTGCTTGCTTCATTTTTATAGTGATATCTAACATAAAATATTGTAAGGAACCTTCTTAGGCCGGGGTACAACTCTCAGTCCTATTGGGTCCACAGTACAAGAAATTTGTAACTGCCGAGACCTTCGAGTGACGGGGCGTAGCCAGTCGAGTTAATTTTGGCTAATCCCTAACGAGACCTTGACCCTTCTAGGTCTCGGGTACTCCGAGTTCACGCCTACGCGTCTCGGGGTTAGATCACCTGAAATTCGAACTACGAGTTAGAAAAGGAGTAGGGGTGGGGCAGCAAGTAGGAGTCCTCTGCTACTTCGGAGGTTAATAGACTGTATTAAGAATTAGTAGGGAGATCGTCCTCTACTAGTGCGGGATTAGTGGGAAGGGGAAGGAAAAGGAGTAAACCAATACTACCACCCGCAAAAGAATTGAACACTTAATGCCTTTTAATTTTATTCCCTTATTATTATTTTCCTTTTCTTCTTCTTTTTATTTGTTTTTTTTTTTTTATTTCGTTTTATATGTTTTACCTTTTTTGAATAAATCCTTTTATCAAGCTTACAATTTTCAAATGAAAATAAAGTGGCGACCGGACTGCACCAGGTCTATCCCACCATCATCATAACCCCAATGCTTACTCTGAATCGGCGCGAGCCTTGTCTTGCCGCGGACGGGCGCGTAAGTTTTTTTTTTCTTGCAGAAAAATAATGGATATTTCCACCACTTCTATTTTTGTTTACGCACTGATTCTTGTTCACTCCTGTCACTTTTATCACGTGTCTCTATCACCGATCTTATCCCTTTTTATATTTAAAACTGTCTTTCTCACACTTCACTTTTGAAACTTTCACTCGTCGCCCGTTTACTTTCCGTATACACGTCTATCCGCTTTGAGAGTTCAACATCAAGTGACGCCACGCCGCCACGCTTGCGCCCTGGGCACATTTTTTTTTTTTTTTACCCATATTTGAGCTTTTTTATCGACCCCTTATTGACTTATTATCGACGCATTACCGGTTAATCTGTTTAGTGTGACCTCATTAACTCATGACTCCATATTGACTCGATCACTGAAAACGATACATCCCTGACCCTGTGGATATCGCCCGCCAATTTGGAATTAACCTACTGGCAATAGTAGTTCTACCAGGGTTGCCCGCCAATATTGAATTAACCTACTGATAATAATAATGACGCTCGGTTTTCGAATAGAGTTGCCTTCAGTGGCTTATAATAAAGAATAATAGAGATCATGACAGATGCAAAAAGTAAAATAGCCCGGACGTGTGTGTCCGGAATCCAAAATAATTGTGTGGATGCGATCCTATTTCGCGTCCTCACACCTCCCCCCTTTCTCCGGATGGGCATTTTAAAGCGACGGCTTTTGGTAGGGACGAATAATTACCGTCTCCCCTCCCTTCTTAACAGTCACCCGATAGCTCGACAGGGCCGTGGTGTAATTGAATCGGGCCCGTTTGTTCGTCGGACCACGAGCCTCGGCGCGTTGCCTAATCAATGCCAGATCTCGATCCGGCAACCGCTGGAGTTCTTGGGGCACTACCCAATTCAACGGTACTTCAACGTACTGCTCCTGTTGCTCCCGGGTTGGGCTCGCGGATGATCCCGGATCCCGCCCGGCGGGTCTCGGGGATGGCTTCTCCGCACCCACGTCGAAAAGACGTGTTATCTCCTCCTCCCAACCGTGGCCACTCTCCGGACATAGCACACTTTCCAGAATATCTTCTTCCCATTCCGTCAGGGGCCTCACCACTTCCGGGGAAGGCTCGGGGAAGCGTCGCCGGAACAAAGGTCTTCCGTCTTCGAGGTTTTTATTGGGCTCGAATATCGCGGGGAACCCGGTTTGGGTGACCACCGCGACTGTGAAGCCAGAGTCGGCTCCGTTTGGGTGGCGGCGGCGGCGGTTGCAGATCGTGCATGACCCCATCCATTCACTGTGGGAATGTGGGACTCTGGATTACCCTCCTGGGGCTCCTCGACGTAGGGGCCTTCGCCTCTCATGCTCGGTACCTGAATTACTACCGTTGTAGTACGTGTGCGCATGCACACCATGCAATCGTCCAATTGGTAGCCGAAATTCTCTTCCCCGTGGTATACCCGGTGACGATATTGGGGTCTATCGTCGGCTTCCTCTTCCTCCAATGCATACCTCGGAGAGTCGGCATATCGTGGAGAATCCGCGTATCGAGGCGACGGTTGGGACGAAAACTCGGACCTCGGGGAATATCGGCGCAAATCCGCCGATTTCTCATCTTCCGAGGTCGCCCGCGTCGGCGAGCGGGTCAATCGTCGTTTTGGTGCCGAGTCATACTCCGAGGAGTCCTCGGACGGCGTGGACGAGGGCAAGTACTCGCTTCCGCTGGGCCGTGGTGAAACCTCTCCCACGTGTATTAGGGGATTCCACTCCGCCTCGACGTCGCCCGTAGCTCTCTTTTTGTTGGGGGGAAACGGAATGGTGTCATTAGAGCTGTCGTCTATGACGATAATTTCATCCATTCTGCGAAGTAAAGTTTTAAATTATTCCCTCCGATTTCTTTTCCTCTACCTGACCCTAGCCCTGAAGTTAACCCTGGTGCAGCTAACAATATTTCGTTTCAATTCATTTTCATAACATGGGTTTTCTTATATGTATCTTACATGCTACCTTAATACATGGAGGCTTTCACATCCTCGTCCTCATCTCTAGGGGTTTCCTCCTGCTCGTTGTCATCGACTTCCGGGTCATCCTGGTTGTGGCAGGGCTTCACTTTTGAGATGTAGGCAACTCGCCCTTGCCGCTCTCCAGGTCGCCTCAAGCGGATGATATTGGGCGAAACGAACATCGTTACCCGGTAGGGTCCATCGTATTTGGGGGCCAACTTTGCTGCGACGCCCTCGGCTGCGTTGGATAGATGGTGCCGCCTGCACCAGACCTACGATTGGAGGGTCGGTCGCCACTCACGGCGTCGAAGATTGTAATGTCTTCCTTGGTCCTTCGAAGCCTTTTGAAGATTGCCTCGGACTATATGGAAAATTTCCTTCATTCTATCTGCCCGCCCCTCAGGGGACTGCGGGTGAGTTGCGGAGCCTGAGGTCACTTCATCATACAATGTGGCCGGTAGTCGGGGCTCTCGTCCGTGTATCAGGAACGCCGGAGAGTATCCCGTGGAATCGGCGACGCTGGAATTAATAGCCAGCATGATCTCGACCAACCTTTGATCCCAAGCCTGGTGTTCTTCGGTAGTTATCTGCGCCATCATTGTCTTTATGGTTCGGTTCGATCGTTCAGTGGGATTACCTTGGGGGCTATACAGGGCAGTATGCTGCAATTCTATTCCCAGGGAAGACATCATCGTTGTGAATGCTCGACTAGTGAATTGGGTACCGTTTTCACATACGAAGATCCTGAGGATCCCGAAACGTGCGAGGATATGTTCTCGAAAAGCTTTTTGCAAGCTGGCTGTGGTAGCTTTGCGCAAAGGGATCAATTCCACCCACTTTGAGAAAGCGTTGTGGAATACCAACAGCATTGAGTGTCCTTGTTTTGATCTGGGAAGAGGGCCCACGAAGTCCGCGCAAAGTATCTCCATCGGCTCTTCCGACCGCCGTGTTAACATCATTCCCGCGGGCTTTACCTGTGGAAGTTTATATCTCTGGCACGATTCGCATCCTCTCACGTATCTGGCTATGTCTCGTAACATACCGGGCCAGTAGTAGCGCTGCATTGCTTTGGTAACTGTCTTCCCACTCCTAAGTGTCCTGCCGTGGGGACATCATGGCATTCTTGTAGGACCTTTTTTCGGTTTTCGTTGGCGACGCATAATTTCCAGGGCCAATAATCGTCGTCGTCGGCTATGTGTCCGATGTTGCGGTATAGTTGACCGTTTTCTACCGCATAATCCGCATATTTATATGGCTCCTTCGCCACCTTTTCTATCATCCGGATCGGGGGTTTCGGTGCGCATCTGGCGTAGTGCACCTCCGGGCTGACGGGATAGGGTATCAGCCAAAACGTTCAGCTGGCCTTTACGGTACTTGATGTCGAACTGGTATTGCTGGAGCTCTAGGGCCCATCGCGCTACTCTGCCTGAAGGGGATTGGATAGAGTCGAGCCATCTCAACGCCATGTGGTCCGTGATTACCTCAAAGCGGTAACCCTCCAGGTAGCACCTCATTTTTCTAATGGCCCAGACAATGGCCGGACACTCCTTTTCCGTGGTTGTGTAGTTTTCCTCCGCCGCGATCAGGCGACGACTGGCGTAGGCGATCACTCTCTCGTGGCCCTCTATGTGTTGTGTATGCACCGCTCCTAACCCCACATCACTTGCATCTGTCTGTAATACAAACTTTTGGCGGAAATCTGGACACGCCAGAACTGGTGCTGTAGTGAGGCTTGTAGTGCGCTTGTCGTATAAACAAATAAATCTAAGTTAAGCAAGCAGTGCACAAATATTTTTTTTAAAGCAGTGCTTACACCCTAGAAGTGGGCAATAGTTAATTCATTAGGCGTTAGGTTTGCCTCAATAGATGTCGCTGAGTCGATATGTTCAATCCTCCTTTTTGGTGACATTCCTTTTCTCTTCCTTTTTTATGCCTGTCAGACTCAATTCTAAACCAAGAACGGCCAACATCCTCTTCCGATTTGGAATACACGTTCTTTCTCTTCTCAGCTCCGTTCCAAGTGAACGCAAGTGAAAATAAAGTCAACTTCCCAAGTCCAAATATTTTTTTTTTGTGGAAAGTTAATCGAATATTATAACATCTAATCAACTTTTAATTACCAAGTGTATCCTTGATTCTCGCAAGAGAGACTTCTGTTAAAAAAAAAAAAGAAACAACAAAAATTATTGCCAAGAGCACACATGTAAGTGTTAACAAAAACAATTTTTTTTTACTTTCCCAAAAGCATATTTTTCGTTGGCTGAAATACCCAACCTTTTGCCTTTATTCTCTTTAAAGCATACCCAATTTCTTTCACATCTTGACGTCACTATTGTTCGTTGCACACGCAAGTAAAAGAAAATAACGAAAAAGTTCTTTTACTTGTGTGGGCCCATTGGGCCCCATTAAATTTACAAGCTGCGATTGCATTAAGCTAAGCTTCGCCCACGCACTTTGAAGAGCTTACGTCAGTAGTAACATTACCCAGTGGCGGAGACGGTAAAGAGAATTGGTCTGACGATCGAGACCATTTAATTCGTTGAAGAAAATGGGAATTTAAGATTGGAAAAACCCCGGAAAAGTGCGCTCAACAGGCTTCCTACTCCATAAATAATCTCTTCCGTGGATTCTCAGAAGTTTTTTTATCTATGCCTCAGTGAAAAAAAAAAAAGAAAATTTTCGTGCCATGTGGTCTAACCTCTAAAATTTTTTTTTGCTGGTCTTGCCTTAATTAAATTAAATTATCTTAGTTTATCTTAATAAGATTAGTATGCCATAAAATTATTGGTGTGTGCCGTTGCAGTAAAATCGCGTTAAATTCGATTTTTTTTTCTTGATAAAATTTTCCTTCCAAGCATGATCGAAAAATATTTTTTTTGCTATGTGAGTGCATACACTATTATGACCCAATGTTTTAATTCCGCAAAAGAAGACTTAAATCGCATGAAAAAAAGAAAAAAAATTAACGTAATTAATTAATTAATTCCTTTACTTCCGGAAGATTTTTTTTATTTGATCCAACTATATATAATGTGATTTGACCCAGTGTAAAGAAAATTATAGCCTCTCTTAATGATACCCTGTTTGCTCTCTTAATATAAATGAAATCATTTCAAGCCATAACCTAGCTCAACATTACGAAAGATCTTTCGCCGTGGAAGAGTATGGGTAAGTGAACAACTCTCTTAAATTTTGTGGTATTTGGTGAAAATTTTTTTTTGCTCTGAAAATTTCGTAACTCATTATATAACCCAGTCATGCATATATACAGGAAATCTCAACATTACTAACTTTTTGCCTTAAATTCACTTCATAAATTTTTGATTTTTTTTGTCATGATCAGTGTCTATCTCTCATGCGCTTGACCATGATGAATAAAAGCTTTTAAAATCAAAAAAGCTCTGTCTGATTATTCAAGCGTAATGAAAGCTCGATCTGCATAACAGCTGGCATTGTCATACCGTCATGTAAATAACTTTTCATACCCTTCATAATTAAATTATAACAATGTCATACCTTCATGCAAATAACTTTTCATACACTTCATAATTAAATTAAAACAATGTCATGCATAAAAGTTTTCGCACATTTGGCAATTAATTAAATGTAATCGAGGAATAAATTATCTTAAATCATGCATATAAATAATTTATAATTATAAATAATTTCTATATATTAATACTCTATTTTATATTTCTACACATACATAATTATAACCACGTTCTTTCCACAGCAACGCGCACACACTCTTTTAGATTTTTTTTTGTTTTAAATTTACTAGCCGTTAATTATAGTTTATCGTCCTCAGCGATATGTTTAATAATTGGAATAATGTTTAGTTTAATAAAATTAAAGTCAATAAAGAAGTTTTAAAGTTTTCTTAATGAGGAGCCTAGTAACCAACATGAAAATTAAATTAAATTAAACCTGAGGTTGCACAAGGGATCGTCAGTCATACTTGACTTAAGGACCGATGATCATGGTAGGGTGGGCATTATCGGTTGCAAACACCATCTAGCACCGACCAACCTTCGTCAATTGCTGTTGAGTCCCAATAATATCTTTTTCTCCTATCATTCACCAAACTTCCTTGCACGCGAAATTATTTAATTATCTGTAGATAACCACATAAGCAAGTGGCACAAAGCTATCAAAGAATCCCACCCCAATACTGCCTAGCGAGCCAGTAGCCGGAACCACCGCGTGCACCCCGCTTTTGTATGCTACAATCTCCATCAGCTTATATCCCTAGCAAGCAGTCCATAACCATTTGTGGATTACATGCTACAGTTATTATTTTTATTTATTCAGATAATTTTGGCGCCCAACTCTGAGGCCCAAGTAATGCTTTCAGCATTACTTTGGTGACTCATACAAAAAAAAAAAAAAAAAAAAAAAAAAAGCACGTATACCAACAGAGTGATTAAGTTTGGTTTGATAGTCTCTTTTCTATCTTCCTTTTCCCCTTGTCCTAGTTAGCGTAGTAGTTCTTTGGAGTCAGAGTAAGCTATCGATGGCATCTCTGCCAAGACTTAACTGCGATAGTCAGTGAGTTTAGGTTTTGACTTACTGGATGCGTTTCAACTTTAATTGGTTTTAACTCCGTGGTCAAATACAACCTAAGCCAGATCCCTTGTTTAATTAGGGTTGGGTAATAATTAATGTCGTTTATTGGTTATGTGGAGTTTCGAGCTACGGCCATCCCATTAATTTATTGTCCACGCTCAATTAATTCCCTTCAGTTCTACTGGGAAACAGAAATATAAATTCTTAAATTCTAGTAGATATTAAAATTCCCCTCCCATCTATCTTTTTCATCTATACCAATTCTTGTTGTCTGCGTGCTCTACATTTCATTAGGATTGAGTCTTACTGTTGTCTTTTGCCTTAGGATTCATATACTTGGTGAAATGTTAAAGGAGAGACACATACATTGGAATCGATAACAAGCTCTTTCTCATTCCAATGGTGTTGATGTGAGTAGGGCTGATGTTGTCTTTTGCCTTCAGTTTTTACTAATTTTGATGTCTTTGGAAAATTCTGCTGGACATGGTAATCGGTAAATTTTTTTTTTCTTTTTTGTTTAGAATAGGAACGTACTGTTGCCTTTTGCCTTATGGTTCTGAGTTCTATTGCCGTACCAAGGAAAGTGGATACGAGATTTTCTTCAGTTCTTCGGTAGGATTGACTGTGTGAGGTCTGATGTTGTCTTTTGCCTTCAGCTCTTACATTAGCGGTTATATCTAAGATCTGCCTTTAGTGAATTTAGTGACGGCTATAGTTGTTACTGGAAGAGGGTTGTACAAGTTTTTTTTTAAGCTAATATCCGCCGTTCAACTGTATCAACACTAAAAGCACCCTAATTTTCTAACTTAAGGATTTAACATCATTAAATTCCTGTTTTTATTTTCAATTATTGTACTCTTAGCAATCGCGTCGAGTTTATTTTTAACGGACATGTGATTGCATGGCTCCTAAAAATATTTATATTCCTCTTATTTACCTTTTTATACCCTTGCAAGGGTATATTAATTTTGGTCAAAAGTTTGCAACGCACAGAAGGAAGCGTTTCCGACTATATAAAGTATATATATTCTTGATCAGCACGACGAGCTGAGTTGATATAGCCATGTCCGTCTGTCCGTCTGTCTGGATCAACAGCTTCTCCTCCGAGACCCTTAAAGCTACAGAGCTGAAATTTTGCACCCAGCCTTCTTTTTGCTGCAGGCATTGTATATCTCGGAATCATCCCGATCGGATGACTATATCATATAGCTCCCATAGGAACGATCGGTCAAGAATAGAATTAAACTTCAATAACTTTGTTGTTTTTCAATCAATTGTTACGAAATTTGGGGTTCGTAAGTTTAATACACCTTTAAACAAATTCACCAAGTTTGATCAGAATCGGTTGACTATATCATATAGCTCCCATAGGAACGATCGGTCAAGAATATAGTCTTAGAGCAATAACTTGGGTGTTTTGAAAGCGATTGTCACGAAACTTGGTTTTTGGAAGTTTAGTATATATAGAAATGTCTGTGCTAAGTTTCAGAGAAATCGTCATCTATATGCTATAGCTCCCATAGGAACAATCGGGTCAAAAAATTTTTTTTTTCGAAATACTTTTTTTTCTCATGCTACAAACATTTAATGTAGGTTTGACTTGTTTTATATGCTTTCTAATGATTTTGTCACATTATAAATGTGTAATTGTTATTTAAATAACAGTTTGCAAGGGTATACGAACTTCGGCACGGCCGAAGTTAGCCCATCCTTCTAGTTTTTTATTAGTTTTGTTTTTTTTTCGTTGTTAATAACTTAGTATTAGTTATAATTAAACATTGAATTGCCTAACAAAATGGTGTTGTCACACAGCACTGAAGATTTAACTGCCTCGACAGACCCTGGTCAAAATTGTTTCATATGTAGCGAGTTAATATCAATTCCAGCTTAGCTGTTAAATACCAGTTGCGGTCATCAGTTTCATAGAACTTGTTTCAATACCAAGATTAGAAATAAGAAATTTTGCCCAGTCTGTAAAAGTCCTCTGTCAACTTCCGTCTCTGCGGAAAATATACTGGATAACTTACCTTCGGGGTCGGGAACTCAAACTCTACCTCGCGGTACCCCCGTAGTGACAAGATCCAAAGCTAAACAAAGTATCACGTCTGGATTCTCAAAAGGGGTTAGTATAGCTGATATAAATCAGGCCGAAGGTGCGACGGATTCGCAGCCGGAACAACCTGCTTTGGCAGATATATTGCGTAATGCAATAGCGGAAGCAATGTCTACTGCTTTAGCTGAACAAGCCCGAATTCTGGCTACTTCGATGGCTAACCAAACCGAGCGGTTAACGCAAGCCATAACAGTAGGAATACAAAATATTCCCGTCGCGTCAGAACACAATTGTTCGCCTGACCCTATACCAATAGTGGATCGTCAAGAAGTTGACCCAAACATACCTTTAATTACATCAAATAATCAATTACAGTCCCCAGATCAAGGTCCCAATCCCACTGACCCTACTCCTGGATTCGCGCCTCAGTCGAGTCGTATACCTTTTCCTCCCTCAATAAGACTTAGCTCTGCAAATGTTGACCTTAGGCCTGATCGCATTAGTCAGATAATGGCTAACTGGCATCTTCGCTTTTCAGGAAAATCAGCAATCACAGTTGATGATTTTATTTATCGAATAGAAGCTCTTACTAAACAGACTTTAGACGGAAACTTCGAGTTAACTGCCAGATATGCAAGCAATTTATTTGAAGGTGAAGCGAGTAACTGGTATTGGAGATATCATAAAAGTGTTCCGATGGTTCTTTGGCACGACCTATGCCATGCCTTAAGTGGTCAGTTTAAAGCTGATAGAACTGATAGAAATATTCGATCAGAGATTGAAAATCGCAAGCAACGAGCAAATGAGTCGTTTGACGATTTTTATAACGTCATTGCATCGCTAGTGGATAAACTTTCAGAACCTATGTCAGAATTGTCTTTTGTTCAGATAATTAGAGGAAATCTTTTACCTGATATTCAGAGAGATATGTTATATGAATCGGCAACATCAATCAAGTCATTGCGTTATTTAGTTCGAACTAGAGAATTATTCTTGCGAAACCTTAACCAAAATAGGACCCAAACTGTTACTTCCCGTCCAACGATTCGACGTCAAATAAATGCAGTAATAGCAGGTGATTTTGAAGAAGAGGAAGAAGATATAATAGACAATGAATCTCTTGATTTATCCGCCATGGACCTGATTTGTTGGAATTGTAGAAAAAAGGGCCATGCTTATCAAGAATGCACTGCCGATCCCCGTGTTTTTTGCTACCGATGCGGAAAACCAGATACGTATAAACCAAGTTGTCGAACTTGCAAGCAGAATATATCAAAAAACCAATTAAGGCGTGCACCACAGACCAGTGCACGCAAACAGTTAGTACATCAGTCGACCAACACCGATTAATGGAGTCGACAATATCTTTGCATCAATTTCGACTTACAACCATGCAATATACCTTTATTCTCAAAAGAATTTAAATACCATCCACAAAACCGCAGAAAAGCCTTCAATCGTTTCTGTAAAGCTGAACATAAATTATTGATATCTTCAATTGTAGGTAAACCTCAAGATTTACGTCCCTATGCTCAAGTTCAGTTATTGGATAGAAAAGTAGTTGGATTAATGGATACAGGGGCGTCAATTAGTTGTATAGGAGGAGAACTCGTTGAAGAATTATGTCGCAACGGATTAAAATATAAACCTCTGTTTTGCGTCAGTAAAAACTGCCGATGGTAAGAAACAAAGTATTATCGGTCGTGTATCTACCAAAGTTACTTATAGAGGTAACATAAATGAAATTTGTTTTTATTTGGTACCATCTTTGAAGAAGAATTTATACTTAGGCATTGATTTTTGGAAATCTTTTGATTTGCTGCCCATGCATCTTTTGACGGAAACCTTGAACATAGGTTCAATAGAAGATCCATCACTGAGACCCTTGTCGTCTTCACAGCAGCAATTACTTGAAAAAACTATAAGGTTGTTCCCTTCATTTGCGAAACATGGATTAGGTAAAACTACTCTTATTTCTCATACAATCGATGTTGCCGATGCAAAGCCGATTAAGCAACGATTCTATGCGGTATCCCCAGCCAAAGAGAAACTTATGTATGAGGAAATTGATAGAATGTTAAAGTTAGGTGTCATCCAAGAATCGAATAGCTCGTGGTCGTCGCCAGTAGTGATGTCACAAAACCTGGCAAGGTTCGCTTATGTATTGATAGCAGGAAAGTTAACGATGTAACTGTAAAAGATGCTTATCCTATGCCGCTAATTGATGGAATCTTAAGTCGACTACCAAAAGCGGAATTCATAACTAGCCTGGATTTAAAGGACGCTTTTTGGCAAATCCCACTTGATCCCAAGTCACGGGACAAAACAGCTTTTACTGTCCCTGGAAGACCTCTTTATGAATTCGTTGTCATGCCCTTCGGCCTAACAAATTCACCACATACCATGTCTCGTCTGATGGACAAGATTATTCCTTCACAATTGCGTAGAGAAGTATTTATCTATCTAGATGATTTGCTAATTGTATCAGATTCATTTGAGCGACATTTATAAGTATTAGCCATAGCAGCAAACCAATTGCAACTCGCAAATCTTACTATAAACGTTGAGAAAAGCAAGTTTTGTCGGAAAGAAGTCAATTATCTAGGTCATGTGATTAACAATGGTACTATAAGTACTGATCCTGAAAAAATAACCGCCGTTAAAGACTTCCCAGTTCCACGATCTTTAAGACAAGTTCGTCGATTTCTAGGTATGACAAGCTGGTATCATAAGTTCATTCGTAATTATGCCGCAGTAGCTTCACCGTTGACTGATACGCTTAAGCAAAAACGCTCCTTTGTGTGGACTCAAGAAGCACAAGACGCGTTTGATACATTGAAATCTCAGATGTGCTCTGCTCCTTTGTTGCATAGCCCAAATTTTTCATGGCCTTTTCAACTTCATTGTGACGCTAGTCATACAGGAGTAGGCGCTGTCCTTATGCAAACTAATGAAGAAGGTGATGAAGTTCCCATTGCATTTATGTCCAAGAAATTAAACAAGTGCCAGAGGAACTATACAGTTACCGAAAAAGAATGTTATGCTGCAGTTCTCGCAGTCAAAATCGAAGGCCAAGAATTCACCATTATTACCGATCATGCATCGTTAAAATGGCTGATGACGCAAGCTGACCTTAGTTCTCCCTTAGCTCGTTGGTCTTTAAAGCTCCAAGGATTTACCTTCAAAATTCTACATCGCAAAGGTACTCAAAATGTCGTACCGGATGCCCTTTCGAGAATTTATACCGAAGACTTGTCTTCTCTGTCTATAAATAGCTTGATATTAGACTTAAATTCCCCCGAATTTCGGTCTGAGGAATATGTGGAGTTGAAAAATAAAATTCTGTCCCACCCAACTCATTTAACTGACTTTAAAGTAGTGGATGACCACATTTATCGCCGTTCCGAACACTTTGGTGAAAATAAAATTGCCGATGATTTACGTTGGAAACTTTGGATACCCCATAAATTAATCGCAGTAGCGCTAAAAGTTGCACATGAGGATCCATTGTATGCACACGGTGGAATAAACAAAACCCTAGAAAGACTTCGTCGTTTTTATTTTTGGCCCAATATGGTTACTGATGTCAAGAATTTTGTCAACAAGTGTGACATCTGTAAATCTACTAAACATCCTAATGTTACCTTACGACCGCCAATGGGAGTTCCTAGTCCATCCAGTCGGTTCTTTCAAAAACTCTATGTCGACTTTTTAGGGCCATATCTCCGCAGCCGATCCGGTAATATTGGTATTTTTATAGTATTAGACCACTTATCAAAATTTCCTTTTCTAAAGCCTGTAAAAAAATTTACAGCGGATGTCATTAAACCATTCCTAGAAGAAGAATTATTCCATTGTTTTGGAGTCCCTGAAACTATCGTATCTGATAATGGTGTACAGTTTAGATCACAGTTGTTTAATGCTCTTTTAAGCAAATACTCGATTACGCATATTTACACAGCTTATTATGCTCCACAAGCTAATGCTTCTGAGAGAGTCAATCGATCTGTATTGGCAGCTATAAAAGCTTACATTCACCCGGACCAAGGAAACTGGGATGAAAAATTAAGTAGCATATGTTGCGCGTTACGATCTAGCCAACATGCGGCTATCAATAGTACTCCTTATAGGGTAGCGTTTGGTCAGCATATGATAACGAATGCTAGTAATTATAAATTGATGCGGAAATTAGGATTGTTAGACGATCATTCAACAACACCGCAACCAGAAGGCCTATAATCTCCGTTCAAAGGAAGTAAATTTTCAGATAGGACAAGAAGTATTTAGACGTAATTTTCAGCAGAGCAATTTTGCAAAAGGATTTAGTTCAAAATTGTCTCCAGCATTTATTAAACCTAGAATAAGAAGAAAATTAGGCCATTGCTATTATGAATTAGAAGATCAGCAAGGTCGAATTATCGGTAAATACCATGCGAAGGATATCAAACAATGATTTGTTACTCCAAGCGTGGATCCCTCTTGGCTGTTTTCAACCACCAAGTGTGATTTTAGTAGGGGGGGAAATTGTAGTGCGCTTGTCGTATAAAGAAATAAATCTAAGTTAAGCAAGCAGTGCACAAATATTTTTTTTAAAGCAGTTGCTTACACCCTAGAAGTGGGCAATAGTTAATTCATTAGGCGTTAGGTTTGCCTCAATAGATGTCGCTGAGTCGATATGTTCAATCCTCCTTTTTGGTGACATTCCTTTTCTCTTCCTTTTTTATGCCTGTCAGACTCAATTCTAAACCAAGAACGGCCAACATCCTCTTCCGATTTGGAATACACGTTCTTTCTCTTCTCAGCTCCGTTCCAAGTGAACGCAAGTGAAAATAAAGTCAACTTCCCAAGTCCAAATATTTTTTTTTGTGGAAAGTTAATCGAATATTATATCATCTAATCAACTTTTAATTACCAAGTGTATCCTTGATTCTCGCAAGAGAGACTTCTGTTAAAAAAAAAAAGAAACAACAAAAATTATTGCCAAGAGCACACATGTAAGTGTTAACAAAAACAATTTTTTTTTACTTTCCCAAAAGCATATTTTTCGTTAGCTGAAATACCCAACCTTTTGCCTTTATTCTCTTTAAAGCATACCCAATTTCTTTCACATCTTGACGTCACTATTGTTCGTTGCACACGCAAGTAAAAGAAAATAACGAAAAGCGCTCAACAGGCTTCCTACTCCATAAATATTCTCTTCCGTGGGTTCTCAGAAGTTTTTTTATCTATGCCTCAGTGAAAAAAAAAAAAGAAAATTTTCGTGCCATGTGGTCTAACCTCTAAAATTTTTTTTGCTGGTCTTGCCTTAATTAAATTAAATTATCTTAGTTTATCTTAATAAGATTAGTATGCCATAAAATTATTGGTGTGTGCCGTTGCAGTAAAATCGCGTTAAATTCGATTTTTTTTTCTTGATAAAATTTTCCTTCCAAGCATGAACGAAAAATATTTTTTTTGCTATGTGAGTGCATACACTATTATGACCCAATGTTTTAATTCCGCAAAAGAAGACTTAAATCGCATGAAAAAAAGAAAAAAAATTAACGTAATTAATTAATTAATTCCTTTACTTCCGCGAGATTTTTTTTATTTCATCCAACTATATATAATGTGATTCGACCCAGTGTAAAGAAAATTATAGCCTCTCTTAATGATACCCTGTTTGCTCTCTTAATATAAATGAAATCATTTTAAGCCATAACCTAGCTCAACATTACGAAAGATCCTTCGCCGTGGAAGAGTATGGGTAAGTGAACAACTCTCTTAAATTTTGTGGTATTTGGTGAAAATTTTTTTTTGCTCTGAAAATTTCGTAACTCATTATATAACCCAGTCATGCATGTATACAGGAAATCTCAACATCACCAACTTTTTGCCTTAAATTCACTTCATAAATTTTTGATTTTGTTTTGTCACAAAATTTTTTTCAAATCGCTGCAATTAATAAAATTTTTTTTGTCATGATCAGTGTCTATCTCTCATGCGCTTGACCATGATGAATAAAAGCTTTTAAAATCAAAAAAGCTCTGTCTGATTATTCAAGCGTAATGAAAGCTCGATCTGCATAACAGCTGGCATTGTCATACCGTCATGTAAATAACTTTTCATACCCTTCATAATTAAATTATAACAATGTCATACCTTCATGCAAATAACTTTTCATACACTTCATAATTAAATTAAAACAATGTCATGCATAAAAGTTTTCGCACATTTGGCAATTAATTAAATGTAATCGAGGAATAAATTATCTTAAATCATGCATATAAATAATTTATAATTATAAATAATTTCTATATATTAATACTCTATTTTATATTTCTACACATACATAATTATAACCACGTTCTTTCCACAGCAACGCGCACACACTCTTTTAGATTTTTTTTTGTTTTAAATTTACTAGCCGTTAATTATAGTTTATCGTCCTCAGCGATATGTTTAATAATTGGAATAATGTTTAGTTTAATAAAATTGAAGTCAATGAAGAAGTTTTAAAGTTTTCTTAATGAGGAGCCTAGTAACCAACATGAAAATTAAATTAAATTAAACCTGAGGTTGCACAAGGGATCGTCAGTCATACTTGACTTAAGGACCGATGATCATGGTAGGGTGGGCATTATCGGTTGCAAACACCATCTAGCACCGACCAACCTTCGTCAATTGCTGTTGAGTCCCAATAATATCTTTTTCTCCTATCATTCACCAAACTTCCTTGCACGCGAAATTATTTAATTATCTGTAGATAACCACATAAGCAAGTGGCACAAAGCTATCAAAGAATCCCACCCTAATACTGCCTAGCGAGCCAGTAGCCGGAACCACCGCGTGCACCCCGCTTTTGTATGCTACAATCTACATCAGCTTATATCTCTAGCAAGCAGTCCATAACCATTTGTGGGTTACATGCTACAGGCTTTTCTTCAATAACACGAACGCTTCCTCCTGCTCCTTTCCCCAACTCCAGCGTTTTCCTTTCTTCAGCAGGCTGGTCATAGGCTGCGCGATGGTCGAGAAGTTCGGTACGAATCGTCGGTACCAAGAGGCCATCCCTAAACATTGACGTAGCTCCTTGACATTGGATGGTGCTTTTAGCTCTCTTACCGCGGCTACTTTGGCTGGATCAGTGTGTATCCGTTGGTCACTGATCACGTGACCCAGATACGTCAGCTTCCTCTGAAAAAATGTGCATTTGTCTCTATTAATTTTAAGATTGGCCCGTCGTAGTCTTCGCAGAACTTTCATCAAATTATTCAGGTGTTGCTCCGGGTTGTTTCCAATCACAATGCTGTCATCTAAGTAGGCAAAAGCACACGGCTCCATGTCTGCGCCGATGACGGTATCCAACGCTCGTTGGAACGTGGCATTAGCCGAATGCAAGCCAAAACGCATCACTTTCCAATGGTACAGACCTCGACCGGGCACGGTAAAAGCAGTACACTCTCGGCTATCCCTGGCTAACGGGACTTGCCAGTATCCATTTTTCAGGTCCAACGACGATATATATCTGGCCTCTCTTAACTTCTCCAGGATATGGTGAATTCTTGGTACTGGATAGGCGTCCTTCACTGAATTGGCGTTTAGCTGCCTAAAATCGATACACATCCGCCATATGCCATTCTTCTTCTTTACCAATACAATAGGGGAACTATGTGGACTCCTCGAAGGTTCGATGGCACCTTCGCGTAGCAATTCCTCCACTTGGGCATCGATAATTTCCTGCATGGCGGGGTTCTTCGGGTAATACCGTTGCTTCATCGCCTTATTTTCTTTCAAAGTGATGCTGTGTTCCGCTATGTGGCTCACTCCCGTCATCCCATCGAATTTCGCCAACTCGGTGTCGAGGATGTGTTGGACTTGTGGAGCTCCTTCGCACCACCTTCGGTGAGGGTCCATGCTCTCCATCACCTTCTCGTTGCCGTGATGTATCTCGTTCCAATCTTTCATTACCTGTTCTTATATCGCTCCGGGGGTAACCACCTCCGGTACTCTCGGTCTTGGTATCCGTCCGGGTTCATCTCGACGTTGTATATGTTACCGTGCACGTGTGGGGCTCGTTCGAGCGCTCTGTAGGGACGTGACCCTCGGCGTTCCAGTGACTCTGACGTCAGGGGAATTAGTGGTGGGGGTCTTACCCGGTCGCAGTCGTGCATCTTCTCCGTACGTCGCCGGAGTTCGCAACATCAATGAGGCGGTGCCGATTTGTATGCGTGTCTCCATTGCCTGAAGGAAATCCATCCCAAGTATAACTGGGTCCAACATGGTGGGCATTACCAAGAAGGGCATTACCACGCTCTTTTCGGCCAGCAGTATCGTTATCCTAAATAAACGTGTGATCTCCATGGTTGATCCGTTGGCTAGTGACTCGGTGATGCGGGTATCCAAATGTTCTCCATTTGTTAATGATGAAACTTCTCGTGGCCCCCGTATCTAGAGTGGCTGTCGCTGTAAGGTCGGCTAGTTGTATCCGGGCAATTATCCTGCCTCCGACCTCTCGAAGGTCTGTATCTATTGTTTGGGCGCTGACTGGTGGGTCGCTTCCCTGGCCCGGTCTGGGGAAGGACCATTGCCGTCACCCGCTGTATTACGTCGACAACATTCGAATGACGTCACTCCTCTTCGGCCACATTCCCAAAAGAACGAGATTCGCTCATTGCTGCATTCCCGACTCATGTGGCCTATCCGTCCGCATCGTCTGCATGCGCGACGTACATCCACTGGTCCCGTATCAGCACCAATTTTGATACTCCTTGATTGAAGTGGCCTCGGTTCTCTAATAGGGGCGGGATCCCTAAAGGGGTTATGTCGTGGTGCGTGATTTAAATACCTCGACGGTGGTTGGACCGTAACGGACCTCCGTGACTGTGACGATCGAGCCCGGTCCTGTCGTTTAACATTCTCGTACTCCGTTGCCATCTCGAAGAGCTCGTTCAGGGTTCGGAATTCGTGTCTACGGACGTAGAGACGATATTCCAGGGCTGTGTTTTCGCAGATTCAGTACAACTCCTGGGTGCTGTCGTATCCGGCGTGATGCATGAGGGTTCACAGTTCGATCACATAATTCTTAAACGACTCTCCTTCCTGCTGAGTGCGTTCCCGAATTTGATTCTCTAACCTTTCGAAGTAATGAGGGGTCAAGAATAAGCTTAAAAATTCTTTCCTGAAAACGCCCCATGCAGCGTTGTGCAAACCACTCGTGCAAAACCATAGCGCCGCTCTACCAGTGAATACCTCCGTCATTGCGCGTGGTATACGTTCCTTGTCAAGGCCGTAGGTCTCGACTTTTTCGAGCAATTCCTCGACGAATGATAATGGGTCCTCTGATCCGTCGAAGCGTAATCCCCATTTACGCATTCGATCGGGGAGGCTGGTGGTAGATTCTGTGTTTGCTATATGTGGCCGGGGTGAAAGGGCATCGTCCCTAGGCAAGTCCTCAAATTGGACGACCCGGCTGGCCCGCAGGGGCGATTCCCGCGGGGCGGGTATTGAATCGGCCATTCCATTTTGGAAACTTTGCCCCCTCGTGAACCGTTGCTTCGGTTCCTCTCGAGGGATCAAACTGTATTCGGATTTTTGGCGCCGACTTTGTATAGTAGGACTCAAGTTCGGTCAGACGGGCCCACACAGCCTCCGGGAGCTCCTGTGTGGCCAAAACGGCGGCGAAGTTTTTCCGAGCCTCCTCGACTCTGCAATCGGCATCGAAGCCGAACTCGTTGGCCAGGGACGCCAATTCTTTTTTGCGCCGGGCATAAATCCACCGTGTACCCACCCCTGGATTTTTAATTTTGACAATGGTTTCGTACTCACTGCCATCCCCATGTGGGATCGTACCAGACTCTTCTTTCGATGCCATCGTTCTGACCTGTATGTCGATTTCTGTGTTTTTGTTTTTTTTTTTGTTTTTAAGATTTCCTTTTTCGTTGATTTCTAGTGGCTTTGCACTTGATCTGCACTCACTTTTATTTTCGTTGATCACTTTACTTTGTTCGTTTGTTCGTTGATCACTTTGTTATGCCTTGCCTTTTTTTTTTGTTTTCTCGCTGGCTGTATTTCACTTCCCTTTTTTGATTCTCGTTGTCAGATTTTTCCTTTAACTTGTTTTTGGACGGCACATGGTTACACTCACTCGTTGTTGGTTATTTGGTTACACGTGTTAAGTTGGTTTTACGTATTTGGGTTAAGGTTATTCGTTCACACGCATTCATTTTATTTTTAGGTTAGGTTTTCAGCCCCTTTTCCTTTCTACAAATCAAATTTTCTACGGAGTAAATTTTCTCATAGTCGAAGTTACCCCCTTTTCTACGCCTCTATTTTCAGGCTTATCTTCTACACTGTTTTTTTTTTTTTTTTTTTTTTTTTAAATAACTAACAGGACTGATCACGGGACGGGGCTTTAATCCGTCCGAAAGGTTCACCCGTTGAAAATCTTAGGTCCCTGCTCCGGCGCCACTTTTAAGGAACCTTCTAAGGCCGGGGTACAACTCTTAGTCCTATTGGGTCCACAGTACAAGAAATTTGCATCTGCCGAGACCTTCGAGTGACGGGGCGTGGCCAGTCGAGTTAATTTTGGCTAATCCCTAACGAGACCTTGACCCTTCTAGGTCTCGGGTACCCCGAGTTCACGCCTACGCGTCCCGGGGGTTCAGCTGAGACGGGGTAACTGGTGGGCAACTCCACAACTAGCACCGGGGATTAGTGGGGCACTACTAGGGTAGGAAATCTCAGATATATTCCGAACCTCGGCGGGAGGGTGGTCCTGGCACGGGCCAGATTCCTCTGAGTTTTAACCCCACGGGTTAACTACAGAAGGGAGAAGGAGTAAGAAATCTCGTTTTATATCTTTACCTTTTATGAATAAATCCTTTTATCAAACTTACAATTTTCAAAATAAAACAAAATGGCGACCGGACTGCACCAGGTCTATCCCACCATCATCCTAACGCCAATGCTTACTCTGAATAGGCGCGAGCCTTGTCTTGCCGCGGACGGGCGCGAAAGTTTTTTTTTTCTTGCAGAAAAATAATGGGTATTTCCACCACTTCTATTTTTGTTTACGCACTGATTCTTGTTCACTCCTGTCACTTTTATCACGTGTCTCTATCACCGATCTTATCCCTTTTTATATTTAAAACTGTCTTTCTCACACTTCACTTTTGAAACTTTTACTCGTCGCCCATTTACTTTCCGTATACACGTCTATCCGCTTCGAGAGTTCAACATCAAGTGACGCCACGCCGCCACGCTTGCGCCCTGGTCACATTTTTTTTTTTTTTTTACCCATATTTGAGCTTTTTTATCGACCCCTTATTGACTTATTATCGACGCATTACCGGTTAATCGGCTTAGTGTGACCTCATTAACTCATGACTCCATATTGACTCGATCACTGAAAACGACTCATCCCTGACCCTGTGGATATCGCCCGCCAATTTTGAATTAACCTACTGGCAATAGTAGTTCTACCAGGGTTGCCCGCCAATATTGAATTAACCTACTGATAATAATAATGACGCTCGGTTTTCGAATAGAGTTGCCTTCAGTGGCTTATAATAAAGAATAATAGAGATCATGACAGATGCAAAAAGTAAAATAACCCGGACGTGTGTGTCCGGAATCCAGAATAATTGTGTGGATGCGAGCCTATTTCGCGTCCTCACAATATAATCCACTTTTCTACACAAGGTGGAGTTAATGCATCTTTTTCTTACAGTGGTATTCTGCATAAAGTATAATCCACTTTTTTAATTTAATTTTTTAATTGCATCACTACAATTAATTAGTTTGCTAAACATCTCCTTTTTTCAAGTTAGTAGGAGGTTTTAAATTTGTTAGTGGTATACTTTCAACAAAGGATTTAGCATATTGTAATATTAAAACACCAAAATTGAAAGTGTCCTTTTGCATATCATGATCAATTGTGACATTTTGATAGGTTGTAAGTAATTGTTCGTAGTACTTTATAAACTTTTGCGCTATAAATGAATGGCCAAAAGGATCTAAAAATATAAATTTTAGTTCTACTTTGTTAATAAAAAGAATGTAAAAATGATTTTCATAGCAATGAGGAATAATAATAAGATCTTCATTGCCTTTTAAAGCATTTTTAACTTTATCATGATTTTTAAGCTGCCATTATGCAGATCAAAAATGATAGCAGTAAGGGCAGCATCTACAACAAAGTTTGATAACCATTCTTCATTTTGTAAAGTCACAATATCATCTAATTCAATATTATATATAAAATCATTGCATTTAGGCCCGTGCACACTTTCAAATAAACTTTTACAATCACTACATAGTATAAAGCAAAGTCGCTTTCCGCGTCTGTCTGTATGTATGTATGCTTAGATCTTTTTTTTTTGTGTACAATAACGTGCTTAATAAATTAGAGAACCGTTGATAATTTCAAGATCTCTAATGCGAAGTCGTAAATAAACACATTTTTTTGCACTTACATTGCAAACGCTGGCTGAACTCTACGAGTTAGATCAAAATAATGTACTAAGTATTGTAAACCTTGAAAAGGTCTACAAGAAAGTCCGTGATGGTATATGTTTATCTCTTAGGGATAATCCACAAAACCAATTTTTATCCTTTACATTTCTCGAAAAATAATGGCTTATTTACAAAGCATTTTTAAGCAATACAGTATTAATCCTTACCTAATTAAGTACCTTAATTATATTTTGCATTAAATATAGAACAATATTGTCCTTTACACCATGTAATTTAAGTGAATATTTTCGAAGATATTACAGATTTAAAATGTAGGGACATCGCGGTTGCGGGCGACACTACCGGCCGGCCGGGACTGTGCCGCTCGGCGCGTGAGTTACCTTCCAGTCACAGCAACATACACTCATACAGATGCACTTATACGAGCCCTTCACAAAACAACTGAACATCACATATATACATACATTTTCTTTCTTAATAAACATTCACGCATTCTTTTTGGGTATCTTGCCAGAACAAGACGTGTTTTCTTTTAATTATATACATACATCCCTATATATATATCATATATATATATATATATATATATATATATTGGATTGATAACTGGCGCAGCCTTACGACTTCAGGGACAAGAAAAAGAGCCCCGAAGGAACCTACCTCTTTAAACATATCGATAATTAACAAAATATTTCAAATTGATAAGTATATTTACAATAATTAATTATTAACTATGTAGTTCAAAACAAAAAAATAATAATTACAAAATATGTGTATGTGTATGTATGTGGTGTTTTAATTGGTTGTAATAACAATGCATAAAATTGATGTCTTATCGTGCTAAAGATCATTAAATGCACTAACGATTAAATGCATTTAACGATTGAACCTGCTGTATCGGACAGAGCGATCAAGACAATCAAGGAAATCATTTTTATATGTATGTATACATATTTGAATGTATATCACTGGTGCATTATATTGGTATGGTTTTAAGTGACATGTACATGTATAACCTATTTCGTAAAAAAAAAGAGAGGCCAAATTTATTTCATCATCTTGCTAGAATTTACTAAGACACATTTTTTTTTTCTTCCTTCTTGGAATTCAACATTTCTTAGGAACTATGCATAGAACAAGCGACTTTTCTGACCACATTTTGTAGCTTTGTGGATCTCGCTTGAGCAACACGACAGCGACGTCGCTGCAAATAGAAGAATATTTCATAAGAATCACATTATTTCATCATCTTTTGTGGTTTCGTTATTGCAGAGCGACAGTAGCGAAGTCAGTTCAAGTTTGAATGCCCTTCTGTGTTAACCTGCACTACTCTTTGACACATAAAATACAGTTTGACAACAAAGTGTTTACACAATGCAAAAAATTTTCGATTTCTCACTTTAAGATAAAAAAGAAACACTAATTAAACGTTTTTCGTAATTTTTTTAAATTAAAATAGATTAGCTAAACTATTTACTTATAAGAATTACAAAAACAAATTTAAATATCTTTCTAACAACAACAAAAAATAACAAAAACTTAAGAAGCCACAAAATTCAGCTGCCAACTAAGTGTTTACACAACATAAGAGTTTTCATTTCTATATATCCTCATATTAAAATTAATATTTTGTATGCCCCCCATTGGCATCTATAACGGCTCCCAACCGTCTGTTCATCGATTGAATTAGGTTTTGGACGTAATTCACCGAGATATTTTGCTACTCCTCCAATATAGTGGTCTTAAGATCAGTTTTACTTTTAGGATGTCGCTTGGCGGTACGTTTTTTGAGATACGCCCACAAATTCTCAATGGGACTTAGGTCTGGACTTTGGGCAAGTGTGTTCAAAACATTTTTGCAATTATGGAGCAGCCAGCACCTAACAATATTCGCCTTATGCTACCTATACCATCAACAAAGAACCCGAATTTGTTGGCACTGGCCACCAAATGTGTGCCGAGTATATCCATATATTGATTGGCATCCATAATATTTTCAATAAAGCATCAGTCACCAACTCTTGAGATGCACCCATAAATCATCACCGAAAGTTTGCCAAACTTTAGGTCGGTATTATATTTTTTGATTCTAGGACTTTTAACGGCTTGCGCCACACTCTGCTGGGTCCATCGTTATAGTATAGCATCATTTTGGTTTCGTCACAAAATATAACATCCTCAAAATATGAATCTGGTTGTCCTCCGTGCATCCTGGCAAATGTTAATCGCCTTTCAAATCGCTCTTTCGACTTCAATGGTTTCTTGCCAGCAACTTGGAATGAGAAGTCATTCCGTTTCAGGGCTTTCCGCACACCTTCGCGTGAAATGGTTGTGCTACATTCCTCCTACAGCTCACTGGAAAGAATCCTGGTCGAGATTGCAGGATTTTCATTTAATTTTCGGAGCAGAATGAGCTCTGCTCTGGGTGTTACGATGCGAGGCCGTCCGGTTGTAGGCTTTGCTTCACGCCTTCCTGCTGTTTGGGCACGATTTAGGATGTTATACACGGTTTTAAGTGAAATTAGAAACATGTCAGCGAACTCTGCTGCCGTTTTCCGGACGGTATGGTTATAATAAACCAACTAGGACATATCAAAACGGATCCGTTTGCATGGCATCTCTTAATCATCTAAAATTAGTAGTTTGACAGTTGTTATCGAACCAATTCTTGCGCCGAATGACAAAATTACGTAATATATTGAAGCTGCTACAGATGTACGCTTTTAAAATTCCAAGAAACAACGGTACATGCAAAAAATTCGAAGAAAAGAACCCAAATAGCGTGATGTGTAAACACTTAGTTGGCAGCTGAATTTTGTGACTTCTTAAGTTTTTGTTATTTTTTGTTGTTGTTGGAAAGATATTTAAATTTTTTTTTTATAATTCTTATAAGTAAATAGTTTAGCTAATCTACTTTAATTAAAAAAAATTACGAAAAACGTTTAATTAGTGTTTCTTTTTCATCTTAAAGTGAGAAATTCAAAATTTTTTGCATTGTGTAAACACTTTGTTGTCAAACTGTAATTACGAGTTGCAAAATTATTAGACTTTACCAAGGTGTTGTACTAAAGTGAAAAATGGAAAAAGGATTTGTGTAATAAAAAAAAAAAAAATAAATAAACATTTTTTTTATTAAACAATAAACTAAATTTGATTAATACCCAATAGTTCAAGTTTGAATTGCATTCTGTGTAGACCTGCACTGCTCATTGACACATAAAACAATTACGAGTTGTGAAATTATTAGAATTTACCAAAGTGTTGTACTTAAGTGGAAAATGCAAAAAAAAAAGGATTTGTGAAATAAAAACAGAAAATTTGTATTAAACAATCAACAAAATTTGATTAATTCCCAATAGTTCAAGTTTGGTGTCTAAAGAAGTTTGGCAAAATCACTGCATCGAGCAAGGATATTAGCCTACTTCAACTAAAAAAAAAAAAAAAAAAAAAAAAAAAGAGGATGTCTGGGCAAAATCACTGCATCGAGCAAGGATACTAGCCTATTTCAACTACACAATTTTTTAAATCACAATTTAAAATATCAAACGATATTCAAGTAAGTAAGAACAAAATGGTTTTGACTTGAAATGACTTATCACATACGAAACATGACTGATGTTTGTCCGCCCTTAGGCAGGATTACTGCAACGCGCAAGAATCCTGCCTAGCTTCAACACAGTTATTTATTTATTTATGCCAACAAAAAAAAAAAAAAAAAAAAAAAAAAAAAAAACAATTACTTATAATAACAATACAATTCACAGAACAAGGAAATTCAAGAAAATTCTAGGAAGGAGATATGTAAATAATACGAGACAACAACAGCTGTAAATCACTTATTACTTTCACTACTACTTTCATTATCAGGACCGGATTTACACAAAGTTCAACGTATACCGTAACCTCGCTACATTGCATTACTACCAACATGAAAAGGAAAATAAATAAAATCTAAAATTAAAGTAAGGTACACAAAGTCCATTTATTAAACTTAATACACACATAACCATAAGTTCATACATACATTACCAAATTAATTTAATAATATCGCACACGTAATCCTTACACATACAAAAAAAAAAATGTTGAAGACAACAACAACAAGAAATACAAAACGCACTACTAATATAGTAGAAAATAGGGGAGAATCTCCAATTCTCGATATATCATTAGATGAACATATTCCTTTGGCTCAAGAAGCCAATGTAACAATGCAAAATATAATGGGTAGCTTCAAAATCTCTGACATTATAAAAACAATGCCCACTTATGAAGGAAATTCAGAAGAATTAGGAGAATTCATTACTAACGTTGAAGAAATACTTGCGTTTACCAAGGGCTCAGAACAAACTCCGACAGCGTTGTTTATATTAAGAGCAATTAGAAACAAAATTCAAGGGAAAGCCCACGAAATATTGTATCAAACAAGAGTAAAATTAAATTGGGACGATATAAAAAATACCCTTGTAAGACAATTTGCGGACAAAAGGACAGAATATAACTTAATTGCTGAACTGGGTATTTTAACAACACAAAGTCACCCTGTAGAAATTCTGTACGAAAAAATAACCAGCATACAAAGAGCTTTACTAAACATTATTGATGAAAAGGAAGCTAATACAACAGTGATAGAAACAAAAAAGGATTTTTTTATCAACCAATGCCTAGTTACATTCCTTAAAGGATTACGAGGTCCTTTAGGTTCCATAGTTCGAGGAAGAGAACCGAAAGATATAATTACAGCCTATGAGATAGCATTGGCTGAAAAAGAAATTTTTAAAAATCAAAAACAAACTAGATCCTGGAGTCAAAATCAATTTTCGAATAGATTTAATAATAATTTTAGAGGTCAACAGCAAATTATTTCACGAAATCAACAACAGGGAGAGAAACCAAATTACAATAGAAAACCTTATAGCTGTGATAACACTAATAAAGAGCAACAAAGCGGTTCGTTCAAGCGTAATAACAGAGAAAATTACAGTGGACAAACAAGAAAAACTTACGTTTCTCAACACTCAAATAAATCGTTTAAGCCTAGAGATGAGTTTTTAAGAAAAGAAATTGAGTATTTAGGACATGTCGTGACTTCAGATGGCATTAAACCAAATCCTTTAAAGATTGAAGCAATCAAAAAATTTCCTTTACCTAGGACCCAAAAAGAAATCAAATCCTTTTTGGGACTAATGGGTTACTACAGGAAATTCATAAAGGATTTTGCCAAAATAACTAGACCTTTAACTAAACAATTAAAAGGAAAAACAAAAATTACAATAAATGAAGAATTTCGATCAACTTTTGAAGTTTGCAAATCCCTATTATGTAATGACCCTATATTGATATATCCTGACTATCCTTTACTAAACCATTCATATTAACAACGGATGCTAGTGATTTCGCTTTAGGGGCAGTTTTGTCCCAAGGGCCCCTAGGAACAGACAAGCCGGTATCATTTGCTAGCAGAACTTTATCCGATACAGAAACAAACTACTCCACGGTGGAAAAAGAGATGCTTGCCATAATTTGGGCAATAAAATATTTTCGACCCTACCTTTTTGGCCAAAAGTTTAAAATTATAACAGACCACAAGCCCCTAACTTGGTTAATGAGTTTCAAGGAACCAAATTCAAAGTTGGTAAGGTGGAAATTGAGGTTATTAGAATATGATTATGAGGTGATATACAAAAACGGATCGCAGAATGTGGTTGCAGATGCCTTAAGTAGGACAACGGTAGATGCAAATGTAGGAGAAGATAAATCAGTTGAAGCAACCTGTGGAGAAACTATACATTCTGCACAAGAAAATTGGGAACAAGGTATATTCATTTCTGAAAAACCACTTAATGATTTTAATATACAGATTATTTTTGAAGAATCGACCCAATCAAATGTTACAGTAGAAGTACCTTTTAAAAACAAGATAAGGCGTATTATTTTTGAGCCCGTTTTTAACGAAAGTGTAGTGACAAAACTGTTAAAAACCGTCTTAAAACCAAATAGAACGTGCGCTTTATTTACTACGGACATAATATTTAAAATAATCCAGCAAGTGTATTTAAAGTATTTTGCTCATAGTCAACTTTACAAGGTTCTGAGATGCACAGAATACTTAAGAGAAGTCACAACACTCGATGATCAGGAAAAAGAAATTAGGGAATATCATCTCAAAAATAATCAAAAATAAACATGTGCTCATTTGAAACGGTCAATATATTTCACCCACATGAAACAAAAAATTACACAAACAATCAATAATTGTGACCTATGTCAAACAATGAAGTATGATAGACAACCCCAAAAAGTCCCATATCAAGAACCCGATACCGCTACAACCATTGGATTTAGTCCATATGGACATATATTCGATTAACCATACATATATATTAACAATAATTGACAAACTATCAAGATTTGCTACGGGATACACCATACCTGCTAGAGACTGTATCAATGTTGTTAAATCAGTGAGACATTTTATTTGTACCTTCGGGACACCAAAGAAAATAATTTGTGACCAGGGACCAGAATTTGCAGGAAACCTTTTTATAGATTTTTGTAAACAATATAATATTATTAGGCATGTGACCTCATTTCAACAATCATCAAGTAATTCTATGGTGGAACGGTTTCACTCATCACTAACAGAAACTTATAGAATTATATTTGATTTGAAAAAAAGAAAGAGTCCACCTTGCACACATGAAGAGATATTGTGGGAAGCATTGACTACGTATAATAACGCTATCCACTCAGGCACAGGTTATACGCCATTTGAATTATTTTCAGGAAGAACACATATATTTAATAAATCAGCTAACTTCACTATTGAACATGAATACTTACAGGAACTGAATTTATACCAAAGAAAGTTATACCCAGAAGTAGTTCAGCAATTAACCGACAGAACTCGAAAACGTACGGCTATTTTAAACAGAGACAGAATTAACCCAGCAGAACTTGAAAAAGACGAAATAATTTTTCGAAAGGAAAATAGAAGAAATAAATTAACACCTCGCTTTACACCACACAAAGTATTAGAAGATAAGGGACCCACATTTATATCAGCAAAGAAACAAAAGATTCATAAATCAAAAATAAAACGTACAACAAGAAAGCCAAACAACTCTTAGTCAAAAGAAATAATGTAAGACTAACACAAAGGAACAATTATGTTAAAGTAACTGCAAAACGAATTTGAAGTTTCAAAATAATAAGACTTAAGGAAAATTTGAAATTATTTACGAAATATGTTACAAAAAGTTAGGAATAATTGGAAATATATATGAAATGTATGTTATGCTTATGTTATGAAAAGTTAAGATAAATTAAGGAATATGAAATGTATGTTATGCTTTGTTGAAAAAAAAAAAAAAAAAAAAAACAAAACAAAAAAAAAAACAAAAACAAATTTGAAATGTAAGATAAGTTAATATAATAATAATAAGAACACGGAGTATCGAGACCTCAACGTATTGGAAACGAACGTCACCTGTGGATACTTCGAGCCTTTTGTTCAGACCGTACACTTTGTTCTGGCCTTCACTTCAATCTAGGAGGGGAGGAGTTACCTTCCAGTCACAGCAACATACACACATACAGATGCACTTATACGAGCCCTTCACAAAACAACTGAACATCACATATATACATACATTTTCTTTCTTAATAAACATTCACGCATTCTTTTTGGGTATCTTGCCAGAACAAGACGTGTTTTCTTTTAATTATATACATACATCCCTATATATATATCATATATATATATATATATTGGATTGATAACTCGTGCCTATAAATAGCGCGTCGAGCACTCGAAAATAAATGAAGCAAGCAAGTCGTCCCTGCCGACATTGAGTATACCCTGTACCAACTAGTTATATTAAATGAAATAGAATATCCTCGAAATCGCCATTAATTTCATGGAAAATTCTCTTTAACATGCAGCAACAGCGAACGCATGCTATCTCGCTCACTCTTGCCAGCCAATGTCGCCTTGGCAATTCAGTGCAAAACTCATATAGGTATATCTCCGATATTTATTGACCGATTTCGACTAAATTTTGTCAGATGATGCACTTTGGCCATAATATTAGGTGTGCCAAATAAGAATGTGATTCCTTAAAGCTGCTCTAATAATTAGTTTTTTCTAAATTGCGGGGGCGGAAGTGAGCGTGGCAAAAATTTTAAACTTTCTTGATCTGCGTAGTCACTAGACAAATGATCGAACAACCTCAAAATCGCAACAAATTCAAAACAAAGTTCCCTTTTACATGCAGCAGCAGCGAGCGCATGCTATCTCGCTCTTTTTTTATCTGCCAATGCCGCCTTGGCATTTCAGTACAAAACGGATATAGGCATATCTCCGATGTTTATTGTTCGATTTCGACAAAATTTGGTCAGTTGGCCCAGTTTGGGTATATAATTAGGTGTACCAAGGTGTAGTAAAAATACGATATCTTGAAAGCAGCTCTAGTTATCGTTTTTTTTAAATTGCGGGGGCGGAAGTGGGCGTGGCTAAAATTTGAAACAAACTTGATCAGCTTTGACATTAGACAGATGCTCACACCAAATTTGGTAGCTCTAGCTCTTATAGTCTCTGAGATCGAGTGGCTCATACGGACAGACGGACATGTCTCAATCGACTCGGCTGTTGATGCTGATCAAGAATATATATACTTTATGGGGTCGGAAACGCTTTCTTCTGCCTGTTACATACATTTTAGCGACTTTAATATACCCTTTTACCCTTTGGGTACAGGGTATAAAAACTTAATTTTCCTCCCTAGAGAGCTTCGATAAACGCGTGCGATCGCTGCAAAACACAATTTATCGGAGCTCTCTAGCAGGAAATAAAAAACTTAATAATAACGTGCTTTTCAGCGCGACAACGTAATCCATACTAATAAGTAGGTAACTACGTTAAAACAAAACGTGCTTTTCAGCGCGACATTTTTTTTTTCGAAGTTGTACGTTCGTACTTTAGTCGAATTCTATTTCTTCTATTAAGGTCTTGGTTGGAATTTAAAGTTAAGGTTATTTTGTAAATATTTTTGATTATTGAGAACCGTAGTTTAAGGTAAGGTATTTCGGTTCAAAAAAGAATCGAATAGAATAAGTATTTTTGGTTGTTGAGTTTATTATTTTGGTTTTGAAATAATAAAATCAGAAATAATAAAATCATGTCTGGAAGACGTCGTCGTTCGAACATAGTGTAGCATGTTCAATAACATCGAATGATCACTGTACTCAATGCAATAAATAATATTATTACAAACATATTGTAACACTTTTGTTATAACGTTTATGTATACAATATTCAAGTGCAATGCCACTTAAGAATCTCGACCACACATGAATGCATGGTACTGGACATTGCCGAGTCGGCATATGTTACATGCGCGACCACTTTGTCACCAAGTAACATGATACATCCTCACTCTCCCGCTGTGGCGCCACATTATATATATGCCTATGTAAACATTTATATATAAGCAGACCGCTCCTCTGCCGGCGTCACTGGCAGCGCAGCTACGCGGACTTAGCTGTAATTAACCATGGTTATAGATTTAAGAATGATTGAATAAAGAGAAACCTAGGTGACTGCACACAAATGTGAACATTATTATTTTATAACAAAACTCATCTAAAACTTAAAAATAATACATGGAGAACTAATACTGGGCACTCATAATACATGGCGACCGTGACAGTGTTCACAGAAACTGAAGACAAGACCTGCACTGGAGGAAAAAGTTAATCATTTCTTGAAGACCAAAGGCAAAGGAGGAAATTAAAAGGAAGAAAATAAATCCCGCAACAAATAACAAAGGAAAATGTATCTGAGTGAGTAGAGTTGAGTGAAATGGCAAGGAGAGGAGGACTAAAAAGTAAAGTTAACAAAAGAATAGCGCACATAAAGTGGCTATTATATACAAATCCAACACCTCCTCCATGGGCAACTGCCCAGAAACTCCAATCTGAACTTGACTTTTTAAAGTCAATTATAGAGAACAGAAAGCCGAACACTCAAACTCACTCAGATAAAAATATACCTACGACATATAACATTAAAACCAAAAACCTTCCATTTCCCAAAGTGAAGCTGCCAAAACCAGAAAAGAAGTGCCCGAATGACTGCCCGGGGCCATTGGAAAGCCCCTTCTGCGAATACACCTGCTGGAGAGATGACAAAAAGAAGAGAGGTGTCATGGGACACCCAGATGAAACGAAGTTTCTTTCGATTAAGGGGTAGAAAGCTGCTTTATTCATGCAATTTTGAAAAAAAAAAAAAATTTATTTTAATTAATACTTTAACAATTTTTTTTAATATTTTTTTAAAAAGCATATACAGTGGCTCACAGCTTATTTGACCCACTCAAGAAAACAAAATTGAATCAAGAATATCTTTTAAACGGAGAAAGGTAACAACAAAATTGAAATGCAGAATTTTTATTTAATATATGAACTAAAGAATACGTAATTCATTTATTTTAATTTATTTATTTTTTTATACAAAAAAGAGCAAAAACTAGAAAAAGTCGACATTGCAATGTCACAGCTTATTTGACCCAGCATAACTAAAACTTTTTTTTCTTGATATAAACCTCATCTGTTTAAAATTTATTGTTTGGTGTGTCTTCCATTTGTATCTAAGACAGCTTTAATCCTATTTGGCACCGATATAACCAACATTTTAGTAGTTTCCGGACTGATTTTGGGCCATTCCTCAAGATGGGCTGTTTTTAACCTATTTTTGAGGGATTTTGGCCGATTTTGGATGTTATTGCCCAATATTGTCCACAAATTTTTAAGGACAATAAGATCTAGTGTTGGTGTCAGAAGTTTGACCACATCGAAGCAGCTCCAAATAAGCCAGGTGTGCACTTTTCCCCTACGTGTGCTTTGGGTCATTATCCTGATGCAGCAGAAAATGATCACTTTTACCGAGATCCTGAGGATTTTCCACGAATTTTTTTTTGTATACCTCTTGCTATGTCTTTTATGTCCTTATAGTTCCAACAAACTCCAGCGTCAGGACACCAGCTGACAGACATACAGGCCCAAACCCTGACGCTCCCACTGCCATGCTTCACAGTTGGCTCAAGCTATGGTCATGAAGCTCTGTATTTGCACCACGGTAGGCGTAAGGATGCCCATCCGAACCAAATTTGTTAAATTTAGACCTATCAGGTTATATAACCTGCTCCCAGAGGCCGAAGCTCATGGTTTGCTGCTCCAAGACCACCGCCTAGGTCAACTGTGAAGCATGGCAGTGGGAGCGTCAGGGTTTGGGCCTGTATGTCTGTCAGCTGGTGTCCTGACGCTGGAGTTTGTTGGAACTATAAGGACATAAAAGACATAGCAAGAGGTATACAAAAAAAAATTCGTGGAAAATCCTCAGGATCTCGGTAAAAGTGATCATTTTCTGCTGCATCAGGATAATGACCCAAAGCACACGTAGGGGAAAAGTGCACACCTGGCTTATTTGGAGCTGCTTCGATGTGGTCAAACTTCTGACACCAACACTAGATCTTATTGTCCTTAAAAATTTGTGGACAATATTGGGCAATAACATCCAAAATCGGCCAAAATCCCTCAAAAATAGGTTAAAAACAGCCCATCTTGAGGAATGGCCCAAAATCAGTCCGGAAACTACTAAAATGTTGGTTATATCGGTGCCAAATAGGATTAAAGCTGTCTTAGATACAAATGGAAGACACACCAAACAATAAATTTCAAACAGATACGGTTTATATCAAGAAAAAAAAGTTTTAGTTATGCTGGGTCAAATAAGCTGTGACATTGCAATGTCGACTTTTTCTAGTTTTTGCTCTTTTTTGTATAAAAAAATAAATAAATTAAAATAAATGAATTACGTATTCTTTAGTTCATATATTAACTAAAAATTCTGCATTTCAACTTTGTTGTTACCTTTCTCCGTTTAAAAGATATTCTTGATTCAATTTTGTTTTCTTGGGTGGGTCAAATAAGCTGTGAGCCACTGTACATATGGATGAATGTACATATTTCGAAATACTCCGCCCAACAGGAAACCATATAAAAAAGTAGCTCAAATGCTACCAAAATGCCAACGGTTACGTTGATCCGAATTGCAAAAACCAAACATTACTTAAATTGTAAGACTTCAGCCCATACGATAAACTATAAAAAATTCAAAATTCCAAAAAAATTAATTTTTTACAGATTTGATAAAAGTCACTTTTTCGACCCACTTTGGGAGACTATTTAGCTAAAAAAAACAACAAAGCGGGTTTATTATAATAAAAATAATTTGAAAATTTGAGCAAAATCGGTTAGGGAGTTTTTGACATATCTTGCCAGTAGTTTTAAGGAACCGAGTCTAGTAAAACATATTTGAATGTTGTTGCCCGCAACCAGGCTCTATATACACCCACTCAGGTTTACGGCTATTACTTCTAAACGTCTTTAGATTTTGAAAAAATCTTTTGCTCAGGTATTTTAGACATTCTAAGGATAAGATGCAATAATAATTTAATGCAAGGTGGGCTGCCAAATTTCGCCCGACGACAATATTTGCAACAAACAAGCATCCGGGCAGAGAAAAAGGGATCGGGATCGCGAATCCGAGCATAGACATACATATGTGCAATATATACCGCGAATACATATGTATGTACATATATGCATGTGTGAGTTTGTGGGCAGCGAGACGCGATCGCGACCTTTTTTCTTCTTACATCTGCCTCACACATTTATGACGCTTTCTCAATCTCAGAATCTTTGCTTGTGCGTCCCGTATTTACTTGTTCGTCCCGCATTTATTTGTGCGTCCCTCTGCCCACAAACTCGAGCTTCCTACCTCTTTTCCCTTCCGAGTTTGCTTGTGCGTCCCTCTGCCTAATAACTCGAGTCCGCTACCTCTTTTCCCTTCCGAATTCGCTTGTGCGTCCCTCTGCCTAAAAACTCGAGTCCGCTACCTCTTTCTTCTTCCGCATTTGCTTGTGCGTCCCTCTGCCTAAAAACTCGAGTCCGCTACCTCTTTCCCCTCCAGCGTTTGCTTGTGCGTCCCTCTACCCATAAACTAGAGCTCGCTTCCTCTTTCCCCTCTAGCATTTGCTTGTGCGTCCCTCTGCCCACAAACTCGAGCTCGCGATCGTTGCTTCTGCGTCCGTCTCTGTCTACATATGTACTCGTACACTGTTCAATGCGAAAGAAAAAGACAAAACAGTAGGTAACGGTAAAAGTGTCGTTACACTTTTTAGTCTTATTTTTTTCGGTTTAGCCCCTACCGCGCGATAAGAAACTTCGTTTCAAAAACTAATCCTGGTGCGATGACCGGCACCGGTACCGCCTGAGCCCATAGGCCCAGGACAGCAGCAGCAGAGACAACAAAAGCGTGAAAAGCAGGCCGCTTTTTACGGCGTCGAATTAGCATCAACGTGCCAAACCGGCGACGTCAAGTTGATGCCCAATAGAGGGTCAAAGAAAGAAGAAAATTTTATACTACATACAAAAGAAACCTAAAAAAAAAAATTAAAAAAAAAAATAATATTACAAATTAATATAAGTAAAATGTATAAGCAAAAAACAAACAAATTGTAAAAAAAAAAAAGAAGAGAGGTGTCATGGGACACCCAGATGAAACGAAGTTTCTTTCGATTAAGGGGGTGATAGCTGCTTTATTCATGTAATTTTGAAAATAAAAAATTTATTTTAATTAATACTTTAACAATTTTTTTTTAATATTTTTTTAAAAACTGTATACATATGGATGAATGTACATATTTCGAAATACTCCGCCCAACAGGAAACTATATAAAAAAAAAACGTTGATCCGAATTGCAAAAACCAAACATTATTTAAATTGTAAGACTTCAGCCCATACGATAAACTATAAAAAATTCAAAATTCCAAAAAAATTATTTTTTTACAGATTTGATAAAAGTCACTTTTTCGACCCACTTTGGGAGACTATTTAGCTAAAAAAAACAACAAAGCGACACAATTATATTAGTTCAGATAGGTTTATAAAAAAATGGGTTTATTATAATAAAAATAATTTGAAAATTTGAGCAAAATCGGTTAGGGAGTTTTTGACATATCTTGCCAGCAGTTTTAAGGAACCGAGTCTAGTAAAACACATTTGAATGTTGTTGCCCGCAACCAGGCTCTATATACACCTACTCAGATTTACGGCTATTACTTCTAAACGTCTTTAGATTTTGAAAAAATCTTTTGCTCAGGTATTTTAGACATTCTAAGGGTAAGATGCAATAATAATTTAATGCAAGGTGGGCTGCCAAATTTCGCCCGACGACAATATTTGCAACAAACAAGCATCCGGGCAGAGAAAAAGGGATCGGAATCGCGAATCCGAGCATATTCATATGTGCAATATATACCGCGAATACATATGTACATATGTATGTACGTATATGCATGGGTGAGTTTGTTTCTTTTTACCTCTGCCTCACACATTTATGACGCTTTCTCAATCTCAGAATCTTTGCTTGTGCGTCCCGTATTTACTTGTTCGTCCCGCATTTATTTATGCGTCCCTCTGCCAGCAAACTCGAGCTTGCTACCTCTTTTCCCTTCCGAATTTGCTTGTGCGTCCCTCTGCCTAAAAACTCGAGTCCGCTACCTCTTTCCTCTTCCGCATTTGCTTGTGCGTCTCTCTGCCCACAAATTCGAGCTCGCGATCGCTGCTTGTGCGTCCCTCTCTGTCTACATACTCATACACTGTTCAATGCGAAAGAAAAAGACAAAACATTTGGTAACGGTAAAAGTGTCGTTACACTTTTTAGTCTTAATTTTTTCGGTTTAGCCCCTACCGCGCGATAAGAAACTTCGTTTCAAAAATTTTGTCAAATTGAGCGGAATCATATCCGATCAATAGAAGCGTAGCCTGTGAAGCTATGCGGAAAAGTAGGTAGGGTTCTGTAAAAGGAAATTTTTATATATGTATGTATACAAAAGTTTTCTTCGAATTCTCTTGAAACTTTAAATGTTTGATAATAGTATCAGTAAATTTGATGATTCATGTGAACAATCCAAAATGGGATTAATAGATACTAAGACAGTGGACTCCACTGCCAACGTAATTAACAAAATTGAATCATCTAATGTTGATTTACGAATGACAATTGTACTTTTGTTGACAATGGTTGTCATTTTAGTTGCGTACATACTGTTCAAGGCATATAAGATGCATAATAATGTATCACAAAAAGGGCCCTAAGCCATGCTAATGACTTGGACAAAATTTTAATGAATTACGCAAACCTGAAATTAAACTACATTTTTGAAAAAAAATAATAAAAGAAAAAAATTATATATACATATATATTATCAAACAAACCAATAATTTTCTCAATTTTTTTTACTCTCTCTCAAATTTACAAAAATAAAATAAACATGGTGTTTCAACTTTAAATAAATTTTGTTGAATATTGAGTAATAACTAAAACAGGAATATGAATAAATTAGACAGTTATTTTAGCAAGGTAGTAGAAAACCATCCTAGCGTAATATCCGACGAGGTTTTTAAGAGTGAAAAAATTAACTCACCTCAACGCGCTATCAGTTTTGCAGAAATCGATATATTTTACTTGGAAAAATTTGGTGAAAAATTCCCTATCCAAGAAAATAGTAGGGTACGTACTTGTTTCATCCTATCAGTCCCATATATTTGTTGCTTTTCAAATGCAACAGGGACATTTCTTTTTTATTTGATGGATGAAAATCAGCAATAAAAAAAAAAAATAAGAAAAAGAATAGAATAAAATGAATAATATACCTCCAACGACAATAATAGAGACTAAACGTCTAGATAAATATATACCGTTCCTTGATTATTTAATGGAGACAGGATACGGTATTGGATAGATAATAACTACAAATTTAAGAAAAATATAGTTGTACTCATGGAAATGTCCATTAAAGTAGCATATGGTAAGGTTTTATTGAGAAATCCTAAAGGTAGAGGCGTACCGGAATGGGTACACAATATATATTTAAGACAGACATAGAAACAATAGATATTGTTGAGTCAGATGAGGATATAGAGATAACAGAATAAAAAAAAAATTTTTTTAATTAAATATATATATTAAACTAAAGCATGGAATGGAAAGAATTATTTCTCCATATCCAAAAGGTTTAAGAAAATTTTAAAAAGTCATATAAGTGCATAACTCAGAATAGGAATATTCAGACAGAAACTCTGAATAAACATGCGATAATTCTGGTTGACTCTTTTAATGAGGCACGAAGATTAGTGCATGAAAATGGAATAAATATAGATAACACGAACTGGTCAAAGATTTCAAAATTATTGATCAAGTTACGAGCAAATCTAATTCAAATAAAGGAAAAATACGAGTTGGACATATTTGTACCAACCGTACTGAATTTACCTTTAACTATAGAGGTTGAAGAACATAAAGAAAAATTAGAACTGGAAAGTGAAGAATCAGACGAAGGAGAAATTGGAGAAAAAGATCTACACGATCTAACAATTCCCGCGTCACTCACTTTGCCAGAAAAAGAAAACGAATCAGAAATAGATACATACATTGTCTGAACAAGACAACGATTCTGATTTTGAATTAGACACAAGCGTAATACCCAAACAAGACAAAATGGCTGAGGCAAAATCTCGAAGAGCATTCATGAAAGAAATTTCATCTTCTATTCCAGAATTCAATGGACAAAAGAGAAATCTCGATACGTTCCTCACAGCCCAAGAGTTAATTGATTTAACTAAAGAAGATTTTGAAGACGCAGCTGTTGCCGTAATAAAATCAAAACTTACTTGCGGAACACTATGCAGATTCAAAGAACTAAAGACAATCAGGGAAATAATAAGCAAATTGGAAACTACTATAGTTGGTGAACCATCATAAAAACAAGATTGTCCAAGATTATTCAAAAGGGTAAAACGGCTGATAAATTCACGTCCGAAATTGAAAATATGCGAAAAACATTGGAATCAACATACAAGGTGGCGCAAAAGAAATCACCCTATTGAAAGATGCTCTCATTTTTGCAAATGGCCGCCAATGTCAAATCTGTTTTGACATTTGTGGACTAGACAGATACAGAATACAAGTGTATAAGCCATGGAGCGATACACTCCCCAAGACTGCACGAGCCACAACCGACATTCTGAAGGACGCGTTTCCGGGTCGCTTAATTTCGCGTTTTGGCGATTTGCACTGGCCCGCCAGATCGCCCGATTTAACGGTCCCGGACTTCTTTTTATGGGGTTTTTTAAAGTCCCGTGTTTACATCAACAAGCCTAAAACCTTGGAAGCCCTCAAGGAAAATATCCGATACGAATGCGAGAATTTATCGCCCGAAACGCTCGCCGAAGTGATGGAAAATGCCATAAAACGAGCCCGAGGCAATCAATTGTGGCGGCGCCCATTTGTCCGATATCATCTTCTCGACTTAACACAATTAATTCTAAAGGTCTAAATAAACATAATCAAAAAACAGAATCGAAGTTTTTCATTTAGAAAAAAAATAAGAGCCAAACAACATCGGATGACTTCTTTTGCGCCACCTTGTACATTGGAGAAGGTCTATCATCAGAACTCGCTGAGTCATTCAGTACTGAAGAAGCCATCTCAACTATGAAAAGGAATTGCGATAATGGTAAACTCAGAGGCATACTAGAATCAGGAAATTTCAGAAATATGAATGAAGCCATCATGAAGTACTTGGAATGTAGTACTGACATGACTGGCAGTCCTAATTCAGTATTGTTTGCACAGAGGGGCCGTGGTAATTATAACAACAACTATAAATATCGCGGTAGAGAAATGGTCGCGGTTATTATAATAACTATAACAATCGTAGTAACCAGAACTACCAGCAAAACCGATACAACAACAATAACAATGGCAATAACAATAATAATAGAAGAAACAATAGAGGAAATAATAGAAATAATAATAACAGAGGAAACAGATCAAATAACCAACAAAATGGTTATAATAATGTCCGCACACCGCACACACAATGCACCTCGGGAAACTCCCAGATACCTTTAGATACCCAGTAGAAAGAAATAGTAAAATTCACAGAATCAGTCTTGACTTAAATACATTCGTAAAATTCACAAATGAAGCAACCGGAAAACGGTTAGTACTTTTAATAGACACCGGTGCGCAAATATCCATTCTAAAAGAAAATTCCGATACATTTCAAAATATCCGGACAGATCATACTGTCAACATACAGGGAATAAGTCAAGAAGTATTCAAATCCAAAGGAATTACTTCAGTTGACATACAAACGTCTAAATACATTATCCCACATGATTTTCATATCGTGAATTCCCTTTTCGCTATTCCATGTGATGGAATACTAGGAGTCGATTTTATGATAAAATACAACTGTCGAATAGATTTCGATCACTCTGAACACTGGTTGGTAATGAGACCAGACAATCTAAAATATCCTATTTTCGTACCAATTACGTACAGTGCTGGCAATAATTCCTTAGTTCTGCCAGCAAGATCTCAAGTTGTCCGAAAAGTTGAGTTAAACTCACAAGGTGACAGTGTATTGATTCCGAATCAAGAAATTCAGCATGGTATTTACATAGCAAATACCATCAAAAAATCTCAAAATGCGGTCATAAGGCTGCTAAATACAACAGATAAAGTTCAGATTATAAACATAAATAATCTAAAATATGAACCACTTTCGAACTACGAAGTAGTTAAATTAAATCCAAAACAAAGAGAAAAGTCAGTACTAATAACATTATCAAAGAATTTTCCACCACAATTTTATGACCAACTGATGGTATTATGTAAAAAATACAGTGATGTGTTCGGCCTTGAAACCGAACCAATGAGTACAAACAATTTCTATAAACAAAAGTTAAGACTGATGGATGATGAACCTATTTACATAAAAAACTACAGAAATCCTCATAGTCAAAAAGACGAAATTCAAAGTCAAGTCCAAAAATTAATAAATGACAAAATTGTCGAGCCATCCGTATCAGCTTATAATAGCCCACTTTTATTGGTACCGAAAAAATCGTTACCAAATTCCGAAAATAAAAAATGGCGATTAGTAATTGACTACCGTCAAATTAATAAAAAATTACTAGCCGATAAATTTCCACTCCCTAGAATTGATGATATCTTAGATCAACTAGGTCGAGCAAAATATTTTTCATGCCTTGACTTAATGTCAGGTTTTCATCAAATTGAACTTGAAAAAGAGTCACGAGACATTACATCTTTTTATACCCTTGCAGAGGGTATTATAAAATTGGTCAGATGTTTGTAACGCATAGAAATATACATTTCCGACCCCATAAAGTATATATATTCTTGATCAGCATCAATAGCCGAGTCGATTGAGACATGTCCGTCTGTCCGTCCGTCCGTCTGTCCGTCTGTCCGTCTGTCCGTCTGTCTGTTTAGCCAGACGTTTTCGAGCTTAAATTTTAAGCTACATGGTTGAAACATGAAAAGTTAAGTTCCTCAATCGATTGAGCAAGTAAAGTTTAAAAATTAGTCGGATCGGATAATTCTCACCAGAGCTATTAACTAAAACGTGGAGGTACCTCGAGTAAAATAAGCAGTTTTCTTTGGCAGCAAAGAAACAAAAACAAATTCCAAGCAATCACTCACACACATACATATGCAAAAATTGGTCACCACGCGGTGTGTGAGAGAGACAGAAACATTTGCGTTGTGTTGTTGCACAGAACGAAATTTAAAGAGCGAGATGCCATGCGCTTGCTATAGGTATATGTATGTCGAACTAGCTTAAGTGAGTTAAGTGAGGATGGTGGCGTAGTACGTAAAGATCGGTCGCGCGATGGTTCGGTGTTTGGTGGATTCGATTCTCAGTGAATTCGGGAAAATTTTTAGTTGAGTTTTCTCTTCAATTACTTTAAAAATTTTGTTTTTAAATTAAATAATAAAACAATGAAGCTGCAAGGGTATACAAACTTCGGCAGAGCCGAAGTTAGCTTCTTTGATATTTCAACATGTAATGGCTCATATCGTTTCACGCGATTACCATTCGGTTTAAAAATAGCGCCAAATTCGTTCCAGAGATGACTATAGCATTTTCTGGACTTGAACCTTCTCAAGCTTTTCTTTATATGGATGACTTAATAGTCATAGGTTGCTCCGAACAACACATGCTTAATAATTTACACGATGTTTTTGAGAAGTTTCGGCAACACAACCTAAAGTTACATCCTGAAAAATGTTTATTTTTCATGCATGAAGTCACCTTTTTGGGACATAAGTGCACAGATAAAGGAATCTTGCCTGATGACACAAAATATGATGTCATTAAAAATTATCCAGTCCCACATGATGCGGACAGCGCTAGAAGATTCATTGCATTTTGCAATTATTACCGAAGATTTATAAAAAATTTCGCTGATTATTCTCGTCACATAACAAGATTATGCAAGAAAGATGTAAAATTCGAATGGACTGTTGAGTGTCAAAACGCATTCGATCATCTAAAATCAGCATTAATGAATCCCACTCTGTTGCAATTCCTAGATTTTAGCAAAGAATTTTGCATAATCACGGATGCAAGTAAATTCGCATGTGGAGCAGTCTTAACCCAAAATAAAAATGGACTTCAGCTTCCAGTTGCATACGCATCTAGATCTTTCACAAAAGGTGAAAGTAATAAAAGTACAACAGAACAAGAATTAGCGGCAATTCATTGGGCAATTACACACTTCAGACCATACATTTATGGTAGACATTTCACTGTCAAAACGGATCATAGAGCATTAACTTATTTGTTTTCAATGACAAATCCAAGTTCAAAGCTAACAAGAATGAGACTTGAATTAGAGGAATATGATTTCACTGTAGAGTATCTAAAGGGTAAAGATAATTTCGTAGCCGACGCGCTATCAAGAATCACGATAAAAGATTTACAAAACATACAAAATAATAATAAAATTCTGAAAGTCGCTACCAGAACCCAAAGTAAACAGTTAAATTCCTGCGCAGGAAAAGAAAAATATAACAATATAGAAGATTCGCGAAAGCAATCTCTTAATGCTTCTAAGCCCAACGTATATGAAGTCATTGTAAATGACGAAGTACGAAAAGTAGTGACCTTGCGAATAACAGACACTCTATGCACATTCAAACATGGCAAGAAGGTTATAGCAAGAATTGACATCTGCAATATGTACACCAATGGAATTCTCGACTTAGGTCAATTTTTCCAAAGGCTTGAAAAGGAAGCCGGTATACTTAATATCAGACAAGTCAAAGTGGCATTGAGCGAAAAGATCTTTGATACAATTTCAATAGAATCTTTTAAATTAATGGGCAATAAGAATTTAATATCTTTAAGAGTAGCGCTACTCAAGCCGGTGACCCTATTATCAAATAATGATAAAGAAAAAGAAGCAATACTGTTTACGTTCCATGATGATCCAATACAAGGAGGTCACACTGGAATATCAAGAACATTAGCCAAAATAAAAAGGCAATACTATTGGAGAAATATGACACGAGATATATCTCAATATATAAAAAAATGTAATAAGTGTCAAAAATCAAAAATAACTAAACATACAAAAACTCCATTAACTATAACTGAAACGCCACAAATGGCTTTCGATAGGGTAATTGTGGATACGATCGGTCCACTTCCCAAATCAGAACAAGGAAATGAATATGCAGTAACTTTAATCTGCGATCTAACAAAATACCTTGTCATAATACCTATTAAAGACAAAAGTGCAAAAACAGTAGGAAAAGCTATTTTTGAAGATTTCATTCTGAAGTACGGTCCAATGAAGACGTTCATTACGGACATGGGAACAGAATACAAAAATTCAGTAATTGAAGATTTATGCAAAAACTTGCATATTAAAAACATAACTTCAACTGCACACCATCACCAGACTGTAGGAACTGTGGAGCGAAGCCACCGAACCCTTAATGAGTATATACGTTCATACATTTCGGTTGACAAAACTGACTGGGATGTATGGGTAAGATACTTCGCATATTGTTTTAATACAACACCCTCTATGGCACATGATTATTGTCCATATGAGTTAGTGTTTGGTAAAAACCCAAACTTACCAAAACATTTTAATACAGTAGATAGGATAAATCCATTATATAATATAGATGACTATGCTAAGGAATCAAAATTTAGATTAGAACAGGCCTATAAAAGAGCCAGAATAATGTTAGAACAGCATAAAGTTAAGAATAAAGAGTTATATGATAGGAAAATAAATAATATTGAACTAGCAATAGGAGATAAAGTTTTATTAAGGAATGATACAGGCCATAAGTTAGAACCTAAGTATTTAGGTCCATATACAATAGAAGAAATAGAAAATAGAGATAATATTATAATAAAAGATAGTAAGAATAAAAAACAGGTAGTACATAAAGATAGGTTAAAGATTTTCAATTCCTAATTAGTTAATACAAACAAATCAACAAAACGTCAAAAAAAAAATCTCGTACGACGAAAAAAAAAATTTTTTTAAATATAATATATATATTTTTTTTTAATCAAATATCAACATTTTATGAAAATTTTCTCTTATATTTTTCTACTATACTCACATATTTCATCAAATTTAAAAAAAAAAAAAAATATATAATAATTAATAAATAAGTTGCATATAATCAAATTTTAAAATAACTCCATAGAATAACGTTATTTTTCTAAAGGAGGGGGATGTAGCATGTTCAATAACATCGAATGATCACTGTACTCAATGCAATAAATAATATTATTACAAACATATTGTAACACTTTTGTTATAACGTTTATGTATACAATATTCAAGTGCAATGCCACTTAAGAATCTCGACCACACATGAATGCATGGGACTGGACATTGCTGAGTCGGCATATGTTACATGCGCGACCACTTTGTCACCAAGTAACATGATACATCCTCACTCTCCCGCTGTGGCGGCACATTATATAAGTTAACACCCGACATTCCTAAAACCACTTATTGACTACTTATCGGCCCAAGATCGATATCAACAAATCTGCAATATAATCGCATTGACTCAAGTAAACAGGAATTTCATCTAACACCCGACATCCCTAAACCACTTATGGACCACTTAGTGACCCAAGATCGATACAAACAAAATCTGGAACATAATCAAATCTTGCCACACACTCAGATTTGGTCACATCAATATTCCTAATAAACATCCACGAATTAGAACCGCAACACTTTGGTAAACAACGACAACAGCCTTATCCCCAAACGTGGGAAATAAACAAAACCACCGCCGCTGCCGACGTCGATGCATGGAGGCAGAGCTTTCATCCAACCTTTTGTAATAGAAGTCAGATCAGTTCTTTTCCTGTAATCAAATTTTCCGGTCATAGTATATATCGTACTAACCAAAAGAAGTTGAATAAAAATTTATATTTTTTTTAAACGGGAAGAAAACTCAATTTTAATTGGCGCCCGAACAGGGACCGGGTTTAAAAACGTGCAAGTGAACGCAACGTGTTACAATTGCTTCAAAATCAGTCCTCAAAAACAGATCCTCTGTGAAGTCAACACCTGTGAACTTGTGCTCCCGGTTTAAAATTTTTCACTGGGTCTGATAAAAACGTGCAGGTGAACGTACCGTGTTACAATTGCTTCAAAACCAGTCCTCAAAAACAGAGCCTCTGTGAAGTCAACACTCGTGAACTTGTGCACCCGGTTTTTTCTCCTCATTGTGATCCTTGTTGTATACGTTCGCAGGGAACTGGGCACATAATGAGTCCAGCGGAACCTCAGTATCTAAACCAGAAAACAGGAATACTTCCAAAGGACCAGTCCAGCTGAAGCATGGAGATAATAGGATTAATGTAAGTTAAGGAATTATAGAAAGTAAGAAAAATTGAACGAGAAAAAAAAAACAAACTAATTAAAGAAAACGGAAAAATAATACAAAGTGAAAAAATACACAAAATATGTAAAAGAAAATTAAAGAAAAATTGAACAGATTAAGGAAGAAAAAAATTAACACACAGCTCTTGACGATATCCCAACATAATAATACCAATATTATCATAATACCAATTTCTTAAAACGGAAAAATTTTAAGTGAACAGTGAGGGAAAAGTTGAGCGGCAAGTGAAAAAAGTAAATAAAAAAAAAAAGATCCAAAATGCCAGACGATTGGGTTAGGTCAGCAATAGTTCAGGATGCGGCACAGCAATCCAAAGCGCAAACACCAGCTTCTGGAGCTTCCACTTCAGGTGCTTCGGTTAACAGGATAGAAGCCATTTCGATTCAGGGCTTAGAAGCCGCCATTGAAGCAGTAATAAATGGACAAATGGGTAACATAGTGAAACATGTATCCATGCGTACTGAGCAGGAAAACAGTTATACTGATCAAGCAGTTAATTTAGAAGATGAATCAGGATGGACAGAGTTAGATAAGGTCCCAGATATTGTCAGAGGTATAGAAAGATTTTCAGGATGTAGGGAAGAGTTCATAACTTGGCACAACTGTGTGTCCAGAATCATGGAACTATATAAACCTATGCAGGGTACTCCGAAATACTTTGCTATTTTGATGACGATTAGGGGAAAGATAGTGGGACAAGCGAATACCGTTTTAGAGTCCTTCCGCACACCCTTATATTGGGATGCTATTTCAAAACAATTAGTGGCTGAGTACTCTGACAAAAGAGACGTTAAGACACTGACTTACCAATTATACGACATGACACAAGGACGCATGACAGTTAACGAATTTTATCACGCGGTCTATCAACAACTCTCGCTAATATTAGGCAACATTAGCACCATGGGTTATGGCCCAGAAACCGCTGGGGCCATGACAGACCAAGCCAGGGGGCAGGCGCTGGACGCCTTTGTACGTGGACTTAATGATGATTTATCCGAGAGACTAGCCCTCGTAGAGCCAGTAAATTTACAGCATGCGCTTAGACTTTGAGAAATGTTGGAAAATAAAAAATATAGGAACAACATTGGGCACAAAGAAACCAGACCTTCAGTGGGTCCTAAGCCATCATATGGCTATCAGAATCAAAAAACTCAGACAGGAAATAATTACCCAAAACCACCAAACTTCATAAATCAACAACAAAGAACATTCGCCACCAACGTGCAGAACCCATTACACGTATTCAACGTTAAGCCATACCATAACCAATATTCATTTAATCCAAATCAATACAGATTTCCCCCACCAAGACCATTCGCCCCTAAACCTCAACCCAAGCCAATACCTATGGAGGTAGATCAGTCCATTCAGACTAGGCAGGTGAATTATTCTAACAGACCTAACATTCAATATCAGCAATACGCTGTTAAGCGCCCTAACGGTGCACCTGTACCTGTACAAAACAAATTCCAAAGACAATTTCATATAGATACAGGATATAATGAAGGCGAGTATACCCACGAGCAAATAAATTCTGAACAATCATATTTTGACCAGTTAGAAGAAGACGTAGTTGACTTACCAGCACAATTCACAGAAGAATCAGAGGAGCAAACAAGTGAAACAGAACAGACAGAGTCTGAAATTTCAATCATAAATTTTTTAGACTAAACCGTTCCTCCTTGCCATATTTTACCTGTAGGGCAAAGGATGGAACCGAATATAATTTTTTAAACGACACAGGATCCAACAAAAATTATATACAACCTCAAATCGTAAAAAACCCAAAACCAAATGAAAAAATATTTTATGCTAATGCAGTAAGTGGGCAAACAAAGATTTCACATCATGTGAATATAGGACTCTTCAACCAAATCAATAAACCAATAAAATTTTTCCTTTTGTCCGATTTAAAGACATTTCACGGAATTTTGGGGAACGACACCCTTAAAGAACTGAACGCAGTAATTGACGTAAAAAATGACCGACTTATAATAGAGAACTCATACACACTAACAATCAAGCAAATGCCAGCACAGCAAGTGAATAGTATTAAAGTGGAGACGAAACATATGACTATACCACAAAAAGACGGACTGAAACTTCTCTTCGCGAAATTTAAAAACCTTTTCGCAGACCCAAATAAAAAATTAACATACACCACTAAAGTAAAAGGTGAAATTCGAACTATTAATGACACACCAGTTTACAGTAGACATTACCCATATCCCATTTCTCTAAAGGAGGTAGTTGAAGAGCAAATGCAGGAGTTGCTTAAAGACGACAATATACGACCTTCACGGTCACCCTACAATGCACCAGTTTGGATAGTACCCAAAAAAGGAGATGCGTCAGGGAAAAAGAAATTCAGAGTAGTCATTGACTATCGCAAATTAAACACAAATACAGTGTCGGATAGATACCCTATCCCCGAAATAGGAGAAGTCATTTCCCAACTAGGAAATAATAAATTTTTCTCTGTACTAGACTTAAAAAGTGGATTTCATCAGATTATACTAAAGGAATCTGATATCGAAAAAACAGCTTTCTCTGTTAACGGAGGAAAGTACGAGTTTACTAGACTTCCATTCGGATTGAAAAAATAAATTCAGAGTAGTCATTGACTATCGCAAATTAAACACAAATACAGTGTCGGATAGATACCCTATCCCCGAAATAGGAGAAGTCATTTCCCAACTAGGAAATAATAAATTTTTCTCTGTACTAGACTTAAAAAGTGGATTTCATCAGATTATACTAAAGGAATCTGATATCGAAAAAACAGCTTTCTCTGTTAACGGAGGAAAGTAATAGTTTACTAGACTTCCATTCGGATTGAAAAATTCTCCATCAATTTTCCAACGTGCCTTAGACGATATCCTTAGAGATCATGTAGGCAAGATCTGTTATGTCTATATCGATGATATAATAATTTTCAGCAAAACAGAAGAGGAACATTTTCAGCATTTAAATGCTATCTTCACGACACTATTAGAAGCAAATATGAAAATTCAAATCGACAAGTGCGATTTTTTCAAAAGCAATGTAGAATTTCTAGGTGTAATTATATCAAGAGAAGGGGTTAGCACCAACCCAGAGAAAATTAAGGCAGTAAAAGATTTTCCAGTGCCAAAAACACTGAAAGGACTACGTCCATTTTTGGGCCTTGCCAGCTATTATCGTAGATTCATTCGAGACTTTGCAAAGCTCGCGAAGCCATTAACCTCTTTATTGCGAGGAGTAGCAGGAAGACTTAAAACGGGTTCATCTGATAAGGTAGAGATAAAAATGGGAAGTGAAGAATTGGACGCTTTTAACAAAATCAAAAACACACTAACATCACAAGATGTAATATTAACCTACCCGAATTTCAAACAGACTTTTCATCTAACAACAGATGCTTCAAATATTGCCATAGGAGCAGTGCTCGAACAAGAAGGAAAACCAATTACTTTCATATCACGAACGCTTACAAAGACAGAAGAGAATTACGCCACGAACGAAAAGGAAGTGTTGTCCATCTTTTGGGCCTTACAAAAATTAAGAATGTACCTATATGGCAAATCAAAGGTAGTAATTCACACAGACCATCAACCCCTGACATTCGCATTAAGTAATAAGAATCACAACGGAAAGTTGAAAAGATGGAAAAGTTTTTTAGAAGAGTTCAATTATGAACTAAAATATAAGCCCGGCCATTTCAACACAGTAGCAGACGCATTATCAAGAAATCCAACGGACAGTACAGAAATTAATGCTAGTAGCACCTCAGCTACAATACATAGTGATGACAGTTCAGGGCACGAACTTATTCCAACTATGGAGGTCCCAATTAATGTATTCAAAAACCAAATTTTCATCTTAACAGATGGTAACACAAGCAGTAGCTTTGAAATAGTATTTCCGACCTATCACCGGCACATAATTAAACAGCCTAATTATACAGAACAAGACCTTATTAAAATTCTAAAGGAAAATATGGATCCAAAAATAGTTAACGGAATTTTTACATCCGAAACGATAATGGGAAAAATTCAGGAAATTTATCCAACCCACTTCAGAAACTATAAAGCTAGATACACTCAGAGACAGGTCACTGATGTAAGGGAAGAAGCCGAACAGAACGAAATTATAATCAGAGAACACACAAGAGCACATAGAAATGCCATTGAAAACAAAATCCAAATACTATCCAAGTATTTCTTCGCAGGGATGAAAAGGAAAATCGAAGCTATAGTTAATAGCTGTCAAACCTGCAAATTATCCAAATATCAAAGGCATCCGCCCAATATTGAAATTCAAGCAACACCCATTCCCTCATATCCTGGGGAAATCGTACATATAGACTTGTATTCCACACAAGGGAAAATTATTTTGACAGCTATAGACAAATTTTCAAAATATGCTCAGGTCAGGCTGGTAAAATCTAAAGCAGCAGAAGATTTGAAAATTCCTTTAAGGGAACTCCTTATAGCTTTTGGGGCAACAAAGACCGTAATAAAAAGTCACTAAATTCAGCCACAATTAAATTCTAACTAAATAATCAATTAGGCATTCAAACATATACGACCCCACCATATAAATCCTCAAATAACGGACAGGTTGAAAGATTTCATTCCACCTTCACTGAGGTGATGCGATGTTTCAAATATGACAATCCAGCTGTAAATTTTGAAGACATAATGCTCAAGGCAGTAGAAGAGTATAACAGGTCAATTCATAGCACCACAAACAAAAAACCGATAGAAGTATTTTTCGCAACTCAGCTAACCCAAGAGACAGAAACCAAAGGATTTGGAATATCATAACAAAAAAAAGAAGAGAATGAAAAAATATAGCACGGGAGTTAAAGTTCATGCGAAAATAGATAGGAGATTAGGGTCCAAACTGACACCTAAATACAAAGAAGAAATAGTTGCAGAAGATTTAAACACCAAAATTAAAACAGCCTTCGGGAGGATTATACATAAAAACCACTTAAAAAATTAAATTCTTTCCTGTAGATTTTTCTTGCCGATGTGCCTAGGAAAAGCGACAATACTTGACTATACGAACACAAATTTAATAACTTTGGAGACGGGATTCGCCGCACGACAAAATGGAACATTTAAAATCATTCACGTAATAGAACACGAAAAATATGAGTTAGCCCTATCAGTCCTCAAGGATCTTATTCATAATGCAACGGCCTCTAACCCAATCTATCCATTCTTAATATACGAGATATCGAGAGTAGAAAGCGAACTTAAAATATTAAGACCAATTCAAAAAAGGGATAAGAGATCGCTAGATATTTTGGGAACAGCATGGAAATGGTTAGCAGGTAGTCCCGATCATGCAGATTACGAAATTGTAGTAGACAGGATAAACCGTCAGCTAACTAACAACAATAAGCAAGTTGTTATCAACAAATTAGTAGAAAATAAGATTCAAGAGTTAATCACTATTACGAATGAGCTAATCAAGAAAGGAAAGGAAAGTAAAAATACAGAGCACCCAGAGTTAGAAATTTTAAAATATAAATTAAGCTTACTAAGAGAAGAAATAACAAATATCATCTATGCCATTGATTGGGCAAAAACCAACACAGTAAATTCACTTGTTCTTTCAAACAAAGAAATAGAAATAATTCAAGAAACCATGCAGAATAGTACAACTTTTGTAAACATAGAAGAAGTAATGGAATTTGCTGAAGTAAATATAGCCTCAGACGGTAAAGACCTTCTATACATCATTAGTTTACCAAGAGTAATAATTGAGAAATGCAAAACTATGTTGGCAATACCAGTAAAACGAAAACAAAAAATTGATGAATTAGACTTCTCTAATATACTTAGATGTAAGAATACTAACTACGGGTTACTCAAAGATTGTGAAACCCATAATTTTAAAACCATTTGTAAACTGGAAGATTTGATAGAAATAGATAGCAATAAGTGTATAGGGGCATATTTAAACAGAAGACCTCCACAATGCATCACCATCAATAGCCAGCACATACGATCACACTCCGAAGTTTTACCAGGTGTCATCTTACTCAACGACTTCAAAGGAAAAGTACAAATCGATAATGAAACACTAAATTTGGAAGGTACATTTTTAATCCAGGCACAAAATACAACTATAACGATTGGTAACAGCTGGTACATATTAAAAACAAGCGCAAAAGTCGACGCCATGCCACCTTTACTACAACTAATACCAAGTAAAAATAGTACAGAAGAGGTACTGTCCCTCGAGATGATCAAGGAGTTACATGTTAACAAAACAGAAGAAATAGAAAAATTATATACTAATAGTATCATCATGTCATCATCCAACTGGTTGATATTCTTATTGCTAGGACTTGGAGTAATAATCTATGTAATCATAAAAATGAAATGTAAAACTACAACCAACGCAAACAATATCACACTCGACACAAAAAGCGATGACATCCTATCACAAGTCCAATTTTTTTTAGCGACCGAGGACGTCCTCACTTAAGTTGGGGGGAGTTAACACCCGACATTCCTAAAACCACTTATTGACCACTTATCGGCCCAAGATCGATATCAACAAATCTGCCATATAATCGCATTGACTCAAGTAAACAGGAATTTCATCTTACACCCGACATCCCTAAACCACTTATGGACCACTTAGTGACCCAACATGGAACATAATCAAATCTTGCCACACACTCAGATTTGGTCACATCAATATTCCCAATAAACATCCACGAATTAGAACCGCAACACTTTGGTAAACAACGACAGCCTTATCCCCAAACGTGGGAAATTATATAATTTATATAAATGTTTACATAAGCATATATAAATTAAAATTGAGTTTTCTTCCCGTTTAAAAAAAATATACATTTTTATTCAACTTCTTTTGGTTAGTACGATATATACTATGACCGGAAGATTTGATTACAGAAAAAGAACTGATCTGACTTCTATTACAAAAGGTTGGATGAAAGCTCTGCCTCCATGCATCGACGTCGGCAGCGGCGGTGGTTTTGTTTATTTCCCACGTTTGGGGATAAGGCTGTTGTCGTTGTTTACCAAAGTGACATCGAATACAGAGAGCCTTACAAAGACGATCGTATAGTATCAATTGGTACCATGTCATTAGTGTGTGAACATTGCTCGGCATTGAAATTCAAGGACGAATCGAAAGGCATGTGTTGCTTGCAAGGAAAAGTAAAATTAGAAGAAATTCTACCTCCACCTGAACCACTTCACTCTCTACTTAAAGGTGACGATCCGAAATCCAAACAATTCATTCGCAATATACGCCGTTACAATAACGCATTTCAAATGACCTTTTTCAAGAGTAATCAAGTCGTTGAGCATGGTTTCATGCCTACATTCAAAATTCAAGGGCAAGTGTATCACTTAGCAGGGAGCTAGCTACCACTTCGACCCGATGATCACAAATTTCTGCAAATTTATTTTATTGCAGATCCAGATACACAAGCATCAACGCGGTATTCAAGTGTCGCACAGCCAATTGATAGAGATTTGATTAGATCTCTCCAAGATATGTTACATTCGCATAATCGCTACATACAGTGGCTTATAATAAAGAATAATAGAGATCATGAAAGATGCAAAAAGTAAAAAAACCCGGACGTGTGTGTCCGGAATCCAGAATAAGTGTGTGGATGCGATCCTATTTCGCGTCCTCACAATATAATCCACTTTTCTACACAAGGAGTTAATGCATCTTTTTCTTACAGTGGTATCCTGCATAAAGTATAATCCACTTTTTGAAACGAAGTTTCTTATCGCGCGGTAGGGGCTAAACCGAAAAAATTAAGACTAAAAAGTGTAACGACACTTTTACCGTTACCAAATGTTTTGTCTTTTTCTTTCGCATTGAACAGTGAACGAGTACATATGTAGACAGAGAGGGACGCACAAGCAGCGATCGCGAGCTCGAGTTTGTGGGCAGAGGGACGCACAAGCAAATGCGGAAGAGGAAAGAGGTAGCGGACTCGAGTTTTTAGGCAGAGGGACGCACAAGCATATTCGGAAGGGAAAAGAGGTAGCGAGCTCGAGTTTGTGGGCAGAGGGACGCACAAATAAATGCGGGACGAACAAGTAAATACGGGACGCACAAGCAAAGATTCTGAGATTGAGAAAGCGTCATAAATGTGTCACACATACATATACATACATATGTATTCGCGGTATATGCTGGGATTCGCGATCCCGATCCCTTTTTCTCTGCCCGGATGCTTGTTTGTTGCAAATATTGTCGTCGGGCGAAATTTGGCAGCCCACCTTGCATTAAATTATTATTGCATCTTACCCTTAGAATGTCTAAAATACCTGAGCAAAAGATTTTTTCAAAATCTAAACACGTTTAGAAGTTATAGCCGTAAACCTGAGTATGTGTATGTAGAGCCTGGTTGCGGGCAACAACATTCAAATATGTTTTACTAGACTCGGTTCCTTAAAACTGCTGGCAAGATATGTAAAAACTCCCAAACCGATTTTGCTCAAATTTTCAAATTATTTTTATTATAATAAACCCATTTTTTATAAACCTATCTGAACTAATATAATTGTGTCGCTTTGTTGTTTTTTTTAGATTTAGCTAAGTCTCCCAAAGTGGGTCGAAAAAGTGACTTTTATCAAATCTGTAAAAAATTAATTTTTTTGGAATTTTGAATTTTTTATAGTTTATCGTATGGGCTGAAGTCTTACAATTTAAATAATGTTTGGTTTTTGCAATTCGGATGAACGTGGCATTTTGGTAGCATTTGAGCTACTTTTTTATATGGTTTCCTGTTGGGCGGAGTATTTCGAAATATGTACATTCATCCATATGTATATAGTTTTTAAAAAAATATTTAAAAAAAATTGTTAATGTATTAATTAAAATAAATTTTTTTTTTCAAAATTGCATGAATAAAGCAGCTCTCACCCCCTTAATCGAAAGAAACTTCGTTTCATCTGGGTGTCCCATGACACCTCTCTTCTTTTTTCTTTTTTAATTTAAAAGCAATCTAATGCTTACAAATAAAATTTGTATTGGATGTCTTTAATAAGTCTTCATAGCATTTACTGCAAAGAAGTCTTTTACATCTAGTGCATTCCACATTAGATGTACTGCTTGCACAATGTAGGCAGCTATTTAATATTCCATCACTACAATTAATTAGTTTGTTAAACATCTTCTTTTTTCAAGTTAGTAAGAGGTTTTAAATTTGTTAGTGGTATACTTTCAACAAAGGATTTAGCATATTGTAATATCAAAACACCACAATTGAAAGAGTCCTTTTGGATATCATGATCAATTGTGACATTTTGATAGTTTGTAAGTAATTGTTTGTAGTACTTTATAAACTTTTGCGCTATAAATGAATGGCCAAAAGGATCTAAAAATATAAATTTTAGTTCTACTTTGTTAATAAAAAGAATGTAAAAATGATTTTCATAGCAATGAGGAATAATAATAAGATCTTCATTGCCTTTTAAAGCATTTTTAACTTTATCATGATTTTTAAGCTGCCATTATGCAGATCAAAAATGATAGCAGTAAGGGCAGCATCTACAACAAAGTTTGATAACCATTCTTCATTTTGTAAAGTCACAATATCATCTAATTCAATATTATATATAAAATCATTGCATTTAGGCCCACACTTTGCACACTTTCAAATAAACTTTTACAATCACTACATAGTATAAAGCAAAGTCGCTTTCCGCGTCTGTCTGTATGTATGTATGCTTAGATCTTTTTTTTTTTGCTAACATGCTTAATGAAGTAAGCAAGTCGTTCTTGCCGACATTGAGTATACCCTGTACCAACTAGTTATATTAAATCAAGATCGGCATCAACTTAATTCAAAATTCCTTTTATCATGCAGCAACAGCTACCGCATGCTATCTCGCTCACTCTTGCCAGCCAGTGTCGTCCTAAGCGCTTCAGTACAAAACGCATTTACGTATATCTTCGATATTTATTGTCCGATTTCGACTAAATGATTTCGTCAGATGATGCATTTTGGCCACATTATTAGGTGTGCCAAATAAGAATGTGATTGCTTTAAAACTTCTCTAGTAAACCGTTTTTTCCAAATTGCGGGGGCGGAAGTGGGCGTGGCAAAAATTTTCAACTATCCTAATTTGCGTAGACACTAAACAAAAGTTCGAAAACCCTCGAAATCGCAATCAATTCAAAACAAAATTCCCTTTTACATGCAGCAGCAGCGAACGCATGCTATCTCGCTCTTTCATATCAGCCAATGTCGCCTTGGCAGTTCAGTACAAAATGCAAATGGCTATATCTCCGATGGTTATTGTCCGATTTGAATAACATTTGGTCAGTTTGTGCAGTTTGACTATATAATTATGTCTACCAAATAAGAATTGGATATCTTTAATACAGCTCTTGTAAATTGAATTTAAAATTTTCTTTTTTCATTTGCGGGGGTGGAAGTGGGCGTGGCTACAATTTGAAACAAACTTGACCTGTGTAGACAATAGACGGATGTTCACACCAAATTTGGTAGCTCTAGCTCTTATAGTCTCCGTGATCTAGGTGTTCATACGGACAGACGGACGGACAGACGGACAGACGGACGGACGGACAGACGGACAGACGGACATGTCTCAATCGACTCAGCTGTTGATGCTGATCAAGAATATATATACTTTATGGGGTCGGAAACGCTTCCTTCTGCCTGTTACATACATTTTAGCGACTTTAATATACCCTTTTACCCTATGGGTACAGGGTATAATAAATTAGAAAACCGTTGATAATTTTTTTGCACTTACATTGCAAACGCTGGCTGAACTCTACGAGTTAGTGTAGCGTGTCGCTATAGTAGATTAGTGCGAATGGATGAAAGGGTAGTTCTTTTGTCGAGGGCACGCGCTTGCTCCGGCTCATTTAAGTCGGTAAGACTTGGGTAGGGTATTGAAATTGTTATTCCCCGAGAACCGATATTCGCGGCTAGTTGAATTGGTATTAAGAAAGTAATCGCGTGCTAATCAACCAGAAAAACAAAAGAAATGAAGCAAGCAAGTCGTCCCTGCCGACATTGAGTATACCCTGTACCAACTAGTTATATTAAATCAAGATCGGCATCAACTTAATTCAAAATTTCTTTTAACATGCAGCAACAGCTACCGCATGCTATCTCGCTCACTCTTTCCAGCTAGTGTCGCCTTGCCAATTCAGTTCAAAATGCATATTCGTATATCTTCGATATTTATTGTAGGATTTCGACTAAATTTGGTCAGATAATGCATTTTGGCCACATTGTTGGGTGTGCCAAATAAGAATGTGATTGCTTTAAAACTTCTCTAGTAAATCGTTTTTTCTAAATTGCGGGGGCGGAAGTGGGCGTGGCAAAAATTTTAAACTCTTGATTTGCGTAGGCACTAAACAAAAGTTCGAACACTCTCGAAATCGCAATCAATTCAAAACAAAATTTCCTTTTAATATGCAGCAGCAGCGAAAGCATGCTATCTCGCTCTTTCATATCCGCCAATGTCGCCTTGGCAATTCATTACAAAATGCAAATGGCTATATCTCCGATGTTTATTGTCCGATTTGAATAAGATTTAGTCAGTTCTTGCATTTTGGCTATATAAATATGTCTACCAAATAACAATTGAATATCTTTATTACAGCTCTTGTAAATTGATTTTAAAATTTTCTTTTTTCATTTGCGGGGGCGGAAGTGGGCGTGGCTAAAATTTAAAACAAACTTGACCTGTGTAGACACTAGACGGATGTTCACACCAAATTTGGTAGCTCTTGCTATTATAGTCTCCGAGATCTAGGTGTTCATACGGACAGACGGACGGACAGACGGACATGTCTCAATCGACTCAGCTGTTGATGCTGATCAAGAATATATATACTTTATGGGGTCGGAAACGCTTCCTTCTGCCTGTTACATACATTTTAGCGACTTTAATATACCCTTTTACCCTATGGGTACAGGGTATAAAAAGGAGATAGAAAAATATGAAGGGTAATAAACGTGTCGTATATAAGTATGCATCAGGAAAACACCTCGGGAAAACCCGAGAGGTTGCCCACCCTACCTTGACCGCTCATTTCCGCTACTCCCCGCCAGCGATCCCAAAACCTTTGGCCCCGGCTAAGAAAAATTATTTAAAATTTAAAAATTCATTATAATTCAAAATTCATTAATTAAAACTAGGCAACAATCCATTTTGTTATTTGTAACCGACAATTAAATTAGCTTAAGTTTCAAAGAAAAAAAATATTATAATCATACTACTATTCAAAAAAAAATTCAGCCCGCGATCAGCTGTTTATTGTGTTGCTCTATGTAGTTTTTTTTTTGTTAAGGTCATTGACCGGACTGAGCTTTAGTATCCCCGCAGTATAGGGTTAATATGAATATATTTCTATAGGATCATCAAAATATTTGGTTTTACTCACGATTTTTCCCACGATGAAAGATCTTTCAGGCGGTAGTGCTGGAAATTCAAATTTAAAAATTACATACTCATATAGTTCCCTATTCCTACGCTTTTAAATTACTACTCCGTATGGAGGTATAAATAACATCGCTCTTGGCGTTGAACTGGGCGAATTTGGGTACGGGTTGCAACAACGGAAAATTCTTAATTCCAATTAAACTAGATTTACAAATTCATTTCTTTTTTTTTCTTTTGGATGGGACCCTAAAAATATATATCTGCTCAGGCAGTAGTTAATATAACAAAAAAATTTTCCCTCTCTTCGGGTAGTATTAGGCCGCCATTCGAATCTCTCTCAATATTAGGATACGGACCGCGAAACAAACATTAGGGCCAATAGAGTCAGAAAATTTATCGCAAGGCCAGCTTGAAGTGTTTGCCGCATACAACTTTTTTTTTCTACGACATAAAAATTATTCGCCAAATATCACAACATCAGCTAGACTTATTTTCGGGAGCATCGCCCGCCTGACATCACTGGCGATCTCACCGGAAAAGAAAATTTTCACTTCGGCCGCAAAACACAAAAATTGGTAGCTTAGGCGGCTACATCAAAAGTAGGCTTTGCAGAGTTTATCACAAAATAAAATTTAGCTATCACTTAGCTACCGCCTGTCTGATTTTGGTTCGTCGGAGTCTCAAGTGCTCCTTTTTCTTCTCCTCGAATTTTTCCCTGGCTTAGTAGCAGCACCTTCCGTAGCCTTTGGAATCCGGCTTGCAAATTAACTGGCGGCTGTACTTTGGCACAATAATTTAGTTTCGGCGATCTAGTCTTGGATATCCGACTATTATTTAATAGTTCACTAGGATGATGGCTTTTTTTTTCCAATTTCCGTCACTTCTTTATTAAAATTTCAGTATGGAGTTCGGGGTTAGGTATGCCCACGAAAAATCAGCACAAAAATTTTTTGGCGAAAAATCGAACTCCCTTGGTCCCCAGTAAAAAAAATTATGACTAAGTCATTCTGCCTGGGCGCAGCCATATTCCCTTTGGCTCCCTCGCCACTCACTGGAGCATTCGCCCCTCTCTGGGAAACAACCTAGAGGGCGCCTCTAACCGGTTTTTATATCAAGGTCACATCTTACACCCTTGGGCACCCAAAACAAAAACTTGGCATCTTTTAGGCGCCACCTCCAAATATATATATAGACAGGTGCCAAGCGACACTACAATTTTCCCCCCTGCCAAAATCACACTTATCGATCTAAACGATAACTGTGCCTTCTTGATTACTGTCTAATATCCTTGGCATGAAATTTGCCTACCAGTTGCCCTTGTAAAGTTTCTAACTCGTAATAAGTATTTCCTAGTTTCCTTCTTATCCGAGCCTTTACAAATATAGGCGCCAATTTAGCATTAAAACCTTTCTGAAAATTGCTCTGTTGGAAATTCCTGCGCCATACTTCTTGACCAGGTGAAAATGACACTATTCGACTCCTTAAGTTATACGATTTTTCATTTCTATCATGCTGTTGTTGGGTAATAATTTTTGCCTGATCGGCCAGCAAGGCTACAGAATCATCCCTATTAAACGTTACTGTGCGGTCTTCAAGTAATTCTAATTTTCGCAACAGGCTATACGTAGCTCCATCCGTGATCATATGTTGGCCAAAAACCATTCTGTATGGACTGGTATTAATGGCAGAGTGTACTGATGAGCGCAATGCACAACAAATCTTGCTCAAATTTACATCCCAATCTAGTTGATCTGGACTTATGTATGCTTTATTTGCAGCTAGTACGGACCTATTTACTCTTTCGGACATATTGCCCTGTGGCGCATATGAAGCCGTATATATATGTTGTATCCCATATTTTTGAAGTAAATTATTGAATAGGTGAGACTTAAATTGAACTCCGTTGTCCGAGACTATTACCTCTGGTACCCCAAAGCAATGAAATAACTCGTCTTCTAGATACTTCGCGATGGCTTCGGCAGTTAACTTTTTCACTGCCCTTAAAAAAGGAAACCTCGAAAAATGATCAACTGCAATAAATTTTCCAATATTGCCTGCGCGACTACGCGGATAAGGACCCAAGAAGTCTACATATAATTTCTGAAATAACCGCGGAGTATTGCTGGCTTTTGCTAACGGCGGTCGAAGCGCGTAGTTTGGATGTTTAGTGGTTCTACAGAGGTCACAACGACTTACAAACTCCTTTACATCGCTGACCAGTTTAGGCCAATAATAGTACCTACGCAGCCGTTCTAACGTTTTAGTTATGCCACAATGTGCTGAGAGTGTATGCTCATGTGCTATCTTGAGAGCACTCTGAATAAGTCCGTTCGGTAGCCATAGCTTCCAGGACACGTCATCTGCTAATTGACTCCCTGAACTAGGCTCAGTTCTTCGGTAAACAAACTTCCCCACTACCTTTATGTCTGGGGTAATGTTGGCATTGACTTTGAACTTTTCGCGCAACTCCACATACTCTGCACTGTTGAATTCCTCAGATTCTAAATCCATCATACCTGACATTTCAATTGACGATAAATCGGTGGTATATACACGAGAAAGGGCGTCAGGCACTACATTTTGACTGCCTTTTCTATGCACTATATTAAACTCGAAGCCTTGCAATTTTAGAGCCCAGCGTGCTAGTCTGGAACTCAAGTCGGATTGATTCATTAGCCACTTCAGCGACGCGTGATCGGTAACGATCGAAAATTCTTGGCCTGCTACATAAGCTTTATATTTTTTTACAGCTAATACAGCTGCTAGGCACTCCTTTTCTGTTACCGAGTAATTCCTTTGGGCCTGATTAAGTTTTCGCGACATAAAAGCTATTGGAACTTCTTCATTATCCTCATTCACCTGCTCTAAAACGGCCCCCACTCCGGTATGACTTGCATCGCAATGGATAGCGAAAGGCTTTTTAAAATCCGGACTATGTAAAACTGGGGCGCAAGACAATTGCGATTTTAACGCATCAAACGCTTGCTGAGCTTCTTCCGTCCAGACGAATTTTCGTTTACTTTTAAGCGTGTCCGTTATTGGTGACGCGATAGCAGCATAATTTTGAATAAATTTATGATACCATCCTGTCATGCCTAAAAATCGTCGCACCTGTTTTTTTGACTTTGGAATTGGAAAGTTACTTATGGCAGATATTTTCTCTGGGTCAGTAGCTATATTGCCATTACCCACTATATACCTAAATACTTAACTTCCTTTCTACAGAAGAAACTCTTTTCGACATTGATAGTAAGCCCTGCTCTTTTTAAACATTCCGCTACTTCTGTCAACACTTGTAAATGGTTTTCGAATGAATTGAATACGATTAATAAATCATCTAAATAAATGAAAATTTGGTTTCGTAATTGAGCTGGCATAATTTTATCCATAAGTTTGGACATAGTCTGCGGAGCATTGCACAGACCGAACGGCATCACCGTAAACTGATATAATGGACGCCCTGGTACACAAAAGGCTGTTTTGTCACGCGACTCTATATCCAAAGGTATTTGCCAGTAGGCGTCTTTAAGATCTAAACTCGTTATATATTCTGCTTTTGGTAGTCTGCTGAGTATGCCGTCTATAATAGGCATCGGGTAAGCATCTTTAATTGTTACCGCGTTTACTTTTCTGCTATCGACACATAACCTATTTTTACCTGGTTTACATACTAAAACAATGGGTGAAGACCAGGCACTCTGTGACTCCTCAATTACTCCTAACCCCAGCATACGATCTAGCTCCTCATACACCAACTGTTCTTTGGCCGGTGACATGGGATAGTGTCTTTGTTTTATTGGTGTTGCACCCGCTACGTTTATGTGATGCGATAACACTGACGTCTTCCCTAATCCTTTGTCTTTATACAACGGAAAGAATTTAATGGTCTCTGCTAATTTTAGTTGTTGATCCTGCGTTAAACTTCGTTGTTCAGGGTTATTTTCTGACAGACAGCATAATTCATTACTATTTATCGCTATACTTGGCGGTAGTAAATCGAACTGATGCCAAAAATCGATCCCTAAATATAAATCTAAAGATAACGCCGGCACTATATACAATTTAATAATTTTATTTGTTCCTCGAAAAGTTACTTCCGTCTCCATTTTTCCTATTATTTGTTGTGCGCTCCCGTCTGCGGTGCGTACAGTGGACTTCATTAATTTATACCCCGAAAGGGTGTTTTGTAATGCTTTGGCAAATTCTCCCCCAACGCAACTAATAGAAGCGCCAGTATCTAACAATCCGTTAACTTTCCTACCTAAAATAGACACCTCGACGAACGGTCTAATGTCTTGAACATTCCCCACTACTGCAGATAAGATCTGTCTGCATTCGAATTTTATTCGTTGATTAAACAGTTTTCGACGTAATGCGATCTGCCTGATTCATGTATATGGGGATAATGTGCCGAACTACTTTGGCTTTGTAGGTTAGCAAGAGCCTACGGTAGGTTGGATAACTCTGGTTGACAGATTAAACCTTCGTTTAATCTGTGTTCGTCGCTTTCGACGCTACTTGTTTGCGTGCACTTCTCAAGGGTGCACGTCCTGCTAAGTTTTTTTTGATCTGAATTACAGTTTCTACATGACGGTTTGTATGTGTCTGCTAGACCACATCCATAACAAAATACTCTAGGCTCTTCCAGACAATCCTGGTAGCGATGGCCTGGCGATTTACAATTCCAGCACTTTGATTGAATGGCTGCAATTTCGCCGTCCTCCTCTTCTATTTCATGATCGCTCTGACACTGAGTACTTACAGCGCTTACTACTCGTCTGGGCATCGGTACTGGACGTTGGGGTATAATGTTTGGCTTTTTTATTGTTTGCATAAAAATCTCCCGCTTTCGCACCAGATGACGTAATTGGTTTACCGTGGAGATTGTTTCGTACAACAGTTCATGTTGAATTTCCGTCCTCAGATTGGCCCGTAAAAATTCTATCATCTCCGCTTCCTCTAGTGGTGTCGACAAAGTATCCGCTAACGAAAGTATTGCCACATAAAATTCATCAAATGTTTCCCTATCGCCTTGTTTACGCCTGCTAATTGCTGTTTTGATATGCTGATCTGTGCGTTCGTCCTTGAATTGCTCTCTTAAGGCCGTGCAAAGCTCCAACCATCGGATATTTCTAGCTCTTTTATGATATCGCCAGAACCATACACTGGCTTTGCCTTCAAATAAATTCCCTACATATCTCGACAGTAATATAAAATTTCCCTCAAGGGTCTGATGAGTTAAAACTTCCGCTCTATAAATAAAATCCTCGACTGCCATTGACTTCCCGTTAAACTTCAAGTTCCAATTACTTATAATTTGACTTATACGATCAGGGCGAAGATCATTTATAAAACTAATATGGCTTGCTTGCTCACTATTGGCTGTTGCAGGCCTTCTATTGTTTTCCCTAGCCTGTCCTGCTTCCTGAGGATTTTGTCCCTCTTCCCCTTGGGAATACGAAATGCCTGACAAAAGCCTCTGGAAACCGTTTTCCATAGCTTGTGTTAGCAATTCGGTCTGTGTGGTAGCATTCTGTAATAATATTTCGCTCTGCTGCCTTGATGCAGCGGCCACTGCATTGGCGATTAATAGCGCCATTTGAGCCTCTCTAGATGTACTTGGTTCCGAAGACTCTGATTCCGTGGATACCCCATGCTGGTCTATCCCCCCGGCGGACATGGTGCCTGCTGCTTGTACCGTTCTCTGTGCTTTGGACCTAGTCTGAACGTTTGATGCTTGCCCACTTGGTGGTAGTGACGTCTGGCGTGTTTTTGTTTTGCTTGTGCAGCTTGGACAAACTTGCTCACTTATTGATCGGCTGTTAAAGCAAGCTAAATGAAATTGGTGGTTGCAACTTGTAGTTAGCAGCTGCTCTCGATATTGAATTATTTGTTTACAAATCAGACAAGTTCCTATATCGTCTAGACATTGAGTCAAATTTTCGTTACTTCGACCTAACACCATTCTAACTTTAGATCTGCTTCTTTACTTTACTTTTAATTAATCGAGAAATGCAATTAATTAAATTGCGTATTATTTGTTTTTTTTTTTTTTGAAAGACAAATCCTAATATATACTTAAATATTCAAAATATATTCATAAAAAAAATTTTCTTTTTGGAATCCGCGAACGCTTCAGAGAAATAGCTGGGACCTGTTTTCCCTTTCATGTACGACAATAATTTTATTAATCTTCCTATTCTTGTTGACGCTATGCCTTATGCTTCGTTAATCGGAGCCTATTTCAACTAAGCTACTTCCGGTTCAGATAAGGCACATCTACAAGAACAAAAAATGAACATTAGTTGAAGAATGGAGTTTGTGGTATTTAGAACTGCAAACTTATCCAGTTATCTTTATCATGTTGCTCGAGAAAGAATCTTACGTATAGCATATTTGCAATAGAGTTTGCTACGTTTCTTAAGCTGTCGTTGCCTGGAGACTTAAAGTCTATAACTATTTTAAAGCCTAATCCAACGCAACGACCACCCAATAAAATTGCGGAATTTGAGGTATTTCGAACTTCAAATTGATCCAGCAATACGTTCCCAGTTAATTAAGAGTTTTGGGAGATAAAGTTGTAACAAACTTATATCTGATCCCGTTACCCATAAACCAACTCAACCATGCAATGCTAAATAAACAAAAAGGGACAGATGTTGTTCAAAAAAAATATCTATGTATCTGATGAAAACAGAGTCGGCTGTCATTGACTCATACCCACTTTATAGTGTTAGCAACTTAAGGCCACACGTGTTGGGCGCCATTTCTTATTTTATTTAACTAATTATATTTACTTAATCTTAACTGTAGCGTGTCGCTATAGTAGATTAGTGCGAATGGATGAAAGGGTAGTTCTTTTGTCGAGGGCACGCGCTTGCTCCGGCTCATTTTAGTCGGTAAGACTTGGGTAGGGTATTGAAATTGTTATTCCCCGAGAACCGATATTCGCGGCTAGTTAAATTGGTATTAAGAAAATAATCGCGTGCTAATCAACCAGAAAAACAAAAGAAAAAAGGAGATAGAAAAATATGAAGGGTAATAAACGTGTCGTATATAAGTATGCATCAGGAAAACACCTCGGGAAAACCCGAGAGGTTGCCCACCCTACCTTGACCGCTCATTTCCGCTACTCCCCGCCAGCGATCCCAAAACCTTTGGCCCCGGCTAAGAAAAATTATTTAAAATTTAAAAATTCATTATAATTCAAAATTCATTAATTAAAACTAGGCAACAATCCATTTTGTTATTTGTAACCGACAATTAAATTAGCTTAAGTTTCAAAGAAAAAAATATTATAATCATACTACTATTCAAAAAAAAATTCAGCCCGCGATCAGCTGTTTATTGTGTTGCTCTATGTAGTTTTTTTTTTTGTTAAGGTCATTGACCGGACTGAGCTTTAGTATCCCCGCAGTATAGGGTTAATATGAATATATTTCTATAGGATCATCAAAATATTTGGTTTTACTCACGATTTTTCCCACGATGAAAGATCTTTCAGGCGGTAGTGCTGGAAATTCAAATTTAAAAATTACATACTCATATAGTTCCCTATTCCTACGCTTTTAAATTACTACTCCGTATGGAGGTATAAATAACATCGCTCTTGGCGTTGAACTGGGCGAATTTGGGTACGGGTTGCAACAACGGAAAATTCTTAATTCCAATTAAACTAGATTTACAAATTCATTTCTTTTTTTTTTCTTTTGGATGGGACCCTAAAAATATATATCTGCTCAGGCAGTAGTTAATATAACAAAAAAATTTTCCCTCTCTTCGGGTAGTATTAGGCCGCCATTCGAATCTCTCTCAATATTAGGATACGGACCGCGAAACAAACATTAGGGCCAATAGAGTCAGAAAATTTATCGCAAGGCCAGCTTGAAGTGTTTGCCGCATACAACTTTTTTTTTCTACGACATAAAAATTATTCGCCAAATATCACAACATCAGCTAGACTTATTTTCGGGAGCATCGCCCGCCTGACATCACTGGCGATCTCACCGGAAAAGAAAATTTTCACTTCGGCCGCAAAACACAAAAATTGGTAGCTTAGGCGGCTACATCAAAAGTAGGCTTTGCAGAGTTTATCACAAAATAAAATTTAGCTATCACTTAGCTACCGCCTGTCTGATTTTGGTTCGTCGGAGTCTCAAGTGCTCCTTTTTCTTCTCCTCGAATTTTTCCCTGGCTTAGTAGCAGCACCTTCCGTAGCCTTTGGAATCCGGCTTGCAAATTAACTGGCGGCTGTACTTTGGCACAATAATTTAGTTTCGGCGATCTAGTCTTGGATATCCGACTATTATTTAATAGTTCACTAGGATGATGGCTTTTTTTTTCCAATTTCCGTCACTTCTTTATTAAAATTTCAGTATGGAGTTCGGGGCTCCCTTTGGCTCCCTCGCCACTCACTGGAGCATTCGCCCCTCTCTGGGAAACAACCTAGAGGGCGCATCTAACCGGTTTTTATATCAAGGTCACATCTTACACCCTTGGGCACCCAAAACAAAAACTTGGCATCTTTTAGGCGCCACCTCCAAATATATATTTAGACAGGTGCCAAGCGACACTACAATTTTCCCCCCTGCCAAAATCACACTTATCGGTCTAAACGATAAGAGGGATTAACGCTTGCACTGTGCCTTCTTGATTACTGTCTAATATCCTTGGCATGAAATTTGCCTACCAGTTGCCCTTGTAAAGTTTCTAACTCGTAATAAGTATTTCCTAGTTTCCTTCTTATCCGAGCCTTTACAAATATAGGCGCCAATTTAGCATTAAAACCTTTCTGAAAATTGCTCTGTTGGAAATTCCTGCGCCATACTTCTTGACCAGGTGAAAATGACACTATTCGACTCCTTAAGTTATACGATTTTTCATTTCTATCATGCTGTTGTTGGGTAATAATTTTTGCCTGATCGGCCAGCAAGGCTACAGAATCATCCCTATTAAACGTTACTGTGCGGTCTTCAAGTAATTCTAATTTTCGCAACAGGCTATACGTAGCTCCATCCGTGATCATATGTTGGCCAAAAACCATTCTGTATGGACTGGTATTAATGGCAGAGTGTACTGATGAGCGCAATGCACAACAAATCTTGCTCAAATTTACATCCCAATCTAGTTGATCTGGACTTATGTATGCTTTATTTGCAGCTAGTACGGACCTATTTACTCTTTCGGACATATTGCCCTGTGGCGCATATGAAGCCGTATATATATGTTGTATCCCATATTTTTGAAGTAAATTATTGAATAGGTGAGACTTAAATTGAACTCCGTTGTCCGAGACTATTACCTCTGGTACCCCAAAGCAATGAAATAACTCGTCTTCTAGATACTTCGCGATGGCTTCGGCAGTTAACTTTTTCACTGCCCTTAAAAAAGGAAACCTCGAAAAATGATCAACTGCAATAAATTTTCCAATATTGCCTGCGCGACTACGCGGATAAGGACCCAAGAAGTCTACATATAATTTCTGAAATAACCGCGGAGTATTGCTGGCTTTTGCTAACGGCGGTCGAAGCGCGTAGTTTGGATGTTTAGTGGTTCTACAGAGGTCACAACGACTTACAAACTCCTTTACATCGCTGACCAGTTTAGGCCAATAATAGTACCTACGCAGCCGTTCTAACGTTTTAGTTATGCCACAATGTGCTGAGAGTGTATGCTCATGTGCTATCTTGAGAGCACTCTGAATAAGTCCGTTCGGTAGCCATAGCTTCCAGGACACGTCATCTGCTAATTGACTCCCTGAACTAGGCTCAGTTCTTCGGTAAACAAACTTCCCCACTACCTTTATGTCTGGGGTAATGTTGGCATTGACTTTGAACTTTTCGCGCAACTCCACATACTCTGCACTGTTGAATTCCTCAGATTCTAAATCCATCATACCTGACATTTCAATTGACGATAAATCGGTGGTATATACACGAGAAAGGGCGTCAGGCACTACATTTTGACTGCCTTTTCTATGCACTATATTAAACTCGAAGCCTTGCAATTTTAGAGCCCAGCGTGCTAGTCTGGAACTCAAGTCGGATTGATTCATTAGCCACTTCAGCGACGCGTGATCGGTAACGATCGAAAATTCTTGGCCTGCTACATAAGCTTTATATTTTTTTACAGCTAATACAGCTGCTAGGCACTCCTTTTCTGTTACCGAGTAATTCCTTTGGGCCTGATTAAGTTTTCGCGACATAAAAGCTATTGGAACTTCTTCATTATCCTCATTCACCTGCTCTAAAACGGCCCCCACTCCGGTATGACTTGCATCGCAATGGATAGCGAAAGGCTTTTTAAAATCCGGACTATGTAAAACTGGGGCGCAAGACAATTGCGATTTTAACGCATCAAACGCTTGCTGAGCTTCTTCCGTCCAGACGAATTTTCGTTTACTTTTAAGCGTGTCCGTTATTGGTGACGCGATAGCAGCATAATTTTGAATAAATTTATGATACCATCCTGTCATGCCTAAAAATCGTCGCACCTGTTTTTTTGACTTTGGAATTGGAAAGTTACTTATGGCAGATATTTTCTCTGGGTCAGTAGCTATATTGCCATTACCCACTATATACCTAAATACTTAACTTCCTTTCTACAGAAGAAACTCTTTTCGACATTGATAGTAAGCCCTGCTCTTTTTAAACATTCCGCTACTTCTGTCAACACTTGTAAATGGTTTTCGAATGAATTGAATACGATTAAAAAATCATCTAAATAAATGAAAATTTGGTTTCGTAATTGAGCTGGCATAATTTTATCCATAAGTTTGGACATAGTCTACGGAGCAATGGACAGACCGAACGGCATCACCGTAAACTGATATAATGGACGCCCTGGTACACAAAAGGCTGTTTTGTCACGCGACTCTATATCCAAAGGTATTTGCCAGTAGGCGTCTTTAAGATCTAAACTCGTTATATATTCTGCTTTTGGTAGTCTGCTGAGTATGCCGTCTATAATAGGCATCGGGTAAGCATCTTTAATTGTTACCGCGTTTACTTTTCTGCTATCGACACATAACCTATTTTTACCTGGTTTACATACTAAAACAATGGGTGAAGACCAGGCACTCTGTGACTCCTCAATTACTCCTAACCCCAGCATACGATCTAGCTCCTCATACACCAACTGTTCTTTGGCCGGTGACATGGGATAGTGTCTTTGTTTTATTGGTGTTGCACCCGCTACGTTTATGTGATGCGATAACACTGACGTCTTCCCTAATCCTTTGTCTTTATACAACGGAAAGAATTTAATGGTCTCTGCTAATTTTAGTTGTTGATCCTGCGTTAAACTTCGTTGTTCAGGGTTATTTTCTGACAGACAGCATAATTCATTACTATTTATCGCTATACTTGGCGGTAGTAAATCGAACTGATGCCAAAAATCGATCCCTAAATATAAATCTAAAGATAACGCCGGCACTATATACAATTTAATAATTTTATTTGTTCCTCGAAAAGTTACTTCCGTCTCCATTTTTCCTATTATTTGTTGTGCGCTCCCGTCTGCGGTGCGTACAGTGGACTTCATTAATTTATACCCCGAAAGGGTGTTTTGTAATGCTTTGGCAAATTCTCCCCCAACGCAACTAATAGAAGCGCCAGTATCTAACAATCCGTTAACTTTCCTACCTAAAATAGACACCTCGACGAACGGTCTAATGTCTTGAACATTCCCCACTACTGCAGATAAGATCTGTCTGCATTCGAATTTTATTCGTTGATTAAACAGTTTTCGACGTAATGCGATCTGCCTGATTCATGTATATGGGGATAATGTGCCGAACTACTTTGGCTTTGTAGGTTAGCAAGAGCCTACGGTAGGTTGGATAACTCTGGTTGACAGATTAAACCTTCGTTTAATCTGTGTTCGTCGCTTTCGACGCTACTTGTTTGCGTGCACTTCTCAAGGGTGCACGTCCTGCTAAGTTTTTTTTGATCTGAATTACAGTTTCTACATGACGGTTTGTATGTGTCTGCTAGACCACATCCATAACAAAATACTCTAGGCTCTTCCAGACAATCCTGGTAGCGATGGCCTGGCGATTTACAATTCCAGCACTTTGATTGAATGGCTGCAATTTCGCCGTCCTCCTCTTCTATTTCATGATCGCTCTGACACTGAGTACTTACAGCGCTTACTACTCGTCTGGGCATCGGTACTGGACGTTGGGGTATAATGTTTGGCTTTTTTATTGTTTGCATAAAAATCTCCCGCTTTCGCACCAGATGACGTAATTGGTTTACCGTGGAGATTGTTTCGTACAACAGTTCATGTTGAATTTCCGTCCTCAGATTGGCCCGTAAAAATTCTATCATCTCCGCTTCCTCTAGTGGTGTCGACAAAGTATCCGCTAACGAAAGTATTGCCACATAAAATTCATCAAATGTTTCCCTATCGCCTTGTTTACGCCTGCTAATTGCTGTTTTGATATGCTGATCTGTGCGTTCGTCCTTGAATTGCTCTCTTAAGGCCGTGCAAAGCTCCAACCATCGGATATTTCTAGCTCTTTTATGATATCGCCAGAACCATACACTGGCTTTGCCTTCAAATAAATTCCCTACATATCTCGACAGTAATATAAAATTTCCCTCAAGGGTCTGATGAGTTAAAACTTCCGCTCTATAAATAAAATCCTCGACTGCCATTGACTTCCCGTTAAACTTCAAGTTCCAATTACTTATAATTTGACTTATACGATCAGGGCGAAGATCATTTATAAAACTAATATGGCTTGCTTGCTCACTATTGGCTGTTGCAGGCCTTCTATTGTTTTCCCTAGCCTGTCCTGCTTCCTGAGGATTTTGTCCCTCTTCCCCTTGGGAATACGAAATGCCTGACAAAAGCCTCTGGAAACCGTTTTCCATAGCTTGTGTTAGCAATTCGGTCTGTGTGGTAGCATTCTGTAATAATATTTCGCTCTGCTGCCTTGATGCAGCGGCCACTGCATTGGCGATTAATAGCGCCATTTGAGCCTCTCTAGATGTACTTGGTTCCGAAGACTCTGATTCCGTGGATACCCCATGCTGGTCTATCCCCCCGGCGGACATGGTGCCTGCTGCTTGTACCGTTCTCTGTGCTTTGGACCTAGTCTGAACGTTTGATGCTTGCCCACTTGGTGGTAGTGACGTCTGGCGTGTTTTTGTTTTGCTTGTGCAGCTTGGACAAACTTGCTCACTTATTGATCGGCTGTTAAAGCAAGCTAAATGAAATTGGTGGTTGCAACTTGTAGTTAGCAGCTGCTCTCGATATTGAATTATTTGTTTACAAATCAGACAAGTTCCTATATCGTCTAGACATTGAGTCAAATTTTCGTTACTTCGACCTAACACCATTCTAACTTTAGATCTGCTTCTTTACTTTACTTTTAATTAATCGAGAAATGCAATTAATTAAATTGCGTATTATTTGTTTTTTTTTTTTTTGAAAGACAAATCCTAATATATACTTAAATATTCAAAATATATTCATAAAAAAAATTTTCTTTTTGGAATCCGCGAACGCTTCAGAGAAATAGCTGGGACCTGTTTTCCCTTTCATGTACGACAATAATTTTATTAATCTTCCTATTCTTGTTGACGCTATGCCTTATGCTTCGTTAATCGGAGCCTATTTCAACTAAGCTACTTCCGGTTCAGATAAGGCACATCTACAAGAACAAAAAATGAACATTAGTTGAAGAATGGAGTTTGTGGTATTTAGAACTGCAAACTTATCCAGTTATCTTTATCATGTTGCTCGAGAAAGAATCTTACGTATAGCATATTTGCAATAGAGTTTGCTACGTTTCTTAAGCTGTCGTTGCCTGGAGACTTAAAGTCTATAACTATTTTAAAGCCTAATCCAACGCAACGACCACCCAATAAAATTGCGGAATTTGAGGTATTTCGAACTTCAAATTGATCCAGCAATACGTTCCCAGTTAATTAAGAGTTTTGGGAGATAAAGTTGTAACAAACTTATATCTGATCCCGTTACCCATAAACCAACTCAACCATGCAATGCTAAATAAACAAAAAGGGACAGATGTTGTTCAAAAAAAATATCTATGTATCTGATGAAAACAGAGTCGGCTGTCATTGACTCATACCCACTTTATAGTGTTAGCAACTTAAGGCCACACGTGTTGGGCGCCATTTCTTATTTTATTTAACTAATTATATTTACTTAATCTTAACTGTAGCGTGTCGCTATAGTAGATTAGTGCGAATGGATGAAAGGGTAGTTCTTTTGTCGAGGGCACGCGCTTGCTCCGGCTCATTTTAGTCGGTAAGACTTGGGTAGGGTATTGAAATTGTTATTCCCCGAGAACCGATATTCGCGGCTAGTTAAATTGGTATTAAGAAAATAATCGCGTGCTAATCAACCAGAAAAACAAAAGAAAAAAGGAGATAGAAAAATATGAAGGGTAATAAACGTGTCGTATATAAGTATGCATCAGGAAAACACCTCGGGAAAACCCGAGAGGTTGCCCACCCTACCTTGACCGCTCATTTCCGCTACTCCCCGCCAGCGATCCCAAAACCTTTGGCCCCGGCTAAGAAAAATTATTTAAAATTTAAAAATTCATTATAATTCAAAATTCATTAATTAAAACTAGGCAACAATCCATTTTGTTATTTGTAACCGACAATTAAATTAGCTTAAGTTTCAAAGAAAAAAAATATTATAATCATACTACTATTCAAAAAAAAATTCAGCCCGCGATCAGCTGTTTATTGTGTTGCTCTATGTAGTTTTTTTTTTGTTAAGGTCATTGACCGGACTGAGCTTTAGTATCCCCGCAGTATAGGGTTAATATGAATATATTTCTATAGGATCATCAAAATATTTGGTTTTACTCACGATTTTTCCCACGATGAAAGATCTTTCAGGCGGTAGTGCTGGAAATTCAAATTTAAAAATTACATACTCATATAGTTCCCTATTCCTACGCTTTTAAATTACTACTCCGTATGGAGGTATAAATAACATCGCTCTTGGCGTTGAACTGGGCGAATTTGGGTACGGGTTGCAACAACGGAAAATTCTTAATTCCAATTAAACTAGATTTACAAATTCATTTCTTTTTTTTTTCTTTTGGATGGGACCCTAAAAATATATATCTGCTCAGGCAGTAGTTAATATAACAAAAAAATTTTCCCTCTCTTCGGGTAGTATTAGGCCGCCATTCGAATCTCTCTCAATATTAGGATACGGACCGCGAAACAAACATTAGGGCCAATAGAGTCAGAAAATTTATCGCAAGGCCAGCTTGAAGTGTTTGCCGCATACAACTTTTTTTTTCTACGACATAAAAATTATTCGCCAAATATCACAACATCAGCTAGACTTATTTTCGGGAGCATCGCCCGCCTGACATCACTGGCGATCTCACCGGAAAAGAAAATTTTCACTTCGGCCGCAAAACACAAAAATTGGTAGCTTAGGCGGCTACATCAAAAGTAGGCTTTGCAGAGTTTATCACAAAATAAAATTTAGCTATCACTTAGCTACCGCCTGTCTGATTTTGGTTCGTCGGAGTCTCAAGTGCTCCTTTTTCTTCTCCTCGAATTTTTCCCTGGCTTAGTAGCAGCACCTTCCGTAGCCTTTGGAATCCGGCTTGCAAATTAACTGGCGGCTGTACTTTGGCACAATAATTTAGTTTCGGCGATCTAGTCTTGGATATCCGACTATTATTTAATAGTTCACTAGGATGATGGCTTTTTTTTCCAATTTCCGTCACTTCTTTATTAAAATTTTAGTATGGAGTTCGGGGTTAGGTATGCCCACGAAAAATCAGCACAAAAAATTTTTGGCGAAAAATCGAACTCCCTTGGTCCCCAGTAAAAAAAATTATGACTAAGTCATTCTGCCTGGGCGCAGCCATATTCCCTTTGGCTCCCTCGCCACTCACTGGAGCATTCGCCCCTCTCTGGGAAACAACCTAGTGGGCGCATCTAACCGGTTTTTATATCAAGGTCACATCTTACACCCTTGGGCACCCAAAACAAAAACTTGGCATCTTTTAGGCGCCACCTCCAAATATATATATAGACAGGTGCCAAGCGACACTACATTAGATCAAAATAATGTACTAAGTATTGTAAACCTTGAAAAGGTCTACAAGAAAGTCCGTGATGGTATATGTTTCTCTTTTAGGGATAATCCACAAAACCAATTTTTATCGAGAAATAATGGCTTCTTTAAGCAATACAGTATTAGTCCTTACCTAATTAAGTACCTTAATTATATTTTGCATTAAATATAGAACAATATTGTCCTTTACACCATGTAATTTAAGTGAATATTTTCGAAGATATTACAGATTTAAAATGTAGGGACATCGCGGTTACGGGCGGCACTACCGGCCGGCCGGGACTGTGCCGCTCGGCGCGTGCCTATAAGTAGCGCGTCGAGCACTCTAGCGAGGAAAATAAAAAACTTAATTTTCCTCGCTAGAGAGCTCCGATAAACGCGTGCGATCGCTGCAAAACACAATTTATCGGAGCTCTCTAGCAGGAAATAAAAAACTTAATAATAACGTGCTTTTCAGCGCGACAACGTAATCCATACTAATAAGTAGGTAACTACGTTAAAACAAAACGTGCTTTTCAGCGCGACATTTTTTTTTTCGAAGTTGTACGTTCGTACTTTAGTCGAATTCTATTTCTTCTATTAAGGTCTTGGTTGGAATTTAAAGTTAAGGTTATTTTGTAAATATTTTTGATTATTGAGAACCGTAGTTTAAGGTAAGGTATTTCAGTTCAAAAAAGAACCGAATAGAATAAGTATTTTTGGTTGTTGAGTTTATTATTTTGGTTTTGAAATAATAAAATCAGAAATAATAAAATCATGTCTGGAAGACGTCGTCGTTCGAACATAGGTCGGAGTGGGCGCATCTACAGTGAATGCCAGAAGAACACGTTCAGTAAGAGATGAAGAAACGTCAGCGGGACGTGATGCTCGCATCAGCCAGCTTCGGGATAGAAATAGAGCTGAGAAAGAGAATCCTCCGTAGAGCGTGAGGCTTGCCGTAGCCAGGGTCGAGATAGATATACAGTTCAGAGAGCCAGAGAATTGTCTCTAGAGCGTGAGGCTCGCCTCATCCAGGATAGGGATAGACATCGAATACAGAGAGCCAGAGTAACTAATTCATAGGTAAACAAAAAAAATTCTGCCATGAATTACGATCCTTCGATTCCTTACAAAGACGATCGTATAGTATCAATTGGTACCATGTCATTAGTGTGTGAACATTGCTCGGCATTGAAATTCAAGGACGAATCGAAAGGCATGTGATGCTTGCAAGGAAAAGTAAAATAAGAAGAAATTCTACCTCCACCTGAACCACTTCACTCTCTACTTACGGGTGACGATCCGAAATCCAAACAATTCATTCGCAATATACGCCGTTATAATAACGCATTTCAAATGACCTCTTTCAAGAGTAATCAAGTCGTTGAGCGTGGTTTCATGCCTACATTTAAAATTAAAGGGCAAGTGTATCACTTAGCAGGGAGCTTGCTACCACTTCGACCCGATGATCACAAATTTCTGCAAATTTATTTTATTGCAGATCCAGATACACAAGCATCAACGCGGTATTCAAGTGTCGCACAGCCAATTGATAGAGATTTGATTAGATCTCTCCAAGATATGTTACATTCGCATAATCGCTACATACAGTCTTTTAAAACTGCGATAGAGAGTGTTCCAGCAAATACTCCCGACTTTAATGTCGTAATCCATGCAAATAAAGTTCCTGTCGGAGAACACAGAGGACGATATAATGCGCCTTCCACGAGTGAAGTAGCAGTGGTGATAGTCGAACAGCAATTTGACAAAAGAGATATTGTGTTGCATAGTCGTGATGATAATTTGCAAAAAATTTCAGAGTTACACAGATCTTATGACAGCTTGCAATATCCTTTGATGTTATGCCGTGGAGAAGATGGTTATGCCATTAATGTTTCTCAAGTTCACCCAATCAGTGGAGTAACTCTGCGTAAAACAGTGTCATGTATGAACCGGATAATGACAAGACGAAACAATTTCAATTCCTTGCTTAGATATGGAATGTTAACAAATCAATATTTAGTCGATCAATATGCGAAAATTAAATCCGAGAGATTGGCCTACATCCGTAACAATCAAACTAAATTGAGAGCTGAAAATTATATTCATCTTCAGGATGCTTTACAGGCGAATGAACACAGCAACGGTATTGGACAGTTGGTTATACTACCTTCATCATTCACAGGTGGACCTCGATATTTACGTGAAAAATCGCAGGACGCAATGACTTACGTCAGACATTACGGTAAACCTGATTTATTTATAACAGCAACATGTAACCCAAATTGGCCAGAAATCAAAGAAAACATAAACCCCAACTTAACTCCACAAGACAGATACGATATAGTTAACAGAGTCTTCCATTTAAAAGTACACAAACTCCTGCACCTCATTAACAAGTCTCATATTTTCGGTTCGCCTCGCTGTCACATGTACACAATAGAATGGCAGAAACGTGGTCTGCCACATGTACATCTGCTGGTGTGGTTAGTAAACAAAATTAAACCAAATCAAATTGACAACGTCATTTCAGCTGAATTACCGGACAAAGAAGAAGATCCTGAACTGTTCGAAATCGTAAAGAAACACATAGTACACGGCCCGTGCGGGACTTTAAACCCAAACTCTCCATGCATGCGAGATTCCAAATGCAGCAAAAAACTTCCGAAGTCGTTCCAAACTCAAACGTCTACCATCGATGATGGATATCCCAAATATCGTCGACGATCGCCAGAACAGGGTGGGCAAAGTGCCACCTTTCGAAACCACCGATGGATCGTTCCATATAATCCGCTTCTTTCCAAAATTTTTGATGCGCACATCAACGTCGAGTTGTGCAGTTCAATAAAGTCAATCCAATACGTTACTAAATACATTAATAAAGGTAGTGACCAAGCCACTTTCAGCATACAATCATCAAATGAAGCGGAAAAATATCAGTCTGTTGTTTACAATACTTATCAAGCAGCATGCAAAGCTCTGGGGCTTTTGGAAGACGATTCTCACTGGGAAAACACATTATCGGAAGCAGCTACTTGCAGTTCAGCTACATCACTAAGATATTTATTTGCCATCATAGTAGCGTTTTGTCAGGTAACTGATTCTGTTAATCTGTGGAATAAATTTCAAGAAAGTATGGCCAGTGATATTTTGATACGTCGACGGCGAGTGTTAAACTCGGATGACGTACAATATGATCGAAGCATATTTGACGAAGCATTATATGAATTGAACAAACTAGTGCAATTACTTTCGGGTAAATCGATCAAGGAATTTGGGTTACCGATGCCTACTAATAATACTAACTCAGATTCAACGAATAGTACCGAATACACAAGAGAAACATCATTCGATCAAACGATACTTTTACAAAATATAGCTCAAGATGAGCCACGATTAAACAACGATCAGAAAAATGTATTCACTACATTACTATCCTCAATTGATAACAATGAAGGGAGAATGTTTTTTCTTGATGCCCCAGGAGGTACAGGAAAAACATTTTTGATCAATCTGCTTTTAACAAAAGTGAGATCTAAAGGAAAAATTGCATTAGCTGTCGCGTCGTCTGGCATAGCCGCTACGCTTTTGGAAGGAGGCCGAACCGCACACTCTACATTCAAGCTTCCGCTGAAAATCGCCACCGATGATAATAACAGCGTCTGTAGCGTTTTTAAACAAAGCAATACAGGAAAATTGATGCGTGACTGCTCATTAATAGTCTGAGACGAAGCTACTATGTCAAATAAAACGTCTGTGGAAGCACTAGATAGGACAATACGCGATTTGCGCAGCAATAATTCATCTATGGGTGGATGTACGATTCTGTTCTCAGAATACTTTCGTCAAATCCTACCAGTTGTGACTCGAGGAACACGTGCGGACGAAATAAATGCTTCCCTAAAGCAATCTCACCTTTGGCCACACGTCAATAAATTAGAGCTTAAAACTAATATGAGGGTTTCGTTAACTTCACGTGGGAACAGGCTTTTTCCAGAGATGCTGCTAAAAGTTGGCAATGGAGAGATAACACAAAGTGATGGAAAGATAAACCTAGAAAACCTTTGTGTTTTGAAAGACAACATCCAAGAGTTGGTCGACAATGTCTATCCCGACGTTGATAACATAAGTTGTAAGACTATATATTGGTTTAAAGAAAGAGCGATTTTGTCTCCAACTAACGAACAAGTAGACAAGATAAATAACTTGATTCCTTCAAAGATTGATGCGCCGACGCAAATATATTACTCGGTCGATACTGTTCTCGATTTAGAAGAAGCTGTTCATTTTCCTACAGAATTTCTTAATTCTTTGAACCCGTCTGGACTTCCCCCTCACAAAATGGTGTTAAAAGTAGGTTGTCCTGTTATTTTATTAAGAAACCTGAATCCACCTAAACTTTGCAATGGTACGCGTTTGTTGGTAAAATCACTGAAAACTTTCATAATAGAGTGCACAATACTCACAGGATGTGGTATAGGGGAAGATGTATTGATTCCCCGAATTCCTCTGATACCATCGGATTTACCGTTCCAATTTAAACGCCTACAGTTTCTGGTAAAGACATCTTTTGCAATGACCATAAATAAATCGCAGGGTCAAACCTTCAACGTTGCGGGTTTAGATTTGAGCGTAGAGTGTTTTTCACACGGCCAATTGTATGTCGCTCTTTCAAGAGTAATCTCTAAGGAAAACATGTTTGTATTGTCTAATGACAATAAAGCTGTTGTATATAGAGAGATCCTGTAGTATATTAAATGTAAAAGTAAAATAAAAAGTGAAAATCTAAAAAATAAATAAGTAAAAATGAAAAAAAAAGGAAAAATGTAGTTTATGAATTTAGATATCCCAAAGATAGCAGGAAATCTTCACAGTACAGGGAAAGAATTAGAATTGTTTTACTACGAGTTTAACGCGTGCGAAGCCGCGGGCAAAAGCTAGTTTAAAATATAATAGTGTATATGTGGCGCAATGCAATCTTTTAGTTTGCTATGACTAAGAAGCATCTGATTATAGTAGAGCTGGCAAAACATCGATGTTTGTCCATATCGATGTTTTTTATTTGAAAACATCGATGTATCGATTAAACATCGAAGTTAGTAAAAGAATTTTTTATTTTTTCATCTATTTAATATTGACTTCATTGTTCAATATATGTATATATAAAAAAAATAACAAAATAATGCTTTCCAAACAAATGAACATATTATAACTTAAATTAACAGTATTTTTATTTTTTCAAAACAAATTAAATTAACAAAATATTATTACTTAACTTAACAGTATTTAAAGCTTTTAAAAACAAATGAAATAACGAAAATATAATGATAACTTAACATAACAGTTTTGTGAGTTTTTCAAACAAATTAAATTATGAAAATATTATAATGACTCAACTTATCAGTTGTTTGAGATCCATTCATTTTTATTTAGGAAAACCAGCATATCGACATTTTTTGGCTTTAGTGAACTTCGTTTTTCACTCACTATTAAACCTGCTTTGCTAAACATACGCTCACTTTCAGTTGACGTAGCCGGTACGCAGAGATATTTTTTTGAGCTCATCAGTCGAGATCTGAAAAAAGTTTAGTATTAATTATAAAGCTAGATTTTATATAGCATGAATTACCTTCCAGTAGTAGTGATGGTACAAAATTTGCGAAAACATCGAACATCGGCTAACGAACATCGATGTTTCATTTTCAAATTGAAACATCGATACATCGATATAACATCGATGTTCCGCCCAGCTCTAGCTTATAGTCTTCTTCAATGTCAAAGATGTCATAATTGACTGCGTAGGAATGGTCAGAGTGCGTTGAAAAATCAAAGGAATCATATTGATTTTCACGAACATTTGACATTTCTAATTCAGTCTCTACTTGTAATTCGTTTACTTGGTCCAGTAAATTCTCCTTTAAACAAACCTATCTTTAGTTTTTTGATTCTCCTTTTGTTCCAACTTTCTTTATAGTTGGACAACTTTTTATGGGACATTTCACTTAAAGCAGTTTTCGGATTGACTACTCCTTTTTTTGATCTAGCTCTAATAATAGTGCCATGCAAAATCGGCAAGTTATTGCAATCTAAATGAGCCAGTTCAATTTGTCTCACAACAGAATTTGAAAGTTTATCCATTTCTCGGATAAATCTTCCCAATTTCAAGCCTTGTTTGTTTTGAATGACACTATGCTGGGTCTTTTATTTGTACTATCAATTAAAATACCCATTAAATTTGTCCAGAAAGGCGCAAACACTATATATTTTCCCAAAATAACTTCCACCATTTCGGGATGATTATATACATTTGTCTCGTCTTCCTCAACTGGTAGCAACGAAATTTTGTTTTTTATCTCGTTGGCAAAATTGCTAAAACGTTGTTTTAACTTACTATTGCCAGCTACTGTTTTAAGGCTATCCTCACAATATCTCATATTGTATTTAATTTTATTTTCGTAATCGCCCAGATTAAAAGAAATTGGGTTTTTATCTGTGAAGTACAAGAATATCATTCATACTGGGAGATAGAAGAATAGTTACAACATATTTGAACCAATCTTCAAAATCACTAATTTGTGAAATATTATATCCCACACCCATAGCATTTCTTAAGAAACCTCTGATTTTAATATTTTGTAAGCCTACGGTGTTATCTACAGTGTTGCAAGAAATAATAGAAACGGCATGGACTTTTTGCTCTTTTGGGTGTATCTCGGTTTAAAACCGACCGATTTTGAAAGTAAATATGTTTTTTTAAAGAAAACAACCCAAATATTAAAAATTCAATAGTTTCCGCTTTGTAAACATATTCATAATTAAAAAACGAAGGGGTAATATTTCTTCCCTTGGAAGAAAAAATAGAAACGCTGAACCTATTACTAAAAAATAAAAAAAAAAAATTCTAATTTTTTACAAATTTCAACTAAAAAATAATAAATACTTTAATGTTTTATGGTTCTGCCATTATGTTTGAGCATTTGGCTGCAGCGACGCCCCGTGGAGCCTAATAACTTGACAGAAACTGCAGGATCAAAGGATTACCACTATTTTTCGAGTTTTTTCCACAAGTACTTTTTGTTATTTGACTTTTAGCACTAGTTGTGTTTTTACAAGATGCCCAAAAGGTTTTCCATGTGGTTTAAGTCTGGGAACGAACCCATAACACCCACATTTAAATCCTGAAGAAATGTGTTAGCTGGCTTGGACAAGCGATTGGGATCGTTATCCTGCTGAAACTCCCATTTTATTGGAATATTGTCATCAGTATATGGGAGCATTGTATAATTTAGTATATTGACGTAGTCCACGGCACTTATTTTCTCTTTTATCCAAAATAGGAGACCAACCCTTGATGGCGAGAAGTATGTCCCATAGTATTTTAATACCACCTCAGTGCTTAATGGTCATCAATGTATGATTTGGATCAAATGTAGTGGTTTTTTGGTATTTTTCGTACACATAGCCATTAGATATAATCAAATTAACCGTTATTTCGTCTTAAAAAAAAGACAAATTTTCAATTTGGCATTAGTGAATGCTTCATGACAAATGGCAGTATGCGACTAATATCCTTTTTGCTCAATCAAGGTGCATTCCTGGGACTGTGCACTCTTTAGCCCATAGGTATCCGTCTAGATAGGATGGTTCGACTGCTCACTAGGACTTTCAATTTATTTTTTGACTCCTTTGATAAAATAAAAGGTTTTCTTTTTATTCTTGCTTGACCATCTCGTCGGAATTACTCTGAGGAGCCACGTTTTCGCTCGCTTTAGTCCTTTTTAAAATTAAAAGTATTGGTTAAGTACCTTGTTTCTTGAAGGAGTTCATAAAACCTGTCATTTCCGATTTGAAAGGATTATCAATTTTGAAATTTTGAATAATTGTCCTTTCCTGCCCGGACCAATGGCTGCAGTGATGCATTCTGCATATAATATTGACATAATCAAACCCATAACACAAAAAAAGGAAATATTTTAAATCTTTCTAAGAAAAAGTAACTAATAAAAACCAAAAAATATAAAAAAAAAAAATTTTCCTCTTTCTACGAAAAAAAATTAGGTGCGTTTCTATTTTTTCTTCCAGCTCAAACAAGGGGTCATTGAACTTAAACACAATTTAAAAAAAAACCGAAACTCAAAAAAGCCAAAAATCAACTTTAAAATAAAGTTTTGTTGTCCCACATTCTCAATCAGTGATTTTGAGTTTCAAAAATTCATATAAACGTAAAAATTATGACTTTGAAAAGTAATGCGATTGCCGTTTCTATTATTATTTCCAACACTGTATATCAGCACACATTATCTTGGCATAATGGCTTTTGCAGAATGGAACACAAACTTTAGGAAATTCCGCATTTTTCTTATAGAGAAATTGAAAGCACATTTCATTGTACTCTATTAGAGTTAAGCCGCAGTACTCTTTAAGGACTGCGCCAATAATGGTAAAACTCACATCAGTTACGATGCGTTTGCAGAGCGGTGTATATAATTTATTTTTGGAACATGACATATTGAGGTCGCATAAAAAGCGACCTATGTCAGAAGAAGAGTGGTTCGACAGAATCGCATGTGCTAATCCATACGTTATATTCATTTTGGGAAAGCTACCAATGAATAAAGTGGCATTCTTTTTTTTGCAATTGCAATATATCTAACAACGCAACCTGTGGCGTCCACGTGTAAAGTATGAATATTCATGTGTTTTTGAAGCATGGTCAATGTTCCATAAAAACACTTCAATTCTTGTCGACAAGTGTTGAATGTAATGAATGTAATATGCGTCTTTAAATGCATCATTATCGAAATCGTTTTTAGCGTTTGCCTCCGATTTCATGTTTCTATAATATGACAAATGTTTGTTGTACATTTGATCATTTCCTACTAAAAGTCTAAGTTTATTTACTTTTAGACGAAATTCATTTCTATATTGGAAAGCAGTGCGGCTTTTTAGCTCTTGAGTTTCAAGAAAGCGATTAATAGCTCTACACTGTGAACTTTTTTTTAAATTATTGTATGGCATATTTCAATGTTACTGGAATAAACTTGAATATTACCATCGAAGTCGCCCATAAACTTATATTTGTTGTAGGATGCATCTTTGCAGTATCCATATGCAACAAATGACGATTTATTAATTCTTATTGAATTGAAATACAGAACACAAGCATTGTTAATTGAACAATACTGTTCTCTGACAACATGTTCTATACTCTTTTTTTGGCTAAATACAGAACAACATTCATTGATTATTTGTTTAAAATTTTGAACTTTAAAATTCTTTATGTGAAGTTTGCAATCACGCTTACGTTCACATAAGCTTAATGGGTTTTCAACCATTTTAACATCTACATTAAGACTTGTATTTCCAAGCCTGTAGTCTTTTCGAAAGCACTTTAGACGGCTTCCGATTAGACTTTCATCTAAAGGCTTGGAGGACAAATCAATTAAAGAATCACCTTTCTGAATACATTTAGTAGGATGAGAAAATTCTATTTTAGAGTTACCTAGAAGATTAACTTCATCAGCAGAATAGGCTTCAGACTGTTTTAAAATTTTAACTTTTCTATTCAATAAAAGCCTTTTAAAACTTTTATTAACATTAGCACGACATTTTCGGCAAACGCCGTTTACTTTAAAAATTGTACTTTTTGATTTCAAATTCCTATTAACAATATTTGCGATTTGCAAATACTGTTCATCTCCCAATTCTAAGTTGGGACTAATAAGGCCACTACTAATTGCTTCTTCTATTGCAATTTTAGTGCCAATGGTTTTTTGCCTAAAAAAGGACGAAAGAAAATAGGGTTTATAATAAAAGAAATTAGAAATCTACATAAAGTTTCAAAAAATAAAACAGCACCACAAGAATTCTAATAGCAGCAATTTTTGCTTGACGGTTCAAGAACAAATTACTTAATTAATTTATTAATTTATTTGATTTTAGAATCGAAATAAACCTTTTTTATCATTTATCATTCATTTTTTTGCCCCAAATTAATACTAGTTTAAGATAATTGGTTGGTTGTCTATTTAAAAAATTCTTGTGTTAGTAAACCAATGTGGTTAAAATAGGAAAACAGTTTTTAATCGAATATTGGAAAAAAATTCTCTCTAATCATTATTAAAGAAAATTTTTTTCTTTTTTTTGTTGCATAGAAAGTGTATATTTATGCAAAGCATAGAGAAAATTCATTAAAATAAAACTATGCTTTTATGTTTTTTTTTTTATTTTCGATTCATTTGTGTCCAATATATATTTATACCCTTGCAGAGGGTATTATAAAATTGGTCAGATGTTTGTAACGCATAGAAATATACGTTTCCGACCCCATAAAGTATATATATTCTTGATCAGCATCAACAGCCGAGTCGATTGAGACATGTCCGTGTGTCCGTCCGTCCGTCCGTCTGTCCGTCTGTCTGTTTAGCCAGACGTTTTCGAGCTTAAATTTTAAGCTACATGGTTGAAACATGAAAAGTTAAGTTCCTTAATCGATCATCCAGATCAAGTTTAAAAATTAGTCTGATCGGATAATTATCACCGGAGTTATTAACTAAAACGTGGAGGTACCTCGAGTAAAATAAGCAATTTTCTTTGGCAGCAAAGAAACAAAAACAAATTCCAAGCAATCACGCACACACACATATGCAAAAATTCGTCACCACGCGGTGTGTGAGAGAGACAGAAACATTTGCGTTGTGTTGTTGCACAGAACAAAATTGACAGAGCGAGATGCAATGGGTTTGCTTTTATATCGAATTAGGACGGTGGCGTAGTATGTGGAGATCGTTGGCACGATGGGCTTCGGTGTTTGATGGTTCAATACTCGGTGAAGAAGTGAAAATTTTTATATGTGTTTTTTTCTTTTTTGTTTTTTTTTTTTGATTTTGTTATATACATACAAACTTCGGCAGAGCCGAAGTTAGCTTCTTTGATATTTTTTTTTTTTGATTTTGTTAAACATTTATACCAATTATTTTGCTGCAAGGGTATACAAACTTCGGCAGAGCCGAAGTTAGCTTCTTTGATATTTTTTTCTAATTTTGTTTAGATAAAAAAGAAGTCGTTGTTTGTAGTATTTTTTAATTAGTAATTTGAGTTTTTTTCGATTCAATATATATATTTTCTGTATTGGATTTTGCTGGGTCCTATATTTTTCTTCGAATATATTTACTTAAAGCACCTCATTAGTAGTCGGATATTTGTCGCTAGAAAACTATTTGTTTCCAATTGGATTTTTTAACGATGGCACACACCAGCAGAAAAAAAAAAATATTTTAGCCAAAGCGTAAATATTTTGTTCACCAACTAAACTGAGATCTAAATGTCGGTTTTAGTTTGTGAATATGTACATATATGTATCTGCTTGTATGTATGTACATACATACATATATCACATGTAAGCCATTTGAACGAAAATTGCCTCACATACAAATGTACATACATAAATGCACTCAAAATATTTCACATGCAAATATGTACATATATTTTGAAATGTATATATATACTTACATATATATGTACATATGGATATTGAAAGCTAAAAAACCTACTGAGATATATATATTAAAATTGAGTTTTCTTCCCGTTTAAAAAAAATATACATTTTTATTCAACTTCTTTTGGTTAGTACGATATATACTATGACCGGAAGATTTGCTTACAGGAAAAGAACTGATCTGACTTCTATTACAAAAGGTTGGATGAAAGCTCTGCCTCCATGCATCGACGTCGGCAGCGGCAGTGGTTTTGTTTATTTCCCACGTTTGGGAATAAGGCTGTTGTCGTTGTTTACCAAAGTGTTGCGGTTCTAATTCGTGGATTTTTATTGAGAATATTGATGTGACAAAACTGAGTGTGTGGCAAGATTTGATTATGTTCCAGATTTTGTTTGTATCGATCTTGGGTCACTAAGTGGTCCATAAGTGGTTTAGGGATGTCGGGTGTTAGATGATATTCCTGTTTACTTGAGTCAATGCGATTATATTGCAGATTTGTTGATATCGATCTTGGGCCGATAAGTGGTCAATAAGTGGTTTTAGGAATGTCGGGTGTTAACTTATACATATATTTATATATACATATGTATGTATGTATGTATGTATGTACATATATGCCTTTGAGCATGGAAAAGCTATTTAAATTCGCATATATGTATGTATGTACATACATACGTACACAAGAATGCAACTACTTACATATGTGTGTACATTTCCAACATACAGTTTGGCAAGAAAGTGTTTACACTATGGAAAAATTTTAAGTTTTTTTGCTCTAAGTTGAAAAAACACGATTTATTATATATTTTTTATAAATTTTTTTAATCAAATTATGTTTGTTGAACAGTATTCTTGCAGAATAGCGAATAAAAAATCAAAAATATGTTTGCAACAACAAAAAACAAAAGGAAAACTAAACAAGGCACAAAATTCCACTGCCAAGAAAGTGTTTACACTTCTCGCTTTTTATGTTCTATTTTGTCCTCTCTTCGTCCGTTTACCGTTAATTTTGAGTATTTAGTGCGTACACTTATAAGTGATGCAAATTTCTGCGTAATTTTGTTATTAGTTGATGAAAAGGTTGAATATCACGGCAGCTTTAGAAAAATTAAAAATGCCAGACAAACGCATATCTTTTGAGATGGCACAGTTAATTTATTTTAACCACACCATTGGTAAAACAGCCTCCGAAATTGCCGAGATGTTTGCTGTTACTAAAAAAACAATTTACAATGTTTTACACCGCGCTAAAGAGGAGGGAAGACTAGAGGCAAAGCCTGCAAGTGGAAGGCCTCGAAAGATTACTCCAAGGGCCGAGCGTCTAATAGTGCGAAAAATCACCCAAAAACCCACAACTTCAACCAGGACCCTTGCTAGTGAACTGCAGGAGGAGTGCGACATAACTGCTTCACGAGAATCAGTCCGGCAATCCCTGAAAAGACACGACTTTTCATCGCGCGTCGCCCGTAAAAAGCCACTGATGTCGGCAGAAAACATTTCAAAGCGCATAAATTTTGCCAGGATGCACGGAAGACAGCCCGAGACTTATTGGGATGATGTAATCTTTTGCGACGAGTCTAAAATAATGCTTTACTACAATGATGGACCCAGTAGAGTATGGAGAAAACCTCTAAAAGCAATCGAAAGACAAAATATCATACCCACCGTAAAATTCGGAAAGCTGTCGGTGATGGTTTGGGGGTGTATATCGAGTAAAGGAGTTGGTCAATTGTGTTTCATTGAGAACACGATGGATGCCAATCAATATTTGGACATTTTGCGGACACACTTGGTAGGCAGTGCGACCAAATTTGATTTTTATATTGATGGACAACCAAATTTCAAATTTTACCAAGATAATGACCCTAAACACAAGGCCAACAATGTGAGGTGCTGGCTCCTTTATAATTGCAAAAAAGCGTTGGATACCCCTGCCCAGAGCCCAGATTTGAACCCTATTGAGAATTTATGGGCCTATCTCAAAAAGCGTGTCGCCAAGCGTCATCCAAAAAACAAAAATGACCTTAAAGCAGCTGTCATGGAGGAGTGGCTTAAAATTCCAGTTGAATATGTTGCAAATCTGGTCAAATCGATGAAAAGACGTCTGGGAGCAGTTATGGATGCCAATGGAGGCCACACAAAATACTAACATTATTACTTCTAACACAGAATGTGAAAATTGAAGAAGTGTAAACACTTTCTTGGCAGTGGAATTTTGTGCCTTATTTAGTTTTTGTTTTTTTGTTGTTGTTGCAAACATATTTTTGTTTTTTTTTTTTACTATTTTAAAATAATATAATTTAATTAAAAAAAGTTCAAAAAAACATATATGAATTGTTTTTTTTTTTAACTTAAAGCAAAAAAACTTAGAAATTTTTTATAGTGTAAACACTTTCTTGCCAAACTGTATATAAAATTAAAAAACAATGCTTGTACTTACAATTTTGTTAATGTATTCATTATTGTTTTGTTTTGTAAACTTTTTACTTTTGAATTAATTGACACTGTTTGTAGCGGGGCGAAGCTTCTGATCTGAGAGCCCAGACTTATTACCCAAGTGGAAGGAAATTAAAACGCGCGTTTGTCGGAGAAATTAAAGTGCAAGTGAAGTGCGAATGCTGGAAATTTGGAAAGATAGTGCGGAAAATCTCGGAAATCAGTGCCGAAAAGTTTTAATTACACCGGTGTATGCAAATGCCGCCACACAAATGTATGTATTTGTATTTGGATATGTATTTGTATGTTAGTGTGGGCGCATGTGCATATACATATGTATGTGTTGAATTAAAACTCGCGAATTAATTAATTTATTTCTCGTTTCTGAAGCGGCGGAGCACTGGTCGAAATTATGGCCAAGTCATTTACAGGTAAGTTTGTTGGTGATCTTGGGCCAAACACGAAAACTAAAGCACTCTTTAATTTCAGCTTGCACTTGCACTCACGTATGTACGAATATGGACATATGTGTATGTGTAGATGATTTTTTTTTGTCGGACTTGGACACAATAAAAAATCGAAAGGAATGGATTGGAATTGCTAGGATAAGCTGCTAAATCAGGATAGATGAATTTAAGACAATGGAATGTCCACACAAATTAGAGTGAAAAGTCGCTATGGAAAAGAGCGGAAAACTTTTCACTACAGGTATGTATGTATGTATGTGTATGTAAATAAACGGAATGGCAATAAGAATGTTTCTACTTATCAGATGCTCCACCGATGCGAAGCTGGGCGTGTGGAAGGATATCCGGCTCGAAGGACCAATGAATGTGGTGGGGCGAAGAGTTCCAACGGGGATAGAGCCCAATTTTATTGCCAATGAAGAGGTGAGGGTGTTAGTGTGAATTAAACAACGCGCGTTAACTCGTTTTAACACAGGCCAGTTTTATTTCATACAAAGGTACCGGACCGGGTCACAATACTAAGATAAGGCGTTACGATTAAAGACAAACTTGTGGAAAAAGATGAGGCCAAGAAAAATCTCGGATGCGATTGGATTTGCCGGGATGAAAAAACCAACTAACTAAGATGGAGTTTTCCATAGAACTAGCCTAGTAATTATACTAGTGTGCCCGTTCGAGGATAATGGCAAAAGCCCTCTTCATTCCCCGCTGGTCACCCTTTCTGGCGTGAACAGACACAAAAATTTACACTTCCACATCAAACAAATCCAAATTTCAAAGTGAGGGCAAAAGTTAGTTTCATAGCGGTAAAAGTTATCGATATTCGTCAGAGGAGTGTCGAAATTTATTTATAGGGGTCCTTCGTAAATATTTACAACTTGTATTTTATTATTTATTTTCATGTATTCATAGTAAAACAGGCAATTTTGTAACAATTTTCTTGTATACCAAGGCTTAAAACAATATTAAAGAGCGTGGGGTTGCATCCAATAGGAATGGCCCCCCTGTATACGATCATGGCAATCTGCAGATCTGGACAAGGTTGCCACAAACATGTTATCATTTTTGTGGGAGAATCAATTTCTTCACACTACGTTTAAAGAATGATTTTTGTTGTGATTTATTGGTCTTAACGCAATAATACTTTTTAAAAACTACCGATTAGGTAATGTTCAATATTCAAATAAATATTTTTAATAAATTTGATATTTTTTACTTCAATTTTGGCGGTAACACTATTTTCATTCCCTACTCGATCGAAATTGGCCCTTAGCACCAAAAATAAAAGGCCCTTAGCACTAACAATTAAGAATTTTCCCCCAAAAATGATGTCCGTAAAATTAGCGACGGTCAGTTAGCGACGATCGGAACGGTGGAATTTTGGAACATTTTTATGTCCGTAAAATTAGCGACGGTCAGTTAGCGACGATCGGAACGGTGGAATTTTGGAACATTTTTTATATTTTTATTTTTTAATTATCTGGACAATTAGAAATTTTTTTAAATAAAATAAACTGCAGAATTGTTAAGAAACGCATAATCTATTGTTTTAATTTGTGTGCAGGCGATTTGGGTCATTGCAGGTATTAATAATTTCCATATAAAAAATTGACTCTTTACATTTTGGAGCAAATCTCCCTTCACAAAGTTTATCGGCATAAATGGAGTATGCCAGCTTGTGCTCCACATATTCAGTTATATCCCCACCAAATTTGACAAAAATCTACCGCAGCTTTTTTGAGGAAATTGCTTATCAGTGACCCAACCTCTAGTTTTCCTCCATACAAAATGGTCATAAAAAATCATGATGTGATTGCCGGCGACATTTTCAGTCTCACAGAGTTTGTCGGCCAATGCACGCTATACCATATTAATTGGTCAACTTTCATGATGGATTTCAGAAAGTTTTATCAAAATCTACCGCAGCTATTTTGAGAAAAAGACCCAAATGTGGGGGTGCCTCAGGTGGCTAAAAATCATTGATAAGAGTGCCGCCAACTCCGGAGCCGGAACCAACCCAAAGAACCAGTGTTAGACAGTATATGCAATGTTGGCCAACACCGATCGTCGCTGGCTTTTTCCGAGTTTGTCGGCATATGCACGGTAGTGCATTAGATTAAGCATAATTTTTTATATATTCTCCTGTATTTTTATCATTGCAGGGTTCTTGATTTCACTGCCAAAGACTTCACTTCTCTCCCTTTGTAGGAAATCATTTTCTTGAGTACAAAATCTGTAATGGCAATTTAGGCTTCTGTACTGGAAGTACTTATTGTGGCATCTATTGCATTTGTATTTATAGTTATTACATAACTCCCTCGCAATGCAGACAACAAAATGGTTCAAACTTTCTTACAAGAAATTTTTTTCCCACAAATAAGACATGCCGGAAGCTTTGCATTTCCGATCTTTGGGAAGTACCGCCTTATATTTACCCCATTAAAATAATTGGGATTAGTCTCGTCCCATTTGTGATTTTTTAATATCTGTAGAAAATCTTTTGGCGGGCAAATTTGTATGTTTTCGAGTATTTGTACGCCACTACCACTAGATTTTATGGGACGCGACGAACTTGAAGGCTCTTCCAAAGAAGGGAATATATCCGGCTGTGTGGTTAACGGGTACGGAAGTGGAGGGTGAGGAATTGGATGGGAAGGAGTTGGATGGGAAGAGGTTGGATGGAGAGGAGTTAAATGGTGAGGGGTAGAAAGGTGAGGGGTTAGTGGGTAAAGGATGTGCAATGGTGACAGTGAACCATTTGGTTGTCCTTGCTGCTTAATTGGAGTTGAAGCATCTGGTGGCTGGAATGGGCTATTTGCATGTGTTGGCTGTTGTTGTTGTTGTTGTTGTGATGCGTATTGGTGATCTGGTGGCTGGAATGGGCGATGTGCTTTTGTTGGTTGTTGTTGTTGCTGTTGTTGTGCTTGTTTTGGCTGTTGTTGTTGTTGTGCATGTGTTGGCTGTTGCTGTTGTGATGTATATTGGTGATCTGGTGGCTGGAATGGGCGATGTGCTTTTGTTGGTTGTTGTGCTTGTGATGCATATTGGTGATCTGGTGGCTGGAATGGACTATTTGCATGTGTTGGCTGTTGTTGTTGTTGTGCATATTGGTGTATAAGAGTGGGTACCCGCTATGAGCCACTGTACACCTATTCATATACATATATGTACATTTATTCAAACTTACATAGGCATACGTACATATGTATGGCTGAAAGCATATATGTATGTATTTCTATGTAAAACATTGCACACATCTACATACATTAACACTATACGCGCACTTTGCAGTCGTTGTTGTCAGGGGCGTAGCTAGTGAAAATTTTTAAAATGCTACATTTCAATGTCTTCCATCATCTTGTACATATATAAAGAAAAACATTTTAACGAAAAGGTTATTAAAGCATGATGATCAATTTGTGCACATATGTATGTACATATATTATTTCGGCCCCTCTTTATAAAAACATATCTATGCCCCTGAATGCTGAATCGTTTTTTGGCGGGAGGCATAAAATGACTGTACACTGAACAAAAAATTAGTTTCACCGAGAACCATAATTCTTTATTTTGCACCGTTATACAGATAATTGGCTACAATAATATAACCAGGGTGCTGTTATAAAGAATTATCAATAAATTCTTACTAGCTTACTACATGTTTGCAGTGTTTCTTTTCTAGTGTACAGAAAAGTTATATGTGGGTTTTGTATATAGCCATGTGTGTATGTATGAATCATGGTAAACAGAGTATAAGTAAGATTTTGATTATACCAATTGTACATACACATATGTGTAAATATAATAAAATAGTAAATCCATATGTGCATGCTATAAAATAATGTTTGTTATTTAATGCTACACAGTTGCTATAACTAGCAGCTAACTAAGCGTACAATATTGTATTTTAAGTAAATTTTAATAATGAGTATTTTGAATTATAAATTTTAATATGTTGAGAAAATTTTCTTATACGTATATAAAACTTTTTTTTCCGATGTCATATGTACACTGTGCGGTGCCGTACAGCGACAAAGCATATTAGCTATAAGAATAACTAAAGAAACGGACATGGGTAGAGTATTTATGGCTTCGCCCTCAGCGAACAATTTCTCTTCCAGGGCTACGAGCGTTTTCATTTATATCGACATTTGTTTTGGCGGGCAAACGATAATTTAAAGGCAAAAATATAGTATAAATAAAAAATGCATATAAATTCTTGTTTTATCATTCGCATATAAGATTTGATTAAAACTCTATCAGAGGAGACAGCTTTATGCTTAAATAATATTTGAAAAAGTTATGGATGAATAAGGTTAGCTACGAACGTTCTCTGGTCACATTAAATCATTGCCCCCTATACTCGATGCCGGCATTTTTTATCGATGCTGGCAATATTTTTCAATTTAGGTTTTCTCAAAATTTCTGCGGTAGATTTTGATAAAAATACAGGAGAATGTATAAAAAATTATGCTTAATCTAAGGCACTACCGTGCATATGCCCACAAAGTCTGAAAAAGTTAGCGACGATCGGTGTTGGCCAACATTAAATATTTGCCCCCTATACTCGATGCCGACATTTTTTATCGATGCTGGCAATATTTTTCAATTTAGGTTTTCTCAAAATTTCTGCGGTAGATTTTGATAAAAATACAGGAGAATATATAAAAAATTATGCTTAATCTAATGCACTACCGTGCATATGCCCACAAAATCTGAAAAAGTTAGCGACGATCGGTGTTGGCCAACATTAAATATTTGCCCCCTATACTCGATGCCGACATTTTTTATCGATGCTGGCAATATTTTTCAATTTAGGTTTTCTCAAAATTTCTGCGGTAGATTTTGATAAAAATACAGGAGAATATATAAAAAATTATGCTTAATCTAATGCACTACCGTGCATATGCCGACAAACTCGGAAAAAGCCAGCGACGATCGGTGTTGGCCAACATTGCATATACTGTCTAACACTGGTTCTTTGGGTTGGTTCCGGCTCCGGAGTTGGCGGCACTGTTATCAATGATTTTTAGCCACCTGAGGCAACCCCATATTTGGGTCTTTTTCTTAAAATAGCTGCGGTAGATTTTGATAAAACTTTCTGAAATCCATCATGAAAGTTTTCCAATTAATATGGTATAGCGTGCATTGGCCGACAAACTCTGTGAGACTCAAAATGTCGCCAGCAATCACATCATGATTTTTTATGACCATTTTGTATGGAGGAAAACTAGAGGTTGGGTCACTGATAAGCAATTTTCTCAAAAAAGCTGAGGTAGATTTTTGTCAAATTTGGTGGGGATATAACTGAATATGTGGAGCACAAGCTGGCATACTCCATTTATGCCGACAAACTTTGTGAAGGGAGATTTGCTCCAAAAAAGTAAAGTCAATTTTTTATATGGAAATTATTAATACCTGCAATGACCCAAATCGCCTGCATACAAATTAAAACAATAGATTATGCGTTTCTTAACAATTCTGCAGTTTATTTTATTTAAAAAAATTTCTAATTGTCCAGATAATTGAAAAATAAAAATATAAAAAATGTTCCAAAATTCCACCGTTGCTACCGACCGTCGCTGTAAAGCCCGTCATATTGCCAGCAATTACAACTCAATTTTTTTGTCGCATTTTGTATGGGGGAAAACCATAGGTTGGTGAATAAGCGTTTTTCTCAAAAGTCCTGCCAATGATGTTCTTCAAATTTGGTGGAGATATAGATGAATATGTAGAGCATAAACTGGAATACCGTGCATATCCCTACATTCTCTGTGAATGGAGCTATGGGGCAAATTGTGAGAAGTCGGTTTTTCACATGCATTTTTTTATACCCAGCATAATCAAAACCGCCCAAAAATGAATAAAAACAATAGATTATTGAATTCTTATAGTTTATTTTGGTCGAAAAAGTTGTTAAATAAGGAAATAATCGATAATTAAAAAATTGAAAAGTGTGCCAAAATTCCACCGTTCCGATTGTTGCTAACTTATCGAATCCTCCATACAAAATGGTCATAAAAAATCATGATGTGATTGCTGGCGACATTTTGAGTCTCACAGAGTTTGTCGGCCAATGCACGCTATACCATATTAATTGGAAAACTTTCATGATGGATTTCAGAAAGTTTTATCAAAATCTACCGCAGCTATTTAAGAAAAAGACCCAAATGTGGGGGTGCCTCAGGTTGCTAAAAATCATTGATAAGAGTGCCGCCAACTCCGGAGCCGGAACCAACCCAAAGAACCAGTGTTAGACAGTATATGCAATGTTGGCCAATGCACGGTAGTGCATTAGATTAAGCATAATTTTTTATATATTCTCCTGTATTTTTATCAAAATCTACCGCAGAAATTTTGAGAAAACCTAAATTGAAAAATATTGCCAGCATCGATAAAAAATGTCGGCATCGAGTATAGGGGGCAATGATTTAATGTGACCAGAGAACGTTCGTAGCTAACCTTATTCATCCATAACTTTTTCAAATATTATTTAAGCATAAAGCTGTCTCCTCTGATAGAGTTTTAATCAAATCTTATATGCGAATGATAAAACAAGAATTTATATGCATTTTTTATTTATACTATATTTTTGCCTTTAAATTATCGTTTGCCCGCCAAAACAAATGTCGATATAAATGAAAACGCTCGTAGCCCTGGAAGAGAAATTGTTCGCTGAGGGCGAAGCCATAAATACTCTACCCATGTCCGTTTCTTTAGTTATTCTTATAGCTAATATGCTTTGTCGCTGTACGGCACCGCACAGTGTACATATGACATCGGAAAAAAAAGTTTTATATACGTATAAGAAAATTTTCTCAACATATTAAAATTTATAATTCAAAATACTCATTATTAAAATTTACTTAAAATACAATATTGTACGCTTAGTTAGCTGCTAGTTATAGCAACTGTGTAGCATTAAATAACAAACATTATTTTATAGCATGCACATATGGATTTACTATTTTATTATATTTACACATATGTGTATGTACAATTGGTATAATCAAAATCTTACTTATACTCTGTTTACCATGATTCATACATACACACATGGCTATATACAAAACCCACATATAACTTTTCTGTACACTAGAAAAGAAACACTGCAAACATGTAGTAAGCTAGTAAGAATTTATTGATAATTCTTTATAACAGCACCCTGGTTATATTATTGTAGCCAATTATCTGTATAACGGTGCAAAATAAAGAATTATGGTTCTCGGTGAAACTAATTTTTTGTTCAGTGTACAGTCATTTTATGCCTCCCGCCAAAAAACGATTCAGCATTCAGGGGCATAGATATGTTTTTATAAAGAGGGGCCGAAATAATATATGTACATACATATGTGCACAAATTGATCATCATGCTTTAATAACCTTTTCGTTAAAATGTTTTTCTTTATATATGTACAAGATGATGGAAGACATTGAAATGTAGCATTTTAAAAATTTTCACTAGCTACGCCCCTGACAACAACGACTGCAAAGTGCGCGTATAGTGTTAATGTATGTAGATGTGTGCAATGTTTTACATAGAAACACATACATATATGCTTTCAGCCATACATATGTACGTATGCCTATGTAAGTTTGAATAAATGTACATATATGTATATGAATAGGTGTACAGTGGCTCATAGCGGGTACCCACTCTTATACACCAATATGCACAACAACAACAACAGCCAACACATGCAAATAGTCCATTCCAGCCACCAGATCACCAATATGCATCACAAGCACAACAACCAACAAAAGCACATCGCCCATTCCAGCCACCAGATCACCAATATACATCACAACAGCAACAGCCAACACATGCACAACAACAACAACAGCCAAAACAAGCACAACAACAGCAACAACAACAACCAACAAAAGCACATCGCCCATTCCAGCCACCAGATCACCAATACGCATCACAACAACAACAACAACAACAGCCAACACATGCAAATAGCCCATTCCAGCCACCAGATGCTTCAACTCCAATTAAGCAGCAAGGACAACCAAATGGTTCACTGTCACCATTGCACATCCTTTACCCACTAACCCCTCACCTTTCTACCCCTCACCATTTAACTCCTCTCCATCCAACCTCTTCCCATCCAACTCCTTCCCATCCAATTCCTCACCCTCCACTTCCGTACCCGTTAACCACACAGCCGGATATATTCCCTTCTTTGGAAGAGCCTTCAAGTTCGTCGCGTCCCATAAAATCTAGTGGTAGTGGCGTACAAATACTCGAAAACATACAAATTTGCCCGCCAAAAGATTTTCTACAGATATTAAAAAATCACAAATGGGACGAGACTAATCCCAATTATTTTAATGGGGTAAATGTAAGGCGGTACTTCCCAAAGATCGGAAATGCAAAGCTTCCGGCATGTCTTATTTGTGGGAAAAAAATTTCTTGTAAGAAAGTTTGAACCATTTTGTTGTCTGCATTGCGAGGGAGTTATGTAATAACTATAAATACAAATGCAATAGATGCCACAATAAGTACTTCCAGTACAGAAGCCTAAATTGCCATTACAGATTTTGTACTCAAGAAAATGATTTCCTACAAAGGGAGAGAAGTGAAGTCTTTGGCAGTGAAATCAAGAACCCTGCAATGATAAAAATACAGGAGAATATATAAAAAATTATGCTTAATCTAATGCACTACCGTGCATATGCCGACAAACTCGGAAAAAGCCAGCGACGATCGGTGTTGGCCAACATTGCATATACTGTCTAACACTGGTTCTTTGGGTTGGTTCCGGCTCCGGAGTTGGCGGCACTCTTATCAATGATTTTTAGCCACCTGAGGCACCCCCACATTTGGGTCTTTTTCTTAAAATAGCTGCGGTAGATTTTGATAAAACTTTCTGAAATCCATCATGAAAGTTGACCAATTAATATGGTATAGCGTGCATTGGCCGACAAACTCTGTGAGACTCAAAATGTCGCCAGCAATCACATCATGATTTTTTATGACCATTTTGTATGGAGGAAAACTAGAGGTTGGGTCACTGATAAGCAATTTTCTCAAAAAAGCTGCGGTAGATTTTTGTCAAATTTTTGTCGCTAACTGACCGTCGCTAATTTTACGGACATAACTTGGCGAGAACCCATAAGGAATGATGCTCTATCAAATAGGCTACCGTTTATTTTTTTGATGGTAATTATTTACATGTCCGTCAAATTAGTGTCGATAAGTTAGCAACGATCGGAACGGTGGAATTTTGGAACACTTTTCAATTTTTTATTTATCGATTATTTCCTTATTTAACAACTTTTTCATCTATATCTCCACCAAATTTGAAGAACATCATTGGCAGGACTTTTGAGAAAAACGCTTATTCACCAACCTATGGTTTTCCCCCATACAAAATGCGACAAAAAAATTGAGTTGTAATTGCTGGCAATATGACGGGCTTTACAGAGAATGTAGGGTAATGCACAGTGCTATTTGTACATGTTTCAAGAGTATATAACATAAATTTTATCAAAATCGTTATCGCCGTTTTTGAGAAATCGAAATCGTACAATAAATATCGAAGATATACGAATATGCATTTTGAACTGAATTGCCAAGGCGACACTAGCTGGAAAGAGTGAGCGAGATAGCATGCGGTAGCTGTTGCTGCATGTTAAAAGAAATTTTGAATTAAGTTGATGCCGATCTTGATTTAATATAACTAGTTGGTAAAGGGTATACTCAATGTCGGCAGGGACGACTTGCTTACTTCATTGCCATTCAATTCGATACATATGGCAGCGCACTTCTCCAAACACACGAAGCTTGACAATAAAATCCATTAATTTTTTCAATTTTTGGTAGAATATGCGAGCTGTTAAATCGTGTCGATCTGTTGGCACCTGACCATTAACTAAGTATTCATACACTTCAGTCTATTTAGGGTTGCAAGTAAATGTGATGAACAGATCTGGACGGCCGTATTGACGAACATATGTCATGGCATCTTGGGTATACTCGTGCATATGTCGTGGGCTACCGATATGTGACGATGGTAATATCGTGAAACGTCCAATTTCATGTACATCCACATCATTCAATAGTGCATCACGTAAATGTACGTATTCTTCAGATCTCATTCTGGCTTGATTATGACGGATGAAATTCAATCGTTCGCTCTCGACTTTAGCATATGTAAGTTAACGACATAGTTCGTGAACGGCCCTCGCAGCAGAATTAATACACGCGCAACAGTTAAGTTGCTGTGTCAGGAAATTGTTGCCGGCGGCATAAGCATGTTGCATTCTGCTGACGCGGCTACGTCTGCCACGGAGCTTCCATATAAACAATTTGCTTACTAAACATTTTCATATTCTTTTATATTCTTTTATATCCACTTTTTTGGTAGCTTAAGATTATTTTAAGTTTTGAGTTTTCAGTTTTGTATTCGAAGTCAAGCAATTCATTTGATAATTAAATACCCTACTCCGGCTAAGCCGATAAATATTGTGTTTCATTTGCAAAGCCAACGCTTGCAAACATTGAACAACTAATTCATACTAAGTGAAAGGCTGCGCCCACCAGGATTTGGCCGCAGACGCACAACATATTAATTGGCGCCCAACAGGAATTCGACAATCCACAACCAGGAGGATTAATTTAACATCCCACAACCTACTTTAAGATAGGAAATTCTTAAACTAAAACATGTAAGTGAATGTTCGGTTAAGATAGAAGTTGAAAAAATTTTTTTTCCAAAAAGAAAAGAAATACAAGTGAATTAATTAATAAAAAAAAACAAACAAAATTAAAAATAATAAAGCGAGCGTTTTAAATCACATTTGATTTTGATAAAGTAAATGCAAGTACGGTTGCAATAAGCAGTGTAACAAAACGATAAAAAAAAAAAAGAAAGCTTGGTTATTGCTCATGAGTTGGGCCTATAGGGAAATAAAAGTAGAATACGACAGCGAGGACGATTTAGAGACAGGCTTTACACCAGGTATAATTAGGCATACAGAAATGGAGCCAGAGGTTTTAAAAGCAATAATCGAAGGTGCAGTGAACAGTGCACTCGTCGAACAGGAGAGGAGATTAAAAGCAGAATTTAGTGCAGAGCTCGAAAATGTTAAAGGCCAAATAAGTGCCTTAAAAGTAGAAACACCGCGAGTGGAAGTGTACCAAAAGGTAACAATTAACCCAAATGTTAAATGTGAAGTGAAATTGGATATAATTAAATCTGTGCCTAGTTTCAATGGAGATCATGAAGAATACGTTTCGTGGAGGCAAGCAGCAATAGACGCGTACGAAATCTTTAGAAAGTACTCAGGAAGTGAAGCGCACTACGAAGCCGTAGCGATTTTGAAAAATAAAGTTAGTGGGCCGGCAAGGGCAATTCTGACATCGCACAATACAGTGCTGAATTTTGATGCCATAATTGCAAGACTAGATTGCACATACGCGGACAAGACGTCCTTGCGTGTGCTTAGACAGCAGTTAGAACTCGTCAGGCAAGGGGATTTGAGTTTAATGAGCTACTACGACGAAGTGGAGAAAAAGCTTACTTTAGTCACGAATAAAATAGTAATGACTCACGATGAGCCAGCTGCGTCTATTTTGTGCGCGGAAATTCGAGACGATGCCTTACACGCTTTCATGGCAGGTCTCAAAAGGTCGCTTAAAGCATTGGTTATTCCAGCAAAGCCAAGGGACTTACCCTCCGCCTTAGCGACAGCTAGGGAAGCCGAAAATAGCATAGAGAGAGGCGCATTTGCCGCATCATATGCCAAGGTAGTTGAGGAAAGAAGTCATACTAATGACAATAATAGGTCAGGCAATCGCAATCCAACCAGACAAGGAAGAGGACAGGACAGGAACCCGCATTTTGTAAGAAATCAGGGCCAAAATAAGTCCCAACAGCCGGAAACAAAACAACCAGCAAATGACATGGAAGCACAAATTAAGAATCAAGTGCAGCCAATGGATGTCGATCCTTCGACATCCAGATTTAGGCAACAAACAAATTGGAGAAAGGGTCAGGAATCACAAGGTGAGACTCAGAAGAGACAAAATACGTCAGAGCGTAGGTCAGACTATAGGCGTCAAAGGGTGAATAATATAACCCATCAAGCCCCCACCAAAGATGAAAAAGAATATGAAGAGATGGCCGAAACTGTACGGGCCGAATTAGATGAGGAAGACAATCTAGCAGAAGACAGTGATTTTCTCAATTTTTTAGGGGACGCTCCCGATTGCCGTACATCGAGCGGCAATTGGCTGGCAAAACAATAAGAATCCTTATCGATACTGGGGCGGCAAAGAATTACGTTAAACCCGTAAAGGAGTTGAAAAACGTAACCCGTGTCGAGACCCCATTTACTGTGACCTCCATTCATGGGTCCAGTAATATTAAAAAAAAATGTTCCATGGTACTTTTTGGAAAAGTCGCCACATTCTTCCTATTAGACACTCTTGATACATTTGACGCCATAGTAGGCTTTGATCTGCTCACGCAGGCAGGGGTGACTATTGACCTAACGGGAAGCACCATACATTATGGTAGTTCATATGAGAACCTTAAGCATTTTCAGTGCGCTGATGTAAATTTTACGCACATAGATGATATCGTAGTCCCGGACTCTGTAAAAGATGACTTTAAAAACATGTTACGAAAGAGAATTAATGCATTTTCGACCTCTAACGAGGCGTTACCTTTCAATACCTCAGTCGTAGCTACAATACGGATTGAAGACAAACAGGCAGTGTTCTCAAGACATTACCCATACCCAGCAGGTGTGGCAGATTTCGTGAGCAAAGAAATTTCACAATTATTAGAGGATGGCATCATAAGACCATCAAAATCCGCGTACAATAGCCCAGCTTGGGTCGTTGACAAAAAAGGATTAGATGCTAACGGCAACAAGAATAAGAGACTTGTTATTGACTTTAGGAAACTAAATGAAAAAACAATCGCTGATCGTTATCCAATGCCAAGTATTCAAATGATTTTAGCCAACCTAGGCAAGGCGAGATTTTTCACTACGCTAGACCTCAAATCTGGATACCACCAGATATACCTGGCCGAAAACGATCGAGAGAAGACGTCCTTCTCAGTAAACGGCGGAAAATATGAATTCTGTCGATTGCCCTTCGGCTTAAAAAATGCGGGAAGCATTTTTCAGAGAGCAATCGACGACGTCCTGCGGGAACAAATTGGGAAAATATGCTACGTCTATGTAGATGACGTAATAATATTTTCTGAAAACGCCACCGACCACGTCCGCCACATTGACATGGTACTTCAACGGCTTTGTGACGCTAACATGAGGGTAGCGAAAGAAAAGACAAAATTTTTTAGAGAAAGCGTCGAATATTTAGGCTTTATTGTTACTTGTAATGGAGCAACAACAGACCCTGAAAAAGTTAAAGCAATCCAAAAATATGCTGAACCAAAAAATCTATACGCCCTAAGATCTTTTCTAGGCCTAGCCAGCTATTATAGAGTATTCATTAAAGATTTCGCTTCTATAGCAAGACCCCTGACAAGCATATTGAAGGGAGAGAATGGCACTGTAAGCAAGCACAGGTCTAGGAAGGTAGCTATAGAATTTGACGAACACCAAAGAGACGCCTTTGACCGATTAAGGAACATATTAGCATCTGAAGATGTCATGCTTATGTATCCCGATTTCAAAAAGCCTTTCGACTTGACTACCGACGCTTCTGCCAGTGGCATTGGGGCAGTACTGTCCCAAGGGGGGAGACCAATAACAATGATTTCCCGGACGTTAAAAGCATGCGAATCGCATTATGCTACGAATGAAAGAGAGTTGTTGGCCATCGTATGGGCCCTCGGCAAGTTGCAAAATTACCTTTACGGCACTAGAGAATTGCACATTTTCACCGATCACCAACCCCTCACATTTGCAGTATCAGAGAAAAATACAAATGCGAAAATCAAAAGGTGGAAAGCCATCATTGAAGAGCATAACGCTAAATTACATTACAAGCCAGGGAAAGAGAATTTCGTTGCAGATGCCTTATCAAGGCAGGAGCTTAACGCTCTTCAAAACGAGACAAGTTCGGACGCAGCTACCATTCATAGTGAAGAGTCCCTTACTTATACTATAGAGACGACTGACAACCCTATAAATTGCTATAGGAATCAAATAACCCTAGAAGAATCCCGATACGCGCTGCATCGGAGACTTATCCTATTTGGCAAAAAAACACGCCACCTTATCCACTTCACTGACAGAAACAATCTTATCGAAACGTTAAAGTTAGCAGTAAATCCGGATGTTGTGAATGCATTCTATTGCGACCTTCCAACTCTAGCAACCTTCCAACACGAACTCGTGTCCCTTTTCCCTGCAACTAAATTCTGGCATTGCAAGAAGATAGTGGCAGATATCACAAATAAAGATGAACAAATTGAGATAATTAATGTTGAACACAACCGGGCACATAGAGCGGCACAAGAAAACATTAAACAGATTCTGAGGGACTACTACTTCCCGAAAATGGCCAAATTAGCTAATGAAGTAGTATTAAATTGCAAAGTGTGCATTACTGCCAAGTACAGACGGCACCCCAAAAGACAAGAAATCGGGGAGACTCCAATCCCATCGCGTAGCGGGGAAATTTTGCACATAGATATATTTTCTACCGATCAAAAACTCTTTCTGACATGTGTAGACAAGTTTTCTAAATTCGCTATAGTCCAACCTTTAGCGTCCAGATCTATTACTGACATCCTAAACCCCATCTTACTAATCATAAACACCTTCCCAGATACCAAAATAATTTACTGTGACAACGAACCTTCATTTAAATCCGAGACAATAACTTCACTTTTAAAAAATCAGTTTAACATAGACATGGTTAACGCACCCCCGTTGCATAGCTGCTCTAATGGGCAAGTAGAGCGTTTCCACAGCACTTTAGTGGAAATTGCCAGGTGCCTCAAAATGGACAAAAAAATTAGTGACACAGGCCAGGCAGTTATGAGAGCAACTGTCGAGTATAATAGGACCATTCATTCCGTGACAGAGCAAAAACCAATTGACATAATACATGCAGTCCCAAAAGAATTTAGGGAAAAGGTGGAGAACAAAATTAAAAAGGCTCAGCAAGAATCTCTAGCCAGAAATAACCCTAACAGGCAGAACAGGGTGTTTGATGTAGGAGAAAGGGTGTACCTCAAAAATAACAGAAGATTGGGCAACAAGTTATCCCCATTATGTACGGAAGGTATCATCCAAGCTGACCTGGGAACGTCAGTTCTTATTAAGGGGAGGGTGGTCCACAAGGATAATTTGAGGTAGATCTAGGCTGTAACATAAAATCAACTGCAGATAGTACTACATCAATTTCATTTCATACAGGTTCACCGGGATAATATTCATACTCATTGCCGCAACCCATGCGCGCATCACCGACTTCACACACGCGAACTACATTCCGATATTGGACGGCGACGTTTTAGTGTGGGAACAGCGTAGCTACATAAGGCACTCATCAAACTTATCCAACTTCGCAACAATCATAGAAGATACAGTAAGATTAGCAGAACTCTTTCCACAGTCGCATATGCGAAAACTATTAGACGTAGATATAGAACACATCAGAAATAACTTAGCAAGTTTGACAGTGCACCATAGATTAGCCAGGAGTTTAGATTTTATAGGGTCTGCGCTAAAAATAGTGGCGGGCACGCCTGATGCGGCCGATCTAGAAAAAATAAAGTTCACAGAAGCTCAGCTCATAGAATCAAGTAACAAGCAGGTGATAGTAATCACCGAAACACAAAAACAAATAAATCTATTAACAGATACAGTCAATAAATTAATTAAAGAAAAGAAGGGCGAGTTTGTTGATACGCCCCATTTGTACGAAACCTTACTTGCACGTAATCGAATGCTAATTTCCGAAATTCAAAATCTCATGCTGACAATTACACTCGCCAAGTCTAACATAATAAATCCAACAATATTTGATCATGATGATCTGAAAACTATCTTCACCGAACATCTCACAGAGGTCCCTATAATAAGTTTAATGAGTGTATCCAATATTAAAATATTTCAATCAGATAGTATAGTCCACATAATTGTCGAATACCCCAAAGTAGATACCATTTGCAAAAAGGTCATGTTATTCCCTGTAGCCCATAACAACATTATTTTACAATTACATGATAATGTGGTAGCCGAGTGCGACACTGGAGTCCAGCCATTAGTAGATTGTGCCACGACCAATTATGCGACATTCTGCAGAAGATCGACGCGCAATACCTGCGCCAGCGGATTACACTCTGGAGGATCAGCAGCCTGCCATACACAACCCAGCCATTTGGAGCCAGTCACAATTGTGGATGAGGGCACGATCATCATCAACGATTTGCCAGCAAGCGTTAGAGTAGACGACGGGCCCACAGTTGCTACCAAAGGCACATGCCTTATTACCTTCGAACGAGAGGCAACAATAAATGAGACCATCTTTACCAATTACAACCGAGTCATAAGAAAAGGGCCAGGTATTGTGGCCTCCCCACTTTTGAACATCACCGGGCACGATCAAATTCTCAGCCTACCTCTGCTCAAAAGGATGAATGAGCATAGTTTGAACATAATTAGGCAACTAAGAGACGACGTGACCACCGGAGGAGTAACTAATGTGTGGCTCATAGTTGGTGTAACCTTCGGCCTTGCCCTTTGCTCCATAGGCGTCATTCAGCAGTGCTGGTACCGTAGGAATGCTTCCATCAAGTTACAAACTTTGGCAAAGGAATTAAGCGTTACCGAGGACGGCAACAATCCTAGGGGGGGAGTAGTTAACGACATAGTTCGTGAACGGCCCTCGCAGCAGAATTAATACACGCGCAACAGTTAAGTTGCTGTGTCAGGAAATTGTTGCCGGCGGCATAAGCATGTTGCATTCTGCTGACGCGGCTACGTCTGCCACGGAGCTTCCATATAAACAATTTGCTTACTAAACATTTTCATATTCTTTTATATTCTTTTATATCCACTTTTTTGGTAGCTTAAGATTATTTTAAGTTTTGAGTTTTCAGTTTTGTATTCGAAGTCAAGCAATTCATTTGATAATTAAATACCCTACTCCGGCTAAGCCGATAAATATTGTGTTTCATTTGCAAAGCCAACGCTTGCAAACATTGAACAACTAATTCATACTAAGTGAAAGGCTGCGCCCACCAGGATTTGGCCGCAGACGCACAACATATTAATTTGTACATGTCCACAATATATTGATGAAAAAGTTTATTGAATCTTAAAATGTAATTGTCATCTTGATAACGAATCATCAATCGATACGAATAATAATTCATCGCACTAACTTTTTTCGTTGTTTCCTGACCTATAAATTATAAGAATTACTATTTTGGTTGATACTGATCGTAATTTTTTATGCCAGTTATTGCATTTATCATTTGTATATTGATATGATACCCGTCATCTCCTCTCCAGAACAAAATGGAGTTCAGAAATACGATTTAGTTGCTCATTCCTATTCAATTCTCTATCAACATCACCAATGAAATATATTAGTAAAAACTGATGGTCAGCATCTGGGAGTGGCAACAGTGACCCAGCCCTATGGTATATCTGACCTTGAATCTGGAATTTTTTTCTCATAAATCAAATTGCATAGTAAGTACTAAGAAGTAATTACCTTAAAGGTCGGCATAAATCCATCTCTTATAATATTTGTAGCCCCAAAAGATGTCGTTTGAAAGCACGAATTGTACTTTTGAATATTTTTTCAAAAACTCCTTTGACGCTTGTGAATTGCCATAGATTAATGAGTGCAAAGGGTCTGGTGGAGGTTCTAATGCAGGCAATTTAACTTTTCCAGAAGCACAGCACATGGCAGGCGTTTCGTTCATAAATTTCAATGCTCTGCAATGCACACAATATTGTCCAATATTGGAATATATGCTATAATCAATTGTTCTATCATATGAGCCGCCAATTCTATGTTGTTGTCAACCGTGTTCGCATTACGTCTACGAAATTCTCTAACAACTGTGGCGTTTCGTGTTCGTCTACCAGTATTTGAATGTCTTGGAAGTGGCATTTTGAATGTGCTTTTTAAATTCTAACCTCACTTTTCTTATTGAACGCAAAAAATTGACATATAACAGTCACGAAATCAATGATCTGACAACGAATGCCATATAAACAATACATCAGTCATTAAATGTATGGCAGCACCATTGGTATATTAAAGCTATATGTTATACAACACTATACGTTAGAGGTTTACATTGTATTGAAATGAAGCTATATGTTATACAACACTATACGTTAGAGGTTTACATTGTATTGAAATGAATTCTTTTTATTCATTCGTTTTAAACCGCCTTAAGTTAATTGGTTAAATTCAAAATTAGCTTTCTTTTGGAAAAAAAAAACTCTTCTTTGGGCCACAACGAACATTTACAAAAAAAAAAAATAGGCAAAATTGGTTGATTCCTGAATGACTTATTAAATTACAAAAAAACGGCTTACAGTTTTATATATATAGATGAACTCTGAGGCTAATGCTAAAGACGATTTCGATAAAGACCCTTTTAAGGATGCCTACGATATGCTACGACATTACATTTAACATTTGTCGACGAAGTTGGAAGTGTTTTTATGGAACATTGAACATATACGACTGTTCCAAAAACATTTCACGAGCCATACTTTGCACATAGATGCCACAGGATGTATTGTAAGGACCCTTACAATAGCCAAAAAAAGAATTTTATTGTATTCTTTAGTCACACACATTCCCGATATAGGTGTGACATATGGGATGGCGCATGCAATCCTTTCTAATCACTCTGCCTACGACATAGGTCGCTTCTTATGCGACTTAAATATGTCGTGCGAGAAAAATCATCTGCGCACACCCATTTGCAAACGCATCATTACTGATGTTAGCTTTGCCATTATTGGAGCAATTCTGCAAGAATTTTCCGGACTTACTCTTATAGAGTATAATGAAAAATGTTTCCAATTTCTTTACCACAGAAAGGGTGAATTTCCAACTGTTTGCGTCCAATTCTGCACAAGTCATTACGCCAAAATAATGTGTGCAGATATAGATAGTACAGTTGGCTTGAACAATATTAGACTCAGGGTTTTCTTAAGAAATGCTCTGGGTGTGGGATATAATATTTCGGAGATAAAAGACTTTGAAGATTGGTTTAAATATATAACAACCATACTTTTATCGCCCACAAAAAATCGAATGGCTAGCAATGCCTTCAAATATTTCACAGATGAGCGTCCAATGAATTTTAATCTTGGCGATTGCGAAAATAAGCCAATCCCCAATGAAAGACTTGGTGAGGATACCCTGAAAACGGTAGCAGGCAAAAGTAAACTAAAACAACGTTTTAGCTGTTTTGCCAAAGAAATTAAAGATATGAGTTCGATGCTATCTGTTGAGGGAGAAGAAATTAACACTTATTATCATCCTAAAATGGCAGATGTTATTTTAGGAAAATATGTTAGTCTTCGCGGCATTTTGGACTAATTTGATGGGCATTTTCATTGATAAAGCAAATAAAAGACCCAGTAATGGACCTATAGAAGCTTTTTTTAAATCACTAAAGCATAGTGTCATACAAAATAAGCAAGGCTTAAAACTAGGAAGATTCATTCGAGAAATGGATAAAATTTCCAATTCTGTGGTGAAACAAATAGAACTTGCTCACTCAGAAAGCATTAAGTCGCCGATAGTCCATGGCTCTGTCATTAAAGCAAGCGTTAATAAACGTAAAGAACGTTCAAAGACTGCTTTAACTGATATTTCCAATAAAAAGCTTGCCAACTATAAAGAAAGTTGGAACAAAAAAGGGTCGAAAAGATTAAAGACAGGTTTGTTTAAAGGGGACTTTACCGGTCCTAAAAAACTTAAACTGACAGATGTAGCTGAAAACGATTTATTGGGCTTTTCAGTCCAATCTGATCATTCATATGCGTCCAATTATAGAATTTTTGAAATAGAAGACGGCTATATGCAGATGCTCAGTCATTCGAAGCTAGAAGATTGCATTGGGCCAAATATAAGTTATTATATTTTAAATGGTAGAACTCTCTTTGAAAGTGTCCATGGACCTGCAATGGTTTTATGTGCGGTATTCAATTAAATGATATTGTGATATTGCAAAATGAGGCATGGCTAACGACACACAGAAAGACACATATAACTGTGGTATTTTAATATTGCAATATGCTAAATGCTATATTGCAGGTAAACCACTAACAAATTTAAGATCTCCGGTTTTATTCAGAAGAGACATATTGCAAAAATTGATTACCTGCAGTGATGCTGTATTAAGTACCTGCTTGCATTGCTGCAGACGGATGGACAAAAATGCCAAAATTGAATGCATAAGATGCAACAGGACTCTTTGCATTAAATGCATCGCAAATTTCAATAATATAGCAAAAAAAAAACCAATAGCAATGAATTTTAAGAACAAGGATGTGGTCCAAATATATAACATTTTTGAGTAAATGACCAAGGTACCGAAACAGACCGTAAGCGACTGCCCTATAAATATAGCGAGTAGGTCGAAATCTGGTCTACTTCCGGCTCCCAACTTGTCAATGAGCTTCAAATGTTGGACCTGCCTTATATCTTCATATCATTTGCTATAAGTGGATAAGGCCTACTGGGGATACCACTTTAAAAAAAGCGCGCCATGAACTCTACCTCAAGGTGGTGCGAAAAAGAGTTTTAACTAGTCTTTATAATTAATAATAAAATATTTTACTTATATGCATATATATTTCAGTTTTGCTTGGAAAATTTTCCCAAAATTGTTTGATCTAATGGGGTTTTGATACAGCTGCATCTGTAAGTACAAAATTTTAACTCTCTACATTCATTTAATATACAACAAAATAAAAAGTTTTCAATATGGTCTCTTTCTAGAATCCTAGTGATTGATGTTTCTGGCTTATTGATGAAACTATGCATGCGATAGTGGTACCTTATAACCAGTATAAGCCCGCCCCGAGCTGAAGGGCTTTTAACATCTGGGATAGTTTTTAAAAACGTTGTATAAATATGTAGCACTTAGATGGAAAAAATGTAACACTTAAGATTTTATATAAGAAATTTTTGTTGAAAGAAAGGTAATTTTAAATTATTTGCGCCTTTCCTTAGATAAGCACACAAAACACAAAAAAACAACATTTAATATATAATATAAACGTCTCCAATTACATTAATTTGTGACCCACAGTCGTACAGTAGTAGTAAGTAATTTTCGACAAAAAAGCTCCTCCAAAACATAGGCTTCTGTTTGCTGTAGGCATTGCATATCTCGAAATCATCACTATTAGTTGACTATATCAAACGGCTACCAGAGGAACAATCAGTCTAGAATATACTGTCAAAGCAAAAAGATAGCTATACATATAATTTTTAGAAATGTTAGTATTTAGATACAATAGGTATTTCTTGCAAAAGATTTTTCGGATTGGCTTCTAGCTTTAAGGCAAATTTTTAGGCCTCATACCAAAAAAAAAAACATTTCCTTAAAATTCAACCTACTCCTAAACCCTTAATAAATACTGTAAGACAATAGAGTTTTAGAAATATATTTTTAAGGTTTTTTATACATAATTTAAAAAAAAAAATGTATACAATTAAATTACACATTTTGCTCTAGGGAAATATAGATTCCAATGGTGTATGTACCTTTGGATCCTAACCCTTAAAACATAAAATTGTTAAATTATTTATTTAAAAACAAAATTTTTAAATGATTGCTATAAAAGTTCACCAAAAAAAAAAAAAAGAAGAGAAGGTGTCATGGGACACCCAGATGAAACGAAGTTTCTTTCGATTAAGGGGGTGAAAGCTGCTTTTTTCATGCAATTTTGAAAGAAAATATATTTTGATTAATAATTAAACAATTTTTGAAACGAGTTTTCTTATCGCGCGGTAGGGGCTAAACCGAAAAAATTAAGACTAAAAAGTGTAACGACACTTTTACCGTTACCAAATGTTTTGTCTTTTTCTTTCGCATTGAACATTGTATGAGTATGTAGACAGAGAGGGATGCACAAGCAGCGATCGCGAGCTCGAATTTGTGGGCAGAGGGACGCACAAGCAAATGCGGAAGGGGAAAGAGGTAGCGGACTCGAGTTTTTAGGCAGAGGGACGCACAAGCAAATTCGGAAGGAAAAAGGGGTAGCGGACTCGAGTTTTTAGGCAGAGGGATGCACAAGCAAATTCGGAAGGGAAAAGAGGTAGCGAGCTCGAGTTTGTGGGCAGAGGGACGCACAAATAAATGCGGGACGAACAAGTAAATTCGGAAGGGAAAAGAGGTAGCGGACTCGAGTTTTTAGGCAGAGGGATGCACAAGCAAATTCGGAAGGGAAAAGAGGTAGCGAGCTCGAGTTTGTGGGCAGAGGGACGCACAAGCAAATGCGGAAGGGGAAAGAGGTAGCGGACTCGAGTTTTTAGGCAGAGGGACGCACAAGCAAATTCGGAAGGAAAAAGGGGTAGCGGACTCGAGTTTTTAGGCAGAGGGATGCACAAGCAAATGCGGAAGGGGAAAGAGGTAGCGGACTCGAGTTTTTAGGCAGAGGGAAGCACAAGCAAATGCTAGAGGGGAATGAGGAAGCGAGCTCGAGTTTGTGGGCAGAGGGAAGCACAAGCAAATGCTAGAGGGGAAAGAGGAAGCGAGCTCGAGTTTGTAGGTAAAGGACGAACAAGCAAATGCTAGAGGGAAAAGAGGAGGAGAGCTCGAGTTTGTGGGCTGAAGGAAGCACAAGCAAATGCTGAAGGGGAAAGTAAATACAAGACGCACAAGCAAAGATTCTAAGATTGAGAAAGGGTCATAAATGTGTGAGGCAGGGGCAGTGCTGCCAGTTTGGCAATTTAGTGGCTAGATCTGGCAACTTTTAAAAAAATTTGCAACTTTTAAAAAAATTTGCAACTTTTATTTTATAAATGCTATTAGCCACAGATCTAGCTATTTTTTATTATTTTTTAGCAATTTCAGCAACTTTAATCTAAAACTAGCAAATTTTATATTTTCCTTCAGGGATTTTGCATTTTGTTTACCTTTCTGTCATCGATTGCAAAATTCCGATTAATAGTGGTTCGGATCTTGTATTTGACTTAGCGGTTCAATTACATATACAACGCTAACTCTTTACTTGTGATTCACAAGTTGTGAATGGTGATTGGAACAAGATGCCGAAAATTTATAAGCAACATTTTCGTGATGCCTGGCTGCAGGATGAAGAATTCTCTACCACATGAGTACTTAACACAAATTACTGGCAATGAGAAGTACACCGATATATGTGAAGAAGCTGATGAACTCGATAGTATTTTAGGAATTCTGTAGTTAAATATAATTATAATTGTTTAAGGTTTATTAATTTAAGAGTTTTGAATTTTGATTTTTATTTTTGTACATCTTAATTTGTTAAAAATTAAAATAATGGGCTTAGCAATTTTTTTGGTAATTTTTAAAAAAATTTTAGCAATTTTTGGCAACTTTTCTTCCCAAATCTAGCAATTTTAGCTTAAAAGATTCTGGCAGCACTGGGCAGGGGTAAGAAGAAAAAAGAAGAGAGGTGTCATGGGACACCCAGATGAAACGAAGCTTCTTTCGATTAAGGGGGTGAAAGCTGCTTTATTCATGCAATTTTCAAAAAAAAAATTTATTTTAATTAATACTTTAACAATTTTTTTTTAATATTTTTTTAAAAACTATATACATATGTATGTACATATTTCGAAATACTCCGCCCAACAGGAAACCATATAAAAAAAGTAGCTCAAATGCTACCAAAATCCCAACGGTTACGTTGATCCGAATTGCAAAAACCAAACATTATTTAAATTGTAAGACTCCAGCCCATACGATAAACTATAAAAAATTCAAAATTCCAAAAAAAATTAATTTTTTACAGATTTGATAAAAATCACTTTTTCGACCCACTTTGGGAGACTATTTAGCTAAAAAAAACAACAAAGCGATCACAATTATATTAGTTCAGAGAGGTTTATAAAAAAATGGGTTTATTATAATAAAAATAATTTGAAAATTTTAGCAAAATCGGTTAGGGAGTTTTTGACATGTCTTGCCAGCAGTTTTAAGGAACTGAGTCTAGTAAAACGCGTTTGATTGTTGTTGCCCGCAACCAGGGTCTATATACACCTACTCAGGTTTACGGCTATTACTTCTGAACGTCTTTAGATTTTGAAAAAATCTTTTGCTCAGGTATTTTAGACATTCTAAGGGTAAGATGCAATAATAATTTAATGCAAGGTGGGCTGCCAAATTTCGCCCGACGACAATATTTGCAGCAAACAAGCATCCGGGCAGAGAAAAAGGGATCGGGATCGCGAATCCGAGCATAGACATACATACATATGTGCAATATATACCGCGAATACATATGTATGTACATATATGCATGTGTGAGTTTGTGGGCAGCGAGACGCGATCGCGACCTTTTTTCTTCTAAACTCTGCCTCACACATTTATGACGCTTTCTCAATCTCAGAATCTTTGCTTGTGCGTCCCGAATTTACTTGTTCGTCCCGCATTTATTTGTGCGTTCCTCTGCCCACAAACTCGAGCTCGCTACCTCTTTTCCCTTCCGAATTTGCTTGTGCATCCCTCTGCCTAAAAACTCGAGTCCGCTACCCCTTTTTCCTTCCGAATTTGCTTGTGCGTCCCTCTGCCTAAAAACTCGAGTCCGCTACCTCTTTCCCCTTCCGCATTTGCTTGTGCGTCCCTCTGCCCACAAATTCGAGCTCGCGATCGCTGCTTGTGCGTCCCTCTCTGTCTACATACTCATACAATGTTCAATGCGAAAGAAAAAGACAAAACATTTGGTAACGGTAAAAGTGTCGTTACACTTTTTAGTCTTAATTTTTTCGGTTTAGCCCCTACCGCGCGATAAGAAACTTCGTTTTAAAAAAGGTCGGTATCGCGAGCTCAAAAATGTGTGTCCGTCAGTTAAAAGTGCAAGCCGCATTTACTTGTGCGTCTCGCTGCCCACAAACTCGCACATGTATATGTATGACCTCTGCTCGGATTCGCGATCCCGACCCTTTTTCTCTGCCCGGATGCTTGTTGAAGTAATAGCGTAAACCTAAGTGCAGTGACGAACTAAATTTTTGGCACAGCAAGCTTTTGTGTGACCTTTGGAATGAAAATGAGTCGCAAAAAGTATATTAGACAAGGAGATTAAAGTTTTTATTATTCATAAACAAAGAACTTATTTCAAAAAGTTAAACATAGTATTACTAAAAAACAAAAAGCTAAAAAATAAGGCATATTTCGATGAACAAAATTATTGGCACACAGGCTTTCTATATTAAATTTTTAGTATTATGATCGATTGGGCAACTCTTTTTTTTTGGAAATATGGCAGCCTGGTTATCCCGTTATTTAAAATTTGGCAAATTAGAATTTGGAAATATAAAGTTGTATTTAAATTGGGATTGTTTTGTTGTTTGCTGCCAATATGCCATCGAAACAAAAGGAAACCACCGTAGCGCAGAGGAAAATAATCCTGCATTTACATAATCAAGGGAAATCGTATGCGGAAATCATGGAAAGAAGCCGCTTCACAATCAGGAGCATCGTTCAGCGCTTTAAGGGAGCCTTAAATTTAGAGAGTTCAAAACACACAGGTCACCCAAAAGTGTTAAGCCTCCGCAAATGCAGCCAAATCATTCGCAAAGTGAAAGTGGACCCCACCATATCCTCCACACAGATCGCTGCTGAGCTTAAAAAAGATATGGGGACAGAAGTTCACCCAATTACGGTACGCCGAGTGCTACACGAGCCCAACTACCATGCGCGTATGGCTCGACGCAAACCTTTGATTTCGGAGAAAGCCAAACACTGAATTCGAAAATCAAAATATAACTCCAACTGTTAAGCATGGTGGTGGAAGTGTTATGGTGTGGGGTTGTATGTCTGCTGTAGGTGTGGGTGAATTGGTATTCATAGACGGCATAATGGACCAAAATATTTATCTTAATATTTTAAAGGATAACTTAAAAAAAAGTGCCGAAAGTCTAAGTTTACCAAATTCATTCACATTTCAGCAAGATAATGACCCCAAGCATTCAGCCCACATAGTCAAAATGTGGCTTGCCTACAATACCGCCCATGTTCTGCCACACCCACCACAGTCCCTATACTATGTTTAAGTTTTTGAAATAAATTCTTTGTTTATGTATAATAAATACTTTAATCTTCTTGTCTAATATACTTTTTGCGACTCATTTTCATTCCAAAGGTCACACGGTGGCCAGAAAGTTAAAAAAGCTTGCTGTGCCAAAAATTTAGTTCGTCAGTGTAATTAGGTTTACGCTATTACTTCAACAAGCATCCGGGCAGAGAAAAAGGGTCGGGATCGCGAATCCGAGCAGAGGTCATACATATACATGTGCGAGTTTGTGGGCAGCGAGACGCACAAGTAAATGCGGGTTGCACTTTTAACTGACGGACACACATTTTTGAGCTCGCGATCGCGACCTTTTTTCTTTTTACCCCTGCCTCGCACATTTATGACCCTTTCTCAATCTTAGAATCTTTGCTTGTGCGTCTCGTATTTACTTTCCCCTTCAGCATTTCCTTGAGCGTCCTTCTACCCTAAAACTCGAGCTCGCTTCCTCTTTCCCCTCTAGGATTTGCTTGTGCGTCCCTCTGCCCACAAACTCGAGCTCGCGATCGTTGCTTGTGCGGTACTCTCTGTCTACATTCTCGTACACTGTTCAATGCGAAAGAAAAAGACAAAACAGTTGGTAACGGTAAAAGTGTCGTTACACTTTTTAGTCTTAATTTTTTCGGTTTAGCCGCTACCGCACGATAAGAAACTTCGTTTAAAAAAAACGGAAAAAAAACACAACGCAAATATTTTTTCCCTTTCAAATTCCGCGTGTTGAAAAATTTGTGCATGTGTGCATTAAAACAAATTGATAAGAAATTTCATTCAATTAATTTGCTCCTGATTAGTTATCTGATCTAGTTCAAACTGGGTACAAATTGAATGTAAATTTTTAATCAATTTTTTTTGTTTAAATGATTATGTATGTACATGTGTATGCCGAAATAGTGGTCAAACGTTGGTGCGGTTGGTGGTGTAGTGGATAGGTTAATATTAATTTCTTTAGTTAATATTTTTTTCTTTTGTAAAACATTAACAGCATTTATTCTATATTTTTTTTAATTAAAAAATTAAATAGTCTAGACTGCAAGAGTATACAAACTTTGGGCAAGGCAGCAGTTAGCTTTGATATTTATTTGTAAAATTTTCCAACCGTATAAACGTTTTTGAACGAAAGAAATTTATTCACTGCAAACACTTGACGAACTCTAATACTTAGCCGTTGTTAAAGTTCTTTAAATAAAGATTTCATATTTTAAACATTCAGTATAATTTTAAGATATATTTTCCGCAGAAAAAGTAGTTTATACGATCTACAAAAATCTTGACAAAGAATACATATATGTACTTCATATAATATCTTATTCATTAAGAAAAAAAGATATATATGTATATACAACAATTATTAAAAAAATACTGATTCACTTTTTCCTTGTCACACTGTGCTTGTACAGTTCGAAATAAAAGTAATTACATTGAGATTTATTTCATTTGCAAGAGTAGCAAACTTTTTTCATCTTATTTTAATTTGGAGTTTGTTTAATAACGTAATAAAAAATTAAAAAATCATTAAAAATTTTTATTTTTTAGCGAATTCGAACGCAGTTAGTCCAAGTCTCCAAACCGAACTTCTACCCTTAACGCCAATAGTTTGCTTAAACCTATCTCTATTATCTCATTATATGTAAGTACATATAATGAATATCAAACGCAAATTACAACGTTGACATATTTTATTAACAATCAATCTATTTGACTGAAATTTTGAAATATGAACTACTAAACAAAAGGAAAACAAAATACGTTATTTTTGATTTATTCTTTTATTTTTTTTTAATTCAATTTTTTTTGCCGGACATAAGGGTGGCAGAACAATCGATGGCGACCGGGGCATCACGGGCAGGGACAGCGGCAGGGGCAGCAGAAGCAACAGCTCGGGCGGTGGCGGCATATGTCTGGTGACGTGCCACATCATGATTTAGGGCTGCCGCAGCAGCTCTCAACCGCGCTCGGAGTCCTCAGTTAAACCTTGAGCGCCTGCGCTGGTCACCCTGGCCGTCACGAGACGCGAGCCGGGATCGTGGCATAGTCCTATTTTGTTTTGGCCCAGCACTGGTCACCTGGAATTTCTATATGTTAAATAAAATTAATAAATTATTTTTTTTATAAATGAAGTCTTTTTTTAATATTTAAATATACTTACACAATTGTGAAACGCGCAATTTCGAAACCCCCCCATCGTTTGGTCGATCGTAAAATGAAATGAGCTTTAAAATACACATATGTACATATTTACATATGTACATATACATATGTATGTGTACGCATAAGCATACGAAAAAATTCTCGTGAAATGCAAAGCTTTTCAAAAATATTTAAAAGGGGTTCTGAAAACAAAGATTATTACTGCATATATGAAATACCTATAATACTGAAGAAAAATTTCAGCTAATAAACATTTATCAAAACATTTTATTCAAATATATATATTGGGGGCAGAAAAAAATGCTAGCCCCAGATCCCCCTTTTCTCTGCCCGTGAAGCACAGTCAAATTGTACGACGTTGCCAGAAATCACCACTAATGATTAACCCTGTATTTTTACGCGGGTAAAAACTTCAAATTCAATAAATGACAGATTTATGCATTTTTCAAATGCATTTTTCTCGAAATTCTTTCAGCAGAATTTGATAAAACTCTACCAGAATAATCAGTAATTAACGCTTAATCTAATGGACTACCGTGCATTTTCTGACTCGTCTTAGAAAAGTTAGCGACGATTTCTCTCCATCCCTTGCAAATGCCCCTTTATTTATTTTTTTGGTTCGCGCTGCTGGCCGATAATAAGCGACAGATTTATGAATTTTTCAAATGCATTTTTCTCAAAATTCTTTCAGCAGAATTTGATAAAACTCTACCAGAATAATCAGTAAATAATGCTTAATCTAATGGACTACCGTGCATTTTCTGACTCGTCTTAGAAAAGTTAGCGACGATTTCTCTCCATCCCTTGCAAATGCCCCTTTATTTATTTTTTTGGTTCGCGCTGCTGGCCGATAATAAGCGACAGATTTATGAATTTTTCAAATGCATTTTTCTCAAAATTCTTTCAGCAGAATTTGATAAAACTCTACCAGAATAATCAGTAAATAATGCTTAATCTAATGGACTACCGTGCATTTTCTGACTCGTCTTAGAAAAGTTAGCGACGGTTTCTCTCCATCCCTTGCAATGGCCTTTGCATTTAATATGTTTCCGGTTATTGCTCCATAATTATAACTTAAAATATAAATTTCTCAAAATTGTTTCAGCAGAATTTGATGAAAATTTGTCAGAATAGATATAGAGTTATGCTTAATCAATTAAACAACCGTGCATTGCATGACTCTTGCTCAGAATTTTCTTATTTCAATGACAAAATGTCTTATACTTCCATATAAAAAAATAGTAATTTTATATTTATTTTATAACTATTAGGGAAATCCCAGCAGTATAATAAATTAATTGTAAAATTACCAGCTAATTTGTTTTGACATTTAAATGCAGTTTATAATTTTTATTACGAAATAAATGACAAAGACTTAAAATTCAAATGTTGCCGCTTGCCTGTGAACCGATTTTGATTACTGGTTTTTTACACTGGTTCCGATTTGGAGCTGGCGGCATCCTTATCATGTCCGTAAAGTTAGCGACGGTCTGTTAATGCCGAGTTAGCGACGGTCGCTGTTAACCCACTGTTAACTTTTTTGAATTTTTGAAATTCAATTATTTTGTTAAACACAAACTTTTTTGAACCAAATAAATATTAAATTTATTACTAATATCATTATCTATAAATATTATTAGCTTTTGGGCGGTTTTAAACATTGGATGTATGAAAATTTTGACCATAAAAAAATTAGGTCCCCACATTTCGGAGCACAGCTCCACTTACTCGCGGATCGGGATGCACGGTAGTTCATATCATCCTTTAGATGTTCATTAATGTCCCCACAAAGTTTGACCAAAATCGTTGGGCCAGTTGTTGCGAAAATTCCATCCAAGTGGACCAACCTATAATTTACCCCCATACAAAATTGGCAAAAAAAATCAAGTTCATGTTGCTGGCCAAATGACCAGACTCACAGCTCGCGGGTCGCAATGCACGGTAGTTCAGTTAATGCTTCATATATTTATAAATATCTCCACAAAATTTGATCAAAATCGTTGGGCCACTTTTGAGATACATATATCAAAATATGTAAGCATGTCTTGGGTATGAAATAATTACACATATGAGAGGGTACAAATAAGCGAGCTAACAGTGTTGAAAAGGATTGGAAATTATTCAATATATAATCCCTGAAAATTTCATGCATTTTGTTGGGCCAGTTTTTGAAAAATTTCAATTTTTCATTTTTTGCGAAAAATTCATAATTGACAGAATCTGGTCAGCAAGATAAGTGACATTTATTGGTCACACTTTATGCGAAATTAAAAATCGTCGTTATCTCTCACAGCTCGCGGATCAATCTGCACGGTATCCCAAATGATTGATCATGAATCAATATATAATTCCTGAAAATTTCATGCATTTTGTTGAGCCAGTTTTTGAGAAATTTCAATTTTTCATTTTTTGCGAAAAATTCATAATTGACAGAATCTGGTCAGCAAGATAAGTGACATTTATTGGTCACACTTTATGCGAAATTAAAAATCGTCGTTATCTCTCACAGCTCGCGGATCAATATGCACGGTATCCCAAATGATTAGAAAATATTCAATATATAATCCCTGAAAATTTCATGCATATTGTTGGGCCAGTTTTTAAGAAATTTCAATGTTTCATTTTTGGATGTCCGTAAGATTAGCGACGTTCGGAACGGTGGAACACTTTTTATATTATTATTTTTCAATTATCTGGACAATTAGGCACTTCTTTAAATAAAATAAACTGCAGAATTGTTAAGAAACGCATAATCTATTGTTTTAATTTGTGTGCAGGCGATTTGGGTCATTGCAGGTATTAATAATTTCCATATAAAAAATTGACTCTTTACATTTTGTAGCATATCTCCCTTCACAGAGTTTGTCGGCATAAATGGAGTATGCCAGCTTATATATTCAGTTATAACTCTGAAAAAGGAAGCGACGATCGGTGTTGGCCAACATTAAATCATTGCCCCCTATACTCGATGATGGCATTTTTAAACAATGGCGGCAACATTTTTCAATTTAGATTTTCTCAAATTTTCTGCGGTAGATTTTGATAAAAATACAGCAGAATATATAAAAATTTATGCTTAATATAGTGCACTACCGTGCATATGCCGAAAAACTCGGAAAAAGCCAGCGACGATCGGTGTTGGCCAACATTGCATATACTGTCTAACACTGGTTCTTTGGGTTGGTTCCGGCTCCGGAGTTGGCGGCACTCTTATCAATGATTTTTAGCAACCTGAGACACCCCCACATTTGGGTCTTTTTGTTAAAATAGCTGCGGTAGATTTTGATAAAACTTTCTGAAATCCATCATGAAAGTTGACCAATTAATATGGTATAGCGTGCATTGGCCGACAAACTCTGTGAGACTCAAAATGTCGCCAGCAATCACATCATGATTTTTTATGACCATTGATAAGAGTGCCGCCAACTCCGGAGCCGGAACCAACCCAAAGAACCAGTGTTAGACAGTATATGCAATGTTGGCCAACACCGATCGTCGCTGGCTTTTTCCGAGTTTGTCGGCATATGCACGGTAGTGCATTAGATTAAGCATAATTTTTTATATATTCTCCTGTATTTTTATCAAAATCTACCGCAGAAATTTTGAGAAAACCTAAATTGAAAAATATTGCCAGCATTGATAAAAAATGTCGGCATCGAGTATAGGGGGCAAATATTTAATGTTGGCCAACACCGATCGTCGCTAACTTTTTCAGACTTTGTCGGCATATGCACGGTAGTGCATTAGATTAAGCATAATTTTTTATATATTCTCCTGTATTTTTATCAAAATCTACCGCAGAAATTTTGAGAAAACCTAAATTGAAAAATATTGCCAACATCGATAAAAAATGTCGGCATTGAGTATAGGGGGCAAATATTTAATGTTGGCCAACACCGATCGTCGCTAACTTTTTCAGACTTTGTCGGCATATGCACGGTAGTGCATTAGATTAAGCATAATTTTTTATATATTCTCCTGTATTTTTATCAAAATCTACCGCAGAAATTTTGAGAAAACCTAAATTGAAAAATATTGCCAACATCGATAAAAAATGTCGGCATTGAGTATAGGGGGCAAATATTTAATGTTGGCCAACACCGATCGTCGCAAACTTTTTCAGAGTTTGTCGGCATATGCACCGTAGTGCATTAGATTGAGCATAATTTTTTATATATTCTGCTGTATTTTTATCATTGCAGGGTTCTTGATTTCACTGCCAAAGACTTCACTTCTCTCCCTTTGTAGGAAATCATTTTCTTGAGTACAAAATCTGTAATGGCAATTTAGGCTTCTGTACTGGAAGTACTTATTGTGGCATCTATTGCATTTGTATTTATAGTTATTACATAACTCCCTCGCAATGCAGACAACAAAATGGTTCAAACTTTCTTACAAGAAATTTCCCACATATAAGACATGCCGGAAGCTTTGCATTTCCGATCTTTGGGAAGTACCGCCTTATATTTACCCCATTAAAATAATTGGGATTAGTCTCGTCCCATTTGTGATTTTTTAATATCTGTCGAAAATCTTTTGGCGGGCAAATTTGTATGTTTTCGAGTATTTGTACGCCACTACCACTAGATTTTATGGGACGCGACGAACTTGAAGGCTCTTCCAAAGAAGGGAATATATCCGGCTGTGTGGTTAACGGGTACGGAAGTGGAGGGTGAGGAATTGGATGGGAAGGAGTTGGATGGGAAGAGGTTGGATGGAGAGGAGTTAAATGGTGAGGGGTTAAATGGTGAGGGGTAGAACGGTGAGGGGTTAGTGGGTAAAGGATGTGCAATGGTGACAGTGAACCATTTGGTTGTCCTTGCTGCTTAATTGGAGTTGAAGCATCTGGTGGCTGGAATGGGCTATTTGCATGTGTTGGCTGTTGTTGTTGTTGTTGTTGTGATGCGTATTGGTGATCTGGTGGCTGGAATGGGCGATGTGCTTTTGTTGGTTGTTGTTGTTGCTGTTGTTGTGCTTGTTTTGGCTGTTGTTGTTGTTGTGCATGTGTTGGCTGTTGCTGTTGTGATGTATATTGGTGATCTGGTGGCTGGAATGGGCGATGTGCTTTTGTTGGTTGTTGTGCTTGTGATGCATATTGGTGATCTGGTGGCTGGAATGGACTATTTGCATGTGTTGGCTGTTGTTGTTGTTGTGCATATTGGTGTATAAGAGTGGGTACCCGCTATGAGCCACTGTACACCTATTCATATACATATATGTACATTTATTCAAACTTACATAGGCATACGTACATATGTATGGCTGAAAGCATATATGTATGTATTTCTATGTAAAACATTGCACACATCTACATACATTAACACTATACGCGCACTTTGCAGTCGTTGTTGTCAGGGGCGTAGCTAGTGAAAATTTTTAAAATGCTACATTTCAATGTCTTCCATCATCTTGTACATATATAAAGAAAAACATTTTAACGAAAAGGTTATTAAAGCATGATGATCAATTTGTGCACATATGTATGTACATATATTATTTCGGCCCCTCTTTATAAAAACATATCTATGCCCCTGAATGCTGAATCGTTTTTTGGCGGGAGGCATAAAATGACTGTACACTGAACAAAAAATTAGTTTCACCGAGAAAAACCATAATTCTTTATTTTGCACCGTTATACAGATAATTGGCTACAATAATATAACCAGGGTGCTGTTATAAAGAATTATCAATAAATTCTTACTAGCTTACTACATGTTTGCAGTGTTTCTTTTCTAGTGTACAGAAAAGTTATATGTGGGTTTTGTATATAGCCATGTGTGTATGTATGAATCATGGTAAACAGAGTATAAGTAAGATTTTCATTATACCAATTGTACATACACATATGTGTAAATATAATAAAATAGTAAATCCATATGTGCATGCTATAAAATAATGTTTGTTATTTAATGCTACACAGTTGCTATAACTAGCAGCTAACTAAGCGTACAATATTGTATTTTAAGTAAATTTTAATAATGAGTATTTTGAATTATAAATTTTAATATGTTGAGAAAATTTTCTTATACGTATATAAAACTTTTTTTTCCGATGTCATATGTACACTGTGCGGTGCCGTACAGCGACAAAGCATATTAGCTATAAGAATAACTAAAGAAACGGACATGGGTAGAGTATTTATGGCTTCGCCCTCAGCGAACAATTTCTCTTCCAGGGCTACGAGCGTTTTCATTTATATCGACATTTGTTTTGGCGGGCAAACGATAATTTAAAGGCAAAAATATAGTATAAATAAAAAATGCATATAAATTCTTGTTTTATCATTCGCATATAAGATTTGATTAAAACTCTATCAGAGGAGACAGCTTTATGCTTAAATAATATTTGAAAAAGTTATGGATGAATAAGGTTAGCTACGAACGTTCTCTGGTCACATTAAATCATTGCCCCCTATACTCGATGCCGGCATTTTTTATCGATGCTGGCAATATTTTTCAATTTAGGTTTTCTCAAAATTTCTGCGGTAGATTTTGATAAAAATACAGGAGAATATATAAAAAATTATGCTTAATCTAAGGCACTACCGTGCATATGCCCACAAAGTCTGAAAAAGTTAGCGACGATCGGTGTTGGCCAACATTAAATATTTGCCCCCTATACTCGATGCCGACATTTTTTATCGATGCTGGCAATATTTTTCAATTTAGGTTTTCTCAAAATTTCTGCGGTAGATTTTGATAAAAATACAGGAGAATATATAAAAAATTATGCTTAATCTAATGCACTACCGTGCATATGCCGACAAACTCGGAAAAAGCCAGCGACGATCGGTGTTTGCCAACATTGCATATACTGTCTAACACTGGTTCTTTGGGTTGGTTCCGGCTCCGGAGTTGGCGGCACTGTTATCAATGATTTTTAGCCACCTGAGGCACCCCCACATTTGGGTCTTTTTCTACAAATAGCTGCGGTAGATTTTGATAAAACTTTCTGAAATCCATCATGAAAGTTGACCAATTAATATGGTATAGCGTGCATTGGCCGACAAACTCTGTGAGACTCAAAATGTCGCCAGCAATCACATCATGATTTTTTATGACCATTTTGTATGGAGGAAAACTAGAGGTTGGGTCACTAATAAGCAATTTTCTTAAAAAAGCTGAGGTAGATTTTTGTCAAATTTGGTGGGGATATAACTGAATATGTGGAGCACAAGCTGGCATACTCCATTTATGCCGACAAACTCTGTGAAGGGAGATATGCTACAAAATGTAAAGAGTCAATTTTTTATATGGAAATTATTAATACCTGCAATGACCCAAATCGCCTGCACACAAATTAAAACAATAGATTATGCGTTTCTTAACAATTCTGCAGTTTATTTTATTTAAAAAAAATTCTAATTGTCCAGATAATTCAAAAATAAAAATATAAAAAATGTTCCAAAATTCCACCGTTCCGATCGTCGCTAACTGACCGTCGCTAATTTTACGGACATATTTTTTTCTACAAATATATTTTATGGGCGATTGTGAAGAGAGCGTGACAACTCGGTGCCAAAATAATTTCATTGAACAAGCCCAGGAAAGAACAATTGTGCTAGCGCTGGAAATTTTTTAAGAAGAACAGAATTAACAAATTCGATTGATTAAGAGAGTTTCGCCACAATGGAAAAATGACAATTATCAAATCGTCATAAAAGCTGACAAAGCACCACTAGGTGTACATCCTGGCAAACTCAATGCTCCAACTATTAATGAGGTTGCTGTTATTATGGTTGGTGATCCAGTTGACAAAAGAGCTATAAAAATTAGCCTCTGCAACGCGTGGCCGGGACTTCTAGTAATCAATATTAAAAGAAATTTTTTTTTGTTGCATAGAAAGTGTATATTTATGCAAAGTAGAAAGAATATTTATTTAAATAAAACTGTGCTTTCATATCCTCTTGCGAGGATATTATAAAATTGGTCAGATGTTTGTAACGCATAGAAATATACGTTTCCGACCCCATTAAGTATATACACTACCGGTCATGAAAACCGCATCATTTAAAAATTTCATGTTTTTTTTTAAATCATTCAGAGTAAAATAAAAGAACGAGGTTTCTTTCTTAATAATATGATTAAACACGTGAAAAAAGAGGTGGTGGATCAAAAAATTTAGTTCCAAAGTGTAGATATCCTTGATTCTCACTATATAGGAAAATATAGGCAAATTCGAAAAAATTCAATGTTTAGCAAAAAAAATTTTTTTTTCGTTTAGCTTCAATGTACTGCTTTTAACTAATTTACTTATTGAAAAAGTAATGTTAAATGAAAATAAAAAAAATATCAATGAGGTGTCACGCCCCCTCCAGCCTCTATAACCGCCATTATCCTTGACGGCATTGAATCAGCGAAGATTTTCAGAGTTTCTTTGTCTCTTCACTTCTTTCGGATGCAGACATATTTACCGTTCTGGGAGATTTTAATCTACCTGACGTTTCATGGCTTCCATCAGGTGAGTCTTCCTTGTTGATGCCCTCCTCCTCACATTGCTTTGTTGACGGTCTCCTTGAGTTATCCCTAACCCAAGTTAATCCTGTTCGTAACAAAAATGAGAGATCACGAGATCACTATTTATGTTAGATTCTTCTAACTGTACTGTTTCGAGGATTGATCCCTTAGTCGACCCCGAAGACAGTTTCCATCCAACTTTGGACTTGACTATTGATCTACCTTTTCGGTTATCAAATGCTGGTACCAGTTCGACGTCTCGTACCCGTTGCTTTCGTAAAACTAACTTTTTCAAGCTCAATGAGCTAATTCTTGCCACAGACTGGTCTTATCTGTACTCCTGTAATGATATGAATGCTGCCATTTGTTTTTTCTATAATACTATGTTTTCACTTTTTGATGCCTGTGTTCCACGTGTGATCCATGTGTTGTCTAACAAACCGCCATGGTTTACACGTGAGTTAACTAATTTGAAAAATGTAAAGTCTAGATATTATAGAAAGTTTAAAAAATCGGGTCGACCGTCTGATTTCTCTCTTTATGCTGTTGCTCGATCGAATTTTTCAGTGCTTAATACACTATGCTATAAGGATTACATTAGGCGTTGTAAACTTCAGTTCTCCCGTGATCCTAAGCAATTTTATAACTTCGTTAATGCCAAACGAAAGGTGGCAGTGCACCCGTCCTATTTATGTTTTGAAAATAATAAAGCAAACGATGATCAGGCCATTGCCGATATGTTTGCTGATTTTTTCAAAACGACCTATTCCTCCAAAGATCATCGAGCTAACTTTTCATATCCCTATCAGTTGAAAAGGTCTAATTGCGTCTTTAATCCTGTGATCGATGAAGATTCGCTTCTCAGCGTGCTTACTTTAGTGAAACCCGTGTACTCACCAGGACCTGATGGGATACCTGGTTGTGTACTCAGGTTTTGCGCTGAGACTTTGATTTCCCCGATTCTTAAGTTATTTACTTTGTCCGTTGAAACTTCCTCTTTTCCAACCATTTGGAGCTTCCGTAGCTTCTAATTACAGGGGTATTTCCAAATTGTCCGCTATTCCCAAGGCATTTGAGAAAATTATAACTTCTCAACTGCAACATTTCTGTAGTTCTATTCTTTCATCTTCTCAACATGGGTTTATGAAACGTAGATCTACTACCACTAACCTTTTAGAGTTTACTTCCTTAGCGATCGAAGGATTCAGGAATGCATTGCAAACTGATGTCATTTATACTGACTTCAGTAAGGCTTTTGATTCTGTCAATCATACACTGCTTTTGTTCAAGATGAACGAACTTGGGATTCCAACCCTTTTGCTTAATTGGATTTCTCAATATCTTAATAACCGTACACAAAAAGTTTTATTCAAAACTTATCTTTCGAAGACCATCAATGTGACCTCGGGGGTGCCACAAGGTAGCCATCTAGGACCATTGCTTTTTACACTTTGCATTAATGACCTTCCGTCAGTTGTAACTCACTCTCGCGTGCTTATGTACGCTGATGATGTTAAACTTTCTATTAGTTTTAAAGACTTAAGTTCTCCACGTCTGCTTCAAGTCGATCTTAACAACTTTCAAACTTGGTGTGAAATTAACTTATTAAACCTTAATGTTTCAAAATGTAATGTCATGTCATTTCATAGATCCTCTTTTCAATTAGTGGTGTATTATCTCAATAATACCCCACTTGAACGTTTGAACGAGATTAATGATTTGGGTGTACTCATGGACCACAAATTAAATTTTACTCGTCATATTAATATCACTGTCAATAAAGCCATGGGTGTTCTTGGTTTTGGTAAGCGATGGTCGACAGAATTTAACGATCCTTACACAACCAAAACTCTTTTTATTTCACTGGTCCGCCCCATTTTGGAGTATGGATCATGTGTTTGGTCTCCACAATATGGATCACACCAAGTTAAAATTGAATCTGTTCAAAAACAGTTTCTAATTTTTGCTCTTCGTGGTTTAAACTGGGATCGAAATGTTAACTTGCCCTCTTATTCTAAAAGACTTCTTCTAATTAACCTACCCTCCTTACTTAATCGTAGAGTAATGCTTGGTACTTTGTTTATTCATAAGCTTCTAAATGGACAAATAGATTGTCCTAATTTACTTAATCAGGTCAATCTATCTGTACCTTGTAGATTAACCCGAAATTATGTCCCTTTAACTTTAACACGCTGGACTTCCAACTATTCTTTACATGAACCTTTTCGAGTTCTCTGTTCCGACTACAACCGCCTTTATTCTGTAATCGGATCAGAGTTCTCTATATCTATTCTAAAAACTACTATTTTAAGTTATCTATCTAGTAGTTAGTCTTAATTATTATTTAAGTTGTCGTCCGTTGTCCACGCGACTTCGTTTTTGCATGCTGTCTGATAGGGTTCGCGCGTAACAGGCTTTGTCCTGGTGTCGCTTGGACCACTTGAACGTACTGCGCATTGTACGCGTCAACGTCCAGAAAAAAAACCCACTACACCACACTGATCTATTTATTTACTTATACATGTACAGATACAAACCAATCTTTTTATGTATGTTCACATAATAATGCATTTTATTGCGTTATGAAGGATTTTAATACCCTGTACCCATAGGGTAAAAGGGTATGTTAAAGTCGCTAAAATGTATGTAACAGGCAGAAGGAAGCGTTTCCGACCCCATAAATTATATGTATATTCTTGATCAGCATCAACAGCCGATTGAGACATGTCCTCAGAGACTATAAAACCTAGATCTACCAAATTTGGTGTGAACATCCGTCTTATGCCTAGGCAGTTCAAGTTTGTTTCAAATTTTAGCCACGCCCACTTCCGCCTCCGCAAATCAAAAAAGAAAATTTTAAAACGAATTTACTAGAGCTGTATTAAAGATTTCGAATTCTTATTTGGTGGACATAATTATTTAGTCAAACTGTACTAACTGACCAAATTATGTTCAAATCGGACAATAAGCATCGGAGATATAGCTATTTGCATTTTGTACTGAATTGTCAAGACGACATTGGCAGATAAGAAAGAGCGAGATAGCATGCGTTAGCTATTGCTGCATGTTAAAGGGAATTTCGTTTTGAATTGATTGCGATTTCGAGAGTATTTAAACTTTTGTTTAGTGCCTACGCAAACTAAGATAGTTTAAAATTTTTGCCACGCTCACTTCCGCCCCCGCAATTTAGAAAAAACGAATTTCTAGAGCAGTTTTGAAGGAACCACATTCTTATTTGGCACATCTAATAATGTGGCCAAAATGCAACATCTGACCAAATTCAGTCGAAATCGGACAATAAATATAGGAGATATACGGATGTGCGTTTTGTACTGAACCAACAAGTGCGAGATTAGTTGTGCCAGGTGTGAGCGAGATAGCATGCATTCGATAAAAATTTTGAATTAAATCAAAGGAGATCTCGAGGGTGTTCGACTTTATTTAATATAAATAGTTGGTTCAGGGTATACTCAATGTCAGCAGGGACGACTTGCTTGCTTCATTATACCCTGTACCCATAGGGTAAAAGGGTATATTAAAGTCGCTAAAATGTATGTAACAGGCAGAAGGAAGCGTTTCCGACCCTATAAAGTATATATATTCTTGATCAGCATCAACAGCCGAGTCGATTGAGACATGTCCGTCTGTCCGTCTGTCCGTCTGTCCGTCCGCCCGTCCGTCCGTCCGTCCGTCCGTCCGTATGAACACCTAGATCTCGGAGACTATAAGAGCTAGAGCTACCAAATTTGGTGTGAACATCCGTCTTATGCCCAGGCAGGTCAAGTTTGTTTCAAATTTTTGCCACGCCCACTTCCGCCCCCGCAAATGAAAAAAGAAAATTTTAAAATCAATTTACTAGAGCTGTATGAAAGATAACGAATTTTTATTTGGTAGACATAATTATATAGTCAAACTGCACAAACAAATTTCGTTCAAATCGAGCAATAAACATCGGAGATATAGCCATTTGAATTTTGTACTAAATTGCCAAGGCGGCATTGGCAGATAAGAAAGAGCGAGATAGCATGCGTTCGCTGCTGCTGCATGTAAAGGGGAATTTTGTTTTGAATTGATTGCGATTTCGAGGGTGTTCGAACTTTTGTTTAGTGCCTACGCAAATTAAGATAGTTTAAAATTTTTGCCACGCCCACTTCCGCCCCCGCAATTTAGAAAAAATGAATTACTAGAGAAGTTTTAAAGAAATCACATTCTTACTTGGCACATCTAATAATGTGGCCAAAATGCAACATCTGACTAAATTTAGTCGAAATCGGACAATAAATATAGGAGATATACGAATGTGCGTTTTGTACTGAACCAACAAGTGCGAGATTAGCTGTGCCAGGTGTGAGCGAGATAGCATGCATTCGATGAAAATTTTGAATTAAATCAAAGGAGATCTCGAGGGTGTTCGACTTTATTTAATATAACTAGTTGGTACAGGGTATACTCAATGTCGGCAGGGACGACTTGCTTGCTTCATTTGTTATTGCATTTATTTTTAATTTGTACCCAAACGCCCTATAAAAAATTTGATAAAAATCGGATAACTATAAAGGTTTAAATTAATTAAATGCATAATAAAACATATGCAAAAACATTCACCACGCGGTGTGGTTAATATTTGCGTGGTGTTCTTGCACAGAACGAAACCGAAAGAGCCCTGCATTTGCTATATACATATGTCGAACTAGCTATCATGAGCTAAATAAGGACGGTGGCGTAGTACGTAGAGATCGGTCGTGCTATCGCTCGATGATGTTGGTTCGGTTCGATTGTCGGTGAAGACGTGTGACATGTGAAAATTTTTGAAGGTGTTTTTTTTTTTGATTTTGTTATAACAATTATTTTAAAATATTTGTTTTTAAATTAAATAATAAAACAGTCAAGCTGCAAGGGTATACAAATTTCGGCAAAGCCGAAGTTAGCTTCTCTGACATTTTATTCTAATTTATGCTTGAATTTTGTTTAAGAAAAAAGAAGTCGTTGTAGTATTTGTTTATTAGTAATTTGAGTTTTTTCGATTCAATATATTTTCTGTATTGGCTTTTGCTGGTTCCTTTTTTTTTCTCGAATATTTGTGGTCGGATATTTGTCGCTAGAAAACTATTTGTTTCCAATTGGATTTTTTAGCGATGGCACACATCAGCAGAAACAAAGTTATTTTAGCCAAAGCGCAAATATTTTGTCCACTAGCTAAACTGAGATCTAAATGTCAGTTTTAGTTTGTGAATATGTAGGTACATACAATGGCTCACAGCTTAAATGAACCAGAGCAAACTTCAAACTTTCAATCGCATTAGCTGACAAAGTAAAACATTTAAGGAAACAATTTAAATGCAATATAAAAGACCAGTATTTAAAATAAAATAATTTTTTTTTTTTTTTTTGTTATTTATTTAAGCGCTGAATCCATACATACAAAAATAGTATCTTAACAACACAATTATATGATTTATAATGAGAACCAAACCTCCTTGGTATATCTAAGAGGACTATAAATATTATTTTTTGGCGTTGATTAGCTTATGTGTTTGGCGAAGCCCATTCTTTTTAGCCGTCTTAGAGGCCTGGCAGGGAGTAAGCGTCTTGCGAGGATACTGCGGTGTCTATTAAGCCGGTCGCTATATCTACTGGTATGTCTACCTATCTGCTCCTCCACTGTGTGCAGGTTGAGATCATGGTGTATTGTGGAGCCACGCACATACCATGGACAGTTTGTAATTTGGCGCGCTGCGCGATTTTGAAGCATCTGTATGCGTTTGTAATTAGATTTCGCCGCAATTCCCCAAATCTGCACACCATGAAGCCAGATTGGAGCAATGCAGTGCGCGTAGACTGCTCTTTTGGCCCTAAGCGACATAGTGCTTTTCCTATTAATAAGCCACCTTAATTGCTGCATTCTTTGCCCACATTTTTTCGCTGTAACTTTAAGATGTTGGGCAAAGGTAAGGCGTTTATCGAGCGTGATGCCAAGATACCTAGCTTGCAAGGGTTGTTCAAGATTTACGCCTTTCAGTTGTATAGCAGGTGTGCTGTCTCTAAGCCTTTTTAATGTGTAGCAGGGATTTATGGTCTTCTGCGCGTTGATTTTTAGGTTCCATCGCTTGCACCAAGCAGAAAAGGAGTTTAGATACTCCTGCATGCCAGAAGCTGCCTCAGAGCGACATTTGGAGCTGTATAAAAGGGCGATATCGTCCGCATAAGTGGCAAGGAGAGCTTTGCCGGGGGCAGCCATATGGTTATCATCAGGACTGGGTATGTCTGCAGTACACACTGAGTAGAGTAATGGGCCCAGTACGCTGCCTTGTGGGACTCCAGCTCTCATTGAGTAAGCGTTGGAGAAAGTGTTCCTGACCTTGATCATATACTGCCGGCCTTCTAAATATGATCGAAGGACACTATAGTATGGTGCTGGAAATAATTTCTTTAATTTGCACAGCAAACCCATATGCCAAACTCTATCGAAAGCTTGCTGCATATCAATGAAGACTGTGTTACAGTATTCCTTGTCATCAAAGGCTTGTAATATATGCTTCACCAATCTATGGACTTGTTCAACAGTGCCGTGTCCCTCGCGAAAACCAAACTGGTGATCCGGCAAGATATGGCGTTCATTAATGATGTCTTTCATTCGGTTAGCAATAATCCTTTCCCATACTTTAGATAGTGAGGGCAGGAGACTTATTGGCCGATACGATTCAGGATCGTTCTCTGGTTTACCAGGCTTATGGATCATTATGATAGCAGCCATTTTCCACTGCTTAGGGAAGTGCTGGACTCTTAAAATGGCATTAAAAATTAGTGCTATGTAAATAATAGCCCGTGTTGGTAAGGCTTTTAGAGTGGCATTGCACATCCGGTCTATGCCAGGAGCATTATTCCTCGGAAGATCTCCTCTGTTCTTGCAGGTTTGATGGGCAAAGACATCTGCAGTGCTGTCTGCAGACTTCCACAAGTCTCGCTGAATTGGTCGTTTGTGGTGAATTGGTAGTGCGTGAACCGAGCTTCTAAATGTTGCGCAAACGAATTGGCCTGCTCATCTTCGCTTTTAGCAAGCTCACCGCTAGGACATCGGATAGGCACTTGTCTATATGGTTGTCTTTTGAGAGATTTTGTGCACTTCCATAGTGAATAATTAGCATCCACTGTATAATCCATGGAAGCCAGCTTCTGCTCGAAGAATTTGCTTCGCAGATCCCTTAATACAATTCGTAGTTGTTTTGCAGCTCGATTCCAAAGGATACGGTCCCATGGGTCTTGAGTTCTTATTGCGCGCCTTCTGAGCCTCCTTTTCTGCACCAGAAGCTCTCTGGCCTCTCTTGTTAGTACAACACCATACTTATTGTCTCTCAAGTTATCAGCAGGCGTTGAAGCAGCAGTAGCCCTGTGAATACTCTCTGTTAGGTGATCTACAGCCATTTCGATATCTTCGCCAGAATTAAGAGTAGTGTTTAGCTGGATTGAATTTTCCAAATGCTGTCCGAAGGCGAGCAGGTCGGTGTTTTTGGTGATAAGGCGACGGCTGAGATTGGCACTAAAACAATCTGTGTGGATACTGGCGATTAAAGCCAGGTGGTCTGATTCCAGATCCCAACTTTGGATTATGTTTACCTGGCGGTGTGATATTCCATGGTAGACTGCAAAGTCAATACAGGAGGGCGTATGATGCCGCACATATGGGTACCTAATCGATGACCCAGTTGCAAGTTCCTTGGCACTAGTAGCAGATATGGCTTCTGCTAGTTCGCGACCCCTAGGTGAATTGTAAGTGTCACCCCACAACCAATGTCGGGCGTTCCAGTCTTTGGCCACAGGCTCTTAGTATGTTGACAAAGTGTTGTTCCAGAATCCTAGTGTTAGGGGGGCAGTAGATTGCACTCAATTCTATGTCACCCAACCCTGTGGCTACTTTAACTGAGGACATTTATATGCTAGGTGTCTCAATAACTTTTTGTGGGAAATGGCGAAGAGAATTCCTCACCAGAGCTGCTGCCCCTCCAACGCTGTTATTGTTCCGCGATGGTTTGTAAGCAGGATAGAAGGCATACCCATATATTTTTACTATATCGCCCCTTTTCATCCTAATCTCCGACAAAAGAAGAATGTCAACGCTGTTGTTGTGCACGAAGAGTTCTATTTCTTTTGCCTTCCCTGAAATGCCATTAGCATTCCAGATAAGAACCTTTAGCGGGATCATTGTAGAGCTGAAGCGTTGTTTTGGGTCTGAGGATTAGGTCCGTCCTCCGTCCATTGCTTAATTATATTGGCTAATTCAAATACCATATTTTCCAGTTTTTGAATACGTTGATTGTTTTGACTGTAGTGCTGCTGTTGTTGTTGCTGCTGCTGTTGTAGCCATGTAAGAAACTGCTGTTGCTGCTGCTGTTGGAGCTGCTGTTGCCATTGCATAAACTGTTTCTGCTGTTCGTGGAGTAGAGCCTGAACTTGGGAAAAGCTTTGCTGTTGGTTATGTAGTTCATGTTGCTGATGTTTGTTGTGTCCTAGGGACTGTAGACGTTGCTGAGCAGGTCCATCTTTGCTAGTGCTTGCATTTAAATTGCGTTTGGTTACATCAGCATAAGAAACACCTGTGTTGTTACGCTGTTGTTGATATAGTTGCTGCTGTTGCTGACTTGTTGATCTTGTAGCTCTGCGATTCGATCGCAAAGTAGGAAACTGTTGTTGTTCAATGTTATTAAGCCTAAATGGTTGGGAAGAAATCATTTGGGTACCTAATGAAGCTTGACCCAGCCTATTTGAGTTACTCCTCTTTTTTTTTGTGGATCCGGTTGATCTGCGAAGAAATTCCTGGTACCAATGGCAACCTTTGTAGCTGGCCATATGGCCTCCAGAGCAATGGTAGCAGGTTGGTTGTGCATCAAGGGGCAGCGTACACTGTGAGGTGAAGTGACCTTCACCACATCTTGCACAATTGGGATGTCGGTGGCAGTACTTAGCTGTGTGACAGTAATCTTGGCAGCGCCAGCATTGGGCGATTTCAGTGGCTTTCCGCATCCTTTCAATCCCCACTTTTTGACCGCAGAGGTATTTAACTTGATAAATGTCATTTATTTTGGAACACGGCTTTATGTTGATAAAAAATATATTAAGTTTTTCATCTTTATTGGTTTTAGAACTTGGGCAATGTATGTGGAGAACCTCAAAACCTAGTCTCTTAAGATCAGCAGTGATATTATGATTCAGTGTGCTATGGTTCAAATTTTTAACAACAATTCTATGTGGCTTTTCAGTTACCATTTGGTAAGTGTGGAATTCAAGTCCAATGCTGTCCATATGGCTGACAATGGCTCTGTAAGTTTCACTGTCTTTGGGAAAGATTCGGATCATTTCCCCTTGATTGCATTGAACAATGACTTTGTTCACATCTGCTACTTCCTTAATTAAATCAAATACAGTAGAGTCCGGTTATAACGACGCTCAGGGGACCGACGTTTTCCGTCGTTATATCCGGAAGACGTACTATCCGAGAGGAGCAAAAATAAACATTTTTTTCGTTGTATACGTAATATGCATAATATTCATAAGCATTATATAACAAGATTAATTTGTGGTCCTCTTATTATTCTTGATTTAAATAATCTTTAATTTTTGATTATTACGACATATTTTTTTCTCGGATCGTCGTAATATCCGGTTGTAGTGTGAAAAATGTTGGAAAATATCGTCGCTATAAGCGGTTCGTCGTTATAAGCGGTCCGTCGTCGACGTACTAACCGGAGGTTCTTTCATATAAGTTTGTATGGTGACCAACCAAGACATCGAACTTTCGTCGCTTTAACCGGACCGACGCTATAAGCGGAGTCGTTATAACCGGATTCTACTGTAGATCATTTATATTGCTGGCTGTGACAACAATTTGCGGTGGTTTCGGAGGGCCCTTAAGCGGATTACTAGTGCTGGCTGACTCATTTTGCGAGTCTTGGCCACTATTAGTTGCTTTGTCCAATGGGTTGTTTTCAGCGTCGTCTTCTGTATTCATCGGGCTCGCGCTTTCTTCCTCATCACTGTCAATGTCTGTGTCAAAAATAGCATATCTCTTAGTAAGATTTGCTTGTTGACTTGTAGTAGCGGTCGAGATCAGAACTCGTCCACTCGCCCTCTTGGATTGGGATATGGGTGAAAGAGTTTTATTATTTTTTCTTTTAGCCCCTCTCTGTTTTTGGGCATCGAGCAATTTTCCAACAGCTTCGCTGATAGTTTCAGCTTTATTACCATTAGGCAAACAATCGTGTCGAACAATGCTAGTTCCAGTTGTTGTTGTATTGCAGGTGGTTGTCGTGTTGATTTGCGTAGCTTCTTGTAATTGTGAGCGGCACTCAGCCCGAATATTAGCAGGAGTTTTTCCTGATATTGAGAACATTTTGTTTTACACTGTACGGTAAAAAAAATATATAAAGAAACAAAAAATATCAAAGAAGCTAACTTCGGCTCTGCCGAAGTTTGTATACCCTTGCAGCAAAATAATTGGTATATATGTATATATGTATGTTGTATATATGTTTAACAAAATCAGAAAAAAAAGAACAAAAAAGAATAAAAAACACATTCCAAAATTTTCACTTTTTCACCGAGCATCGGAACCTTCAAACACCGCGCCCATCGTGCCACCGATCTCTACATACTACGCCACCGTCCTTTCTTACCAAGCATAAGCTAATTCGACATATATGCAAACCCATTGCATCTCGCTCTTTCAATTTCGTTCTGTGTAAGAACACAACTAAAATATTTCTGTCTCTCTCACACACCGCGTGGTGAAGAATTTTTGCATATGTAAATTATCTTTAGGTATTTTATTGATATTATGTATATATTATAATTATGTTTTATTTCTAACACGTGGTGTATGAAAGTAAGAGAGACGTGGAGTTTGTTACGGCGATGACCGGTAACGTTTCTTATCCAGAGTCAACTAAACTGCCTGCAATTAGTTCTTCTCAAGTCAAGCTTAGCTCTATGCCCTCAAACCGTTAGCATTGCGCTTCGTGTCTGGCATCGGATTCGTGGTTCCCGTGGGCTACAGTGATAACTCCTCCCCTACTTAAATAAAGGCCGTCCTCGGTCTTCTTAAGGGTGTCGATCAAGGCTATGTCCTGGTGACCCGTAATGTTAAAGCCCGTTGACACCGCTGATGCAGAGGATTTGGAATGTTCTACTAGATACGAGTTCAGGCATTGGGTAAAAAATAAACTTATTGTCTAAAAAAATTCAATATATGATTATTTAACAATATTGGTTACAGTTATTTGTGTGGAACGCTCATTAATTAGATCGTTTAAATCATTAGAATCTAAAGGAATGGAATTTTACTATATTAACTTTTGCAAGAGTAATTTTTTCTAGCGAGTAGGATTTATCACAAATTTTTTTTTTTTTTTTTTTTTTAACGTTTTATTTGTTTGTTGGATCTCTTATATAGGCTTATAAGACTAACAACAATTTTCTAGGTTTATCTTAATCTAACACATAACCTAACATCTGAAAGATGCTACATTGATCTATGGCCCTGATTAATTACTAGAGAGTTGGGAGGTCGTTTCGTTGAAGACGAGTACTTTCACGTACTCGGGTTAATGATTTGGCCAGGGTATTCGGGTGTGCCTGCAGTTTAGCGGTGTACTTAAGCTGTTGTACCTTTATTTCGGTTATTACGCTAGGAATGTGTAGGTCTTTCTGTACATTTTCATTTCGGATATACCAAGGTGCTCCCGTGATGGTTCTGAGAACCTTGGATTGAGCCCTTTGTATGGTTTCGATGTTGCTCTTGCTTGCGTTTCCCCATAGTGCAGAGCCATATGTCCAGATGGGTTTTAATACAGAGTTGTAGAGGAGAACTTTGAATTCCAGACAAAGGGGAGATCGGGCGTTGATAAGCCAATGTAGACCGATTGCTTTGAGCTTTAGTTGCTTTTTCTTGGCTTCGATATGCTTACGCCAAGTTAATCTTCTGTCGAGGTGAACTCCAAGATATACAACATCGTCGGATTGAGGCACTGGCACATTGTTAAGCGTCAATGATGGGCAGTTTCTTCTATTGAGGGTAAACGTAACGTGTTTGCATTTCTGTTCATTTACACGGATGCGCCAATCTGCTAGCCACTTTTCTACCTCCTTTAGGTGGGTTGCCAGTTGCTCAGCAGCTTTGATCGGACATTTGGAGCGGCTGAGGATAGCCGTGTCATCGGCGAAAGTAGATGTGATGAGTGTAGGGCTTATTGGTATGTCCGCCGTGTACAAAAGATACAGAGTTGGGCCCAGCACGCTGCCTTGGGGTACACCTGCTTTTGATTCGAAGTCATCAGAGGTGAAGCTATTACATCGTACAGCGAATTTTCTGTTGGACAGATAAGATTCCATTAGCCTGTGTGTATATTGTGGGAGCGTCGCTTTTATTTTATATATTAGGCCGTCAATCCAGACTCGGTCAAAGGCTTGGGCGACATCGAGAAAAATTGCTGTGCAATATTCTTTTTGCTCGAATGCTGTGCGGATCTCTGAGGTGATACGGTTGACTTGTTCAATTGTGCCATGTTTTTTACGGAAGCCAAACTGATGATGAGGGATTATATTTTGGTTAACCAAGATTGTATTTATACGGAGTTGTAGGACTTTTTCAAATAGTTTTGAAAGACTTGGCAATAAACTAATGGGTCGGTATGATGATGGCTGTGTTTTGTCCTTTCCGGGTTTTGGGATCATTATGATTACTGATTTTTTCCAACTTATGGGAAAATGACCACTTTTTACTATCGCGTTGAAAAGTTTGCAGATGTAACGCACGGCACAGATCGGGAGTTCTCGGATCATTTTCGGGGTTATTTTGTCATGGCCGGGCGACTTTCTTGGGTTTAGATAGTTTTTAATAATTGCAGAAATTTCCTCCGCTTGGAATTTCGGTTGCTCACTTTCCATTGGGGTGCGCAAGGTGGGGAGCTGAAAAGAGTTTGTTGACGGATTTGGCTGAAAGACCGTTTTTAGATGAGCTGCAAAGATGAGTGCTCTTTCTTCGTCTGAACGGGCCCATTTGCCAGTTGGGCATCGTATAGGTGAAATTATCTCGGCTGGAGCAGTTATGGTTGGATGTGCTTTCCACAGCGGATATTTGGTGCTGGTAGGGGTGAGCTTCTCGATGTACAGCCGCTGTGTCCTTGCTTCTTCCTGCCTAAGCGCCTTTGCTAGAGTTCGCGAAGCTGCCTTTAGGCGTTGTTTTGCTGCCGGAGATCGAGACATTTGCCATTCTCGCCTGAGCCGTCTTTTGTCTGCTAGAAGTAGTTCAATTAGTCGGTTGTTGGACTTGTGTTTTTCCTGCGTGTGGCTGATAATCGGGGTAGAGATATCTGCTGCTTCAATAAGCGTCGACTCTAGTGCAGAGGTGCAAAGCTCGATGTCTTCTTCGTCGTCCAGTTTGGGATTCAGCTCGATATGGGTGCTTATGTATTTTTTAAATCTGAGCCAGTTTGTTTTCCAATTTGTTAGCCCGAGTGGGTGCTTTATTATTTGTGGTTGTGTTAATAAAGTGAAAACTACTGGCGAGTGGTCCGATGACAATTCTGCTAGTGACTCTGCCGTTATCAAATTGTGCGCAATTCCCCTGGTGATTGCGAAGTCTATTAGGTCTGGGAGCTTGCGTGGATCTGCTGGCCAGTACGTGGGCTTATTCGGTGAGGCATAGCCCATTTTGTTTGCTGGGTTGATGATTGTGTTATACAGCTGTTTGCCTTTTGGATTTACCAGGCGGGATCCCCAATGAGGGTGCTTGGCGTTGTAGTCTCCTGCAGCAATAAATCGTACTCCGAGTGTATTGAAGAAATCAGTAAACTCTATTTCAGAGATTGAGAATCGTGGTGGGCAGTAAAGTGCAGCCACGGTTGTACTGCCGAAAGTGGTTTGGACACTTATTGAAGTTGCTTGTAGGTGTTGTTTGGCAAATCCATTGTGCAGACAGTGTTTAATCCGGTTTTTGATTAGGATACCAGTTCCTCCGTGAGCCTTGCCGTCTGGGTGATTTGTTGCGTAGAATACATATTTGGGTATTTGAAAGTTATTTTTGTTTGTGAGGTGTGTTTCTGATAGCAGCATAATATCAATATCATTTGAGTCCAGAAACAGTGACAATTCTTGTTTGTGCTTGGAAATGCCGTTTGCATTCCAGAGGCCTATATGTAGTGCTGACATTATTTGTTATTGTCCATAAGCTTTTGAATAAGCAAGTTTTGATTCCGCATCAGTTCCTGCATGCAATTTTGCATAAACGTCATGAAATTTGTCATGTTTTGGTTGAGCGAGATTAACAATGTTTCGATCCCGTTGGGGTTCTGGCCAAGTACGGATGGACTTGGGGCCGCGTTAGATTGAATGGTAGCGGGATCTATTGTTTGAGTGGTCTGTGCATTTCCGTTGCGTAGCACGCTTGCAAAAGTTACTCCAGGAGTAGTTGATATTGGGGTCGCTGATGACCTTACAGCTCTTGAGAAGAATATTCCCGGTGTTGTTTGAGAGGGAATTAGTGTCGAGCCCAGGATACGAGCCGTTGATTTCTTCGCGTTGAGGCGGGCCTTGAGTTCCTTATAAACGGGGCATCCTCTGTAGTTCGCTGTGTGATTACCACCACAATTGCCGCACTTCCTTGTATTTGTATTTGATTTGTCATCGGTGCAGACACAATCTTTTTGAGTTTGTCCACAGCCAACGCAAACTGGGCGAAGGCTGCAGAAGGACTTTGTGTGCCCAAACTCCTGGCAATTAGTGCATTGTACCGGGTGTGTCCTCTTATGCGGCTCTTCGACAGTAATTCTGCGATGTAGCAGAAGTTGAAGATTGTAAATAGGGTGCACTGTGTTGGGTTTAAGTTTTTTATCACATGTGGGCTGTAACTCCACTTTGAATAGAGGTTGCGGCACTTTATTTCTGTTCAGTATGTTTGAGACGGACTTTACCTCAAAGCCCTTCTCTTCCAATGATTCAACTATTTCCTGAGTCGGAACCGTTGGTTCAATGCCTTTGATCACCGCTTGAAGGCCTTTGGCACTCTTTAGTTGGAATGTGTAGAAATTCACACTTTCCTTTCTAAAGTACTTTTCAATAGTACGATAGAATTCTTCACTTTTGGCTTGAACTTTGGTCTCTTTTATGTTACCCCTATTGAGTGGAGTCACATAAAAGTTGTTTTGACCAACTAGCGCTACCAATTTCGGCACCAAAGAAGTGCAGTTTGCACCACGGATATAGAATGGTGGTGGCTTGGCTACAGAGGGTTTAATTTGAGAATTTCCTTCTTGAGATTCCGGCTGATTTGCCAATATTTGGAATCTATTGCTTTCCAATGCTTTTTGTTCAACAATGTTATTTTTCGACATCTTGGGAGTGTTGCCCCTTTTTGTCTGAGGGCTAAGCTTTCGCTTGTTTATATTAATGTATCTGTCCATACCAGTCTGAACAGGTGACTTTGGATTCATCGTCACTGGATGGGCAGATTTTGTTGAGGTAGTCTGCTGGACGGTGACCGAAGGTATTGCAGACGTTGCTGCTTTTAGAGTTGTTGTTGGAGCAGTAGCTGCAATTGTTGTTGTTGTGAGCGCGCTAACGGCGGTCGGCGAACCCGATGACCCAATTAACACTTCAGGTGTCAGCGAATTTGACGGTGAAGCGCATTGGGCGCTCCAAGACAAATTGTTGTTGCTGGTTGGTGTAAGCAATTTGCTCGTACTTGCACTTTTGGATTCAGCGCTCGTTGTAGTTGTGGTAGTTGGAGATACTACTGAGAAATACGCATTGTTGCGTTGCACAGAGAGCCGACGCTCGTTTTGTTGGTGAAGAATTTGTTCTTGTAGTTTCTGCTGGCGAGAGTCTAGTGAAGAAGGGCCCGAGTTAATCTCTTGACGCGTTGGCATTACTAGTAAATTTAGTTATTTACTAAGTATTGCTATTTGTAGATACAAATAACAATATAATTATAGTTGGGCGTCTCTGTGGCGACTGAGAGCCCTGTCACTTTGTTGTTTTAGCGTTGTTTTATTGCGCTGACACCGAAGAACTCGCGGAGTGCAATAAAAAGTACGTCCGATCGCGGTGACAGTCAATTTATCACAAATGGCAGGTATTTATTTGCGTTGTTTTGGAGTTTATGATAATATCAAGAGTCTCGTTTAATGCGTTGATTTCTTTTTTTCCGACAGCTACTGGATCTTTCCGAAGGTTTTTTACATATATTTTCTTAACGTAAATTATCCTTATGAACTATTCTACCTTTTATTAAGACTGTTGTTCCCAAATCAGCTTCTACTACCTCTTCGACAAATAATGCTGTTAACCCTTTCAGGACTGAATTAAAATGGAAAGACTAAAAAAATATTTGATTGCATAATACGATTAATATGGCCACAAATATTGACCAAAATCAATATTTTAGTCCTACGTATCCTGGTTCGTCCTCACCGAAATGTTGCCTATAGGCAACATTGGTCCTGAGTAGTACATGTTTAAAATAATACGTATACGTAATTGATGAATTGATATTGTATTTATTTCACTCTTACATTCATAATATTTTAATACGTTTAAACTCAAGACATTTTTTCTAAGACTCTTTGGTCTTCTGCTATAATATTATATATTTATTACTTAAACTTATGTGTGGTATGACACAAAACAATTCTTTTTAGGATTTGAGCAAAGGTAAACGTCACACTTGGAACACTTTGAACGTGGGTATCCTGTTTTGCACAGTCTGCACCTGCCTTTTGAACCCCATTGAATCCAATGTTCGATTTTGTCGTATCTTATTTCCTTAGGTTTTTCCATAACATAACTTCTTTTAGATGTTGGAGTTGATAAAATTGATAAAGCGGGGGAAGATGGTGCTGGAGATGAATCGCGCGAGTCAATATTGAGCACAAGTTGTGCTGGACGACCCCTTTTTCGAGATTGAATTTGCATACTAGATCGAAGAAGTTCATTTGCAATATCCAGTTGAAATTGTATTAAAGGCATATGACGCGTATTATCTTTGGTACAGTTCAAATATTTATACACCAAAATACAATGCGCATATACCACTTTTTGGAGCGGTGATTAATTTTATAAAGTTCTAATAACATGTCTGAAAGATCAACCCCGCCCATATGCTTATTGTAGCATTCTACAATAGCTGGACGAGGCACTTGAACATTTTTTCTCTCCCTTCGGCACCAGCGGGTGCATTCTGTGACAGGTTGGTCGCCAATATAATTTGAAATTAATTGCACACTTTTGTTGTCATACCAGCGGCAAGCAATTAATTTTAGCGAGGTTTCTACTTTCAAATCATAGGATCCTCGACCTTCTTTCGCAAGTTCCTTTTCAGTCTTAAGCACACAATTCTTAAGGCGGTTTGGGCGAATCGTTCCGGCTGCCAGGATACCTTTTTCTTTTAAAGCAATCATAAGACTTACGGAAGTGAACCAGTTATCAAAGAAGAGTTTAAAGTTTTGATCTTGGGGCACATTTGATGCCAAATGAAGAACTATATCCGATGATATTCCAAGCCCAAAAGAATCACAAGTTCCTTCACCAATATAAAGGTAAAAATCATAAATAAGACCAGATACTCCAGCTCTTGAAAACATTTTAAAGCCCCACTTGTGTGGTTTTTTAGGAAGATATTGTTTCAAGCTATGTTGACCTTTAAATGAAATTATTTGTTCGTCAATGCTTTGATACTCCCTTGCTCCAACTTGTTGCAAACTGCTTTTATTCTTGAAAGCAACGGTCGTACTTTATATAACTTGTCGTAGTCATCTGAACCTTTTGGGGGTTGTTTTAGGTTATCATTCAGATGAAAATTTGCTTTAATTTTTTCAAATCTGATTCGACTCATCGAATCGGCAACAGCTGACAGTCTAAACTTTGATGACCAGGCCATGCGGCAGACAGGTATTTTTACCACTCCCAAATATAGCAAAATGCCTATAAAACGTTTAATTTCACTGACACTGCACTTGAGTTCGACTCCATTACTTTGTAAGGCATATGCGTTTGTTTCTGAGCAGATTTTATCCAAAATTTCATCATCGAAATATACAGAGAAATACGAAATTGGTTCCTTTGTTTCTCCAGATTTTTCGAATCCTTTCCAATAGCTAATTGGTTCAATTAAAGTTGAAGTATTTTTTCTCCATCTAAGAGTATCTTGATTTACTTTTTCGATAATTTGCTGCACCGTTTCAGTACTGGTTTCGTTCTTACTACATTCCAATTGACTAATATTCAACAGTGCGCCTTCGAGACTTTCACCTTTGGTAATAGCATCTTGTACAGATTCTTCAATAAAATCTTCCAAAGTCTTTTGAGTTTCGGTATCCTCTTCATTTTCTTCATTATTTTCGTCATCGTCAGAATCATCCCAATTAAATTGGCAAATATTTTCAATTTCCAACTGTGTTAAGCCTTTGGGTCGCATATCTAGCAGAGCAGAAACATTTTTAAATTTTGTATACCATTCGGGACCAATGTTGCCTATAGGCAACATTGTCTTTGGAAAATTCCAAAGACAAAACTCAACAATTTTGATAACCAAATTAATTCGTAATCTGTAAACTTACCTGATTTGTACATAAAAGTTCACTTTTGAAGTATTTATATTTAATATTATACGCGCAATTTAATTAAATAATAAAGCACTTTTTCTTCGAAATCAGCACCACGTGTACACTTCACAACAACTAAGAACACATTATTTCAAACGAAGCTTTGTAAATGCAGATCTACTCATAGAAGATCAGCTGATTAGATGAACAAAAAACATAACGGGAAAAAAAGCATCGCAACATGCTTTTTGGCACATGAAGTAAATGTTGCCTATAGGCAACAGTGGACCTGAAAGGGTTAACTTATTTCCCGATCTTCTATTAGTTCTTACTAACACCTTTTCTCCCACCTGAAAGACTCTGTCCTGCCTGGTCTGGTTTTCCTTTGCCATTTGTTTTTCTTGTGTTACCTTAATTCTGTTCCTTATTTCTGACTCTAGTTCCGGGGGTATTGCATTTATTATATCAATTTTTATTTGTAACAGCATGTATTGATTTATTATATTCCACGACCGCCAGAAGTATTAATTCGACCGTATCGTGGATACCCCGTTGCATTTTCAAGCACCGAGAGATTTCAATCAAGGTGCTATGAAACCTTTCTATTTGCCCATTTGAAGTGCTATGTAGTGGTGGGGCATTACTGATCTGCACGTTAAACTGATTCGTTAAAAGAGATCTTATCGTCTCCGAATTTATAGAGGCTTCATTGTCGCAGAATATGGTTTTAGCATTAGGAAAAAAATTCATGAGCTGTAATATTGGTAAAGTTATATCTGCTATTGATCTAGATGTGATGGGTTGCACTATTGTAAATTTTGAAAATTTGTCAATGCACGTCAAAAAGTATTTTCGGTCGGTTGAGAAAATATCAATGTGAAGAACCTCGCCTATTCGGGACGGAATGGGAGTCTCCCCTAAGATTTCGGGTGGTGGTCATATTTTGCTCTTTGGCATACTCTGCAATTTATTACTATTTCATTTGCCAAATGGGTCATTTTTGGAAAGTAGTAGTCTCTTAGAATCTGCTTGGTATTTTCTTGTACGGCTCGATGAGCCCTATTGTGTTCGGTCGTTATTATTTCCACCTGCTCGTCCTTGTTAGTTACATCTAATACCATATTTTTTGCGTGATGGAATGTCGTCGTCGGGAATGTCTCCACAAGTTTGTGCTGAATAAACGCTAGAGTAGGAAGGTCGCAATGGATTGCATTCACTACATCTCTCTTTACAGCGTCGCGCGCCCTATCAATTAACATTTCTCTATCCGAGAATTGTATGATGTGCCTTGTTTTTGTTCCGAACAGTATAAAGGTGCGCGTGGAGTTGGAATTGTTTTCTTCTAATATAATCGAAAACAATTTACTGGTTTATCAGTCGACCCGATAGTATATGTCAATGAAAGTTCACTATGAACAGTAGCACAATCGGATAATACCTCCTCATCGAGTACGTGGATGGCTTGCCTAGATAGTGCGTCAGCCACGGTATTTTCTTTCCCTGGTTTGTAAAACAGTCGAGCGTTATGTTCATCTACAAACGATCTCCATCGTTTTATTTTTGCATTCGAGTTTTGGTCAGATACAGCAAAGGTCAGAGGTTGATGGTCCGTAAAAATATTAAGATTCTTGGCACCGTATAGGTAATTTCGAAGGGTTTTTAAAGCCCAAACAATGGCTAACAGTTCACGCTCATTAGTGCCAAAATTTAATTCCCTTTCTTTCAGTGTTCTGGAAATCATTGTAATCGGTTTACCTCCTTGCGATAAAACTGCTCCTAAACCAAAGGATGATGCGTCTGTGGTTAAGTCAAAGGGTTTTTTATAGTCAGGGTAACGTAATAGGACGTCTTCGGATGCTAGGATTGTCTTTAATTTTTCAAAAGCCTCTGTTTGCTTTGAATCGAACTGTACCGGAATTTTCTTTGACTGTCCAGCGCTTACTTTACCATTCTCACCTTTGAGAATGTCTGTTATTGGTTTAGCAATTGCGGCAAAGTCTTTAATGAAGCAGCGATAGTAACTTGCTAGTCCTAAAAAGGACCGTACATTAAATAATGTAGTTGGCTGCTCATAATTTTTCAAATCCTCAATCTTATCAGGGCTGGTCGTAATACCACTGCTAGACACCGTAAAACCCAGGTATTCAACATCTTCTTTAAAGAAGTGCTACTTTTCTCGAGATATTCTCATATTTGCTTCAAACAGTCTATCTAACACCCATGCAATGTGCTCGACATGTTCTTCCATGTCCTCTGAAAAGATGATAACGTCATCGACGTAAACGTAGCAGAATTGCCCAATCTGGTCCCTAAGCACATCGTCAATGGCCCGTTGAAATATGCTTGGCGCGTTTTTTAAACCAAAGGGTAATCTGCAAAATTCATACTTCTACCGAGAAAGCTGTTTTTTCCCTGTCGCCTTTTGCGAGAGAAATTTGATGAAATCCAGATTTCAAATCAAGGGTTGTGAAATATTTTGCCCTGCCAAGATTTGATAAAATAAAGGTCACATTTGGTATCGGATATTTGTCGTCAATTGTTTTTGAGTTCAACTTTCTGAAGTCGATGACTAAACGTTTCCTCCTATTGCCATATTCGTCCGCTCCTTTTTTGTCTACTACCCAAACCGGGTTATTGAATAGGGATCTAGATGGTCGAATAATGCCATCTTTTAATAATGCCTGTGTTTCTTTATTGACAAAATCTGCTACTCCCATTGGATAAGGGTACAATTTAGAGTAGATGGGACTCTCGTCCTCGGTTCTTATGGTGGCAATGATGTTGGTATTGTAAGGAAGTGTCTCGTTTGGTTCTGCAAAGACGCCAGTCCGGGTTTTTAACATGGTCTGAAATCTATTTCTTATGTCACTCGGTACTTTGATGTCATCGATTTTTATAAAATTCACAGTCGAGCATTTCATAAATTGTAAGTCTTCTACTTCATTATTGACTATTAATTTTTTATTTCTGAAATCTAATGTAGCATCAAGTTGTGTTAGTAGGTCGATCCCTATGATGCCATCAAATGTAGATAGTGTGGGTAATATAAAATGAAGCAAGCAAGTCGTCCCTGCCGACATTGAGTATACCCTGTACCTACTAGTTATTATATTGAATAAAGTCAAACACCCTCGAAATAGCGATTAATTTCATAAAAAAATTTCTTTAGCATGCCGCAACAGCGAACGCATGCTATCTCGCTCACTCTTTCCAGCTAGTGTCGCCTTGGCAATTCAGTTCAAAATGCACATTCTTATATCTCCGATATTTATTGTCCGATTTCAACTAAAATTGGTCAGATGATGCATATTAGCCACATTATTAGGTGTGCCAAATAAGAATGTGATTCCTTAAAAACTGCTCTAATAATTTGTTTTTTCTGAATTGCGGGGGCGGAAGTGGGCGTGGCAAAAATTTTAAACTCTCTTGATCTGCGTAGTCACTAGACAAATGATCGAACAACCTCAAAATCGCAATCAATTCAAAACGAAATTCCCTTTAACATGCAGCAGCAGCGAGCGCATGCTATCTCGCTCTTTCTTATCTGCCAATGCCGCCTTGGCAATTCAGTACAAAACGGATATAGCCATATCTCCGATGTTTATTGTCCGATTTTAACAAAATTTGCTCAGCTGGGCCAGTTTGGGTATATAATCAGGTGTACCAAGTAAGAATACGATATCTTGAAGGCAGCCCTAGCTATCGTTTTTTTCAAATTGCGGGGGCGGAAGTGGGCGTGGCTAAAATTTGAAACAAACTTGAACTGCTTTGACATTAGACGGATGATCACACCAAATGGTAGCTCTAGCTCTTATAGTCTCTGAGATCGAGTGGCTCATACGGACAGACGGACGGACAGACGGACATGTCTCAATCGACTCGGATGTTGATGCTGATCAAGAATATATATACTTTATGGGGTCGGAAACGCTTCCTTCTGCCTGTTACATACATTTTAGCGACTTTAATATACCCTTTTACCCTTTGGGTACAGGGTATAAAAAGGGCTTGCTGTGTTAAATATGCCCAGCAGACATTTGTGTTTTATTTTGTCTTGTCCATGAAGTAATTTTACGTGGAAATCATTTTCTACAGGGCCTATTTCTTCTAATTCTGGTAAGGGTTTTATATAATTTTTAGAGGCCCCTGTGTCTACTAAAAATTTAACTTTCTTCCCCGCTATCATTCTCTCTATGTACGGTAGCAGGGAGTAATTGCTAAAAAATTTAGTTCGTCTGCATCTTGGATTTCACATTGTAAGTCGTCTAAAACCTCATTTCCTTCTTGTTGATATTCTTGGTCATCTAGAAGTTGATCTTCTCTCTGTGTCAGATGGTTAACTCTTTGGTGTTTCGGTCCCGTAAGCCGTGCTGTTCCACTAGATGGTCTTTTAACTACCTGCACCGCGTAAGGATTCTGTAGCTGTGGTGTGTGCTGCCTGAAGCGCATGGTTGAATCAACGTCCATTGGTTGAACTGGGTCACGGATAACTTGATTCCCATTTAATGGTGCAGCGCGGTTATTATAATAGGGATTTTTCGCCTGAGTTGCTAAAACTGTGTTTGGATTCCTATCATTTTGCTTTTGAAAGTTTCTCTGAGCTCTGTCCTCAGTCATTCTTGAATAACTATCTGCAAATTGATATCGCTCATGATTTTGCTCTACCTCTTGAGCTATAGCGAGAGCTGTAGAAAGATCTGCAGGATCTTTTGAATACAAAATGTCAGATAGCGCTTTCTTTGTTCCTGTAATAAAAACGCGTAATGCATCTTCTCTATACTTTTTGTTGAGCCAAGCCGCTTGTGACGGATCACAAGACATTAAAGTTTTATTTGTAAGCAATGTCAGTTTCTTTTCCACCTCATCATAAAATTGCATAACTGACATGTTGCCCTGTCGCAACGTTGACAATTGATTTTCTATAACATAAGCCGGTCTTTTGTCTGCGTAAGTAAGGTCAAGTCGATTAATTATAGCTCTAAAGTTTAGAGGTGTGTCAAAGGAGGCGAGAATTGTATTTGCCGCTCCCTTTACTTTGTTTCTCATAATACCCAATGCTTGATAATAAACCGAACTGCCTTCATAGTTTTCATAAATTTTAAAGGCAACATGTGCCGCTTTTCACCACGAGACATATGATTCACCCTTGCCATCGAAGTCTGCCAAAGACTTTATAATACCTAATGATTCATTGCAAGATACACCCGCTATGATTTCTGCGTCATAGAATTTTTCGACCTGAGGAGTATTAACGGACAAATTCCTCAACTGAGAAGATAATTCGTTTATCTTGGCTTCAAATTTCGCTTCTTGGATCTGAAGTGCAGTATTTACTGCCCCCTCGATTAGAGCTTTCAGTTGGTCTGGGGTCAATGCCATTTCTTCTATGCTGCTGTGTTTGTCTAAACGTAGCGACCACCTAGACACTAAATGCTCTAACTCACTATCGCTATCACTCATATAATAGTCAAAAGTTTTTACTCAAAAAAAAATCAACGCAAAAATTCAATTCGGTTGTATACGAAATTTTTTATAATTACTTTCCTTTATACAAAAGTATGAAAAAACTGCTTGCAAAAATTGATATGTTTTATTCCCTTCACTATTACTTTTGTTTTCATTTATTTAAATGTTTTTAGCAATGAGCGATCCACTTACATGATTTTTATTTTTTATCTATTATATTTTCTAATATTTTGTCTTAGTGTCTTCTCAGGTTTTTTTTAGTGGGCCTTAGTCTTCCTTCTATTTGGTGATTTATTTTTGGTTTTCTGTCGCTCGTTCAATATGAGCTGTCTTCTATCAGCACGACCTCGTTTTACCGCTTCAATCGGTTGTTAATTTTAGACACTGAAGTGTCTTCTCTGGATTTCTTTGTGGGCTTGTCTTCCCTCTGTTTGGTGATTTCTTGGAGAGCTTGTCTTCCTTCTATTTGGTGATTTCTTATTGGGTTTTTTTTCTTTATTTTTTTTTTTTTATTCACTGCTTTAATATGGGATGAGTTTTAGCAGTCTGATTTCGTTTTATTGCTTCGGTCAGGTTGGCTTCGTTCTCCTCTTGTATGCTTTGTGCTGCTTAATTTTTCGTCGCAGTGAAACGTTTTATTTTCGTTGGTGTGATTTGTATTGTTTTAGTTCAACTAATGTAGAGAAAAATATTACTCAGACTTTTTATACCCTGTACCCATAGGGTACAAGGGTATATTAAAGTCGCTAAAATGTATGTAACAGGCAGAAATATACATTTCTGACCCCATAAAGTATATATATTCTTGATCAGCATCACTAGCCGAGTCGATTGAGACATGTCCGTCTGTCCGTCCGTCTGTCCGTCCGTCTGTCCGTCCGTCTGTCCGTCCGTTTGTCCGTCCGTCTGTCCGTCCGTCTGTCCGTCTGTATGAACACCTAGATCTCGGAGACTATAAAAGCTAGAGCCACCAAATTTGGTGTGAACATCCGTCTATTGCATAGACAGATCAAGTTTGTTTCAAATTTTTGCCACGCCCACTTCCGCCCCCGCAAATCGAGAAAACGTATTACTAGAGCTGTATTAAAGATATCGTATTCTTACTTGGCACACCTAATTATATACCCAAACTGCTCCACCTGACCAAATTTTGTCCAAATCGGACAATAAATATCGGAGATATACCTATATGAGTTTTGCACTGAATTGCCAAGGCGACATTGGCTGGCAAGAGTGAGCGAGACAGCATGCGTTCGCTGTTGCTGCATGTTAAAGAAAATTTTGCATAAAGTTGATGGCGATTTCGAGGATATTCTATTTTAGTTAATATAACTAGTTGGTACAGGGTATACTCAATGTCGGCTGGGACGACTTGCTTGCTTCATTTTATTTTGTATGCTCCCTTTATTAGTTAATTTGATTTGATCACTTTAATTCAGGTTGAAAGAAATTGTTTGCTTGTCTTTTATATCGTTTTTGTCGATTTGATTTGTTTCGGTTTAATTTTTCTTAGAAGTTTTTTCGGTTTTATTCTTAGTAGATTAGATTTTCCGGTTGGGCGCCAATTATCTTTAGGTATTTTATTGATATTATATATTATAATTATGTTTTATTTCTAACACGTGGTGTATGAAAGTAAGAGAGACGTGGAGTTTGTTACGGCGATGACCGGTAACGTTTCTTATCCAGAGTCAACTAAACTGCCTGCAATTAGTTCTTCACAAGTCAAGCTTAGCTCTATGCCCTCAAACCGTTAGCATTGCGCTTCGTGTCTGGCATCGGGTTCGTGGTTCCCGTGGGCTACAGTGATAACTTGTATGTGTGTGCGTAAGCATTAAAATAAAGTTAATTTCATTTAAATTTGATTATTGATTTGTAACCTTAATAATTATCCGATCTTGTTCAAACTTGGTGTAGGCTGTAGGGGTAAAAATTAAATTTAAATGCAACAACAAAAAAACAATAATTTTATATATTTCTTATTTGGTGCCGCGCGGATTCGAACACGGGTCTTTTGTGTTTGTACGGCAGATTTCTTGGAATTTGTTTTTGTTTCTTTGCTGCCAAAGAAAATTGCTAATTTTACTCGAGGTACCTCCACGTTTTAGTTAATAGCTCCGATAATAATTATCCGATCCGACTAATTTTCAAACTCACCATACTTGCTAGATTAAGGAACTTAACTTTTTATGTTTCAACCATGTAGCTTGAAATTTGAGGCTGTCATCGCTACGGGTATATTTTCCCATTCCTCGGTAAGAGCTCTTTTTAGTTGTCCTACATTTGAAATTTGACGTTTCCTTATGTTTTGGTCCAAAATTTACCACAAACTCTCCAGTAAGGTTTGAACAATTCCTGACTTGTGTTTGGGACCGTTATCCTGATAGAAACGAAATCCGTTTCTTATGCCCAGTTTTTCTGCGCTTTGATGGAGATTTTCTTTCAGTATGGAAAGATACATGTTCTTATCCATGTTTCCTTCAAAAAAAAACGAGGTTACCAACCCCAGTGGCTGACATACAGGCCCAAACCATCACATGCCCTCCTTCATGCTTCACCGTGGCTTTCAAATTTTTAATATGGAGCTCTGTATTCGCTTTTCTCCAAACATAAGTCATCCCATCTGAGCCAAAAATATTGAATTTGGACTCGTCCGCAAAAATTACTGAATCCCAAAAGGCAGAATCCTTTGTAACATGATCCTGAGCAAAGTGAATTCGGGTAAGCTGATTTTTTTTGCTGATGAACGGCTTGTTCCTTGCAACTCTACCATTAAACTCATGGTTACGAAGGATCCGTCTAACCGTTTCAGAGCTACAAGCGGGAAATGATGTGCTGAACTGTGGAGTCGGGAATATTCACCATTTCCGCAATCTTTCGACGGGGTAGTCCATCCTTGAAATGATGAATTACAAGTTCGCGTTCCTCTACAGTAGTGCGGCGCCCCATTATTACTGTGTTCATAAAGACAATATAAATCACACTTAAATTCGGAAATAAATCCCTCTACACTTCACAAAGATAGTTGGAAAAAGAAATACCGCTATTCGATGCAAAGATTCCAAGAAAAGGATGTGAGAAGTGCTTGGTTCAAATAAGCTGTGGGATTTTTTCTTAGTGCCTAATCATTTTTTTTTTCTTTGCGGAGAACCGAAAAGGAATATTTCTTTTCTTTGACCAATTATATATAAATAAAAAAAATCTGAACACAATAGCATTTTAATTTTTGCGATAAGTCTGTTACATTGCCTGAAAACTGGCCCAACGATTTTGATCAAATTTTTTGGGTAAATTTATAAATATATGGAGCTAAACAGAACTACCTTGCATTACGAGCCACGAGCTGTGAGTGGAGCTATGCTTCAAAATGTAGGGACTTAATTTTTTCATGGTCAAAACTTTTATACTTCCAATGTTTAAAACCGGCCAAGAGCTAATAATATTTATAGATAATGGTATTTTCAATAAATTTAATCCATGTTTGGTTCAAAAAAGTTAACAGTGGGTTAACAGCGACCGTCGCTAACTCGGCATTAACAGACCGTCGCTAACTTTACGGACATATTTTTTTCACTTTCTTTATAAAACTTGTGATTCACAAATTTGAAATGTCACAACTTGCTCTGATAGTGGTGAAATTTGTACGATTGCTATATCGATTACAATTCTTAAAACTGCCGAACAATTTGAAAAAGTTAGTATGAAGCCTTTTCAATTATTAATAAAGCCAAATTTCCTGCCACCCGATATTTTAGAAACTTTCCCGCTTTTAGCAATCGAAAAACTCCAGAACAGGCAGAAAAAAAGCTAAATTGGCAACACTGGTCGGAACATACTTTCTCGCTCTCGTGAGAGCGAAATCATGATCAAGAATAAAAAGAACCGATTTCAGTTTTAGTGTCATGAAAATCGAGTGCACACAACTTTTCTTTTTTGTCCCCTGACTACGGTATCGGTAGTGAGCCAACGGATATTGATAATGAGCTTGAGGGACAAGAAAAACTAAAACTACATTCACTGTTGGCAGAGAACTAAAAGTGCATTTCTGGTAATTTGGCGACTTATTTCTACATGCTCCACAACCAACCGAAGAATGCGAGCTGCCCTACGCTTTCCATGTATATATCCGTCAAATTTGCGTTTTTTTTAATAGATAGAGTGATTCAAGAGGAAGGTTTTTGTGTACAATAACATGCTTAAATTAGAGAACCATTGATAATTTCAAGATTTCTAATGCGAAGTCGTAAATAAACACATTTTTTTGCACATACATTGCAAACGCTGGCTGAACTCTACGAGTTAGATCAAAATAATGTACTAAGTATTGTAAACCTTGAAAAGGTCTACAAGAAAGTCCGCGATGGTATATGTTTATCTCTTAGGGATAACCCACAAAACCAATTTTTATCCTTTACATTTCTCGAGAAATAATTGCTTATTTGCAAAGCTATTTTAAGCACAGTGTCACAGTGTTTGACCGCGATGGACTCCTAAACTACTGAACCGAATTCAATCAAATTTCACATGTTCCCGTAATGTGGTGCAACTTAAAACAAAGGATAGTTTTTATCTTATTTAATTACTTTAATAATCAGTAAATTGAACAAAATTTAATAAAATAATTGCATCCCTCTCTAACACATTACATAGAGTGTTTAGCGATGGATATGATTTCGATAGTCGTCTCTACCGATAATTAGGGTTGCCAGCACGTATTTTACACCGCCAACTTTCTAGGGTTGGCTAGGGACCGCCACATTTTAACCACAACCAACCGAAGAATGCGAGCTTACGCTTACTATACATATATCCGTCAAATTTGCGTCGATTGCGATCGAAACGGCGGAATTTTGGAACACTTTTCAATTTTTTATTTATAGATTATTTGTTTATTTAACAACTTTTTCGACCAAAATAAACTATAAGAATTCAATAATCTATTGTTTTTATTCATTTTTGGGCGGTTTTGATTATGCTGGGTATAAAAAAAATACAAGTGAAAAATCGACTTCTCACAATTTGCCCCATAGCTCCATTCACAGAGAATGTAGGGATATGCACGGTATGCCAGTTTATGCTCCACATATTTATCTATATCTCCACCAAATTTGAAGAAAATCATTGGCAGGATTTTTGAGAAAATCGCTTATCAGTCCACCAACCTTTGGTTTTCCAACATACAAAATGCGATAAAAATATTGAGTTGTAATTGCTGGCAATATAACGGGCTTTACAGAGAATGTAGGGCAATGCACGGTGCATGGGGCTATTTATACATGTTTCAAGAGTATATAACATAAATTTTATCAAAATCGTTATGTATGTGGGTGCCTCGGCTGCAAAAATCTTACTGATGAAGTTGGCGCCCAGTTCGAAACTGGAAACAGTGTGGAACCAAAGTAGAACCTGTGTTGATACCAGTGTTAAAAGATTAAAAAGGGATGAAAAGGAAATTTTAAATTGGTTAACGGTGTACTTAGGTAAAAGCAGTTCATTGAGGTGAACCGGCTCACTCGGTCTTTTTTCGAAATGAGCTAACTCAATCATATGGCTCACTGGTTCACTTGCTGATAGCTCATGAGCCGATAGTGATCGCACCAACTTGAAAAAACTGAAGTAAAATACGTGAGCAAAACTGAGCTAGTGTGCTTAAATGAGCTAGTGAGCGAAAATGTTCTAGTGTGCTAAAATGATCTAGTGTGCCAAAATGAGCTACTGAGCCATATTGAAGGAACAAGCTTAGTGGCTGAGATCAGTGAGCGATTCATTTTGGCTTTTAGAAAGATAAATTCTAATTTTTTTTGTTAATAAAAAGCACATAAAAATGTCCTTTGTAACAATGAGGATCAATTAAGACGGTAGCAGTGCTGTTCAAAACATTGTTTATGTCGTCATCGTTTTGAAAAACAGCAAAGTCACCTTGACATGGAATACTTTTGAAGGCGCCATTATTTCCATAAAATATATTAGCAGTTAAGGCAGCATCAACAATAAAGTTGGATAACCATGCCTCATTTTCCAAAGTAACCAAATCATCTAATTCAATATTGTAGATGAAACGATTACAATCGCTACCATGGATACTCTCAAAGAGAGTTTTACAATTTAAAATGTAAAAGTGTACATATGGAGTAATACACTTTCTCAATTCAGAATGGTTTTTGAGTAATAGCTTGTACTCTTCCTCGATATCAAATATGTTGTATTCCCGAGCATATGAGTGATCAGTTTTTACTTTCAAATCTAGAGTATGAGTTACATTTTCTGCAACTACTGGGAGTTCCAAACTCTAATTATCATTCTTTTCTAAGTGCAGAAATCGCCCTTTAACAAACCTGCTTTCAACTTTTTTATGCCCTTTTTACACCAGTTTTCTTTATATTTTGAAAGTTTTTTATTGGACATTGTAGTAGAAGGAGTTTTACGATTTTCACCACGTTTCTTAGGCTTAGCTTTTATAATAGAACCGTGGACTATTGGTGAATGTATTAATTCCGGGTGAGCAATTTCAATTTGTCTCGCCACAGAGTTTGAAAGTTTATCCATTTCATTACTGCGTCTTTTGTTTCTTTTATCAACCAAAATTCCTATCATATTCGTCCAAAATGACGCGAAGACCACATATTTGCCCCTGCCATTTTTGGGTGATAGTATTTATTATCTTCGTTATTTCCAGTAAACTGAGAAATAAAGTCTCTAATTTCATTCGCAAAGTTTTTGAAACGTAGTCTCAATTTACTCAATTTTTTGTTCGAAGGCGATACTCCCAATTTTTTTTTGAGTATACCGAATCAGGTATAGGAATACTATTATGATCGTCTAAATTAAATTCGGTTGAACGACCACCTGCAAATTATGAGATGGCATTGCGAACCATCTCATTTGTAGTAGGGGATAGAAGAATGGATACTAGATACTTAAACCGATCTTCGAAATCCTCAATGGTAAATATATTGTAAGCTAAACCTAGCGCATTTCTTAAAAATGTTCTAAGTTCAATATTTTGCAATCCAACTGTGCTATCTATATCCGCACACTTTATTTTTGCATAGTGGCTTGTACAAAATTGAATACAAACATTTGGAAATGTTTCGCTATTACCGTACAAAAACTGATAGCATATTTTGTTGTATTCAATAAGGTCTAAGTTGCAGTACTCTTTAAGGATCGCTCCTGTAATATCGAAACTTACATACGTCAGTTATGACTCGTCTGCAAAGTGGTATTTTTAATTTGTTCTCTTTGCATGATCTATGTAGTTCGCATAAAAAACGACCTATATCATAAGCTGTATGATTGGAGAGTATTGCATGTGCAATTCCATAAGTTAGAGACAACTCTGGAAGATGTGCAACTAAGGAATAAAGAAATATCCTTTTTTTTTGCAATGTTAAGGGTTCTTACAACACCTCCTGTTGCATCTATATGCAAAGTGTGTACATTTAGGTGTTTTTGTAGAAGCCGTATATGCTCAATGTTCCATAGAAATACGTCCACCTTGAACGACAAATGTTGAATGTAATGAGCAAATCCATTACACAACATATCGTATGCATCTTTGTAAAAAACGTTTTTGGCGTTTGCCTCCGATTTTGTATTTCGATAAACTGATAAATTTGTATTTATAATTTGGTTTCCTACCAAAACTCTTTCATTATTCGTTTGCAGAGCCAGTTCACTTTTATATGCAAAGGCAGTAGTGCCTTTCAATTCCCGACTTTCGAGAAAGCGATTAATGGCTCTACATTGATTATTTTTGTTTAAGTTTATTGTATGGCATATTTCAAGACTTGTTGAGTAAACTTGAACGATGCCATTGAAATTACCAACAAATTTGTAGTAATTACAGGACGGATCTTTGCAGTATCCGTATGCAACAAATGAGTTTGCATTAATTCTAACAGTTTTAAAATATAGCACACAGGCGTTATTCGAAGAATAATAATTTTCCCTGATTAAGTGCTCTATACTTTTTTCTTTAGTAAATAAAGTGCAACATTCAGTAAAAATATCTGAAAAGTGCTGCACTTCCATTTGCAGAATGTGATAGCTGCAAATCTTCTTACGTGATCGTAAGCGAAGAGGGTTGTGAATCATTATAACGTCTAAATTTAAACTTGTATTTTCAACCCTGCAGTCTTTTCGGAAACATTTTAACCTATTTCCGACAAGACTTTCGTCCACAGGGTTAGAGGACAATCTACAGTTAAACTACTCTTTTCTTCAACTAAAAGTTCGCGGTCAACAATGTTGACTGCGTCGAATTTTGTTTCAGCACTTGACTTTAATAAAATTCGCTTAAAGCATAAATTAACTGATAGTCGCCACTTTGGGCATCTACCGTTAATTTTAAAAAGCAAATGCTTTGCATCTAGTCTTTCATTAATAATACGAGCAATTTCTAAATATTGCTGATCATTCAAGACTGATGTTTCACTTATTAGGCCTTTAGACATAGCTTCCTCTAAAGCAGCTCTATTGCCTATACTATTAACGAACCTATTACAAATGAGAAGTAAAAAAAGACAATAATGAATAACTTTTGAATTCAAGATAGAAATAAACAATAGAAATAGGAATAATAAGCTAGGAAGTACCGAAGTTGAAAAATATAAAACTATTTATTATTTATCGAAGAATTTTTAGATAAAATTTTGATTTTTAACAAAATGACGGGGTTTTAAAAAAAACCTTTTTCTTTGAAAATATTTTAACTTTGAAGTAGCTTAAAAAATCGAAATTATTGTGAGAATCCCTATTTCTTCTGTCATTACCCGGAAAAAAGTATCTAAGAATATCGGGTGAATATTTCAATCCAAGCGGTTAAGCCGTTTCCGAGAAATCTCGCTCACCAACTTTGAAAACATAGTTTCGAGAAAAACGCATTTAAAGTTTTGGCATCTACAACTAAACGCTTGGAGGCGTCTTCACAAATACACCAGTATTTTCGAAATTATTGCTCTGATCGACTTTAAATTTTTACACAATATTCTTCAATATATTTACATTCAAAATATTAAAAAAAAATTTGGATTTTTTCAAAATTGCAAGTAGAGATAACACCTTAAAGTTTTGGCACCTACAATAAAACATTCGGAGACGTCATCACTAATACGCCAGTATTTCCGAAACTATTGGTCGGATGGACTTGAAATTTTAACACAATATTCTTAAATATTTTTAAAATCAAAATATTAAAAAAAAAATTGGAATTTCTCAAAATTGCAAGTACAGTGGACCCTCGGTTAACTAACACATCTGATTATGAACATTTCGGATAACGATCCGAACACATATATATTCAGTTCGCTAAAAATTTTTGTACGTTTCATTATACATTCTTTTAGTAAAAACTGAACTTATATATATATTGATGAGTTTTAACAGTTCTTTAAAAGTTCTTATGCAATTTTTGTTATTTTCTTTTAGTAAAATTTTAAATTGAAACATGTTAAATTGTATTTTTTTTCAAGCTGGAACGCATTATTTTATTTTACATTGATTTATATGGGAAAAGGGGTTCCGCTTAACGAACTTTCGCATAACGAACAAGTTGCTGGTTCCCCCTGGTAACCCCTTAAACAAAAAATGTTATTTTTATATCCTTGCAAAATGACTATATTAGTCGTTTAAAATCTAAATTAAAAAAATTGTCGCTTTTTGCGTTTTATATAAATATCAATTAATAATAAATATATGTAAATGCAAAAAAAAATTGTAATAAAATTATGTACTAAAAAAAATTTTTCCAAAATTTTATGGAAAAAACAACCCTAATACTATACGACTACCTAAGGCAGTATCCTATCATAGTACTTTTTGGGCTTTTTTGCTTTGTTTTAATTTTTTGCTTTGTTATAATTTTTCGATCATTTTTTTGCGCGGTGTATTCACTAAAATTTCCGCCTAATATAAGTTCAAATGTACGTATGTATGCATGTGTGTGTGTATGCATTATGTAAGGAGGCTAACATACACATGTATATACAAATAAGTTTAAATTTTAACTATTTTACATTAAACAATAATAAAAAGGGATCGTTTAATAAGGAGACGCACAAACAAATATACAATCAAACACGCGAACAAAGTAATTATTTCCTTATTTACATACATATGTATGTTTTTAGGTACATATGTGCATACATACATACATATGTATGTACTTAAAAGTTAGAATTTTTAATTATTAATGTTTACTCACTTTTTTGAACAGCGATACATATTACCACTTGCTGTTTGTTTTTTTGTCACTAAATTTAAATGTAGTTTTATTATTTTATTTAAAATTTCGAGACACAATAAACTTTTGTGCACACGAACTCACAAATTGGTTGAGAGTGCTTTTGTCTTTATAACGGTGAACAGTTCTGCATAACATCTATTTTTCACTTTTTTTAAAAAGCAAGTGCCAATTAAATGCATGAATTTAAATATTTGTAATAAAATAAATCCATATGTAACCCCTCTGGCATGCCCATGGCGCTTCTAAACATTTACAAAGTTGCCACATAGGTTGAGTTTTTTCTGAGTACGGTAATGTGAAAAAGATCTAGTTCCTTTGAATGAGTCAAAAACTCTACTGTAATAATAAATTAAAATGTGTTATTTTACAACAATTTGTAGCTGGTAAAGTTGTGCGACCAAATCAACAGTTATTAATGCATTCATATTCCACAAACGATGCTTTTGCAGGTGTAACAAATTCACTGTGAATGTGGGCCAGCATCTGATCAAGCTAACCGGCGATTGCTGTGAATTAGTATAATAATAATATAATATAAGAATAAAAGCTACAATGATGAGTACATGTAAATTGCAATTAAATGCGAATTAAAAATGAGTTCTTTCATATTGTTTATATAAATTTCTCATCTTAATAATCTTAAATTTACGTACTTTTTTAAGTTTGTTTTGGCGGTTCAGTAATTAAATTCCTATTGTCGATTTTTCCTTTCTACCATATAATCCCAATTAACCAATTTCATAATATGTATATTTATTGAGTATTTTTTTATTACCTATTAATGGTGAGGAAAAATATTAGCAATATGGAAAAAGAAAATAATACTTCAATACCTTGTTCTTGAAAGATAAAGAGTAAATGCTTTTCTATATATGTATGTATGTATATTTAAATACAACTGACTTTTCCTTATTTCAAAGTCTTTTATTAAAACTTAGACCAAATTAGCTAAGTTGGAGTTTGGTGTATTGGATGAGTGCTTGACTTTATTCACAGAGTTTGTGTGCTCAAGTCGTCGTGTTGACTAATTTTATTGTTCTTTTGTCACCCAGAATAGGCGAAAAATAAAATAGATTTATTTTCAGCATTCTTCAAGTTACACTAATCGCATAAGTGGTAAGCGCCCAGAGTATTAATATTATAAGTGCGACTATCGCCTTTTGGTGGGTTCAATCCCCCTCGGCCGAATTAATTTGCTTTTTTGTGGGGAAATAAAAATATGGATTCTCTTTTTTTTATTGCGAAGTTCTTCGCTAATCATCTACCTGAAAATAAAAGATCACCCACCACCCAATAAAAAAACAAAACAATTTAATATTACATATTTGAATTTTTTTTATTAAATTATTTATTATCTGAAAAATAAGATAACCCACCACCCAATATAAAAAAAAAACAAACAATTATATTATGTTTGAATTTGAAATTTATATTTATTTATCGGCCGATTTATTTGTCGGCAGATGCTTTAGCCTCTGCCGCCAATGCCTCACCCTCTGCAGCCGCCAATGCCTGACCCTCGGCCACCGCCAATGGCTGATCCTCTGCCGCCGCCGCTGCCTGGGTCTCCGACCGCGACTTCTTTGCCTTTCCAGGAAGGCGCTTGCGTCGGCGCCTTTTATGAGCCGACGCTTGCGCGCCAACATACATGTTGAAAATCTGCAAAGAGAAAAATTAAATATATTATTAAATTATGTATACATATAGTTGTATATATAAATATATATATATATATATATATATATATATATATATGAATATATATATATATTTATGTATATGTATTTAAATATATATGCATATGTATATACATATGTACATATTTATATTTATTATTTTAATAATATATATATAAAGATATATATATTATTAATATAATTCATATAAATATATTTATATATACACGCATTAAATAAAATTTGTACTTACACAAGTTTTCATGTGCATTTGCACCGTCTTAGTTTGCTCCGCCATTCCTTTAAGTTTATTGCGATTGAATGAATGCCAGCGCGGAAGTTGCCACTTAGTATTTTGCGGGATGCCCCTGTTAACGAAAAAGTTGGCGTCGCCCTTATTCTGATAACTTATCGACATGGCGCTGCTGCCCGTTTTTGAATTTGACATTTATCAACATATTAAAAATTGATTTTCTCAAAATTCCTGCCAATGATTTTGATGAAAATTTGCTAAAGTATGTGACGAAGTGCCAATTTGGCACCACTGTGAGAGTCAATTATTGCCCGTGTACATTTTTTTTTTCGCACCACTGTAATTAAGCCTAACTTAGACTCAGCTTGAGTGAAAGCTCAAAAATGAGTGGAACCTGGAAGCCAAGCTCTAAGCTAAGCTCACTCCCACGCAAATGAGTGCTTTGGTTCTGAGTGACTTTTCAGTGCATTCAAGACTAAGAACCTGAGCAGTAGTGGGTATAATACGGCCAAGTAAAAATTTATTAAGTGACCACAGTGGAAAATTTCCAAAGACCACGAGGTCTTAAATTTTTAATCCAAATTTTATAAAGGTTAAATAAACCCATCGGCCCATCCTAAAAAGTTAATATTTTATCTGAATGCACCAGACTTTTGTTGGCCAAATTATTTTTCGAAAATTGTGCTATTTCTAAAAAATTAACCATTGAGGTTAAGCACCCGCAAAGGTATTTGACTTGTATAACATTTTTTTTTGACTTATTATAGTCATAATCTTTAATTCTCTCTAGTCCAGTTCTTGTAAAAAATCACGTAAAAAGGATGGGTGAAGAAAGAAATTTTTCCTCCCAATGAGGTTTTTTCGTTGACGTTGATGACGTCATCCACCACGTGTGACGGCCCGTCACTTAGAAAATTTTTCCGTAAAATTTTTCCGGCATAAACTGGGATTTATTCGAAGTCCCTATCTTTTACAAAAGCATCTGGATTGATTAAATATCTGCCCAGTAACAACTGAGATTTAATTTCAAGAATCTCTCTCGGAAAAATGGGATTTATTCGAAGTCCCTATCTTTTACAAAAGCATCTGGATTGATTAAATATCTGCCCTGTAACAACTGAGATTTAATTTCAAGAATCTCTCTCGGAAATTTTCATTCAAACATTCGCCACTTATCTCGGTTCAACGTGGAATAATCCCCGGTCGATTCACCTGGGAGTCTTAATTAATTCTAGCCTGGTCACTTGGCTAGTTCATCTCTAATTCCTGCAACTTGCAGAAGTTTCTGTTGGATGATTCCAACCAACGATTACCTGAGTGACAACTCGTGCGCTTAATGGAGAAAACTATAAGCGAAAATGAAGATCAGCTGTAACCATTTTAATCTGGTCTTGCCAGATTTTCTCTTCCTAAATATTTAAATTTAGTTTGTATAAATTTGCTATTTCTATTCTATATTTTTTTTTTAATTTTTTGTGGAACTATTATACTTATAAATACCTTCCCATACTTATAGTTATGCGTGCAGTTTATCACCTTTACATAAATTCTATTTGCAAATTATTTAAACAGCTAATTCTAAAGCTCATCAATCGTCATCAGGCCTGCTGACATCGTTGGACTTTGGTCGTAAGTACGGCATAGCCGCAATTTTCAATAATTAAAATGCGACTAGGGTAATATTGCACCCTCAATATGGTGATAACTGTCCTCATACTTAAATAGGTTTAAAAAATTCCAAATTATAATATTCAAAAATTCGAACTTAATTATTTTGCGAGCCATAATATAAATAAATCATACCATTGATTATGGTATTTGAAAGTTTTTATAAGTAACATGCATAATTAAAATTCCACATTTAATTAAGATTCAAATAATAGTATGTCCCTCTAAGCATTCTTAAATTTAATTTTTTTTAATTTCTTTAAACTTCTTAAATACTTCGCGCCAATTCTCGAATATTTTTATAATTCGAAATTAATAATGAATTCAATTATTTTCGTGTATTCTCTAAATTTTTTTTGATATACTCTAATCTCAATTTTGCTTTATATTAACTCTAATATTCGCGACAATGAATTATTTTATCATGAAGATAAACTATCTAGATCTTTCTTGAATAAATTGTATTTTTTTGTAATGGAGTAATACGACTCGTGATTCCTTAGGGGTGATGCAGGTGTAACAACAATGACGTGAATCGTGTTTGGGATTTTCCAGATTTATTAGGCGCTGAAAGGAAAATCATGGTAGGGCGGGTAGAGAGCGCGACTACGCGAACATCTTCGTAGTCAAACTATTCACAGCGACTGTTCTTCTTGTTCTTTTAATTCTATTCTGTCTTTGCATTTCATTTTAGGGACTTTCTTTTTTAAGAATAAATTGTGTAAGTGGGTTGGGCATAATTGATCAAAGAACCCCCCCAGCCGATTGTTTTGCTAGCCGCACTAAGAGTCCCGCGGATCGGTTATGCCATCGCCGATATCTTGCACAAGTGACGTACAATTTCAGGTGATTTCCCTTTGCTTTTCTTCGAGTATTTGGGGTTTGATTCAGAGCTGGGTTTCGTTACATATTTTTAATGGCGCCCAACTTGTGGCTGTACGTTACACCACGGCACAATTACAAGGCTCATAATATTGTTATTTCAAACCAATAGATAATAATAAGTCCTTAAGCCCAACCCTAAATACTCTGACTTGTGCCTTAATTAATCGTCTCATCTCTAGGTACATTACTATTTATGTATACGCTCATTGCCATGTACACATGCGTATATACATATATACATAGGTACATAAGTTTCTCTTTAGGTTTGCCCGCTTATATACAAAATTAATTGCGCAGTGGCATTTAGCCGGCCGCATATATGCACATACACACACACACATGCAAGCCCAACGGGACTTGCACGAATTTGTCGACGTTGCTTTTGCGCAGTTTCTATTATTTTGTTTGCAACGGGACCAAAAAAATGCGTACGTGACGATTCTGACGCCGACGCGTGTCGCGACAAAATCGGTTGTCATGGTAACAACGATTGAACGAGCGCGTGTCGCAGTCGGCGAAGGCAGAGCCTGGGCAGAGGAAAAGTCGAAAGCCCGAAAAAGAGCGGTCAGCGACTGCGTAATGAGAGAACAATAAATCAATTACGCAAACCACCCTTAAGGGAGACAGTCGGGAGTAATAAAAGTGAAAAAGAAGTGTCATCGTGTAATTAGAAAAGTGCAAGGACCCACAGCCGGCCCTTATCAGACTGTATGATTGGAAAGTATTGCATGTACGATTCCATAAGTGAGAGACAACTCTGGAAGATGTGCAACTAAGGAATAAAGAAATATCCTTTTTTTTTTTTGCAATGTTAAGGGTTCTTACAACACCTCCTGTTGCATCTATATGCAAAGTGTGTACATTTAGGTGTTTTTGTAGAAGCCGTATATGCTCAATGTTCCATAGAAATACGTCCATCTTGAACGACAAATGTTGAATGTAATGAGCAAATCCATTACACAACATATCGTATGCATCTTCGTAAAAAACGTTTTTGGCGTTTGCCTCCGATTTTGTATTTCGATAAACTGATAAATTTGTATTTATAATTTGGTTTCCTACCAAAACTCTTTCATTATTCGTTTGCAGAGCCAGTTCACTTTTATATGCAAAGGCAGTGGTGCCTTTCAATTCTCGACTTTCGAGAAGAAAAATTAATGGCTCTTCATTGATTATTTTTTTTTTAATTTATTGTATGGCATAATTCAAGACTTGTTGAGTAAACTTAAACGATGCCATTGGAATAACAAGCAAATTTGTAGTAATTACAGTAGTTTGCATTAATTCTAACAAATTTGAACAGATAGCACACAGGCGTTAATCAAAGAATACTAATTTTCCCAGATTATGTGCTCTATACTTTTTTTTGTGTAAATAAAGTGCAACATTCAGTGAAAATATCTGAAAAGTGCTGCACTTCCATTTGCGGAATGTGATAGCTGCAAATCTTCATAAGTGATTGTAAGCAAAGGGGGTTTTCAATCATTTTAACATCTATATTGAAACTTGTATTTTCAACCCTGCAGTCTTTTCGGAAACATTTTAACCTATTTCCGACAAGACTTTCGTCCACAGGGTTAGAGGACAATCTACAGTTAAACTACTCTTTTCTTCAACTAAAAGTTCGCGGTCAACAAAGTTGACTGCGTCGAATTTTGTTTCAGCACTTGACTTTAATAAAATTCGTTTAAAACATAAATTAACTGATAGTCGCCTCTTTGGGCATCTACCGTTAATTTTAAAAAGCATATGCTTTCCATCTAGTCTTTCATTAACAATGCGTGCAATTTCTAAATATTGCTGATCATTCTAGACTGATATTTCATTTATTAGGCCTTTAGACATTGCTTCCTCTAAAGCAGCTCTATTGCCTATACTGTTAACGAACCTATTACAAATGAGAAGTAAAAAAAGCAATAATGAATAACTTTGCGAATTTGAAAAAGATAGATAAGAATTTATTAATATATATTCATTGACCTACTTTGTTCAATAGGTGCCACCTATTAAGGGGTTATATCTACTTGCAAAAATCGTGCTTTTCTGAAAAATATTCATGATGATACTGTTAATGAAATAAATATATAAACCAAATGATCATATAGAAAATTCAATGAAATTTTAGAATCCGTTATGTTTTTCTAAAAATATTGGAACGCTTAGCTCCTGTAAGACATCTCCTGGGGCTTTTAGATGCTTCAGGTGTTCTTCGGCTGTGCGGAAGTGAACAATGACGTCAGCCAGATAGACCACGGTGGACTTCCAAGCTAGTCCGGTCAAGAGGTTCACCAAGAGACGTTCGAAGGTGGCGGGCGCGTTGCATAGCCCAAACGGCATTACGTTGAACTCGAAAAGCCCAGCGTCACAAGTAAAAGCCGTCTTAGGGCGTGAAGATGCGTGCATCTGCACTTGCCAATACCCACTTTGTAGGTCCATTGTCGAAAACCATTTCGAACCATAGAGCGTCGCCAGAATGTCGTCCATCTTGGGCAGCGGGTACGAGTCCTTCACGGTCACTTCGTTAAGGCGCCGGTAATCAACGCAGAATCTTGTCGATCCATCTTTCTTTTTTTACGAGCACAACGGATGACGACCATGGGCTAGCGGATGGGCGGATTACTCCCCGCTCTTGCATGTCCTTGACTAGCCGCTGTACTTCTGCCTTCCTAGAGATCGGTATTTGCCGAGTTATCTGCTTTATGGGACACGCCGGCCCAGTTTCGATACGGTGTGTAGCTAGGTCAATACAGCCGGTCTCGTCGTCTCTCCAGGCGAAGATACCTCGATATTGGTCCAAAAGCTCTCTTAGCGCTTTTTGTTGTGGTGGTGGAAGCTCGGAATCACCGGGCAGATTCCACTCCACCGTAATTTCGCCTTTATCCCTTGGTGGTTCCACCGGCATCACTCTCACGGGCTCCACTTCACCTAGGAGGATGGCAGGGTGTAGAACTTTTCCATGCACGCTCAAGTTTAAGATACGCGTTGTAAGGTGGCCGGATTTCACCTCGACAACGCCAGATGGCATAATAATTTCATCTGAAACTGTGGAACGTTCTCCCTTTTCAATCACCATCGCCTCTAGGGATTCTGTAAATGCACATTCCAGTTGTACTAGCGTAACAGAGTGCGGAGGCAAATAGCCGGGGGTCAGCAAATACACCGAGTGTCGGGTCAGCTTGTTGGCACCAAAAAGTGACAGAGCGCCCCAGCCAAACGTTAGTTTTAGCTGCTCCATATCAACTACTGCTTTATGCTTTAGCAGGAAATCCATTCCAAACAGGTTTGGTGTGGCACCACCGACCATGTAAAAGGTGTGACTTACGGATTTTCGCAGCATGTGCAGCTCGATATCGGCTTTTTGTGTCGACGTGAAGGTGGCCGATGACGGTCCATGTAGAGTCACGTGACACGGAGTGGTCACTGTTTTGTTGTTGTACAATTTTTTTCATTTTTACATAATTCTAAGAAATATAAAAGAAATACACAAAAACAATTTAATTTTTTTTAAATTTTAGCTTTGCAATAATTTTAATAAATTTCTTGTTGTTTGTTCATTGCAGCTTTACATTGCATTTAAGGGAAGTAGATACTAAATTTAACTAGCTGGTGCAATGTAATATACACAAGAAAATTCGACCATATTTTTTTGATAATTTTATATATAATTTTATGATATAATAATTTTGTCTTCAAATTTCAATATGAAATATTTAGTAAAAAAAATTGTTTTGCCTTCAGTTGCTCTCCCCCAATAGATAACACCAATCAGTGAATTAAATTGTAAAATCGTAATAATAGTTTTGGTATATTTTCTTGAACACCTGCAGAACAGTTAATTAAAGTTACCTCTGGCCAAATTTTTTTTAAAGTATAAGAAGAATGCAAGTGTATAGGTTATTAAAAACGAAAATACTCTTTTTTTTTTAATTTTCTTAACTTTTAAAAATAAACCAGAATTCATACATATGTAGTTAAATGTAAAGCCATAGTTTAATTTCTTCTCATTTTATTATGCCCCATGCAAGGAACTTCATTTACGGCAGCATTTTGAAAATGAAGCAAGCAAGTCGTCCCTGCCGACATTGAGTATACCCTGTAGCAACTAGTTATATTAAATCAAGATCGGCATCAACTTAATTCAAAATTCCTTTTAGCATGGAGCAACAGCTACCGAGTGCTATCTCGCTCACTCTTTCCAGCTAGTATCACCTTGGCAATTCAGTTCAAAATGCACATTAGTAGTATTTGCGAAGGTACTAATCAAAAGTTCGAACACCCTCAAAATCGCAATCAATTCAAAACAAACTTTCCTTTAACATGCAGCAGCAGCGAACGCATGCTATCTCGCTCTTTCTTACCTGCCAATGTCGCCTTGGCAATTCAGTACAAAATGCAAATGGCTATATCTCCGATGTTTATTATCCGATTTAAACGAAATTTGGTCAGTTTGTGCAGTTTGACTATATAATAACTACCAAATAAGAATTCGCTCTAGTACATTCATTTTAAAATTTTATTTTTTCATTGGGGCGGAAATGGGCGTGGCTAAAATAAACTTAATCTGCCTAGGCATAAGACGGATGTTCACACCGAATTTGGTAACTCTAGCTCTTATAGTCTCCGAGATCTAGGTGTTTATACGGACGGACGGACAGACGGACATGTCTCAATCGCCTTTGCTGTTGATGCTGATCAAGAATATATATACTTTATGGGGTCGGAAACGCTTCCTTCTGCCTGTTACATACATTTTAGCGACTTTAATATACTCTTTACCCTATGGGTACAGGGTATAAAAAATGCGACCTAAACTCCACCTCAATGGTGCGGAAAAGAGTTCATTTTGAAAAAGAAAAATGTAACAATGCAACATGTTTTTGCTTTTTAATTTCGTCAGCAACAGTCCCAAAATGTTATTGTGATTGGATTGGATTTCAAAATAATCAATTCTCTGCTAAGCTAAATATTACATTTTTTAGCCCCCATGGATATATCCCAGCTATTTATTGACAGCTTTTGCCTGTAGGTAATCTGAGTTAAATTTAATAATGTCCTTTCCTATGTATATGTCGGTGTAAGAGGCATTTTAGTTATTTTTATTACGATTAATGAGCGCAGCGAGTTCCGTGTTTTTCTCGTGGTGTTTAGTCCCAGCCTGACTAAGTAGTCTTGACGGCATCAACCCGGACCACACTCGATGACAGCTTGGCCGTCATCCCGCTCAAAGACACAGTCACATATGCACCAATACTAAGAACAACTACAAGACTAAGCAGTTAATGTCAATCTTCCATGACTCGGTAATCAATGTCCAACTCACATGACAATAATCACTGGTACACTTACAAGACATAGTTCCCTGTAACTGTGCCTAATGTTACCAGACCAATATTATGAGAATACAATAGAGATGGACATTAAAGTCCTTAAATGGAAAAAGATATAAGATACGGTACCAAAGGGTATTCACAACGGTGCAGTACCCTATTTTATCTCCGACATATATTTATTGAGTAGATACAAATCCGATGTGCCTTCAACCCACTCATAATTTCAATTTTTTTATTACCTATTAATGGTGGGAAAAAGTATTCGCACTGTGGAAAAAGAAAGGAATACTTCATACCTTATTTTTTGATGATAGAAAGTAACTGCTTTTCTATATATACATTTATCCGCAACTTTTCATTGCTGTAAAGTCAAATTCTTTTCTTAAAACTTTGACCAAATTTATCAAGTGTGAGTTTGGTTCACTAGATAAGTGCTTGTGTTCTCAAGCCGACTTGAATCATTTTATTGTTCTTATGTCACCCAGACTAGACAAAAAATAAAATAGATTTAATTTCATTCATCGTTCTTCAAGTAATGCTATTGGTGTAAGCAGTGTTTGCATTTGCTGCTTCATAGCAGCAATTTCAATAAAAATATTGCTCTGCTCCCGCTATTGATCTGATTTCGAAAGGCTACGTAGCAAAGCAGAGAGCATTAAAACAAAACGATTGCTCTTCTGCTCTGCTTCATAGCATAGATTCTATGCAAGCAAATGTGGGAGGGGAAAGCGGAAAAAAAGGTCGCGATCGCGAGCTCGAGTTTGTTGGCAGAGGGACGCACATCATCCAAATACGGGACGCACAAGCAGAAATTTTGAGCTCGAGAAAGGGTTGTAAATGTATGTGCGTGTTTGTGGGCAGAGGGACGCACAGGCAAGTGCGGGAGGGGAAAAAGGTCGCGATCGCGAGCTCGAGGATAGGTCATAAATGTGCGTCCCTCTATCCACGAACCAGCACATTTACGACTACGTTCTCGAGCTCGCGATCGTTCCTTCTGCGTCCCTCAGTTGAGTGTGCGTCCCTCTGCCTACAAACTCGCACATTTATGACCTTTGCTCGGACTCGCGATCACGACCTTTTTCTCTGCCCGGATTGTTGTTTGTTGTAAATGTTGTTGTCGGGCTCCGACGCCAAATTTGGCTGCCCACCCTTGCCATAGAACATTAGAGCACAGAGCAATAGCAAGAGCAAAAAATTTGCGATCCGCTATTTATAATTGTAGCAATAGCACAAGCATTGAAAGCGAGATGAGAGCAAACGAAAAAAATAATTTGTGCTACTGCTGCGGAGCATTTGCATTGTTTTTCTGTCATAGTTGCTCCCATAGCAGCTCTGTATTTTGTTGAGTGCCAAATATTCCCGTTATAATTGTTTGCATGCATTTCTCTAAGTTTTTTCACAAGCGCAGTAATAATTATTGATCTCTTGCGTAAACATGCCTTCGCGAAAAAACTCGATTAATATTTTTAAATATTTTGAAGACCATGGGTCGTCATATGTGCAGTGCAAATTTTGTGATCGGTTTTTAAAAAAAGATCATACATTTAGTTAAAAAAAAACCTATTACAGGAGTGCACAAAATAAAAATAGATTATCAAGATAACGAATCCTCTTGTTCAGAAAGCATATCACAACCCAGAAAAGAAACAATCAAAGTTAAAGTAAACAAAAAACAGTTAATTCGTTCGTACATACATAGGACTGGTGACAGAACAAAGTGTACCTTTCAATGTTTTAAATTCGGAAAACATGAAAAACATAATAGATCCTATTTGTGACGGTCTTACAGAAAAGAACGGAAAAAGCTTTAAACTAAATGGCAGTAAATGCAAAAATATGCAAAAACATGTGGCTGAAAACATTCGCAGTGAAATGCAACGAGAAATGCATGGCCGACTACTGTCTTTAAAAATAGACAGCGCAACTCGGCTTAACCGTATTATTTTTGGAATAAGTGCGCAATTTATTAATGAAAATGAAATTATATCCCGGATATTAGACTTGTCTGAAATTAAAAGCGCTTGTGGAAGTACATCTAAAAATCTGGCCAAAGAAATTATAGCAACTTTGGACAAGTACAATATCCGATTGAATTAAATAGTTTCAATTACATCGGACAATGGAGCTAATATGATTAAAACAACAAAAATTTTATCACATAGTTATACATACATATATCTGATGATGATTTTGAAGGCACAGAAGAAGTGGAAAAAAACATAGACTAGACTGAGAAAATTGATAATTATGAGACCCCAGAAGAATTGCATGTAAGAAGTATACAAATATGCCGGTGTGCAGCACATACTGCACAACTTTGTGCACTTGGTGATTTAAAAAAGGCGGAAATTAAAATGTCCGCCAAAATAGCGACGGTCTGTTAATACCGAGTTAGCGACGATTCGCTGTTAACTTTTTTTCATTTTTTGAAATTCAATTATTTTGTTATTAACTAACTTTTTTAAATGAAATAAAAAGGAAATTGATTAATAATAGCATTATCTATGTATTTTATTGACTTTTGGGCGGTTTTAAACCTTGCAAGTATTAAAATTTTGATCATGAAAATATTGGGTTTCCACATATTGGAGCATTGCTCCACTTCCAGCGACCGTCAAGAAATGCACGGTATGTCAGATTATGCTCCACATATTCAGAAATCAGTCCACCCAATTTAATTAAAATCGGCAGAGCCGTTTTTGAGAAAATCGCTTATCAGTCCTTCAACCTATGATTTTCCCCCATACAAAATGTAGAAAAAAAATTGAGGTAGCACTGTTAGCGAAATAACAAGGCTTATAGAGACCGTCAAGCAATGCACGATATGTCGGATCGTTCTTTATATATTCAGCTGTTGTTTCACCAAATTTGGTCAAATTCGGCAGAGCCGTTTTTGAGAAAAAGTCCCAAATGGGAAAATTCACTGATAAGGGTGCCGCCAAGTGCTAATGTGGAACCAGCCAAAAGAACCAGTCTCTGGAATCAGTTGTACAAATAGGCGGCAATATTTAAATTTGACATTTACTTTTATCTATTTTGTATTTTATTATATACATTGCAAATAAAAATGCAACGAATAAAATAATTATTCATTATTATTAAAGTTGTATGTTTCAATGGAATAATTGAAAAACTAAAACTAATTATTACAGTAAAGGGACTTAGTATATTACGTTGCTAACATTTTTGAAAACCATCAAGCAATGCAGGGTAGCTTATTTGATTAAACAACATTTTCTATGTTTTCTTGCTGAGTTTTATCAAATGTGGCAGGGCCGTTTTTGAGAAAATCAAAAAAATATATTTTTGAGCAATTATGAAAATAACCAGGCCATTTGCAAGGGCTGGACAGCAATCGTCGCTAACTTTTTTCGACTCCGTCGAGAAATAAACGGTAGCCTATTCAATAGAGCATTGTTTATTATGGGTTCTGGCCAAGTTTTATCAAAACTGGCGGAGCCATTTTTGAGAAAATTGCATTTTTATTTTTGATAAATTTGTCATTAATTATCGATTCATTAAATTCATGCATAATCGTAGTGGCAACCCATCGAATTTCCCGCGAAAAATCTTGAAAAAAAAAATGTTACCTGGCAGCTTCCTAAAGTTTTACTTTACGCCATGGGCTGACCCAAGGGGGATTTATGGGTTGCATTATGCCTCATGTTACACATATTAAAATTAAAATTTTATGCTATATCTTTACCATGAAATGATTTGTCCCAGTATTTTGCAAACTGTGATAAAATTTTGTATTTTACATTCCGTAATTAATAAAAGTCTTATTATTATTAAGTTCATGTTTTTGTTATCGACTCCCCCTTAAAACATTTTCGTCGAGTTTCTGCGATTCGCGGGAATTTTTTGATTACTGAATAAGAAGTGGATATAGTGCATTTTGTGAAAAAAAGAACTAAAAAGAAATAAAACACTGTGCACCTTTTTAAAAAGAAAGTAATATCCAAAAATAACAAAATTACAAAAAACAATAAGAAAATAAATATTTTTTATTTGTTAAACAATTGAAAAAACATCAAAAATGAGTCGTTGGTCAAAGCAGTAAGTAGCAAAAGTTTTAATACATACAGTAAGCACAATTTATATCGCTTTTAATATTTGTTTTCAAAAATTATTAAGGAAGTGATTTGTGTTTTCTTCTTATTAAATGATATGATACTATCATTAAGTTTTCAAGATAAAGAAAAACAGTGATAAAATAAATAGTAATAAAAAGCGTTCAAATAAATATTGTGGTCATTTTAAGACAACTGTGTTTGTCCGAATGTCTGTTGTTATAAAGGGAATCAGGATGGCCATATATGTATGTATGTAAAAACAGCGCTTACAATTAAGTCAGGTTGGTGGTGTAGTAGGTAGAGGTTGAATACTGACATTCTGAAGGTGCAGGTTCAACTCGTGATGTTCTTTTCCTCATCGATGGGTATTTTTTTGTTCTATTTTTATATAATAAATATATTTTCTTTTTAAATAATTTCAATAAAATCGTATTAAATAAATAAATAGGTAATGCTGACTTTTATGCATTTTTGGCAATTTTTTTTAATTTATATTTTCTTTTTAAATAATTTCAATAAAATCGTATTAAATAAATAAATAGGTAATGCTGACTTTTATGCATTTTTTGCAATTTTTTTTAATTTATATTTTCTTTTTAAATAATTTTGTTTTAAATATGTTTGAAAAAAACTTAAAATAGGATCAGTATACTTTTTTAACTGTATGCTGCTGCCAGTAAGATAAGAAATCTAAAAATTATTTGAATGCTTTAAACGAATTTATAAAAATTAGTTATGTTTGTTGTCAGTTGACTACATAAAGGGTTGTTAAGAAAACAACAACAGGGGTACACAAATTTTTACAGTGACATGATGGAATGTCATTCTCTAGTTAATGACATCCCCATTTTTTGATTCTGATTTTGTATCGTTTGAAATTTTCAAAATTTAAATAGTGTAGGACTGGGTATAAGAATTTCGGCATGTCCGAAAATAACTTTTTTTATTTTTATGGCTTACATTTTTTACATATTTTTATGGCATTACATAGTACAACAATTTTTTTTACTTCTTATAGGTATGTTAATAGTTTGGGCCTTAGAAATGCATTAGAAGAAGCAATTTCTAATGGTATTATAAAAGAAATATCAGTTTTAGATGATAAGCAATACATGGAAATTGCTAACATTATTAATAGAAAACTGATAGAAAAAAATAAAATCTATAAAGTTAACGGTGCATGCGGAAAATGGCGCAACTCTGTTGATAAAAGCCTTAATCGCATTTTATTAAGATCAAACTGTCAAATTTTATCAAAAAGCAGTCCAATCCAATTATCCAATTCCTTGGACCCATCTTTCCAAGATCTGCCTGATAACCCTGTGGACGAAAGTCTCGTCGGTAGCAAACTAAAGTGCTTACGAAAAGACTGTAGACTTGGAAATACAAGTTTGAATATACATAGATGTAAAAATGGTTGATAATCCCCATCGATTAACTAAACGTGATAGTAAGCGTAATTGCGAGTATCACATTAAAAGTCTGCATGTTAAAAATTTCAAAGAAATTGTTGAAAACTGCTGTTCGATGTTTACCCGAAAAAAGAGTATAGAACATATTGTCAGAGAACAGTATTGTTTAATAAACAATGCTTGTGTTCTATACTTTAATACCATAAGAATTAATAAAGCATCGTTTGTTGCATATGGATACTGCAAAGATCCATCTTGCAACCTTTTAAAATTTACTGGAGATTTCAATGGTAATGTCGGAGTCTACTCTAATAGTTTGAAAATTTGCCATACCATTAATTTAAAAAAAAAAGCTCTCAGTGCAGAGCAATTAATCGCTTTCTTGAAAAGCAAGAATTAAAGGGCCGCACTGCATTTCAGTATAGAAATGAATTGGCTCTAAGAGCAAACAAAATAAGAACTTTGGTTGGAAATGATCAAATGTTGAATAAACATTTATCATTTTATAGAAATATGAAGTCTGAGGCTAATGCTAAAGACGATTTCGATAAGGACCCTTTTAAGGATGCCTACGACATGCTATGTAATGGATATTCCCATTACATTCAACATTTGTCGACGAAGTTGGAAGTGTTTTTATGGAACATTGAACATATACGACTGTTCCAAAAACATTTCACGAGCCATACTTTGCACATAGATGCCACAGGATGTATTGTAAGGACCCTTACAATAGCCAAAAAAAGAATTTTATTGTATTCTTTAGTCGCACACATTCCCGATATAGGTGTGACATATGGGATGGCGCATGCAATCCTTTCTAATCACTCTGCCTACGACATAGGTCGCTTCTTATGCGACTTAAATATGTCATGCGAGAAAAATCATCTGCGCACACCCATTTGCAAACGCATCATTACTGATGTTAGCTTTGCCATTATTGGAGCAATTCTGCAAGAATTTTCCGGACTTACTCTTATAGAGTATAATGAAAAATGTTTCCAATTTCTTTACCACAGAAAGGGTGAATTTCTAACTGTTTGCGTCCAATTCTGCACAAGTCATTACGCCAAAATAATGTGTGCAGATATAGATAGCACAGTTGGCTTGAACAATATTAGACTCAGGGTTTTCTTAAGAAATGCTCTGGGTGTGGGATATAATATTTCGGAGATAAAAGACTTTGAAGATTGGTTTAAATATATAACAACCATACTTTTATCGCCCACAAAAAATCAAATGGCTAGCAATGCCTTCAAATATTTCACAGATGAGCGTCCAATAAATTTTAATCTTGGCGATTGGGAAAATAAGCCGATCCCCAATGAAAGACTTGGTGAGGATACCCTGAAAACGGTAGCCGGCAAAAGTAAACTAAAACAACGTTTTAGCTGTTTTGCCAAAGAAATTAAAGATATGAGTTCGATGCTATCTGTTGAGGGAGAAGATATTAATACTTATTATCATCCTAAAATGGCAGATGTTTTTTTAGGAAAATATGTAGTCTTCGTGGCATTTTGGACTAATTTGATGGGCATTTTCATTGATAAAGCAAATAAAAGACCCAGTAATGGACCTATAGAAGCTTTTTTTAAAACACTTAAGCATAGTGTCATACAAAATAAGCAAGGCTTAAGACTAGGAAGATTTATTCGAGAAATGGATAAAATTTCCAATTCTGTGGTGAAACAAATAGAACTTGCTCACCCAGAAAGGATTAAGTCGCCGATAGTCCATGGCTCTGTCATTAAAGCAAGCGTTTATAAACGTAAAGTACGTTCAAAGACTGCTTTAACTGATATTTCCAATAAAAAGCTTGCCAACTATAAAGAAAGTTGGAACAAAAAAGGGCCAAAAAGGTTAAAGACAGGTTTGTTTAAAGGTGACTTTACCGGTCCAACAAAACTGAAACTGACAGATGCAGCAGAAAATGATTTATTGAGCTTTTCAGTCCAATCTGATCATTCATATGCGTCCAATTATAGAATTTTTGAAATAGAAGAAGGCTATATGCAGATGCTTCTTAGTCATTCGAAGCTAGAAGATTGTATTGGGCCAAATATAAGTTATTATATTTTAAATTGTAGAACTCTATTTGAAAGTGTCCATGGACCTGGTTGCAATGGTTTTATGCACGATATTCAATTAAATGATATTGTGACATTGCAAAATGAGGCATGGTTATCAAATTTTATTGTCGATGCTGCCTTAACCGCAATCATTTATGATGCGCATGATGACAGGCTAAAAAGTTTTCCATGCCAAAGCGATTATGCTGCATTTAATTAATTAATCTTAATTAATTTAATTAATTATCTTTATTAATAAAGCAAATTTAGAATTTCTCTTTCTAGATCCTCTTGGCCCGACAAGTACAGCGAATAAGTTTATTGCTTATTATAAAACATTGCTGGATGGGTATGAAAATGTGGTTGTCGCTTACGACACACAGAAAGACACATATAACTGTGGTATTTTAATATTTCAATATGCAAAATGCTATATTGCAGGTAAACCACTAACAAATTTAAGATCTCCGGTTTTATTCAGAAGAGACATATTTCAAAAATTGATTAACTGCAGTGATGCCGTATTAAGTACCTGCTTGCATTGCTGCAGACGGATGGACAAAAATGCCAAAATGGAATGTATAAGATGCAACAGGACTCTTTGCATTAAATGCATCGCAAATTTCTATAACATAACAAATAAAAAACCAATTTGTAAGATTTGCGCAATTTCTTCTATTTAGCAATGAATTTCAAGAACAAGGATGTGGTCTAAATATATAACATTTTTGAGTGAATGATCAAAGGTACCGAAACAGACCGTAAGTGACTGCCCTATAAATATAGCGAGTCGGTCGAAATCTGGTCTACTTCTGGTTACCAACTGGTCAATGAGCTTCAAATGTTGGACCTGCCTTATATCTTTATATCATTTGCTAATAAGTGGATTAGGCCTACTGGGGATACCACTTAAAAAAAACGCGCCATGAACTCTACCTCAAAGGTGGTGCGGAAAAGAGTTCCAAATTCTATAATACAAAAAATTTTACTAATATAATTTTCAGCTGTATTTGCAAGTGTAAAATTGGATCTCTCTTCATATTTTGTTTAATGGCCGATGAATTAAAAAGATTTTCACATGCCATCTTTTTAGGATTTAAAAAATTAAATTTTTTTTTTTTGCATTTTCTTAAAGTTGTCTAATATTGTCTAAAAATTTGTCCTCTATGCGCAAGGTACTTCTCAAGACTGTGTTTCCCGACCTGATGGAAGTGATAACTGGCGCAAAAAGCGAGCAATCGCCATGAAATTTTTTACACATGTTAACAGATAGTGACTGCGTGGGATAAACCTCGATCATAAAAAAGTATTAAAAATTGTTGTCAATAAAAAAAAAACCAAGTCGAAAAAACGGAAAAATCGGACTTTAATGTTCAATTGTTGATAATTTTTGCATATTTAAATTTTTTTTTAAAGTTGAAGTCTTTTTGGTTTTAAGATTCGAAAAAATTTGTAAATCAAGAATAAAGTATTATTAATTAGATAACAAAAAGTTTCAACTCAATATCTATAATAATTTCCCCAAAAAAATTTTTGAAAAAAAGACCTGTTTTTAAGGTCCACAAACCAGAAACCCCCCTTAAAGATCATTTAACTTGTTATTGAAACTATATGAAAACAAAAGATATTTATAAATAAATTGTTAACGTATTGTAACTTCAAAAAAAAACAAAGAAAGTAAAAAATGAGAAATTTTGCTTTTTAGATAAATAGTTTTTAATGTGCACATGCTGTTATACAAACATATACATATGTCGGAGATAGAATAGGGTATTGCGTCTCATAGACCCATTGATACCCTATGTTCTTGTGTCTCTGTCTAGTTGAGGGCTCTGGTGTCCCTTTCTATTTCGCAATCATATGTCACAATTGTAATGCCATGTTATGTTTGGCATTCAGTACTGTAATGTTAGTTTGGCATTGACTGCTGAGTCATGTAAGTTTGGCACTGGATGCTTAGTCATTCAGGTGACAATTAGAGATGAGCGACATATGATGCTGTAATTAAGAGAGATGATAGCAGAGGCTGTTATCGAGTGTGGTCCAGTGGCTGGCTGGTGGATTTTGCGACTGCGTGGCGTCAGTCAAAGACTAACCAGCATAGAAGAAACACAGGAACTCGCTACTCTAACTACAACATGTCGCGTGAACAAGAAGTAATACTCGAAGACTATTCGCCATCAGAAGTGGGATCTGCCTTGCCTACCAAAACGGACACCAATACTTATTTGTCCGCCCTAGAAGAGCAGAACGGAAAACTTTTGGAAATTATCCAAAACATGCAGACACCAAGGCCACTGCCAGCCCTTGGGAATACAGCGCAAGTAAGCTTGCCAAAATTTAACCCGGACGGCGCTGGCGCGGACGCTTCAGCCTGGTGTGCAACCGTGGAGCTAATTTTTGCGGAGAACGTGCTCGAAGGTAGCAGCTTGATGATAGCCCTAAGCAAGGCGCTAGAAGGCAGCGCATATCAGTGGCTGTCACAAATATGCTTTGCCGGCATCACATGGGCGCAGTTTAAGGAGCTCTTCACACAAAGATTTATTGGAGTTGAGACTTCTGCTGCCACTCTGTTAAATATTTTGAACGGTCGCCCCAAACCAGGAGAAGGCTTTGCGGAATATGGCAGCCGCATCGTCACGCTGCTAATGTCAAAGTGGAAGGCAAAAGAGTTGGAGGAAATCGCTGTGTCAATTACGTTGGCTCATATGGCGCAGATAGACAGTAAATTGTCGCATTGGGTTTTTACAAATAATGTAAAAACTCGTAATGAGTTGCAGCAACAATTGCAAGCACACTCTTTCAAGAAGCGCAATTTCGTGGACGACGCGGGTACCACTGGATCCGAACAAAACAAATTTAAGTTTTCGTCGTTGATGAAATGCAACTACTGCGGAAAAGCTGGTCACAAGTATGCTGAATGCAGGAATCGACTGGAGAGAGGACAAAGCAAAGGAAAAAATTTTAATGGAAGCAATGGAAGTAGCTTGACTGGATTGAAAGAGCGGCCAATCATCAAATGTTTTAAGTGTGGAGAAGTGGGACACGTTGCGTCTACTTGTTCCAAAGGACGAGCAAATGGGAACGGAAGAATCTACGAGAAGCGTGTAGACGTTTGCACGGTAGCTCCACCGTCTGGAAAAATTAGTTTGTCCGGTGAGTCCATTCCATTTTGCTTCGATTCTGGTGCTGAATGTTCTCTGGTCAAGGAAAGTGCTGCTGCTAAGTTTAAGGGAAAAAGAATTAATAATATTGTAAGGTTAAATGGCATAAGCAATGATTCTATAGTTAGCACACAGCAAATTTTATCTAATATAAATGTTGAACAGTATTGTTTTGAGATTTTGCTACATGTAATTATGAATAAGTTTTTAAAATATGATGTGCTGATTGGCCGTGAAATTCTTAGCCAGGGTTTCGGCGTAGTAATAGACGCTGATCAATTCCAAATTTATAAAACAAAAAGAGTGGAATTTTTAAGTTTATCAAATTATGAAGATATCATAGAATCTGATAGTAACTTGAATGAATCTGATAAAAAGGCCTTAACAAATATTCTGAAAAGATACTCTGATTGGTTTATTAACGGAATTTCAAAGACTCGAGTTTCTACAGGGCAGCTAAAAATTAGGCTTATAGATCCTCAAAAGACAGTACAACGGCGTCCATATAGGCTTAGCGAGGAAGAGAAAGATCATGTACGATGTAAAATTGACGAATTATAAAAGTCGAACATTATTCGTCCAAGTTGCTCACCTTTCGCTAGCCCTATGATGTTAGTTAAAAAAAAAAATGGTACGGATCGGCTTTGTGTAGATTATAGAGTATTAAATGACAATACAGTAGCCGACAGGTACCCGCTGCCTCTTATCTCAGACCAGATTGCAAGGCTTCGCGGTGCTAGATATTTCTCGTGCATGGATATGGCTAGTGGCTTTTACCAAATCCCTGTACACGAGGACTCTATTGAGCAAACTGCATTTGTAACTCCTGAAGGGCAATATGAGTTTTTGACCATGCCTTTTGGTCTAAAAAACGCACCCTCCGTGTTTCAACGTGCCATAATTAAGTCTTTGGGACCTTTAGCATACACCTATGCTGTTGTTTACATCGATGATGTTTTAATTGTAGCCGAAACCAAAGAAGAAGCGTTGGATCGATTGCAGATAGTGCTGGAGACATTGAGTGCAGCTGGATTTTCATTCAATGTAACCAAATGTTCTTTTCTTAAAACTAGGATAGAATATCTTGGTTTTGATATAAGCAACGGAGAAATCAGACCTAATCCACGCAAAATTCAAGCTTTGGTAGGATTACCACCTCCACAAACTGTGTCACAATTGCGACAATTTATAGGTTTGGCCTCTTATTTCCGACAGTTTGTTCTAAATTTTTCAAAGATACTAAAACCATTATACATTCTTACCTCTAAGAAAAATTCGGAATTTGTTTGGTACCCGGAGCATGAGCAAATACGATTAAAAATAATAGACGTTTTGACTCAGGCGCCGGTGTTAATCATATTTGATCCACAGTACTTAATTGAATTACACACTGATGCAAGTTCGATTGGCTATGGGGCGATATTGATGCATAAAATCAATAACAAGCCGCATGTTGTAGAGTATTATAGCAGGTGCACGTCTCCTGCCGAATCAAAGTACCATTCGTATGAACTAGAGACGTTGGCAGTTGTTAATGCTGTTAAGCATTTCCGTCATTATTTGCAGGGCCGTAAATTTGTTGTATATACAGACTGTAATTCTTTAAAGGCTAGTCGTACTAAATTGGATTTGACTCCGAGAGTCCAGAGGTGGTGGTCGTTTTTACAGTCATTCAATTTTGATTTGGAGTACAGAAAAGTTGAACGAATGGTTCATGTTGATTTTCTTCCCCGGAATTCGCTAACTATAGAAAATAACGTTTTGAATAAAATAACTGAAATGCGAATCAATTTGGCTGAGGTAACCGACAACTGGTTGCTTTCGGATCAACAGCGTGATCCTGAGATAGTTAATATATCAAGGAAATTAAGAAATAATGAATTGCCAGAAGATTTAGACAAAACGTATGAATTACGGAAAGGGATGTTGCATAGAAAAATACAACGAAACGGTAAAACCAAATGTTTGCCGGTAATTCCAAGAGCTCTTTGATGGGCAGTTATAAATCATGTCCACGAATCTATTATGCATCTGGGGTGGGAAAAGACGCTGGATAAGGTTTACGGTTATTATTGGTTCGAAAACATGTCTAAGTATGTGCGAAGGTTTGTAGAGAATTGTATTACATGTAAACTTTCAAAGAAACCGGTTGGAAAAATACAGGCAGAATTGCATCCTATCCCTAAAATAGACATTCCGTGGCACACGGTTCATATTGATATAACCGGTAAAATGAGTGGCAAAAATGATTTAAAAGAATACGTTATCTTCTTAATAGATGCATTTGTTTGTTTATTTTCATCACACTTTGAATATAGACACTGAAAATTGTATTAAGGCTCTGAAATCGGTTGTGTCTTTATTTGGTGTACCCACTCGAATAATTGCTGATCAAGGGCGTTGTTTTGCAAGTGCTAATTTTCGTGAATACTGTTCTTCCCAAAGAATAAATTTGCATTTGATTGCTACTGGGACAAGTAGGGCTAATGGCCAGGTTGAACGAGTCATGAGTACCCTTAAGAATATGTTGACTGCTGTTGAAACCAGTCAGAGATCGTGGCAAGATGCGTTGGCTGATGTTCAATTGGCAATGAATTGCACGGCAAATCGAGTTACCAAGTTTAGCCCATTAGAACTGTTAATTGGTAGAGAAGCTAGACCATTTGGCTTATTACCGATTAACGATGAAGGTGAAGATGTGATAGACAGAGAGGAAATAAGAGAAAAAGCTAAACATAATATGGAAATCAATGCACTGTACGATAAACATAGATACGATAGAAACAAAGCAAAAATTGTAAAACATAACGTGGGTGATCACGTATTGTTAAAAAATGAAGAACGACACCAAACTAAGCTCGATCCAAAGTTTAAAGGACCGTTCGAGGTAGTTGAAGTTTTAGATGGAGATAGATATCTTTTAAAATCATTGACAACTAAGCGTACCTACAAATATTCGCATGAATCTTTAAGAGCGTTGCCGAATAATGAGTTATGTGAAGATACAGATAGCACCTTGGAAGATGCTTCTGATGCCCAAGTGGGAAAATAAAGACCGCACCATAATACATAGAAGAGAAAGGTTATTGCGGGGGTCAGAGGACCGCACCATAATGGAAGAGAAAGGTTATGGCGGGGGTCAGAGGACCGCACCATAATGGAAGAGAAAGGTAATGGCGGGGGTCAGAGGACCGCACCATAATGGAAGAGAAAGGTTATGGCGGGGGTCAGAGGACCGCACCATAATGGAAGAGAAAGGTTATGGCGGGGGTCAGAGGACCGCACCATAATGGAAGAGAAAGGTTATGGCGGGGGTCAGAGGACCGCACCATAATGGAACAGAAAGGTTATGGCGGGGGTCATAGGACCGCACCATAACGGAAAAGAAATGTTATAGCGGGGGTCAAGAAGACCGCACTATAACAAAAGAGATGTATTATGGCGGGGGTCGAGGTGATTTGTGTTAAAGAGTTGCACCAATGAGAGGAGTTAAATGAAATGCAAAAATGTAAAGTTAATATTGATATAACACAAAGAACAATGTAAATGATAATATTGAGATAGATGTATAACAGAGAGAAATGTGAAAGATACTAATAAGAGAAATGTAATAAACTAAGAAATGTTAATGAAATGTGGAAAAATTTGGAAATTGGTAAATGGAGCTTTAAGCTGAACAATAGCAATCATTAAATACTGACAGAAATTTCAAATTTGAATCAAAAAGGGAGAACCAACCAGAGCGTAAAGATTTACCTTCTTTATTTACACGAGGACGTGTAATGGTCAGGATGGCCGTGTCGGAGATAGAATAGGGTATTGCGTCTCATAGACCCATTGATACCCTATGTTCTTGTGTCTCTGTCTAGTTGAGGGCTCTGGTGTCCCTTTCTATTTCGCAATCATATGTCACAATTGTAATGCCATGTTATGTTTGGCATTCAGTACTGTAATGTTAGTTTGGCATTGACTGCTGAGTCATGTAAGTTTGGCACTGGATGCTTAGTCATTCAGGTGACAATTAGAGATGAGCGACATATGATGCTGTAATTAAGAGAGATGATAGCAGAGGCTGTTATCGAGTGTGGTCCAGTGGCTGGCTGGTGGATTTTGCGACTGCGTGGCGTCAGTCAAAGATTAACCAGCATAGAAGAAACACAGGAACTCGCTACTCTAACTACAACATGTCGCGTGAACAAGAAGTAATACTCGAAGACTATTCGACACATACATATTTATGTATGTACATATATCCATATATATGTGTATGGGAATTCTTTTCGAAAACTATTTTGTAAAACAAAAAAAATTTACATTTTCAAACATTCAGGAATTTTTTTTTTAAAACCATGAATGATAATTAAAAAATAATTTTTGTATTATATATGTTTTATTATTTATAAAACTGTTTGTCACTAGAACATAAACTACAGACATAAGACCTCGTAAAAATTATCCAATTGGGTGTCAAAAGAACATCCATTCATTTTACCCCGATGTTTGTTAGCTTTTATACGCGAATCCCGGATCTAGGGGGTCACGTGTATATGGAACTTTGTTGGGGCTTTTATTCGTTCGATAAATTAAATGTGTGCGTAAACTAAATGTGGAACACTATCTTTGTGTTGTGTGAAAATATTCTGTGGGTACAATGTATAAGAAAATGTTTTGGGATTAGGTCTATTCTAATTTGTTTAAAGAATATGTAAACACAACAGAGAAATAAAAAAAAAGGTTTTCTGAAGCCAAGGTTTACAACTTATAAATTATCGATTTGATTAAAGATATACATACATACATACACCAAGCGAAACAAAAAAAGCCGCACTCGCAAAATTTTCACTTTTTTCGATTCAAGTGCTGAAAAAGTGTCAAAATGAATAAAACCTTCTAATAAGTTAAATTTATATGGTTTTTGGGTTTATTTTCTAAAACAAGGTAGATAATTCCATGTTAGGACTTTAACTTAAACATTTTTAAAAATATTTTGAAAATTTTCTTCCAATTTTCGCATTTTTTAGGTTATAACCTCCAAAAATAAAAATATTTATAAAATCGAAAAATACTTTTTTAATGTAATAATAAATTATTTTCACTTTATTTATTTACAAATATTTGTTTTTAACGTGATTCGTTTTAATTTTTAATCCCAAAAACCGTTAATTTTTTTTTAATTTCGTAGTACTTAACTTGGTCATTTTTACGATTTGGTCCTGTTGGGCACTAAAACAATCGAAATGGCAAAACTTTTGAATGAAATATCATTGTAGCAAATATTTTCTATAAATTCTTTTCATTTAACCACTGTTTTTCGTTATTTTTTTCAATCGCGTGACATTTATGCCCAATTTTGTTTTTCAAAATTTGGAAGTCCTAGCAAGGAAAATCATAAATGTATCGTATGAATTTCTAAAAAACCAGAGCAAATCATAGTAAATCTGAATGATAATAAATCCTCCTTTTGAAAAAGTCTAAACTAAATCTTTTTGGAAGCAAGGACATCGCGGGTGGGCAGCTGCAAACGAGAATAATGATTTTCGAAAAGTGCAATTTACCCACTGTCATGGATTATCCTTATATTTTCGTTCGAGGATGCCTTTTTAAATACAACCCGAATTCGAATCTAAGACTAGGTTCTGTTAATAAAGGAAAATATAATAAAATTGAACTTTCTGAGGCAGTTTCAAAAATATAAGGATTATCCATGAAAGTGAGTAAATTGCACTTTTCCGCAAATCATTTATCTCGTTCAGAACCCCCACTCCCAATATCTTAGTATCCACGAAGATTTAATTTAGACTTTTTTGAAAGGAGGACTCATCATGATTAAGATTCTGCATGATTCGCTCTAGTTTTCTAGAAATTTAAGCGATTTTTCATGATTTTCCTTGCAAGGACTTCCAAGTTTTGAAATAAATTTTTGGCATAAATGTCCCGCGAATGATAAAAATAACGAAAAACAGTGGTTAAATGAAAAGAATTTATAGAAAATATTCCCTAAAATGATATTCAGTTCAAAAATGTAGAGATTTGAATTGTTTTAGTGCCCAACATTACCCAGGTCGAAAAAAGGGCCAAGAGGGGTACTTCGAAATATTAAAAAAAAGGATAACAGTTTTTGAGGCAAAATAAAAAATAAATAAAAATCGATAAAAATATTTATATGCAAACAAATAAAGTAGAAAAAAATTACTATAACATTGTAAGATTATTATTCCATTTTATAAAAATTTTTCATTTCTGACAATTATAACCAGCAAAATTGCAAAAATACGAGCTTAATTTTTAAAATACTTTTTTAAAATGCATAAGTCGAATTCTAAATATGAAATTACCTGTCATTTATCAGAAAATGAATCCAAAATCCATTTTAAAACTTTTTTCTACTCTCGAGTTGAAAAAAGTGAAGATTTTTCGAGTGCGGCATTTTTTGTTTCGCTTGGTGTATATACTTTATGTAAAATCAATTCGTAAGGAATAAAATTATCAAAAATGAAAACTTCGTCGATGCACAATGGCTCATTTTGCTGAAGTGAGTGGCAAAAATCGATTAGTTTTGAACTTAGCAATAATAAATTAATATAAATTTAGCAATATAAGTTCTTAAAACTTAAAAAAAGTATTTAGTAACAAAGTTAAATTGCGCGTCTTAAAAAAAACAACTCTATCAGTTGTTGTTTTTTTTTTTTAAATTAAAAAAAAAATTAAATTTTGTATTTAATTAAATTCCTCCGAACTCATTATAATGTATTGTCCTGAAGTAATAAGCCCATTTCAAAAAAGTCGACTGGTTCGCAATTAAAAAAATATTATAATATTATATCTTCCAAAAATGATGAGAATATTAATAGTAAATCGGATAATTATTACAGGTACAAATCTATAAATTATATCTTCAATATTATCAATTAAATTCAACCAAAATTTTAAATACATTTAACATTTTTTGAAACAGAAATATTTGAAATTTGATTTACTCCAGCAATAATTTTTTTAAAGGGTTTGGGATAGTTAGAATTTTGAATAAATCAAATTTGCATTTTCTTAAAGTATGATATTTTAAAAATATATCTGCTTTTGTAAGCACCATGTCCACTGTGTGCAAGGTACTTCTGGAACTTTAAATGCGTTTTTCTCAAAACTATGTCTTTCAAACCGGTGACCACACTAGCTGGAAAACCGTAGGAAGGATTTTCATTTTTAACTAAATTTCAATTTTTTTGGAAAAATTAAAGTTAGATTTTTTGCCGAAAATTATAAAAAAAAAATTTTTTTAAACGACGTAATTTTGCTATTTATTTTACAAAAAAGCTCCGATTAAGCACGAGACTATTCAATTTTAAACTAATTCTTTTTGGATTGTGGATCGATTATTAAGAAGTGGTGGAAGAGGGTAAAATCAAACAGCCATAACTTTGAAAATTAAAATTTTTTTCTAAAGTATTTGAAGTTAGGTAAAAACATTCAATATTAATGCTGAATTATTACTTTTTTGAAAAAAGAGTTTTTACTCAAAAAAAAATGTTTAGAAATGGTCCATTACCCTTTTAGCAAAAAACAAAATTCTCAATTAAGATTTGAACCCGCACCCACCGGACGCTATCAAGATTTTTTAACATGATAGCCAGCAACACCAGCCATTCACATTTATATAAGTTACCACTTTGGCATATAAAGATAGCGCAGGCCATCTTACTTTAATTTTTTGTTTGGAAAAAAAAAGATTCAAGCGTCCCAGCTGTAGTTCGAACCCACCGTCAATCATCAAATAGTCGCATTACTGACTTCTCTAACTATTACACCATGGACTCGACTGTTGGTACAATTGCTAATTGTTCATATATTGCAAAGGAAACGAATCTCGCTATTTAAATTTCGTCCTCTGCAAGAACAAAGCAAATGTCTACGTCACAATGACGTAGAGAGCGAGAGAGCGAGACGGGAGTGGTGAACGGCGGAGCTTTCACCACGGCCTGTAATGCTAAGTAGTGTAATCTGTAATGTTAAGTTAAAATTTAATCTGCTTTATAACGTGTAAATGAAAAGACGTGAATACATATCTGTGAAGTGAATTACTCTTGGAGTTTCTACACTTATTTCTGGGGAAAAAAGAAGGAAGACATCTCGCCCTTCTACAAACATTTTGGTCCTTCGAGCCGGATCCTCACCTAGAAGGAAGTTTTTTTTTCTAAGATCAGGCCGATCTATTGACGCCGGCTCGCATCGGTGGATTTGTCTTCAACGCTGCAAAGAAAGTTAAGTAAAACTTTTATTTTCAAGTCCACATAAGGTGGCAGTGTAAATGTTGTCCGATTGCATGATCTATCACATAAGGTGTTAAATCAGGCAGCACTTCATTTACACTCGTTAAATGACATAAGGTCATTTTTTCATTCTCCTTCATTTCTTTTTCCTTTTGTACTTTGTACTGCTTTCCGACGCAGCCATATTTTTTTCCAATCCCAGTTATGTATGTACATATGTAAATGTACATATGAACAGTTTCATGATCATTTTTTTTCTACATCAACTGTTCACACATTCCATTCCTTCCAAGAAACGTACATATATGCATACATAACTAAGTACATAAGGTACTTCCATACATACATACATACATATCCCCACCAACAAGAAATATATGTGCGTTCAATATCAAACTTACCGTGTGTCGCCGTTTCCAATTTCCAACAAGTGAAGTGAACACTCCTCCGCGAGAAAAATTTGTGCTGTGACATCCTGAAATACCAACAAGAAAACATTTAAGTGGAAATTAATTAATTTCGCGAAAAATAATTTAAACTCACCATTGTTTACATTTGAGTCACACATATGTACGCACATACACGAATGTTCCGATTGTTCACCATTCCTACACTTGTTGTCGGCTCCAGTTTCAAGGTTTACACGACGGCAATTTATTTTTTCGGTAATGCGAAACAAATGCGAAATTAACGCGAACGTCTAATAAAATAATTTCTCACTCGCATTGTTTTCGCGATCCGAATTTAATAAATCCGAGCTTGCGTGTAATATTTAATGCACATATTTTTCCCAATACACATATTTTTTCCAATACATATATTTTTTCCATAATAAATATATTTTACATAATCCATAATATATATTTTATAACATTCCATATACACACAATATATTTTATACATTCCACATACAAAATATATTTACACACATATCACATACCCACACATATAAATCCTAACACATACATATAATTTCTCCTACATTTAATTTACACAAACGCATTTACATAATTATTATTTTTTGGTGCAGGATTCCGAAAATAAAAAAAAAAGAAAACCAAACAAAACATTGAAACATTTTATCAAAAAAATATTTTCTAATTAAGTGAACTAACTACGGATTTTTTTGCCTTTGTGTTGTTTGTTTCTTAAAATTTGAAATTCGCGCATAAAGAAAATTTGTGAAACCGTCTCCAACGCTACAGCCGAGTCGTTTTTTTTCCACCAGATTTGCCTATTTTTTTTCCAAAAAAATTTTGTGACTAATCTTTTTATAAACGACTTTAAAGTTTATTGACGGTGTATTTGTATTTCTACCGAGAACATAAAAAAAAAAAACAAACAAAAAAAAAAATCCATTCCAAGCTAACATCGGAAGAAATACAACGTACAGTTAAGATTTTTTTGCAATTTTGTCTTTTTTTTGCGCAAACAACAGCACGTAGTCGTCTATCCTTTTTCGACCCAAGTTCACAAATAAGAGAATTTTTATTAACGGATAACCACCAGTAAAATTTTTATGTGCATTTGTGTAAAACCGATTTCTTGATATACATTCAATTATAATTTTGTAAAATAAAATATACAGTCCACGTTTCGAAAAATTCCTACAAATATAAGGTTCAACATTTCAAACATTCTTTCATCGTCGAAAATTCCACAGTGGTTATAAATCCAAGTTTTTCAATTACTGCGAAGATTATTATACTCGATTCAAGTTCCAATTGCTTCGACATTTTCTACAATTCTCTTTACATTTTTTCGATTTTCAATTGTCAATTCTCCAATTCCTGTTGTCGTCTAGCAACGGTCAAAAAAAACTGCGTTTTAGATTATGCCAATCGAGCAACCCAAGACTAGTGCTAAGTCAACTCGGCTCACTGTTCCTCCACGTTCTGCATCGCCTGCGACCCCGACATCAAAACCAAGAATTCTCGCTTCTCCTGCGACAATTAAACGACATCCAAGTTCTGCCAGAAGTGAGTCTTCAGCACTCAAGGGTCAGAGCCACGGCATTCAACGAGCTTCATCTGAGCCTAGATTGTCGTCTCCGAAAACTTCCAGAGCGTCAAGCCCATCTAAGTTAGAAACTGCGAAGCCAGTCCCGCACATCACCGTGTCCGCACCTTCAGTCTCTACTCGTTCTGAAACGCAGAGACGTATTCGTGTCTCCAACATGGCTTTGGCTGATTTTATAGCTGCCAGTGATCGTATCAGCCGTTTCCAGGATATGATCACCACTCCGTCTGAGAATGCAGTCACAATCTCCACACTGAAGATCCGACAGGATCATATTCGCTCCTTATGGGCAACAGCCGAACATGAGTATGTTCGTTGTTCCAAAAGTATTCGGCAAGATGGTGACGCTGCAGATATTACGACCCTAGAAGCAAAATATGCTTATTGCTATGATGTTTATGAACGTTGCGCGTCTCTACTTACAGAGTCCATTGACAAAGCATCCATGCCAGCGCAGTTGCCAGTTCCTAGCGTTGCTTCGAGAGGCTGTAATCTTCCGCCATGTGACACAGAAATCTTTAGCGGGGATTTTTTGCGTTGGCCTACATTTCGAGACCTTTTCACCGCTGTCTACATAGACAATCCGCGGTTAACACCTGTCGAAAAGTTATTCCATTTGAATTCTAAAACACGAGGTGATGCCAAGGCTCTAGTGGCTAAGTCTCCACTTACCAATGATGGTTTTGAATCAGCTTGGGAAGCCCTCTGTGAGCGGTTTGAGAATCCAAGACTCCTTGTCAATAGTCAGCTCAAGGTCCTGTTCGGCTTAATGCCCATTCCTACCGAGTCCGTCACATCGCTGAGAACGATGCTGAACACTTTCCAAGGATGCTTGCTAGCATTAAATCTTCACGGCGTAGACACATCTACTTGGGACAGCATGCTCGTTTTTTGGGCTAGCTCCAAGCTGCCGAAGGTTACCCGAGCTATGTGGGAGCAGTCTCTCAAAAATAAACGAGATATCCCATGTTGGTCCGAATTAAATGCGTTTCTAGAAGATCGCGTCCTTACGTTGGAATCACTAGAAGATTCAATGACTGTGAGTTGTCAGCCATCGACAAGTCAATTTGTCCGAAAAGAAACCCAGAGGAATATTAAGACTTTTAAAACCAAGGTCTCTGTGGGCACGTCTACATGCAAGGTGTGTGCAAAGGAGAATCATCCAATCCGTCTGTGTCCTCGTTTTCTCCAAATGTCCATCAATGATAGAGTCACACAGATTAGGCAACTCAAATTATGCCTCAATTGTTTCGCACGTCAGCATCAACTAAAAGAATGTCCAAGTGCACATAATTGCTTCACGTGCAACGGTCGCCATAATACCCTGCTTCATCGTGGAAACGTTGCGCCAGTGCTAGCGCTACCCAGCTCAAATGCCAGGGGCAATCAAGCCAACGCTGTTTCAAACCTTCCGGCAGACCCACCTATCCGCACGCAAAGCTATTTTGCATCAAGTGCGAAGCGAGTCCTTTTGGGAACCGCCATGGTTACCGTGCGTCATCAGGGAATTTCCTATAGGGCTCGTGCTTTGATTGATCCAGGATCTGAAGGGAGTTTTATAACGGAGCGGCTTTTCAACCAAATAAAACTTCCATTCAAGACAGTGACTGCTCACATATCTGGTTTGACCATGTCGACTCCCGCTCAAGCCCATAAGCTTTCTCAGCTCGTCATAGGTTCTCCATTGATGCCAGAACGGCGAGTGCCCACGTCTGCCTATGTCTTACCGTATTTGGCAGGCAATCTTCCGACGCATAGCATTAGCGAGAGTGCCTTAGAGAACCTGCCCAACTTGCCTCTTGCCGATCCGAATTTCCGTCACAGTGCCCAAATAGATTTACTGCTCGGGTCTGACGTGCTTCCGGCAATTTCCTTGAAGGGCAAGGAAACCAATATTTGTGGCACCCTTCTTGGAGAAGAGACCATATTCGGGTGGGTACTTACAGGGCCATTTGACGAGTCCCAAATCGACCAGCGGGCAATCTCCTCGTTTTCCACTCGAGTTATGCATCCCCCAGAGAGCCAATTAGATAAACTTCTCACAAAATTTTGGGAGGTGGAGGATCTCCCTGTGAGGAGAATGAAAGAGTCCGATTCCGATTGTGAGGAGAACTTCGTCCGAACCACCAAAAGAGACACCTCGGGACGATATATCGTCAGCCTTCCATTCCGAGAGCCTAGCAACATCCAGCTGGGTCATTCCAGGTCAGGTGCATTAGCCCAGTTCCTTCGGAACGAGAGCCGACTGAACAAAAATCCAGAACTCAAAGCTCAGTATAACTCGGTGATCCAAGAGTACATAGACCTTGGTCATATGAGAAAGGTTAGTCCTGCAGACGGTAGCTCTGTATTTTACCTTCCACATCATGCGGTGTTTAAGCCAGAAAGCACCACTACTAAAGTTCGCGTAGTGTTCAACGCCTCCAGTTCCTCCACTAATGGGCAGAGTCTCAACGATGTCTTGCATACAGGACCGGTCCTCCAATCCGACCTAACCATGCAACTTCTTAAGTGGAGATATTTCCGATTTGTTTTCAACGCCGATATTACCAAGATGTATTGGCAAATCCTTGTTGACCATCGACACACTCCGTTTCAGCGAATCTTGTTCCGCACACCAAATGGCGAATTAAGCGATTTCGAGCTAAAAACCGTTACATTTGGAGTAAATTGTGCCCCCTTCCTTGCGATTCGAGTCCTCCAACAGCTAGCAAGTGATGTGGAATCCCAATATCCTCGAGCTAGTGAAGTTATTCGCAGTTTCATGAACGTGGATGACGTACTAGCTGGTGCTCATACGCAACACGAGGCCTGTGAGGCCATTAAAGAGCTGTCATGTGCGATGGAGTCCGCTGGTTTCCCCCTACGAAAGTGGACGGCCAATCATAAGCCGCTTCTGCGTGATATTCCGTCAAGCCACCTGTTAAATTCCGAGTTTCTCGAAATCGATGACGCTAGTGTAACCAAGACGCTGGGGATTCGATGGAGAGCCACGACTGACGAGTTTTTCTTCGTTCCTTCTCCACTGGAGCAAAAATCCTCCTACTCGAAGCGCGAGGTTTTGTCCCAAATTTCTAAATTGTTCGATCCAGCAGGTTGGTTATCTCCTTTCATTGTGCGTGCCAAGATGTTTATGCAAACTTTGTGGCTACGTGAGCTCCGTTGGGATGATCCACTTCCGTCCGATCTTGACCAACAGTGGAGCCAGTTTGTGACCAATTACCAGTCACTCAACGAAATCCGTTATCCCAGATGGGTACACTCTCAACCAAAGGTCCACATTGAGCATCACGGGTTCTGTGATGCATCCGAGCGAGCATATGGTGCAGCGCTATACGTTCGAGCTGTGATAGGGAATCACAGCTTCACGAATCTCCTTACCTCCAAGACAAGAGTGGCTCCAGTGAAAACCGTTTCTCTCCCTCGATTAGAATTGTGCGGAGCAGTCCTCTTGGCTGAGATGACTGCTGCAATTCTCCCTTACATGCCGGTAGATAATCCTGATCTGCATCTGTGGACAGACTCCACCATTGTATTGTCCTGGCTTCAAAAACCTCCATGCAGATGGACCACATTCGTGGCAAATCGAGTAGCGAAAATAACACAGATTTGCGACGCCCAACAATGGCATCATGTTCGTTCAGAACACAACCCCGCCGATTTGGCAAGTAGAGGTGTTTCCTCCAGCGAGTTAGCGCAGTCAGACCTGTGGTGGCACGGCCCAGAGTGGTTAACATTGCCTCGCAGCCAATGGCCACCAGCACTTGAGTCTATCCCAGAGACTGACGTCGAACAAAGGACCATTAAGGTGCATACCACTAAGATCGCGCCGACGGAAGAGTTCCTCGACCGTTTCTCCGACTTTAGTCGAGCATTGCGCGTTTCTGCGTACATTCTGCGTTTCATCCGCCATTGTCGCAAAGGTCCCAGGGCGACCTCACTTCAACTTTCCCAAGGCGACCTGGCAGCAGCAGAGCAAGCGCTCACTATTTCGACTCAGCGTCGAGTATACGCTGAGGAATACCAAAGTCTAAGCAACAAGCAACAAATAGCCTCTCGTAGCTCCATACTTTCCTTAAATCCATTTCTTGACCACCATGGCATTATCCGAGCCAGCGGACGGGTTAAAAATTCCAGCTCTCTGCGGTATGATGAACGTCATCCTGTTCTTCTGCCGTATGACAGCCGTTTTGCTCGACTCCTTACTGATTTCACCCATCGCATAACGTTGCATGGGGGGAATCAGCTCATGATCCGTATCATCCGCGCGAAATACCGGATTCCCAAGATTCGAAATTTGGTCAAACATGTGACTAAGTCCTGTAAGGTCTGTATCATATACAGAAAGCGTCTCCAAACGCAGCTAATGGGAGATCTGCCCAAGGAGCGGTCTTCCTTTTCCAGGCCATTCACCTACACGGGAGTGGATTTTGCCGGCCCGTTTGATATCAAAAATTACACAGGACGAGCCTGTCTCATCACTAAGGGGTATGTGTGTGTGTTTGTGTGTTTTAGCACCAAGGCTATCCACTTGGAATGCACATCCGATCTGACGACTGAGAAATTCCTGGCCGCGTTGGCGCGGTTTATAGGTCGCAGAGGATGTCCGCAAAGCATTTATTCTGATAACGGCAAGACCTTTGTTGGCGCCGAGAAACTTCTCTCCAAAGAGCTTCTGGAGTCAGTAGCAAACGCAGCCTCAAGTCGGTACAGCCACCATAAGCTAGACTGGCGTTTCATTCCGCCCGGAGCACCGCATATGGGTGGCTTATGGGAAGCTGGGGTCAAAAGTTTTAAGACTTTGCTCCGCAAATCCGCTTCCGGCACTCGATTCACCTTCGAGGAGCTGTCAACGCTGTTGACAAAAGTCGAGGCTTGCCTAAATTCTAGGCCACTGGCTCCTTTATCAGATGACCCTACAGAGCTCCTCTCACTGACATCCGGTCATTTCCTGATCGGAGCGCCACTCCTGTCAGCTCCTGAAGCTGAAATCCCTCAGCTCGCCGAGTCCATCCACAACCGATGGCGGCGCCTTAAGGCTCTAAACCAGCAACTTTGTCTGCGCTGGAAGGAAGAGTATCTGAAGGAGATGCACAAGAGGCACAAATGGCAACGACCCATGAGAGATCTCCAGATCTTGCCACCTAACGAGTGGCGACTCGGTCGAATCCAGGCAGTTCATCCTGGCGCCGACGAGCGAGTTCGCGTTGTCGACTTGCTGACCACGCGAGGCCCTATCCGAAGGCCCGTCACCAAACTATTGTTGCTACCCTCCTGTAGCGAATAATTTCCTCCTCCTATCTGCAGCTCTTTCCAATTATTGTCATTCCTTGGCTAATCCGAAACTTTTCATTTCTAGCCCTCTTTTTCCAGTTTTTTTTTCCATCACAAGACCTTCCAGCATGGCCCCACGTCCACGCCAACGCCGCAAACCCTCCGAGGAGACACGCTCCCGGGAGTCTCACACCTTTCGGTGCCGGGTGTGCCGAGGAGTCCACCCCTTGAAGAGATGCAAACGATTTCTCAAACTGGCTACGGAGAAGAGGCTCCGAGCGGTGTTAATAAACAAATACTGCTCGAATTGTTTGGCCCATGAGCATTCGGGCAAGTCCTGCCGCAGTGGACGGCGATGCCAGAAGTGCGACCAGCGGCACCATACGCTGCTACACGACGATGAGCGTCGTTCGACATCGCGGGAGCCGCCAGCCGCCTCCTCCAGGAAAGCCTCCAAACCCTCCGTTGCTCCTCCCTCGCTCACAGGACTCCTAAACCTGTCATCCACGTTGGTGATGCCCACGGCGACCATAATTATTGTGGTTGGTGCGAAAACATTCCGGACGAGAGCGCTGCTCGACCCCTGCACGCCGGTCAGCCGTATCCGGGCATCCCTAGCCGCCAGTTTCGGTTTGCCGACGGTCCATCTGGGGGCCGATCGGATTTGCACGGCAGTTGTCAAGTCGGCAGTGGAGACTGACGTCGAGCTAAACGTCGCCTTCCAGGTGGATTCGGCCCTCCAGTTCCGGACTCCCGCTCGGCCCGTCCATGACAGCGTGTGCCAGCGGTTCGCGGACCTGAGGCTGGCGGATGAGCGCTTCCACGCTCCGGCCTCCATCTTCGTGGTGTTGGGCGGTGACGTATGCCCCCGAGTCGTACGGTCAGATTGCCGCGCGAGTCGGGACGGATTCCCCGTGGCCCAGCGCACCATCTTCGGGTGGACACTGGCCGGTAGCTGCCCACACCCTTGAGGCATTCGCAATCAGGATATTGCAAGGGGGCCGGGATGTCTACGTCACAATGACGTAGAGAGCGAGAGAGCGAGACGGGAGTGGTGAACGGCGGAGCTTTCACCACGGCCTGTAATGCTAAGTAGTGTAATCTGTAATGTTAAGTTAAAATTTAATCTGCTTTATAACGTGTAAATGAAAAGACGTGAATACATATCTGTGAAGTGAATTACTCTTGGAGTTTCTACACTTATTTCTGGGGAAAAAAGAAGGAAGACATCTCGCCCTCCTACAAACAGCAAATATGTAAGTAATTTTAACAACTAACTAAAAGCTAAATAATATTATTGGATTCATGATTTCATTTATTAATTTATGCCTTAAATTTAATATAGTAAATCAGTTCAGTATTAAAATTTGGTTTAATAAAAAAAAGTTAGCTCAGGACCCAAAAAAAAGCAGACGCCGGAGGGTTGAACCACGGACAAACAATTAACTCCTCTTTGTCTTTCAACATCAAAACCTCTAATTGCTTCGCCACCACCTGCTTATCGACTGTAGAAACAAAAATGTAATTTGTTTGTGATACAGTCAAACTTCCACGAATAGAATTTTTACTGGGAAGTTCACTTTTGGGATGTTCAACTGTAATTAAATTCAATATATAAATGAAAAAAAAACACACAAATTAATTATTTTTTCTTTTACTTTTTCAAATTTTATTTTTTATTTCATAGAATTTTTTTTTTTTTAAGTGAGTAGCATCAGCAGCAACGGAGGGGACGCCAGCAACAACAGCGGAGGGGACGCCTGCAACAGCAGCGGGGGGGACGCCAGTAACAGCAGCTGGGGGGACGCCAGCAACAGCAGCATCAGTAAGAGGGGCCCCAGCAGCAGCGTTTACTGGCCGGCGGATAAGGCTGCTCCTGCTCACTCCCGCTACAGCAGCTCTCAAGCGCTCCCGCGCTTGGGGATTTGGCCGCCGCACACGCTCTTGTGGAATTGGCCGCCGCACTCGTTCTTGCTGATTTATCCTCCGCTCACGCACTTGCGGACTTGGCCGCCGCACACGCCCTTGCTGATTTGTCCTCCGCTCACGCACTTGCGGACTTGGCCGCCGCACACGCCCTTGCTGGTTCTGCCTGCGCTCCTGGCGAAATGGTCTTCGTGCGTTTCCATCCCCCACGGCAATTGTCTGGAAGTTTAACCAATTATATATAATGAATAATATATAATATTTATTAAAATATATATTCATATGTTGTATGTACTTACACAATTGTTTAATACGCAGTTCCCGAACATCTTCCAAACAGCAAATGAGCAAAGCAAATGATCAAAATTTACATTCTTCATACGATTTCTAAGGTAACGGTCGAAATTCCCGCGAATCGCAGAAACTCGACGAAAATGTTTTAAGGGGGAGTCGATAACAAAAACATGAACTTAATAATAATAAGACTTTTATTAATTACGGAATGTAAAATACAAAATTTTATCACAGTTTGCAAAATACTGGGACAAATCATTTCATGGTAAAGATATAGCATAAAATTTTAATTTTAATATGTGTAACATGAGGCATAGTGCAACCCATAAATCCCCCTTGGGGCAGCCCTTGGCGTAAAGTAAAACTTTAGGAAGCTGCCAGATATCATTTTTTTTCAAGATTTTTCGCGGGAAATTCGATGGGTTGCCACTACGATTATGCATGAATTCAATGAATCGATAATTAATGACAAATTTATCAAAAATAAAAATGCAATTTTCTCAAAAATGGCTCCGCCAGTTTTGATAAAACTTGGCCAGAACCCATAATAAACAATGCTCTATTGAATAGGCTACCGTTTATTTCTCGACGGAGTCGAAAAAAGTTAGCGACGATTGCTGTCCAGCCCTTGCAAATGGCCTGGTTATTTTCATAATTGCTCAAAAATATATTTTTTTGATTTTCTCAAAAACGGCCCTGCCACATTTGATAAAACTCAGCAAGAAAACATAGAAAATGTTGTTTAATCAAATAAGCTACCCTGCATTGCTTGATGGTTTTCAAAAATGTTAGCAACGTAATATACTAAGTCCCTTTACTGTAATAATTAGTTTTAGTTTTTCAATTATTCCATTGAAACATACAACTTTAATAATAATGAATAATTATTTTATTCGTTGCATTTTTATTTGCAATGTATATAATAAAATACAAAATAGATAAAAGTAAATGTCAAAGAACGATCCGACATATCGTGCATTGCTTGACGGTCTCTATAAGCCTTGTTATATCGCTAACAGTGCTACCTCAATTTTTTTTCTACATTTTGTATGGAGGAAAATCATAGGTTGAAGGATTGATAAGCGATTTTCTCAAAAACGGCTCTGCCGATTTTAATTAAATTGGGTGGACTGATTTCTGAATATGTGGAGCATAATCTGACATACCATGCATTTCTTGACGGTCGCTGGAAGTGGAGCAATGCTCCAATATGTGGAAACCCAATATTTTCATGATCAAAATTTTAATACTTGCAAGGTTTAAAACCGCCCAAAAGTCAATAAAATACATAGATAATGCTATTATTAATCAATTTCCTTTTTATTTCATTTAAAAAAGTTAGTTAATAACAAAATAATTGAATTTCAAAAAATGAAAAAAAGTTAACAGCGAATCGTCGCTAACTCGGTATTAACAGACCGTCGCTATTTTGACGGACATGAAATTAAAAGCTATGGTAATTATTTACATGTCCGTAAAATTAGCGACGGCCAGTTAGCGACGATCGGAACGGTAGAATTTTGAAACATTTTTTAATTATCTGGGCAATTAGGCGCTTTTTTAAATAAAATAAACTGCAAAATTGTTAAGAAACGCATAATCTATTGTTTTAATTTGTGTGCAGGCGATTTGGGTCATTGCAGGTATTAATAATTTGCATATGAAAAATTGACTCTTTACATTTTGGAGCATATCTCCCTTCACAGAGTTTGTCGGCATAAATGGAGTATGCCAGCTTATGCTCCACATATTCAGTCATATCCCCACCAAATTTGACAAAAATCTACCGCAGCTTTTTTGAGAAAATTGCTTATCAGTGAACCAACCTCTGGTTTTCCTCCATACAAAATGGTCCAAAAAAATCATGATGTGATTGCTGGCAACGTTTTGAGTCTCACAGAGTTTGTCAACTTCGATGATGGATTTCAGAAAGTTTTATCAAAATTTACAGCAGAAATTTTGAGAAAAAGACCAAAATGTGGGGGTGCCTCAGGTGGCAAAAATCATCTATAACAGTGCCGGCAATTCCGGAGCCAGAACCAGTGTTAGGCAGTATATGCAATGTTGCCCAACACCGACCGTCGCTAACTTTTTCCGAGTTTGTCGGGATATGCACGGTAGTGCATTATATTAAGCATAATTTTTTATATATTCTGCTGTATTTTTAACAAAATCTACCGTAGAAATTTTGAGAAAACCTAAATTAACCATTCCTTAATTAACCATTGATAAAAGTACTCGGTAGTGACCTCTATTTGATTGAAATAGTGGGTAAGGCAAAACAGGGTTAAAGTTAAAAAAAAGTTATATGGCAACTTTCGTTCTTGCCTTTAAATTATTAGCGCGCAGATTGTCAACGAAGGAAGATGTCGGCGGTTACTTTTCAAATTGAAAAATGCGTAAGTAAATAAGTACATATACATACATATATAGAAAGAATATATACTTACATATATATTCTTTCTAAATGTATATACATACATATTTTATATATTTATTAAAACACTATATTAAAATTTTATGATTTTTAATATTTTAGACGGTGTACGTATATTGCGCCGAAGGAGGCGAAGGAAAAGGTTCGAATGGCAGTTAGGCAAAAATTAGCAGGCCAAAATAGGTCTGCTGGCAGCAGCAAGCCTCCCGCAAAACCCGATGGGGAGAACGTTGGCGCAAACGCTGCTACGACTACTTATGCCGAGGTTGCCCGGTTGGATACACCCCCAATTAAAAAAAAAAAATAATAAAGAAGCTAACTTCGGCTCTGCCAAAGTTTGTATACCCTTGCAGCAAAATAATTGGTATAAATGTTTAACAAAATAAAAAAAAAAAAAAAAAACAAAAAAAACACATCTAAAAATTTTCACTTCTTCACCGAGCGAGCATTGCATTGAACCATTAAACACCGAGCCCATTGTGGCACCGATCTCTACATACTACGCCACCGTCCTTACTAAGCTACCGTAAGCTAATTTGACATATATGCAAACCCATTGCATCTTGCTCTTTCAATTTCGTTTTGTGTAAGAACACAACACAAATATTTCTGTCTCTCTCTCTCACACCGCGTGGTGGTTGAATTTTTGCATATGTATGTGTGTGCGTGAGCATTAAAATACATTTAATTTCTATCAAATATGATTATTGTTTGTAACCTTAATAATTATCCGATCTAGTTCAAACTTGATGTAGGGTGTATGGGTAAAAAATGAATTTAGATGCAACAACAAAAAAACAATAATTTTATATATTTCTTATTTGGTGCCGCGCGGATTCGAACTCGGGTCTTTTGTGTTTGTACGGCAGATTTCTTGGAATTTGTTTTTGTTTCTTTGCTGCCAAAGAAAATTGCTTATTTTACTTGAGGTACCTCCACGTTTTAGTTAATAGCTCCGGTGATAATTATCCGATCCGACTAATTTTCAAACTCACCATACTTGATAGATCAAGGAACTTAACTTTTTATGTTTCAACCATGTAGCTTGAAATTTGAGGCTGTCATCGTGATTCAAACAGACAGACGGACAGACGGACATGTCTCAATCGACCCGTCTATTGATGCTGATCAAGAATATATATACTTTATGGGGTCGGAAACGTATATTTCTATGCGTTACAAACATCTGACCAATTTTATAATACCCTCTGCAAGGGTATAATTAAAAATAAAAAAGGGTAATTATTTACTTAGACTCCTCGCGCTCAATACAGCCTTAAAGATAATGAATCTGGTATCAAACGAAAGGAAAAAATCACAGAGCAACACCTCGGGTGCGCCTTAACGATTTATTGCTTAGTTTTTGCACAATTTACAAAACAAAAATGACTTTTTAATCGAAAAAAATTCAATAAAAAGCTAAATGAAGCAATTTCTAGCTAAAATTAGTGCTACTAAATTGTGCGGTGATTTGTCAATATAGCGCTGCCAGAAAACACCACATTGAAATTATTTTTTCATCGTCAATAATTTAAAAAGAAATTCAAGATATTAAGCTTCAAAATAATTAATTTTTTAAACACTATCAAAACTATAAAAAAATATTTGGAGCAGAATTCTGCGGGCAAATTCTGTGGCCTCATTTTTATACCCTGTACCCAAAGGGTAAAAGGGTATATTAAAGTCGCTAAAATGTATGTAACAGGCAGAAGGAAGCGTTTCCGACCCCATAAAGTATATATATTCTTGATCAGCATCAACAGCCGAGTCGATTGAGACATGTCCGTCTGTCTCGATCTCAGAGACTATAAAAGCTAGAGCTACCAAATTTGGTGTGAGCATCCGTCTAATGTCAAAGCTGATCAAGTTTGTTTCAAATTTTAACCGAAATTGGACAATAAACATCGGAGATATGCCTTTATCCGTTTTGTACTGAAATGCCAAGGCGGCATTGGCAGATAAGAAAGAGCGAGATAGCATGCGCTCGCTGCTGCTGCATGTAAAAGGGAACTTTGTTTTGAATTGATTGCGATTTTGAGGTTGTTCGATCATTTGTCTAGTGACTACGCAGATCAAGAAAGTTTAAAATTTTTGCCACGCCCACTTCGGCCCCCGCAATTCAGAAAAAACTATTTATTAGAGTAGTTTTAAGGAATCACATTCTTATTTGGCACACCTAAAATTATGGCCAAAGTGCATCATCTGACTAAATTTAGTCGAAATCGGACAATAAATATCGGAGATATACATACGTTGATTCGTTTTGTACTGAAGCGCTTAGGGCCACATTGGCTGGCAAGAGTGAGCGAGATAACATGCGTTCATTGTTGCGGCATGTTAAAGAAAATTATTTATGAAATTAATCGCTATTTCGAGGGTGTTTGACTTCATTTAATATAATAACTAGTTGGTACAGGGTACACACAATGTCGGCAGGGACGACTTGCTTGCTATATTAATTTCTAAATTCTATTTGCGGCATCACAATTATATTATCCAAATTAGATCTTATATTCTCCTCCACTGTGGCATGATGGTTGAGTCTGTGAAAAGAAATAACATATCAATGTTGTCCATTCAAGTATTCAATTATATTCAAGTCTGATTTACCCAAATAGCAAAATTGTCTTTTTTGCAAATGAAAAGTCGACAAAATTAACATTTTGACCAGTATTTTGGGTGGCAACAATATTATAATTCTCCAACTTTTTCCCACTCAAATATTGTTGCAGTTTTTCTGTTTCAATTTTTACAATATTCAAAGATTCCTCAGAGTCTGAACTGTAAGAATTGATGAACACTAATTATTTAAAATATTTTTATATATATTTTAAAACACTTAAATTTAAATTTTTTGAATCGCTCAATATTGAAGTTCCAACATCAAGTGTTATGCGATTTGGATCAATGTATTCAAACTTGTCAAATCATCAATGAAAGTGGGTATCAAAATTATATCAGGATCATTAACTGATGTAATAATTTGCGGCATATGATAGAGTTTTGAATATATAGCAATTGAGTTAATATTCGTTACATGATTAACCACTGATTGCGTTTCGATAAATACTAATTCAATAATTTCTCGAAATTGATTGATTTTCCTCCAATCATTCCTGGACAATTTAGTAGGTTGTAAATTTGTCATACCAAAAGTAAACCAATAATACTCATTGACATCAACATTGTAATTAGACAAAAGAAAAAATAGTTCGGGTAACAAAAGGCGAACTTTTAAATGAGGTTCAACAGTTTGATCTGTGACATTGTTCCCAACAGATGATGAGGTTATTTCATTATGCAATTCGAATTCTGCAAAAAAATGAAGCAAGCAAGTCGTCCCTGCCGACGTTGAGTATACCCTGTACCAACTAGATACATTAAAAAAAAACCTTCGAAATAGCCATAAATTTCATAAAAAATTTCCTTTACATGCAGCAGCAGCGAACACATGCTATCTCGCTCACTCCTGTCAGCCAATCTCGCCCTAAGCGTTTCAGTACAAAAAGAATATGGGCATATTTCCGATGTTTATTGTCCGATTTGGACAAATTTTGGTCAACTGGTGCAGATCGGCTATATAGTTAGGTGTGCCAAATAAGAATATGATATCTTTCATACAGCTCTAGTATTTGTTTTTTCCAAATTGCGGGGGCGGAAGTGGGCGTGGCTAAAATTTGAAACAAACTTGACCTGTGTAGACACTAGCCGGATATTCCCACCAAATTTGGTAGCTCTAGCTCACATAGTCTTCGAGATCTAGGTGTTCATACGGACGGACGGACAGACGGACATGGCTCAATCGACTCGGCTAGTGATGCCGATCAAGAATATATATACTTTATGGGGTCAGAAATGTATATTTCTGCCTGTTACATACATTTTAGCGACTTTAATATACCCTTTTACCCTATGGGTACAGGGTATAACAACAAAAGTTTAATACATTTTGAGCAAATTATACAATCGGCTCATAGATTACCTTTTCTCCTTACAAATTTCATTCAGCGTGTGTAGAATCATTTTAGCCCATCTTTGCATATTTAGTTCTCCTTTTGTTATTATGGATGGTAACAAGATAAAAACATTCTATGAACAACAGAAAGTAATGACATTCGCTGATTCCGTTCAGGAGTGAATATCGAATGCAATTGCTCCAAAAGTGGCTCTAAACTGCGTAAGGTGTAGGCCTCAATCAATTCGTACATGCAAGTAATTTTGAATTGATCATTTAACGAAAATAATGCCAATAATAACATAATTCATATACATGGGTATCACAACACTGTAATAAAATAATAGTAAGAGTTACTTTTAATTTAAAAATTAATTTCATTTTGCTTTTACCGTGCAACTCCAGCAAATTGGGAACAATTTAAAATTTCTTTAATAACTTCAAGTATGGGTATAATATAGTGGAGCTTAATATTCCATCAAAAACTTAATTATTAATACAAAGATGATTGCAAATTATATCCACAGAAAAGAAATTTTGTTCTTCGGTGGTTAAATGTTTTCATGCATAAATAACAATATTCTAAGCTCTAAACATATACAAAAGAAAATATAATGGATATGTGGAAAAGAAATTTCTTATTTTCATTTAACTTACGTTTTTTTTTTTTGAATATTTTTTTAAAAAAATGCAATAAATGCATGGAAAAAAGTAATCGCATTCCAAACGTTCATTGCTGGCTTTCAAAATGTTTCCCAAGTGATGAAATAAATATGATCCTCCTTGCTTTAGAAGTTCCTCTGGTTTGAACTTAAACTCTTCACCAGTTGTTTATTTTAAACTTTACAAATATATCAACAGAAACTTTTTGCACAAAATACTGATACCGATGGGAGTCTGTAATTATGCTTTTAAATGTCCAAAATTAATAAAGATCAATAAGGATATTAGTATATATATATATATGTATAATTTGTTGAAGAATAACAAGGAAAGATCTACTCACCGATCGATGTTTGCATACACCAAGTGTGTTTGTGTGTGTGTATGTGTTTTTGTGTGTGTGTATGTGTATGTGTTTTTGTCTTTTTTTTTTTAATTCGTTTATTTAGAAATTAAATAACAAAGTTTCAGGAAAGTGCATTTAAGAGGATAAGTAATGGGAGGACAAAAGTTAGAAAGTGGAGAAAGTAAAAAAACAAAAAAAGTGGAAGAAGTAAGAGCCAGTAAGATTCTGCGGGACTACTTTGACGTATTGCTTCGCAGAACTCGTTGGCAGGCCGTCTATGGCCCTCCTGTGCTGCGTGACCTTTCACTTGCCCGCAGTTTGGACATCACCCGCGTCGCAAAGCTGCATCCAGCTGACCATTTAGTTTGATCAGAGAGCATGTTCTCCACGAAGTTGGTATAAGATATTGTGACACCGCCAAACGCATCCTTCAGGGCTCGCCGTTCCTCCGAGAACCTTGGGCACTCAACTAGTACGTGTTCCGCAGATTCCACAATTTCGCACTGGCATTCCGGGCAGACTGGGCTGGAGTCGTGCCCCCTCTTGAACAGGTAGGACCTGAAGCATCCATGGCCGCTGAGCAGTTGGGTGAGCTCGAATGTTACTTCGCCATGACGCCGATTGACCCAAATAAGAATGTTGGGTATAAGTTTGAAGGTCCACCTGCCCTTCAGACCAGTGTTCCAGCGTCTCTGCCATTCCTCCATACGCTTCTGGCCAAGGACTTCGCTTCCCTCGCGGCACGCTGGTTAGATGGTGTGGTGCCCCTGGACGAGCACCTGCGCTTGGCTTCGCGAGCGAGGATGTCAATGGGGATCAGGCCTGAGATTACAAGGGCCGCTTCCTCTGAAATAGTCCGGAAGCCGCAGCAAACTCGGAGGGCTCCGAGGCGATAGGTTGATTCCAGCCCCTTCCTGTAAGATGGGAAGTTCATTGCCGTTGCCCACACTGGTGCTCCGTAGAGCATTGTCGATTTCAACACGTTCATCAGCAGCAGGCGGCGACCCTGCTTAGGGCCCCTGGTGTTCAGCATGATCCGACTGAGCGATCTACAGAGCTCCGCAGCACGTGTGCAAATCTGCTGGAGGTGCTCCCTGAAACTGAGGCGCGTGTCTATCAGGACTCCGAGGTATCTGATGGCCCGTGACGACCTAATCGTGCATGACTCCAGCCTGATTTCGGCAACTTCGACCACTTTCCGACTGCTTACGAGGACAGCTTCAGTTTTATGGTCCGCCAGCTGCAGGCCTGCAGTAGCCAGCCATTGTTTTTTTGTTGGCAGAATTGAAGGCATTTTTCACATCAAGTGTGGTGACCAAGCAGTACTTTTTATTGCCTCTTTTCCATCGCTGACCCTCAGTGGCCTTTTTAGCGATGTCAATCACTGAGCTGAGCGCGTCCAAGGTAGATCTCGACCGGCGAAAACCAAATTGCATTGGCGACAGGTCACCTGCCCGTTTCAAATACTTTCCCAATGGAGTTCAGCAGGCAGATTGGCCTGTACGCAGAGGGGTCATCTAACGGTTTATTTGGTTTGGGAATCAAAACCAGGTCCTGAATCTTCCATTCGGAGTTGAATATACCTTCTTCCAGGCATTTGTTGAACGTCGCTGCGAAGTTGTCGGGCTGAAGAAGCATTGCCAGCTTGAGGGCCATGTTGGGGATACCGTCTGGACCGGGTGCTTTTTCTGTATTCAATAGTGCAGCTGCCAGTATCACTTCGTCTGAGCTGACTGGGATGTCGACTACGGCCGTAGCTTCATTCGGTGACCTTTGTGCTATGGATGAGGTGGGGGGAAATAGAGTCTCAACTATATGCCTCATTCGGGACTTATCCGGTGCTGCAGGTTTTGTTGCGCCAAGTTTTTTTAGCGCCACCTTGTAGGCCTTACCCCAGATATCGTTCTCTGCAGAGTGGCAGAGATCCAGAAAGGACCTACGCTTGCTCAAGTTAATGCGTTTTTTTAATTCCTTCCGACTGGCTGTGTAAGCCTCTTGAAGTGCATGGAATTCTGGCCTGCCTCTTGCACGTTGGTAGCAACGCATAGCCCTCAGGCACTCTTTCCTAGCGTCCGCGATGGAATCACTCCACCAGAAGATTGATGGCCGGTGTCTGCTGTGGTGACGGCGGATAGGCATGCTTGCGTCGCAAGCTGATGCTAGTGCATTCGTGAGTTTATTCACACTATCAGCGGCGTTTCCATTTAGAGTTGGGATGACCAGCGCAGGAGCAAATGTGGTGGGAGTAAATGAATCGACCCGGTATTGCTTCTTCTTGTTGATATTTGTGGTGTTGTTGATAGGCTGCTGGGTTCCAACGGTGAGCAGGATTGCTTGGTGATCACTTCCAGTGTAGTGGCTACAAAGCTTCCAAGTCGTCAGCTGGAATAGGTGGCTGCTGGAGAAGGTAACGTCGATGGTGGAGCCGTAGCCGGCTCGCCTGAATGTGTGCTCCGTGCCAGTGTTAAGGATTGCCAAATCAAGTGTGGCAAGGGACTCTAACAGAATCCGTCCTCTGGCGTTTGTGCATCTGCTACCCCATTCAGTAGCCCATGCATTGAAGTCACCTGCAACAATGACTTTGCGCCTTCCTCTTGCGTCCAATGCCAGTTCATCAACAGTGCTCGTGTATTCGCTGGTTTGTAAGCTGGGAGCTAAGTAGCAGCTGTAGAGCCAGATATCTCCAACCTTCGCCCTTACAAATCCTTTGGCTGCATGTATGGATTCCATAGCCGGAACGTTATGCCCGCAGCACCATATTGCTGCCTTGCCCGTGAGATCGGTGGTCCAAGTGTGGCCATCACCAACCCTAAAAGGTTCGCTTAGGATAGTCAAGTCGACGTCTAATTCTCTAATGGATTGCTTGAGCAGGTCTTGTGCTGCACCGCAGTGGTTAAGATTTAGTTGTAGTATCTTCATTTCGGGGACGGCGTTGGTGGTAGCCTTGAGGAAGCACGAGTTGCGGATGACGGACAGTTGTGTCCACCGGCTCTGTGTGCCCGTTGTTCCAAGCCATTGGCCTCGCAGAGGAAGCAATACGAAGGATTTCTGCAGCCCATCGCTTTGTGGTCCTTGGCTCCACACTTCAGGCACCAGTTGCTCCTGTCTACTGGATCAGCACATTTGGCTGCTATGTGACCAATCCTAAAGCACCTGTAGCATCTGGTGGGGGCAGAGATTTCTCTGATCTTACAGATCGTCCATCCGATCTTTACTTTCCCTACAGACAAAATATTTCTTGCCGCTTCTGGTGAGACGACAATGATGGCCTTTTGAGTGCCAAAGTAAGCTGGGCGCAGATTTTTAATTGCATTTATATCCACGTCAACGTTCAGTTGGGACGAGAGCGCGGCTAGAATATCTTCTTTCGATGTCATCTCATCCAAATCTTTTACTTCAAGGCTCACCAGATCTGTGAGTGCTTTTGCCTCAGCTAGATTGCCGAGGACCGAACCAATGTCATCCTTCTATTTTTGAATATTGTTTCCTCCGGGTTTTAATTGAAGGAGTAGATCTCCTTTTGCAGTTTTTCGCACCAACTGGACATTTTCTCCGAGCGCCTTAAGATTCACATCTTCGCTTCTAGTCACCTTCCTGAGCATTTCGCTGTAGGTGATGTTGCCTGTGCTGTGGACCAAGATAGCGTCAGGCCGTCGCCTCCTGGGAATTGCAGGTGTTGGTGGTGGTGCTGCTGCCTTTTTTTTTTCGCCTCAACTGTTCTCCAGCCGCCGGTGGCGATACTGGGTTCTTCCTTCTGATCTTGTGGCACTGGTGGGTTTGGTCTACTTTTCGCCTCCCGTGGTGTTGACGATGAAGGTGCTCCTCTTCTGGCCGTCTGGGTATAGGCGCTCTTCTTTTGGGGTGTTGACATCAGATCCGTTTGCTGATATTTGTTCTCCATTTGCGGGGCTAGTGTTGCTGCAATTACGGTAACGTCGCCGCTCTCGTGGTTTTCCCAGTACGATGATACTGCTTCGATCATGATCTTCAGCTGCGAGAACTGGCCTCTCATTTTGTTATTTATGTGGCGCACTTTGGAGTCTCCACCAACTGAAGTTGCCTCGATGATGTCCTGAATTATTTGGCTCATCTCGGCTAGTTCCCTGCCAATTCCTACTCCTTTGACCTCCGAGAAGTCTCCTCTAACCCTCTTTGGCGGAACGTCGCCGTCATGTGTTTTTGTGTGTGTGTATGTGTGTGTCTATGTGTGTGAATATTTTTTTTTTTTTTTTTTTTTTTTGAAACGAAGTTTCTTATCGCGCGGTAGGGGCTAAACCGAAAAAAATAAGACTAAAAAGTGTAACGACACTTTTACCGTTACCTACTGTTTTGTCTTTTTCTTTCGCATTGAACAGTGTACGAGTACATATGTAGACAGAGACGGACGCAGAAGCAACGATCGCGAGCTCGAGTTTGTGGGCAGAGGGACGCACAAGCAAATGCTAGAGGGGAAAGAGGAAGCGAGCTCTAGTTTATGGGTAGAGGGACGCACAAGCAAACGCTGGAGGGGAAAGAGGTAGCGGACTCGAGTTTTTAGGCAGAGGGACGCACAAGCAAATGCGGAAGAAGAAAGAGGTAGCGGACTCGAGTTTTTAGGCAGAGGGACGCACAAGCGAATTCGGAAGGGAAAAGAGGTAGCGGACTCGAGTTATTAGGCAGAGGGACGCACAAGCAAACTCGGAAGGGAAAAGAGGTAGGAAGCTCGAGTTTGTGGGCAGAGGGACGCACAAATAAATGCGGGACGAACAAGTAAATACGGGACGCACAAGCAAAGATTCTGAGATTGAGAAAGCGTCATAAATGTGTGAGGCAGATGTAAGAAGAAAAAAGGTCGCGATCGCGTCTCGCTGCCCACAAACTCACACATGCATATATGTACATACATATGTATTCGCGGTATATATTGCACATATGTATGTCTATGCTCGGATTCGCGATCCCGATCCCTTTTTCTCTGCCCGGATGCTTGTTTGTTGCAAATATTGTCGTCGGGCGAAATTTGGCAGCCCACCTTGCATTAAATTATTATTGCATCTTATCCTTAGAATGTCTAAAATACCTGAGCAAAAGATTTTTTCAAAATCTAAAGACGTTTAGAAGTAATAGCCGTAAACCTGAGTGGGTGTATATAGAGCCTGGTTGCGGGCAACAACATTCAAATATGTTTTACTAGACTCGGTTCCTTAAAACTACTGGCAAGATATGTCAAAAACTCCCTAACCGATTTTGCTCAAATTTTCAAATTATTTTTATTATAATAAACCCGCTTTGTTGTTTTTTTTAGCTAAATAGTCTCCCAAAGTGGGTCGAAAAAGTGACTTTTATCAAATCTGTAAAAAATTAATTTTTTTGGAATTTTGAATTTTTTATAGTTTATCGTATGGGCTGAAGTCTTACAATTTAAGTAATGTTTGGTTTTTGCAATTCGGATCAACGTAACCGTTGGCATTTTGGTAGCATTTGAGCTACTTTTTTATATGGTTTCCTGTTGGGCGGAGTATTTCGAAATATGTACATTCATCCATATGTATATGCTTTTTAAAAAAATATTAAAAAAAATTGTTAAAGTATTAATTAAAATAAATTTTTTTTTTTTTTCAAAATTGCATGAATAAAGCAGCTTTCTACCCCTTAATCGAAAGAAACTTCGTTTCATCTGGGTGTCCCATGACACCTCTCTTCTTTTTTTAATTCCATTTATTTACTCGCATAAAAGGTACTTAAGCTAATATCTGTATATGTACATATGATCTGGTTGTAGGGGCGTGTTTAGCATCCATGCTGTAGGTAGGCTGACCTCCGTGGGACTGCTGTGAGGCATTGCTTCACAGAGGCAGTGGTTCCAATTATGTTGCTAACGCTCGCTGGCGTTCGGCGGCCCGCAGACTGCACGTTACGGCCCCCGCAAATATGCTAACCGCTTCCCATGTAGGCCGGCTGCTCACCATTTCTGGTACCAAGTTGGAGACCGTCAGAGTGACCCCAGCAATGGAACACATAGTGCGGTAAATGTGTGTGTGAATGTTTTTTTTTTTAATTCGTTTATTTAAAAAGGTAACTGAGAAATAACAAAAAAGTGAAAACGATTAGGAGGAAGGACAGAATTAGAAGTATAGTAATTTAAAGAAATTTCGTATGCCATGGAATCCTGCGGGACTGCTTGGGTGCATTGCTTCACAGGACTCTGGCGGGCATATTACGCCTCTCCTGTATTGGTCGATCTTTCAGCCTCTCGCAGCTTGGTCGCTATGATCGCCGCAAAGTTGCACGCTACTGACCACCGATCCTGACTTGACAGCATATTTGGCACCAGATTTGATGCTGTCACTGGTTCGTTGAATGCCGCTTGTAGGACAAGGCGCTCCGTGTGGAAACGTGAGCATGTGAACAGAACATGCTCCGGGGTTTCACTGATTCCGTTTGTGCAGTGCGGGCACTCTTGGCTAGATGCGTGGCCAAGCTTATGAAGGTAGCTACGAAAGCATCCATGACCGCTAAGCATTTGGGTCAACTCGAAGGTGACATCGCCATGCTGCCGGCTAACCCACGGGCATAAGTCCGGATTGAGTCGGAAAGTCCATCTTCCCTTTTCAGATGACTCCCAGCGCGTCTGCCAATCAGTCCAGCTTGATTTCCTAGCCCTGACTTTTGCTTCTTTTTTGGCTGCCACTGACCAAACCGCGTCTCTCTGCTGCTCATGTAGACATTTCGCTTCTCGTACGAGCAAGTCTAATGGTGTCATGCCGGCGATGACGAGTGATGCGTCTTCTGAAATAGTGCGAAAACCTCTGCAAACTCTCAATGCTCCAAGTCTGTAAGTTGACTCCAATCCGCGTCGGTATGACTTACATTCCATGGCCTTGGCCCAGACCGGTGCACCATATAATATAGTCGACCTTAGTACGTTCATTAGAAGCAAGCGTCGCCCCTGTTTTGGGCCACGTGAGTTCAACATAATGCGACTCAGCGAGCTGCATAATCCACTTGCTCGCGCGCAAACCTGGGTTAGGTGTTCCTTAAAGCTTAAGCGTGTGTCGAGCCATACGCCCAAATATTTGATTGAACGCGATGATTGGATTTTTTTTTTTTTTTTTTTTTTTGCGTTTATTTATTTGTTGGATCTCTTATATAGTGTATAAGACTAACAACAATTTCCTAGTTTTATCTTAATCTAATACGTAACCTAGCATCAGAAGGATGCTTCTTTAATCTATGGCCCTGATTATTTGCTAGAGGGTTGGAAGGTCGTTTCGTTGGAGACGAGTTCTATCGCATGCTCGGGTTAATGATTTGGCGAGGGTATTCGGGTGGGCCTGCAGCTTAGCGGTGTACTTTATCTGTTGTACCTTTATTTCGGTTAGTACACTAGGAACATGTAGGTCTTTCTGTAAGTTTTCGTTTCTGATATACCAAGGTGCTCCCGTGATAGTTCTGAGAACCTTGGATTGAGCCCTTTGTATGGTTTCGATGTTGCTCTTGCTTGCGTTTCCCCACAGTGCAGAGCCGTACGTCCAGATGGGTTTTAACACAGAGTTGTAGAGGAGAACTTTGAATTCCAAGCATAGGGGAGATCGAGCGTTGATAAGCCAATGTAGTCCGATTGCTTTAAGCTTTAGTTGCTTTTTCTTGGCTTCGATATGCTTACGCCAAGTTAATCTTCTGTCGAGGTGAACTCCAAGATATACAACATCGTCGGATTGAGGCACTGGCACGTTGTTGAGAGTCAATGATGGGCAGTTTCTTCTATTGAGGGTAAACGTAACGTGCTTACATTTCTGTTCATTTACACGGATGCGCCAATCTGCTAGCCAATTTTCAATTTCCTTTAAGTGGGTTGCCAGTTGCTCTGCAGCTTTGATCGGACATTTGGAGCGGCTAAGGATAGCCGTGTCATCGGCGAAAGTAGATGTGGTGAGTGTAGGGCTTGTTGGTATATCCGCTGTGTATAAAATATATAGTGTTGGACCCAACACGCTGCCTTGAGGTACACCTGCTTTTGATTCAAAGTCATCAGAGGTGAAGCTATTACAACGTACAGCGAATTTTCTGTTGAATAGATAAGATTCCATTAGCCTGTGTGTATATTTTGGAAGCGACGCTTTTATTTTGTATATTAGGCCGTCAAGCCAAACTCGGTCAAAGGCTTGGGCGACGTCGAGAAAAATTGCTGTACAATATTCTTTTTGCTCGAATGCTGTACGGATCTCAGAGGTGATACGGTTGACTTGCTCAATTGTGCCATGCTTTTCACGAAAGCCAAACTGATGATGTGGGATTATATTTTGGTTTACCAGGATTGTATTTATACGGAGTTGTAGGACCTTTTCAAATAGTTTTGAAAGACTTGGCAATAAACTGATGGGTCTGTACGATGATGGCTGTGTTTTGTCTTTTCCGGGTTTTGGGATCATTATGATTACTGATTTTTTCCAACTTATTGGAAAGTGACCAGTTTTTACTATCGCGTTGAAAAGTTTGCAGATGTATCGCACGGCACAGATCGGGAGTTCTCGGATCATTTTCGGGGTTATATTGTCATGGCCGGGCGACTTTCTTGGGTTAAGATAGTTTTTAATAATTGCAGAAATTTCCTCCGCTTGGAATTTCGGTGGCTCGGTTTCCACTGGGGTGCTTAGAGGGGGAAGCTGGAATGAGTTTGTTGACGGGTTTGGCAGAAAAACCGTTTTTAGATAACCTGCAAAGGTGAGTGCTCTTTCTTCGTCTGAACGGGCCTACTTTCCAGTTGGGCATCGTATAGGTGAAATTATCTCGGTTGGGGCAGTTATGGTTGGGTGAGCTTTCCACAGCGGATATTTGGTGCTGGTGGGGGAAAGCTTCTGGATGTATTGCCGCTGTGCTATTGCTTCTTCTTGTCTAAGCGCTTTTGCTAAGGTTCGGGAAGCTGCCTTTAGGCGATATTTTGCTGCCGGTGATCGGGACATTTGCCATTCTCGCCTGAGTCGTCTTTTCTCTGTTACAAGAAGTTCAATTAGTCGGTTGTTAGACTTGTGTTTTTCCTGGGTGTGGCCAATGTTTGGGGTGGAGATATCAGCTGCTTCAATGAGCATCGACTCTAATGCAGAGGTGCAAAACTCGATGTCTTCTTCGTCGTCCAGTTTGGGATTTAGTTCGATATGGGTGCTTATATATTTCTTAAATCTGAGCCAGTTTGTTTTACAATTTGTTAGTCCGAGTGGGTGCTCTGTTACTTGAGGATATGTTAATACAGTGAAAATTACTGGCGAGTGATCTGATGACAATTCTGCTAGTGACTCTGCCCTTATTAAGTTATGCGTAATTCCCCTGGTGACTGCGAAGTCTATTAGATCTGGGAGCTTACGTGGATCTGTTGGCCAGTACGTGGGCCTTTTCGGTGAGGCGTAGCCCAATTTGTTTGCTGGGTTGATGATTGTGTTATATAGCTGTTTGCCTTTTGGATTAACCAGGCGGGATCCCCAATGAGGGTGCTTGGCGTTGTAGTCTCCTGCAGCAATAAATCGTACTCCGAGTGTGTTGAAGAAGTCAGTAAATTCTTTTTCAGAGATTGAGAATCGTGGTGGACAGTACAGTGCAGCCACGGTTGTACTGCCGAAAGTGGTTTGGACACTTATTGAAGTTGCTTGTAGGTATTGTTTGGCAAATCCATTGTGGAGACAGTGTTTAATTCGGTTTTTGATTAGGATGCCAGTTCCTCCGTGAGCCTTGCCATCTGGGTGATTTGTTGCGTAGAATGCATATTTAGGTATTTGGAAGTTGTTTTTGTTGGTAAGGTGTGTTTCCGATAACAGCATGATATCAATATCATTTGAGTCCAGAAACAGTGACAGTTCTTGTTTGTGCTTGGAAATGCCGTTTGCATTCCATAGTCCTATATGTAGTGCTGACATTATTTATTGTTGTCCAAAAGCTTTTGAATGAGCAAGTTTTGGTTCCGCATAAGTTCCTGCATGCAATTTTGCATGAACGTCATGAAGTTTGTCATGTTTTGATTTAGCGAGATCAACAACGTTTCGATCCCGTTGGGTTGCTGGCCGAGTACGGGTGGACTTGGGGCCGCATTGTTTGAGATTGTAGCGGGATTTACAGATGTAGAGGGCTGTGAACTTCCGTTGCGCAGCACGCTTGCAAAAGTTACTCCAGGAGTAGTTGTCGTTGGAGCAGCTGATGACCTTACAGCTCTTGAGAAGAATATTCCCGGTGTGGTTTGCGAGGGAATAAGTGTGGAGCCCTGGATACGAGCCGAAGATTTCTTTGCATTAAGACGGGCCTTCAGTTCCTTATAGACAGGACATCCTCTGTAATTTGCGGTGTGATTTCCACCGCAGTTGCTGCACTTCCTTGTATTGTCGTTTGTTTTATTGTCGGAACAGACACACTCTTGTTGAATTTGTCCACAGCCAACGCAAACTGGGCGAAGACTGCAGAACGACTTTGTATGGCCAAACTCCTGGCACTTAGTACATTGTAGAGGATGATTCCTCTTGTGAGGCTCCTCGACAGTGATTCTGCGATGTAGCAGTAGTTGCAGGTTGTAGATAGGATGTACTGCATTGGATTTTAATGCTCGTGCATCAGGCTGTAGCTCCACTTTAAACAGAGGTTGTGGGATTTTGTTTCTGTTTAATATATTTGAGATTTGAGACGATGATTGGATGTTGCAGTTTTCCATATTGATATTAGCTACTTCCACTAGCTTGCGACTGCTTATCAGTACTGCTTCCGTTTTGTGCTCTGCCAACTCGAGACCAGCGTTGCGGAGCCATTGCTTTGCCATGGCAATAGATGAGGCGGTTATGTTCTCCGTATCTCGAAGCTGCTTTGATACCACCACAATCGCCACATCATCAGCAAATCCAACCATACGTGCGCCATTTGGTAGTTGCATGCGTAAGATCCCATCATACATAACGTTCCAAAGTAAAGGCCCCAGTACTGAGCCTTGGGGAACGCCGCCACGCACCAGGTGCGTATGTGTGCCATTGCTCGATGTGTAGCGCAGGATTCGATTCCGAAAGTAGTCTTCAGTGATATTAATCAGATACTCTGGGACTTTGAATTCAGACAGAGCATGTAGAATGGACCCCCAGTTAGCCATATTGAATGCATTTTTCACATCTAGTGTGGTCACCAGGCAATACTCCTTTTGGCCACCTTTCCACCTTTGGCCTTCAATAGCCTTAGCCGCAACGATAACTACAGATGAAAGGGCATCGATGGTAGATTTTGCCTTCCTAAAACCAAATTGGAAAGGGGAGAGATCGCCTGAAAGTTTCAGGGCTGCCTCTATTCTACTGCTAATTAACTTTTCTAACATTTTCCCCAGCGCGTCGAGCAAGCAAATCGGACGATAAGCAGAAGGATCGTCTGCTGGCTGGTTTGGCTTTGGTATCAGCACCAAATCCTGTACTTTCCACTGGTCCGGGAAAGTGCTTTCCTGCAGGCAAATGTTGAACAATTGTGTAATTTTTTCGGGTTGCAGCCAGGTTGCTAGCTTCAAAGCCTTATTTGGGATGGCGTCTGGACCAGGAGCCTTGTTGTCCCTGAGGTTAAGTGCTGCTCCAGCTACTTCTTCTGCATCAAAAAGTGACTCAACATCGGTTGTGTTTGCCATTGGCTCTATCGCCGACGTTGGTTTGATTTTGGCTCTATCGCCGACGTGTTGGGAAAAAGTGTTTCGACGATGCATTTCATTTTTGCATCGTCCGGTGCAGCTGGCTTGATCACTTTCAACTTTTTTAGCGCGATTTTATAGGCCATGCCCCAGATGTCGTTGTCCGCCTCGTCACATAGGTCTAGAAAGCATTTTTTCTTACTCAAGTTTATGGCCTTTTTGAGCTCTCTGCGCCTGTCTGCATATTCTTGCTGTAACTCGAGGAAATTGGGCCGTCCTCTTGCTCTCTGATGGCAGCGTCTGGCTTTTAGGCATTTTCTTCTGGCCTCTGCGATAGATTCGTTCCACCAGTACACCGCTGAGCGATGTCTGCTGTGCCCCCTGCGCAATTCCATGCTGGCGTCACAGGCTGATTTTATAGCCTCTATAACTTGCTCCGAGCATTCTGTTGCACTACTAGAGAGTGTTGGAATATTTAGAGTGAACCCAAAAACTGCTGGATTTAGGGTATGGACCTTGTACATCTTGCGCAAAGGAGTATCATTGCGGCTCCGGGTATGCGTACTTTCAATGGTGCATAGTATAGCGTTGTGATCGCTGCCCGTATAGTGGCTACAGAGCTTCCAAGTTACTCTGTTATAGAGATGGCCGGATGCAAAAGTTACATCAATAACTGACCCATAGCCAGATCTTTGGAATGTAAAGTCATTTCCGTTGTTTAGAACCGCCATGTCAAGCGTTGCCAGTGCCTCTAGCAGCGTCTTGCCCCTGTTGTTTGAGGAACTGCTTCCCCATTCTTCAGACCAAGCATTAAAATCGCCGCCGATCAGGGTTTTTTGTTTACCTTGCGCATCTATAGCTAATTCGTCGACAATATTTTCGAATTCTCTTGCTTGCAGGCTTGGAGCAATATAGCAGCTGAATAGCCATAAGTCTCCGAATTTCGCTCTGACGAAGCCACCGGCTGAGTGAATGGCCTCCATGGCCTCCATAATAAGCACGATGTCGATGTCAAGTTCGATCACTGTTTGGGTCAGCAAGCTTTGTGCCGCAACGCAATGGTTTAGGTTCAGCTGCAGAATTTTCATTTGGATGAATTTTTGCGGAACTCTTTACTTTCGAGAGGGCATCTCCTACTACAGGCGTAGTGGTCTGTTTGAGAGCGATCTTGAGCAGCGCAGTTAAAGCATTTTGGCTCGTTTGTGCATGACGAAGCTTTGTGGTCTGGCTCACCGCATCTGAGGCACCAATTTGTGCGATCGATGTTGCTAGTACACTTTGCCGCCACGTGTCCAAAGTTAAGACAACGATAGCATCTCTGCAGACCATTTCTCACTCTTATACGGCAGCTAGACCAGCCGACGCGAATCGACTTTATTTTGAGGAGCTCAGCCGCGCCATCCTGCGATAGGCAAACAATTGCCGTCTGTGTGTCTCCAAAAGTAGACCTTAGAGACTTAACGGAGATCTGGTGTACGTTGCCAATTTTGGCTTCAATTGCTGCGGTAACATCAGCCGCTGTTGCCAGGCAGTCGAGATCGCGCAGTTCAACGTGAGTTACGTCACCCACTGCTCGAACCATGGTGATTGGTCCCAATACTTGGTGTAAGTCATCCACTAGTTGACTTGAGCTACTTGAGTGGTTTAGCTCTAGCAAGAGCTCACCATTGGCAGTCTTCCTTGCCCGTCTAACGTTGTCTCTGACGCTGTTTAGACGGCCATCATCCCTTCTAGTCACCCTGCTGAGCAACTGGGCATATGATACGCCGTTCTCTGGTTTGATGATAATTGCCTGTGCCCTGGATTTACGCTCCAGTATTTTAGATTGGCGTTTGCGTGACACTTGTTGCCACTCTTGAGCTGGGGGCTTAGAGTTTGATGCAGTCTCGTGACGTGTGGCGATGCCATATCCTGTTCTGCTTGTTATAGTTGGTTGATGCTGTGGGAACTGCGCCGCAGATCTCAACTGGTCCGCATAGGATTTTTTTAAACTTACGCCGCCGCGGTGTATGTGTGTGTGTGAATGTGTGTTTGTGTGTGTGAATGTTTTTTTTTTTTTTTTTTCGTTTTTTTTTTTTATAGGGGGGGAAGCATTGAAAGCCTTAAAGTGCGGGACTTGGTATGGAATCGGTTAAATTCACCTCACCCGCTAAACCCTTCCCTATTCTCCGTATCCCTCATCTCGCGGAACCAACGCATGAAGTACTACTTCGCGAGGGGGAGCGGCTTAAAAGCCTCGTCTAGAACTATCTAAAGTGTGAAGACTGATTGCGCTGACGTTCAGCGCGACGCAAGAATTTTATGATTACTGCAGATATGTGGCTAACTGCTAGCCAATTGTTTTGCGAGCTAAGTAGAATATCCAACAAGTCAGTGACTATAAATGGCCTCCCAATGACTAGGCTTAGCTCTTCCCGTTCAGCAGTAAATCGAGGACAGACAAAAAGGACGTGCTCGGCGTCTTCTATTACCCCTGCACAGTGAGTGCAAAAAGGGTCCGTCTCGTGTCCAAATCTGTGCAAATAAGATTTAAAACAACCATGTCCCGTCAGTATTTGTGTCAGATAGAAGTCCGTCTGGCCATGTGGGCGAGTTAGCCATGGACGAATATCCGTTATCAGTCGTCTTGTCTGTGTAGGCTCGAGCCTGTATTTATAGATTCGATCGCCAGTATATCTAGTGGTGTCATCCCAGCTAGCACTAGTGCTGCATCCTCTGAGATGGTACGAAATCCACTAATTACTCGCAGCGCGCACGTGCGGTACAGGGACTTACATTCGCGAGTGTATGATGGGATTAGCATAGCAGCGGCCCAGATCCTTACTGCATACATTAGGATTGAACGTACTACCGATGTAATCAGCAATCTGCTTCTCTGCCTCGGCCCTCCGGTGTTAGACATAATTCGGGTCAGGGGTATGGTCGACTTCGCAGCCTTATTAGCTACGTATTGTAGGTGCTGTTTAAAGCTGAGTCTGTGGTCCAACAATACTCCCAAATATTTTATTGCTGGTTTGGATAATATAGTACATCCATCGACCTGAATTCTGGCTGATTCTACTTTCTTTCTGCTGCTTATCAGAACAGCTTCCGTTTTGTGTACAGCAAGAGAGATCGAGTTTCTGCTCATCCATTCCATAATTTTGTGGATTGCTTCGTTGGTGTTGGCTTGGGCATCTTGTATATCTTTTGCTACCGTTACCACGGCTATATCATCGGCAAATCCCACGACGCGGCTATTCTCCGGAATTTGTAGACGCAGCACTGCATCATACATGACGTTCCATAAAATAGGCTCTAGTACTGAGCCTTGTGGTACGCCACCGGTAACTGCATATTGTTTCCTTCCATCTGTGGTATCGTAGAGCAACACCCTGTTAGAGAAGTAGCTCTTTACCAGGTTTATTATATACTCCGATATATGTAGCGCCTGTAATGACTGGCCAGCTAGCAGAATTAAATGCGTTTCGCACGTCCAGCGTCGTTACTAAGCAATATTGCTTGCTACCTCCCTTCCAACGGTTGCCTTCAATTGCTTTGGATGCAATTTTTGATACCGCTTCTATGGCATCGGTTGCGCTGCGTCTCCTTCTAAAGCCAAACTGCCAATCTGATAGTCCGTGCCTATCCTCCAATTCTTTTTCCAGCCTGTTGGAAATTATTCTTTCAAAGAATTTTCCAATGACATCTAGCATACACAATGGTCTGTATGAAGATGGGTTTTCGCTGTCTCCTCCCTTTGGTAGAAGGACTAGCCGTTGAATTTTCCATCTCAATGGAAACGTATGCTTCCGGATGCAGGTATTGAACAGCTCTACAAAAATTGTTGGATAGTGCTCGGCCGCAATTTTAACAGCCACTGCTGGTATTCCATTCGGGCCTGGTGCCTTATTCGTCTTGAGTTTCTTGCTCAATGCTATGATTTCTGGAACATCTGCGAAATGTGGGCTTGATACATAAGCCTCCTGTTCAAAATTGGCTGCTGGATAAGTGGGAAACAAAGTCGAAATAATATTGACTAGTTTCTCTGGATCGGTTGGCATTGGTCGTCTTGCCAGTTTCCCCATGACTAGCTTGTATGCTGTCCCAAATGGTTGGTCATCTGCGTCTGCACATAGCTGTTTCCAGCATGCGGCCTTGCTTTGTTTGATCTCCTTGTTCAGGATGGCCCTTTTGTTCTTATAATCTTCCTGCAGCTGAGGAAATGTGTTCCTACCGCGTGCCCGTTGCTGTCTGCGTCTTGCTTTGTGGCATTGTTTCCTTGCTTCAGCTATATTCGTGTTCCACCAATATACCGGCTCCCGTGTTTTCTCTCCTTGCATTTTGCGTACCATTGCTGCATCGCATGCTTCTCTGAGGATATTGCATCGGTTATTTGCTAAGTTGTTGGCGTCTGAGCATGTGTGCTGTTGCGTATTACCGATCATAAATATTAATGCATCTGGGCTCAGTGACTTTACGTTCCAATTCTCGAATCTTGGTTTGTGTGCCCTGTTTGGTATATTTCCAATTTGAATTTCTATAGCTTGGTGGTCGCTATGTGTGTATTTATCAGTAACGCGCCAATTAGCATATCTTGCAATGTTTGCTGATGCAAAGGTCAGGTCTATTATTGAGTCCCTTCCCGCCTTGCTGTATGTGTGTTTATTACCTACATTCAGTAGGCACAGATTTAGTGAGGCGAATGCATCCAGGATTATTTTACCTCTCCTTGAATTTGAAGCGCTTCCCCACTCTGTTGCCCAGGCGTTAAAGTCACCTGCAATTATTATTTTTGTACGTCCTCTAGCATCGTCCACCATGTCGTCTATGATCGCCGAAAATTCATCTATTCCGATGCTCGGAGCGATGTAGCAGCTGTAGATGTATACACCTTTGGCCTTTGCTCTGACATATCCTCTATTTTTGCTGGTCTCCACCAGGAGTATTGGTGTCTGACTGCAGCTCCAGATTGCAGCTTCATATTTCGCGTTTTGGACCCATTGCATATCCTGTTTGTCCCTATGGGGCTCAGAGAGAATAGCGATGTCTACATCCAACTCTTTTACAGTCTGCGTTAACAGATCCTGTGCTGCCCTGCAATGATTAAGATTTAACTGTAAGAGCTTACTCTTGCCGATGTGTTTTGACCGCCATCTGGTACATTGGGCACGCCCTGCTAAGGGTATTGTGTGCTGTGTTTTGCGCTTCCTTTCTATGGCAGAGAATGCAGCATGGTTTTAAGGTGCAAGTTTTTGATGCATGATCGCCTGCCCCGCAATTAAAGCACATTTTAGATGCGTTGAAATGAGTTTATTCCGATTTGTTCATTGGCACGTCTGTGCTCTGGTGTTACTTTATTTAGATTGATCCATATTGTATTTTAACTTATGCTGCTTGTTGGCAGCTACAAAATAAGAGGGGTGAGACGCGAGAGTGAACTCACATGATCGAATTGCAAGCTCAGCATAATTGGGCTGGCTTGCTAGCACAATTCGTTTGCATAAGCTTATATACAGAACGAAATGTATGCATGCAAGTTTGCGTACATACATACAATTGTTCTTATATATAAACTTATTACTATTATTTCCTGCTTGCAACAGAATGTTACAAGCTGTGCTGAAGTCATTTAAAACCGACATGTGAATTCACTACACCTCTCTTTTTAAAGAATAACGTAATCTAATGAAGTTATTATATATGTGTATATGAAGTAAATGACTTTGTAAAGTAATTCGTGTAATTCGTGTAATTCATTGACGTCCGTCAATGAATATATATATTTTTCCCTTACATGTATGCATTTTTTTTTTTTTTTTTTTTTTTCTTTGCTCCTTTCCTTTATATATATAAAAATAAAAATTTGTATATATGCAAATAACTTTCCTTATTTTCAATGTATACACTTTAGATTTTGTAAATAGTAGAGAAAAATTTTTCTGTTTGTTATTTAAAAATTTTTAACCTATCCTTATGCACTCTTTGTGCTTTATTTCTTTTATCTCTTATTAAAATATTATCCTTATCTTCTATTGCTTCTACTCTATATGGGCCTAGATACTTAGATTCTAACTTATGGCCCGTTTCATTCTTAACAAGAACCTTATCTCCTATTTTTATTTCAAAGTTGTTTATATTCCTATCGTATAATTCCTTATTCTTTACCTTATGCTCTTCTAGCATAAGCCTTGCCCTTTTATAGGCTTGCTCTAATCTAAACTTAGCTTCTCTAGCGTAATCAACTACATTATATAATGGATTAATATTAGTTATAGAATTAAATTGTTTTGGCAAATTGCTTTGTTTGCCAAAAACTAACTCATATGGACAATAACCATGTGCCATAGAGGGGGTCGTGTTGAAGCAATATGTAAAATATTGGAGCCAAACATCCCAGTCAGTTTTATCGACTGATATATATGAACGGATGTATTCATTAAAAGTTCTATGACTTCTTTCCACTGTTCCCACGGTTTGGTGGTGATGTGCAGTAGACGTTATGTTGTCTATTTTTAGATATTTGCACAGATCGCTTATTATTGAATTTTTATATTCAGTGCCCATGTCCGAAATGAACGTCTTCATTGGACCGTACTTTAATATAAAAAATTCAAATATTGCTTTCGCAATGGTATTAGCGTTCTTATTTTGAACAGGGATGGCTACCAAATACTTTGTTAGGTCACAGATCAGGGTTACCGCGTATTCGTTACCATTTTCAGATTTTGGTAGTGGACCTATAGTATCCACTATTACTCTGTCAAAGGCACTCATAGGCGTTTCTGTTATAGTTAATGGGGTCTTTGTATGTTTTGTCGTTTTCGACTTTTGGCATTTTGGACAACTACGTATGTACTCTTTTATTTGACGCGTCATATTTTTCCAATAGTAGTGTCTTTTTATTTTTATTAAAGTTTTTGTTATGCCATTATGACCACCTTGTATTGGATCATCATGATTTTCGGACAAAATTGCTTCTTTTTCTTTTTCATTGCTTATTATGGTCACCGGGTTGAGTAGCGCTACTCTTAATGATTTAAATATATCATTGCCCATTTCTTTAAAAGTATCTATTGAAATAAATTCAAAGATCTTTTCCCACGGTGCCGTTTTGATATGGCTTATTTTTAATATACCGGCTTGCTTTTCAAGCCTTTGAAAGAACTGACCTAAGTCAAGTTTTTCATTAGTATATAGGTCGCCAATATCAATTCTTGCAATAACTTTATTTCCGTGTTTCAAGTAACACAGTTTATTTGTTATATGCAAGGCCACTACTTTTCGTACCTCGTCATTATTTATAACTTGGTAAACATTGGGCATAGAAGCATTTGGAGTACTTGGCAAAGTCTCTTTTTCTTTTCCTGCGCAGGATTTATTTTGTCTGTACTGTTGCCTGGTAGTGACTTTCAGGACTTTATTTTGAATGTCTTTTAACTCGGTTATTGTGATCCGAGATAGGGCATCTGCCACGAAATTGTCTTTTCCCTTTAGATACTCGACTGTGAAGTCGTATTCTTCGAGTTCTAGCCGCATGCGAGTCAATTTGGAGCTAGGATTTACCATGGAAAACAAATATGTTAACGGTCTGTGGTCTGTTTTTATTGTGAAATGTTTGCCATAAATATATGGTCGAAAATGCGTAATGGCCCAATGAATGGCTGCTAGTTCTTGTTCCGTTGTGCTCTTATTACTTTCACCTTTGGTGAATGAACGCGATGCATAAGCGATTGGAAGTTGGAGTCCATCTCGGTTTTGGGTTAAAACCGCTCCACACGCTTGTTTGCTTGCATCTGTGATTATGCAAAATTCTTTGCTAAAATCAGGATATTGTAATATGGTTGGCCGCATTAAATTTTCTTTAAGATATTGGAATGCATTTTGGCATTGAATTGTCCACTCAAAGGGAACATTCTTTTTACATAATCGAGTTATGTGCCGGGAATAGTCGGCAAAATTTTTAATAAAACGTCTATAATAGTTGCAAAATGCAACGAACCGTCTAGCGCTGTCCGCATCATGTGGGACTGGATAATTCTTAATGACATTATATTTTGTGTCATCAGGTAAAATTCCTTTATCTGTTCACTTATGACCTAGAAAAGTCACTTCGCGCATAAAAAATGAACATTTTTCTGGATGTAATTTGAGGTTGTGTTTCCGACATGTATTGAAGACATCGTTAAGATTTTTTAGCATGTGTTTTTCGGAACAACCAATAACTATTAAATCATCCATATAAAGGAATGCTTGGGACGGATCTAGTCCCGAGAATGCGATAGTCATCATTCTCTGAAATGAATTAGGCGCTATCTTTAGACCAAATGGTAATCGCGTGAAGCGATAAGAGCCGTTGCTCGTTAAAAATGACGTTATATTTCTTGAACTTTCTTCAAGTTCGATTTGGTGGAAGCCTGACATTAAGTCAAGACATGAGAAGTATTTAGCTCGACCTAGTTGGTCTAGTATGTCCTCAATTCGAGGAAGAGGAAATTTGTCGGCCAATAATTTTTTATTGATTTGACGATAGTCAATAACTAATCGCCATTTCTTTTCTTCTGAGCCAGGTAATGATTTTTTCGGAACAAGTAGCAGTGGGCTATTATATTCAGACACAGATGGTTCAACTATATTGTTGACTATTAGTTTTCCAACCTGCTTTTGGATTTCTTCCTTTTGACTATGCGGGCTCCGGTAGTTTTTGATATATACCGGTTCTTCGTCTTTTAATCTCAATTTTTGTCTATAAAAACTATTTGTCGGTCTCAAGGCCAAATACATCACTATATCTGGTGTATATTATTATATTATACATACATTATACAATTATACCATCACTTGGTATTGAAAATTCAGACTGTACAACATGAAAGTTGTGTGGGATTATGTATTTAGAGGTTTGAATCTCTAAGGATGCTAGGCCTTTGGGCTTTATTGCTCCTTTACCAATGCCTTGAATGTTAATTTTGTGATTCGTTTCGATGTCATTTAGAACATCTGAATCTTCTTTGAGAATTGAAATATCTGCACCAGTGTCAATTAAAAATGTTAATTTTTTATTTGTTTCGACATTAAAAAATGAAACAAATATATTGAGATTAAAATTAATTGCATGCACATGTTTTGTGCTTACTCTTCTGTATCTAAAGGGTTTTGCGTGTTTCCCGTTTCATTGTGGGATACGCGAATATTTCTGCTAGGTATGTTTCTTCTAGCGTTATTATTATATTGGTATTGGGACTGTCCCCTGTTATGGGACTGTCCTCTGTTTGACCGGTAATTGTTGGAATTATAGTTGGCATTGTAGTTACCCTGGCTGTTGCCTCTACCACGTTGGTAGTTAGAGTAATACCTGCCTCTATTATTTCTCCCACGCTGGTACAATATGGTACTGGGACTCCCAGTCGTTTGGGTCATGAGACGGATATATTTACCCATAGCATCACTAAAACGACTAAAGTGTCCAGCTTCCAATATAGTACGAACTCGCTCATGCTGACATTGGAGGTTTAGCGCCTCCATAGCTTCTTTTGTGGCGAATTCCTTAGCGTTGTCGGGATCTAAACCACGGTCAATGAAAGCGGCTTCAAGTTGCTTCCGCAAATTGTCAAGCTCCATAGCATACTCTGAAGCTGTTTTACCCTTTTGTTGGGCATTCAATAACTTAGCCTTTAAAACGTCAGTGGATTCGCCTCTAACGTTATTATTCAATTTCTGTATTATACCTGTTATTGTAGTCTCGTTTTGGACTTTATACAGGATAGAGCCAGTAATTTTGGACTTAATGACCTCAACGGCCAAATCCTCCTGGTCTCCTTTAGTTCGTTCGACGATTTTTAATGCCGTAACGAAGCGATTGAGTGAGGTCTTTTGACCATCGAACTCAGGGACCGAAGACGACACTTGTCTTACGTATTCCCTATCGGCAGCTATTTTTTCTGCCATTGTGCAATTAAAATTTGTTTGTCTGGGCAAGGTGTCTTCGTTTAGAACTATCGTTGTATCCAGGTCAGATACTTCAGCAAACTCAATATTGTGTTTTGCTAACGCCGAGACAGACTTGTCTTTGCATTCGTTGTAAAATGCGTTGGCGGCACACTTATGACCTTCTGTTAGATTATCAAAATGTTTCTTTAGTAATAATCTAATTTGCTGTAATGTGGTCTGAATAATATTTGTGTGTTTCTTAAGAGTGTTTGGACCAATTGTCCTATCTTGAGTAATACACTTAATTGACCTAAATAGTTCTTCTTTTAGAATTCTGGCCTGTGCAACTATTACTTGCCAGTCGGTCATTCTTTAAATGTGAGAGGGGAAAAAAAAAATTCATTTCAGTTCTTCTATATATTATTTTTTTTTTTAATTATTTTATTTAATGTTGTGCTTCATCCATTAAATAAAAGCAAAAAGTACCTGCTGCGTTTGTATAACAGCATATGCTAGGTACTGTAAGGATGAAGCACATGGCTACTCTACTGTTTCCTTGGATTGGGAAATTTTCTCCTGTTATATCCAAGTATGTTAATTTGATGGTAGCTAGATCTAATGCGCGTTGAGGTGAGCTACTTTGTTCACTCTTAAAAACCTCTAGTAAATCGGGTTCTATATTTGGGTTCCTATCTCTAATTTTCGCAAAATATTCGTCTAACGACATTGTTCCTTCCCCTTTTTTTTTTATTATTAGACCTTATCTAAATCATTTGCTCTGCTCAAATATTTCTTTTTTAAACACCTATTGTGCATTCTATAGACTGTGATTAAAAAGTTGGCACTTAGTATTATTACTATTACGATCAATAAGATCGTAATAGTTGTTAAGCCTTGAGTTTCTACCTCTACTTTATTGATCACGTTGGGTTTCTGGGGAGCTACCTTGAAGAAATTTGATATTTCATTTATGATTACTGTATTTAAAATTTTTCCAAAATCTAACTTTTTCTCTAAACTACCCATAAAAGTTGAAAGAATCTAAGTCTGAAGCGTATACATAGAAAATATTTTATTTTTTTTTTTATTAATTTTTTTTTTATTTCATTGCATTTCATATTTTGAAATAATATTTTCTAAAGAGAAATTGAACTTTAAAGACTGTAATTGGATTTACTTTAAATTTGCATATAAACATAAAAAAAAAAACTGTAGTAGTATATATATATAAAAGAAAAAGGAGTGTGATATCAGTTATTGATATCCACTTTAAGTGATCAATAGATCATCGTGAAATTAATTAGTTAAAAATTACTCATTACGTTATATACGCATACATGCGGAAATGAATTTATACGTTCAACTGCTTATAGCAGTGACAGAGACGTGGAAGTTAGAAGGGGGGATAGGGCATGTGGTTGGCTCACAATTCAAGTTTACATTTCATAAAAAATTTTACAATTCATACTCCAACCACATGTGTTAGTAATAGCCTAATTTTTTTAGTTAGTATTTTTCAAGCAGCGTTTGCACGCATCGGCTTGAGGGTTTAATTAAATTTAAATGATTTAGATGATTGTTTTAATTAAACATAATAAAAATTTTTTTTTTTTTTTGCATGAATGAATGTTTAAAATTAAAGGCAAAATCGGGAATCCGATTTGCGTTACTTCGCACCAGTGCGGAGTTTGAGGTTGATCTCCTGTAGACTCTCTGTGTAGAGCTGTCGGTCTTCCTCGGATATCGTGGTTGTTTTCAACATGTCCTGCACCAATCGTCTCTGGCGCAGGAGGGCGGTTATTTTTCCGCCCCGCTTCTTCCTTCTTAGAGTCGTTGGCCTTTTATTTTGTCGGGCCCGGTACTCATCTATTGTGAGTGGGCGCGGTCCATCGGTTGGATACACCACTAGAGCCTCTTCTAGTGTGGGTGCATCCCTTTGCTCGACAGGAGCAGCACTTTCAAATGTAACTTCCTCAGTTTGCCGGTCGGTCATGAAGCTTGGAATCGTAATCGTGTTTTATTTTTTTTTGAAGTGGATATGCACTTTTTCGGACCAGGTTTTATATTTGTTATTAATAATAATAAAATGTCGCCTCACAAAAAGAGCTTCTGTCCAGCCAAATCCAAGTATTTTTTTGGGTATTCCTCGACCCGACGAACTTCCAATGTTAAGTTATCCATAGTTTTATATTTTAGCAAATAAGTGACTATCGTATCCTGTCACGGTCGCCATGAAATGAGTTTATTCCGATTTGTTCATTGGCACGTCTGTGCTCTGGTGTTACTTTATTTAGATTGATCCATATTGTATTTTAACTTATGCTGCTTGTTGGCAGCTACAAAATAAGAGGGGTGAGACGCGAGAGTGAACTCACATGATCGAATTGCAAGCTCAGCATAATTGGGCTGGCTTGCTAGCACAATTCGTTTGCATAAGCTTATATACAGAACGAAATGTATGCATGCAAGTTTGCGTACATACATACAATTGTTCTTATATATAAACTTATTACTATTATTTCCTGCTTGCAACAGAATGTTACAAGCTGTGCTGAAGTCATTTAAAACCGACATGTGAATTCACTACAGCGTCATGTTTGCTCCTGCATCTGGCTGCTGTATGTCCAAAGTCAAGGCAGCGGAAACATCGCCTCGGCTCAATTTTCTTCCTTATGCGGCAGACTGCCCATCCAATCCGAACTTTGTCTGCTGACATCAGTTTGGTCGCCACGTTGGTCGGCACCATCATTGAGGCAATTTGGGTGCCCCTGTACGCCTTGCGCATCTTAGGGAAGGACTATACTGGCCAGTCTTCCTCAATGAGTGTAAGCACCGATTTGAGAACCTCATCCGCTGTCGTCCATTCCGGTATGTCTCTAATCTCAATTGTGACCTTTTCTGAAATCGTTCTCACCTCAGCCGCTTCTCCAAGAGCATGTCGGAACGCTTCCTGTAGAATTGGTGTAGCCTCATCATCAGTTTTGCCGCGGTGCGTCTTACTCCACAGACACTGTCTTTGTACTTTTGGAGGGCAGCGTCCGATTGCACCGTGCTTAGCACCTTTGCGTAGCTCGCCGTATCGCTGCATTTAACCATAATTGCGTCCGGTCTGCTCTTTTTTGGGGCTCTGGGCTTTGTCTTCACTTTTTGCCATGCTGGCTCGGCTTGCTTCTTTTTATTGGCCAATTCTTCCTTGTTACCGTCTGTCAGGCTACGTGGTTGCTGTCGCTGTTGGTAATCAGCATTAGCCTTCTGCTTGCCAGCTTTCTCCTTGTTTGTTTTGTTGGCCACTGATTGTTCGCCTGATACCACTTTATTCTTCTGTGCTGCCATATGCGATCGTATGCCCGATATAATATCCCGCATTTTGTTGATGTCATCCTTCATGGCTTGGTTTATATGGCGCACAGGTTTTGGCTCCATATCCAGCACCAAGTAGGCAAAGTTATCCATTATCTTGCCAAGTTCGCCGATTTGTTCCTCTAGTGGAGTCTGTATGGCTTTCTGTCTTTTGGAAGACGATTCCATTATCAAACTTTGTGGGCTATTCTCTCTGCCCCTTTTTGGCGTGTCGGCTGCTGTAGCCACTGCAGCAAATGAGACAGCTGTGCTGGCTGCAAAATGGGCCGCTGGTGGCGCCGAATGAGGTGCTGCTGGTGGGGATCTCGCCATTTTCGCACATTTTGCGAATGGATTGGCAATTATTTTCCCGCTGTTTTCAGCGGTGTTGCTGTTGCCGCTGTTGCTTGTTGCCTTGTCCGCTGCAACGACCAAGTTAGCCATCGTTGCAGTAGTTTTTGCTTTGTTTAAAATGGTTGTAGGGGCCTCCAGAATCCTTGCCCCAGCCGTGATAGAAATCACGGGTGGATTTCCACTCTTGTGGCTGCCATCTGGAGTAATTTTGTTTTTTCCAGACATTTCAAAAAAAAAAAGTTATGTTGCATTTTATACCTGCTGCCAGGTTGTTTTGTTCAGACTGCCGGCCGATTCGGCTCAGACGCAGACCACAGGCCGCTCAATTTGAGGACAGACGCTCTGTGGATTTTAGTAATACTACGGTAATAAGTTTGTGTACTAACTTGAACTGTATAGTCAATTGGTAAGTTTAATTTATTGCCAATTGCCGATTGCTTTGCAATAAATACTTATCTTTACTTTGAGCTGCCTAGAAGTGGACAATGGGCATGGCCTGCCCCAAAAGTAGGCAGTAGATTCCGCTAATAGGTCACTTGCACTTTCGATAACGCCGATGTGCAGCGCTGGCAGTCAGCTGTTAGTTAGCCAGCTGCTGGTCCGCAAGTCAGTCTAGTCCGCCAAAACAATAGATGAAAAAGTGAGTGTGTGTGTGAATGTGTGTTTGCGTGTGTGTATGTGTGTGAATGTGTGTTTGTGTGTGTGAATGTGTGTTTGTGTCTATGTGTTTTTTTTTTTTAATTCATATATATTTAATCCATACAAATATTTTTTTACAAATAATGAATGGTACATTTGAGTTAAATAGAACGTCACTTTTCCATGACGCCTATCGACCCACTCTCCGATGTTCGGAATGAGATTGTGAGTCCATCGTCCCTTATCTGTCTCATCCCATCTCGCCTGCCTTCTGACTATAGACTCCCGACGGGCTGCTTGCCTGATTGATGCCTTCGAATTATGGGTATCCTGGATCGTAGGGTTCCTATACGCCGCATATGTCACCTCCGATTCTTTAACCAATTCAGCAAAAGGAATTAGGCCTGCAATAACAAACGCTGCCTCGTCTGAGATTGTCCGAAATGCACTGCATATTTTAATGGCACTTAGCCTGAGTGTTGCGGCTACTTATAAGCACGGCCTCCGTTTTCTGCGCTGCCAGTTCTAACCCGGCGACTGCAAGCCATTGACTGATGGCCACGATGGTAGCGTTGGTTTTGTACTCTAGCTCAGCCAGCTCTTTCGCAACTACTACTAGCTCTACATCATCGGCGAATCCTACAGAATTTGCCCCGTCAGGAAGGTTAACCCGGAGGACGCCATCATACATGGCATTCCACAATAGTGGCCCCAAAACTGAGCCTTGGGGGACCCCCTCGGTCATGTTGTGTGATGCCAAACCATCCGTGGTTGCATAATGCAGTTTCCTCAGATCTAGATAGCTTGCTACCAACTGTAACAGTTTTCCACTGACACCAAACTGTGCCAGGCTGTTCAAGATTCGGTCCCATTTTGCAGTATTGAACGCATTCCGGATGTCAAGAGTCACCACTAGGCAGTACTTCTTTGAGCCTCCTCTCCAACGACTACCAGTTATTGCTTTCCTTGCCGTATCTGTGACCCAACGGATGGCGACCACGGTTGACCTTGCCTTCCTAAATCCATACTGGTTTGTTGATAGTCCACCACCACTTTCTATCGCACAATTTAGCCTGGTGGCTATAAGCTTCTCCAAAATTTTACCAGTAGTGTCTAACAGACATAATGGTCTGTACGAAGAGGCTTCGCCTTGAGGTTTGCCTGGCTTTGGCAGAAGTACAAGCATTTGCTGTTTCCATCTGTTAGGGAAAGTCGCTTCGTTCAAACATTTGTTAAAAAGTGAGACAAAAACTTCCGGGTGGAGATTTATCGCCAACTTTAATGCTCGGTTAGGGATACCGTCCAATCCAGGTGCTTTTCCCATCTTCAAGCTATTCCCGACTGCTAAGAGCTCATCCACTGTGCACTCCTCAATGTCGCTGTAGTTGCCGCAGCTTCTATTCATCTGCATGTTTGCTTGTATTGCAGCCGAGTCAGTCGGGAACAGCGTCTCAACAATGTGACGCAGGATGACATTATCGGTTGGTGTTGTCTGTCTCTCTGCTCCGACACGTTTGACAACGGTCTGGTATGCCTTTCCCACGGGTCCTTATCAGCTGAGTCACAGAGCTTTAAGAAACACTCGCGTTTGCTCTGTTTGATTATATGCTTCAGCTCCTTGCGCCTTCGCCGGTACCCTAGCTGCAGTTCCGGAAACCTAGTTGTTCCTCTTGAGCGTTGGTATATCCTTCGTGAGTGGTTACAGGCATGTCGAGCATCAGCGATGGACTCGTTCCACCAGCAAAGAGGGGCATGGTGTCGCTTATACTGCTTGCGACGCGTCATACTAGCATCGCACGCATTTACTAGGGATTCCATAATCTGATCCGCCGACTTTTCAGCACTCAAGGTTGCATCAATGTTTCCAATATTGGACAAGCTGCTGGCAAACATTGGTACGTTTAATGTCTCTGGCTTGTATACTACTCTGCTGTTAACTGACTCAGTTGTGGTACGCTGATGGTGCCCAAGCGTACAGAGAATAGCTTCGTGGTCGCTTGCCGTGTAGCTGTCACTAATTCGCCATTTTGCTGAGCGCGCCATCGGATCGCTAACAAAAGTTAGGTCAATAATGGACCCATAACCGGCCCTAACAAAGGTATATCGGGTGCCTGTGTTCAGTAGAGATATACTAAGGCTTTCGAAGGCCTCCAACAGTAGCCGTCCTCTAGCGTCGGTGCGGTCACTGCCCCATTCTGTGGCCCAAGCATTGAAATCTCCTGCAATAATTAAATTTTGTCGTCCCCTAGCATCATCCACCAGCAGATCTATTATTTTCCCGAACATTGAGATACTCAGATTGGGAGCGAGGTAACAGCTGTAGATCCAGTATTTGCTGCCGACTAAGGCTCTAACAAAGCCCTCTTCTGATCGGACAACATCCAGCGGCAATGGGGAAGCGCTGCAGGACCAGATTGACGCTTTTTTCCCTCGGTCAGATGCCCACATACCAGCAGTATTTACATTATACGGTTCGCTGAGTACCGCTACGTCGATCGCTTCTTCTCGGACTGTCTGTTGTAGTAAGTCCTGCGCTGCTACACAGTGGTTTAGATTCAGCTGTATAAGATTAATAGTTTTTGGTCTCATAGTTGCTTTTTAGTATACCTCCTTATACTATTTAGAGGACATCGTTGGCTGCCCGCCCAATGGTTAGCATCCCCCCCGTCCTTATGGCTGGTGCACATAAAGCATTTTGGTGGCTCTCTGCAGGAAGCAGCTTTATGTCCAGCCACTCCACACCTGAAGCAGTTATTTGACCTGTCCACTGCGTTGTGTCTATGTGTGTGTCTATGTGTGTGTATGTGTTTTTTTTTTTTAATTCATATATATTTAATCCTTCAACAAAAACAATACTTAAAAAATAATAGGTGGTACATCTTTACAAAAATTTGAGCAATACATGAATCAAGTAGAAGAACAAGGAACAAAGAACAAATACCCCTGCGGGACTGCCTGAAATTACTGCTTCGCAGGGGCGCCTGCTGTTTATTGCCCGTTCCTCAGTCTTTCGAGCCGGCGCTGTTCCGTCATCACCACAGTCGCGAACTCACTAGCCGCTTCCCAAGCGCTTGTGCTTGTTACCATCTGATGTATCAGGTTGTTGACCGTGATTTTTGTACCAAGGCGATGCTCTAGAGTGTGTCTCTCCTTGTCGTAACGCGGGCAGAAGAAAACGATGTGCCTGGCATCTTCGGATATTCCGGCACCACACCAACTGCACGCGTCATCTGATTCATGACCAAAACGCTTAAGGTAGCTTCTAAAACACCCATGCCCGCTGAGAATTTGGGTTAGGTAGAACGTCACTTCTCCATGTCGCCTATCGACCCACGCTCCGATGTTCGGTATAAGAATGTGAGTCCATCGTCCCTTGGATGACTCATCCCATCTGGCCTGCCATCTGCCAATAGACTCCCGACGCGCTGCCTGCCGGATTGATGCCTTCGAGTTATAGGTATCCTGTGTTGTAGAGTTCCTAGACGCCGCATATGCTACCTCCGATTCTTTAACCAGCTCAACAAAGGGAATTAGGCCTGCAATAACAAACGCAGCCTCGTCTGAGATTGTCCGAAATGCACAGCTTATTTTAATGGCACTTAGCCTGAGAGTTGCTTCTATTCCTCGCCTGTATGATTTAACCTGCACTGCACTGTGCCACGCTGGTGCACCATATAAAACGATAGATATAATAACGCTTGTGAGAAGAAGCTTACACTGCTGTCTGGGCCCACGAGTGTTGAGCATGATTCGCCACAATGCCCGCGCTGAGCCTATAGCCTTTTGGTTAATGTAGTCCAGGTGCTCCCTATAACAGAGCCTGGTGTCCAGCATGACCCCATTTAGTTGCCCTCTTGGATGCTATACAAGTAGTCCCGACGTGTATCCTTGCTGTCTCCACCTTCTTGCGGCTACTTATAAGCACGGCCTCCGTTTTCTGCGCTGCCAGTTCTAACCCGGCGACTGCAAGCCATTGACTGATGGCCGCGATGGTAGCGTTGGTTTTGTTTTCTAGCTCAGCCAGCTCCTTCTCAACTACTACTAGCGCCACATCATCGGCGAATCCTACAGTGTTTGCCCCGTCAGGAAGGTTTGTGTGTGTATGTGTGTTTGAGTGTGTGTGTGTGTGTTTTTGTGTTTTTTTTTTTTTTTTTATTCATTTATTTACTCAAAGTAGTTAGCTAAATTAACAGAGTCAGAGAAAAAAAAAAAAAAAGAAAGGTATTGGCAGCGTGGACTTGTGGAACGTCCCAGAGGGAATTGCATCACAAGACACAATTGCTGCAGTTACCCTATCCCGATATACTTCTGTTCGCTCGCCGCAGCTCGTCTGCTACATAATGCGCAAATCCGTTGACCGCTTCCCAGGTTGCTATGTCACCTACCATCATCGTGACCAGGCTAGTTGGTGTGAGAGTCGTGCCAACATGCTCGTGTAACCGTCTTCTCTCGTCACTGAAGCGACTGCACTCAAAAAATGCGTGATACGCGTCCTCTGTTGGGCTGTCTTCGCAATAGGAGCACGCTGACTCCGTTCCGTGGCCGAACCTCGCCAGGTAGCTTATATAGCACCCGTGCCCACTCAGGAGCTGTGTTAGGTAAAAGTTTACCTGCCCGTGTTTTCGTGTGTGTGTGTGTGTATGTGTATCATCGTCGTTCCGTTGTCATTCAAATTCTGGTGCCCAGGTGTAACCTATAAGGTTTATCGATCTCCCAGAGCCCGCTATTTGATTTTTGTTTAAATTATTGCAAAAACTATCCCAGATACGGATCAAATTTCTCGCATGCATTTCGAGAAATGCGTTCTCCTCGATTCCATTAAATATTTCACTCCGCCATTCTAACAAATTGGTTATATATGAGGCAGACTTCGTATTGGATGCGCTCATATGTGTTTGTAATAAGTACTCAGTCATGCACTTTCTTCTGCATCTTACACATTCGTAAGTGCTTCTGTTTGAAATGTACAAAAGCAAGCATTGAACGCCATGCATAGCCATTTCATTCGAGCTCTTGGCTTTCATACATAAAACGCATACTGCTCTGCCTGTTCTTAGCTTTTTATATAATTTATTTGTAATTTTAGACATCTCATTAATAACTTCATAAACTTGAACAATACCGTTCAATCCGTTTGTAATATTTTCATCGATATCATTCGTGTTCGTTATATCATTGTTAGAATCATTATTTTTTTCAATGCTTTGCTTTGAATAACTTTTTAAATAATTTCCCAGATTCCACTGGCTGTTGCTGCATGATGGCAACTCTGTAATATGAAATATATATATAATATATATAATGTATAAACACAGTGGCGATCGCAAAAAAGGCTTTATTCTCTTATAATCTCGGGCACAACAAAAATGTTTGGAAAAAAATAAAAATGGGATACATTGTAGTATATGCAAACTAAAAAGAATAATAACCGACACAATATAGAGTATTCTCTTATAGCTATACTTTTTATATGCTTATATATTTAAGAGTTCTTAGGCTAAGCGCATGACCTTCTTTTAAAATAAAAATCATTCGGTTTTCTACCTTCAATTTAAACTAATTGTTTCACTCACCATTATCATTAGGAACTGGAGCAACAGAATTATTGGGCAAATTATCAATTGGTCTTGCTTCTTCCATTATTATATCGATGTCATCATTATTATCGTCTTGATTTTGGACTGATAAGTCCAAAATGCAATCTTCATTAATTACATCAGCTACTGATGAATCTTTTCCTGATTCTTGAATTCTATTTCTTGAAAGATTCAGAATATTACTTTCAGCTAAAAATAGATAGGAAAAAAGGTAGAAAAGTGGAATTAAAAGAAAAAAAATGAGAAAAGAAAAAAAAAAAAAGAAAAATGCCAAGCGGAGCCCATCTTTTTTTCTCTATCTTTTTTATTGGGAGAATAATTAATCTAAAACTTACGATTTGGTCGAGAACTACTAGGTATATCATTATTATTGGCAGCATGTGCCGGAATATTATTAATTTCGGTAATTTCTTCCAAGTTACGTCGCGACATTTTTCCCTTCAAATAAATTTCAATTTTCACTGAGAAACACTTCTTACACTTTTTGTGACGCTTTTATTTTTGGCGGCGCGATCGTGGTAGTGATGGCAAATTCATCGATGGCATTATCGATATAATGCGATATATTGATGAAAATTTACGGATGACTATATATCGGATCTCTTTTGTGCGGGAAAAAATGACGAGTTTTTTTTTTTAAACTTAAAAGGAGAATCGAAATCAAACTAAAAGTGAATTTGCTGAAGCAACTGGGAAAAAAACAACAACAACAACGAAGAAGAAAAGTAACACAGCTAAAAAATAAGGAGAATATGCTGTCTGCCGCCTGGCAACAACTGAATTTAATTTGGATAATTGGATAATGTCAGCACTACATATAGGCCTCTGGAATGCAAACGGCATTTCCAAGCACAAACAAGAATTGTCACTGTTTCTGGACTCAAATGATATTGATATTATGCTGCTATCAGAAACACACCTCACAAACAAAAATAACTTTCAAATACCCAAATATGTATTCTACGCAACAAATCACCCAGACGGCAAGGCTCACGGAGGAACTGGTATCCTAATCAAAAACCGGATTAAACACTGTCTGCACAATGGATTTGCCAAACAACACCTACAAGCAACTTCAAGAAGTGTCCAAACCACTTTCGGCAGTACAACCGTGGCTGCACTTTACTGCCCACCACGATTCTCAATCTCTGAAATAGAGTTTACTGATTTCTTCAATACACTCGGAGTACGATTTATTGCTGCAGGAGAGTACAACGCCAAGCACCCTCATTGGGGATCCCGCCTGGTAAATCCAAAAGGCAAACAGCTGTATAACACAATCATCAACCCAGCAAACAAAATGGGCTATGCCTCACCGAATAAGCCCACGTACTGGCCAGCAGATCCACGCAAGCTCCCAGATCTAATAGACTTTGCAATCACCAGGGGAATTGCGCACAATCTGATAACGGCAGAGTCACTAGCAGAATTGTCATCGGACCACTCGCCAGTAGTCTTCACTATATTAACACAACCACAAATAATAAAGCACCCACTCGGGCTAACAAATTGGAAAACAAACTGGCTCAGATTTAAAAAATACATAAGCACCCATATCGAGCTGAATCCCAAACTGGACGACGAAGACGACATCGAGCTTTGCACCTCTGCACTAGAGTCGACGCTTATTGAAGCAGCAGATATCTCTACCCCGATTATCAGCCACACGCAGGAAAAACACAAGTCCAACAACCGACTAATTGAACTACTTCTAGCAGACAAAAGACGGCTCAGGCGAGAATGGCAAATGTCTCGATCTCCGGCAGCAAAACAACGCCTAAAGGCAGCTTCGCGAACTCTAGCAAAGGCGCTTAGGCAGGAAGAAGCAAGGACACAGCGGCTGTACATCGAGAAGCTCACCCCTACCAGCACCAAATATCCGCTGTGGAAAGCACATCCAACCATAACTGCTCCAGCCGAGATAATTTCACCTATACGATGCCCAACTGGCAAATGGGCCCGTTCAGACGAAGAAAGAGCACTCACCTTTGCAGCTCATCTAAAAACGGTCTTTCTGCCAAATCCGTCAACAAACTCTTTTCAGCTCCCCACCTTGCGCACCCCAATGGAAAGTGAGCAACCGAAATTCCAAGCGGAGGAAATTTCTGCAATCATTAAAAACTATCTAAACCCAAGAAAGTCGCCCGGCCATGACAAAATAACCCCGAAAATGATCCGAGAACTCCCGATCTGTGCCGTGCGTTACATCTGCAAACTTTTCAACGCGATAGTAAAAAGTAGTCATTATACCCTGTACCCAAAGGGTAAAAGGGTATATTAAAGTCGCTAAAATGTATGTAACAGACAGAAGGAAGCGTTTCCGACCCCATAAAGTATATATATTCTTGATCAGCATCAACAGCCGAGTCGATTGAGACATGTCCGTCTGTCCGTATGAGCCACTCGATCTCAGAGACTATAAGAGCTAGAGCTACCAAATTTGGTGTGATCATCCGTCTAATGTCAAAGCAGTTCAAGTTTGTTTCAAATTTTAGCCACGCCCACTTCCGCCCCCGCAATTTGAAAAAAACGATAGCTAGGGCTGCCTTCAAGATATCGTATTCTTACTTGGTACACCTGATTATATACCCAAACTGGCCCAGCTGAGCAAATTTTGTTAAAATCGGACAATAAACATCGGTGATATGGCTATATCCGTTTTGTACTGAATTGCCAAGGCGGCATTGGCAGATAAGAAAGAGCTGCATGTTAAAGGGAATTTCGTTTTGAATTGATTGCGATTTTGAGGTTGTTCGATCATTTGTCTAGTGACTACGCAGATCAAGAGAGTTTAAAATTTTTGCCACGCCCACTTCCGCCCCGCAATTCAGAAAAAACAAATTATTAGAGCAGTTTTTAAGGAATCACATTCTTATTTGGCACACCTAATAATGTGGCTAATATGCATCATCTGACCAATTTTAGTTGAAATCGGACAATAAATATCGGAGATATACTAATGTGCATTTTGAACTGAATTGCCAAGGCGACATTAGCCGGAAAGAGTGAGCGAGATAGCATGCGTTCGCTGTTGCGGCATGCTAAAGAAATTTTTTTATGAAATTAATCGCTATTTCGAGGGTGTTTGACTTTATTTAATATAATAACTAGTAGGTACAGGGTATACTCAATGTCGGCAGGGACGACTTGCTTGCTTCATTTTCCCATAAGTTGGAAAAAATCAGTAATCATAATGATCCCAAAACCCGGAAAGGACAAAACGCAGCCATCATCATACAGACCCATTAGTTGATTTCCAAGTCTTTCAAAACTATTTGAAAAAGTCCTACAACTCCATATAAATACAATCTTGGTTAACCAAAATATAATCCCTCATCATCAGTTTGGCTTCCGTGAAAAGCATGGCACAGTTGAACAAGTCAACCGTATCACCTCAGAGATCCGCACAGCATTCGAGCAAAAAGAATATTGTACAGCAATTTTTCTCGACGTCGCCCAAGCCTTTGACCGAGTTTGGCTTGACAGCCTAATATACAAAATAAAAGCGTCGCTTCCACAATATACACACAGGCTAATGGAATCTTATCTATCCAACAAAATTCGCTGTACGATGTAATAGCTTCACCTCTGATGACTTCGAATCAAAAGCAGATGTACCTCAAGGCAGCGTGTTGGGTCCAACACTATATATTTTGTACACACCGGATATACCAACAAATCGTACACTTACCACATCTACTTTTGCCGATGACACGGCTATCCTCAGCCGCTACAAATGTCCGATCAAAACTGCTGAGCAACTGGCAACCCACCTAAAAAAGGTAGAAAAGTGGCTAGCAGATTGGCGCATCCGTGTAAATGAACAGAAATGCAAGCACGTTACGTTTACCCTCAATAGAAGAAACTGCCCATCATTGACACTGAACAACGTGCCAGAGCCTCAATCCGACGATGTTGTGTATCTTGGAGTTCACCTGGATAGAAGATTAACTTGGCTTCAAGCAACCGGACTACATTGGCTTATCAACGCACGATCTCCCCTATGTCAGTAATTCCAAGTTCTTCTCTACAACGCGGTATTAAAACCCATCTGGACATATGGCTCTGCGCTATGGGGAAACGCAAGCAAAAGCAACATTGAAACCATACAAAGGGCTCAATCCAAGGTTCTCAGAACCATCACGGGAGCACCTTGGTATATCCGAAATGAAAATGTACAGAAAGACCTACACATTCCTAGCGTTATAACCGAAATAAAGGTACAACAGATAAAGTGCACCGCTAAACTGCAGGCACACCCGAATACCCTGGCCAAATCATTAACACGAGTACGTGAAAGTACTCGTCTTCAACGAAACGACCTCCCAACCCTCTAGTAATTAATCAGGGCCATAGATCAATGTAGCATCTTTCAGATGTTAGGTTATGTGTTAGATTAAGATAAACCTAGAAAATTGAATCTCTTAAGATCCAACAAACAAATAAAACGTTAAAAAAAAAAAAAAATTTGGATTCTTAGATTAAACTAACTAGAATCGTTCACATTTGTTGAATGAATCAAGCGGTATGAGATTTTTGCTTCATTTCCTATAGTCATCGTGTGGATTGGAAAGATTTTCAATTTGGTTTGAAACAAACAAAACTTTTAACGATTTTAAAGAGTTTATCAATTGATTGTTAAAAACTGTTTTGCACACAAATCAATCTGTTTTATAGACACAGTTCAATATCATGAATAAGCAGCTTAAATAGTTCAATAGGGATTAAATATTTATTTGATTATTCTTTTCTATTATTAGAGGATTATTGAATATTTGTTTGTGTTGTTTTTAATTTAAAGTGGTTTATGTGCCCTTAGAAATGTTTAGGGCATTTTAGTTAAATAAACCTTCATAGATTACATGTGCATACATACATATGTACATATGTAGGTACAGTGAAAACTCTATTGGAGAAACATCTTCTATTCGCTATTCGTGCTATTAGATTAATAGATCTTCCATAGCCCGATGATTGATCCATGTTCAAATTTCCGCAAAATCTATCCCATATTCTAAACATGTTCTTCGCTTGCATTTTTAGATATTCGTTTTCTGCCATACCGTTGAAGACTTCATTACGCCATTCTAATAAGTTATTTATATGGCTAGCAGTCTTCGTATAGCAAGCACTCATGTGAGTCTGGAGAAGGTAATCTGTCATGCATTTCCGATGGCATCTTTCGCATTCATAAATACTTTGGCTTGATATATGGGAAAGCAAACATTTCACGCCGTGCCTTGCCATATCCACGGCGCTTATGCATCTCATACATAGAACGCAAACAGTTCTACCATTCTTCAATTTTTTGTATTGCTTCATGGAAATCTTTGAAATATCATTAGTAACATCGAATATTTGTACAATTCCATTTAATCCATTTATCAGATTTTCATTCACATCATTTGTACTGGATATTTGATTTGTATCACTATTTTCTTCACTTCTTCGCATGCAATAATTTTTAAAATAATCTTGTAAATTCCAATTATTATTGCTGCATGATGGCATCTCTGTAATATTAAATATATTTGGTTTATAATGCTTAGAAGAAGGAAAACAAAGCTCAAAAACACAGGGGCGATCAAAAAAACGACTGAAATCACTGATAATCTCGGTGTCACAACAAAAATGGTCGAAAAAAAATAAAAATGGGATATTCGTATATGGTTTTGCCATATAAATGGGTGCAGTCTTAATTTATGGCAGTTCTAGAGATAGGTTTGAAACTCGACTAAATATTTAGGAACAGATTAGCGCATAGGAGCTTAATTCTATTAATCCATCAAGTAAAGCTTAAGATTTTCGCCCTTGACGACAGTTAATTACAGCTTTCGGCGCATGCGTCTCGCCACGATTGCATTAATGCATATATACGCATGATCATACGATTGTACAGTTAGGCTTAAAGAAAAAGCTTGGAACTGCGTGCAAAAAGTCGTCTATAAATGAGAGAGAAGATTATAGCATTGGTGCTTAGAATTCAGTTTGACCAAAAACATCTTAAAGTAAAGACACTAAATAATTTATATTGTGTCAGTGCGCAGAATATTACATAATAATTTTCATTTTATACACATATTTAATATATGTATAGACATGTAAATATATTGCTAAGACAATTATATCGGCAAAAGAAAATCAGTGGAAACAAGTGGAACAAGTTTAGTGCGATATTCGAGTGAGCAGGTGATTTCTTTTAGTGAATATATATATATGGAGTTGTGTATTAATTTTATTGATTTAGCAGGAATCGGTTACTAGGAGGGCAGGTGGCTGCATTTCTAAGAATTCCCATCAAAATTCAGCAAGTTACAACCAACTTATTGGGCAACAATAATTTTCACAAAAAAAAATAATGTAGGATAAGATCAGTAATGTAATTCACTTAAGTTTTGGTTTCGGTAACATTTGAGCAAGATTTTTATATACCAATTTTCTAAATACTCTTTCTTTATCTAGGCTTATGTTAACCTAATAATTTCACAGCGTCTACCTTCGACGGGCCCATCGATTTAACGCAAGGAAAATGTCAGAGTAAGAATATTGAAAAGTAGCCTTTGTTCAAATCAAATATCTCTTTGCACAGAGATTAAAATTTATTTGTTTATGCATATATTTTGGTCTATTTAAAGATCTTGCAAGAAAAATGATAAAGCTAAAATTCGAAGATAAAGTTTATATCAAGAATAATTTTGTTTGAATAGTTCGATTTGGAAATAATTTGGTTTAATAATGAATTGTGAATAAATTTAATGAAATCTGTCACCTTCAACATGTCCACATCTTATCCATAATAGTTTTCTCGTAGGCCTTGTTTTGGGGCAGTTTATTTTAACGCCTATCAAACTGCCAAGGTAGGGAGGGTAGAGACGGGGAATGCAAATAACACCTTAGCATCCCCACGAAACAAATCCAAGGTCAGAGAAACAGTCTTATTTTTTTTTGGGAAATCCTTATTCACTTTCAGAGAATACTATATTTGTTGTTTTCATATTTCATTAGTATATCCGATAGTGCACTTTTATTTTTCTTCAAAAAGTATGGTGTAGTGTATTCACATGTTATAATTAAAATCATTTAGCACAGCTTGTAACACTCTGTTGCAAGCAATAAATAATTATAAATATATATATTCATATATAAGAACAATTGTATGAATGTACGCAAACTTGCATGCATACATTTCGTTCTGTATATATGTATGTGTTTACATAAATGAACTGTGCTGGCAAGCCAGCCTAAATATGCTGAGCTTGCATTTTGGTCTCACCAAGAATGAGTGACCAAACATGTGAGTACACTCTCTCTCTCTCTCTCCATATATACATTTTGTAGCTGCCAACAAGCAGCATAAGCATTATATACATAAATTAAAGCAATCTTAATAAAACCTACAAAGAGCACAGACGTGCCAACACAAGAAATATTACAGTTTCATTTGGAATAAAACAACTCCTTTTTATAATGGTACTAGAAGACGAGGCAAGAACCCCACCCCATCCGTCGAGCTATCCTCCTAAGGAGCCGGAATATAAGTGCACGCCCGCCTTCAGTCTTTGGTACAGTGAAACATCAGTTAGTTCTAAATTTATTTACTACTTGCACACTACAAAAGGTTGAGTATTTCACTTTCAGCTAAAAATAGATAGGAAAAAAAGATAGAAAATTGGAATTAAAGTGTTCATATTTGGGAAAAGAAAAAAAGAAGAAAAATGTCAAGCGGAGGCCATCTTTCTCTCTCTATTTATTTTATTGAAAAAAAAAATGTGTTGGTTGACGGCTGCGCCCGATGCGGAGCCCCAAACTGCACGTCGGCTTCGAGGTTCCTTGCCGATGGACAGGAGAGAGAATGCCAAAATCCCAAATGAAAAGAGCGTGTGCAAAGTCTTCTGTGGTGTATATATATATTTAATGAAAATTCCAAGTCGAGAAACACAGAAGGTGCATCCGACTTATTTGGCTGACGCTCACAGACTTCAAATGTACTTAGCAACAGCGTTGTTACAAAGCTATAAATTTTCAACAAAGTTCAAAAATATTCCATGGAAAGACAAAGCATTTTAAAAGTAACGGGACTTAAAGCTACATTAGAGTTCTATCGTTCTGCTTATTTTCATGCTCTCTCTTTGCGCTTCTCTTCTTTGACTGCTACGTCTGCGCTCTTAGGCAGCTGCAATCCAAACATTCTCCCCCCTTTGATGACGGCCATGTCGTCATCAAACGCACATCCTTCGTCCTCCAGGGTCCCTGCTCAAAGAACTGAAACGAGAGAGTAACAATTTAAGACTGAGGTGCAAGGCTGGGGTCATTAGCAATCCAATTCTCTTGGATAGGTAATGGACAAAGCTTGGCTACTGGCCGTTTAACTAGCCCACTAGTTGTCTTCAGAGTAACTACTCTGACGAGGCCATCTGTTCCAGCATGTGTCTCTGTAATCCGACCAAGAGCCCATCGATGAGAAGGGAACCGTTCATCTTTTATAAGCACCACGCATCCAACGTCGAGGTTGCGCTTTGTCTGTAACCATTTTGGCCTTCTTTGCAATCGTGTTAGATATTCAGCATTCCATCTCTTCCAAAACTGTAGCATAGTATTGACAATTTTTCCATCGATCAACCAAACTTAAGTTTGTTACATCTGGGGTTGGAGGTGCCAACAGAGCATCTCCCGTTAAAAAATGGCCTGGTGTTAATACCATCAGGTCCTCTGGATCGTTTGATATCGGACATAAAGGCCTTGAGTTTAAGCACGATTCAATTTGTGCTAACACCGTGGAAATTTCCTCAAATGTCAAAACTCGGTCTCCAATGGTCCGCTTAAGATGATATTTCATCGACTTCACGCCTGCTTCCCACAATCCTCCAAAGTGTGGAGCTGAGGGTGGATTGAAATGCCATGTGATTCCTTCCTTGGTCAACTTTGGGACGATTGACTTCGAGACATATGAATAATATGCTAACTTATCTGCTTGTAATTTTTTGTTGGCTCCCACAAAATTAGTGCCGCAATCGCTATAAACGTCTGTACATAAACCCCGGCGGCCAATAAAACGATAAAATGCTCCCAGAAATGCATCAGAGGTCAGGTCACCAACCGGTTCCAGGTGTATAGCCTTGGTGACGAGGCAGATAAAAACTGCGACATATCCCTTTTGGGCCACTCGTCCTCTTCCCTTGGATGGCGAAATACTTATTGGTCCAGCGTAATCCACTCCGACTGAAAGAAAGGCTCGCGATGGACGCACTCTAACTGCTGGTAAATTTCCCATTTGTTGACCTGAAACTTGAGGCTTCATTTTAAAACATGTGATACATTTATGTATGCCAAAACGAACTGCATTACGCCCATTGATAATCCAAAACCTTTTCCTTATGAAATTGAGAGTCAGTGAAGTTCCACCATGCATCGTACAAACATGACTGTGTTTAACAACAAGCTCTGTAAACGGATGTTTATAGGGTAAAATATAAGGATGCCTTTCATTGAATGGTAATAAGGAATCTCGTAGTCGGCCACCGAGACGTAGAAGACAATGTTTTGAGTCAAAATGTGGATTAAGTGGCAATAGAATGCTATCCTTAGCAATTGCTACTCCTTCAGCTAATGACCTCCATTCCGATGGAAAACAGTCTCGTTGCACCATTCGAATAAGTTCTCTTAGACTTTCCTCTAGTTCAGCACTTGACATATCAGGTCGTCTATATTCCCACTCCAGTCGGCGGCAATTATTTATAAAACGTTTCACATACGCCATAACACGCAGCAGTCGTGTATATGATGAATATTGGTCGACAAAGGTTGCACTCTGCATCTCCTCCAGTCGTATTTTGTAACATCTTATCCCTTGCTGCTCCGTGTGCACATCCAAAAGTGCCTGCTGATTGATAACATTGCACGGCCATCCGTGCTCATCTTCTTGTAACCATTGTGGGCCATGCCACCAGAGATTACAGGACGCTAGCTTAGAAGCGGTGACTCCCCGGCTTAGATAATCGGCAGGATTATCCTTCGACGAAACATGTCTCCATTGCTCCGCATTTGAAATTTCCAAAATTTTATTTATCCGATTCGACACAAATACCTTCCAGTTAGCAGCTCCTCCGCGGATCCAGCTAATTGTTATCATAGAATCTGACCAAAAAATAGTATTAGAAAAATTTATATTTAACCGCAAATTCTGTTTCAAATACGTATAAACCTTTACTGCTTCAAGCGCTGCACATAGTTCAGCTCGTGGTATGGTCAGCTGTGGCTTCACCGGCACAACCTTTCCCTTGGACAAGAGCAACTCTGCATGAAAGCAATTTTTTCCTGTGGGCACACGTATATATGCGACTGCGCCATAGGCTCGTGAGGAGGCATCGCAAAATATATGTAAGTCCGCTGGTCCATCTTGTGATCCCAAACTAAGGTATCGTGGTATACATATACTTGTAATATTGGGAAGCTCCATTAAATATTTCTTCCATTCCTTTTCAATGTTCACTGGCAGTGTTTCATCCCAGCCGATCTTTTCCTTCCATAACTGCTGCATCAGCATCTTTGCAGTTATGACAATCGGACTTAGCCATCCCATGGGATCAAATAATCGTGCAATTGTTGACAGAATTGTTCGCTTTGTGAATAAATCCATTGATACTGCAAAATTTAGTCTGAATCGAAATTCATCCTCCTTGGGGCTCCAGTACAATCCCAACGCACGAATGGTATCGTCACAATCGACATGAACCAAGCCCGTTGTTTCACGATGTTCCGCTGGTATGTCTTCTAATAACTCTGGGCAATTGCTAGCCCACTTTCTTAATTCAAATGTGCCACTTCGAAGCATTGCAATGACTTGACTCTGTACTGCCTTCGCTTCGGCAATACTATTTCCTCCAGACAAAATATCATCGACGTACATTTGATGTTTAACCACATCTACGGCCAATGGAAAATTCTCTTCTTCATCTATGGCCAGTTGTTGCATCACACGCATTGCTAAGTAAGGTGCGCAGCTCGTTCCAAACATAACCGTCGTGCATGCATATTCCTCAATTTCCTCGCTTGTGTCTGATTTCCACAAAATGCGCTGATACTGTGCATCATCCTTTGTAATATTAATAAATCTGTACATTTTTTCTACATCAGCCAAAAATACACATTGTAATCCACGCCAATTGAGAATAACTGCCGGCAGCTGCACATGTAGCTTGGGTCCAATCGCTAATATGTCATTTAATGATTTCCCAATACTCGTCTTGCTCGACCCGTCAAAGACAACTCGGACCTTTGTAGTTGATGAAGATTCCTTTATAACGGGATGATGCGGTAAATAACAATGGTGATCTCCCCCCAATGGCCCTTGGGGACTGCTCGAAGATGGCTGTGCGACGAATTCCATTTGACCTAGATCTAAATATTCATGAATGGTATTAAAATATGCTTCCTTTAAATAATTATCTGCGTCTAAGCGCCGATTCAGAGAACATAACCTTTTCAAAGCATTCCTATAAGAATTTCCAATGACCATTGACTGGTCCAGGTGAGACAAGAAGGGAAGACGTACCACATACTTCCCCGAGGGCAAGCGCCTATGTGTACGAATAAAAAAATCTTCGCACCAACTATCCTGTGCCGAGAGTCCTCTCGATCCCTCGTCGAACTGCTCCAGCTCCCAGAATTTGCACAACATCTTATCGAGCTCCTCATTCGAATTGTTGTTCCATACCTTCACAGTGTGAGATGATAATCCAACCGTCCGTTCATTAGTTTTCCCTGAGACGATGTAGCCCAACTGAGTATTTTGCGCAAATGGTGTTCCAGCTTTTCCTTTACGTACATCTCCTAACATCAGATCGTCGTAAATATCACTGCCGAGCAAAATATCAATACCTTGAGGAATATAGAAATTAGGATCGGCCAGTCGCAAGTCCTTAAGATGACGCCACCGCTCGGCTGGAATACGCCTATCTGGCATATTTTGGCTTACCTTGGGCAACACGTATGCAAATACCTTGTGTTTTACCTGTGAGTCGTATACTGACCCAATGACCAATTCCACTCCTGTCGACGCTTCAGTTATTTTAGCGTCTGCTAATCCATGAATTTTGATGTAAGTCTTTCTTCGCCAAAGACGTAATTGTTGGGCTGCACTCTCTGAAATAAACGATGCTTGTGATCCTTGATCCAAAAAGGCTCGGAAACGTAGAGTCTGCCCTTCCTTCGACTTAACCAACACAATTGCTGTTGGTAACAAAACCTCCTGTCTTGTAAGAGGTACCGTTTCCCGATTTTTATTTATTAAATTTGATGATACTGCCGGAACACTGTCTCCAAATTTATTTGGGGCGCCTGTCATAGTCGCCTCCTGATTCCCCGATCTTAACATATGGAGTAGTGTATGATGCCTCGCAGGGCATTTAGCACAACCTACTTGGCTGCTACATGCAGCCGCGAGATGATTTGATTTAAGACATTTAAAACACAACCGATGTCTTAGTACAATTTCCTTTCTTTCCGATAGATTCATGGCTTGAAACATTCTACATGCTCCTATAAAATGTTCTTCATGACCGCACACTATACACGCCTCCGCCTGTCGTGCTACAAATGATGCCTTTGCGACGCTTTGGTTAGCACGTAAACCATATCCGCCTTGCTTTCCATTCCGTAGCCGATCCTTCGGCAGCGTTCCCTCGAAGCCTCCCGATGATGCCGTTATCATCGTCCTGTATTGTAATTCGAGGTATTTACAAAGTTCTTCAAACGATGGCAAATCCTGTGATGACGCCAAAGACCGCTCCCAGTCGACTCTCAATTGGGCCGGTAACTTCTTCATCATATAGTAGACCAAAACTTCTGACTGGTGTCGCATATCGATGCCAGTCTTCTCCAATGAATTTACACATGAGCGGCAGGTTTGCACAAATCGTCTCAGCGAAGCGGCATCCCCTAATTTCACTGGTAATTGCTGCTCAAATACATCCATGTAGTGTAAAAACAATACCCGTTTATTATCATACAAGTTCATGAGCATTCCCCATGCCACTTGGTAATTCGACGCAACTAACGTTAAATGTTCAATATCCTTAGCGGCTTCCTCTGATAATGAATCCTTTAAATAATGAAAGCGATGAAGATCCGTTATCTTCTCGCAGTGGTGGACGCGCGCCAAGAACACCTCCTTGAACGCCGGCCAATCCACAAACTTTCCGCTAAAAACTGGCAGTTTAATTGTTGGCAATTTCACTTCCTCAACTACCGGCATAAGCGGCTCATGGACAGTCTGATGCATGCAGGAATCATTAAATGCGGTGGATGCTGGTAATCTGCTTTCCTTCTGTCGATGCAATTCGTTGCGAATATCTGCCACACCCATGACGTAGATTTCCTCAAATAAATCCCATATTTCTGCATCGAAATATTTTGCCTTAAGCTGGTCATTTTCTCGTTCTCGCGACAGTTGCTGATGATTTCGTTTGAAGTCTGCATGAACTTCTTCCAACGAATCCAGTCTGGCCTCCAGATGAGATTCCGTATGTAACGATTCGTCAGCCCTAAATTTCTGCAGCGACTTTTCTAACGATGATAGCAGCGCGGTTTGCTCAGAAACCAAATGAATAAGCTCTGCCATTACGACCCTTGAACCCACACCTCAGAATTAAATTGCACTCACCCGATCAAAGAGTTCCAAAATTTCGCAGCAATCACAATCCAAAATCCACTCGCCAAGATCAGTCCTCACAGGAGGCACCAAAAATATGTTGGTTGACGGCTGCGCCCGATGCGGAGCCCCAAACTGCACGTCAATATGATGCGGTCTTCGATTTTATCCAACCGAGTCGGCTTCGAGGTTCCTTGCCGATGGACAGGAGAGAGAATGCCAAAATCCCAAATGAAAAGAGCGTGTGCAAAGTCTTCTGTGGTGTATATATATATTTAATGAAAATTCCAAGTCGAGAAACACAGAAGGTGCATCCGACTTATTTGGCTGACGCTCACAGACTTCAAATGTACTTAGCAACAGCGTTGTTACAAAGCTATAAATTTTCAACAAAGTTCAAAAATATTCCATGGAAAGACAAAGCATTTTAAAAGTAACGGGACTTAAAGCTACATTAGAGTTCTATCGTTCTGCTTATTTTCATGCTCTCTCTTTGCGCTTCTCTTCTTTGACTGCTACGTCTGCGCTCTTAGGCAGCTGCAATCCAAACAAAATGAATTAAATACTTACGGAATAGTCGAAAACAACTAGGCATTTCAGGCATCCTGGCACCATGTGCCGGAATATTATTAATATCCGAATTATCGTTTTCATTTTGATGCGACATTTTACAATTTAAATAATTTTTTTTTTTCACTGACAAACACTTTGGGATTCTTCTTCGATACTTTTAATTTTGGCGTCGCGATCGTGGTAGTGATGGCAAATTCATCGATGGCATAATCGATTTGACATTTTGACAATTATTGTATTGCTTGGTATTCCCCCTTAAAAAAAAATATGACCGTTTTTAAAATTGTTGTGGTTTTTATGATTTTGGCGGTTTTTGGGTAAAAGTGGCTAAATATACCGAAAATAAGAATAGCAGTTTGCGAGTTTTTGAAGAAATCTGTCATATTTCCCAGAATTACTCCGAGCAAAAGCACTTTTTTTAAAGTTTTAACTTCAATTAAGTGATTTTATGTGTTAAAAATTAAAAATATCTATAACTTTCTGATATAATACAAAAGCGGACAATGACCCAGCCAATAGTCCGCCGCCTTATCCGTGAGAGCACCATGTATCCTTTTAAAGCCACCGAACTCAGGATGGATCTTAATATACCAACTATAGTACAGACAGTTCGAAGATGCCTCAGAGAGCACAACTTAAAAGCCTGCAGCCCAAGAAAGGTACCATTATTAAATGCCAGACATATTGCCAATCGACTTAAGTTCGCTAAAGAGCATGCGAATTGGCCCTCTGAGAAGTGGAGAAATGTACCATGGACTGATGAGAGCAAAGTCGTGCTATATGGTGGAAAAGGCTCTAGATCTTACGTCAGGCGTCCACAGAAGTCGGAATTCAATCCGAAATACACTTTGAAAACCATTAAACATGGTGTTTGAACTTAAACTCTTCAAATTTGCACCAGTTGTTTATTTTAAACTTCACAAATATATCAACAGAAACGTTTTGCACAAAATACTGATGGGAGTCTGTAATTATGCATTTAAATGTCCAAAATTAATAAAGATCAATAAGGATATTAGTATATATATATATATGTATAATTTTTTAAAGAATAACAAGGAAAGATCTACTCACCGATCGATGTTTGTATACACCAAGTGTGTTTGTGTTTTTTTTTTTTTTTAATTCATTTATTTACTCATTATAAATATCAACTAGTTTTAGAAAACAAAATAAATAAAATAGGACTACAAGATTGGTAAGAGGAAAAAAAAAATAAGAGTAAAGCCAACATTAATTTCGATACGGGACCCTGCGGGACGTCCCAGAGGGAATTGCTTCGCAGAAGCCTTCGCATCAATCATGTTGCCCTCTCCCTTTCTGCCCTACGCAGTTCCATCATCGCAATTCCCGAAAATTTGCTGACCGCCGCCCACATATTAGCGTCCGCTAACATGTTTTCAACCAGGTTATCAGCGTTGAGCTTGCACCCAGCTACCAGCTCCATCTGCAGCCTCTCCTGGTGGAACCTGCTGCACTCAAATAGGACATGGTTTGCATCCTCGATTACTCCATCGCCGCATGCAGTGCAGTTACTAGTTGTATCATGACCAAACCTTCGCAAGTAATATCTGAGGCACCCGTGATTGCTGAGAAGTTGAGTCATGGTGAAGTTTACTTGACCATAACTTCTGCTTACCCATTCCTTAATCCTTGGGATGAGCCTATGAGTCCACCTGCCTTTGGTGGATGAGTCCCACCGCGACTGCCAGATCTCCAGACTCCTAGCCCTCGCGTCTGCACGAGCCTGCATCTTTGGTGTGCCATCCTTAATTGCATCAGCTATCAATTTTGCCTCTGTTGCAAGCAGATCTATGGGTACCATGCCCGCTATGACAAGCGCCGCCTCATCAGATAGTGTTCTAAACCCGCATCAGACCCTGAGGGCACAAAGTCTATAAGTCGCCTTAATGCCTCTGCTGTAGCTATTCGTATGCATCGCTGAGCACCAAATCTCCGCTGCGTACAGAATAACTGCCCGTACAACACTCATGAGTAAAAGTCTGCGCTCTTGCTTAGGCCCGCGAGTATTAAGCATGATTCTGGATAGTGCTCTACCAGACTCTGCCGCCTTTGTTTGCACGTGCTCCAGGTGCTCTCGGAAGCACAGCCTAGTGTCCAGCCAGACTCCCAGATATTTAATGGCCCTCTTAGAAGCTATTGTTGTACCATCCACGAATATAGTAGCTTGCTCAACCAACTTCCTTGAGCTGATAAGGACTGCCTCTGTCTTATGTGCTGCAAGCTCCAGACCTACTGAGCGTAGCCAGTCTATTATGACGGAAATCGCCTCGTTCGCCGCCGCCTCTGCGTTGCACAGCTCCTTGGCAACGACTACCACAGCCACATCGTCTGCATATCCAACCAGTTCAGTGCCCGAAGCCATCGTTAGGCGTAACAATCCATCATACATGATGTTCCACAGGAGTGGCCCAAGGACAGAGCCCTGAGGGACTCCGGCTGTCACAAGACGATCAATGGGACCCTCGGTGGTACTAAGAAGAAGGTGCCTCTCCTTAAAAAAGTTCCGGATGATAGCGCACAAGTAATGTGGTGCTCCAAAGCGCTGGATGGCATCGAGGATACAAGCCCAGTCCGCCGTATTGAACGCGTTCCTGACATCTAATGTAACCACCAGGCAATATTTCTTTGAACCTCCTTTCCACCTTGAGCCGCCAATTGCATCTTTGGCAATATCCACCACACGTCTGATAGCGTCTAGTGTCGACTTAGCCTTCCTAAAGCCAAATTGGTTATCTGAAAGACCGCCTCCCTCGCTGATTGCCTCGTTTAGTCTAACGCTAATTAACCTTTCAAAGACCTTTCCTATTGCGTCAACCATACAAATGGGCCTGTAGGACTTCGCATCATGATTTGCCCGGCTTAGGGATTAGGACCAGTTTCTGGGCCTTCCACTGTACGGGGAAGAAGCCTTCTGCAAGACATTGGTTAAACGTCGATGCAAATAAGGCTGGCTGAAGTGTCATCGCGAGTTTTAGCACCCTGTTGGGAATTTCATCTGGTCCTGGAGACTTATTTGACTTTAACTCAAATGCTGATGCAAGGACCTCCTCCTCCGTAATATCATCTATTATGTACGGTGGATCTGGCAAGGGACATCTGAGCTGTAACAAATCCGCTCGATGTGGAAACAGCCCATCTACAATCTCGTTAAGCGCAGCCGCATCTGTCGGAGAAGCCTGCCTGTTAGCGTATATACGCTTCACCACCAATTTGTACGCCTTACCCCAGGGGTCATTATCTGCTGAATCACAGAGATTTAGGAAGACTTTCCTTTTTGCCGAGGCTATGGCAATCTTCAGTGCCTTCCTGTTGATGCGGTAGCAACTGTGCAGTTTTGGCCAGTTTGCCGCATCCCTCCTCCTAGCTCTCTGGTACCTCCTTCGTGCCACGAGACACAACTTGCGAATATTGGAGATCTCTTCGTTCCACCAGTAGACTGCCTGGTGATGACGTCTATAACCCAATTTAGGTTGCATGCTCACGTCACAAGCGGTAACAACCGATGACAAGAGCTGATCGACCATTTTGTCCGCCGAGCCCTGTATCCACAACTGCCCGCACAGAGACTCTGCGAAAACTTGGGGGTTGAGGGTGTCTGCAATGTATCCCTTCTTCGTATCATATATGGTGTTATTGTCCACTGGCTGTTCCATATGCCCTCCTAAGGTCACGAAAATTGCCTCGTGGTCGCTGGCCGTGTAAGTGTCTCCTAACCGCCAAGTGGCGCTCCTAAACAGGGTCGTACTGACGAAGGTAAGGTCGATAATGGATCCTCTACCCGCTCTGTTGAATGTATTTCTGGTGCCGACGTTAAGTAGGGCGACATCAAGTGACGCCATGGCTTCCAGTAGTGCACGGCCTTTGGCATTGGTATATGTGCTTCCCCAATCAATTGCCCACGCGTTGAAGTCACCGGCTATTACGCAAGGGGTATGAGTTCTGGCATCTGCGATCAGCTCGTCCAGCGAGTTGCAGTAACTTTCATACGACAGGCTGGGGGGAAGATATCAGCTGTAGATCCACTTGCCACTAATATTCGCTCTTACAAAATCCTCTCCTGCTCTGACAGTACTGAATTGCAGTGCCGGGGTGCTGCTGGACCAAATCGCCGCTTTACAAGAGACGCTGCTTACCCATGGGCTGGTTGTCCTTGGTCGGAAGGGCTCACTGATAAGGGCTACGTCTGCCCCAAACTCCCTCGCAGATTGCGTCAGCAAATCGTGTGCCGCCTCGCAATGATTTAAATTGATTTGGATAATCTTAATCATTACGTTTGTGCTGTGGTAACCTCTGAGTCCTAATATCCACCGTGTGTTTGTGTGTGTGTATGTGTATGTGTTTTTGTGTGTGTGTATGTGTATGTGTATGTGTTTTTTTTTTTTTTTTTTTTTTTTTTTTTTTTGATATAGGGGGGGAAGCATTGAAAGCCGAAAAGTGCGGGACTTGGTTTAGAATCGGTTAAATTCACCTCACCCGCTAAACCCCTTCCTATTCTCCGTGTCCCTCTGTCTCGCGGAACCATCGCATGAAGTACTACTACGAGGGGGAGCGGCTTAAGAGCCTCGTCTAGAACTATATAGAGTGTGAAGTCTGATGGCGCTGACGTTCAGCGCGACGCAAGAATTGTATGATTACTGCAGATATCTGACTAACTGCTAGCCAATTGTTTTGCGAGCTAAGTAGGATATCCACAAAGTCAGTGACTATAAATGGCCTCCCTATGCCTAGGCTTAGTTCTTCCCGTTCAGCAGTAAATCGGGGACAGACAAAAAGGACGTGCTCCGCGTCTTCTATTACCCCTGCACAGTGTGTGCAAAAAGGGTCCGTCTCGTGCCTAAATCTGTGCAAATAAGATTTAAAACAACCATGTCCTGTCAGTATTTGTGTCAGATAGAAGTCCGTCTGGCCATGTGTGCGAGTTAGCCATGGACGAATATCTGTTATCAGTCTTCTTGTCCAGCTGCCATTCAATGAACTTGCCCATCTTCGTTGCCAACAATCCAAAGTGATCTCACCTCTCTGCTGGCCCTGGACGGTATTAATGGCTTCGTTTGCCAAAATATCTAAGGGAGTCATCCCAGCGAGTACCAGTGCTGCGTCCTCCGAGACGGTGCGAAATCCGCTAATCACACGCAGTGCGCACGTGCGGTACAGCGATTTGCACTCACGATTATATGATGGGATTTGCATGGCAGGGGCCCAGATCCTTGCAGCATACATAATGGTGGATCTTACTACCGATGTGATCAGCCGTCTGCTTTTTTGGCGCGGCCCTCCGATATTACTCATAATTCGAGTCAGAGCTGAGGTCGCTTTTGCAGCCTTATTAGCCACGTATTGCAAGTGATGCTTGAAGTTAAGCCTGTGGTCCAAAAGTACTCCGAGATATTTTAGTGCTGGTTTGGATGGGATTGTGCATCCATTGACTTCGATTGTGGCTGATTCCACTTTCTTCCTACTGCTTATTAAGACGGCTTCTGTCTTATGCACAGCTAGAGAAAGCGAATTACTGTTCATCCATTCCATTATTTTGTGGATGGCTTCGTTGGTGTTACTTTGCGCATTTTGAATGTCCTTCGCCACCGTTACAACTGCTATGTCATCGGCAAATCCCACGACGCGGCAATTTTCTGGTATCTGTAGATGCAGTACAGCGTCATACATGACGTTCCATAAGGTGGGCCCCAGGACCGAGCCTTGGGGTACACCTCCGGTGATTATGTGCTGCTTCCTTCCACTTGAAGTGTCGTACAGCAATACCCTGTCGGAAAAGTAACTCTTTACCAGATTAATAAGGTACTCCGATATGTGTAGTGCCTGCAGCGATTGGATGATGGCTGGCCAGCTAGCAGAGTTAAACGCATTCCGCACATCCAGCGTCGTTATTAAGCAGTATTGCTTGCTTCCTCCTTTCCAGCGCTCGCCCTCTATTGCTTTGAAGGCAATATGGGTTACGGCTTGTATGGCGTCAGTTGCACTGCGTCCCTTTCTAAATCCGAACTGCCATTCTGACAGTCCATGCCGCTCCTCCAATTCTTTCTCCAGCCTTTCGGAGATTATCCTTTCGAATAGTTTCCCCACTACGTCGAACATACACAGTGGTCTGTATGCTGACGGGTCTTCGATGTCTCCTCCTTTGGGTAGTAGGACCAACCGTTGGATTTTCCATCTCGCTGGGAACGTGCGCCTCCGTATGCATGTGTTAAACAGCTCTGCAAACATTGTTGGATGGTGTTCGGCTGCAATTTTTACTGCGACTGCTGATATTGCATCCGGGCCTGGTGCCTTATTTATTTTAATCCTCTTAGTCAGTGCTAAGATTTCCGGGACATCAGTGTATTGTGGCCTTGAGACAAAAGCCTCCGGCTCGAAATCGACTATTGGATAAGCTGGAAACAGTGCCGTAATAATGTTGGCTAGTTTGTCGGGATCAGTTGGCATTGGTCGTCTTGCCAGCTTTCCCATTACCAACTTGTACGCTGTTCCAAAAGGTTGGGCATCTGCATCTGCGCAAAATTCTTTCCAGCATCTAGCCTTGCTTTGCTTTATCTCCTTGTTTAGTATGGCCCTTTTATTTTTATATTCCTCCAATAGTTGAGCGAATGTGTCCCTACCGCGTGCCCGTTGTTGCCGGCGTCTCGCTCGATGACATTGATGTCTCGCTTCGGCTATTCGTGGGTTCCACCAATATACAGGCTTACGTGCATTTCCTCTATGCATCTTGCGTATCATTGATGCATCACAGGCTTCCCGTAGGATGTTGCAACTATTGTTTGCAAGGATGTTAGCGTCTGAGCATGCCCGTTGATGAGCATTGCCAATCATAAAAATCAGAGCATCTGGGCTCAGTGATTTGGTGTTCCAGCTCTGGAATTTAGTTTGAGTTGCCCTATATGGCATATTCCCGAGTTTGATTTCTATTGCTTGGTGGTCGCTATGCGTGTATTCATCCATTACTTCCCACTTGGCGTATCTTGCGAGATTTGCAGATGCGAAAGTTAGGTCTATTATAGAGCCCCTTCCCGCCTTGCTGTATGTGTGTGTGTTGCCCACATTCAGTAGGCACAGGTTTAGAGAGGCGAAAGCGTCCAATATTGCTCTTCCTCTACTTGAACTCCTAGAGCTTCCCCACTCTGTCGCCCAGGTATTAAAATCACCCGCAATTATTATTTTGGAGCGTCCTCTAGCATCATCCACTAATTCATCTATGATGGCAGTAAACTCATTTATTCCAATACTTGGAGCAATGTAGCAGCTGTAAATGTACACGCCGTTGACCTTTGCTCTTACGTAGCCTCTTCTTTTGCTGGTCTCCTCCAGTTGTAGCGGCGTCTGCCTGCAGCTCCAAATTGCGGCTTCGTATCTCGCATTTTGGACCCATTGCATATTCTGACTATCCCTATGTGGCTCGGAGAGGATTGCTATGTCAACGCCCAGATGCCTGACGGTCTGTTTTAGCAAGTCCTGGGCGGCTCTGCAGTGGTTAAGATTAAGTTGTAAGAGCTTAATCTTGCCGAACGGATTTGGATGCCTTCTGATATACTGGGCACATTCTACTTAATGTATTGTGTGCTGTGTTTGGTGCCTCGTATCTGTGACAGAGAATACAGCGTGCGGTGGCGGTACATGATTTGGAGGCATGGTTGCCTGCCCCACAGTTGAAACATAATTTGGACGCATCATACTTGCTTCTGCACCTGGACGCTGTGTGTCCAAAGTCGAGGCAACGGAAGCATCGTCTTGGCTCCACTTTCTTTCTGATACGACAGACTGCCCATCCTATTCGTATTTTCTCGGCGGTTATTAATTTGTTTGCCAAGTTGGTTGGCAGCATCATTGAGGCAATTTGGGTGCCTCTGTAGGAATTGCGCATCTTTGGGAATGACTCTGATGGCAGGTCTTCTTCAATAAGCGTAAACGCTGATTTAAGAACCTCATCTGCGGTTGTCCATTCGGGTATGTCCCTTATCTCCAGTAAGACCTTTTCTGAGATCATTTTCACTTCCGCCGTTTCACCAAGAGCCTGTCGGAATGCTTGCTGCAATATCGGCGTTGCCTCATCATCAGTCTTGCTCATTTGTAGCAATATTTCTCCTGCCGCAGTGCGCCTTACTCCGCAAACATTTTCCTTATATTTCTGGAGCGTACTATCTGATTGCACTGAGCTTAGCACCTTCGCATAGTTCGCCGGGTCGCTGCACTTGACCATGATTGCATCCGGTCTTCTCTTCTTTGGGGCCCTGTGTTTTACCTTCACCTTTTGCCAAGCTGGTTCGACTTGTTTGTTGCTCAAGTGTTCCTTGTTAACTTCAGAATGGCTCTGTGGTTGCTGTCTAGCTTCAAAGCCAGCTTTAGCCTTCTGCTTGCCAGTTTTCTCTTTGATTGGCTTGTTAGTGTTAGCTTGTTCATTTGCTGAACACTTTTTCTGCGCAGCCAGTTGGACGCGGATGCCAGTTATAATGTCCCGCATCCTGTTTATATCGTCCTTCATGGCCTGGTTTATGTGGCGTACCGGTTTTGGCTCCATATCAAGCACTAAGTAGGCAAAATTGTCCATGATCTGGCCAAGTTCGCCAATTTGCACTTCTAACGGAGCCCTGGTGGCTTTCTGCCTTTTGGATGATGATTCCAACGCCGCGCTTTGGGGGCTGTTTTCTCTGCCTCGTTTTGGCGTGTCGCTTTCCGCGGTAATTGCAGCAAATGAGGATCCTGCTGTTGCTTCAATGTGTGCCGCTGGTGGCGCCGATCGGGGTGCAGTTGGCGGAGATCTTGCCAATTTTGCACTCTTTGCGAATGGGTTCGCATTTATATTCTTGCTGTGACCAACACTGTTGCTGTTGTCGCTGCTGTTGCTGCTGCTGTTGCTTGTCGCTTGATCCGCTGCAACGACCAAGTGGGCCATCGTTGCAGTGGTTTTTTCCTTGTTCAAAATGGTTGTAGGGGCCTCCAGAATCCTTGCCCCAGCCGTGACAGATCTCGACTTTTTTTTTAATTCATTTATTTACTCAAAGTAGTTAGCTAAATTAACAGAGTCAGAGAAAAAGAAAAAAAAAAGAAAGGTATTGGCAGCGTGGACTTGTGGAACGTCCCAGAGGGAATTGCATCACAAGACACAATTGCTGCAGTTACCCTATCCCGATATACTTCTGTTCGCTCGCCGCAGCTCGTCTGCTACATAATGCGCAAATCCGTTGACCGCTTCCCAGGTTGCTATGTCACCTACCATCATCGTGACCAGGCTAGTTGGTGTGAGAGTCGTGCCAACATGCTCGTGTAACCGTCTTCTCTCGTCACTGAAGCGGCTGCACTCAAAAAATGCGTGATACGCGTCCTCTGTTGGGCTGTCTTCGCAATAGGAGCACGCTGACTCCGTTCCGTGGCCGAACCTCGCCAGGTAGCTTTTATAGCACCCGTGCCCACTCAGGAGCTGTGTTAGGTAAAAGTTTACCTGCCCGTGTTTTCGCAGGATCCACATATCTATTTTGGGGATTATGCTGTGAGTCCACCTTCCTTTAGTTGAGACATCCCACCTGTCTTGCCATCTTCTTAGGCTGTTTTCCCTTGCGGACCTTTTCGCCTGAGTTTTGGGTGTACCTCCGCTAACTGCGTTAGCGATGTCTTTAGCCTCATCCACCAGTAAGTCGATTGGAATAGTTCCGGCGATGACCATGGCGGCATCATCGGAGACTGTGCGAAAAGCGCAGCACACTCTTAGTGCGCTAATTCTGTACGTGGCCTTGATTCCTCTTGCATAGCTTACCGTGTGGATGGCTGGTGCCCAGATCTGCGCTGCATATATAATTATTGATTTGGTGACGCTGCTGAGTAACCTTCTCCTTTCCTGCTTTGGTCCCCGGGTGTTAAGCATTATCCTTGACAGTGTAGTGAATTCACATGTCGGTTTTAAATGACTTTAGCACAGCTTGTAACATTCTGTTGCAAGCAGGAAATAATAGTAATAAGTTTATATATAAGAACAATTGTATGTATGTACGCAAACTTGCATGCATACATTTCGTTCTGTATATAAGCTTACGCAAACGAATTGTGCTGGCAAGCCAGCCCAATTATGCTGAGCTTGCAATTCGATCATGTGAGTTCACTCGCGCGCCTCACCCCTCTTATTTTGTAGCTGCCAACAAGCAGCATAAGTTAAAAGACAATATGATTCATTCGAATAAAAGTTGACTAAGAGCTCAGACGTGCTCATTAACAAAAACCTTTAATAAATATTGGAATAAATTGAATCAATCAATATGTACTAATATACATATTTCATGGCGACCGTGACAGGACCGTCACCTTGCAGAACCCTTTGATTGGAATTGTGTGTGAAATGTGGAAACAACAAAAAGTGCCCGATTATACAATAAAAAAAAAAAGAATTTTTTTTATTCGACTGAGATAATCTGCATTTGCTCAGTACAGTCGTACCTCGCATCGTTTAGCACACACTCGCTAACCAATTTCCCAACAACAAAATATGTTCACATACATACTGCCAAGTGAATGGCCAATACAGAAGTTACATTTGAAAGTGCTGCTCCTGTCGAGCAAAGGGATGCACCTACACTAGAAGAGGCTCTAGTGGTGTATCCAAACGATGGACCACGCCCACTCACCATTGCTGAGTACCGGGCTCGAACACAAATAAATAAATCTACGCAAAGAAGGAAGAAGCGGGGCGGAAAAAGAATCGCCCTCCTGCGCCAGAGACGATTGGTGCAGGATATGTTGAAAACCACAACATTGCCTGAGGAAGACCGACAACTCTACCAAGAGAGTCTAAAGAATCTTGAAGAAGAACTTTGCCGTGGTGCAAAGTAACGCAAATCGGATTTCCGATATTGCCACTAAATTTTAAAAATTTATCATTCATTCACTCATTTAAAAAAAAAATTTTTTTCTTTACTATGTTTATATAACAAATCATCTCAATCATTTAATTTTAATTAAACCCTCAAGTCGATGCGTGCAAACGCTGCTTGAAAAACACTAACAAATTGATAGGCTATTACTAACACATGTGGTTGGAGTATCCATTGTAAAAATTTTTAATGAAATGTAAACCTGAATTGTGAGCCAACCACATGCACTATCCCTTCTACTTTCCACGTCTCTGTCGCTGCTACTAGCAGTTGAATATATATATATTTTTTTCATATATGCAATGCAATGAATTATTTAATCAATTAATTTTTTTTTCGATGATCTATTGATCACTTTAAGTGGATATCACTAATTGATATCACACTCCTTTTTGATATATATATATATAAATGATGAAATACCAAATGAAATTTCCATTCCATTTAAAATTTTTTTTTATAAAAAAAAAAGGGTTTTCAATATATACGCTTTAGTAATAGAAAGAATCTCAAAATTCAATTTAACAAAATGGAAAGCGTAGAAGAATCAATTAATTCAAAAGTTGAGCCGATGATCAAGCAGAAATGAAGAAAAATGTGAAAGAAGGAGGAGGGGGAGAAGAATTGATAAGAGAAAATCTTCTCCCTCTTGAATTTATAGACATGTAAGATAAAATCTCCATCTCAATCTCTCGTTCACTCTCAAAAGAGTTAAGTCTTATCGCCCCTAACAGAAAATAACACTAACAATGGCAAACAAAATAGCTGCCGATAGGGAATACGTAAAACAAGTTATGTCTTCGGTCCCTGAGTTTGACGGTCAAAAGACCTCACTCACCCGTTTCGTTACGGCATTAAAGTTGGTCGAACGAACTAAAGGAGACCAGGAGGATTTGGCCCTTGAAGCCATTAAGTCCAAAATCACCGGCTCCATTGCCCACAAAATCCAAAATGAGACTACAATAATGGGCATAATAGAAAAACTAAAACATAACGTTAGAGGCGAATCAACTGATGTCATAATTGCAAAACTCATGAACGCCCAACAAAAGGGTAAAACAGCATCAGAATATGCTATGGAGCTTAACAATTTGCGAAAGCAACTTGAAGCCGCTTTTATTGACCGTGGTTTAGATCCCGACATCGCAGAAGAATTCGCTACAAAAGAAGCACTGCAGGCACTAATCCACCAATGCCAGCACGAGCGAATTCGTATCATATTGGAAGCTGGACACTTTAGTCATTTCAATGATGCTATGGGTAAATATATCCGTTGCATGACCGAAACGACTGGAAGTCCCAGCACCATATTGTACCAGCATGGGAGAAGTAATAGAGGCAGGTATTACCCTAACTACCAACGTGGTAGAGGCAATGGCCAGGGTAACTACAATGCCAACTATAACCGCGGCAATGGCAATTACCAGAAAAACGATTATCAATCATATAATAGGGGACAGTCCCAATATAGAATCAATAATAATACCAAGAGAAATATACAAGATATAAATATTCGCGTATCCCACCACAGTTCGGGAAACTCGCAAGACCCTTTAGATACAGAAGAGTAAACACAAAACATGTGCATGCAATTAATTTTAATCTCAATATATTTGTTTCATTTTTTAATGTCGAAACAAATAAAAAATTAACATTTTTAATTGACACTGGTGCAAATATTTCAATTCTCAAAGAAGATTCAGATGTTCTAAATGACATCGACACGAATCACAAAATTAACATTCAAGGCATTGGTAAAGGAGCAATAAAGTCCAAAGGCCTAGCATCCTTAGAGATTCAAACCTCTAAATACATAATCCCACACGACTTTCATGTTGTACAGTCTGAATTTTCAATACCAAGTGATGGTATAATTGGCATTGATTTCATCAAAAGATTCAACTGCCAAATCGACTGCAAAGCGTCCGAAGACTGGTTAATACTAAGACCAGATAATTTAAAATTTCCTATTTATGTTCCAATAACATACAATTCTGGTAACACCTCAATTTTCATACCAGCAAGATCCCAAGTAGTCAGACAAATTAATCTCACCTTGAGTGAAGACGTTGTGTTGATTCCCAATCAGGAAATTCAACCAGGTATTTTCGTTGCAAATACATTGGCAACAAATGGAAATACAGTTGTCCGTTTGCTAAATGCAACCAATTCTGACAAAATAATAAAGATAAACACTTTAAAGTCAGAACCATTTTCGAACTACGATGTAGTTCCAACCAATCCTAAAGCTAGGAAAAATATGGTAATGTCCCAGCTAACTAAAAATTTTCCGCTCCAATTTAAAGAACAATTAACTCAACTATGCACCAGATATAGTGATGTATTTGGCCTTGAGACCGAATCAATCACAACAAATAATTTTTATAAACAAAAATTGAGATTAAAAGACGAAGAACCGGTATATATCAAAAACTACCGTAGCCCGCATAGTCAAAAGGAAGAAATCCAAAAGCAGGTTGGAAAACTAATAGTCAACAATATAGTTGAACCATCTGTGTCTGAATATAATAGCCCACTGCTACTTGTTCCGAAAAAATCATTACCTGGCTCAGAAGACAAGAAATGGAGATTAGTTATTGACTATCGTCAAATCAATAAAAAATTATTGGCCGACAAATTTCCTCTTCCTCGAATTGAGGACATACTAGACCAACTAGGTCGAGCTAAATACTTCTCATGTCTTGACTTAATGTCAGGCTTCCACCAAATCGAACTTGAAGAAAGTTCAAGAAATATAACGTCATTTTCAACGAGCAACGGCTCTTATCGCTTCACGCGATTACCATTTGGTCTAAAGATAGCGCCTAATTCATTTCAGAGAATGATGACTATCGCATTCTCGGGACTAGATCCGTCCCAAGCATTCCTTTATATGGATGATTTAATAGTTATTGGTTGTTCCGAAAAACACATGCTAAAAAATCTTAACGATGTCTTCAATACATGTCGGAAACACAACCTCAAATTACATCCAGAAAAATGTTCATTTTTTATGCGCGAAGTGACTTTTCTAGGTCATAAGTGCACAGATAAAGGAATTTTACCTGATGACACAAAATATAATGTCATTAAGAATTATCCAGTCTCACATGATGCGGACAGCGCTAGACGGTTCGTTGCATTTTGCAACTATTATAGACGTTTTATTAAAAATTTCGCCGACTATTCCCGGCACATAACTCGATTATGTAAAAAGAATGTTCCCTTTGAGTGGACAATTGAATGCCAAAATGCATTCCAATATCTTAAAGAAAATTTAATGCGGCCAACCATATTACAATATCCTGATTTTAGCAAAGAATTTTGCATAATCACAGATGCAAGCAAACAAGCGTGTGGAGCGGTTTTAACCCAAAACCGAGATGGACTCCAACTTCCAATCGCTTATGCATCGCGTTCATTCACCAAAGGTGAAAGTAATAAGAGCACAACGGAACAAGAGCTAGCAGCCATTCATTGGGCCATAACACATTTTCGCCCATATATTTATGGCAAACATTTCACAATAAAAACAGACCACAGACCTTTAACATATTTATTTTCCATGGTAAATCCTAGCTCAAAATTGACTCGCATGCGGCTTGAACTGGAAGAATACGACTTCACAGTTGAGTATCTAAAGGGAAAAGACAATTTCGTGGCAGATGCCCTATCTCGGATCACAATAACCGAGTTAAAAGACATTCAAAATAAAGTCCTGAAAGTCACTACCAGGCAACAGTACAGACAAAATAAATCCTGCGCAGGAAAAGAAAAAGAACCCGAGACTTTGCCAAGGCAAAGTACTCCAAATGCTTCTATGCCCAACGTTTACCAAGTTATAAATAATGACGAGGTACGAAAAGTAGTGGCCTTGCATATAACAAATAAACTCTGTTACTTGAAACACGGAAATAAAGTTATTGCAAGAATTGATATTGGCGACCTATATACTAATGAAAAACTTGACTTAGGTCAGTTCTTTCAAAGGCTTGAAAAGCAAGCCGGTATATTAAAAATAAGCCATATCAAAACGGCACCGTGGGAAAAGATCTTTGAATTTATTTCAATAGATACTTTTAAAGAAATGGGCAATGATAAATTGAAATCATCAATCAACTTTAATAAAAATAAAAAGACACTACTATTGGAAAAATATGACGCGACAAATAAAAGAGTACATACGTAGTTGTCCAAAATGCCAAAAGTCGAAAACGACAAAACATACAAAGACCCCATTAACTATAACAGAAACGCCTATGAGTGCCTTTGACAGAGTAATAGTGGATACTATAGGTCCACTACCAAAATCTGAAAATGGTAACGAATACGCGGTAACCCTGATCTGTGACCTAACAAAGTATTTGGTAGCCATCCCTGTTCAAAATAAGAACGCTAATACCATTGCGAAAGCAATATTTGAATTTTTTATATTAAAGTACGGTCCAATGAAGACGTTCATTTCGGACATGGGCACTGAATATAAAAATTCAATAATAAGCGATCTGTGCAAATATCTAAAAATAGACAACATAACGTCTACTGCACATCACCACCAAACCGTGGGAACAGTGGAAAGAAGTCATAGAACTTTTAATGAATACATCCGTTCATATATATCAGTCGATAAAACTGACTGGGATGTTTGGCTCCAATATTTTACATATTGCTTCAACACGACCCCCTCTATGGCACATGGTTATTGTCCATATGAGTTAGTTTTTGGCAAACAAAGCAATTTGCCAAAACAATTTAATTCTATAACTAATATTAATCCATTATATAATGTAGTTGATTACGCTAGAGAAGCTAAGTTTAGATTAGAGCAAGCCTATAAAAGGGCAAGGCTTATGCTAGAAGAGCATAAGGTAAAGAATAAGGAATTATACGATAGGAATATAAACAACTTTGAAATAAAAATAGGAGATAAGGTTCTTGTTAAGAATGAAACGGGCCATAAGTTAGAATCTAAGTATCTAGGCCCATATAGAGTAGAAGCAATAGAAGATAAGGATAATATTTTAATAAGAGATAAAAGAAATAAAGCACAAAGAGTGCATAAGGATAGGTTAAAAATTTTTAAATAACAAACAGAAAAATTTTTCTCTAGTATTTACAAAATCTAAAGTGTATACATTGAAAATAAGGAAAGTTATTTGCATATACATATACAAATTTTTATTTTTATATATATAAATGAAGGGAGGGAATTTATTTTAAAACTTTGCAAAAAAAAAAAAAAAAAAAAAAAAAAAAAAAAATGCATACATGTAAGGGAAAAATATATATATTCATTGACGGACGTCAAATTTTTTTTTTAAATAACACGAATTACTTTATAAAGTCATTTACTTCATATACACATATATAATAACTTCATTAGATTACGTTATTCTTTAAAAAGGGGAGGTGTAGTGAATTCACATGTCGGTTTTAAATGACTTCAGCACAGCTTGTAACATTCTGTTGCAAGCAGGAAATAATAGTAATAAGTTTATATAAATTAAAATTGAGTTTTCTTCCCGTTTAAAAAAAAATATAATTTTTATTCAACTTTCGGTTAGTAACTTTAAGACTACGACCGGAAGATTTGCTTACAGGAAAAGAACTGATCTGACTTCTATTACAAAAGGTTGGATGAAAGCTCTGCCTCCATGCATCGACGTCGGCAGCGGCGGTGGCTTTGTTTATTTCCCACGTTTGGGGATAGGGCTGTTGTCGTTGTTTGCCAAAGTGTTGCGGTTCTAATTCGTGGAAGTTTACTGGGAATATTAATGTGACAAAATCTGAGTGTGTGGCAAGATTTGATTATGTTCCAGATTTTGTTTGTATCGATCTTGGGTCACTAAGTGGTCCGTAAGTGGTTTAGGGATGTCGGGTGTTAGATGAAATTCCTGTTTACTTGAGTCAATGTGATTGTAGTTCCTGAGTGGTTTAGGGATGTCGGGTGTTAGATGAAATTCCTGTTTACTTGAGTCAATGCGGCTACATTACAGATTTGTTGGTATCGATCTTGGGCCAATAAGTGGTCAATAAGTGGTTTTAGGAATGTCAGATGTTAACTCCCCCCAACTTAAGTGCGGACGTCCTCGTTCGCCAAAACAAATTGGATTTGTGATATGATGTCATCGCTTTTTGTTTCAAGTGTGATATTGCTTGCGTTGGTTGTAGTTTTACATTTAATTTTTATGATTGCATAGATTATTATTCCAAGTCCTAGTAATAAGAATATAAACCAGTTGGATGACGACATGATGATACTATTAGTATATATTTTCTCTATTTCTTCTGTGTTGTTAACATGTAACTCCTTGATCATCTCGAGGGACAGTACTTCTTCTGTATTATTTTTACTTGATATTAGTTGTAGTAAGGGTGGCATAGCGTCGACTTTTGCGCTTGTTTTTAATATGTACCAGCTGTTACCAATGGTTATAGTTGTATTTTGTGCCTGAATTAAAAAGGTACCTTCCAAATTTAGTGTTTCGTTCTCGATTTGTACTTCTCCTTTGAAGTCGTTGAGTAAGATGACCCCTGGTAAAACTTCAGAGTGTGGTCGTATGTGCTGGCTATTGATGGTGAAGCATTGTGGAGGTCTTCTGTTCAAATATGCCCCTATACACTTATTGCTATCTATTTCTATCAAATCTTCCAGTTTACAAATGGTTTTAAAATTATGGGTCTTACAATCTTTGGGTAACCCGTAGTTAGTATTTTTACATCTAAGTATATTAGAGAAATCTAATTCATCAATTTTTATACCCTGTACCCATAGGGTAAAAGGGTATATTAAAGTCGCTAAAATGTATGTAACAGGCAGAAGGAAGCGTTTCCGACCCCATAAAGTATATATATTCTTGATCAGCATCAACAGCCGAGTCGATTGAGACATGTCCGTCTGTCCGTCTGTCCGTCTGTCCGTCCGTCTGTCCGTATGAACACCTAGATCTCGGAGACTATAATAGTTAGAGCTACCAAATTTGGTGTGAACATCCGTCTAGTGTCTACACAGGTCAAGTTTGTTTTAAATTTTTGCCACGCCCACTTCCGCCCCCGCAAATGAAAAAATAAAATTTTAAAATCAATTTACAAGAGCTGTAATAAAGATATCCAATTGTTATTTGGTAGACATAATTATATAGTCAAAATGCACTAACTGACCAAATTTTATTCAAATCGGACAATAAACATCGGAGATATAGCCATTTGCATTTTGTACTGAATTGCCAAGGCGACATTGGCAGATATGAAAGAGCGAGATAGCATGCGCTCGCTGCTGCTGCATGTAAAAGGGAATTTTGTTTTGAATTGATTGCTATTGCGAGAGTGTTCGAACTTTTGTTTAGTGCCTACGCAAATCAAGAGTTTAAAATTTTTGCCACGCCCACTTCCGCCCCCGCAATTTAGAAAAAACGATTTACTAGAGAAGTTTTAAAGCAATCACATTCTTATTTGGCACACCCAACAATGTGGTCAAAATGCACTATCTGACCAAATTTAGTCGAAATCGTACAATAAATATCGAAGATATACGAATATGCATTTTGAACTGAATTGCCAAGGCGACACTAGCTGGAAAGAGTGAGCGAGATAGCATGCGGTAGCTGTTGCTGCATTAAAAAGAAATTTTGAATTAAGTTGATGCCGATCTTGATTTAATATAACTAGTTGGTACAGGGTATACTCAATGTCGGCAGGGACGACTTGCTTGCTTCATTTGGTTTCTTTTTACTGGTATTGCCAAAATAGTTTTACATTCTTCAATTATTACTCTTGGTAAACTAATGATGTATAAAAGGTCTTTGCCATCCGAGGCTATATTTACTTCTGCAAATTCCATTACTTCTTCTATGTTTACAAAAGTTGTACTATTCTGTATGGTTTCCTGAATCATCTCTATTTCTTTCTTTGACAGAACAAGTGAATTTACTGTGTTGGATTTTGCCCAATCGATGGCATAGATGATATTTGTTATTTCTTCTCTTAGTAAGCTTAATTTATATTTTAAAGTTTCGAACTCTGGGTGATCTCTATTTTTATTTTCCTTTCCTTTCTTGATTAACTCATTCGTAATAGTGATTAACTCTTGAATCTTATTTTCTACTAATTTGTTGATAACAACTTGCTTATTGTTGCTACTTAACTGACGGTTTATTCTGTCTACTACAATTTCGTAATCTGCATGATCGGGACTACCTGCCAACCATTTCCATGCTGTACCCAAAATATCTAGCGATCTCTTATCTCTTTTTTGAATTGGTCTTAATCTATTAAGTTCGCTTTCTACTCTCGATATCTCGTATATTAAGAATGGATAGATTGGGTTAGAGGCCGTTGCATTATGAATAAGATCCTTGAGGACTGATAGGGCTAGCTCGTATTTTTCGTGTTCTATTACGTGAATGATTTTAAACGTTCCATTTTGTCGTGCGGCGAATCCCGTCTCCAAAGTTATTAATTTTGTATTCGTATAGTCAAGTATTGTCGCTTTTCCTAGGCACATCGGCAATAAAAATCTACAGGAAAGAATTTAATTTTTTAAGTGGTTTTTATGAATAATCCTCCCGGAAACTGTTTTAATTTTGCTGTTTAAATCTTCTGCAACTATTTCTTCTTTGTATTTAGGTGTCAGTTTGGACCCTAATCTCCTATCTATTTTCGCATAAACTTTATCTCCTGTGTTATAATTTTTCATTCTCTTCTTTTTTTTGTTATGATATTCCAAATCTTTTGTTTGTTTTTGAGTAATCTTCTCTTTGATTTTCTCCCTGTCTTGCTCTATGGTTTCTGTTTCTTGGGTAAGCTGAGTTGCAAAAAATACTTCTATCGGTTTTTTGTTTGTGGTGCTATGAATTGACCTGTTATACTCTTCTACTGCCTTGAGCATTATGTCTTCAAAATTTACAGCTGGATTGTCATTTTTGAAACATCGCATCACCTCAGTGAAAGTGGAATGGAATCTTTCAACCTGTCCGTTGCTTGACGATTTATATGGTGGGGTCGTATATGTTTGAATGCCCAATTGATTATTTAGTAAGAATTTAAACGTGGCTGAATTTAGTGATTTTTCGTTGTCCATAACTACGGTCTTTGTTGCCCCAAAAGCTATAAGGAGTTCCCTTAAAGGAATTTTCAAATCTTCTGCTGCTTTAGATTTTACCAGCCTGACCTGAGCATATTTTGAAAATTTGTCTATAGCTGTCAAAATAATTTTCCCTTGTGTGGAATACAAGTCTATATGTACGATTTCCCCAGGATATGAGGGAATGGGTGTTGCTTGAATTTCAATATTGGGCGGATGCCTTTGATATTTGGATAATTTGCAGGTTTGACAGCTATTAACTATAGCTTCGATTTTCCTTTTCATCCCTGCGAAGAAATACTTGGATAGTATTTGGATTTTGTTTTCAATGGCATTTCTATGTGCTCTTGTGTGTTCTCTGATTATAATTTCGTTCTGTTCGGCTTCTTCCCTTACATCAGTGACCTGTCTCTGAGTGTATCTAGCTTTGTAGTTTCTGAAGTGGGTTGGATAAATTTCCTGAATTTTTCCCATTATCGTTTCGGATGTAAAAATTCCGTTAACTATTTTTGGATCCATATTTTCCTTTAGAATTTTAATAAGGTCTTGTTCTGTATAATTAGGCTGTTTAATTATGTGCCGGTGATAGGTCGGAAATACTATTTCAAAGCTACTGCTTGTGTTATCATCTGTTAAGATGAAAATTTGGTTTTTGAATACATTAATTGGGACCTCCATAGTTGGAATAAGTTCGTGCCCTGAACTGTCATCACTATGTATTGTAGCTGAGGTGCTACTAGCATTAATTTCTGTACTGTCCGTTGGATTTCTTGATAATGCGTCTGCTACTGTATTGGAATGGCCGGGCTTATATTTTAGTTCGTAATTGAACTCTTCTAAGTAGCTTTTCCATCTTTTCAATTTTCCGTTATGATTCTTATTGCTTAATGCGAATGTCAGGGGTTGATGGTCTGTGTGAATTACTACCTTTGATTTACCATATAGGTACATTCTTAATTTTTGTAAGGCCCAAAAAATGGACAACATTTCCTTTTCGTTCGTGGCGTAATTCTCTTCTGTCTTTGTAAGCGTTCGTGATATGAAAGTAATTGGTTTTCCTTCTTGTTCGAGCACTGCTCCTATGGCAATATTTGAAGCATCTGTTGTTAGATGAAAAGTCTGTTTAAAATTCGGGTAGGCTAATATTACATCTTGTGATGTTAGTGTGTTCTTAATTCTGTTAAAAGCGTCCAATTCTTCATTGCCCATTTTTATCTCTACTTTATCAGAGGAACTCGTTTTAATTCTTCCCGCTACTCCTCGCAATAAAGAGGTTAGTGGCTTCGCGAGCTTTGCGAAGTCTCGAATGAATCTACGATAATAGCTGGCAAGGCCCAAAAATGAGCGTAGTCCTTTCAGTGTTTTTGGCACTGGAAAATCCTTTACTGCCTTAATTTTCTCTGGGTTTGTGCTAACCCCTTCTCTAGATATGATTACACCTAAAAATTCAACACTGCTTTTAAAGAAATCGCACTTGTCGATTTGAACTTTCATATTTGCTTCCAATAGTGTCGTGAAGATAGCATTAAGATGCTGAAAATGTTCCTCCTCTGTTTTACTGAAAATTATTATATCATCGATATAGACATAACAGATCTTGCCTACATGATCTCGAAGGATATCATCTAAGGCACGCTGGAAAATTGATGGAGAATTCTTCAATCCGAATGGAAGCCTAGTGAACTCATACTTTCCTCCGTTTACGGAGAAAGCTGTTTTCTCAATATCAGATTCCTTTAGGATAATCTGATGAAATCCACTTTTTAAGTCTAGTACAGAGAAAAAATTATTATTACCCAGTTGGGAAATGACTTCTCCTATTTCGGGGATAGGGTATCTATCCGACATTGTATTTGTGTTCAATTTGCGATAGTCAATGACTACTCTAAATTTCTTTTTCCCTGACGCATCTCCTTTTTTGGGTACTATCCAAACTGGTGCATTGTAGGGTGACCGTGAAGGTCGTATATTGTCGTCTTTAAGCAACTCCTGCATTTGCTCTTCAACTACCTCCTTTAGAGAAATGGGATATGGGTAATGTCTACTGTAAACTGGTGTGTCATTAATAGTTCGAATTTCACCTTTTACTTTAGTGGTTTATGTTAATTTTTTATTTGGGTCTACGAAAAGGTTTTTAAATTTCGCGAAGAGAAGTTTCAGTCCGTCTTTTTGTGGTATAGTCATATGTTTCGTCTCTACTTTAATACTATTCACTTGCTGTGCTGGCATTTGCTTGATTGTTAGTGTGTATGAGTTATCTATTATAAGTCGGTCATTTTTTACGTCAATTACTGCGTTCAGTTCTTTAAGGGTGTCGTTCCCCAAAATCCCGTGAAATGTCTTTAAATCGGACAAAAGGAAAAATTTTATTGGTTTATTGATTTGGTTGAAGAGTCCTATATTCACATGATGTGAAATTTTTGTTTGCCCACTTACTGCATTAGCGTAAAATATTTTTTCATTTGGTTTTGGGTTTTTTACAATTTGAGGTTGTATATAATTTTTGTTGGATCCTGTATCGATTAAAAAATTATATTCGGTTCCATCCTTTGCCCTACAAGTAAAATATGGCAAGGAGGAACGATTTAATCTAAAAAATTTATGATTGAAATTTCGGACTCTAGCTGCTCTGTTCCGATTGTTTGCTCTTCTGATTCTTCTTTGCATTGTGCTGGTAAGTCAACTATGTCTTCTCCTAGCTGGTCAAAATATGATTGTTCGGAATCTATCTGCTCATAGGTATTCTCACTTTCATAATATCCTGTATCTATATGGAATTGTCTTTGGAGTTTGTTTTGTACAGGTACATTTGCACCGTTGGGGCGCTTAACAGCATATTGCTGATATTGAATATTAGGTCTGTTAGCATAATTCACCTGCCTGGTCTGAATGGACTGATCTACCTCCATAGGTATTGGCTTGGGTTGAGGTTTAGGGGCGAATGGTCTTGGTGGTGGAAATCGGTGTTGACTTGGATTAAACGGATATTGGTTGTTATATGGCCTAACATTGAATACAGGTGGTGGGTTCTGCACGTTGGTAGTGAATGTTCTTTGTTGTTGATTTATGAAGTTTGGTGGTTTTGGGTAATTATTTCCTGTCTGAATTCTTTGGTTCTGATAGCCATATGATGGTTTAGGACCCACTGATGGTCTGGTTTCTTTGTGCCCAATGTTGTTTCTATATTTTTTATTGAAACGAAGTTTCTTATCGCGCGGTAGGGGCTAAACCGAAAAAATTAAGACTAAAAAGTGTAACGACACTTTTACCGTTACCAACTGTTTTGTCTTTTTCTTTCGCATTGAACAGTATACGAGTACATATGTAGACAGAGACGGACGCACAAGCAGCGATCGCGAGCTCGAGTTTGTTGGCAGAGGGACGCACAAGCAAATGCTAGAGGGGAAAGAGGAAGCGAGCTCGAGTTTGTGGGTTGAGGGACGCACAAGCAAACGCTGGAGGGGAAAGAGGTAGAGAGCTCGAGTTTGTGGGCAGAGAGACGCACAAGCAAATGCTTAAGGGGAAAGTAAATACGAGACGCACAAGCAAAGATTCTGAGATTGAGAAATGGTCATAAATGTGCGAGGCAGGGGTAAGAAGAAAAAAGGTTGCGATCGCGAGCTCAAAAAAGTGTGTCCGTCAGTCAAAAGTGCAACCCGCGCATTTACTTGTGCGTCTCGCTACCCACAAACTCGAACAAATGTATGTATATGTATGACCTCTGCTCGGATTCGTGGTCCCGACTCTGCCCGGATGCTTCTACAAGTAATAGCCGTAAACCTGAGTAGGTGTACATAGAGCCTGGTTGCGGGCTCCTTAAAACTGCTGCCAAGATATGTCAAAAACTCCTTAACCAATTTTACTCAAATTTTCAAAATATCTTTATTATATAAAAACCTATCTGAACTAAAATATTTGTGTTCGCTTTGTTGTTGTTTTTTTTTTAACTAAATAGTCTCTCTAAATGGGTCGAAAAAGTGACTTTTTTCAAGTCTGTACAAAATTTATTTTTTGGAATTTTGAATTCTTTATAGTTTATCGTATGAGCTGAAGTCTTACAATTTAAATAATGTTTGGTTTTTGCAATTCGGATCAACGTAACCGTTGGCATTTTGGTAGCATTTGAGCTACTTTTTTAAATGGTTTCCTGTTGGGCGGAGTATTTCGAAATATGTACATACATAAGTATATTGTTTTTAAAAATATAATAAAAAATTGTTAAAGTATTAATTAAAATAAATTTTTTTTTCAAAACTGCATGAAAAAAGCAGCTCTCACCCCCTTAATCGAAAGAAACTTCGTTTCATCTGGGTGTCCTATGACACCTCTCTTCTTTTTTTTCCAACATTTCGCAAAGTCTAAGCGCATGTTGTAAATTTACTGGCTCTACGAGGGCTAGTCTTTCGGATAAATCGCCATTTAATCCACGTATAAAGGTGTCTAGCGCCTGCCCCCTTGCTTGGTCTGTCATGGCCCCAGCGGTTTCTGAGCCATAACCCATGGTGCTAATGTTGTCTAATATTAGCGAAAGTTGTTGGTAAACCGCGTGATAAAATTCATTAACTGTCATGCGTCCCTGTGTCATGTCGTATAATTGGTAAGTCAGTGTCTTAACGTCTCTTTTGTCGGAGTACTCAGCCATTAATTGTTTTGAAATGGCATCCCAATATAAGGGTGTGCGGAAGGACTCTAAAACCGTATTCGCTTGACCCACTATCTTTCCCCTAATCGTCATCAAAATAGCAAAGTATTTCGGGGTTCCCTGCATAGGTTTATATAGTTCCATGATTCTGGACACACAGTTGTGCCAAGTTATGAATTCCTCCCTACATCCTGAAAATCTTTCTATACCTCTGACAATATCTGGGACCTTATCTAACTCTGCCCATCCTGATTCATCTTCTAAATTCACTGCTTGATCAGCATAATTATTCTCCTGCTCAGTACGCATGGATACATGTTTCACTATGTTTCCCATTTGTCCATTTATTACTGCCTCTATGGCGGCTTCTAAGCCCTGAATGGAAATGGCTTCTATCCTATTAACCGAAGCACCTGAAGTGGAAGCTCCAGAAGCTGGTGTTTGCGCTTTGGATTGCTGTGCCGCATCCTGAACTATTGCTGACCTAACCCAATCGTCTGGCATTTTGGATTTTTTTTTTTATTTACTTTTTTCACTTGCCACTCAACTTTTTCCTCACTGTTCACTTAAAATTATTTAAAATTTTCCCGTTTTAAGAAATTGGTATTATGATAATATTGGTATTATTATGTTGGGATATCGTCAAGAGCTGTATATTAATTTTTTCTTCCTTAATCTGTTCAAAAAAAAAAAAATTTTCTTTAAGCAATTGTAACTTTTTTCTGAATTTTTTATTTTTCTTACGATTTTAAATCTTTCTTTTATCCTCCTTTTTTTCCTTTCTTAGTTTGTTTGAATTTTTAAGCAATTGTAGCTTTTGTTCTGAAATTTATTTTTCTTACGATTCTAAATTTTTCTTTTATTTTCTTTTTTATCTTTCTTAATTTGTTTGAATTTTTTTTTTAAGCAATTGTAGCTTTTGTTCTGAAATTTGTTTTTCTCACGATTCTAAATTTTTCTTTAATTTTCTTTTACATATTTTGTGTATTTTTTCACTTTGTATTATTTTTTCTTTCTTTAGTTGATTTGCTTTTCTTTCGTTTGATGTTTCTTATTTTCTATAATTCCTTAACTTACATTAATCCTATTATCTCCATGCTTCAGCTGGACTGGTCTTTAGGAAGTATTCCCGTTTTCTGCTTTAGATACTGAGGTTCCGCCGGACTCCTTATATGCCCAGTTCCCTGCGAACGTATACAACAAGGATCGCAATGAGGAGAAAAGACTGGGTGCACAAGTTCACGAGTGTTGACTTCACAGAGGCTCTGTTTTTGAGGACTGGTTTTGAAGCAATTGTAACACGTTACGTTCACTAGCACGTTTTTATCAGACCCAGTGAAAAATTTTAAACCGGGTGCACAAGTTCACAAGTGTCGACTTCACAGAGGCTCTGTTTTTGAGGACTGATTTTAAAGCAATTATGGCACGTTGCGTTCACTTGCACGTCCCTGCTCGGGCGCCAATTAAAATTGAGTTTTCTTCCCGTTTAAAAAAAAATATAATTTTTATTCAACTTTCGGTTAGTAACTTTAAGACTACGACCGGAAGATTTGCTTACAGGAAAAGAACTGATCTGACTTCTATTACAAAAGGTTGGATGAAAGCTCTGCCTCCATGCATCGACGTCGCACAGTGGGGCCTTTTCTCATTTCGCTTATCAAAAATCATATCTTCTAAAGTAGTGAAGCGATTTTCAAAATTTAAAAAGCATTTGATAGCTAATTGTTCAAGCTTCAAATGGAGTTATTACCGAGGTGCCACGTGCTCGGGTTGCTTAGATATTCAAGGTCAAAGTTGAAAAATAATTCTAGGCATATTTTACCCATAAAATTCACTTTAAAAACGCTTTTTTGATCACAAATGAACCTTATTATATTAGATTTGATGACTAAGTCAGATTTTTTAATGTTTTGTTTTAATTTTTTATTGTAATTGCAAAAAAAAATATACCATTAAAAGGGAATATTCATTTTGGTCTCCCCCAAAACCCTTAATGCTACAGAGCTAAAATTTTACACATAGGCTTCTGTTAGCTGTAGGCATTATATATCTAGAAATCATCCTGATCGGATAACTATATCCTATAGCTCCCATAGGAACGATAGGTCGAGAATAAAAATAAGCTTCCACAACTTTGTTGTTTTTTAATCAATTTATAAGAAATTTGGATTCTGTTAGTGTAATATACTTTCTAACATATTCACCAAGTTTTATCAGAATCGGTTGACTATATCTTATAGCTCCCATAGGAATGATAGGTCGAGAATAAAGTGAAGCCTCCAAAACTTTGTTGTTTTTCAATCGAATACTACGAAATTTGTACCCTATTAGTTTAATATACTTTCTAACATATCTACTAAATTTCATCAGAATCGGTTGATTATATCATATAGCTCCCAAAGGATCGATCGGTCAAAAATATAGTTTTAGAGCAATAACTTGAGTGTTTATTGAGCGATTGTCACGAAATTTTCTATTTGGAAGTTTAGTACATATCAAAATGTCTGTGCTAAGTTTCAGCCAAATCGGTCAACTATACGCTATAGCTCCCATAGGAACAATCGGATCCAAAATTTTTTTTTTCTCAAATTACATTTTTTTTCTTAAGCCATTAACATTTAATGTAGGTTTGACTTATTTTATGTGCTCTCCAATGATTTTGTTACATTATAAATATGTAAATATCAAATAACAGTTTGCCAATTTTGCATGCGCTCTTCGTCTTCCCTGCACCTGGAACGCGTTTTTAACGCGAGGTTGCATTAGTTTTTTGAATTTTTGACAAATTTGCGCAAAAAAGCGCAAGACTACACTATATAGGCCTGATAGGTGAATATTCCCTCTATCACGTGTATATAATTATATCGTGAATCTCCGTGAATCTCTGTTGTTTTTCCTTCGCTAAAGTTTAAAAAATGCGAAAATTTAGTGTATTTTTGAAACGTCTCCAATTTACTGAGTATTTCAAATTACATTAAATTTGTTACAACAAATAACTAAAAAATGATCTACTTTTCGAATAAAGTAAAAATTTTCGAGATCAGTTGTTTAATTCGGCCAATATACAGTTTCAAAGTTGCAAGTTTTTTTTAAAATTCAAAATTTTTTTTTTTCATGAAAAATGTCTCCACTTTGAGACGATGTAGCACCCACAACTCTTATCGGATTTCAATAATATTTTGGATCCATAAAATCTGAAGTATTATCTGTCGATTCCACTTTTCATTTTTGCCAAACGCGATGGTGAAAAAAATGATTTTCGGTCAGCTATTCGGGCAGAGGCCCCACTGTGCGTCGGCAGCGGCGGTGGCTTTGTTTATTTCCCACGTTTGGGGATAGGGCTGTTGTCGTTGTTTGCCAAAGTGTTGCGGTTCTAATTCGTGGAAGTTTACTGGGAATATTAATGTGACAAAATCTGAGTGTGTGGCAAGATTTGATTATGTTCCAGATTTTGTTTGTATCGATCTTGGGTCACTAAGTGGTCCGTAAGTGGTTTAGGGATGTCGGGTGTTAGATGAAATTCCTGTTTACTTGAGTCAATGCGGCTACATTACAGATTTGTTGGTATCGATCTTGGGCCAATAAGTGGTCAATAAGTGGTTTTAGGAATGTCAGATGTTAACTTATATAAGAACAATTGTATGTATGTACGCAAACTTGCATGCATACATTTCGTTCTGTATATAAGCTTACGCAAACGAATTGTGCTGGCAAGCCAGCCCAATTATGCTGAGCTTGCAATTCGATCATGTGAGTTCACTCGCGCGCCTCACCCCTCTTATTTTGTAGCTGCCAACAAGCAGCATAAGTTAAAAGACAATATGATTCATTCGAATAAAAGTTGACTAAGAGCTCAGACGTGCTCATTAACAAAAACCTTTAATAAATATTGGAATAAATTGAATCAATCAATATGTACTAATATACATATTTCAACAGGGCTCTGCATGAATCCGCTGCTTTCTTCTGCGTTTGCTCCAAGTGTTCCCGAAAGCTAAGCCTGGTGTCTATCCAAACTCCCAGATATCGGATGGCCCGTTTTGATGTAACTTTAGTTCCGGCGACGTGAACGTTTGCCAGCTCGACGACCTTTCTGCTGCTGATTAATACAGCCTCCGTCTTGTGCGACGCGAGGGTTAGGTCTACAGAGCTGAGCCAGTTTATAATAGCAGATATGGCGTCATCTGCTTTCGTCTCGGTGGTGCGGAGATCCTTTGCTACAATCACGACTGCGATGTCATCAGCATAGCCAATTAATTCGCATTCGCTTGGCAATGGCACTCGGAGAATCCCGTCGTACATTATATTCCACAGCAGTGGTCCCAGAACCGAACCTTGAGGCACACCTGAAGATAATTTGCGCTTTACTTGTCCTGTGGAGGTAGAATACATCAGATTTCTTCCCTCGAAGTAGTTCCATATCACTGCATGCAGGTATTGGGGTACTCCATGCCCCAGTAACTTGTCCAGGATACAGCCCCAGTCCGCCGAGTTAAAGGCGTTTTTGACATCGAGGGTAACCACTAAGCAATATCTCTTAGTACCGCCCTGCCATCGCGTACCCTTTATGGCGTTTGAGGCGATATTGACCACCTTCTCGATAGCATCCAGCGTGGACCTGGCCTTCCGAAAACCAAATTGATTACAACTGAGACCACCGTTATCTACTATTGCGGAATCGAGTCGTGAGGAGATGATTTTCTCCAATACTTTCCCCATGGTGTCTATCAGACAGATGGGCCTGTATTGCGCCGCTGCGTCCGAAGGTTTGCCTGGCTTTGGTAGTAGGACCAATTTTTGCGTCTTCCATTGCGCTGGAAATGTTCCTTCTATCAGACATCGGTTGAAGGTATCGACAAAAACGTCAGTGCGAAGGGCAATGGCCAGTTTGAGAGCTCGGTTTGGCACAGCATCAGGTCCTGGTGCTTTGCCTACTTTGAGTGTTCTTTATAAATTTAAATAAAATTAAATTTTTAAACCTAAAATCTCCTCAGGGGTGACCGGGTCTATCTCATATCTAGCCGTCGGTTCCGGGCGTCTTTCGCTTAGTACGTCTTCTCGTTGTGGAAAGAGAGTATCCACGATCTGTGTGAGCTCCTGTTCGTCAGTTGGAAATGCCTGACGGTTGGCGTAGATTCTTTTTACCACAGTTTTATAGGCTTTCCCCCAGGGATCATGGTCAGCCGAGTCACACAATTGAAGGAATATTTTCTTCTTAGAGGACAAGATTGCCATCTTGAAAGATTTCCGCTTGCCGCAGTAGTCAGCCTGGAGTGTTTGCCATCCATTGACTTCTCGCTTTCTCGCTCGCTGGTATTTCCTTCTGGCTGAAAGGCATTTTTTCCGCAGGTCCGCTATGCTTGCATTCCACCAATATGCTGGTCTGTGGTGTTGCCTGTAGGGCTTGGTTCGCTCCATACTAGCGTCACAAGCTTTTGTCACCATGTCAACCAGACTGTGGGCCATCTTATCCGCAGAGTCTATAACGCAGCGCGCTGTGTTCAGGACCGTTGAGAACATGTTTATATCCAACGTGTCTGCCTTGTAGCATTTGGCACCTTGTGGTGGTACGGGGTGTGTCGATGTGGAGTCGCCTGTGGAAAAGAGAATCGCTTCATGATCACTGGCTGTATAGAAGTTGCCAATTCTCCAGTGTGTGCCTCGAAACAAACTGCTGCTTACAAAGGTAAGGTCAATAATAGATCCCCTACCTGCACGGTTGAAAGTTTGTGTCGCTCCTGTGTTGGCTAGGGTGATGTCTAGCTGTGCGAAAGCTTCCAGAAGAGCTCGTCCTCTGGTGTTGGTGCTAACGCTACCCCATTCCAGGGCCCACGCATTGAAATCGCCCGCTATTATGGACGGGGTGTGTTGTCGCGCGTCGTCCACCAGCGCATCCAGGGCATTGCAGTAACTCACTTGGTTCAAGCTGGGTGGTAAATAGCAGCTATAGATCCACTTACCATTCGTGTGGGTTCTCACGAAGTGTTCGTGTTGTAGCGACCTCTGGAACGGTATGGCTGGGGAGCTACATGCCCATATTGCGGCCTTGCCGGAAGTGCTGTATATCCATCGGCTGTCGTCCTTGCGCCTGAAGGGCTCGCTAATTATTGCCAAATTTGACTTTTGTTCCACGACTGTCTGCTGGAGGAGGTTCTGGGCTGCCTCGCAGTGATTCAGGTTAATTTGGATAAACCTAGTCATTGCGATTTTGGAGTCTGCCTTCTAACGCCATCCGCTGTGGATGATGGACAGTTCTGCCCGCTGGCTCTATGTGCCCGTTCTTCCATTCTGCTGGCCTCGCACAGGAAGCAGTAGGGTCGGTTTTTGCAATCTTTGGCCTTGTGGTCTTTGCCACCACATTTCAGACACCAACTACTCCTGTCTGTTGGGTCTTTGCATTTGGCTGCTATATGCCCAGTCCTGAGACATCTGAAGCATCTGGTGGGGGCGTCATTCACTCGTATTCTGCATACTGTCCAGCCAATCTTTATTTTCCCTGCTGCCAAAATAGCATTTGCTGCCGAGGATGGGGCGAAGATGTTTGCCCGTTGGGTACCCGAAAATGATGGGCGCAAATTTTTTATTGAATTACTATCTAAGTTCACATTTAGTTGTGACGAGAGCGCAGCGAGGATATCATCTTCTGTGGTCATTTCATCTAAATCTCTTATTTCCAGTTTGACTAGGTTTGTAAGTGCCTTAGTATCCGCTTGGGTGCCGAGTACCGATCCTATATCCTCCGTTAGCTTTTGTATGTTGTTTTCGCTTCCAGGTTTTAATTGGATCAGCAGATCTCCTTTGACTGTTTTCCTTACCATCTGGACATTATTGCCAAGCGCCTTCAATTTATCGTCTTTGCTCCTTGTGACTGCTTTTAGCATTTCGCTGTAGGAGATGTTGCCAGTGCTGTGAACTAGGATGGCGTCAGGCCGTCTTCTCCTTGGTGGAGCAGGAGTTGGTAGCGGCGGCTGCTGCTGTTTTTTGTTTCTTCCTTCCACTTTTTGCCAGCCATCGGTGGTGTTGGTGTTGTTTTTGGCTTCTTCCTTCTGTGGTGGTGGTTGTTTTGGTCTCCGTGGTGTTGATGATCCTGATCCTCTGGTCGTCTGAGTATGGACCGTTTTCCTTTGAGGAGTATTCTTCAGATCCGTCTGCTGGGACTTATTTTCAGTCTGTGAGACTGGTGCTGCGATCACTGTGATGTCGCCACTCTCATGGTTTTCCCAATACAGAGATACTGACTCAATCATCGACTTAAGCTGGGAAAATTGGCCCCTCATTTTATTGTTGATGTGGCGAACTTTGGAGTCGCCACCGACCGACGTTGCGTCAATTATGTCCTGAATTAATTGATTCATCTCGGCCAATTCTCTTCCTATTCCACCTCCTTTAATTTCTGGGATTTCTCCTCCCCTGATTCTCTTGGACGGAACAACGTCACAGTCTCTAGCGCCTCCACCGTTGGCGCTTGGTGGTGAGTTGGACGTATCTCTGCCACGCTTTGGAATCGACGTAGTTCCTGCTACGCCGCCGCCGACAGTACGTTCGGGAGTCGCCACCAGCCGTTGATTGGTGGTGCCACGGGGTGGTTGCTTCTTTTCGGCCGAGGGGGGCTCTGGAGTTGCCCATTGTTGCTGTGCTAGGTGCGGCGGGGTTCTTGGGAGCGAACTGCGCCGACCGAACACCGCCTGGAATTCGTCGCCTGCCTCCAGTGTATAGGCGTGATTTATCTTAGTTTGTATATATTATTTTTTCTTTATTGAACTTAATATGATTTTATACACGACTCTACGGGGAGTCGAACCTAGGCCGGCCTTCGGTCCCAAGCGGTGATATTCCTCCACCACAACCACAAGGAAATTAATTTAAGTTAGTAATTTCTGATTATTAATGTTAATAAAAAGAAAAAAGACCAGAAAAACAAAAATCCAATCTTGACCTTGCCGAGGATTGAACCACGGCCTTGTGATTCAACGGCCGTCAATTAGCCGACAGCACTACCGCTTCTTGATGATTGAGTGTAGCTGACGGTAAAATTAGAGCCTCTTGAGCTTTCAAAGCTTTGTTGCTCTGGTCGACTTGAGCTTGGGCCGAGCTTTTACGTTGGGCTTACTCACTCTGGGTCGAGCTTATCACGATCAGCTGATAGAGCCGCTTCTACTTTTGGGGATCTGGCCGCCCTGCCAGACAGCTGTTCAGCAGGTGGCTAGATTACTGCTCGTTTGTACAAAGAAATTGGAGAAATGCTCTCTCCGTGTTGCTGCCTGTGAGAGAAATGGGCCCACTCACACTGAGACGGGACCCTATGGATGCACCTCACCCCTCTCTCCTGCCACCAAGCCAAGGTGGCGTCTACCGCGACGGTAATGGAAACGCGCTGCGCCGGGACCGCTAGGACAAACCGTGAGTAGGCTGAACAGCCGGGCGTCAAGGCTAAATGGCACTGTTTTATTTCTGGTTTTTCACACCGGATTTACTGGGGAAAAAAACCGCTTAAAGGGAGTAGCTTCAATGGCACTTCTCTATACTTGGAGATTTTCACTTGTATATGATCTCGACTGTGTTTTTGTGTGTGTGTATGTGTGTGTCTATGTGTCTATGTGTTTTTTTTAATTCCATTTATTTACTCGCATAAAAGGTACTTAAGCTAATATCTGTATATGTACATATGATCTGGTTGTAGGGTCGTGTTTAGCATCCATGCTGTAGGTAGGCTGACCTCTGTGGGACTGCTGTGAGGCATTGCTTCACAGAGGCAGTGGTTCCAATTATGTTGCTAACGCTCGCTGGCGTTCGGCGGCCCGCAGACTGCACGTTACGGCCCCCGCAAATATGCTAACCGCTTCCCATGTAGGCCGGCTGCTCACCATTTCTGGTACCAAGTTGGAGACCGTCAGAGTAACCCCAGCAATGGAACACATAGTGCGGCGTTCAGCTGCAAATCGGACGCAGTGAAAGATGATGTGTTCTGCGTCTTCTATCACGTCGATCCCACACACTGTGCAGTAGGCAGCTTTGTCGTGCCCGAAGCGGTGCAAGCAGTGAAGCAACCATGCCCGCTTAGGATCTGGGTCAGGTAAAAGTTTACGGCACCATGTTTCCTGTTTATCCACATGGCGATGTCTGGTATTACTTTGTGAGTCCATCTCCCCTTTTGCGACTCGTTCCATCGCGACTGCCAGCATATTAGACTGTCATTTCTAGCTGCAACCCTTGCAGCACTCTTTTGTACACCGCTGGATACCATGTTGGCGACGACAGCTTCCTCCTTTGCCAGTATGTCGATAGGGATCATACCTGCGATAATTAAGGCGGCGTCATCTGAAACAGTTCGAAAGGCGCTGCATACACGAAGCGCACATAGCTGGTAGGTGGATCGGATGCCTCTACTATAACTTTCAATCGCCAGGGCGGTTGCCCAGACTCGAGCTGCATAGAGAATAATAGATTTAACCACACACATAAGAAGCAGCCTCCTCTCCTGCTTGGGGCCGCGCGTGTTGAGCATAATTCTGGAGAGAGCTCGTCCAGATTCTAAGGCTTTCACATGTGTATTTGCCAGGTGTTCCCTAAAACATAGGCGTGTATCGAGCCATACTCCTAAGTATCGAATGGCTCTTTTCGATACAACTACAGTGCCATCTACTAGGATTTTTGCTGATTCTACTCTTTTCCTGCTTCTGATGAGAACGGCTTCTGTTTTGTGAGCTGCTAGTAACAGGCCAACTGAGCGCAGCCAGCTGGTAATTTCAACTAGAGCATTATTGGCGATGGTCTCCACGGTGCTAATTTGTTTACCTACTACCACCAAAGCAACGTCGTCCGCGTATCCAATTAAATGGCACGTACTTGGTAGAGCCAGTCATAAGATTTCATCATACATGATGTTCCACAATAATGGACCTAATACAGATCCTTGGGGGACACCTGCAGAAACTCCGCGCTTAGTTGGACCATTTGACGAATTGTAGGTCAGTAGCCTATTTTCGAAGAAACTGCGTATGATGGCGAGGAGGTAGGGTGGGACGCCAAAGTTCACCATCGCTCCTAGGATGCATCCCCAGTCAGCGGTGTTGAACGCATTCTTTACATCCAATGTAATAACAAGGCAATACTCCTTCGTGCCTCCTTTCCAACGAGCGCCTTCTATTGCCTTTGCAGCTATTTTATGCACCCTTTCAATTGCATCTATAGTGGAGCGAGACTTGCGAAAGCCAAATTGGTTTGGTGACAGGTCGCCACCTGCTTGAATCGCGCACAACAATCTGTCACTTATTAGTTTCTCGAAGATCTTTCCCATGGAGTTGTTTAAACATATCGGCCTGTATGATTAGGCGTCACTAGTTGGTTTTCCTGGCTTTGGAATTAGCACCAGCTTTTGGGTTTTCCACTGTATTGGAAATACTCCTTCCTGCAGACACTGTGATAGAGTCATGGCAAAAGCATCTGGGCACAGCGAAATGGCCAGTTTTATGGCACGATTTGGGATGCCGTCCGGACCAGGAGCCTTACCTGGCTCAAGCCAGCTGGCAAGATTAGCGATTTCATCTGCTGAGACTGGTTCTACTTCAAAAGGGCCAGACATTGTTGGGCGATTTGCAGATAGTGTGTCAGGGCGCTGAGGAAATAAATCGTCGATTATTCTTACCGCATCAGCGTGTTCCAGTGGTGATATTCTTTTGTTTGCATTTATTCTTTTCAGAGCAATCTTGTACGCTCTCCCCCAAGGGTCAGTTTCCGCCGAGTCGCATAGTTGCAAAAAAGCCTCTTTTTTGGATTTGGAAATTGCGCGTCTAAGGGCCTTTCTGGCATCGCCGAATTCTATATGGAGTAGTACCCACGATCTTTTCCCTCTTTTCCTAGCACGCGTGTACCGTCGGCGTGAAGCAAGACATGCCTTTCGCATCGCGCTAATGTTGTCGCTCCACCAAAACACCGAATGGTGATGCATCCTATATGCCTTGCTATGGCGCATGCTAGCATTGCAGGCAGTATCTACCATGCGGACCAGCTCCTTCACCATTTCGTCTGCCGCTGCAATAGGTATTTCTGAATTGGTCAGCGACGCTGAGAATGCCGCTACATTTAGCGATTCAACAGCGAAATTCTTGCATTGGCAGGATTGTGCTGCCAATTGTGTGCGGTCTGTCCCTCCAACCGAGAATAATATAGCCTCGTGATCGCTGGCAGTATAAAAATTTCCAAGTGCCCATTTGGCCAGTCTGTGTAGGCTAGAACTGACATATGTTAAATCTATAAAAGATGAGCCCATACCTGGTCGGCTGAAGGTATTTTGGGACCCTTTGTTTAGCAGCACCACATCAAGTGGCGCAAGTGCCTCGGGAAATATACGACCTCTGGCGTTGGTTGTTGAACTACCCCACTCCAAGGCCCATGCATTGAAATCGCCTGCGATTATCACAGAGTAGCGTCCAAGTACATCCGTAACAAGTTCATCTAGCGCGTCGCCAAATTGTCCGAGGTTGATACTTGGTGGCAAGTAGCAGCTATATATCCAGTATCCGCCGATGTTTGCCCTTACAAAGTGTTCTCCCGCCTTGACAGAGCCCAGAGTTGGGGATGTCGACCCACAGGCCCAAATTGCTGCTTTATTTGATAGACTCCTGAACCAGCCGCTATCCGTTTTATGTCTATAGGGCTCGCTAATAATAGCAATATCTATTGCGTGCTCTCTCACCGATTGTGACAGCAGATCCTGCGCCGCTTCGCAGTGATTAAGATTAATTTGTAATAGCTTAATCATGATTGTTTGTAGTGTAATCGGCTCTATTACCATTACGCCTTTCTGCTGGACAGCGTTGGCTGTTGGCTATATGTGACACCTGGTCACGGCCATTGTCTGCACATATGAAGCATTTCGGCTTATTTGAGCAATCTTTAATTTTGTGATCCTGACCACCGCATTTCAGGCACCAGCCAGACCTGTCGACTGGGTCGAAACATTTAGCTGCTGCATGCCCCGTTCTTAGACATCTATAGCACCTAATTGGTGCTGAGTTGGGCCTTATACGGCACACCGTCCAAGCTATTTTTAGTTTACCAACCTTGAGAATCTCCTCTGCAGTTGAGGCTGGGATGCACAGTGTCGCTATCTGAGTTCCAGCATAAGCAGGCCGAATACTTTTAATTGAGTCTGGGCCAACTGAAATTCCTATCTGCTGTTTGAGGGCGCTAATGATGTCCTCCGCGGACGTCATTTCGTCAAGATCGATGATATCGAGCCGAACTTGCTCCGTTAGGGCTCGAGCTTCAACTTGGCTGCCAAGTGCAAGCCCAATCTCATCTTAAATCTGCTGTAGGTTTCTTGTTCCCGACTCTTTTAATTCCAACAGTAGAGCGCCATTAGCTGTGCACCGCACCTTACGGACGTTTTCTCCCATAGCCTTAATTTTTTCATCCTGGCTCCTGGTTTCCATCTTTAACATGTCGCTGTATGACATGTTATTCTTGCCTTGCAACAATATAGCGTCAGTGCGTTGCCTATGGCGCGGCCGGCTCTTGGGTTTCGGTTTGACTACCTGCCATACATTATTGCCGTTCGCAATGCCATTGACGTGATGCTTACTCACGCTTTTAACATTTGCATGATCCACAGGTAGATTTTTCTGGATCGACCGTGTCGTTTTCGCTAGTTTACTGGTACCGGGCTGTGGAGAACACTGAGTCTCCCTACTGCATTGAATTGCCCGTAGCTTCAGAGACTTGAAAGCCGTAAGAGCGGACTTGTTCAGCACGTGAATCCGCTGTGCTTGGTCCTTCATCTCTTTATTGAGGTATCTAGCAGTCCTCAGACACTTTGCCAGCTCACCTGACTTCTCCATGAGAGATCTCAGCAGGATTTCCAGATCGGTGTTCTCTGGGCTTGGCACCGTATCGGCTATTTGATCACCCTGGTCACTTAATTCTCCATGTTGGGGCTGCCTTTCTGGGTTCCTGTCTTCGTGCCCTCTGGCCCATACAGTGGGCGTTGACCATTGCTGTGGTGGCGAGCATTGAAGCAGTGGGCGGCGAGCAAAAGCCGCTTGGCTGTCATCCTCGAAATTGAGGTGCTTGCCGGCCATAGCCGTGGGCGTGGTAGCCTTCGTTGTTAACCCGGACTTTGAAGTTTTGAATTTGCTAGCCGGAAGTTAAACTGTGCAACCTAAAAGTATGCAGTACTTAGTGACGCAGTAACGCTCGCTGATGCAAGCTGGGTGCTTTGTGCTAAGAGAGCACGATAAATAATATAATATGGAATATAATAGAATCTCGTCGTACATTATATTCCACAGTAGTGGACCCAGTACCGAGCCCTGTGGAACACCTGAAGTGAGTTTGCGCCTTACCTCTCCTGTGGCGGTGGAATAGATCAGGTTTCTTCCCTCGAAGTAGCTCCATATTACTGCGTGCAGGTATTTGGGAACTCCGTGGCCCAGTATCTTGTCCAGGATTCAGCCCCAGTCTGCCGAGTTAAAGGCGTTTTTGACATCGAGGATAACCACCAAGCAATATCTCTTTGTGCCGCCCTGCCATCGCTAGCCCTTTATGGCGTTCGAGGCGATATTAACCACCTTCTCTATGGCATTCAACGTGGACCTGGCCTTCCGAAATCCAAATTGATTTCCCATGGTGTCAATCATACAGATGAGTCTGTATGCTGCAACTGTGTCCGAAGGTTTGCCTGGCTTCGGGAGCAGGACCAATTTTTGCGTCTTCCATTACGTTGGGAAATTTCCTTCTGAAAGACATTGGTTGAAAGTATCAACGAAGATGTCAGAGCGTAGGGCAATTGCCAGTTTGAGTGCGCGGTTTGGCACAGCATCCGGTCCGGGTGCTTTTTGTGTTTTGAGTGTCCTCGCTATCGCTAAAATCTCCTCAGGCGTGACCGGGTCTATATCATATGTAGCAGACGGGTCCGGGCGTCTGTCTCTTAGCACGTCTTCTCGTTGCGGAAAGAGAGCATCCACGATCTGTGTGAGCTCCTGCTCATCGGTTGGAGAAGCCTGCCGGTTTGCGTAAATTCTTTTCACCACAGTTTTGTAGGCTTTCCCCCATGGATCATGGTCAGCCGAATCACAGAGTTGAAGGAATATTTCCTTCTTGGAGGACAGGATTGCCATTTTGAAGGACTTCCGTTTGCCGCAGTAGTCTGCATGGAGTGTTAGCCATCCGATAGCTTCTCGCTTTCTCGCTCGCTGGTATTTCCTTCTGGCTGATAGGCATTTTTTCCGCAGGTCCGCTATGCTTGCATTCCACCAATATGCTGGTCTGTGGTGTTGCCTATATGTGTGTGTATGTGTTTTTTTTTTTAATTCGTTTATTAAATTATTATAAATAAATAGATAATATATACAATGTTTAAAAGATGCTTGGAAAAGTACAGGGGAGAAAAGTATGGAAAAGGAATGAAGAGAAAAGTTGTGCCATAGAGGAACTGCGGGACTAACGGGGGTTATTGCGTCGCAGGACTATGGCGGACTGTTTACGCCCCTCCTGTTCTTCGTATTTTTTCGATTTCACGAAGTTCTTTGGTGATAATGGCTGCATAATTGCAAACCGCCGACCATTTCTCCTTTTTATTCGTCATTATCTTTGTCAGGTTGCCGACTGTTATTTTCTCGCCGAATTTTGCTTCCAGACTTTGACGTTCTTTGATAAATCTCGGGCAATTAAAGAGTATGTGCTCAGCATTCTCAGTCACTCCGTTTAAGCACAATGTGCACTCGGAACTGGTTTCATGACCAAAACGATGCAGGTATGATCTGAAGCATCCATGACCGCTCAATGCTTGCGTCAGTTCGAAGGTGAGTTCTCCATGTCGCCTGTTTAGCCAATCCCCTATATCAGGAATTAGCCGATAAGTCCATCTGCCCTTTTGAGATGTATCCCAGCGCGTTTGCCACTCCTCTAGACTACTTCTTTTGGCTTCTTCTTTCGCTATTTTCTTTGCCAGTGGTGTCCAAGCGTTATTCTGCCTTCTAGCAAAAATGTAAGCTGCCTCTCGAGCTATTAGGTCGATGGGTGTCATACCCGCAAGCACCAATGCAGCATCATCGGATATGGTTCTAAATCCGCGGCACACTCGCAAGGCGCCGAGCCGATAAGTTGTTTCAATGCCTCGCCTGTATGTTTGGTAATCCATCGCTTTTACCCACACCGGTGCACCATAGAGCATTGTGGACTTTAGGACATTCATCAGAAGCAATCTTTGGCTTTGCCTGGGTCCTCTTGAGTTTAGCAGGATTCGATTTAGACTTCTTCCCAATTCAGCCGCTTTACTGCTGATCATTGCCAAATACTGTTTAAAACAGAGGCGAGTATCTAACAGAACTCCCAGGTATCTAATGCATCTCGATGATTTAATTGTGCATGTGTCTAGCGTTATTTTTGCTGTTTCAACAGCTTTCCGACTGCTAATTAGTACAGTCTCTGTTTTTTGATCTGCTAGCTCCAGTCCTGCACTGATTAGCCATTGCTTGATGGTGCCCACCGCTGTAACCGTTTTGGCCTCTGCATCGTGAAGATGTTTCGCCACGACCACCAGCGCTACGTCGTCAGCGAAGCCAATTATGCTTGTATCGGGCGGTAGCTGCAGTCGTAAGATGCCGTCATACATTGCGTTCCACAGGAGAGGGCCCAGTACTGAGCCCTGTGGAACACCTCCTTGCACTCTATGTATTCGGTTACCGTTCTTGGTGTTGTAGCGCAAGACGCGATTTCGAAAATAGTCCTCTATCATAGAAATCAGACTTTCGGGAACTTTGAACCATTTGAGTGCCTCGAATATCCGACTCCAGTTGGCCGTGTTAAAGGCATTTTTAATGTCTAGTGTGGTAATTAGACAAGATTGTTTGTTTCCTCCTTTCCAACGTTGTCCCTCTATGGCTTTGGTTGCGATATCAACGACGATTTGTAAGGCGTCAACAGTTGATTTATTTTTACGGAATCCAAATTATAGGGGAGCTAGGTCGCCTGCCTCCTTGATTGCCGATTCTAGTCGTGCGGCTATTATTTTTTCGAAGATTTTTGCAATCGAGTGTAAGAGACAAATCGGTCTGTAGGCTGAAGGGTCTTCTGCGGCTTTGTTTGGTTTGGGGATAAGTACCAAGAATTGGATTTTCCAGCAATTGGGAAAGGAACATTCGGCTATGCATTGGTTAAATACTTCTGCAAATTTATCTGGGCAGATAGAAACAGAGAATTTTAAAGCTTTATTTGGTACCCCGTCTGGGCCAGGCGCTTTGTGGTCCTCCAGCTTTGCTGCGGTTGATAATATTTCCTCTGTGGTGACAGGCTCATTCGCTGCCGATGACTGATGTGTTGGTCTCCTTGGGCCTACTGATGAGGTATTAGGGAACAAAGTTTCCACGATATGTTTCAGTTTGGCTTCTTTTGGGACAGCCTGTTTGTTGGCTCTGAGTTTTTTGGTCACCATTTTAAATGCTTTCCCCCAGATGTCATTTTCTGCTGCGTCACAGAGTTCTAGGAAGGATTTTCGTTTACTTTCCTTTATTGCATTTTTTAAAACTTTTCGTTTGCACGCGTACTGCATCTGTAGTGCTGGGAAATCTCCTCTGCCGCGCGCTCTTTGATAGCATCTTCTAGCTTTAAGGCATTCTTTTCTTGCTTCCGATATGGAGTTATTCCACCAGTATACTTCTTGATGGTGCCGACTATGACTCCTGCGGGTCTGCATACTGGCGTCACAAGCTGCTGACACTGCTTCGTTTAACAATCTGGCATAATTGTTGGCATCCCCTACTAGTGGGGGAATAGTTAGAGCCGACCTAAAAATAACAGGATTGAGAGTGTCTATTTTATATTGTTTGCATCTTTGCGGCGGTGCAAGTCTTCGTGTTGGTGCATTGCCTATTGTGCAAATAATAGCGTTGTTGTCGCTTGCTGTATAGCTTTTGCTAAGCTCCCATCTGGCCGAATGAAATAAGTCTCTGCTTATGAATGTGATGTCTATAACGGAGCCGTACCCGGCTCTTTGGAAGGTGTGCTCCGAACCTGTGTTCAGCACCGTGAGATCTAGCGTTGCAAAAGCCTCCAGTAAGGTGCGGCCTCTGGTGTTCGTTTGGCTGCTACCCCATTCCTCTGACCAGGAGTTGAAGTCGCCAGCTACTATTACTTTTTGTTTCCCTCTAGCATCTGTGACAAGCCGATCAAGTGCCATTTCAAATTCGTTTATATGTAGGCTTGGTGCCATATAGCAGCTGTAGAGCCAAATGTCTTTGACTTTAGCACGCACAAAGCCGATAGAGGAGTGTTGCATTTCTATTGGCGCTGGTGAGTTCGTTCCACAGTTCCATATGACCGCCTTACCCGTTACATCGCAGACCCATGAACTTCCCGTTCGACTTCTGTAAGGCTCGCTCAGGATTGCAATGTCGATATTAAGCTCTCGCACCATTTGCTCCAGTAAGTCTTGAGCCATTGCACAATGGTTAAGATTGAGTTGGAGAATCTTCATATTGATTTTTCGTTAAACCTCCGATCAGACCCTCTGTTCGCCAGCGGGCAGAATCTGCTGCCAGGGTAGTGCTTCGTTTCTTCACGATTTGCGGCTGAACAATTAAAACATTTTAGTTCATTACTGCATTCTGCCGCTTTGTGGGATGTTTGCCCACATTTTAAACACCAGTTGGTTCGGTCTATTTTGCTCGTGCATTCTGCTACTTTATGGCCAAAATTTAGGCATTTGTAGCATCTCTTCTGCCCTTGCCTTTCTCTTATTCGACAGCTAGACCAGCCGACTCTTAGGTTTTTCTTTGCCAGCAGTATAAGTGCAATTTCGCGTGGCATACTCAAAATGGCCATTTGTGTATCGCCGTACATTCTGCGCAGGTTCTTAATTGTAACCAGGGTGGACTTGGTGCCCAATTCTTCCTCAATTGCAGCACTTACATCTGACGCGGTGACCAGACAGTCTAGATCTCGCACCTCGAGCCAGGTTTCGTCGCCAACGGCTCTAACGTTGGCTGCTTGGCCTAGAACATGGCTTATCTCATCCTTGAGCTTTTGACTGCTAGCTCCGCTGGTGTCGCTCAATTCAAGCAGTAGCTTGCCTCTGGCAGTTTTCCTCGCTCGCTTGACCTTATCCTTTACCCTGTTCAATTTGCCGTCCTCTCTTCTTGTGACCATGCCGAGGATCTGGGCATATGAATAGCCTTCCTGGCCTTTGATCAAGATGGCCTCTGATCTTCCTTTTCGTTTCTTCGGCTTCTTTTGTCGCTTGTTTGGTACCTGTTGCCACTTAGATGCATCCTCGCTTGTATTTTTCCTGGTTTCAGAGCTACTCTGGGAGAGTGGAGTCTTTTGAACCAGTTGTGCTGCGTAAGACTGATTGGTTTTCTCCCCATTACGTTGCCGCTTTGGTGGAGTTTTCCGCTGTGCATCCGCCTCTTCTCTGTGCCGTTTTGGAGTATCGACAGAGTTTATTATGGAAGAGACGTTTTTACCATGTTTGTTGCCTAAGTTCTTGACATTGGGCGTGGTCTGGGTTGCTGAGTTTATTTTCTTCTCGTTTTTTGCGAAATCTCCAGCTAGCAACTTTAGACAGAGCAAATCATGAAGCTCTTTCATGCGGACAATTGCCTGTTTGGTGTTCATATTTATATGACGCACCGGTGGTTTTCCATCTTCTTTCTTGTTGAACGTGTTTGCCATTTCATGAATTAGTCTGCCTAATTCATCTAATTCGACAATTTCCGTCGTCAAGAGGCTTTCAACATTTCCTGGTGCCTCTCCTGGGTTATTATTCGACCTAATTTGAGCTCCGCTTATGGGAGCAGTGGGCGCCATTGGGGACTCTCTGAGCCGAGAGCGCTTACCAAAGATCGTCTCTTCTGCTGCTTTATCTGCATTATCTACATTCACGCCATCCAGACGATTTTCGCCTATTGTCGATACCTGTATTCAAATTCGGACTTAGAAGTAACTGCCTATAGGGTTATGGCGGTTAGGATTATTTAAATTTGAACGTTAAGGTCCAGAGGCGCCACCTGCCGGGTTTGGGCAGGTGTCCCCTTATGATTTTCTCCAGTGATCAACACTGACGTAAGCCAGCTGTTCGGTGACAATGATAAGAGGAAGAACCTTTCTTGCAACAACAATTTGCGGAGTGGATTGGAGAAATTTATATTTTTTACGCACCCACACAGGCAGGAATCCGAGAGAGGCGCGAAAAAATTTGGATACTCAACTCTCCGCCCCCACCCCCTTCCCAAGGAACCAGGGCGGATCGCTCCGGCAAGAAGCAAGGTATTTGGCTCCCTCAGGGCCGGTCAGAAGTCCCAACAGTACTGGGGTATGTTGCGTTGTTCCCAAAAGGCTCCTTCTAAGCACTGCTTTGTATTTTTAGGTACGCGTGCCACCAACTTGTGGAAAAAAATAGTGGAGCGGTTTTATAAACAGAACTTCACCGAACCACCGTCTCTCATGTATGTATGTGTGTGTATGTGTGTGAATGTGTTTTTTTTTTTTTTTTTTTAATTCATTTATTTACACATTATATACTATCAACTGGCTTTGGAAAATAACAAAAATAAAATAGGACTACAAGATAGGTAGGTGAAAAAATAAGAGTATAGCCAACATAATTTTCGATACGGGACCCTGCCAGAAGCCTTCGCATCATTCATGTTGCCCTCTCCCTTTCTGCCCTACGCAGTTCCAGCATCGCAAATCCCGAAAATTTGCTGACCGCCGCCCACATATTAGCGTCCGCCAACATGCTATCAACCAGGTTGTCAGCGTTGAGCTTGCACCCAGCTACCAGCTCCATCTGCAGCCTCTCCTGATGGAACCTGCTGCAATCAAATAAGACATGGTTTGCATCCTTGATTACTCCATCGCCGCACGCAGTACAGTTGCTATTTGATTCATGACCAAACCTTCGCAAGTATTGTCTGAGGCACCCGTGATCGCTGAGAAGTTGAGTCATGGCAAAGTTTACTTGACCATAGCTCCTGCTTACCCATTCATTGATCCTTGGGATAGCTATTCGTGTACATCGCTGAGCACCATATCTCCGCTGCATACAAAATAACTGCCCGTACAACACTCATGAGTAAAAGTCTGCGCTCTTGCTTTGGCCCGCGAGTATTAAGCATGATTCTGGAAAGTGCTCTACCAGACTCTGCCGCCTTTGTTTGAACGTGCACGTGTGTGTGTGTATGTTTTTTTTTTTTTTTTTTTTTTTTTTGATATAGGGGGGGAAGCATTGAAAGCCGAAAAGTGCGGGACTTGGTATGGAATTGGTTAGATTCACCTCACCCGCTAAACCCTTCCCTATTCTCCGTATCCCTCATCTCGCGGAACCAACGCATGAAGTACTACTTCGCGAGGGGGAGCGGCTTAAAAGCCTCGTCTAGAACTATCTAAAGTGTGAAGACTGATTGCGCTGACGTTCAGCGCGACGCAAGAATTGTATGATTACTGCAGATATGTGACTAACTGCTAGCCAATTGTTTTGCGAGCTAAGTAGGATATCCACAAAGTCAGTGGCTATAAATGGCCTCCCTATGCCTAGGCTTAGCTCTTCCCGTTCAGCAGTAAATCGGGGACAGACAAAAAGGACGTGCTCCGCGTCTTCTATTACCCCTGCACAGTGTGTGCAAAAGGGGTCCGTCTCGTGCCTAAATCTGTGCAAATAAGATTTAAAACAACCATGTCCAGTCAGTATTTGTGTCAGATAGAAGTCCGTCTGGCCATGTGTGCGAGTTAGCCATGGGCGAATATCTGTTATCAGTCTTCTTGTCCAGCTGCCATTCAATGAACTTGCCCATCTTCGTTGCCAACAATCCAAAGTGATCTCACCTCTCTGCTGGCCCTGGACGGTATTAGTGGCTTCGATTGCCAAAATATCTAAGGGAGTCATCCCAGCGAGTACCAGTGCTGCGTCCTCCGAGACGGTGCGAAATCCGCTAATCACACGCAGTGCGCACGTGCGGTACAGCGATTTGCACTCACGATTATATGATGGGATTTGCATGGCAGGGGCCCAGATCCTTGCAGCATACATAATGGTGGATCTTACTACCGATGTGATCAGCCGTCTGCTTTTCTGGCGCGGCCCTCCGATATTACTCATAATTCGAGTTAGAGCTGAGGTCGCTTTTGCAGCCTTATTAGCCACGTATTGCAAGTGATGCTTGAAGTTAAGCCTGTGGTCCAAAAGTACTCCGAGGTATTTTAGTGCTGGTTTGGATGGGATTGTGCATCCATTGACTTCGATTGTGGCTGATTCCACTTTCTTCCTACTGCTTATTAAGACGGCTTCTGTCTTATGCACAGCTAGAGAAAGCGAATTACTGTTCATCCATTCCATTATTTTGTGGATGGCTTCGTTGGTGTTACTTTGCGCATTTTGAATGTCCTTCGCCACCGTTACAACTGCTATGTCATCGGCAAATCCCACGACGCGGCAATTTTCTGGTATCTGTAGATGCAGTACAGCGTCATACATGACGTTCCATAAGGTGGGCCCCAGGACCGAGCCTTGGGGTACACCTCCGGTGATTATGTGCTGCTTCCTTCCACTTGAAGTGTCGTACAGCAATACCCTGTCGGAAAAGTAACTCTTTACCAGATTAATAAGGTACTCCGATATGTGTAGTGCCTGCAGCGATTGGATGATGGCTGGCCAGCTAGCAGAGTTAAACGCATTCCGCACATCCAGCGTCGTTATTAAGCAGTATTGCTTGCTTCCTCCTTTCCAGCGCTCGCCCTCTATTGCTTTGAAGGCAATATGGGTTACGGCTTGTATGGCGTCAGTTGCACTGCGTCCCTTTCTAAATCCGAACTGCCATTCTGACAGTCCATGCCGCTCCTCCAATTCTTTCTCCAGCCTTTCGGAGATTATCCTTTCGAATAGTTTCCCCACTACGTCTAAAATAGACAGTGGTCTGTATGCTGACGGGTCTTCGACGTCTCCTCCTTTGGGTAGAAGTACCAACCGTTGGATTTTCCATCTCGCTGGGAACGTGCGCCTCCGTATGCATGTGTTAAACAGTTCTGCAAACATTGTTGGATGGTGTTCGGCTGCAGTTTTTACTGCGACTGCTGGTATGGCATCCGGGCCCGGTGCCTTATTTATTTTAATCCTCTTAGCCAGTGCTAAGATTTCTGGGACATCAGTGTATTGTGGCCTTGAGACAAAAGCCTCCGGCTCGAAATCGACTATTGGATAAGCTGGAAACAGTGCCGTAATAATGTTGGCTAGTTTGTCGGGATCAGTTGGCATTGGTCGTCTTGCCAGCTTTCCCATTACCAACTTGTACGCTGTTCCAAAAGGTTGGGCATCTGCATCTGCGCAAAATTATTTCCAGCATCTAGCCTTGCTTTGCTTTATCTCCTTGTTTAGTATGGCCCTTTTATTTTTATATTCCTCCAATAGTTGAGCGAATGTGTCCCTACCGCGTGCCCGTTGTTGCCGGCGTCTCGCTCGATGACATTGATGTCTCGCTTCGGCTATTCGTGGGTTCCACCAATATACAGGCTTACGTGCATTTCCTCTATGCATCTTGCGTATCATTGATGCATCACAGGCTTCCCGTAGGATGTTGCAACTATTGTTTGCAAGGATGTTAGCGTCTGAGCATGCCCGTTGATGAGCATTGCCAATCATAAAAATCAGAGCATCTGGGCTCAGTGATTTGGTGTTCCAGCTCTGGAATTTAGTTTGAGTTGCCCTATATGGCATATTCCCGAGTTTGATTTCTATTGCTTGGTGGTCGCTATGCGTGTATTCATCCATTACTTCCCACTTGGCGTATCTTGCGAGATTTGCAGATGCGAAAGTTAGGTCTATTATAGAGCCCCTTCCCGCCTTGCTGTATGTGTGTGTGTTGCCCACATTCAGTAGGCACAGGTTTAGAGAGGCGAAAGCGTCCAATATTGCTCTTCCTCTACTTGAACTCCTAGAGCTTCCCCACTCTGTCGCCCAGGCATTAAAATCACCCGCAATTATTATTTTGGAGCGTCCTCTAGCATCATCCACTAATTCATCTATGATGGCAGTAAACTCATTTATTCCAATACTTGGAGCAATGTAGCAGCTGTAAATGTACACGCCGTTGACCTTTGCTCTTACGTAGCCTCTTCTTTTGCTGGTCTCCTCCAGTTGTAGCGGCGTCTGCCTGCAGCTCCAAATTGCGGCTTCGTATCTCGCATTTTGGACCCATTGCATATTCTGACTATCCCTATGTGGCTCGGAGAGGATTGCTATGTCAACGCCCAGATGCCTGACGGTCTGTTTTAGCAAGTCCTGGGCGGCTCTGCAGTGGTTAAGATTAAGTTGTAAGAGCTTAATCTTGCCGAATGGATTTGGATGCCTTCTGATATACTGGGCACATTCTACTTAATGTATTGTGTGCTGTGTTTGGTGCCTCGTATCTGTGACAGAGAATACAGCGTGCGGTGGCGGTACATGATTTGGAGGCATGGTTGCCTGCCCCACAGTTGAAACATAATTTGGACGCATCATACTTGCTTCTGCACCTGGACGCTGTGTGTCCAAAGTCGAGGCAACGGAAGCATCGTCTTGGCTCCACTTTCTTTCTGATACGACAGACTGCCCATCCTATTCGTATTTTCTCGGCGGTTATTAATTTGTTTGCCAAGTTGGTTGGCAGCATCATTGAGGCAATTTGGGTGCCTCTGTAGGAATTGCGCATCTTTGGGAATGACTCTGATGGCAGGTCTTCTTCAATAAGCGTAAACGCTGATTTAAGAACCTCATCTGCGGTTGTCCATTCGGGTATGTCCCTTATCTCCAGTAAGACCTTTTCTGAGATCATTTTCACTTCCGCCGTTTCACCAAGAGCCTGTCGGAATGCTTGCTGCAATATCGGCGTTGCCTCATCATCAGTCTCGCTCATTTGTAGCAATATTTCTCCTGCCGCAGTGCGCCTTACTCCGCAAACATTTTCCTTATATTTCTGGAGCGTACTATCTGATTGCACTGAGCTTAGCACCTTCGCATAGTTCGCCGGGTCGCTGCACTTGACCATGATTGCATCCGGTCTTCTCTTCTTTGGGGCCCTGTGTTTTACCTTCACCTTTTGCCAAGCTGGTTCGACTTGTTTGTTGCTCAAGTGTTCCTTGTTAACTTCAGAATGGCTCTGTGGTTGCTGTCTAGCTTCAAAGCCAGCTTTAGCCTTCTGCTTGCCAGTTTTCTCTTTGATTGGCTTGTTAGTGTTAGCTTGTTCATTTGCTGAACACTTTTTCTGCGCAGCCAGTTGGACGCGGATGCCAGTTATAATGTCCCGCATCCTGTTTATATCGTCCTTCATGGCCTGGTTTATGTGGCGTACCGGTTTTGGCTCCATATCAAGCACTAAGTAGGCAAAATTGTCCATGATCTGGCCAAGTTCGCCAATTTGCACTTCTAACGGAGCCCTGGTGGCTTTCTGCCTTTTGGATGATGATTCCAACGCCGCGCTTTGGGGGCTGTTTTCTCTGCCTCGTTTTGGCGTGTCGCTTTCCGCGGTAATTGCAGCAAATGAGGATCCTGCTGTTGCTTCAATGTGTGCCGCTGGTGGCGCCGATCGGGGTGCAGTTGGCGGAGATCTTGCCAATTTTGCACTCTTTGCGAATGGGTTCGCATTTATATTCTTGCTGTGACCAACACTGTTGCTGTTGTCGCTGCTGTTGCTGCTGCTGTTGTTGCTTGTCGCTTGGTCCGCTGCAACGACCAAGTGGGCCATCGTTGCAGTAGTTTTTTCCTTATTCAAAATGGTTGTAGGGACCCCAAGATTCCTTGCCACAGCCGTGACAGTGGTCACGGGTGGATTTCCACTCTTGTGGCTGCCACCTGGAGTAATTTTGTTTTTTCCAGACATTTTTTATAGGGTTAATTTGCATTTTATACCTGCTGCCAGGTTGTTGGTAATGCTGCCGGCCGATTCGGCTCAGACGCAGACCACAGGCCGCTCAATGTGAGTACAGACGCTCTGCGGATTTCAGGGTACTACTGTGCACTACTAGGTAGGTTTGACGTACTTACTTGAGCTGTCCAGGCAATTTTGCAAGGGGTATTTAATTGCCGAAGAACTACTTATCTTTTTTGTATGTGCTGCCTATAAGAGGGCAATGGATGTGTGTGTATGTGTGTTTGTGTGTGTTTTTTTTTTTTTTTTTTTGTTTCGTTTATTTACAAAATTAAATAACAAAGTTTAGTGAAAGAATAAAATTTTAGGGTTGAATAAAGCAGAAATTAGAAAAGTGGAGAGAGTAAGAGTGTTAAAAGAAGAGTGGAAGGAGGATGAGCCAGTAAGTTCCTGCGGGACCACTTTGACGTATTGCTTCGCAGGACTCTCTGGCAGGCCGTCTATGGCCCTCCTGTGCTGCGTGACCTTTCACTTGCCCGCAGTTTGGACATCACCTGCGTCGCAAAACTGCATCCAGCTGACCATTTTATTTGGTCTAAGAGCATGTTCTCCACAAAGCTGGTACAGGTTTTTGTACCACCGCCAAACGCCAACTCCAGGGCTCGCCGTTCCTCCGCGAACCTTGGGCACTCCACTAGAACATGTTCCGCAGATTCCACGATTTCGCACTGGCATCTCGGGCAGACTGGGCTGGAGTCGTGCCCCCTCTTGAACAGGTAGGATCTGAAGCATCCATGGCCGCTGAGCAGTTGGGTGAGTTCGAATGTTACCTCGCCATGACGCCGATTGACCCAGATAGGTATGTTGGGTATAAGTCTGAAGGTCCACCTGCCTTTCAGACCAGCGTTCCAGCGTCTCTGCCATTCCTCCAAGCTTACGTTTCTGGCCAAGGACTTCGCTTCCCTCGCGGCACGCTGATTAGGTGGTGTGGTGCCCCTGGACAAGTATCTGCGCTTGGCTTCGCGAGCGAGGATGTCAATGGGGATCAGGCCTGAGATTACAAGGGCCGCTTCTTCTGAAATAGTCCGGAAGCCGCAGCAAACTCGGAGAGCTCTAAGGCGATAGGTTGATTCCAGCCCCCTCCTGTATGATGAGAAGTTCATTGCCGTTGCCCACACTGGTGCTCCATAGAGCATTGTGGATTTTAACACGTTCATCAGCAGCAGGCGGCGACCCTGCTTAGGGCCCCTGGTGTTCAGCATGATCCGACTGAGCGATCTACAAAGCTCCGCAGCACGTGTGCATGTCTGCTGGAGGTGTTCCCTGAAACTGAGGCGCGTGTCTATCAGGACTCCAAGATATTTAATGGCCCGTGACGACCTAATGGTGCAAGATTCCAGCCTGATTTCGGCAACTTCGACCACTTTCCGACTGCTTACGAGGACAGCTTCTGTTTTATGGTCCGCCAGCTGTAGGCCTGCAGTAGCCAGCCATTGCTTGACCATACCTATTGCTGCTACAGTGTTATCCTCGCAATCTTTGAGTTGTTTCGCCACCACTATCAAGGCGACATCGTCAGCAAAGCCAACTGCAGAGGCGTCGACTGGGAGATGTAGGCGGAGGATGCCGTCGTACATCGCGTTCCAAAGTAAGGGACCCAGAACTGAGCCTTGTGGGACGCCGCCAAGCACAGTATAGTTTTCCAAACCTTCGCTCGTGCTGTATCGAAGGATCCTGTCTCGAAAGTAGTCCTCAATTATTTGGGTGAGGTACGCTGGAACCCTGTAATTGAAGAGCGCCTGTAAGATGCGACTCCAGTTGGCAGAATTAAAGGCATTTTTCACATCAAGTGTGGTGACCAAGCAGTATTTTTTATTGCCTCCTTTCCATCGCTGACCCTCAGTGGCCTTTTTAGCGATGTCGATCACTGAGTTAAGAGCGTCCAAGGTAGATCTCGACCGGCGAAAACCAAATTGCATAGGCGACAGATCACCAGCCCGTTTTATAGCCGCCTCGATCCTTGTGCTGATTATCTTTTCGAAGACTTTCCCAATGGAGTTTAGCAGACAGATTGGCCTGTATGCCGAAGGGTCATCCAAAGGTTTATTTGGTTTGGGGATCAAAACCAGGTCTTGCATCTTCCATTCGGAGGGGAATATACCTTCTTCCAAGCATTTATTGAAGGTCGCTGCGAAGTTGTCTGGCTGAAGAAGCATTGCCAGCTTGAGGGCCACATTAGGGATGCCATCGGGACCGGGTGCTTTTTTTGTCTTTAGTAGTGCAGCTGCGTGTATCACTTCGTCTGAGCTGACTGGGGCGTCGACTACGGCCGTAGCCTCATTCGGTGACCTTTGTGCTATCGATGAGGTGGGGGGAAAAAGAGTCTCAACTATATACCTCATTCAGGACGCAATCGGTGCGGCAGGTTTTGTTGCGCCAAGTTTTTTAAGCGCCACCTTGTAGGCTTTACCCCAGATATCCTTCTCTGCAGAGTCGCAGAGGTCCAGGAAGGACTTACGCTTACTCACGTTAATGCGTTTTTTCAACTCTTTCCGACTGGCTGAGTAAGCCTGTTGCAGTGCATGGAATTCTGGCCTGCCTCTTGCACGTTGGTAGCAACGCATAGCCCTCAGGCACTCTTTCCTAGCGTCCGCGATGGAATCACTCCACCAGAAGATTGATGGCCGGTGTCTGCTGTGGTGACGGCGGATAGGCATGCTTGCGTCGCAAGCTGATGCTAGTGCATTCGTGAGTTTATTCACACTATCAGCGGCGTTTCCATTTAGAGTTGGGATGACCAGCGCAGGAGCAAATGTGGTGGGATTAAATGAATCGACCCGGTATTGCTTCTTCTTGTTGATATTTGTGGTGTTGTTGATAGGCTGCTGGGTTCCAACGGTGAGCAGGATTGCTTGGTGATCACTTCCAGTGTAGTGGCTACAAAGCTTCCAAGTCGTCAGCTGGAATAGGTGGCTGCTGGAGAAGGTAACGTCGATGGTGGAGCCGTAGCCGGCTCGCCTGAATGTGTGCTCCGTGCCAGTGTTAAGGATTGCCAAATCAAGTGTGGCAAGGGACTCTAACAGAATCCGTCCTCTGGCGTTTGTGCATCTGCTACCCCATTCAGTAGCCCATGCATTGAAGTCACCTGCAACAATGACTTTGCGCCTTCCTCTTGCGTCCAATGCCAGTTCATCAACAGTGCTCGTGTATTCGCTGGTTTGTAAGCTGGGAGCTAAGTAGCAGCTGTAGAGCCAGATATCTCCAACCTTCGCCCTTACAAATCCTTTGGCTGCATGTATGGATTCCATAGCCGGAACGTTATGCCCGCAGCACCATATTGCTGCCTTGCCCGTGAGATCGGTGGTCCAAGTGTGGCCATCACCAACCCTAAAAGGTTCGCTTAGGATAGTCAAGTCGACGTCTAATTCTCTAATGGATTGCTTGAGCAGGTCTTGTGCTGCACCGCAGTGGTTAAGATTTAGTTGTAGTATCTTCATTTCGGGGACGGCGTTGGTGGTAGCCTTGAGGAAGCACGAGTTGCGGATGACGGACAGTTGTGTCCACCGGCTCTGTGTGCCCGTTGTTCCAAGCCATTGGCCTCGCAGAGGAAGCAATACGAAGGATTTCTGCAGCCCATCGCTTTGTGGTCCTTGGCTCCACACTTCAGGCACCAGTTGCTCCTGTCTACTGGATCAGCACATTTGGCTGCTATGTGACCAATCCTAAGGCACCTGTAGCATCTGGTGGGGGCAGAGATTTCTCTGATCTTACAGATCGTCCATCCGATCTTTACTTTCCCTACAGACAAAATATTTCTTGCCGCTTCTGGTGAGACGACAATGATGGCCTTTTGAGTGCCAAAGTAAGCTGGGCGCAGATTTTTAATTGCATTTATATCCACGTCAACGTTCAGTTGGGACGAGAGCGCGGCTAGAATATCTTCTTTCGATGTCATCTCATCCAAATCTTTTACTTCAAGGCTCACCAGATCTGTGAGTGCTTTTGCCTCAGCTAGATTGCCGAGGACCGAACCAATGTCATCCTTCTATTTTTGAATATTGTTTCCTCCGGGTTTTAATTGAAGGAGTAGATCTCCTTTTGCAGTTTTTCGCACCAACTGGACATTTTCTCCGAGCGCCTTAAGATTCACATCTTCGCTTCTAGTCACCTTCCTGAGCATTTCGCTGTAGGTGATGTTGCCTGTGCTGTGGACCAAGATAGCGTCAGGCCGTCGCCTCCTGGGAATTGCAGGTGTTGGTGGTGGTGCTGCTGCCTTTTTTTTTTCGCCTCAACTGTTCTCCAGCCGCCGGTGGCGATACTGGGTTCTTCCTTCTGATCTTGTGGCACTGGTGGGTTTGGTCTACTTTTCGCCTCCCGTGGTGTTGACGATGAAGGTGCTCCTCTTCTGGCCGTCTGGGTATGGGCGCTCTTCTTTTGGGGTGTTGACATCAGATCCGTTTGCTGGCATTTATTCTCTATTTGCGGGGCTAGTGCTGCTGCAATTACGGTAACGTCGCCGCTCTCGTGGTTTTCCCAGTACGATGAAACTGTTTCGATCATGGTCTTCAGCTGAGAGAACTGGCCTCTCATTTTATTATTTATGTGACGCACTTTGGAGTCTCCACCAACTGAAGTTGCCTCGATGATGTCCTGGATTATTTGGCTCATCTCGGCTAATTCCCTGCCAATTCCTCCTCCTCCGACCACAGAGAATTCTCCTCTAGCCCTCTTTGGCGGAACGTCGCCGTCTCTACCCTCCACATTTGGTGAGATGGAAAGATCCCTACATCTTTTTGGAATTGAGGTTCCTCCAATGACACCGCCAATACCAATATTCCCTTCGGGATTAGCAGCCAGCCGCTTTTGGTTGATGTTGCCTCTGGGGGGTGGTGGTTTTTTCTCGGCAGAGGGGGGCTCTGGAGTTGCCCATTGCTGCTGCACTAGTTGAGGTGGGGTCCTAGGGAGCGAGCTGCGCCGGCCGAACACCGCCTGAAATTCGTCGCCGCCCTCCAGTGCGAGGAATATATATATTGGAAGTTTAAAGGTAAGGGGGGTGGTGGATTAATTGCTATTGTTGGATGTTGAATTAAATAGATATCGGGGGGATTTTAGGTTGAATGTAATTTCAACTTAGTTGAATTTAATATATTAGTTTGCATTAAATGGTAGTTGTTTTTTGTATGTTTATTTTATAGATGATTTTTTTTTAATTTTGTTTGACCGCCACCTCCACGGGGAGTCGAACCCGGGCCCTTGGGGCCAGAGCAGAGCTATTACTCAACAACACCACCTTCCGTGATGACTGCAGCAAGCCGAGACTTTAGTTGAATTAGTAAAAAAGACCAAAAAAGCCGATTTTTATTTTTTGCCCTCGCCTGGGATTGAACCACGACCTTGCGGACCAACAGCAGCCACTTAGCTGTCAGTACCACTGCTAGTTGATATTTGTGTTCGTCTAGAGGATAAATTAGAGCTTCCCGGGCCTCAAAGCTTTGTACTGCTGTGCTCGATCAGTCGGAGCTTTTTGGCCGAGCTTTCAGGTTAAGCTTACTCACTCTGTGCTTTAGTCTATCAGCTGGAGTTGCAGCTAGTGCAAGTTCCAGCTTCCGGGGATCTGGCCGCCCTGCCAGACAGCTGTTCGGCAGGTGGCAAGGTAATTGCCCGTGTACACAGCAAAGAAATTGGAGAAAGCAAAAACAAGGCGCTCTCTCCGTATTGCCGCCTGTGAGAGTGATGGGCCCACACACACCAAGATGGGCCCCTCAGGACGCTCCGCACCCCTCTGGCTAATCACCAATCTAGGTGGCGTCGACCGGGACAATGTTGCAATCGCGCCGCGCCGGGACCGCTGGGACGAACCGTGAGTAGGTTGGGCTATTGTGTGTCCAAACTAAAGAGCACCGCTCTTTTTTTCAGTTTAAAAACGCCGGATTAACCAACAGAATCGCCGATTTGAGGGAGTCGATTTAGTATGCACTTCTCAATCAGAAAATCTCTCTTGTTTACTGTGTTTGTGTGTGTGTGTTTTTGTGTGTGTGTGTGTGTGTATGTGTGTGTGTATGTGTATCATCGTCGTTCCGTTGTCATTCAAATTCTGGTGCCCGGGTGTAACCTATAAGGTTTATCGATCTCCCAGAGCCCGCTATTTGATTTTTGTTTAAATTATTGCAAAAACTATCCCAGATACGGATCAAATTTCTCGCATGCATTTCGAGAAATGCGTTCTCCTCGATTCCATTAAATATTTCACTCCGCCATTCTAACAAATTGGTTATATATGAGGCAGACTTCGTATTGGATGCGCTCATATGTGTTTGTAATAAGTACTCAGTCATGCACTTTCTTCTGCATCTTACACATTCGTAAGTGCTTCTGTTTGAAATGTACAAAAGCAAGCATTGAACGCCATGCATAGCCATTTCATTCGAGCTCTTGGCTTTCATACATAAAACGCATACTGCTCTGCCTGTTCTTAGCTTTTTATATAATTTATTTGTAATTTTAGACATCTCATTAATAACTTCATAAACTTGAACAATACCGTTCAATCCGTTTGTAATATTTTCATCGATATCATTCGTGTTCGTTATATCATTGTTAGAATCATTATTTTTTTCAATGCTTTGCTTTGAATAACTTTTTAAATAATTTCCCAGATTCCACTGGCTGTTGCTGCATGATGGCAACTCTGTAATATGAAATATATATATAATATATATAATGTATAAACACAGTGGCGATCGCAAAAAAGGCTTTATTCTCTTATAATCTCGGGCACAACAAAAATGTTTGGAAAAAAATAAAAATGGGATACATTGTAGTATATGCAAACTAAAAAGAATAATAACCGACACAATATAGAGCATTCTCTTATTGCTATACTTTTTATATGCTTATATATTTAAGAGTTCTTAGGCTAAGCGCATGACCTTCTTTTAAAATAAAAATCATTCGGTTTTCTACCTTCAATTTAAACTAATTGTTTCACTCACCATTATCATTAGGAACTGGAGCAACAGAATTATTTGGCAAATTATCAATTGGTCTTGCTTCTTCCATTATTATATCGATGTCATCATTATTATCGTCTTGATTTTGGACTGATAAGTCCAAAATGCAATCTTCATTAATAACATCAGCTACTGATGAATCTTTTCCTGATTCTTGAATTCTATTTCTTGAAAGATTCAGAATATTACTTTCAGCTAAAAATAGATAGGAAAAAAGGTAGAAAAGTGGAATTAAAAGAAAAAAAATGGGAAAAGAAAAAAAAAAAAAAAGAAAAATGCCAAGCGGAGCCCATCTTTTTTTCTCTATCTTTTTTATTGGGAAAATAATTAATCTAAAACTTACGATTTGGTCGAGAACTACTAGGTATATCATTATTATTGGCAGCATGTGCCGGAATATTATTAATTTCGGTAATTTCTTCCAAGTTACGTCGCGACATTTTTCCCTTCAAATAAATTTCAATTTTCACTGAGAAACACTTCTTACACTTTTTGTGACGCTTTTATTTTTGGCGGCGCGATCGTGGATGTGATGGCAAATTGATCGATGGCATTATCGATATAATGCGATATATTGATGAAAATTTACGGATGACTATATATCGGATCTCTTTTGTGCGGGAAAATATGACGAGTTTTTTTTTTTAAACTTAAAAGGAGAATCGAAATCAAACTAAAAGTGAATTTGCTGAAGCAACTGGGAAAAAACAACAACAACAACGAAGAAGAAAAGTAACACAGCTAAAAAAAAAGGAGAATATGCTGTCTGCCGCCTGGCAACAACTGATTTTAATTTGGATTCTTAGATTAAACTAACTAGAATCGTTCACATTTCTTGAATGAATCAAGCGGTATGAGAATTTTGCTTCATTTCCTATAGTCATCGTGTGGATTGGAAAGATTTTCAATTTGGTTTGAAACAAACAAAACTTTTAACGATTTTAAAGAGTTTATCAATTGATTGTTAAAAACTGTTTTGCACACAAATCAATCTGTTTTATAGACACAGTTCAATATCATGAATAAGCAGCTTAAATAGTTCAATAGGGATTAAATATTTATTTGATTATTCTTTTCTATTATTAGAGGATTATTGAATATTTGTTTGTGTTGTTTTTAATTTAAAGTGGTTTATGTGCCCTTAGAAATGTTTAGGGCATTTTAGTTAAATAAACCTTCATAGATTACATGTGCATACATACATATGTACATATGTAGGTACAGTGAAAGCTCTATTGGAGAAACATCTTCTATTCGCTATTCGTGCTATTAGATTAATAGATCTTCCATAGCCCGATGATTGATCCATGTTCAAATTTCCGCAAAATCTATCCCATATTCTAAACATGTTCTTCGCTTGCATTTTTAGATATTCGTTTTCTGCCATACCGTTGAAGACTTCATTACGCCATTCTAATAAGTTATTTATATGGCTAGCAGTCTTCGTATAGCAAGCACTCATGTGAGTCTGGAGAAGGTAATCTGTCATGCATTTCCGATGGCATCTTTCGCATTCATAAATACTTTGGCTTGATATATGGGAAAGCAAACATTTCACGCCGTGCCTTGCCATATCCACGGCGCTTATGCATCTCATACATAGAACGCAAACAGTTCTACCATTCTTCAATTTTTTGTATTGCTTCATGGAAATCTTTGAAATATCATTAGTAACATCGAATATTTGTACAATTCCATTTAATCCATTTATCAGATTTTAATTCACATCATTTGTACTGGATATTTGATTTGTATCACTATTTTCTTCACTTCTTCGCATGCAATAATTTTTAAAATAATCTTGTAAATTCCAATTATTATTGCTGCATGATGGCATCTCTGTAATATTAAATATATTTGGTTTATAATGCTTAGAAGAAGGAAAACAAAGCTCAAAAACACAGGGGCGATCAAAAAAACGACTGAAAATCACTGATAATCTCGGTGTCACAACAAAAATGGTCGAAAAAAAATAAAAATGGGATATTCGTATATGGTTTTGCCATATAAATGGGTGGATTTTCTTAAAAAATGTATTAATTTTCCCAAATTCAATATATTTTGGCCATAAGTGAATATCATTAATTGTCTCACTCACCTTCACGACAATCATTACTTCGCGCAGGAACAAAATTACTTGACGAAGTATCCATCAAATTATCATTGAATGATGTTTCATTCATAATGACATCACTATTATTTGTTAAATCATTATTGTCTTCCGCATTTTGTACAGATAAGTCTAAAATGTTATCTAGATCTATTATGTCAACAGTTGCTGATGTATCTTTCCCGGAATCTGAGACGTTGTTCTTCGAAAGGTTGAGAAAAAAATGAATTAAATACTTACGGAATAGTCGAAAACAACTAGGCATTTCAGGCATCCTGGAACCATGTGCCGGAATATTATTAATATCCGAATTATCGTTTTCATTTTGATGCGACATTTTACAATTTAATTAATTTTTTTTTTCACTGACAAACACTTTGGGATTCTTCTTCGATGCTTTTAATTTTGGCGTCGCGATCGTGGTAGTGATGGCAAATTCATCGATGGCATAATCGATTTGACATTTTGACATTTATTGTATTGCTTGGTATTCCCCCTTAAAAAAAAAAGTGTGACCGTTTTTAAAATTGTTGTGGTTTTTATGATTTTGGCGGTTTTTGGGTAAAAGTGGCTAAATATACCGAAAATAAGAATAGCATTTTGCGAGTTTTTGAAGAAATCTGTCATATTTCCCAGAATTACTCCGAGCAAAAGCACTTTTTTTAAAGTTTTAACTTCAATTAAGTGATTTTATGTGTTAAAAATTAAAAATATCTATAACTTTCTGATATAATACAAAAGCGGACAATGACCCAGCCAATAGTCCGCCGCCTTATCCGTGAGAGCACCATGTATCCTTTTAAAGCCACCGAACTCAGGATGGATCTTAATATACCAACTATAGTACAGACAGTTCGAAGATGCCTCAGAGAGCACAACTTAAAAGCCTGCAGCCCAAGAAAGGTACCATTATTAAATGCCAGACATATTGCCAATCGACTTAAGTTCGCTAAAGAGCATGCGAATTGGCCCTCTGAGAAGTGGAGAAATGTACCATGGACTGATGAGAGCAAAGTCGTGCTATATGGTGGAAAAGGCTCTAGATCTTACGTCAGGCGTCCACAGAAGTCGGAATTCAATCCGAAATACACTTTGAAAACCATTAAACATGGTGGTTGCAACGTGATGGTATGGGGATGCTTTTCGTATAAAGGAGTCGTTCCAATACACTACACAATATATTAAAGATAAACATAGTTAAATATACTCAAATTATAACAAATCTATACAAAGTATTTATTACGTGTTGATGTATGTACAGTGGCTCACAGCTTATTTGACCCACCCAAGAAAACAAAATTGAATCAAGACATCTTTTAAACGGAGGAAGGTATCAATAAAATTGAAATGCTGAATTTTTAGTTAATATATGAACTAAAGAATACGCAATTCATTTATTTCAATTTATTTTTTTTTTTTTTATATAAAAAAGAGCAAAAACTAGAAAAAGTCGATATTTCAATATCACAGCATGTTTAACCCAGCATAACTAAAACTTTTTTTTCTTGATACAGTAGAATCCGGTTATAACGACTCCGCTTATAGCGTCCGTCCGGTTAAAGCGACGAAAGTTCGATGTCTTGGTTGGTCCCATACAAACTTCTACAAAAGAACCTCCGGTTAGTACGTCGACGACGAACCGCTTATAGCGACGATATTTTTCACAGTTCAACCGGTTATTACGACGATCCGAGAAAAAATATGTTGTGTCGCGGGTCGTGGCCGGCGTACCGATAATTAATAATCGGTTATCAGAATTGGTATTTGAAGTTTGAAGTATTTTTTGCCCAATGGATGTGCGGGAGTTGTGGCATCGAGAGCCGTTTCCGGTAGCTTTCTTTTTCTGAATGACGCCAGCCGTGACGGAAACACACTGCGGTAATTTAAGTTAATTAATTGTGAAATTGTTCTAAGTTATGGATTTTTTATAGAATAAAACAGCTCTGTTTGTCACTGACAAACCGTTAAAAAAGCAACAGATCGGTTGGCGATCAGGAAGAACATGTTGTAATAATCAAAAATTCAGAAATTTTAATTTAATTTAAATTGTTTTGATTAAAAATATAATTTGTGTTGTTTGGAAACCTATTACGAACATTGCAACCATAAAAAAACAAAAAAAAAAAATGTTTTTTGCTACTTCCGGATAGTACGTCTTCCGGATATAACGACGTAAAACGTCGGTCCCTTGAGCGTCGTTATAACAGGACTCTACTGTATATGTAAACCGTATCTGTTTGAAATTTATTGTTTGGTGTCTCTTCCATTTGTATCTAAGACAGCTTTAATCCTGTTTGGCTCCGATATAACCAACATTTTAGTAGTTTCCGGGCTGATTTTGGGCCATTCCTCGAGATGGGCTGTTTTTAACCCATTTTTGATGGACTTTGGCCGATTTTGGATGTTATTGTCCAATATCACCCACAAATTTTCATGGAGAATAAGATCTAGTGTTGGTGTCAGAAGTTTAACCGCATCGGAGCAGCTCCAAATAAGCCAGGTGTGCACTTTTTCGCTACGTGTGCTTTGGGTCATTATCCTGATGCAGCAGAAAATGATCACTTTTACCGAGATCCTGAGGGTTTTACTCAAATTTTTTTTTGTATACCTCTAGATATGTACATACATACGTCTAATGTCTAGGCAGATCAAATTTTGCTACAAATTTTAGCCACGCCCATTTTCGCCCCGAAATTTAGAAAAAATTAACTAATTACTGGAGCTACATTAAAGGTATTGTATTCTTACTTGACACACCTATTTATATAACCAATCTACAAAAGCTGATCAAATTTTGTCAAAATCGGGCAATAAATATCGGAGATATACATACCTATATGCGGGGTACTGAATTGCCAAAGCGACATTGGCTGGTAAATTTAATCGAGACGGCAGCGAAATTGATGGCGATCTTCGAGGGTGTTCGCATATACATAACTAGTTGTTAAGGGTATGCAGAATGTCGACAGAGACGACTTGCTTGCTCCATATTAATTTACCACGGCTTCTGCATTTAAAAATTTAATCTCATAGACTGAGTCTCATATAAAAATGCCTTCGAAATTTCTTAATAAAAACCGTTTCAAGCTGAAAGCCAATCGTTATGAAGGTGGTTCAGGAGGCATAATTAATATTCTAATTCAAGGTTGGGTACGTAGTGGCTCACTTGGCTCACCAAGCTCTTTCCCTAATTTTTGTGGCAGAGGTCATAAATGTGCAAGTTTGTAGACAGAGGGACGCACAAGTGAATGCGGAACGCAGACTTAACTTAGGGACGCACAAGCAGAGAAAAAGGTGTTGATCGCGAGCTCGAGGAAGGGTCATATATGTGCGAGTTTGTGATTGAGGGACGCACAAGCAACTTAGAATCTAATTAATAGACTGCTCTTTAAATTTTACCATGCTATCAATTTTGCGGAACTGGAAGAAAAACTAAAATAACAGCTAGAACGTGATGATAAGGGCATCAATTCATTAAATGCTTATTCGTAGGTCAAAGACTTTGAGAAGGTCGACATTGCTGACGAACACTTAGCTGAGAGGACGTGGGAGTGAATAAAGGCTACTGATAGTAGAGTTGGGGAAAAGTCTGCTAAATACCCTTTGCGGTTTCTAAAAATTAAAGAATACAACCCAAGACCCCCCATATGCATGAGAACGCCAATGGATACATACAGTGAGAGATCAAAATACTTCCGAACGACCACTACTTTAACTATCCAAAAGGTCCACCCTTTTTTCATTTTTGCACAAACCACAATTTTAACGGTAGAGGGCCTAAATTTGGAAGGCGCATACAAAAAACCAAAATAGAATTTTCTATTTTCCCGTGATGCGAAATAATAAAAGTTATAACACTTGCATAATTTTAGGCTTAATTTATTAATTATTTGAAAATAGTTTTGAACCTTAAAAAAAAATGTTTATTTTTTGTGCAGCGCCGTTTGAAATTTTCAAGCCTTTGGCAAGCCAATTTCAATTACAAACATATAAATCACATACATTTGCAAAACCAAATACATAAACGTATGTATGTATATATAATCATTTATTTTAAAGCGATAGAATACTTGCTTCTGGTGCTGGTTTAATAATGGTTTGCAGCACATGGCAAAGGACTGTTCCTTCTGCTGCATACTTTTAGGCCGCCCCTAACATGTGCCAAGCAGTGTTGCCGTTTTAGGGTTTTTCCCACTAGATTTGGCGTTTTTTGAATTGCGATTGCGGGAAAACTTTGAAAACAGCGGGAAGAATATAATTTAGCTTCATTTCAAATCAATTTTTTGGTTTTTGGCTTTTATTTATTTCTCAAGAGATAAAGTCATGCATGTATTTAGTATCCAACATTTAATTCTACAAATTTAAAGTGGTTTTTATCAAAGATTCTTAAGATTCTAAGACTTAAGTGAAGTTTAACGGTCAAATTGGAGAAGTTTGATTTACAAAACAAATTCGCAAACTAAGATTAAAAACCCCGAAAAAAAATACAAATATAACACAATTAGAAAATAATCATTTAGAAAGAAGTTGCATATTTTGCGATTTCTTTGCGATCAATTTGATCTCTAATTTTTTATTAAGTTTATGTTTGGCATTTTGGATTTTTGAGGTTTTTTTTTTTCAAACAGTTATTGCAACGCAGGTGGCAAGCAATATTACCTTGGTGTATTTACTCGACAGTTAATAAAAACATTGTGAAAAACGCAATATACAATTTATATTTTATTGTTTTTATTTTTAAAACACTTTAAATTTACTTTTTTTGAATTTAAGTAATTAAATATTTTCATTAAGAAACCACACTTGTTTCTCAGTTTTTAAAGTCTTTCTAAGACTCGATTTGTCGATTTCTTATACGACATTTTTCACGACATCACGGCATTAGGCGTAGTAAGACTATTAAGACTATGGCTGAATGTGGCATCAAAATTCCTGGAACAGCGTGCAAAAGATTTACCGAATAGTGTTGTACTCCAAGTATGATGCAAAAGTGCGAATTCCACATCTGTTGCCCTGGCACTAGATAGAAAAATATGTATAAGTATTTTGACTTCTTAATCGCCCACCATCGGTATTAAAGCAACATTGTTGTAATTATTTGTGGTATACGTTTAGGCTCCCTTCTTCTTCGGCTATTATTCTATTTAAGACTGAGACTGTCGTCTCGTTAAGAAAAAATAAGGAAACAACAAAATTATAAAATAACTAGAAGGCAGACAAACTTTTACAGCCGACATTCTAGTCGACCAATAAGACTTAATAGAGATGTTTTTTACACAAAACTTACAAATTCCAAATTTCGTGAAAATCGCCTTAAAGATAAGCACGTTATATTCTTGATCGCTTTTTCTTATAGGACCTGTATAGTCAACCGGTTCTGATAAAGCTTAGTGAATATGTTAAAATACTATTATTGATATTAATTATGCAAAAAGAATTACAGGTCTGCTCAGTTTTTGTGGAAAGCGCAGCAAATTCCCAGATGTGTTTCACTTACTATACCCGTAACTTGCATATACAAATTTATGAAAACGCAGCAAAATTATTTAATTCGATGTCCCGTCGATTGATGCATCTGGAGTGAGACAACTAGCGATTATCACTCGAAATGTGGAGAAGTACATATGTATACATATGTATGTATGTATGTTTTTCACATCATTTTGGCATTTGCAGTTTTTTGTTGTATAGGATCATAAATTCATGTTCCTTGTCTTTTTAGTGTTTTCCATATACCAGAATGGTTAAAAGAAGAAGACAAGCGTAAAACGTTAATATAAACGGGAAGTTGGTCTACAGCGATGTTGAGTTAGGTTGGTAACAAGGAAGCATTCTGCACGGACGTCAAAAAGAAACTCCATTTTAAATTTTGAAAAGTCGGTGCTACCGACTTCATCTTTTTATCCGATTTCCATAATATGATGTATATGCTGTGGAAGTATATATAATACTTATCTTTGTTTTTTTTTTAAAGTTCCTTGTATTGGATTAAAAAAATGTGCACATTGTTTAGATTTATTTTTGTTTATTTTAGTTCCATTTGGTTAATAATTCATAATATAATTATATAAGTTATATGTAATATTTATATGCGTATGTAGTTAACATTAATTCATTTAAACACTAATGGTCAATGTCAAATCTCTTTCTCAATCGTGAAACAAAATGTATATTCCCTGCTATGTAATATTTTTTTTTAAACTGTTTCTATTAATTTTTTTTATAAAAAACCTTTTTCTACATGAACAATTCAAATTTTTTATTTAATAGTTTTGTCTACGTCACAATGACGTAGAGAGCGAGACGGGAGTGGTGAACGGCGGAGCTTTCACCACGGCCTGTAATGCTAAGTAGTGTAATCTGTAATGTTAAGTTAAATTTAATTGCTTTTATAACGTGAGATCGAAAATACGTGAATATACATATCTGTGAAGTGAATTACTCTTGGAGTTTCTACAATTATTTCTGGGGAAAAAAGAAGGAAGACATCTCCCCCTCCTACAAACATTTTGGTCCTTCGAGCCGGATCCTCACCTAGAAGGAAGTTTTTTTTTCTAAGATCAGGCCGATCTATTGACGCCGGCTCGCATCGGTGGATTTGTCTTCAACGCTGCAAAGAAAGTTAAGTAAAACTTATTTTCAAGTCCACATAAGGTGGCAGTGTAAATGTTGTCCGATTGCATGATCTATCACATAAGGTGTTAAATCAGGCAGCACTTCATTTACACTCGTTAAATGACATAAGGTCATTTTTTCATTCTCCTTCATTTCTTTTTCCTTTTGTACTTTGTACTGCTTTCCGACGCAGCCATATTTTTTTCCAATCCCAGTTATGTATGTACATATGTAAATGTACATATGAACAGTTTCATGATCATTTTTTTTCTACATCAACTGTTCACACATTCCATTCCTTCCAAGAAACGTACATATATGCATACAAATTAAAATTGAGTTTTCTTCCCGTTTAAAAAAATATAATTTTTATTCAACTTTCGGTTAGTAACTTTAAGACTACGACCGGAAGATTTGCTTACAGGAAAAGAACTGATCTGACTTCTATTACAAAAGGTTGGATGAAAGCTCTGCCTCCATGCATCGACGTCGGCAGCGGCGGTGGCTTTGTTTATTTCCCACGTTTGGGGATAGGGCTGTTGTCGTTGTTTGCCAAAGTGTTGCGGTTCTAATTCGTGGAAGTTTACTGGGAATATTAATGTGACAAAATCTGAGTGTGTGGCAAGATTTGATTATGTTCCAGATTTTGTTTGTATCGATCTTGGGTCACTAAGTGGTCCGTAAGTGGTTTAGGGATGTCGGGTGTTAGATGAAATTCCTGTTTACTTGAGTCAATGTGATTGTAGTTCCTGAGTGGTTTAGGGATGTCGGGTGTTAGATGAAATTCCTGTTTACTTGAGTCAATGCGGCTACATTACAGATTTGTTGGTATCGATCTTGGGCCAATAAGTGGTCAATAAGTGGTTTTAGGAATGTCAGATGTTAACTCCCCCCAACTTAAGTGCGGACGTCCTCGTTCGCCAAAACAAATTGGATTTGTGATATGATGTCATCGCTTTTTGTTTCAAGTGTGATATTGCTTGCGTTGGTTGTAGTTTTACATTTAATTTTTATGATTGCATAGATTATTATTCCAAGTCCTAGTAATAAGAATATAAACCAGTTGGATGACGACATGATGATACTATTAGTATATATTTTCTCTATTTCTTCTGTGTTGTTAACATGTAACTCCTTGATCATCTCGAGGGACAGTACTTCTTCTGTATTATTTTTACTTGATATTAGTTGTAGTAAGGGTGGCATAGCGTCGACTTTTGCGCTTGTTTTTAATATGTACCAGCTGTTACCAATGGTTATAGTTGTATTTTGTGCCTGAATTAAAAAGGTACCTTCCAAATTTAGTGTTTCGTTCTCGATTTGTACTTCTCCTTTGAAGTCGTTGAGTAAGATGACCCCTGGTAAAACTTCAGAGTGTGGTCGTATGTGCTGGCTATTGATGGTGAAGCATTGTGGAGGTCTTCTGTTCAAATATGCCCCTATACACTTATTGCTATCTATTTCTATCAAATCTTCCAGTTTACAAATGGTTTTAAAATTATGGGTCTTACAATCTTTGAGTAACCCGTAGTTAGTATTTTTACATCTAAGTATATTAGAGAAATCTAATTCATCAATTTTTTGGTTTCTTTTTACTGGTATTGCCAAAATAGTTTTACATTCTTCAATTATTACTCTTGGTAAACTAATGATGTATAAAAGGTCTTTGCCGTCCGAGGCTATATTTACTTCTGCAAATTCCATTACTTCTTCTATGTTTACAAAAGTTGTACTATTCTGTATGGTTTCCTGAATCATCTCTATTTCTTTCTTTGACAGAACAAGTGAATTTACTGTGTTGGATTTTGCCCAATCGATGGCATAGATGATATTTGTTATTTCTTCTCTTAGTAAGCTTAATTTATATTTTAAAGTTTCGAACTCTGGGTGATCTCTATTTTTATTTTCCTTTCCTTTCTTGATTAACTCATTCGTAATAGTGATTAACTCTTGAATCTTATTTTCTACTAATTTGTTGATAACAACTTGCTTATTGTTGCTACTTAACTGACGGTTTATTCTGTCTACTACAATTTCGTAATCTGCATGATCGGGACTACCTGCCAACCATTTCCATGCTGTACCCAAAATATCTAGCGATCTCTTATCTCTTTTTTGAATTGGTCTTAATCTATTAAGTTCGCTTTCTACTCTCGATATCTCGTATATTAAGAATGGATAGATTGGGTTAGAGGCCGTTGCATTATGAATAAGATCCTTGAGGACTGATAGGGCTAGCTCGTATTTTTCGTGTTCTATTACGTGAATGATTTTAAACGTTCCATTTTGTCGTGCGGCGAATCCCGTCTCCAAAGTTATTAATTTTGTATTCGTATAGTCAAGTATTGTCGCTTTTCCTAGGCACATCGGCAATAAAAATCTACAGGAAAGAATTTAATTTTTTAAGTGGTTTTTATGAATAATCCTCCCGGAAACTGTTTTAATTTTGCTGTTTAAATCTTCTGCAACTATTTCTTCTTTGTATTTAGGTGTCAGTTTGGACCCTAATCTCCTATCTATTTTCGCATAAACTTTATCTCCTGTGTTATAATTTTTCATTCTCTTCTTTTTTTGTTATGATATTCCAAATCTTTTGTTTGTTTTTGAGTAATCTTCTCTTTGATTTTCTCCCTGTCTTGCTCTATGGTTTCTGTTTCTTGGGTAAGCTGAGTTGCAAAAAATACTTCTATCGGTTTTTTGTTTGTGGTGCTATGAATTGACCTGTTATACTCTTCTACTGCCTTGAGCATTATGTCTTCAAAATTTACAGCTGGATTGTCATTTTTGAAACATCGCATCACCTCAGTGAAAGTGGAATGGAATCTTTCAACCTGTCCGTTGCTTGACGATTTATATGGTGGGGTCGTATATGTTTGAATGCCCAATTGATTATTTAGTAAGAATTTAATCGTGGCTGAATTTAGTGATTTTTCGTTGTCCATAACTACGGTCTTTGTTGCCCCAAAAGCTATAAGGAGTTCCCTTAAAGGAATTTTCAAATCTTCTGCTGCTTTAGATTTTACCAGCCTGACCTGAGCATATTTTGAAAATTTGTCTATAGCTGTCAAAATAATTTTCCCTTGTGTGGAATACAAGTCTATATGTACGATTTCCCCAGGATATGAGGGAATGGGTGTTGCTTGAATTTCAATATTGGGCGGATGCCTTTGATATTTGGATAATTTGCAGGTTTGACAGCTATTAACTATAGCTTCGATTTTCCTTCTCATCCCTGCGAAGAAATACTTGGATAGTATTTGGATTTTGTTTTCAATGGCATTCCTATGTGCTCTTGTGTGTTCTCTGATTATAATTTCGTTCTGTTCGGCTTCTTCCCTTACATCAGTGACCTGTCTCTGAGTGTATCTAGCTTTGTAGTTTCTGAAGTGGGTTGGATAAATTTCCTGAATTTTTCCCATTATCGTTTCGGATGTAAAAATTCCGTTAACTATTTTTGGATCCATATTTTCCTTTAGAATTTTAATAAGGTCTTGTTCTGTATAATTAGGCTGTTTAATTATGTGCCGGTGATAGGTCGGAAATACTATTTCAAAGCTACTGCTTGTGTTATCATCTGTTAAGATGAAAATTTGGTTTTTGAATACATTAATTGGGACCTCCATAGTTGGAATAAGTTCGTGCCCTGAACTGTCATCACTATGTATTGTAGCTGAGGTGCTACTAGCATTAATTTCTGTACTGTCCGTTGGATTTCTTGATAATGCGTCTGCTACTGTATTGGAATGGCCGGGCTTATATTTTAGTTCGTAATTGAACTCTTCTAAGTAACTTTTCCATCTTTTCAATTTTCCGTTATGATTCTTATTGCTTAATGCGAATGTCAGGGGTTGATGGTCTGTGTGAATTACTACCTTTGATTTACCATATAGGTACATTCTTAATTTTTGTAAGGCCCAAAAAATGGACAACATTTCCTTTTCGTTCGTGGCGTAATTCTCTTCTGTCTTTGTAAGCGTTCGTGATATGAAAGTAATTGGTTTTCCTTCTTGTTCGAGCACTGCTCCTATGGCAATATTTGAAGCATCTGTTGTTAGATGAAAAGTCTGTTTAAAATTCGGGTAGGCTAATATTACATCTTGTGATGTTAGTGTGTTCTTAATTCTGTTAAAAGCGTCCAATTCTTCATTGCCCATTTTTATCTCTACTTTATCAGAGGAACTCGTTTTAAGTCTTCCCGCTATTCCTCGCAATAAAGAGGTTAGTGGCTTCGCGAGCTTTGCGAAGTCTCGAATGAATCTACGATAATAGCTGGCAAGGCCCAAAAATGAGCGTAGTCCTTTCAGTGTTTTTGGCACGGGAAAATCCTTTACTGCCTTAATTTTCTCTGGGTTTGTGCTAACCCCTTCTCTAGATATGATTACACCTAAAAATTCAACACTGCTTTTAAAGAAATCGCACTTGTCGATTTGAACTTTCATATTTGCTTCCAATAGTGTCGTGAAGATAGCATTAAGATGCTGAAAATGTTCCTCCTCTGTTTTACTGAAAATTATTATATCATCGATATAGACATAACAGATCTTGCCTACATGATCTCGAAGGATATCATCTAAGGCACGCTGGAAAATTGATGGAGAATTCTTCAATCCGAATGGAAGCCTAGTGAACTCATACTTTCCTCCGTTTACGGAGAAAGCTGTTTTCTCAATATCAGATTCCTTTAGGATAATCTGATGAAATCCACTTTTTAAGTCTAGTACAGAGAAAAAATTATTATTACCCAGTTGGGAAATGACTTCTCCTATTTCGGGGATAGGGTATCTATCCGACACTGTATTTGTGTTCAATTTGCGATAGTCAATGACTACTCTAAATTTCTTTTTCCCTGACGCATCTCCTTTTTTGGGTACTATCCAAACTGGTGCATTGTAGGGTGACCGTGAAGGTCGAATAATGCCGTCTTTAAGCAACTCCTGCATTTGCTCTTCAACTACTTCCTTTAGAGAAATGGGATATGGGTAATGTCTACTGTAAACTGGTGTGTCGTTAATAGTTCGAATTTCACCTTGTACTTTAGTGGTGTATGTTAATTTTTTATTTGGGTCTGCGAATAAATTTTTAAATTTCGCGAAGAGAAGTTTTAGTCCGTCTCTTTGTGGTATGGTCATATGTTTCGTCTCCACTTTAATACTATTCACTTGCTGTGCTGGCATTTGCTTGATTGTTAATGTGTATGAGTTATCTATTATAAGTCGGTCATTTTTTACATCAATTATTGCGTTTAGTTCTTTAAGGGTATCGTTCCCCAGAATTCCGTGGAATGTCTTTAGATCAGACAAGAGGAAAAATTTTATTGGCTTATTGATTTGGTTGAAAAGTCCAATGTTCACATGATGTGAAATTTTTGTTTGCCCACTTACTGCATTAGCGTAAAATATTTTTTCATTTGGTTTTGGGTTTTTTACAATTTGAGGTTGTATATAATTTTTGTTGGATCCTGTATCGATTAAGAAATTATATTCGGTTCCATCCTTTGCCCTACAAGTAAAATATGGCAAGGAGGAACGATTTAATCTAAAAAATTTATGATTGAAATTTCGGACTCTAGCTGCTCTGTTCCGATTGTTTGCTCTTCTGATTCTTCTTTGCATTGTGCTGGTAAGTCAACTATGTCTTCTCCTAGCTGGTCAAAATATGATTGTTCGGAATCTATCTGCTCATAGGTATTCTCACTTTCATAATATCCTGTATCTATATGGAATTGTCTTTGGAGTTTGTTTTGTACAGGTACATTTGCACCGTTGGGGCGCTTAACAGCATATTGCTGATATTGAATATTAGGTCTGTTAGCATAATTCACCTGCCTGGTCTGAATGGACTGATCTACCTCCATAGGTATTGGCTTGGGTTGAGGTTTAGGGGCGAATGGTCTTGGTGGTGGAAATCGGTGTTGACTTGGATTAAACGGATATTGGTTGTTATATGGCCTAACATTGAATACAGGTGGTGGGTTCTGCACGTTGGTAGTGAATGTTCTTTGTTGTTGATTTATGAAGTTTGGTGGTTTTGGGTAATTATTTCCTGTCTGAATTCTTTGGTTCTGATAGCCATATGATGGTTTAGGACCCACTGATGGTCTGGTTTCTTTGTGCCCAATGTTGTTTCTATATTTTTTATTTTCCAACATTTCGCAAAGTCTAAGCGCATGTTGTAAATTTACTGGCTCTACGAGGGCTAGTCTTTCGGATAAATCGCCATTTAATCCACGTATAAAGGTGTCTAGCGCCTGCCCCCTAGCTTGGTCTGTCATGGCCCCAGCGGTTTCTGAGCCATAACCCATGGTGCTAATGTTGTCTAATATTAGCGAAAGTTGTTGGTAAACCGCGTGATAAAATTCATTAACTGTCATGCGTCCCTGTGTCATGTCGTATAATTGGTAAGTCAGTGTCTTAACGTCTCTTTTGTCGGAGTACTCAGCCATTAATTGTTTTGAAATGGCATCCCAATATAAGGGTGTGCGGAAGGACTCTAAAACCGTATTCGCTTGACCCACTATCTTTCCCCTAATCGTCATCAAAATAGCAAAGTATTTCGGGGTTCCCTGCATAGGTTTATATAGTTCCATGATTCTGGACACACAGTTGTGCCAAGTTATGAATTCCTCCCTACATCCTGAAAATCTTTCTATACCTCTGACAATATCTGGGACCTTATCTAACTCTGCCCATCCTGATTCATCTTCTAAATTCACTGCTTGATCAGCATAATTATTCTCCTGCTCAGTACGCATGGATACATGTTTCACTATGTTTCCCATTTGTCCATTTATTACTGCCTCTATGGCGGCTTCTAAGCCCTGAATGGAAATGGCTTCTATCCTATTAACCGAAGCACCTGAAGTGGAAGCTCCAGAAGCTGGTGTTTGCGCTTTGGATTGCTGTGCCGCATCCTGAACTATTGCTGACCTAACCCAATCGTCTGGCATTTTGGATTTTTTTTTTTTTTTATTTACTTTTTTCACTTGCCACTCAACTTTTTCCTCACTGTTCACTTAAAATTATTTAAAATTTTCCCGTTTTAAGAAATTGGTATTATGATAATATTGGTATTATTATGTTGGGATATCGTCAAGAGCTGTATATTAATTTTTTTCTTCCTTAATCTGTTCAAAAAAAAAAAAATTTTCCTTTAAGCAATTGTAACTTTTTTCTGAATTTTTTATTTTTCTTACGATTTTAAATCTTTCTTTTATCCTCCTTTTTTTTCTTTCTTAGTTTGTTTGAATTTTTAAGCAATTGTAGCTTTTGTTCTGAAATTTATTTTTCTTACGATTCTAAATTTTTCTTTTATTTTCTTTTTTATCTTTCTTAATTTGTTTGAATTTTTTTTTTTTTTTTTTTTTTTTTTTAAGCAATTGTAGCTTTTGTTCTGAAATTTGTTTTTCTCACGATTCTAAATTTTTCTTTAATTTTCTTTTACATATTTTGTGTATTTTTTCACTTTGTATTATTTTTTCTTTCTTTAGTTGATTTGCTTTTCTTTCGTTTGATGTTTCTTATTTTCTATAATTCCTTAACTTACATTAATCCTATTATCTCCATGCTTCAGCTGGACTGGTCTTTAGGAAGTATTCCCGTTTTCTGCTTTAGATACTGAGGTTCCGCCGGACTCCTTATATGCCCAGTTCCCTGCGAACGTATACAACAAGGATCGCAATGAGGAGAAAAGACTGGGTGCACAAGTTCACGAGTGTTGACTTCACAGAGGCTCTGTTTTTGAGGACTGGTTTTGAAGCAATTGTAACACGTTACGTTCACTAGCACGTTTTTATCAGACCCAGTGAAAAATTTTAAACCGGGTGCACAAGTTCACAAGTGTCGACTTCACAGAGGCTCTGTTTTTGAGGACTGATTTTAAAGCAATTATGGCACGTTGCGTTCACTTGCACGTTTTTATCAAACCCGGTCCCTGCTCGGGCGCCAATTAAAATTGAGTTTTCTTCCCGTTTAAAAAAATATAATTTTTATTCAACTTTCGGTTAGTAACTTTAAGACTACGACCGGAAGATTTGCTTACAGGAAAAGAACTGATCTGACTTCTATTACAAAAGGTTGGATGAAAGCTCTGCCTCCATGCATCGACGTCGGCAGCGGCGGTGGCTTTGTTTATTTCCCACGTTTGGGGATAGGGCTGTTGTCGTTGTTTGCCAAAGTGTTGCGGTTCTAATTCGTGGAAGTTTACTGGGAATATTAATGTGACAAAATCTGAGTGTGTGGCAAGATTTGATTATGTTCCAGATTTTGTTTGTATCGATCTTGGGTCACTAAGTGGTCCGTAAGTGGTTTAGGGATGTCGGGTGTTAGATGAAATTCCTGTTTACTTGAGTCAATGTGATTGTAGTTCCTGAGTGGTTTAGGGATGTCGGGTGTTAGATGAAATTCCTGTTTACTTGAGTCAATGCGGCTACATTACAGATTTGTTGGTATCGATCTTGGGCCAATAAGTGGTCAATAAGTGGTTTTAGGAATGTCAGATGTTAACTTACATAACTAAGTAGTACATAAGGTACTTCCATACATACATACATACATATCTCCACCAACAAGAAATATATGTGCGTTCAATATCAAACTTACCGTGTGTCGCCGTTTCCAATTTCCAACAAGTGAAGTGAACACTCCTCCGCGAGAAAAATTTGTGCTGTGACATCCTGAAATACCAACAAGAAAACATTTAAGTGGAAATTAATTAATTTCGCGAAAAATAATTTAAACTCACCATTGTTTACATTTGAGTCACACATATGTACGCACATACACGAATGTTCCGATTGTTCACCATTCCTACACTTGTTGTCGGCTCCAGTTTCAAGGTTTACACGACGGCAATTTATTTTTTCGGTAATGCGAAACAAATGCGAAATTAACGCGAACGTCTAATAAAATAATTTCGCACTCGCATTGTTTTCGCGATCCGAATTTAATAAATCCGAGCTTGCGTGTAATATTTAATGCACATATTTTTCCCAATACACATATTTTTTCCAATACATATATTTTTTCCATAATAAATATATTTTACATAATCCATAATATATATTTTATAACATTCCATATACACACAATATATTTTATACATTCCACATACAAAATATATTTACACACATATCACATACCCACACATATAAATCCTAACACATACATATAATTTCTCCTACATTTAATTTACACAAACGCATTTACATAATTATTTTTTTTTTGGTGCAGGATTCCGAAAATAAAAAAAAAAAAAAACCAAACAAAACATTGAAACATTTTATCAAAAAAATATTTTCTAATTAAGTGAACTAACTACGGATTTTTTTGCCTTTGTGTTGTTTGTTTCTTAAAATTTGAAATTCGCGCATAAAGAAAATTTGTGAAACCGTCTCCAACGCTACAGCCGAGTCGTTTTTTTTCCACCAGATTTGCCTATTTTTTTTCCAAAAAAAATTTTGTGACTAATCTTTTTATAAACGACTTTAAAGTTTATTGACGGTGTATTTGTATTTCTACCGAGAACATAAAAAAAAAAAAAACAAAAAAAAAAAATCCATTCCAAGCTAACATCGGAAGAAATACAACGTACAGTTTAGATTTTTTTGCAATTTTGTCTTTTTTTGCGCATCGCCTGCGACCCCGACATCAAAACCAAGAATTCTCGCTTCTCCTGCGACAATTAAACGATATCCAAGTTCTGCCAGAAGTGAGTCTTCAGCACTCAAGGGTCAGAGCCACGGCATTCAACGAGCTTCATCTGAGCCTAGATTGTCGTCTCCGAAAACTTCCAGAGCGTCAAGCCCATCTAAGTTAGAAACTGCGAAGCCAGTCCCGCACATCACCGTGTCCGCACCTTCAGTCTCTACTCGTTCTGAAACGCAGAGACGTATTCGTGTCTCCAACATGGCTTTGGCTGATTTTATAGCTGCCAGTGATCGTATCAGCCGTTTCCAGGATATGATCACCACTCCGTCTGAGAATGCAGTCACAATCTCCACACTGAAGATCCGACAGGATCATATTCGCTCCTTATGGGCAACAGCCGAACATGAGTATGTTCGTTGTTCCAAAAGTATTCGGCAAGATGGTGACGCTGCAGATATTACGACCCTAGAAGCAAAATATGCTTATTGCTATGATGTTTATGAACGTTGCGCGTCTCTACTTACAGAGTCCATTGACAAAGCATCCATGCCAGCGCAGTTGCCAGTTCCTAGCGTTGCTTCGAGAGGCTGTAATCTTCCGCCATGTGACACAGAAATCTTTAGCGGGGATTTTTTGCGTTGGCCTACATTTCGAGACCTTTTCACCGCTGTCTACATAGACAATCCGCGGTTAACACCTGTCGAAAAGTTATTCCATTTGAATTCTAAAACACGAGGTGATGCCAAGGCTCTAGTGGCTAAGTCTCCACTTACCAATGATGGTTTTGAATCAGCTTGGGAAGCCCTCTGTGAGCGGTTTGAGAATCCAAGACTCCTTGTCAATAGTCAGCTCAAGGTCCTGTTCGGCTTAATGCCCATTCCTACCGAGTCCGTCACATCGCTGAGAACGATGCTGAACACTTTCCAAGGATGCTTGCTAGCATTAAATCTTCACGGCGTAGACACATCTACTTGGGACAGCATGCTCGTTTTTTGGGCTAGCTCCAAGCTGCCCAAGGTTACCCGAGCTATGTGGGAGCAGTCTCTCCAAAATAAACGAGATATCCCATGTTGGTCCGAATTAAATGCGTTTCTAGAAGATCGCGTCCTTACGTTGGAATCACTAGAAGATTCAATGACTGTGAGTTGTCAGCCATCGACAAGTCAATTTGTCCGAAAAGAAACCCAGAGGAATATTAAGACTTTTAAAACCAAGGTCTCTGTGGGCACGTCTACATGCAAGGTGTGTGCAAAGGAGAATCATCCAATCCGTCTGTGTCCTCGTTTTCTCCAAATGTCCATCAATGATAGAGTCACACAGATTAGGCAACTCAAATTATGCCTCAATTGTTTCGCACGTCAGCATCAACTAAAAGAATGTCCAAGTGCACATAATTGCTTCACGTGCAACGGTCGCCATAATACCCTGCTTCATCGTGGAAGCTTTGCGCCAGTGCTAGCGCTACCCAGCTCAAATGCCAGGGGCAATCAAGCCAACGCTGTTTCAAACCTTCCGGCAGACCCACGTATCCGCACGCAAAGCTATTTTGCATCAAGTGCGAAGCGAGTCCTTTTGGGAACCGCCATGGTTACCGTGCGTCATCAGGGAATTTCCTATAGGGCTCGTGCTTTGATTGATCCAGGATCTGAAGGGAGTTTTATAACGGAGCGGCTTTTCAACCAAATAAAACTTCCATTCAAGACAGTGACTGCTCACATATCTGGTCTGACCATGTCGACTCCCGCTCAAGCCCATAAGCTTTCTCAGCTCGTCATAGGTTCTCCATTGATGCCAGAACGGCGAGTGCCCACGTCTGCCTATGTCTTACCGTATTTGGCAGGCAATCTTCCGACGCATAGCATTAGCGAGAGTGCCTTAGAGAACCTGCCCAACTTGCCTCTTGCCGATCCGAATTTCCGTCACAGTGCCCAAATAGATTTACTGCTCGGGTCTGACGTGCTTTCGGCAATTTCCTTGAAGGGCAAGGAAACCAATATTTGTGGCACCCTTCTTGGAGAAGAGACCATATTCGGGTGGGTACTTACAGGGCCATTTGACGAGTCCCAAATCGACCAGCGGGCAATCTCCTCGTTTTCCACTCGAGTTATGCATCCCCCAGAGAGCCAATTAGATAAACTTCTCACAAAATTTTGGGAGGTGGAGGATCTCCCTGTGAGGAGAATGAAAGAGTCCGATTCCGATTGTGAGGAGAACTTCGTCCGAACCACCAAAAGAGACACCTCGGGACGATATATCGTCAGCCTTCCATTCCGAGAGCCTAGCAACATCCAGCTGGGTCATTCCAGGTCAGGTGCATTAGCCCAGTTCCTTCGGAACGAGAGCCGACTGAACAAAAATCCAGAACTCAAAGCTCAGTATAACTCGGTGATCCAAGAGTACATAGACCTTGGTCATATGAGAAAGGTTAGTCCTGCAGACGGTAGCTCTGTATTTTACCTTCCACATCATGCGGTGTTTAAGCCAGAAAGCACCACTACTAAAGTTCGCGTAGTGTTCAACGCCTCCAGTTCCTCCACTAATGGGCAGAGTCTCAACGATGTCTTGCATACAGGACCGGTCCTCCAATCCGACCTAACCATGCAACTTCTTAAGTGGAGATATTTCCAATTTGTTTTCAACGCCGATATTACCAAGATGTATCGGCAAATCCTTGTTGACCATCGACACACTCCGTTTCAGCGAATCTTGTTCCGCACACCAAATGGCGAATTAAGCGATTTCGAGCTAAAAACCGTTACATTTGGAGTAAATTGTGCCCCCTTCCTTGCGATTCGAGTCCTCCAACAGCTAGCAAGTGATGTGGAATCCCAATATCCTCGAGCTAGTGAAGTTATTCGCAGTTTCATGTACGTGGATGACGTACTAGCTGGTGCTCATACGCAACACGAGGCCTGTGAGGCCATTAAAGAGCTGTCATGTGCGATGGAGTCCGCTGGTGCGTGATATTCCGTCAAGCCACCTGTTAAATTCCGAGTTTCTCGAAATCGATGACGCTAGTGTAACCAAGACGCTGGGGATTCGATGGAGAGCCACGACTGACGAGTTTTTCTTCGTTCCTTCTCCACTGGAGCAAAAATCCTCCTACTCGAAGCGCGAGGTTTTGTCCCAAATTTCTAAATTGTTCGATCCAGCAGGTTGGTTATCTCCTTTCATTGTGCGTGCCAAGATGTTTATGCAAACTTTGTGGCTACGTGAGCTCCGTTGGGATGATCCACTTCCGTCCGATCTTGACCAACAGTGGAGCCAGTTTGTGACCAATCCGTATTCCCAGATGGGTACACTCTCAACCAAAGGTCCACATTGAGCATCACGGGTTCTGTGATGCATCCGAGCGAGCATATGGTGCAGCGCTATACGTTCGAGCTGTGATAGGGAATCACAGCTTCACGAATCTCCTTACCTCCAAGACAAGAGTGGCTCCAGTGAAAACCGTTTCTCTCCCTCGATTAGAATTGTGCGGAGTAGTCCTCTTGGCTGAGATGACTGCTGCAATTCTCCCTTACATGCCGGTAGATAATCCTGATCTGCATCTGTGGACAGACTCCACCATTGTATTGTCCTGGCTTCAAAAACCTCCGTGCAGATGGACCACATTCGTGGCAAATCGAGTAGCGAAAATAACACAGATTTGCGACGCCCAACAATGGCATCATGTTCGTTCAGAACACAACCCCGCCGATTTGGCAAGTAGAGGTGTTTCCTCCAGCGAGTTAGCGCAGTCAGACCTGTGGTGGCACGGCCCAGAGTGGTTAACATTGCCTCGCAGCCAATGGCCACCAGCACTTGAGTCTATCCCAGAGACTGACGTCGAACAAAGGACCATTAAGGTGCATACCACTAAGATCGCGCCGACGGAAGAGTTCCTCGACCGTTTCTCCGACTTTAGCCGAGCATTGCGCGTGTCTGCGTACATTCTGCGTTTCATCCGCCATTGTCGCAAAGGTCTCAGGGCGACCTCACTTCAACTTTCCCAAGGCGACCTGGCAGCAGCAGAGCAAGCGCTCACTATTTCGACTCAGCGTCGAGTATACGCTGAGGAATACCAAAGTCTAAGCAACAAGCAACAAATAGCCTCTCGTAGCTCCATACTTTCCTTAAATCCATTTCTTGACCACCATGGCATTATCCGAGCCAGCGGACGGGTTAAAAATTCCAGCTCTCTGCGGTATGATGAACGTCATCCTGTTCTTCTGCCGTATGACAGCCGTTTTGCTCGACTCCTTACTGATTTCACCCATCGCATAACGTTGCATGGGGGGAATCAGCTCATGATCCGTATCATCCGCGCGAAATACTGGATTCCCAAGATTCGAAATTTGGTCAAACATGTGACTAAGTCCTGTAAGGTCTGTATCATATACAGAAAGCGTCTCCAAACGCAGCTAATGGGAGATCTGCCCAAGGAGCGGTCTTCCTTTTCCAGGCCATTCACCTACACGGGAGTGGATTTTGCCGGCCCGTTTGATATCAAAAATTACACAGGACGAGCCTGTCTCATCACTAAGGGGTATGTGTGTGTGTTTGTGTGTTTTAGCACCAAGGCTATCCACTTGGAATGCACATCTGATCTGACGACTGAGAAATTCCTGGCCGCGTTGGCGCGTTTTATAGGTCGCAGAGGATGTCCGCAAAGCATTTATTCTGATAACGGCAAGACCTTTGTTGGCGCCGAGAAACTTCTCTCCAAAGAGTTTCTGGAGTCAGTAGCATCCGCAGCCTCAAGTCGGTACAGCCACCATAAGCTAGACTGGCGTTTCATTCCGCCCGGAGCACCGCATATGTGTGGCTTATGGGAAGCTGGGGTCAAAAGTTTTAAGACTTTGCTCCGCAAATCCGCTTCCGGCACTCGATTCACCTTCGAGGAGCTGTCAACGCTGTTGACAAAAGTCGAGGCTTGCCTAAATTCTAGGCCACTGGCTCCTTTATCAGATGACCCTACAGAGCTCCTCTCACTGACACCCGGTCATTTTCTGATCGGAGCGCCACTCCTGTCAGCTCCTGAAGCTGAAATCCCTCAGCTCGCCGAGTCCATCCACAACCGATGGCGGCGCCTTAAGGCTCTAAACCAGCAACTTTGTCTGCGCTGGAAGGAAGAGTATCTGAAGGAGATGCACAAGAGGCACAAATGGCAACGACCCATGAGAGATCTCCAGATCAACGACATGGTTGTCGTTAAGGAGGACAACTTGCCACCTAACGAGTGGCGACTCGGTCGAATCCAGGCAGTTCATCCTGGCGCCGACGAGCGAGTTCGCGTTGTCGACTTGCTGACCACGCGAGGCCCTATCCGAAGGCCCGTCACCAAACTATTGTTACTACCCTCCTGTAGCGAATAATTTCCTCCTCCTATTTGCAGCTCTTTCCAATTATTGTCATTCCTTGGCTAATCCGAAACTTTTCATTTCTAGCCCTCTTTTTCCAGTTTTTTTTTTCCATCACAAGACCTGCCAGCATGGCCCCACGTCCACGCCAACGCCGCAAACCCTCCGAGGAGACACGCTCCCGGGAGTCTCACACCTTTCGGTGCCGGGTGTGCCGAGGAGTCCACCCCTTGAAGAGATGCAAACGATTTCTCAAACTGGCTACGGAGAAGAGGCTCCGAGCGGTGTTAATAAACAAATACTGCTCGAATTGTTTGGCCCATGAGCATTCGGGCAAGTCCTGCCGCAGTGGACGGCAATGCCAGAAGTGCGACCAGCGGCACCATACGCTGCTACACGACGATGAGCGTCGTTCGACATCGCGGGAGCCGCCAGCCGCCTCCTCCAGGAAAGCCTCCAAACCCTCCGTTGCTCCTCCCTCGCTCACAGGACTCCTAAGCCTGTCATCCACGTTGGTGATGCCCACGGCGACCATAATTATTGTGGTTGGTGCGAAAACATTCCGGACGAGAGCGCTGCTCGACCCCTGCACGCCGGTCAGCCGTATCCGGGCATCCCTTGCCGCCAGTTTCGGTTTGCCGACGGTCCATCTGGGGGCCGATCGGATTTGCACGGCAGTTGTCAAGTCGGCAGTGGAGACTGACGTCGAGCTAAACGTCGCCTTCCAGGTGGATTCGGCCCTCCAGTTCCGGACTCCCGCTCGGCCCGTCCATGACAGCGTGTGCCAGCGGTTCGCGGACCTGAGGCTGGCGGATGAGCGCTTCCACGCTCCGGCCTCCATCTTCGTGGTGTTGGGCGGTGACGTATGCCCCCGAGTCGTACGGTCAGATTGCCGCGCGAGTCGGGACGGATTCCCCGTGGCCCAGCGCACCATCTTCGGGTGGACACTGGCCGGTAGCTGCCCACACCCTTGAGGCATTCGCAATCAGGATATTGCAAGGGGGCCGGGATGTCTACGTCACAATGACGTAGAGAGCGAGAGAGCGAGACGGGAGTGGTGAACGGCGGAGCTTTCACCACGGCCTGTAATGCTAAGTAGTGTAATCTGTAATGTTAAGTTAAATTTAATTGCTTTTATAACGTGAGATCGAAAAGACGTGAATATACATATCTGTGAAGTGAAGTACTCTTGGAGTTTCTACAATTATTTCTGGGGAAAAAAGAAGGAAGACATCTCGCCCTCCTACAAACAGTTTAAACACGATTCATATGCGATGTTGTGTACTATGAACTTTTTATCTGTTGGCACATCGATCTAACTAAAATATTAAAAACGAATGCTAACTTTATATACTCTTGCAGCTCCTTAAATATTATCTAATCTACAAAGTTCATTGACAATCACGTCCAGTGTTACTCAGTGTTTAGTTTGCACAGAAACACATTAATGGACGTCCTGACAGACGGATCAGGCTATACCGACTTGGCTTCTTGTGCTAAAATCTTAGAAATTTGAAATGTGTTTGCCCAAAAAGATTTTCCGCAAATTAAAGATTACAATTTTATCAGAAAGCAGAATATATGGAAACAAATGTAAAGTTAAAAATCTAAATTCAAATTAAGGTACAGTATGCCCTCGCTGACGGCAACGCTCATATGCAAATGAAATGAGTTTTCTTTTAATTTTAAATAGTTTTACTTTTTTTCCAACAAAATTACCCTTTGGAATTTTTCCCTCATAGCTTGTAAGCATATGAACCACTCAAACAATCAAATTTGGTATGGACATTCGAAGGATCGGTTGTTATTTTGTGCAAGATTTTAGGTAACTTCAAAAATTATATTACATTATAAAGAAATACTTATGCAGTATTTTCACCACAGCACTATGGTCCCAAAGCCCTTTTTTTTTACATAAAGTCAAAAAATATAATTGTAATTAAAAAAAATATAATTATTTTTTTTCAATAAAGTAAACTCTATTTATTTTAAAAAGTTCAGTTTTTAATGAATAGTGCAGCCCCGAAAGTTTTTTACGACCCTGAAAGTTGGCCTTTGATATTCTACGCACGTGGCTTTGACACACGCAATATTTTGCGAGTTTTCATTAAGTTAAAAATATTAAAAGGAAAAGGATTAATAATAAAAAAGTAATGGAGAAAATAGATCCAGGTTTGTTTTTTCAAGTTTCTTTATGTATTTTTGTTGTAAAAGTGTTTTGTCATTTGTTTAATGTGTTTTCGTGTGTGTTCTTTTAGTCGACCATAACCTTACAACATTTTTGTTCTGTGGAGTAAAAGTTTAGTGGATTGTCGTGGATTGTCGTAACTATTAATTGGATCGTTTTTGTCAAAGTCTCTTCTTTCTAAAGCTCTAATTACTTTTCACCCCAAATTACACAATTCCCCAGAATCACACTTTTCCTCAGGCAACTTTGAGTTCTCACATGCAGAACTGCTTGAAATGTGGCTGCAGAACAAGCGCAGAGCCTCTTCAATTTTGGACTTCATTTTAGAAAAAATCCAGGGAAGGTTGTCGGAAGATAAGCAGAAAGAAATAAAAAAAAAACTAAGAACTTTGCAGCCTATGCAAGTTCCTGTTATGCAAAATGCAATAATACGGACGAAAGGCTAAAACAGAATCCCAGGTACCAAAATTGGTTGTCTTCAAAGATGGTAATTAAAGTCGGCAGTCGAGAGGTGATAGCATCATCCAAAAAAGTAGGACGTCCACGTGTATCCTATTCGGATGGAAATGATCGCTTGAAAAGAATATGTGCGTCGGAGCTTTCAGAGAAGGAAAACCACAACACATCCTTATTTGTCCATGCTGCTTCAATATCGGCAAAAAAAAGCTAAGTATTGCGATACATCGTTTGTACTGAAGGAAACTGCGAACGGGAATGCAAGTTTAATAAGAAAAAAGTATTTGGCCCAGGATCCTATTCCCTATACACCTGATGAAGCTTTAGCATTTTTACTCGAAAATGGATTGACCAAAAACACTTATGTATATTAATATCAGGCTGCAGAATAAAAGTCGTAATTGCGACATATATCCGAGCTACAAGCATCTGATTGAGGCAAAAGCAAAATGCAGACCTGAAAACATCTCAGTTACTGAAACTGTTGCAGTTGTTCCTTTACAAAATATTTTGGATCACACCGTAAAGCGATTAATGTCACTGCAAGATGAAGTCTTGGAAACGTTTAATACACAGGCAGACCTTAATTTGATAGCAACGTATGGTTTTGACGGCTCAACAGGACAAAGTAGCTACAAACAAAATTTCCAAAGTACAAAATCAGATATCACAGACCAATGTCTTTTCGTCACTTCAATTATTCCATTGAAGCTGGTAAACGATTTGAATCAAATTCTTTGGATTAATCGCACCCCGCAGTCTGTTAGATTTCGCAGACCCATTAAAATTGAGTTCGCAAAGGAAACTGCTGAACATATTTTGAAGGAAAAGGATGACTTACACAATCAAATACGTAACTTGGTACCACTATTCTATCGAAATTATACTGTCAAATACCAGCTCCATATGACCTTAATTGATGGTAAGGTGCTAAATACACTAACAGGCAACAAATCGACACAAACTTGTCCAATATGTGGTGCAAAGCCATTGCAGTTTATGAAAACAACGGATATGAATTCTGAAACTTTCAAACCAAAGCCGGAATCTCTTCAATATGGTGTAAGTCCCCTACATGCATGGATCCGTTTCTTCGAATTTGTTTTGAATTTGTCGTATAGATTGGAACTAAAAAAATGGCACATTCGAGGGTCACATGACAAAAATTTAATGCAGATTCGTAAACGAGAAATACAAGAAAGATTTTGGTCGAAATTGGGACTGCAGGTTGACAAGCCAAAACAAAGTGGAAGTGGAAATACCAACGATGGGAATACAGCGAGAAGAGCCTTTGCAGACACTGATGTACTGGCTTCTATATTAAACTTAGATGCCGATCTTCTTTATAAGTTTCACACTATATTGATTGTTATATCAAGCGAGTTTTCGATCGACATTGAGAAATTTAAAGACTATGCTACACAAACAGCCCATATATTAATGGAAAAGTATCCTTGGTACCCAATGACAGCCACAGTTCACAAAATATTAGTTCATGGAGCACCAATTATTGCTGCCTCCCCTCTTCCAGTTGGCTGCATGGGTGAAAACGCGTCAGAAGCACGCAACGCATGTTCGATGTTTTTCATAGAGCTATGGACACTAGTGATCCATTAATTTCAAGCTTATGTCTTAGCGAAAGGAAAAAAATTAATAAAAAAAAACTTCTTTCGGCGGATGTCTTGGCTCTTTTGAAAGTCCCATCATCTACATCTACAACGAATGCTCAAGAAATTGAGTGTAACCAGTGGCGGATCCAGGGGGGGGGGGGGAACTGGGGGAGAGTTCCCCCCCCCAAAAGGTTTCTAAGGAAAAAAATTCAGACGAGTGATCTTCATTTGTTTGAGCCTAAAAAGTATTCTGCTCTTTTTCAGAATATTATGAGTTCATTTGTATTATTTTTAGACATTCCATACAATTCATTGGGCTTCAAATGAGAATATTTAATCTCGGAAAATGATCAAGCTTTGAAAATATTAAGTGTGTTTTTCACTAGCGGAACTTCTCAACTCTTTACAAAATTTCGAGGAACAAAGATGAGAAAAGGCATAAATTATCAACAAATGTAAATAAGTTCTTTAACATTTACGTAGAACTTAAGTTTTGCAATTGAGAAATTTTTATACGACAAACCGTACTAGATTTTTGTAAACTTCATTTGTCTTTAGTTCATTTTTGCACAAAATTTGACGAACTTTCGAAAATATGTTATAATTCAACTTGAATTGTTTGAAACTCTTTGGAACGTTCGCAAGTTTCATTGACATTGAATAAATTACATGAAATGTAGGTACCCTATTTATGAAATTCCATGTAAAAAAAAAAATTTCGATTCATTCAGGTTCTGCAATTTTGTAATGTCACATACCCCTATTAAAAAAATTTTTTTTTAAATTCATCATAATTGTATTAGAATAAAATCAACTTCGCCTTTAAGACTTGATTATATTCTATAAAACAATATTATCTTCTTCGAATTCATATTACAAAATTTATTTAAATCACACAGAAAGTTGTGAGAATTGATGATACTCTCGAACTCGGTGTAAAGTTTAAAGTTTTATGAAATTTAATTTATTCGCAAAATACATATCTTAATTTTGATGCATGACAAATTGTAAAGTTCTTAAGAAATTTCAATCATATTCACTGCACAATACTTGTTGAAAGAGAGTTACAGGTTCGACAATTTTCTATAGCAAATCACTTTATTTTGTTTATTTTAACCATTTTAACAAATGGTTGGTTTTTTATTATTTATGAAATGCGCAAGCTTAAAAAAACTTTGTATTTTTCCTTCCTCTTGTTAGGCAAGGCAGTTAATTGCAGTTTCTATTAAATTCAAACATTGGCAGTAACAATACTATTCCAAATTATACACATTTTTTCGAATTCCCTTCGTTCTACATCATACATATATCATTCTGAAAAGTTTATTAAATTATTTGAGTAATTATAGTTTAAGATTTATGAAATGATTCAACATTTTTGATTTTCAAAAATGACATTTTGACAACAAGCTTATTGGTGAATTGAGTTGGCACCTACATTCGAAATACTACAAAAGTGTGACAAGGACACTGTTTCATATTTTGTTTACATTGCCAGCAACCAACGCAAGTGCTGAGAGGTCTTTTCCTCTTTGCGCCGTATCAAAACTTGGTTGAGGACTACGATGCTGCAAGAGAGACTGAATGAGCTGGCTCTTCTCCATGTAAACTACGACATCGAGGTGACATCGAAAGAAGTTTTAGAAAGATTTTCTAAAATGGTCAAACATCGTATAAAATTGATTAAATAAATTGAACTAACTAAAAATTTTGACATTTTTTTCATTTTTTTCATATTGAGTTCCCCCCCCCCCAAAATTTGCCTCTGGATCCGCCCCTGAGTGTAACTATTATGTTAATCCTGAAAGTGATGACTCTGATTTGGATGGATATAGCTCGGATGAATTTAATACACAAAACGAATACTCAGTCGAGATAGATTCTGAAGTTTATGATTAAAAATAATTTTTAAAAATTGAAAAAATTCGCTTATTATTTACCTTTAATCGAAAAGCTGCATGATTCATGTGCCAGACATAAGTAGGTTAAAGAAAAAAAAAATTTTTTTTCGGAAAAAGGGCTGTGCCACGCCCATTTTTTCTAGTCAAAGATTCTATAGTCATTATATAGTCGATTGCACAAAACCAGACAAAAATATCTTGTCTAATTCTTGAGTTATTAATTTATGTTAAAAAAAACGGCTTCTGGACCAGTGTGCAGTGCTTAAGTTGTGAAATGGTTTTTAAAAGTTGGTAAAAATCATTTAAAGTTATAAGTTGCTGAAAAATTCGCGAGAACAGTTGTGAAATTAAAAGAGTTGTTGTTGTTGAACAAAATCGGTAATGACGAAAACGAAGCGTACTCCGGCAAAAAACACTGAGAAAATATCAAAGAAGCTAACTTCGGCTCTGCCGAAGTTTGTATACCCTTGCAGCTTCATTGTTTTATTATTTAATTTAAAAACTAAATTTTTAAAGTAATTGAAGAGAAAACTCAAATAAAAAATTTTTCCGAATTCACCGAGAATCGAACCCACCAAACACCGAACCATCGTGCGACCGATCTTTACGTACTACGTCACCATCCTCACTTAACTCACTTAAGCTAGTTCGACATACATATACATATGTATGTACATATAGCAAACGCATGGCATCTCGCTCTATAAATTTCGTTCTGTGCAACAACACAACGCAAATGTTTCTGTCTCTCTCACACACCGCGTGGTGACCAATTTTTGCATATGTATGTGTGTGTGTGATTGCTTGGAATTTGTTTTTGTTTCTTTGCTGCCAAAGAAAACTGCTATTTTACTCGAGGTACCTCCACGTTTTAGTTAATAACTCTGGTGATAATTATCCGATCCGACTAATTTTTAAACTTTACCTGCTCAATCGATTGAGGAACTTAACTTTTCATGTTTCAACCATGTAGCTTAAAATTTAAGCTCGAAAACGTCTGGCTAAACAGACAGACGGACAGACGGACAGACGGACGGACGGACAGACGGACATGTCTCAATCGACTCGGCTATTGATGCTGATCAAGAATATATATACTTTATGGGGTCGGAAATGTATATTTCTATGCGTTACAAACATCTGACCAATTTTATAATACCCTCTGCAAGGGTATAAAAACGCGCGGGCGCCGAAATGTCGCGACAAAACGAGACCTTGGAAAAAGCTGACTGTTCGTAGCGGGGCGAAGCTTCTGATCTGAGAGCCCAGACTTATTACCCAAGTGGAAGGAAATTAAAACGCGCGTTAAACTCGTTTGAACACAGGCCAGATTTATTGTAAATAAGTACCGGACCGATTCACAGTGTTAAGGCGTTTACGAATAAAGGTGTTTTTGTAGAACTAAGTGGCCGAGAATAATATCGGGAGACGTTTATAGTTGCCGGGGATGGAAAAATCAACTTGCCAAGATGGAGTTTTCCTTGGAACTTGCCTAGTAATTATACTAGTGTGCCCGTTCGAGGATAATGGCAAAAGCCCTCTTCATTCCCCGCTGGTCACCCTTTCTGGCGTGAACATACCGCCCCCCTTGCAACAAGTTGCAATAGCCCGGGTGGACTGGTAAGGATGGGGAGCAGCAACGCTCTGGAGCGCCGAACTAAAGGAGTTCCGCCCGAACTGGACACATAATAAGATTGGATGACCTCAGGATAGAGGTATGCCTCGTGGGCGCTCGGGGTAAGCATTTGGAGTTGGACGAGCCTCGTTGCGGTAGATTCCTCTGTGAAGCACATCGTCGTGCTACGGAAGCCGTGGGATGGAGGAGGGTATGGTGTTTCTCACCACACCGGCGACAGCCCGATTTACTTCTACATAATCCAGTGGAGTACTCGTGGGCGAGGCAGTTAGGACAGTATTTGTGCTCTAATACTGCCTGTAGTCGCCTTGTCGCGCAGAGATTGAGGAACTGCCGACATTTCCGGAGCGCATGATGTCCTCCGCAGACCTTGCACAGGTAGGAGTTCTCTCGATGAAGTCCATCGCTTCTTTCGAGGCTGGGACGAGCTGTTTTTGGAGACGTGGAAATTTGAGCTGCAGACGTGGACCCAGTGGTCGGCTCAACTGAGGGACCGCACAGAATCCACCCGAATATCGTCTCCAGAGCAAGGAGGGACCCGCAGATGCCCTTTTCGATGCGCTTTTCTAAAACGCGGGGGAGAAGATCCACACCGATGATTAAGTCTACTGGAGAACTTTCGTGGAAATGTGGATCTGCCAAAGGAAGACGCGGAATGCTCTCCTTTAACGTTGTGGGAACCGGGCAGGACGGAATCGCGCTAGGAATGTTGGGCAAGACGAATGCGTGCGCTTCCACGTGTCTGGAAGGATCTCTAGGAGAAGAGATTTCTAGTTCGCAAACTTTGTGAGAGTTGGTGGCAACACAATTGGAGATGCCACTTATTTCAGCGTCAGTGACACGGAACCGGGGTCTCACCAGATCGAACATCCTCTTGGATAGGAATGTTCCCTCAGATCCGGTGTCTATCAAGGCGCGTGCGTGGAATTCGGAACCTTGATGCCGTATAATTACCATGGCCGTACCCAGCAAACGTTTACGAGGCGTGGATATTCGGAACTTCTGGAGGCCATGGCTTGGATTTGAGCGCTTAACTGACTCTGCAGGGAGAGAATTTGTTAGTTGTCGCCGAGGATTTGTTTTTGGTGGCTGCACACTGGAAGTCGTCACTGTGGAAATGTTGATGCGATGCAAGAGTGTGTGGTGTCGCTCTTGGCATATGCGGCAATTATGGACACTAGGACACTCTCGCAATGGATGGCCACGTGCAAAGCAATTGAGACATAACTTTAAATGTTTAATTGCCGCCACTTCTTTCTTGCACGGGCATATCTGCGAATTTTGGGCAGACGCGGATCGGATGGTTCTCTCTGCCCTACAATTGGCAGGAGACCTTGTTGACAGTGACGGTAGTGGTCAAAGACTGGAATCTAGTCGGAGGCCCAGATTTGCGGACGGCTGCTGGGATTACTTGTAGCGCAGGAGTGGGCTTTCGACCTTCCAACATTTCTAGAACGCGATACCGATCTATTAGAAAGTTGTTCAGGTCGGACCAGGATGAGAGGTCAGTCTTGTTTGGGATGGATTGTTCCCATAATGCGATGGTGGCGTTTGGTAATTTGGATGTACAAAGCGCTACCAACAAGACGTGGTTAAGCACCCTTGGATGGTAATCTGAATATCTTTCAGGGCGGCGCAAGTCTCGTGAACGACTGCTGGAAGGTTAAAGAGAATTTTCATCTGGCTGGCAACAAGCTGTCTCTTGTTTTCAAACCGAGCTTGAAGATTCTCCCAAGCCGCATGAAAACCGTCGTTGGTCAATGGGGAGCTGGAAACGATCGCCTTTGCCTCGCCGCGCGTTTTGGACACCAGATGATACAGCTTCTCAACTGGTGCCAATCGTGGATTGTTCACGTACATGGCAGTGAACAGGTCGCGGAAAGTGGGCCACTGATTATAGTCGCCCGTGAAAACGTCCACCTCACACGGAGGTAGCCGATAGCCAGCATGGACGTGCTGTTCTCGGATTTCGGGGGCGTTCTGGGACGCAGGAGTTGTAGTGGACGACTGGAGTCGCTCTATGCGTTCTCCTAAGGTGCTTCCGCACCGTACGTACACCATATATACGTATGCATATTTGGATTGCACCGTCACCAAATTGGACTTGCTTTCTTCGCTCGCGTCAGCCGTAAGGGCTCTGGTACATGATAAGTACTCGGATTCGACTCTGCTCTATAGGACCTTTGTCTGCTCCAAGTGCATTTTCATCGAAAACAGTGGCACGTCACCCTCGAGGGAGCCCATTGTGTTGACCTCGAAATCGGTCAGATCGTCACAAGCGGCGATAAAGTGGTTGACGGACATGTCAGCTGCTTCGGACAGTCGCTGGGACTCGGATCGGGTTATTGTTTTTACCGCCAAAAGAATTAAAAGAAAATTCTTGTTCCTGTTGATATGGTTAAAAAGAAAGTTACAGACTATATATTGTTAGAGAAATAGGATTTCTTAATGAGAAGATCACCTCTTTGGAGTATATAAATGCATATGTACATATATGAGCTGAAACAGCCATGTCTGTCTGTCTGACTATCCTCAGCATTCTTTGAGGTGCACGGCAGAAATTTTGCACATTTTTGTGCTTCTTTTTCCTGTAGTTATTGTAAATCTTGGAAACATCTTGAACGGACTATACATAAATCCTATACTTTTCCTTGGTATGAGTTGAGGAAAGTGCGTGTGAGTTTGATGTCCATTAAGTTTTATCAGACTCCATTGACTATGTATGTGTGTATATACATACATACATACATATACATATGTCATAGGAAAGATTGGTTCAAAAAATTTGTTCTGTTTTGTCAAACTTTTTGTTTTTTAAGTGACCGGAACAAAAATAAGTTTTCACTAGCTAAAAACACTTCTTTATAGATCCTCTTAATAGAAATCGGTTGGCTATATTATAACTGTAACTATGTTCGCTCAAGTTTTAGTTTTAAAAGAGGTTGTTACGAAATTTGGAAATTCCTGATTATATAAATATCTGCAAGGGTATATGGTCTTCTAGTCTAGTATAATCTCAAGTCAATTACGATTTAAAGCGCGGCAGTTTAGTTTGGTCAAAAAATAACAAATAAAATATGCAAAAATATGCATTTCCCATCCCATAAGATATATGTTTGTACAGTCGGCTAGTGATGCTGATACTAGGCGAGTCGTTTGAGACTTGTCCGTCTGTCTTGGAAACTATAAGAGCTAGAGTTACCAAAGTTGGTATGTAGATCCGTCTAGTTTGTAGGCTGATCAAGTTTGTTTCAATTCTTTTTAAGGGAAAACTATCGCACTATATCCAACTCGGGCAATAAATATCGGAGATATACGTATATGAGTTTTGTAATGAAAATACAAGGGCGACATTGGCTGGCAAGAGTGAGCGAAATATCATTCGATAGGGCTGCATGTAAAGCGAAATTTTGTATTAAATTGATAGCGATTTGGAGAGTGTTTGTCATTAAATATTTCTACTAGGTACAGGGTATAATCAATGTCGCACAGTTGTCGCCGAGTCGATTGAGACATGCCCGTCTGTCTGTTTCTATCATATTGTAGACCTCAAATTTTAAGCTACATGGTTGAAACATGAAAAGTTCAGATCCTTAATCAGTCAGGCAGGTTAAGTTTGAAAATTTGTCGGGTCCTCATGTAGAATAAGCAATTTTTTTTTTCATTTTGTTAAACATTTATGCCAATTATTTTAATATTTTTAGTTTTTAAATAAAATAACAAAACAGTGAAGCTGCAAGGGTATATAAACTTCTACAAAGCCCAAGTTAGCTTAAATCTCACTAGTATGCCATTTCGGCATACAAAGGTATTAAAGAGCTGCACGGATATCAAAAAAGCCACATCCGAATGGACAATGCTCAAAATGAGTGAATGAGTTGGAGGGAGTGTAAGCCGAATAAATTAGAATCAAACGTTCGTTCTTTTGCGTGAGTGAATGAATGGGATTGCCTGAAAATAATGCGACTCTATTCGAGTGGCAAAACATTTTTTTGATGAAATGATGTCTAGGCTATAACTCGAGTTCATTCGGCTGCCTTCGGCTTTGCCTAATTATTCATTTCGTTTTACGCTTCATTCATTCTAACTCATTTCTTTGAATGCTGTAATTATGAGACCAAATGCGCACTCATACTCATAAGCATTCATTCAATTGTATGCTCGCACTCACTTAATTCAATTTGAATCCATTTAATTCTTGTACGTAGAGAGTGGAGTCGTGCAGCTCTCTAGTATGTACATACATACATTTCGCTATTTCTGCTGATTTTTGTCTCTTACTCTGCGTGTGTATTCTACAATAAATACATACATATGTACATACATACATACATATGTATACATATCCGTAATAATTGATGGTGTACGGCTACACTTAGTATTTATACGCCAAAAGATGTTTCCAACTGATTATTCTGATTATTATTCCAACTTATAAAAGAGTACGAATCCAGGGAAGAATTTGATATTTATTCAATCAATGAACATATGTATATTTACTTAGAATATATCCCATATACATACATATGTAATCAAAAATGAGATAACTTACAACTCAAAATTGTCAAACACATTTAAATACAATATATTAGCATTCTATTTGCTATCATATTAATATTAAATTAGCAATTAGCAAGATGTTTTGGTCTGTCATTTGATTCTCCGACGAAATCTATTGATTGAATCAAATTGATCTATATTTGTCTGTTATACATACATACATACATACATACATACATACATTGAAGTTGCCCAAGCGGCCTTATATTGGAAAATACAAATAAATCAAATATTTAATAAATATATTTTATATATTGAAAATAATTATACATAAACAAACAAATGTAAATGAAATATAGGTGTTTTTGAGCCCCAAGTTTAAAAAGGAAACCGATATTGAGTATCATAAAACTTAGAAAATTATAGTTACCCCGAACTGAAAGACGAAAAACGCTTTTGTCAATACGTTTTACCCTTGCTGTAGTCCCTTCTTAGTCAAAGACATGATCCTTCCCAACCAGTAACCATATCAGTAACAAATCTTACCCCTTATAGGGGGTAATATAAAAAAGTACGGGAAAACTTGTGTCAGGTCCCTATGGGGTAGCCAGGTAGCCACCCCCTTTGGGGGATGCGGTAAGGTCAATTCGGTCAAAAAATATTATAGTCTTGTATATGCATGTGTGCCAAAGCCATAGAAAGACGGTGTTTTGCGAATAACTTTTCACTGGGTCATGAAAACAAACAACTTTCCTAATTCACAAGTGTGACGATGTCCATCAACTTTCACAAAGCAATTTGTAGAAACGTTTAACATTTTCCACTTTTCTAGATTTCTTCATTTTACAAAATAAGAAAGGGAAATCAAAATTGAATAACTTTTCTAAAGAAAGCTTTATTTAATATAAAAAACTTTAAATAGTATATGAAAAATGGTTTTATTTCGATTTTTTTAAAAAAAAAAGATTGTTTGTGTTTATTTTTAGGAAATTAAAAAAGTATAATTTTAGAGGAAAGCATGAAATAAAAGAAGAAATGTTAAGTTTTAAAATTTAAATTCTGTATGTCCCTTGGAAAACGCAACTAATAAAAGTTTAGCAAATTTAGTAGGTTTAAAAACCGAGTTTAAACTTTCCTGTGGTGAAAATACTGCATAAGTATTTCGTTATAATGTAATATAATTTTTGAAGTTACCTAAAATCTTGCACAAAATAACAACCGATCCTTCGAATGTCCATACCAAATTTGATTGTTTGAGTGGTTCATATGCTTACAAGCTATGAGGGAAAAATTCCAAAGGGTAATTTTGTTGGAAAAAAAGTAAAACTATTTAAAATTAAAAGAAAACTCATTTCATTTGCATATGAGCGTTGCCGTCAGCGAGGGCATACTGTACCTTAATTTGAATTTAGATTTTTAACTTTACATTTGTTTCCATATATTCTGCTTTCTGATAAAATTGTAATCTTTAATTTGCGGAAAATCTTTTTGGGCAAACACATTTCAAATTTCTAAGATTTTAGCACAAGAAGCCAAGTCGGTATAGCCTGATCCGTCTGTCAGGACGTCCATTAATGTGTTTCTGTGCAAACTAAACACTGAGTAACACTGGACGTGATTGTCAATGAACTTTGTAGATTAGATAATATTTAAGGAGCTGCAAGAGTATATAAAGTTAGCATTCGTTTTTAATATTTTAGTTAGATCGATGTGCCAACAGATAAAAAGTTCATAGTACACAACATCGCATATGAATCGTGTTTAAACTGTTTGTAGGAGGGCGAGATGTCTTCCTTCTTTTTTCCCCAGAAATAATTGTAGAAACTCCAAGAGTACTTCACTTCACAGATATGTATATTCACGTCTTTTCGATCTCACGTTATAAAAGCAATTAAATTTAACTTAACATTACAGATTACACTACTTAGCATTACAGGCCGTGGTGAAAGCTCCGCCGTTCACCACTCCCGTCTCGCTCTCTACGTCATTGTGACGTAGACAAAACTATTAAATAAAAAATTTGAATTGTTCATGTAGAAAAAGGTTTTTTATAAAAAAAATTAATAGAAACAGTTTAAAAAAAAATATTACATAGCAGGGAATATACATTTTGTTTCACGATTGAGAAAGAGATTTGACATTGACCATTAGTGTTTAAATGAATTAATGTTAACTACATACGCATATAAATATTACATATAACTTATATAATTATATTATGAATTATTAACCAAATGGAACTAAAATAAACAAAAATAAATCTAAACAATGTGCACATTTTTTTAATCCAATACAAGGAACTTTAAAAAAAAAACAAAGATAAGTATTATATATACTTCCACAGCATATACATCATATTATGGAAATCGGATAAAAAGATGAAGTCGGTAGCACCGACTTTTCAAAATTTAAAATGGAGTTTCTTTTTGACGTCCGTGCAGAATGCTTCCTTGTTACCAACCTAACTCAACATCGCTGTAGACCAACTTCCCGTTTATATTAACGTTTTACGCTTGTCTTCTTCTTTTAACCATTCTGGTATATGGAAAACACTAAAAAGACAAGGAACATGAATTTATGATCCTATACAACAAAAAACTGCAAATGCCAAAATGATGTGAAAAACATACATACATACATATGTATACATATGTACTTCTCCACATTTCGAGTGATAATCGCTAGTTGTCTCACTCCAGATGCATCAATCGACGGGACATCGAATTAAATAATTTTGCTGCGTTTTCATAAATTTGTATATGCAAGTTACGGGTATAGTAAGTGAAACACATCTGGGAATTTGCTGCGCTTTCCACAAAAACTGAGCAGACCTGTAATTCTTTTTGCATAATTAATATCAATAATAGTATTTTAACATATTCACTAAGCTTTATCAGAACCGGTTGACTATACAGGTCCTATAAGAAAAAGCGATCAAGAATATAACGTGCTTATCTTTAAGGCGATTTTCACGAAATTTGGAATTTGTAAGTTTTGTGTAAAAAACATCTCTATTAAGTCTTATTGGTCGACTAGAATGTCGGCTGTAAAAGTTTGTCTGCCTTCTAGTTATTTTATAATTTTGTTGTTTCCTTATTTTTTCTTAACGAGACGACAGTCTCAGTCTTAAATAGAATAATAGCCGAAGAAGAAGGGAGCCTAAACGTATACCACAAATAATTACAACAATGTTGCTTTAATACCGATGGTGGGCGATTAAGAAGTCAAAATACTTATACATATTTTTCTATCTAGTGCCAGGGCAACAGATGTGGAATTCGCACTTTTGCATCATACTTGGAGTACAACACTATTCGGTAAATCTTTTGCACGCTGTTCCAGGAATTTTGATGCCACATTCAGCCATAGTCTTAATAGTCTTACTACGCCTAATGCCGTGATGTCGTGAAAAATGTCGTATAAGAAATCGACAAATCGAGTCTTAGAAAGACTTTAAAAACTGAGAAACAAGTGTGGTTTCTTAATGAAAATATTTAATTACTTAAATTCAAAAAAAGTAAATTTAAAGTGTTTTAAAAATAAAAACAATAAAATATAAATTGTATATTGCGTTTTTCACAATGTTTTTATTAACTGTCGAGTAAATACACCAAGGTAATATTGCTTGCCACCTGCGTTGCAATAACTGTTTGAAAAAAAAAAACCTCAAAAATCCAAAATGCCAAACATAAACTTAATAAAAAATTAGAGATCAAATTGATCGCAAAGAAATCGCAAAATATGCAACTTCTTTCTAAATGATTATTTTCTAATTGTGTTATATTTGTATTTTTTTTCGGGGTTTTTAATCTTAGTTTGCGAATTTGTTTTGTAAATCAAACTTCTCCAATTTGACCGTTAAACTTCACTTAAGTCTTAGAATCTTAAGAATCTTTGATAAAAACCACTTTAAATTTGTAGAATTAAATGTTGGATACTAAATACATGCATGACTTTATCTCTTGAGAAATAAATAAAAGCCAAAAACCAAAAAATTGATTTGAAATGAAGCTAAATTATATTCTTCCCGCTGTTTTCAAAGTTTTCCCGCAATCGCAATTCAAAAAACGCCAAATCTAGTGGGAAAAACCCTAAAACGGCAACACTGCTTGGCACATGTTAGGGGCGGCCTAAAAGTATGCAGCAGAAGGAACAGTCCTTTGCCATGTGCTGCAAACCATTATTAAACCAGCACCAGAAGCAAGTATTCTATCGCTTTAAAATAAATGATTATATATACATACATACGTTTATGTATTTGGTTTTGCAAATGTATGTGATTTATATGTTTGTAATTGAAATTGGCTTGCCAAAGGCTTGAAAATTTCAAACGGCGCTGCACAAAAAATAAACATTTTTTTTTAAGGTTCAAAACTATTTTCAAATAATTAATAAATTAAGCCTAAAATTATGCAAGTGTTATAACTTTTATTATTTCGCATCACGGGAAAATAGAAAATTCTATTTTGGTTTTTTGTATGCGCCTTCCAAATTTAGGCCCTCTACCGTTAAAATTGTGGTTTGTGCAAAAATGAAAAAAGGGTGGACCTTTTGGATAGTTAAAGTAGTGGTCGTTCGGAAGTATTTTGATCTCTCACTGTATGTATCCATTGGCGTTCTCATGCATATGGGGGGTCTTGGGTTGTATTCTTTAATTTTTAGAAACCGCAAAGGGTATTTAGCAGACTTTTCCCCAACTCTACTATCAGTAGCCTTTATTCACTCCCACGTCCTCTCAGCTAAGTGTTCGTCAGCAATGTCGACCTTCTCAAAGTCTTTGACCTACGAATAAGCATTTAATGAATTGATGCCCTTATCATCACGTTCTAGCTGTTATTTTAGTTTTTCTTCCAGTTCCGCAAAATTGATAGCATGGTAAAATTTAAAGAGCAGTCTATTAATTAGATTCTAAGTTGCTTGTGCGTCCCTCAATCACAAACTCGCACATATATGACCCTTCCTCGAGCTCGCGATCAACACCTTTTTCTCTGCTTGTGCGTCCCTAAGTTAAGTCTGCGTTCCGCATTCACTTGTGCGTCCCTCTGTCTACAAACTTGCACATTTATGACCTCTGCCACAAAAATTAGGGAAAGAGCTTGGTGAGCCAAGTGAGCCACTACGTACCCAACCTTGAATTAGAATATTAATTATGCCTCCTGAACCACCTTCATAACGATTGGCTTTCAGCTTGAAACGGTTTTTATTAAGAAATTTCGAAGGCATTTTTATATGAGACTCAGTCTATGAGATTAAATTTTTAAATGCAGAAGCCGTGGTAAATTAATATGGAGCAAGCAAGTCGTCTCTGTCGACATTCTGCATACCCTTAACAACTAGTTATGTATATGCGAACACCCTCGAAGATCGCCATCAATTTCGCTGCCGTCTCGATTAAATTTACCAGCCAATGTCGCTTTGGCAATTCAGTACCCCGCATATAGGTATGTATATCTCCGATATTTATTGCCCGATTTTGACAAAATTTGATCAGCTTTTGTAGATTGGTTATATAAATAGGTGTGTCAAGTAAGAATACAATACCTTTAATGTAGCTCCAGTAATTAGTTAATTTTTTCTAAATTTCGGGGCGAAAATGGGCGTGGCTAAAATTTGTAGCAAAATTTGATCTGCCTAGACATTAGACGTATGTATGTACATATCTAGAGGTATACAAAAAAAAATTTGAGTAAAACCCTCAGGATCTCGGTAAAAGTGATCATTTTCTGCTGCATCAGGATAATGACCCAAAGCACACGTAGCGAAAAAGTGCACACCTGGCTTATTTGGAGCTGCTCCGATGCGGTTAAACTTCTGACACCAACACTAGATCTTATTCTCCATGAAAATTTGTGGGTGATATTGGACAATAACATCCAAAATCGGCCAAAGTCCATCAAAAATGGGTTAAAAACAGCCCATCTCGAGGAATGGCCCAAAATCAGCCCGGAAACTACTAAAATGTTGGTTATATCGGAGCCAAACAGGATTAAAGCTGTCTTAGATACAAATGGAAGAGACACCAAACAATAAATTTCAAACAGATACGGTTTACATATACAGTAGAGTCCTGTTATAACGACGCTCAAGGGACCGACGTTTTACGTCGTTATATCCGGAAGACGTACTATCCGGAAGTAGCAAAAAACATTTTTTTTTTTTTGTTTTTTTATGGTTGCAATGTTCGTAATAGGTTTCCAAACAACACAAATTATATTTTTAATCAAAACAATTTAAATTAAATTAAAATTTCTGAATTTTTGATTATTACAACATGTTCTTCCTGATCGCCAACCGATCTGTTGCTTTTTTAACGGTTTGTCAGTGACAAACAGAGCTGTTTTATTCTATAAAAAATCCATAACTTAGAACAATTTCACAATTAATTAACTTAAATTACCGCAGTGTGTTTCCGTCACGGCTGGCGTCATTCAGAAAAAGAAAGCTACCGGAAACGGCTCTCGATGCCACAACTCCCGCACATCCATTGGGCAAAAAATACTTCAAACTTCAAATACCAATTCTGATAACCGATTATTAATTATCGGTACGCCGGCCACGACCCGCGACACAACATATTTTTTCTCGGATCGTCGTAATAACCGGTTGAACTGTGAAAAATATCGTCGCTATAAGCGGTTCGTCGTCGACGTACTAACCGGAGGTTCTTTTGTAGAAGTTTGTATGGGACCAACCAAGACATCGAACTTTCGTCGCTTTAACCGGACGGACGCTATAAGCGGAGTCGTTATAACCGGATTCTACTGTATCAAGAAAAAAAAGTTTTAGTTATGCTGGGTTAAACATGCTGTGATATTGAAATATCGACTTTTTCTAGTTTTTGCTCTTTTTTATATAAAAAAAAAAAAAAATAAATTGAAATAAATGAATTGCGTATTCTTTAGTTCATATATTAACTAAAAATTCAGCATTTCAATTTTATTGATACCTTCCTCCGTTTAAAAGATGTCTTGATTCAATTTTGTTTTCTTGGGTGGGTCAAATAAGCTGTGAGCCACTGTACATACATCAACACGTAATAAATACTTTGTATAGATTTGTTATAATTTGAGTATATTTAACTATGTTTATCTTTAATATATTGTGTAGTGTATTGGAACGACTCCTTTATACGAAAAGCATCCCCATACCATCACGTTGCAACCACCATGTTTAATGGTTTTCAAAGTGTATTTCGGATTGAATTCCGACTTCTGTGGACGCCTGACGTAAGATCTAGAGCCTTTTCCACCATATAGCACGACTTTGCTCTCATCAGTCCATGGTACATTTCTCCACTTCTCAGAGGGCCAATTCGCATGCTCTTTAGCGAACTTAAGTCGATTGGCAATATGTCTGGCATTTAATAATGGTACCTTTCTTGGGCTGCAGGCTTTTAAGTTGTGCTCTCTGAGGCATCTTCGAACTGTCTGTACTATAGTTGGTATATTAAGATCCATCCTGAGTTCGGTGGCTTTAAAAGGATACATGGTGCTCTCACGGATAAGGCGGCGGACTATTGGCTGGGTCATTGTCCGCTTTTGTATTATATCAGAAAGTTATAGATATTTTTAATTTTTAACACATAAAATCACTTAATTGAAGTTAAAACTTTAAAAAAAGTGCTTTTGCTCGGAGTAATTCTGGGAAATATGACAGATTTCTTCAAAAACTCGCAAAATGCTATTCTTATTTTCGGTATATTTAGCCACTTTTACCCAAAAACCGCCAAAATCATAAAAACCACAACAATTTTAAAAACGGTCACACTTTTTTTTTTAAGGGGGAATACCAAGCAATACAATAAATGTCAAAATGTCAAATCGATTATGCCATCGATGAATTTGCCATCACTACCACGATCGCGACGCCAAAATTAAAAGCATCGAAGAAGAATCCCAAAGTGTTTGTCAGTGAAAAAAAAAATTAATTAAATTGTAAAATGTCGCATCAAAATGAAAACGATAATTCGGATATTAATAATATTCCGGCACATGGTTCCAGGATGCCTGAAATGCCTAGTTGTTTTCGACTATTCCGTAAGTATTTAATTCATTTTTTTTCTCAACCTTTCGAAGAACAACGTCTCAGATTCCGGGAAAGATACATCAGCAACTGTTGACATAATAGATCTAGATAACATTTTAGACTTATCTGTACAAAATGCGGAAGACAATAATGATTTAACAAATAATAGTGATGTCATTATGAATGAAACATCATTCAATGATAATTTGATGGATACTTCGTCAAGTAATTTTGTTCCTGCGCGAAGTAATGATTGTCGTGAAGGTGAGTGAGACAATTAATGATATTCACTTATGGCCAAAATATATTGAATTTGGGAAAATTAATACATTTTTTAAGAAAATCCACCCATTTATATGGCAAAACCATATACGAATATCCCATTTTTATTTTTTTTCGACCATTTTTGTTGTGACACCGAGATTATCAGTGATTTTCAGTCGTTTTTTTGATCGCCCCTGTGTTTTTGAGCTTTGTTTTCCTTCTTCTAAGCATTATAAACCAAATATATTTAATATTACAGAGATGCCATCATGCAGCAATAATAATTGGAATTTACAAGATTATTTTAAAAATTATTGCATGCGAAGAAGTGAAGAAAATAGTGATACAAATCAAATATCCAGTACAAATGATGTGAATTAAAATCTGATAAATGGATTAAATGGAATTGTACAAATATTCGATGTTACTAATGATATTTCAAAGATTTCCATGAAGCAATACAAAAAATTGAAGAATGGTAGAACTGTTTGCGTTCTATGTATGAGATGCATAAGCGCCGTGGATATGGCAAGGCACGGCGTGAAATGTTTGCTTTCCCATATATCAAGCCAAAGTATTTATGAATGCGAAAGATGCCATCGGAAATGCATGACAGATTACCTTCTCCAGACTCACATGAGTGCTTGCTATACGAAGACTGCTAGCCATATAAATAACTTATTAGAATGGCGTAATGAAGTCTTCAACGGTATGGCAGAAAACGAATATCTAAAAATGCAAGCGAAGAACATGTTTAGAATATGGGATAGATTTTGCGGAAATTTGAACATGGATCAATCATCGGGCTATGGAAGATCTATTAATCTAATAGCACGAATAGCGAATAGAAGATGTTTCTCCAATAGAGCTTTCACTGTACCTACATATGTACATATGTATGTATGCACATGTAATCTATGAAGGTTTATTTAACTAAAATGCCCTAAACATTTCTAAGGGCACATAAACCACTTTAAATTAAAAACAACACAAACAAATATTCAATAATCCTCTAATAATAGAAAAGAATAATCAAATAAATATTTAATCCCTATTGAACTATTTAAGCTGCTTATTCATGATATTGAACTGTGTCTATAAAACAGATTGATTTGTGTGCAAAACAGTTTTTAACAATCAATTGATAAACTCTTTAAAATCGTTAAAAGTTTTGTTTGTTTCAAACCAAATTGAAAATCTTTCCAATCCACACGATGACTATAGGAAATGAAGCAAAATTCTCATACCGCTTGATTCATTCAACAAATGTGAACGATTCTAGTTAGTTTAATCTAAGAATCCAAATTAAAATCAGTTGTTGCCAGGCGGCAGACAGCATATTCTCCTTTTTTTTTAGCTGTGTTACTTTTCTTCTTCGTTGTTGTTGTTGTTTTTTCCCAGTTGCTTCAGCAAATTCACTTTTAGTTTGATTTCGATTCTCCTTTTAAGTTTAAAAAAAAAAACTCGTCATTTTTTCCCGCACAAAAGAGATCCGATATATAGTCATCCGTAAATTTTCATCAATATATCGCATTATATCGATAATGCCATCGATCAATTTGCCATCACATCCACGATCGCGCCGCCAAAAATAAAAGCGTCACAAAAAGTGTAAGAAGTGTTTCTCAGTGAAAATTGAAATTTATTTGAAGGGAAAAATGTCGCGACGTAACTTGGAAGAAATTACCGAAATTAATAATATTCCGGCACATGCTGCCAATAATAATGATATACCTAGTAGTTCTCGACCAAATCGTAAGTTTTAGATTAATTATTTTCCCAATAAAAAAGATAGAGAAAAAAAGATGGGCTCCGCTTGGCATTTTTCTTTTTTTTTTTTCTTTTCCCATTTTTTTTCTTTTAATTCCACTTTTCTACCTTTTTTCCTATCTATTTTTAGCTGAAAGTAATATTCTGAATCTTTCAAGAAATAGAATTCAAGAATCAGGAAAAGATTCATCAGTAGCTGATGTAATTAATGAAGATTGCATTTTGGACTTATCAGTCCAAAATCAAGACGATAATAATGATGACATCGATATAATAATGGAAGAAGCAAGACCAATTGATAATTTGCCCAATAATTCTGTTGCTCCAGTTCCTAATGATAATGGTGAGTGAAACAATTAGTTTAAATTGACGGTAGAAAACCGAATGATTTTTATTTTAAAAGAATTTCATGCGCTTAGCCTAAGAACTCTTAACCCTCTAATGCTATTTTCTAAACCATTGGAGGAAAATATTAAGAACAATTTTTTTTAAAGTAAATAAAGGCTTCTAAACTCAAAAATGAAGTCAGAAAAAATCTAGAAATTTTCGTTTAGCTGTCAGGTGCAAAAAAGGTAATAAGTGTCTCAAGAAACTCTTGGGCATCTTAGCGCAAAAAAATTTTTTTACATATTTATATTTTTGTAAACGAATTTTAACCGTAATTTAACATACCTTTCAAAAAAAAAATATTGAGTTGGATTGCTTTTATAGATTTTTTACTTAAATTTCTGCAAAGATGTAGTGCAGCAGATCAAATTACAAGCGCGAAAATAACACGTGTTTTGTGTTTATGAAAATAATAAGTACCGTTTAAAGCATTAGAGAGGTTTTAAATCATTTTTGTAAATATTGTGGTGTGATTAATAAACGATCAAAAATATTTGAATGGCCAAAAAGCTTAAGGTTTTTTTTTTAAATTAAATAATGAAATACGTGTCTCAAGACACTTTTGAGCGTTAGAGGGTTAAATATATAAGCATATAAAAAGTATAGCAATAAGAGAATACTCTATATTGTGTCGGTTATTATTCTTTTTAGTTTGCATACACTACAATGTATCCCATTTTTATTTTTTTCCAAACATTTTTGTTGTGCCCGAGATTATAAGAGAACTAGAAGGATGGGCTAACTTCGGCCGTGCCGAAGTTCGTATACCCTTGCAAACTGTTATTTGACAATTTAAATATATACACATTTATAATGTAACAAAATCATTAAAAAGCATATAAAACAAGTCAAACCTACATTAAATGTTTGTAGCATGAGAAAAAAAAAATATTTCGAAAAATACCAAAAAAAAATTTTTTGGCCCGATTGTTCCTATGTGAGCTATAGCATATAGATCACCGATTTGTCTGAAACTTAGCACAGACATTTCTATATATACTAAACTTCCGAAAACCAAGTTTCGTCACAATCGCTTTCAAAACACCCAAGTTATTGCTCTAAGACTATATTCTTGACCGATCGTTCCTATGGGAGCTATATGATATAGTCAACCGATTCTGAACAAACTTGGTGGATATATTTAAAGGTGTATTAAACCTATGAACACCAAATTTCGTAATAATTGATTGAAAAACAACAAAGTTATTGAAGTTTAATTCTATTCTTGACCGATCGTTCCTATGGGAGCTATATGATATAGTCATCCGATCGGGATGATTCCGAGATATACAATGCCTGCAGCAAAAAGAAGCCTGCTCTGTAGCTTTAAGGGTTTCGGAGGAGAAGCTGTTGATCCAGACAGACAGACGAACGGACAGACGGACATGGCTATATCAACTCAGCTCGTCGTGCTGATCAATAATATATATACTTTATATAGTCGGAGATGCTTCCTTCTATGCATTGCAAACTTCTGACCAAAATTAATATACCCTTTTTGCAAGGGTATAATAAAGCCTTTTTTGCGATCGCCACTGTGTTTATACATTATATATATTATATATATATTTCATGTTACAGAGTTGCCATCATGCAGCAACAGCCAGTGGAATCTGGGACATTATTTAAAAAATTATTCAAAGCAAAGCATTGAAAAAAATAATGATTCTAACAATGATATAACGAACACGAATGATATCGATGAAAATATTACAAACGGATTGAACGGTATTGTTCAAGTTTATGAAGTTATTAATGAGATGTCTAAAATTACAAATAAATTATATAAAAAGCTAAGAACAGGCAGAGCAGTATGCGTTTTATGTATGAAAGCCAAGAGCTCGAATGAAATGGCTATGCATGGCGTTCAATGCTTGCTTTTGTACATTTCAAACAGAAGCACTTACGAATGTGTAAGATGCAGAAGAAAGTGCATGACTGAGTACTTATTACAAACACATATGAGCGCATCCAATACGAAGTCTGCCTCATATATAACTAATTTGTTAGAATGGCGGAGTGAAATATTTAATGGAATCGAGGAGAACGCATTTCTCGAAATGCATGCGAGAAATTTGATCCGTATCTGGGATAGTTTTTGCAATAATTTAAACAAAAATCAAATATCGGGCTCTGGGAGATCGATAAACCTTATAGGTTACACCCGGGCACCAGAATTTGAATGACAACGGAACGACACACACTCAAAAACACACACACACACAAACACACATACACACACATAGACACAAACACACATTCACTTCTGATAGAGAAAGTATCTCACCAAGTGCGGTCGCGTTTCCCTAATCGTCCCGTACTTTCACTGGTGCCAAGGGTTTCTGAAATCCAAAAAAGTTAAGACTTTCAAAGAGGAGTCTCTGAGCGGAGGCCCTACGTATCCGTCACGTGGGTCCAGCATCCCTTGTTGCAGGAGCGATTTCTTTCTTCGTGGTCCCTGGCCGGTGCAGGGGAGGTGCGGAGCCTGCACAATTCTTTTCCCGCCTCTCACTCGCCTCCTTAATTGGTGTGGGTGAGAAAGTTAAAGTTTTCTTCTGCTCTGCCGCCAATTTTGTCATCCAACGGAAAACAGCTGATCACTAGTGGTGGTAAGAGACTTCGATAACAGCTGAATTATTCATCGTGCACCTCAAGCTCAAAGCATCCAGCTTGCATCAGTGAGCGTTACCGCATCATTAAGTGGTGCATACTTTTAGGTCGCACACTCCAACTTCCGGCCAGCAAATTAAATAAATATATTCAAAGTCCGGATTAATAGCGAGGTCTGCCATGGCCACGGTTATGGCGGGCAAACACCTTAATTTTGAGGATGATCGCCAAGCGGCTTTTGCTCGTCGCCCACTGCTACAGTGCTCGCCGCCTCAGCAATGGTCAACGCCCACTGTATGGGTCAGAGGGCCTGATGATGCGAATCCTGATAGTGAGCCCCAACACGAAGATCCAAGTGACCAAGGCGAACAAATTAGCGATATGGCACCGAACGTAGAGAACACCGATCTGGAAATCTTGTTTAGGTCCCTTGTGGAAAAGTCAGGCGAGTTGGCAAAAAGCCTGAGGACTGCAAGATACCTCAACAAAGACCAAGCTCAGCGGATCTATGTTCTGCACAAGTCCGCTCTTACGGCTTTTAAGTCCCTGAAGCCACGGGCAAGTCTCTGCAGTAGGGAGACTCAATGTTCTCCCCAGCCCGGTGTCAGCAAAGCGGCAAACAAAAAATGCTTCTGTGGTTTCTGCCAATGAAAAAAGCGTGAATAAGAAACAAGACAGGAGTACTGCAAACAGCAATGGTGAGTGGCAGGAAGTCAAAGTGAAGCCCAAGAGCCGTCCACACCAAAGGCAGCGCACTGATGCCATACTGTTACAGGGGAAAAACAACATTTCATATAGCGACATGCTCAAAATAGTTACCAGAAGCCAGGATGAAAAGATTAAGGCTATGGGTGAGAATTTCCGAAAGGTGAGGCGCACAGCTAATGGCGCTCTGCTGCTGGAACTAAAAGAGTCCGGGCAATTAACCTGCAACGGATAAAAGACGAGATAGGGCTTGCACTTGGAGGCCAAATTGAAGCTCGAGCCCTAACGGAGCATGTCCGGCTTGAGGTCATCGATCTTGATGAAATGACATCCACCGAGGACATAATTTCCGCTCTGAACCAGCAGATGGGGGTAACAATTAGTCCAGACGCAATTAAAAGTATTCGGCCTGCATACGCCGGAACTCAGAGAGCGACCTTATGCATCCCAGCTACAATTGCAGGGAAAATTCTAAAGGTTGGCAAAGTAAAAATAGCTTGGACGGTGTGCCGTATAAGGCCCAATACCGCGCCAATTAGGTGCTATAGGTGCCTAAGGACGGGCCACGCAGCAGCTAAATGCTCCGACCCAGTAGACAGGACAGGCTGGTGCCTAAAATGTGGTGGACAAGACCACAAAATAAAGGAGTGTACAAACAGGCCGAAATGCTTCATATGTGCAGACAAGGGGCTTGACCAGGTGTCCCATATAGCCAACAGCCAATGCTGTCCCGCAGCAAGGCGTAGTGGTAATAGAGCCGCCCTCTCTACAAATAAGCATGATTAAGTTACTACAATTAAATCTTAATCACTGCGAAGCGGCGCATAATCTGATGTCACAGTCGGTGAGAGAACACGCAATAGATATTGCTATTATTAGCGAGCCTTACAAACACAAACCGGATAACTGCTGGTCCAGGAGTTCATCAAATAAAGCAGGAATTTGGGCCTGCGGGATGTCATCTCCAACTCTGGGCTCCGTCAAGGCGGGTGAACACTTCGTCAGGGCTCACATCGGCGGATACTGGATCTACAGCTGCTACCTGCCACCAAGTATCACCCTTGATCAGTTCGGCGACGCTATAGATGAACTTGTCAGCGATGCACTTTCAAGCCACCCTATAATTATTGCAGGCGATTTTAATGCGTGGGCCTTGGAATGGGGCAGCCTAACTACCAACGCCAGAGGCCGTATTTTTCTAGAGGCTCTTGCACCACTGGATGTTGCGTTGCTCAACAGAGGGTCCCAAAACACCTTCAGCCGTCCAGGTATGGGTTCATCAATCATTGACATAACATACGTTAGTTCTACAGCGATTGGCCAAATGGGCACTTGGAAACATTTATACTGCTAGCGACCACGAGGTAATATTCTTCTCAGTCGGAGGAACAGCCTGCATACAATCGGCAGCACAACCCTGCCCCGGCAAGATCTACACTGTTGACACTCTAAATGCTGCGGCTTTCTCAGAGTCTTTGTCCAACACAGAAATCTCCAATGCATCAGCAGACGTAATGGTGGAGGAGCTTGTCCACATGGTAGACACTGCCTGTAATGCTAGCATGCGCCACAGCAAGGCATATAGAAAGCATCACCATCCGGTGTTCTGGTGGAACGACACCATCAGTGAGTTGCGTAAGGCATGTTTTGCCTCACGCCGAAGGTATACACGCGCTAGGAAAAGAGGAGACAGTTCGTGTGTACCACTACATGTTGAGTTTTAGCAATGCCAGAAAGGCCCTTAGTCGCGCAATTGCCAACTCCAAAAAAGAGGCATTCTTGCAACTGTGCGACTCGGCGGAAATTGACCCTTGGGGAAGAGCGTACAAGATTGTGGTAAAAAGGATTAGCGCTAATAAAAGAATAGCTCCATTGGAATACGCTGATGCGGTAAGAATAATTGACGAGTTATTTCCTCAGCGTCCTGACACTTTAGATGCAAACCGTCCAACCGTTACCGGCCCTTATGTAGTAGAACCAGTCTCATTAGATGAGATTGCTGACCTTGCCAGCTGGCTTAAACCATGCAAGGCTCCAGGTCCTGACGGCATCCCAAATCGTGCCCTTAAACTTGCCATTTCGCTGCGCCCAGAGGCGTTCGCAATGACTCTCTCACAGTGTCTGCAAGAAGGGTTATTTCTAACGCAATGGAAAACGCAAAAGCTTCTTTTAATTCCAAAGCCAGGAAAACCAATTAGCGACGCCTCATCCTACAGGCCGATTTGCCTAATCAATTCGATGGGAAAAATCTTCGAAAAACTAATTAGCGATAGATTAGTGTGTGCGATTCAGGCAGGCGGCGATCTCTCACCAAACCAATTTGGCTTTCGCAAATCTCACTCCACCATAGATGCGATCGAAAGGGTGTGCGAGATTGCTTCAAAGGCAATAGAAGGCGCTCGATGGAAAGGAGGCACAAAGGAGTATTGCCAAGTTATCACATTGGACGTAAAAAACGCGTTCAACACCGCCGATTGGGGATGCATACTAGGTGCGTTGGCGAACTTTGGTGTTCCAAACTACCTCTACGCCATTATACACAGCTTTTTTAATAACAGGCGGCTGAGCTACAACACGTCAAATGGCCCAGCTATGCGGGGGGTATCTGCAGGTGTCCCTCAAGGATCTGTTCTGGGCCCACTATTGTGAAATACTATGGTATGATGGAATCCTAAGACTGCCTCTACCAAGTAAGTGCCAAATAATTGGATATGCAGACGACGTTGCTTTGGTGATAGTAGGCAAAGAAGTCGGCACCGTAGAGATTGTCGCCAATGACGCACTAAATCAAATTACCAGCTGGCTGCGCTCAGCCGGTTTGGTATTAGCTGCTCACAAAACCGAGGCCGTCCTTATAAGCAGCAGAAAAAAGGTAGAAACAGCAAAGATCGTAGTAGATGGTACTGTGGTCGAATCAAAAAGAGCCACTCGGTACTTAGGCCAATATACAGGTGAAAGCATTGGAATCTGGACGAGCTCTCACCAGAATTATGCTCAACAGATGAGGAATCGGCAGGGAATTAGCCGAAATGAACCATCTCATACAAGAGATCATAGACGCAACGTCAGTCGGTGGCGACTCCAAAGTCCGCCATATCAACAACAAAATATGGGGCCAATTCTCTCAGCTAAAATCATTGATAGAATCTGTTTCCACACACTGGGAAAATCTCGAGAGCGGCGGCGACGTTACTATAATCGCAGCGGCAGCCCCACATACGGAAAACAAGTCCCAACAGACGGATCTGCAGTCCACCCCCCAAAAAACAAAAAAAAACGCCCATACCCAAACGGGCAGAGCACCAGCGGCAGCACCACCAACTCCAAGAAGACCAAAACCACCACCACAACAGAAGGAGGACGATTCCAATATCGCCGCCGGCTGGAAAAAGGTGGAACCAAAGAAAAAGAAGCAGCAGCAGCAGCACACAACACCCGCTCCTCCCAGGAGACGACGCTCCGAAGCAATCCTAGTCCACAGCACAGGGAACATCACATATAGCGAAATGCTACGGAAGGTAACCAGAAGCGATGACGACAATCTCAAGCTTGGAGAGAAAGTCCAGCTGGTACGGAAAACAGCGAAAGGAGATCTCCTACTCCAACTAAAACCAGGAGAAAACAACATCCAAAAATGGAAGGACAACATCGGAGCAGTTCTCGGCAACCTAGCGGAGACAAAGGCATTTACAAACATGGTGAAGCTGGAAATCAGAGATTTGGACGAGATGACATTAAAGGAAGATATCCTGACCGCTCTCTCGTCACAATTGAACCTAAACGTAGACGAAAACGCAATAAAAAATCTACGCCCAGCATATTCTGGCACCCAGAAGGCCACCATCCTTGTCGCACCCGAGTCAGCAAAAACTATTCTGTCGGCAGGGAAAGTTAAGATCGGTTGGACGGTTTGCAGGATCAGGGAAATTTCTGCCCCAACCAGATGCTATAGGTGCCTCAGAACCGGGCACATAGCAGCCAGATGCTCCGATACAATAGATAGGAGCAACTGGTGTCTGAAATGTGGAGGAAAGAACCACAAGGCGACCGATTGTAATAACCCTATTTACTGCTTCCTGTGCGAGGCCAGTGGAATGAAAGAGCGAGCACACAGAGCCGGTGGACAAAGTTGCCCATCAGCCACAGCGGGTGCAGTAAGGATGCCAACCGAAAAACATAATGATCAGGTTCACACAAATTAACCTGAACCATTGTGAAGCAGCACAAAACTTACTTCAACAGACAGTCGCAGAAAACAAATCTGAGATAGTAATAATCAGCGAGCCCTTTAGGCGCAAGGACGACAACCGTTGGATATACAGCTTCTCCGGCAAAGCAGCAATATGGGCATGCAGCTCTCCAGCCATTCCGCTTCGTAGCTCTCTGCATCACGAGCATTTTGTTAGAGCCCATATAAAAGGTAAATGGTTGTATAGTTGCTACCTGCCACCAAGCTTGGACCTCACGCCCTGGATGCGCTGGTGCAAGATGCGCGTGAACATTTCCCCTCTATCATCGCCGGCGACTTTAACGCGTGGGCCTTGGAATGGGGCAGCTCCGTCACCAACGCCAAAGGCAGAGCTCTTTTAGAGAATTTCTCTCAATTGGATATCGTTCTCGCCAACATAGGTTCACAAAACACTTTTAATCGCGCAGGCCGTGGGTCTATAATAGACCTCACCTTCGTGAGCAGCAGCATGTTTAGGACAACCCTCTGGAGACTTGGAAACATCTACACTGCCAGTGATCACGAGGCAATATTTTTCACCATTTCCTCCACAGTGACGCCCGCTGCATCGACACAAAACGCAAAGTCGTACAAAGTGGACACCCTGAATACATCTTTATTCACAATAGCCCTGAATGCAGCACACTGCGATACAGACACGGCTCCGAGGATGGCCAACAAGCGCAAAGTAACCGGTACCAAGGACACCATAAACCCGTATTCTGGTGGAACGAGAACATATCCTCCCTGAGGAAGCACTGCCTATCGGCCAGGAGGAAATACCAACGCGCCAGGAAACGTGGCACTACCGACTGCCAGGCACTCCATGCTGACTACTGTTCGAAAAGGAAGTCCCTAAAACTCAGTATACTAACCTCCAAAAAGGAAGTCTTTCTTCAATTGTGCGACTCGGCCGACCAAGACCCCTGGGGAAGCGCATACAAGACGGTGGTCAAAAGGATCTACGCCAACCGGCAGGCCCCCCCCAATGATGAACAAGAGCTCGCACGAATCGTGGACGATCTCTTCCCACACCGAGATGACTCCCTGTCCGCCAGACAGCCGCAATCTGACGCTCCATATGAAATAGACCCGGTAACTCCAGAGGAACTACTAATGGTCTCAAGAATGCTAAAAAGCCGGAAAGCCCCAGGTCCAGACGCAGTGCCTAATCGAGCATTGAAACTGGCAATTGCGCTCCGAACCGAGGCTTTCGTTAACACCTTTAACCAGTGTCTCAAAGAGGGCACCTTCCCACCCCAATGGAAGGATCAAAGGCTGGTGCTAATCCCGAAACCTGGTAAGCCGTCTGATGTGGCAACGTCGTACAGGCCCATATGCTTGATCGATTCAATGGGAAAGGTGTTCGAGAGACTCATATACAGCAGACTCGAAGCGGCGATAAGCGAAAACGGCGGTCTCAACAACAATCAATACGGATTTCGGAAATCCAAATCAACCCTGGACGCAATCAGCAAGGTGGTGGACATCGCCTCCAACGCGATAAAGGGAACGAGATGGCAAGGCGGTTCCAAAAGGTATTGCCTAGTAGTGACACTAGACATCAAAAACGCCTTTAACACAGCAGACTGGGGATGCATCCTTGATGCTGTCCTGGGTCACGGAGTCCCACAATACCTACACGCAGCCGTTTGGAGCTTCTTTAACGGGAGGAAAATTTCTTACCCCACTGCTTCAGGAACTATGCATCGCACAATTTCAGCAGGTGTCCCGCAAGGCTCGGTTCTGGGTCCCCTGCTATGGAACGTCATGTACGACGGTATTTTCCGAGTGCCTCTCCCGAGTGGATGTGTACTTATCGGATATGCTGACGACGTCGCCGTTGTCTCAGAAGCCAAGGATTTGCGCACTGTCGAGGAAACTGCCGATGTCTCCATAGCGGCAATAGAAAACTGGCTCAACGCAGTCGGCTTGACCCTCGCGTCGCACAAGACCGAGGCTGTCCTAATCGGCAGCAGGAAAGCCGTCGAGCTGGCACATGTCCACGTGGCAGGAACGAGGATCACCTCAAAGCGAGCAATCCGGTACCTCGGAGTATGGCTGGATACCAGACTCTGCTTCAGGGAGCATCTGGCACACACGCAAGCGAGGGCAGCGGAAGCAAGCAGAGCGCTATCGAGGATTATGCTCAACACGCGGGGTCCAAAACAGGAGAGGAGACTACTGCTCTACAATGTGGTAAAATCTACAATAATGTACGCAGCGAAAATCTGGGCACCAGCCATCGTGATCCCAAGCTACGCCGGAGGCATCAAGGCCACCTACAGACTTGGCGCTCTCCGAGTCTGCTGTGCATTTAGAACAGTATCCGACGAAGCTGCTTTGGTCATCGCAGGCACTGTCCCCATTGACTTACTAGTGGAGGAGGCCAAATCCATAGCAGAGGCAATAGCTAATGGAATACCAAAACCACAGGCAAAGAAGACTGCGAGGGAACGAAGCCTGAATACATGGCAAGCCAGATGGGATGGTTCACCCAAAGGCAGGTGGACACATAAATTGATTCCCGATATCAGGAGATGGGTTCTCCGTACCCATGGGCAGGTCAACTTTCACCTGACCCAATTCCTGAGCGGCCACGGGTGTTTCAAAAAATACCTAGCGAGGTTTGGCCACAGTACCTTTCCACTATGCACCAGCTGCGAAGGAGGCCCAGAGGAGGATGCACACCACGCTCTTTTCATTTGCAGCGCCGAGAGGAACCGATTGCAAGAGAGGATCGGCCTCATCATAACGGAGGCAAACATTGTGGCATCAATGGTTGATGATCCAGCAACGTGGGACGCCGTCAGCAGGTTCACCCATTACATAGCAGACGAGCTACACAGCGCGAATAGAAGCACACCGGAGTAGAGCAACGCAGTTATACGTCCCTGTGACGCAATTCCCCCTGGGAAGTTCCACAAGGACTTGCTGCTGCCTCTATGACCTACCCCCCCAGTCAACTTGTTATATCCTTTTGCTGTTAAATACATATATAATCAATGAGTAATAAATGAATTAAAAAAAAAAAAAAAACACATACACACACACAAAAAAAAAAAAAAAAAAAAAAAGAGAGGCGCTGGATACGCGGGAGAGAGCACACCATCCCGCGCTTTCTCCTATTGCAGTAATAGTGGGACTTTCTTCATACCTCACTTTTTCATCTATTGTTTTGGCGGACTAGACTGACTTGGGGACCAGCAGCTGGCTAACTAGCAGCTGACTGCCAGCGCCGCACATCGGCGTTATCGAAAGTGCAAGTGACCTATTAGCGGAATCTACTGCCTACTTTTGGGGCAGGCCATGCCCATTGTCCACTTCTAGGCAGCTCAAAGTAAAGATAAGTATTTATTGCAAAGCAATCGGCAATTGGCAATAAATTAAACTTACCAATTGACTATACAGTTCAAGTTAGTACACAAACTTATTACCGTAGTATTACTAAAATCCACAGAGCGTCTGTCCTCAAATTGAGCGGCCTGTGGTCTGCGTCTGAGCCGAATCGGCCGGCAGTCTGAACAAAACAACCTGGCAGCAGGTATAAAATGCAACATAACTTTTTTTTTTTGAAATGTCTGGAAAAAACAAAATTACTCCAGATGGCAGCCACAAGAGTGGAAATCCACCCGTGATTTCTATCACGGCTGGGGCAAGGATTCTGGAGGACCCTACAACCATTTTAAACAAAGCAAAAACTACTGCAACGATGGCTAACTTGGTCGTTGCAGCGGACAAGGCAACAAGCAACAGCGGCAACAGCAACACCGCTGAAAACAGCGGGAAAATAATTGCCAATCCATTCGCAAAATGTGCGAAAATGGCGAGATCCCCACCAGCAGCACCTCATTCGGCGCCACCAGCGGCCCATTTTGCAGCCAGCACAGCTGTCTCATTTGCTGCAGTGGCTACAGCAGCCGACACGCCAAAAAGGGGCAGAGAGAATAGCCCACAAAGTTTGATAATGGAATCGTCTTCCAAAAGACAGAAAGCCATACAGACTCCACTAGAGGAACAAATCGGCGAACTTGGCAAGATAATGGATAACTTTGCCTACTTGGTGCTGGATATGGAGCCAAAACCTGTGCGCCATATAAACCAAGCCATGAAGGATGACATCAACAAAATGCGGGATATTATATCGGGCATACGATCGCATATGGCAGCACAGAAGAATAAAGTGGTATCAGGCGAACAATCAGTGGCCAACAAAACAAACAAGGAGAAAGCTGGCAAGCAGAAGGTTAATGCTGATTACCAACAGCGACAGCAACCACGTAGCCTGACAGACGGTAACAAGGAAGAATTGGCCAATAAAAAGAAGCAAGCCGAGCCAGCATGGCAAAAAGTGAAGACAAAGCCCAGAGCCCCAAAAAAGAGCAGACCGGACGCAATTATGGTTAAATGCAGCGATACGGCGAGCTACGCAAAGGTGCTAAGCACGGTGCAATCGGACGCTGCCCTCCAAAAGTACAAAGACAGTGTCTGTGGAGTAAGACGCACCGCGGCAGGAGAATTACTGCTCCAAATGAACAAAACTGATGATGAGGCTACACCAATTCTACAGGAAGCGTTCCGACATGCTCTTGGAGAAGCGGCTGAGGTGAGAACGATCTCAGAAAACGTCACAATTGAGATTAGAGACATACCGGAATGGACGACAGCGGATGAGGTTCTCAAATCGGTGCTTACACTCATTGAGGAAGACTGGCCAGTAGAGTCCTTCCCTAAGATGCGCAAGGCGTACAGGGGCACCCAAATTGCCTCAATGATGGTGCCGACCAACGTGGCGACCAAACTGATGTCAGCAGACAAAGTTCGGATTGGATGGGCAGTCTGCCGCATAAGGAAGAAAATTGAGCCGAGGCGATGTTTCCGCTGCCTTGACTTTGGACATACAGCAGCCAGATGCAGGAGCAAACATGACGCATCTAAAATGTGCTTTAATTGCGGGGCAGGCGATCATGCATCAAAAACTTGCACCTCAAAACCATGCTGCATTCTCTGCCATAGAAAGGAAGCGCAAAACACAGCACACAATACCCTTAGCAGGGCGTGCCCAATGTACCAGATGGCGGTCAAAACACATCGGCAAGATTAAGCTCTTACAGTTAAATCTTAATCATTGCAGGGCAGCACAGGATCTGTTAACGCAGACTGTAAAAGAGTTGGATGTAGACATCGCTATCCTCTCTGAGCCCCATAGGGACAAACAGGATATGCAATGGGTCCAAAACGCGAAATATGAAGCTGCAATCTGGAGCTGCAGTCAGACACCAATTCTCCTGGTGGAGACCAGCAAAAATAGAGGATATGTCAGAGCAAAGGCCAAAGGTGTATACATCTAGGCGGGAAGGGGCTCAATAATAGACCTGACCTTTGCATCAGCAAACATTGCAAGATATGCTAATTGGCGCGTTACTGATAAATACACACTTAGCGACCACCAAGCTATAGAAATTCAAATTGGAAATATACCAAACAGGGCACACAAACCAAGATTCGAGAATTGGAACGTAAAGTCACTGAGCCCAGATGCTTTATCATTTATGATCGGTAATACGCAACAGCACACATGCTCAGACGCCAACAACTTAGCAAATAACCGATGCAATATCCTCAGAGAAGCATGCGATGCAGCAATGGTACGCAAAATGCAAGGAGGGAAAACACGGAAGCCGGTATATTGGTGGAACACGAATATAGCTGAAGAAAGGAAACAATGCCACAAAGCAAGACGCAGACAGCAACGGGCACGCGGTAGGAACACATTTCCTCAGCTGCAGGAAGATTATAAGAACAAAAGGGCCATCCTGAACAAGGAGATCAAGCAAAGCAAGGCCGCATGCTGGAAACAGCTATGTGCAGACGCAGATGACCAACCATTTGGGACAGCATACAAGCTAGTCATGGGGAAACTGGCAAGACGACCAATGCCAACCGATCCAGAGAACCTAGTCAATATTATTTCGACTTTGTTTCCCACTTATCCAGCAGCCAATTTTGAACAGGAGGCTTATGTATCAAGCCCACATTTCACAGATGTTCCAGAAATCATAGCATTGAGCAAGAAACTCAAGACGAATAAGGCACCAGGCCCGAATGGAATACCAGCAGTGGCTGTTAAAATTGCGGCCGAGCACTATCCAACAATTTTTGTAGAGCTGTTCAATACCTGCATCCGGAAGCATACGTTTCCATTGAGATGGAAAATTCAACGGCTAGTCCTTCTACCAAAGGGAGGAGACAGCGAAAACCCATCTTCATACAGACCATTGTGTATGCTAGATGTCATTGGAAAATTCTTTGAAAGAATAATTTCCAACAGGCTGGAAAAAGAATTGGAGGATAGGCACGGACTATCAGATTGGCAGTTTGGCTTTAGAAGGAGACGCAGCGCAACCGATGCCATAGAAGCGGTATCAAAAATTGCATCCAAAGCAATTGAAGGCAACCGTTGGAAGGGAGGTAGCAAGCAATATTGCTTAGTAACGACACTGGACGTGCGAAACGCATTTAATTCTGCTAGCTGGCCAGTCATTACAGGCGCTACATATATCGGAGTATATAATAAACCTGGTAAAGAGCTACTTCTCTAACAGGGTGTTGCTCTACGATACCACAGATGGAAGGAAACAATATGCAGTTACCGGTGGCGTACCACAAGGCTCAGTACTAGAGCCTATTTTATGGAACGTCATGTATGATGCAGTGCTGCGTCTACAAATTCCGGAGAATAGCCGCGTCGTGGGATTTGCCGATGATATAGCCGTGGTAACGGTAGCAAAAGATATACAAGATGCCCAAGCCAACACCAACGAAGCAATCCACAAAATTATGGAATGGATGAGCAGAAACTCGCTCTCTCTTGCTGTACACAAAACGGAAGCTGTTCTGATAAGCAGCAGAAAGAAAGTAGAATCAGCCAGAATTCAGGTCGATGGATGTACTATATTATCCAAACCAGCAATAAAATATTTGGGAGTATTGTTGGACCACAGCCTCAGCTTTAAACAGCACCTACAATACGTAGCTAATAAGGCTGCGAAGTCGACCATAGCCCTGACCCGAATTATGTCTAACACCGGAGGGCCGAGGCAGAGAAGCAGATTGCTGATTAGATCGGTAGTACGTTCAATCCTAATGTATGCAGTAAGGATCTGGGCCCCTGCTATGCTAATCCCATCATACACTCGCGAATATAAGTCCCTGTACCGCACGTGCGCGCTGCGAGTAATTAGTGGATTTCGTACCATCTCAGAGGATGCAGCACTAGTGCTAGCTGGGATGACACCACTAGATATACTGGCGATCGAATCTATAAATACAGGCTCGAGCCTACACAGAAGAGAGACTGCGTTGGAATGTTGGCAACAAAGATGGGCTGTTGCAACAAAAGGCAGCTGGACAAGACGACTGATAACGGATATTCGTCCATGGCTAACTCGCCCACATGGCCAGACGGACTTCTATCTGACACAAATACTGACGGGACATGGTTGTTTTAAATCTTATTTGCATAGATTTGGACACGAGACGGACCCTTTTTGCACTCACTGTGCAGGGGTAATAGAAGACGCCGAGCACGTCCTTAGTGTCTGTCCTCGATTTACTGCTGAACGGGAAGAGCTAAGCCTAGTCTTTGGGAGGCCATTTATAGTCACTGACTTGTTGGATATTCTACTTAGCTCGCAAAACAATTGGCTAGCAGTTAGCCACATATCTGCAGTAATCATACAATTCTTGCGTCGCGCTGAACGTCAGCGCAATCAGTCTTCACACTCTAGATAGTTCTAGACGAGGCTTTTAAGCCGCTCCCCCTCGCGAAGTAGTACTTCATGCGTTGGTTCCGCGAGATGAGGGATACGGAGAATAGGGAAGGGTTTAGCGGGTGAGGTGAATTTAACCGATTCCATACCAAGTCCCGCACTTTAAGGCTTTCAATGCTTCCCCCCCTTATAAAAAAAAAAAAAAAAAAAAAAAAACACATACACACACACAAACACACATTCACACACACACATTCACACACATAGACACACACATACACACACACATACACACACACAAAGTTGAGAGAGAGTTGCTTTCACTTAGTGCGGTCGCGTTTTATAGCTGCTCCGCGCGTCTTAGTAAAACAGCTAACAAGTTGCCCTGAAACCAAAAAAAATAAGTCGTGAGTCGGGATCCCAAGAGAGGGGGTCCACATACCTGAGGTTGGGACAACGCCCACACCGGCGCTGACCAGGCGATTGTCACCCACGGAAACCGGGCTGAGCAGGGCGAGCGGGCGAAAGGGTGCGGGAGGGTGTACTGCACTTTTCCCGCGCTTTCTCTTGGTAAAGTGGTGGAAGCAGGCCGCTTTTCCAGTGCCCTCTGGCTCTCAGGACCGTTTTCTTCCATTAGCGATTCCAACAGCGGACAGACCGAAGGCGATAAAAGGGAAAACAAAATCAATCACCTGCTTGCCACCTGCTTGCAAACAGCTGTTCATCAGTGCTGGGAAGCGGAGGCAGCAGACGAACAAAGTTTGCAGGTCACACCGGCCCAGTTCCACTAACTGTTGCATACTTCTGGGCTCAGGTGCATTGTAGTGAATTCACATGTCGGTTTTAAATGACTTCAGCACAGCTTGTAACATTCTGTTGCAAGCAGGAAATAATAGTAATAAGTTTATATATAAGAACAATTGTATGTATGTACGCAAACTTGCATGCATACATTTCGTTCTGTATATAAGCTTACGCAAACGAATTGTGCTAGCAAGCCAGCCCAATTATGCTGAGCTTGCAATTCGATCATGTGAGTTCACTCTCGCGTCTCACCCCTCTTATTTTGTAGCTGCCAACAAGCAGCATAAGTTAACACACAATATGAATCAATCTAAATAAAGTAACACCAGAGCACAGACGTGCCAACGAACAAATGTGAATATATATTTTAATTGGATCAAAATACTGAATACATGGGATAGCGGAATAAACTCATTTCATGGCGACCGTGACAGGACCGTCACATTGAAGACATTGGCAGATAGCAGGACTTCGAGGGACATAGCAGGAGAGAGAAATTAAAAAAAAAAATAAAATAAATAAAAAATGGAAAACGCAGTGAGTAGAGTGTCATGTGTGGTCTAAAGACTTAAAGCCAGAAGGGCAAAGCAACTAAAGCTGTAAAACAGCAAAACCGAATAAATTGAAACAACTCGGTCAAGATACATGCCGAAGTTGAAGATGTAAAATTCGATAAGCAGTAAGAAAGAGTCAAACAACCGACCACACATCCACCTACCTTGCAATGAAAAAAAAAATTTTCTAAAGAAAACTAATGAACTCTCCGCCACCCATTGAAAGTGACACCGAAATTGAGGAAAATGCCTATGCAGCCAGCACCGGCACCGTCTGACGTATCAAGTCAGACCAAGGAGAATACACAAGCGCCCACCAAGAAAAATTCAGGATCACCATAATAGAAGACGCCTATGCAGCCAGCATCGGCACCGTCTGGCGTACCAAGCCAGACCAAGGAAAGGAACCGACAACTCTACATAGAGAGTCTGAAACAAATAGAAGCCCAACTTTGCAGTGGTGCAAAGTAACGCAAATCGGATTCCCGATTTTGCCTTTAATTTTAAACATTCATTCATGCAAAAAAATTTTTATTATGTTTATATATCATCTAAATCATTTAAATTTAATTAAACCCTCAAGCCGATGCGTGCAAACGCTGCTTGAAAAATACTAACTAAAAAAATTAGGCTATTACTAACACATGTGGTTGGAGTATGAATTGTAAAATTTTTTATGAAATGTAAACTTGAATTGTGAGCCAACCACATGCCCTATCCCCCCTTCTAACTTCCACGTCTCTGTCACTGCTATAAGCAGTTGAACGTATAAATTCATTTCCGCATGTATGCGTATATAACGTAATGAGTAATTTTTAACTAATTAATTTTTCAATGATCTATTGATCACTTAAAGTGGATATCAATAACTGATATCACACTCCTTTTTCTTTTATATATATATACTACTACAGTTTTTTTTTTTTATGTTTATATGCAAATTTAAAGTAAATCCAATTACAGTCTTTAAAGTTCAATTTCTCTTTAGAAAATATTATTTCAAAATATGAAATGCAATGAAATAAAAAAAAATTAATAAAAAAAAAAAAAATATTTTCTATGTATACGCTTCAGACTTAGATTCTTTCAACTTTTATGGGTAGTTTAGAGAAAAAGTTAGATTTTGGAAAAATTTTAAATACAGTAATCATAAATGAAATATCAAATTTCTTTAAGGTAGCTTCCCCAGAACCAAAAATGGGTTTAATTGACACGAAAACGGTGGATTCCACTGCCAATGTGATCAATAGAGTAGAAGTAGAACAACAAGGGCTTACTACTGTTACGATTTTACTGATCGTAATAATAATAATAATGAGCGTAAACATGCTAATTAAAATTTATAGAATGCACAATAGGTGCTTAAAGAAAAATACACTAGCAGGGCAAATGATTTAGATAAGGTCTAAAAAAAAAAAAAAGGAAAGGAAAAATGTCGTTAGACGAATATTTTGCGAAAATTAGTGATAGGAACCCAAATATAGAAAGCGATTTAATAGAGGTTTTTAAGAGTGAACAAAGTAGCTCACCTCAACGGGCATTAGATCTAGCTACCATCAATATAACATACTTGGATATAAGGGGAGAAAATTTCCCAATCCAAGGAAACAGTAGAGTAGCCATGTGCTTCATCCTTACAGTACCTAGCATATGCTGTTATACAAACGCAGCAGGTACTTTTTGCTTTTATCTAATGGACGAAGCACAACATTAAAAAAAAAAAAAAGAAGAAAGAGAGAAAAAAAAATATATATATAAGAACTTAGACAAGGAAGGTGTAATAAAATAACACTACATATATGTATGTACACATATTTAAAGAATGACCGACTGGCAAGTGATTGTCGCACAAGCCAGAATTCTGAAAGAGGAACTGTTAAAATCAATAAAGTGTATCAGTCAAGATAGGACAATTAGTCCAAATACACTTGACAAGCACGTTGACATAATTCAAACCACTCTTCAGCAAATTCGTTTGCTTTTGAAAAAACATTTCGATTCCCTTACAGAAGGTCATAAGTGTGCCGCCAAAGCATTCTATAACGAGTGTAGAGACAAATCTGTCTCGGCGTTGGCAAAACACAATATTCAGTTCGCCAGAGTATCTGACCTAGATACAACGATAGTTCTCAACGAAGATAACGAATATAACAGGAAGAACATAAATTTTACAATGGCGGAAAAAATAGCTGCCGATAGGGAATATGTGAGACAAGTTATGTCTTCAGTCCCTGAGTTTGATGGTCAAAAGACCTCACTCACCCGTTTCGTTACGGCATTAAAATTGGTCGAACGAACTAAAGGAGACCAGGAGGATTTGGCCATTGAAGCCATAAAGTCCAAGATCACCGGCTCCATTGCCCACAAAGTCCAAAACGAGTCTACAATAATGGGCATAATAGAAAAACTAAAATATAACGTTAGAGGTGAATCAACCGACGTTATAATAGCAAAACTTATGAACGCCCAACAAAAGGGTAAAACAGCTTCAGAGTATGCTATGGAACTTGACAATTTGCGGAAGCAACTTGAAGCCGCTTTCATTGACCGTGGTTTAGATCCCGACAACGCTGAGGAATTCGCCACAAAAGAAGCTATGGAGGCGCTAATCCTCCAATGTCAGCATGAGCGAGTTCGTACTATATTGGAAGCTGGACACTTTAGTCGTTTTAGTGATGCTATGGGTAAATATATCCGTCTCATGACCCAAACGACTGGGAGTCCCAGTACCATATTGTACCAGCGTGGGAGAAATAATAGAGGCAGGTATTACTCTAACTACCAACGTGGTAGAGGCAACAGCCAGGGTAACTACAATGCCAACTTTAATTCCAACAATTACCGGTCAAACAGAGGACAGTCCCATAACAGGGGACAGTCCCAATACCAATATAATAATAACGCTAGAAGAAACATACCTAGCAGAAATATTCGCGTATCCCACAATGAAACGGGAAACACGCAAAACCCTTTAGATACAGAAGAGTAAGCACAAAACATGTGCATGCAATTAATTTTAATCTCAATATATTTGTTTCATTTTTTAATGTCGAAACAAATAAAAAATTAACATTTTTAATTGACACTGGTGCAAATATTTCAATTCTCAAAGAAGATTCAGATGTTCTAAATGACATCGACACGAATCACAAAATTAACATTCAAGGCATTGGTAAAGGAGCAATAAAGTCCAAAGGCCTTGCATCCTTAGAGATTCAAACCTCTAAATACATAATCCCACACGACTTTCACGTTGCACAGTCTGATTTTTCAATACCAAGTGATGGTATAATTGGCATTGATTTCATCAAAAGATTCAACTGCCAAATCGACTGCAAAGCGTCCGAAGACTGGTTAATACTAAGACCAGATAATTTAAAATTTCCTATTTATGTTCCAATAACATACAATTCTGGTAACACCTCAATTTTCATACCAGCAAGATCCCAAGTAGTCAGACAATTTAATCTCACCTTGAGTGAAGACGTTGTGTTGATTCCCAATCAGGAAATTCAACCAGGTATTTTCGTTGCAAATACATTGGCAACAAATGGAAATACAGTTGTCCGTTTGCTAAATGCAACCAATTCTGGCAAAATAATAAAGATAAACACTTTAAAGTCAGAACCATTTTCGAACTACGATGTAGTTCCAACCACTCCTAAAGCTAGGGAAAATATGGTAATGTCCCAGCTAACTAAAAATTTTCCGCTCCAATTTAAAGAACAATTAACCCAACTATGCACCAGATATAGTGATGTATTTGGCCTAGAGACCGAATCAATCACAACAAATAATTTTTATAAACAAAAATTGAGATTAAAAGACGAAGAACCGGTATATATCCTCCAACGTCTGACATTTCTATTTATAATCACCACGCAGCTGTCTTTAAAAATATTTTCTCTTCCCTCCGTGATCGTGATCATTTAATCATTTTGGGTGATTTTAACTTACCACATGTGTCGTGGCAAACCGACCTGGAGGTTCCTTATCTAATCCCTTCAGCACATAACGAATTTTTAAGTGAGCTGTTTGACCTTCCCTTGTTTCAAATGAATTCGATAATCAACTCATCAAGCAGACTTCTTGATTTAGTATTCGTTAGTGATTCTTCATCAATAAATATCGAACGATGTCCTCCTTTATCGCTTCCCGAAGATGCATATCACCCTACACTGGAAATTAATCTTACTCTTAAATCTTCATGTAATATTATCCCCTCTTCTAAACCTCGTTTGCGGAAATGTTTTCGCAAAACTAACTTTGCCCGCCTTGATGCTATTCTGAGTAGGACAGACTGGCATAATCTATTTAATGGTGTCGAGTTGGATATTGCCGTTGAACGCTTTTATTCAACTCTTTATGCTGCTTTTGATGTTTGTGTGCCAAACACAGAATGTGACTACAATTCAACTAAGCCTCCTTGGTTCACACGTACCCTCTCAAATTTGAAAAATGTTAAATCACGGTACTTTAAGCGCTTCAAAAAAACTCAATCACATTATGATTACATCAGATACAATTCAGCAAAATCAAAATTTCTTATATTAAATAAGCAATGCTATAATGATTACTTGTCACGTTGTAAAGCCGATTTTTTCCAAAATCCAAAGCAATTTTACAAATTTGTAAACTCTAAACGGCGTTCGAATACATCTCCTTCGTCATACTTCTTCAATGCGGAAACAGCGCATTCTGATTCTAATATAGCTGATCTGTTTGCTAATTTCTTCCAAATGACTTACTCTAATGCGCTGCCTTCCACTGGCTCTTATCCGTACTATATTCACCAATCCAACCTTATTTATATGCCTAGAATTTCTGAAGAATCTCTCATAATCGGTTTAGCCTCCTTGAAGTCTTCATTTGTGCCTGGTCCGGACAACGTCCCCAGTTGTGTTCTGAAGACATGCTCCTGTTCGTTAACAGTACCTTTGTTGAGGCTTTTTACTCTTTCCATTGAATCTGGTCGCTTTCCCTCTTTTTGGAATAATTCATTTATAATTCCCTTATTTAAAAAAGGTAATAAATCTGACATTTCTAATTACAGAGGTATAGCCAAACTCTCGGCTATTCCAAAACTTTTTGAGGAAATTATTTCGATAAATCTGAAACACCAATGTAAATCTTTAATTTCTCCGCATCAGCATGGATTTTTGAAGGGACGTTCATCACTTACTAATCTTCTAGAGTTCAGTACTTTGGTTCACGATGGCTTTCGTAATAAATCACAAACGGATGTCATCTATACAGATTTTAGCAAAGCCTTTGATAGTGTTGATCACAATCTTCTGTTAAAGAAGCTTGATCTGCTAGGTTTTTCTCCTAATCTTCTTTCTTGGTTAAAGTCTTATCTCACCAATAGAACGCAAAGAGTTTTATTTAGAGCTTCGCTCTCCAAAAATGTTATGGTGTTATCTGGTGTTCCCCAAGGAAGTCATCTGGGCCCACTACTCTTTACCTTGTTTATTAATGATTTACCTAATGTTTTAAATAACTCTCATGTATTTATGTTTGCTGATGATGTTAAACTTTGCGTATCTTTTAAAGATCCAGCTTTTCATTCTAATTTGCAAGCGGATGTTAATAAGCTTAGTGAGTGGTGTATGAATAATCACCTCCATCTCAACACACTGAAATGTTCATCCATGACATTTTGTCGTCGTTCGCCGTTTCTTGCCACTTACTGCATGAATGGCGCTATCCTAAACAGAGTTTTTTCTATTGAAGATTTGGGCATCATTTTTGATCCAAAGCTAAACTTCCACCTTCACATTTCATCTGTGACTAATAAAGCAACATCTTTGCTAGGCTTTATAAAGCGTTGGTCCAAAGAATTTAATGATCCCTACATCACCAAGCTCTTATTTACATCCTTGGTACGCCCAGTACTGGAATATTGCTCACCAGTTTGGAGTCCTCAGTATGCCGTTCACCAGCAACGTATTGAATCGATTCAAAAACAATTTCTTTTGTTTGCCCTTCGTGGGCTAAACTGGGAGCCAACTAGGCGCCTTCCACATTACTCAAGTAGACTTCTTCTCCTTAATCTTCCTTCTTTATTAAACCGTAGACGCGTCAGTGGCATTATATTTCTCCAAAAATTGCTATTAGGGGAAATAGACTCTCCCTTTTTGTTAGGGAAAATAAATTTTGCTGTTCCATGTCGTCCTACACGCAATTTTGTTCCTTTAAATTTAAGAACATGCGTCTTAAATTTTAGCCTACATGACCCTCTACGAGTGGTGTGTAGTGACTATAATGACTTTTCCCTTTTAATTTCTCCTCACATATCTCCTTCTTCTTTACGTTTTTTAATCCTTGCCTTTCTTCGAACTGTTCCTGCCTCTTAATTCTCTTTATTTCTACCTTTCTTTGCATTCTGCTTCTTTATGTTTTTGGTTATTCCTTTCTTTTTAATTATATTAGTTTAAGTAGCTTAAGTCAATTGCACCTTGTTTAGTTGACGTTATAAATAAATAAATAAATATCAAAAACTACCGGAGCCCGCATAGTCAAAAGGAAGAAATCCAAAAGCAGGTTGGAAAACTAATAGTCAACAATATAGTTGAACCATCTGTGTCTGAATATAATAGCCCACTGCTACTTGTTCCGAAAAAATCATTACCTGGCTCAGAAGACAAGAAATGGCGATTAGTTATTGACTATCGTCAAATCAATAAAAAATTATTGGCCGACAAATTTCCTCTTCCTCGAATTGAGGACATACTAGACCAACTAGGTCGAGCTAAATACTTCTCATGTCTTGACTTAATGTCAGGCTTCCACCAAATCGAACTTGAAGAAAGTTCAAGAAATATAACGTCATTTTCAACGAGCAACGGCTCTTATCGCTTCACGCGATTACCATTTGGTCTAAAGATAGCGCCTAATTCATTTCAGAGAATGATGACTATCGCATTCTCGGGACTAGATCCGTCCCAAGCATTCCTTTATATGGATGATTTAATAGTTATTGGTTGTTCCGAAAAACACATGCTAAAAAATCTTAACGATGTCTTCAATACATGTCGGAAACACAACCTCAAATTACATCCAGAAAAATGTTCATTTTTTATGCGCGAAGTGACTTTTCTAGGTCATAAGTGCACAGATAAAGGAATTTTACCTGATGACACAAAATATAATGTCATTAAGAATTATCCAGTCCCACATGATGCGGACAGCGCTAGACGGTTCGTTGCATTTTGCAACTATTATAGACGTTTTATTAAAAATTTTGCCGACTATTCCCGGCACATAACTCGATTATGTAAAAAGAATGTTCCCTTTGAGTGGACAATTGAATGCCAAAATGCATTCCAATATCTTAAAGAAAATTTAATGCGGCCAACCATATTACAATATCCTGATTTTAGCAAAGAATTTTGCATAATCACAGATGCAAGCAAACAAGCGTGTGGAGCGGTTTTAACCCAAAACCGAGATGGACTCCAACTTCCAATCGCTTATGCATCGCGTTCATTCACCAAAGGTGAAAGTAATAAGAGCACAACGGAACAAGAACTAGCAACCATTCATTGGGCCATTACGCATTTTCGACCATATATTTATGGCAAGCATTTCACGATAAAAACAGACCACAGACCTTTAACATATTTATTTTCCATGGTAAATCCTAGCTCAAAATTGACTCGCATGCGGCTTGAACTGGAAGAATACGACTTCACAGTTGAGTATCTAAAGGGAAAAGACAATTTCGTGGCAGATGCCCTATCTCGGATCACAATAACCGAGTTAAAAGACATTCAAAATAAAGTCCTGAAAGTCACTACCAGGCAACAGTACAGACAAAATAAATCCTGCGCAGGAAAAGAAAAAGAGACTTTGCCAAGGCAAAGTACTCCAAATGCTTCTATGCCCAACGTTTACCAAGTTATAAATAATGACGAGGTACGAAAAGTAGTGGCCTTGCATATAACAAATAAACTGTGTTACTTGAAACACGGAAATAAAGTTATTGCAAGAATTGATATTGGCGACCTATATACTAATGAAAAACTTGACTTAGGTCAGTTCTTTCAAAAGCTTGAAAAGCAAGCCGGTATATTAAAAATAAGCCATATCAAAACGGCACCGTGGGAAAAGATCTTTGAATTTATTTCAATAGATACTTTTAAAGAAATGGGCAATGATAAATTGAAATCATTAAGAGTAGCGCTACTCAACCCGGTGACCATAATAAGCAATGAAAAAGAAAAAGAAGCAATTTTGTCTGAAAATCATGATGATCCAATACAAGGAGGTCATAATGGCATAACAAAAACTTTAATAAATATCAAAGAAGCTAACTTCGGCTCTGCCGAAGTTTGTATACCCTTGCAGCTTCATTGTTTTATTATTTAATTTAAAAACAAAATTTTTACAGTAATTGAAGAGAAAACTCAACTAAAAATTTTCCCGAATTCACTGAGAATCGAATGCACCAAACACCGAACCATCGTGCAACCGATCTTTACGTACTACGTCACCATCCTCACTTAACTCACTTAAGCTAGTTCGACATACATATACATATAGCAAACGCATGGCATCTCACTCTTTAAATTTCGTTCTGTGCAACAACACAACGCAAATGTTTCTGTCTCTCTCACACACCGCGTGGTGACCAATTTTTGCATATGTATGTGTGTGTGTGATTGCTTGGAATTTGTTTTTGTTTCTTTGCTGCCAAAGAAAACTGCTTATTTTACTCGAGGTACCTCCACGTTTTAGTTAATAGCTCCGGTGATAATTATCCGATCCGACTAATTTTTAAACTTTACCTACTCAATCGATTGAGGAACTTAACTTTTCATGTTTCAACCATGTAGCTTAAAATTTAAGCTCGAAAACGTCTGGCTAAACAGACAGACGGACAGACGGACAGACGGACGGACAGACGGACAGACGGACATGTCTCAATCGACTCGGCTATTGATGCTGATCAAGAATATATATACTTTATGGGGTCGGAAATGTATATTTCTATGCGTTACAAACATCTGACCAATTTTATAATACCCTCTGCAAGGGTATAAAAATAAAAAGACACTACTATTGGAAAAATATGACGCGTCAAATAAAAGAGTACATACGTAGTTGTCCAAAATGCCAAAAGTCGAAAACGACAAAACATACAAAGACCCCACTAACAATAACAGAAACGCCTATGAGTGCCTTTGACAGAGTAATAGTGGATACTATAGGTCCACTACCGAAATCTGAATACGGTAACGAATACGCAGTAACCCTGATCTGTGACCTAACAAAGTATTTGGTAGCCATCCCTGTTCAAAATAAGAACGCTAATACCATTGCGAAAGCAATATTTGAATTTTCTATATTAAAGTACGGTCCAATGAAGACGTTCATTTCGGACATGGGCACTGAATATAAAAATTTAATAATAAGCGATCTGTGCAAATATCTAAAAATAGACAACATAACGTCTACTGCACATCATCACCAAACCGTGGGAACAGTGGAAAGAAGTCATAGAACTTTTAATGAATACATCCGTTCATATATATCAGTCGATAAAACTGACTGGGATGTTTGGCTCCAATATTTTACATATTGCTTCAACACGACCCCCTCTATGGCACATGGTTATTGTCCATATGAGTTAGTTTTTGGCAAACAAAACAATTTGCCAAAACAATTTAATTCTATAACTAATATTAATCCATTATATAATGTAGATGATTACGCTAGAGAAACTAAGTTTAGATTAGAGCAAGCCTATAAAAGGGCAAGGCTTATGTTAGAAGAGCATAAGGTAAAGAATAAGGAATTATACGATAGGAACATAAACAACTTTGAAATAAAAATAGGAGATAAGGTTCTTGTTAAGAATGAAACGGGCCATAAGTTAGAATCTAAGTATCTAGGCCCATATAGAGTAGAAGCAATAGAAGATAAGGATAATATTTTAATAAGAGATAAAAGAAATAAAGCACAAAGAGTGCATAAGGATAGGTTAAAAATTTTTAAATAACAAAAAGAAAAATTTTTCTCTAGTATTTACAAAATCTAAAGTGTATACATTGAAAATAAGGAAAGTTATTTGCATATATACAAATTTTTATTTTTATATATATAAAGGAAAGGAGCGAAGAAAAAAAAAATTATTTTAAAACTTTGCTAAAAAAAAAAAAAAAAAAAAAACAAAAAAAACAAAAAAAATCCATACATGTAAGGGAAAAATATATATATTCATTGACGGACGTCAAATTTTTTTTTTTAAATAACACGAATTACTTTATAAAGTCATTTACTTCATATACACATATATAATAACTTCATTAGATTACGTTATTCTTTAAAAAGGGGAGGTGTAGTGAATTCACATGTCGGTTTTAAATGACTTCAGCACAGCTTGTAACATTCTATTGCAAGCAGGAAATAATAGTAATAAGTTTATATATAAGAACAATTGTATGTATGTACGCAAACTTGCATGCATACATTTCGTTCTGTATATAAGCTTACGCAAACGAATTGTGCTAGCAAGCCAGCCCAATTATGCTGAGCTTGCAATTCGATCATGTGAGTTCACTCTCGGGTCTCACCCCTCTTATTTTGTAGCTGCGAACAAGCAGCATAAGTTAACACACAATATGAATCAATCTAAATAAAGTAACACCAGAGCACAGACGTGCCAACGAACAAATGTGAATATATATTTTAATTGGATCAAAATACTGAATACATGGGATAGCGGAATAAACTCCTTTCATCAAGGGAAAGTATTGCCTGCCAGCAGGCCCTCCGGAAGTTCAATATTAAATATATCACTAGCTGTATAAACCCAACACAGCCAGGCCAAGTAAGTAATTAGATATTAAATCTCTTTACAACTAAATAAAATCCACGGCGCGTCTGATCTCATATTGAGCGGCCTGTGGTCTGCGTCTGTGCCGCATCGGCCGGCAGTCTCCCAACTACCTGGCAGTAGGTATAAAATGCAACCCGGAGAAATCAAAAAAATGGCTGGAAACAACAAAAATACTCCAGGTGGCAGCCACAAGAGTGGAAATCCACCCGTGAACACAAACACGGTCGGGGCAAGGATTCTGGAGGCCTCTACATCCATTGTAACCAAACAAAAAACTTCTGCAACGGTGGCACACTTGGCCGTTGCAGCGGACCATGCAACAAGCAACAGCAGCAGCAGCAATAAGCCCGTCGGTGCAAATCCCCTCGGCAAAAGCGCCAAGCTGGCCAGGACACCACCGCCAGCCCCGCACTCTGCACCACCAGCGGCTCACGTCATCGTCCAAACTGCGTTGCCGCCATCTGTGATGGCTGCAGCAGACGATACACTGAAGCGTGGCAGAGACACCAGCCCTACAGAAGTACTGCAGATAGCAGCAAAAAGGAAGTAAAGCACACAGGCAGCATCGCTAAAGGACCAAATAGACGAACTTGGGAGAATAATGGACCATATCGCATACCAGGTCATAGATATGGAGCCCAAGCCCGTCTGTCATATCAACCAAGGTATGAAAGACGAACTGACACGGATGAAACAACTGCTGGATGATATGCGCGTACAAGTTGCATCAACTGGAGAAGAATTGGTAACCAACTCAACACACAGGGATTCATTCGCCAAAGCTGTGATAAGCAGTAACAACAAGGCTGCGCAAAGAAGGGACCCATGGCCCAGAAGAAGAAGCAACCAGCTTCCCAAAATAGGACCAACGGCGACCCAGGAAAGCTAGTGGCGTCTCCAAATTATGCTGGTGTGGTGCAAACCAGACAGTCGGAAAGAGACCCTAAGTGGCAAAAAGTTCGAAGAAAAACCAAGGCCAAGCCTACAAAACGGAGGCGCCCAGACGCGATAATGATCAAATGCAAAGACCCGGCGAATAATGCGAAAGTTCTAGCTTCTGTACAAACAGACGCCACCCTGCAGCAACACACAAACAGTGTGCACCGAGTAAGACGTACTGCAGCTGGTGAAATCCTGCTGCAATTGAACAAAGCAGATGATGATTCAACTGGCATGCAACACACAGCCATGCAGCATGCACTGGGAGAAACTGCAGAAGTCAAAGCAATGACTGAAAAGGTAACGCTGGAGATCAGAGACATACCAGAATGGTCTACTGCAAACGAAGTGCTGCAGTCTGCTTTTAAACTCGTGGATGAGGACCTGCCGGCTGAATCATTCCCAAAAATGCGGAAGGCATTTCGAGGCACTCAAGCTGCTATATTAGTACTAAGTGCGAGCACAGCAAATAAAATGCTAGCGGCGGGCAAGATACGTATAGGATGGGCAATCTGCAGGATCCGATCTAAGATGGAGCCCAGAAGATGTTTCAAATGCCTAGAGTTCGGGCACAACGCCTCTAGATGCAACAACAAACATGACGCATCCAAGCTCTGCTTCAACTGCGGTGAGAGCGATCATTCCTCCAGAGCATGCAGCAATAAAGCCAAATGCATCTTATGCACTAGGCGGTGCGAGCAAAATGTGGCACATAATACTCTGAGCAGAGGATGCCCAGCATATATGAAGTCAACAAACCATAGCAGTCATTAATTTTATACAGTTGAATCTAAACCACTGCAGAGCTGCGCAGGATTTACTTACGCAGACGGTGATGGAACACAGCATGGACATAGCCATACTGTCAGAGCCCTATCGACAGAAACAAGAAGCAGGATGGATTCAAAATAGTCCTAAAGCAGCAGCAATATGGAGTTGTGGCCGTCAACCGCAAATCCTGGAAAATATCAGCAGGCACACTGGTTATGTCTCTGCAAAGTGCAACAGGGTGCAGATTTTTGGCTGCTACATAGCGCCTAGCGTTGGGATTGATGAGTACGCCGACATCATCGACGACCTAGTTGCTGACGCCAGAAGCAGTCCAGCAGTAGTCATAGCCGGTGACTTCAATGCATGGGCAACTGAGTGGGGTAGTGCCAAAACAAATAGAAGAGGCAGAGTATTGCTCGACGCATTAGCATCACTGAACGTGTGCATTCTCAATACAGGCAGCCAACACACCTACAGCAAGGCAGGCAGAGGATCTGTGATTGACATCACCTTTGCAAGCACGAGCTTAGCGCGAAGGACTAAATGGGAAGTATCCGATATATACACCCATAGCGACCACCAGGCGATAACATACTCAATCGGTAGAATACCAGCACGCGTGAAGGAACCAAAATTCACCACATGGTCATCAGAGACAACGAACGAAGAGGCATTCTTATTTATGCTGGCAAACTCGCAGGAGGGAAACAGCACAGACCAAGAATCGCATGCCAAGCTGCTTTCCAAGGAACTGCAAATTGCATGCGAAGCATCTATGCTACGCAAGCGACATGGTCGTAATGGGCGGAAACCAGTATATTGGTGGAACCAAGAAATTGCTGATGCCCGGAAAGAATGCTTCAAAACCAGGCGACGACAACAACGTGCCAGAGGAAGAGAAACGTACCAACTGCTGAGAGGCGATTATTTGGCCAAACGTAGCCAACTGAACAAGGCCATCAAACGCAGCAAAATTTGCTGCTGGAAAATGCTTATAAGCTGGTGATGGGGAAACTAGCGAAAAGACCATCCCCTACTGATGCTGGAAAACTCGCACACATTGTGAAAACGCTTTTCCCACAGCGGCATGTGTTGCCGACACGGAACCCAAGTCTTGAAGATACCTACCCGAAGCTCACAGATAGTGATGAAGTCCAGCAGGCTGCAAAGCGCATACAGCAAAATAAGGCACCCGGCCCAGACGGAATCCCTGCCAAGGCAGTAAAACTACTAGCGAAGGAAAACCCAACCAAACTAGTGTATTTGTTTAACCTATGCCTATCTAAGCAAGTATTTCCAAAGATTTGGAAGCTACAGAGGCTAGTTCTAATACCAAAAGGCGATAAAACAGAAGAACCCTCAGCCTACAGGCCGCTATGCATGATAGATGTAGTTGGAAAACTGTTTGAGCGAATCATGTGCAACAGACTGGAAGCTGAACTAGATGAACGGCAGGGTCTGTCTGACCAGCAGTTCGGATTCCGGAAGAGGCGCAACACTGTTAACGCAATTAACACCGTCGTGCACACAGCCAGAAAAGCCCTAGAAGGAGAGCGGTGGAAAGGTGGGTGCAAACAATACTGTCTTATAACCACTCTAGACAATGCATTTAACTCGGCTAGTTGGCCAGCCATAGTGGATTCACTTATACGCCTGGGCATCTCGGAATATATCATCAACCTAGTATACAGCTACCTTGAAGACCGAGTGCTGCTCTACGATACAGCCAATGGTCATGAAAAGTACAACATCACAGGAGGTGTCCCACAAGGATCGGTGCTCGGACCGACACTATGGAACGTGATGTACGATGCTGTGCTCCGTCTTAGTATGCCAGACAATACACGTGTCATAGGATTTGCCGACGACATTTCAATAGTCGCAGTGGCCAAGGAGGTCGTCGACGCAGAGACAAAAACCAACACAGCGGTACAGGAAATAGTTACCTGGATGGATGAAAACTCGCTCGCACTGGCGGCCCACAAAACAGAGGCAGTGCTCGTTAGCAGCAGAAAGAGAGTGGAAACAGCAACAATAAATGTTGCAGGCTGCACGATACACTCCAAGCCAGCTATTAAGTACCTAGGAGTTATGCTTGACCACAGGCTAACTTTCAAGCATCATCTACTGTATGCGGCAGAAAAGGCATCCCGAGCAACCACATCGCTGGCAAGGATAATGGCCAACCATGGAGGCCAACGACAAAAAAGTAGGCAATTGATAACTACAGTGGTGCGGTCTATTTTGCTCTACGCGGCAGCAATATGGGCCCCAGCAATCACCATACAATCATACAGCCGTGGCTGTAGGTCCGCATATCGTACCTGTGCACTAAGAGTGATCTGTGCGTTCCGAACGGTGTCTGAAGATGCTGCCCTGGTGCTCTCCGGCATGGCTCCACTAGACATCCTAGCAAACGAAGCACATAGCAAAGATGCTAAAGGGGTAAAAAACGAGAGAGTGTTGGCAATGTGGCAGGACAGATGGCTGCACGCACAAAATGGCAGCTGGACGAGACGACTTATACCAGATATTCGTCCATGGCTAAAGCGCCCACTTGGCCCGACGGACTTCTATCTGACACAGATACTGACGGAACATGGGTGTTTTAAATCTTATTTGCACAGATTTGGACACGAGACGGACCCTTTTTGCACACACTGTGCAGGGGTAATAGAAGACGCGGAGCATGTCCTTTTTGTCTGTCCCCGATATACTGCGGATAGAGCTAAGCCTAGGCATTGGGAGGCCATTTATAGTCAATGACTTTGTGGATATCCTACTTAGCTCGCACAACAATTGGCTAGCAGTTAGTCACATATCTGCAGTAATCATACAATCCTTGCGTCGCGCTGAACGACAGCGCAATCAGACTTCACACTCTAGATAGTTTCTAGACGAGGCTTTTAAGCTGCTCCCTCTCGCGAAGTAGTACTTCATGCGTTGGTTCCGCGAGAAAGAGGGACACGGAGAATAGGCAGGGTGTTTAGCGGGTGAGGTGAATTCACCAATTCGATACCAAGTCCCGCACTTTAAGGCTTCCCCTCCTATTAAAAAAAAAAAAAAAAAAAAAAAAACACACACACACAAAAACACATACACATACACACACACAAAAACACATACACATGACATATGAGTAACCTTTAACCGCAATCGTTTGTGTTCCGCTTCGCGCCCGTATCTGCCGCAATTTACTTGGTCCACATACCTGCGGGACGTACAAAAACATCTTAGAGTTTGTCATCAGGAGTTAAACCACAAACCTGTTAGCTGGAAGCCCGGCGCTACATCACCGTCTGATACAAAAAAAGGGTTTTTCCCAAAGTTGAGTCCAGAGAGGCCCCTACGCCGAGGGGGGAAGTGGGGTTGTGGCTCCCTTTCTCCTTTTCGCGCCTCTCACCGATTTCTGGCTGAGTGGGTGCGGAGTTTTTTTCATCAAAAATTCTCCAACGCGCTCGTCAAGTTTTGTTCCAGAAAGAGAATTAATTTCTTCCTCTTTCCACTGCCTCCGATCAGCTGATCTATACAAGTGTTGTTCAGCGAGATTACAAGCGGTCCCCCTGGCTTTAACCGGCAGGTGGCGCCTCCGGATACTTTTAACATTCAAAAAGTAACGGCGGTCAAAAAGTAAGTGGCGGTTGCCTACTAGTTTTCAAATTTGCGAGCGACATGGAAAAATTTGCGGCATCTATGGACCATATCTCACGCCCTGAAGGCGTGGACGCTGATCCAACTAGTGAAGAGGCTATATTCGGTAGGCGCTCCAGGCTGAGAGAGTCACCAATCCTCCTTCCATCCAGAGCCATTCCTAGCCCTGAATTGCCAGCGAAAAGGCGCCCACTAGCTACAGGAATTGCTGAGCTAGACGAACTGGGCAAACTTCTAGAGGAGATGGTTACCACTTTTAATAAAAAAGAGGAAGGCAAACCGCTTGTGAGACATGTCAACCTGAACACGAAACAGGCTATCACGCGGATGGCAGCACTCCATGAACAGCTTTGCCTGAAACTGCAAGCAGGTGAGGTCCCGAAAAAAAACCGAAAACGGAAAACCTCGGAGTGAAAGAGGCACTCAGACTGGTCCAGCAATACATAGTGAGGGTAAAAATGCGGCCATACACGCCCGCAGCGATACACCCAAACGCCCGAGAGATGAACCGGTAGAGCAGCAGCGCAACACACCACCCAAACGGCAGCGAGGCAGATTGCACACAAAGCCTTCATATGCAGCGCAGGTAAGGGTTGAGCAAACCAGCTCACATACCAATAATGAGCAAATGAAAATACAAGAAGTAGCACTCTCCGACTGGCAACAGGTTACCCGAAGGCGCGTTGGCAAGCACCAAAGTCGCAAAGGCAGGTCCGAGGCTATACTTATTAAGCCCAATGAAGGCTGCTCCTATGCCCAAATCCTCGGCATAGTCACTAGGAGACAGGACGGAAAACTGAGCAACGTCAAAGACAACGTAAAGCTGGTAAGGAAAACTGCCAGGGGAGAGCTGTTGCTCGAATTAAATAAGGATGCCGGTGGTAACAACAGCAACAGATTAAAGGAGGAGATCAGCCAAGTCCTGGGTTCACAAGCGTCAGTACGCGCAGTCGTTGATGAAGTATGGGTGGAGATAAGAGATATTGATTGTCTGACCACCGAGGACGATATCCTTGCGGTAGTAAAAACTGAAATTGGGAGCGAAACAAACCAAGTGACGGTTAAAAATGTTCGTCCAACTTTTGGCGATACACAGTTGGCCATACTATGTATGCCACGGGAAATAGCAAATGCGCTGATAGCCAAAAAACACATAAAAATAGGCTGGACAAGCTGCCGCATACGTGAGCGACAGTCTCAGAGACGCTGCTACAAATGCCTAAATTTTGGGCATATTGCAGCCAAATGCAACAGCACCGTAGACCGCACCAATTGGTGCTTGAGGTGCGGGAAAACTGACCACAAGGCAGCTTCATGCATAAACCAGCCAGTCTGTTTCAACTGTACGGCCGAAAAATGTAAAGACGTAAGCCATTACACTGGTAGCAGAAGATGTCCACTGGCAAATTTTGAAGATAAAAGCTCCACACAAATATGAAGTTATTGCAGCTTAATTTAAACCATTGTGCAGCGGCGCAAGACCTGCTGAAACAGACAATAAAAGAGCTAGACATAGATATTGCGATCCTCAGCGAACCATATAAGACCCACAGCGTCTTCTCCTGGGCTACAGACTCATCTGGAAAGGCTGCAATTTGGTCATGCGGCAAGGAAACACATGTGTTGGAACATGTACAAGCCGCAAACTGCTACGTACGAGCAAAAATAGACGACTTCTGGTTATACAGTTGCTATATACCACCAAGCCTCTCTATTAGAGAATTTGAGTTTATTATTGATAACCTAGTGGCAGACATCAGAGGTAAGCAAAACTTTATAGTTGCTGGCGATTTCAATGCCTGGTCAGAGGCATGGGGTAGCAGATCATCCAATCCTAGAGGACGCAGCCTACTTGAATCACTTGCTAGTCTTGACTTGTCAGTGCTAAACTCGGGTTCAGCTTTCACCTTCAACAGAGCTGGATATGGCTCAATCATCGATATCACTTTCGCCAGCGAGCAAATGTTTGATAAAACCAGATGGGAACTATGCAAACAGTATACCGCCAGCGATCACTCGGCTATTTTATGCACCATAGGGAATGCCAGTAATGGAAGTAAGCCACCGCAACTTAGGAAAAAAATGTACAAAGCAGGCAGCCTAAACCCGGAAATTTTCGCTTCGGCACTAGATATCCCGCCAATGACTGGCGATGCAAATACATGCGCTGAAGCACTCATGCGCGCTGTGACAGAAGCCTGCGATGCCAGCATGGTAACACGGAGGAGTCATAGCCGACACCATGCTCCAGTATATTGGTGGAATGAAGACATTTCTGAGGCCAGGAGAAAATGCCTACGTGCCAGGCGTAACTACCAGAGATCGCGGGGCACGGAAAACTTCGACAGGCTACAGTTGGAGTATACCACCAGGCGTAAGGAACTCAAAAACAAGATCAAAGGGAATAAAAGAAATTGTTTTCTGGCTCTTTGCGACGAAGCAGAAAACGACATTTGGGGTCTCGCATACAAAGTTGCTATGAAAAAATTAAAAGCAACAAAACCAGCAGCACCACCCAAGGACCGCATGCGACACATTGTGGAAACGTTATTTCCCAATACATCCAGTATGGAGCCCAAAAACACTTTGCAAGTCTCCCCACCTGACGCTTGCACTGTTATCATGGAAGAGATTACCTCTATCACTGCGCAATTGCAAGACAGCAAGGCATTGGGCCCAGACGGAATCCCAAACATTGCACTAAAGTTAGCGGTCCGTTTGCAACCTAACAAATTTGCAGAAGTTTTCAACAGATGCATTGCAGAGTGCACATTTCCAAATATTTGGAAAAAACAGGATCTAGTGCTAATTCCAAAGCCCAAAAAATCGTTAGACGACCCATCGGCGTATAGGCCAATATGCCTATTGGACTCAGTTGCCAAAATATTCGAAAGACTGCTGAGCACAAGAATAGAAGCTGCTATTAAACGAACTGGTGATCTTTCGCCGAGACAATTTGGCTTTAGGAAAGCTAAGTCTACACTCCACGCCCTTACAACAGTAGTCGATATCGCAAAAAAAGCAATTGAGGGACAACGCTGGAAAGGTGGTAGTAAGAAGTATTGCCTAGTAACTACCCTGGACGTTAAAAACGCGTTTAACACGGCAAACTGGTGTCGCATCATTGAGGCACTACGTACGTTTCAGGTCCCAGATCACCTAACTAACATCGTCAAGGATTACTTCCGAAACAGGATTTTGCTATACAATACACAAAGCGGTACTCAGCTGCATGAAGTTCAGGGAGGTGTTCCACAGGGCTCAGTGCTAGGTCCCCTACTGTGGAACATTATGTATGACGGTATACTGCGCATCCAACTTCCACCGGAGTGCGATATAGTTGGTTTCGCTGATGATGTGGCGCTAGTTGTTGTGGCCAAACACCTACATGAGGCTGAGGAAAAGACCATCTCTGCTGTCGGCATCGCCAAGCGTTGGCTCTCAACTGCGGGTCTACAACTGGCAGATGAAAAAACCGAGTCGGTCCTTATTAGTAGCCGCAAGAAAGTGGAAGTAGCCAAAATAGCTCTGGATACATGCACGATCCACTCAGCCAGATCAATTAAGTACCTTGGCGTTTTATTGGATACGCGACTCTCATTCAGAGAGCACCTTGAACGAGCCAGCAACAAAGCTGCGGAAATAGGCCGATACCTTAGCAGAATTTTGCTCAATTCACGAGGTCCAAAGCAAGGTCGCCGCATACTCTTGATGAACGTTGTCAAGTCGACTATGCTATATGGTGCTCCAGTCTGGGCAGAGGCGATGAACCAAAAATCGTATAGGAGAGGACTGGAGTCTACTTATCGCCTTGGTGCCTTACGAGTGTGCTGTGGCTTTAGGACCATATCTGATGATGCAGCTCTTGTAATTGCGGGTATGCTGCCATTAGACCTGCTCGCAACTGAAGCACGAGAAACCTTTGAGAAGATCCAAACCATCGAGCTAACTCCGCTGATCAGACAGGAAATAAAAAAAACGACTAGAAGTGCAAGCCTAAGTGCTTGGCAGTTAAGATGGGAAGACTCGCTGAAAGGTAGATGGACCTATAAACTCATCCCAGACATTAAAGCATGGCACAACAGGAGTCACGGGGAAGTTACGTTTCACCTGACGCAACTATTAAGTGGCCATGGCTGCTTCAGGTCCTACCTGCACCGGTTTGGCCACGAGAGAAGTCCTGATTGCCCAGGGTGCGGTGAGGGAATAGAGGAAACCCCGGATCACGCGTTCTTCACGTGCCCGAGATTTCAAACGGAGAGACACAACCTCGAGATGATAACGGGTACAACACCCACTGCAGCGACCATAGTCCCGATGATGCTGGCCACCCGTGAAGCATGGTCAGCAGTATGCGTTTTCGCGAGCCAAGTACTAGAAAAGCTACGCTTGTTGGAGAGAGAGCGGAACTCTAGAGGGGCATAGTTGCCCACCAAAGACCCTGCGATGCAATGCTTCCATGCAGTCCCGCAGGATATCGTTGGTTTTCCTTTTTTTTCTTCCTTTTACTACTAGCCCCTAGCCTTAAATTTACACTTGTTTAACCTCCTATATATTTATATGAATTGTTAAGTTTTACTCCTGCCTTACTTGTTACAGTTTTTTAACACTTTATCTTTTCTAAATATATGAATTAAAAAAAAAAAACATACACATACACATACACAGAATTGGAGAATAGTGTGTGTATTGTCGTAGAGAAGTACCTATCATCCGGCTCCCACAACTTTGGCGTTTTTGTTCGAAATCCGGCGTTTAAGAAAACTGAAACAAACGGTGCCCTATTAGTTTTGACGTCCAGCAGTACAACCTACTCACGGTTTTTGTCCCAGCGGTCCCGGCTCGGCGCGTACACAATATCGTCGCGGTTGACGCCACCTTAGTGACTAGAGAGAGGGGTGCGGCGCATCCATAGGGTCCCGTCTTAGTGTGAGTGGGCCCATCTCTCCCACAGGCAGCGACACGGAGAGAGCATTTCTCCAATTTCTTTCTGCACACGGGCAGTAATCTAGCCACCTGCTGAACAGCTGTCTGGCAGGGCGGCCAGATCCCCAAGGTCTACCAGCTGATCGTGATAAGCTTGATCTAGAGTGAGTAAGCTCAGACGTAAAAGCTCGGCCCAAAGCTCAAGTCGAACAGCGCAACAAAGCTTTGAAAGCTCAAGAGGCTCTAATTTTATCATCAGCTGCACTCAAACACCAAGAAGCGGTAGCGTTGTCGGCTAATTGACGGCAGCTGAAACACTGGGCCGTGGTTCAATCCTTGGCAAAGTCAAGATTGGATTTTGTTTTCCTGGTCTTTTTTATTAACATTAATAACCAGAAATTAATAATCTAAATTAATTTCATTGTGGTTGTGGTGGAGTAATATCACCGCTTAGGCCCAAAGGCCCTGGTTCGAATCCCGTAGAGGTTGGGGTGGTGGTCAAACACAGGAAGAAAACTAAAATAGCCAAAAACTTAACTTTTTATACATAATCCAAAACTATAATCTAATTCAACCCAAATCCAAATTCTACAAATATACAAAACTACCAACGCCCAAACACTGGAGGCCGGCGACGATTTCCAGGCGGTGTTCGGTCGGCGTAGTTCGCTCGCTAGCACATCAACAATGGGCAACTCCGGAGCCCCCCTCGGCCGAAAAGAAACCACCCCGTGGCACCACCAATCAACGAATGGTGGCGACTCCCGAAAGTACTGGCGGCGGCGGCCCAACAGGAACTACTACTTCGATTCCAAAGCGTGGCAGAGATACTTTCAACTCACCACCAAGCGCCAATTGTGGAGGCGCTAGAGACGGCGACGTTCCGCCCAAGAGAATCAGGGGAGGAGATATCCCAGAGATTAGAGGAGGTGGAATAGGAAGAGAATTAGCCGAGATGAATCAATTAATCCAGGATATAATTGACGCAACGTCGGTCGGTGGCGACTCCAAAGTTCGCCACATCAACAATAAAATGAGGGGCCAATTTTCCCAGCTTAAGTCGATGATTGAGTCAGTATCTCTGTATTGGGAAAACCATGAGAGTGGCGACATCACAGTGATCGCAGCACCAGTCTCACAGATTGAAAATAAGTCCCAGCAGACGGATCTGAAGTCTACTCCTCAAAGGAAAACGATCCATACTCAGACGACCAGAGGATCAGGATCATCAACACCACGGAGACCAAAACAACCACCACCACCACAACAGATGGAAGAAGCCAACAACAACACCAACACCACCGATGGCTGGCAAAAAGTGGAAGGAAGACATAAAAAACAGCAGCAGCCGCCACCATCAACTCCTGCTCCACCAAGGAGAAGACGGCCTGACGCCATCCTAGTCCACAGCACTGGCAACATCTCCTACAGCGAAATGCTAAAAACAGTCACAAGGAGCAACGACGGTAAATTGAAGGCGCTTGGCAACAATGTCCAGATGGTAAAGAAAACAGTCAAAGGAGATCTGCTGATCCAATTAAAACCAGGAAGCGAAAACAAAATACAAAAGCTAACGGAGGATATAGGATCGGTACTCGGCACCCAAGCAGATACTAAGGCACTTACAAATCTAGTCAAACTTGAAATAAGAGACTTAGATGAAATGACCACAGAAGATGATATCCTCGCTGCGCTCTCGTCACAACTAAATATGAACTTAGATAGTAATTCAATAAAAAATTTGCGCCCATCATTTTCTGGTACCCAACGGGCAAACATCCTCGCCCCATCCTCGACAGCAAATGCTATTTTGGCAGCGGGGAAAATAAAGATTGGCTGGACAGTATGCAGAATACAAGTGAATGACGCCCCCACCAGATGCTTTAGATGTCTCAGGACTGGGCATATAGCAGCCAAATGCAAAGACCCAACAGACAGGAGTAGTTGGTGTCTGAAATGTGGTGGCAAGGACCACAAGGCAAAAGACTGCAAAAACCGACCCTACTGCTTCCTGTGCGAGGCCAGCGGAATGGAAGAACGGGCACATAGAGCCGGCGGGCAGAATTGTCCATCATCCACAGCGGATGGCGCTAGAAGGCAGACTCCAAAATCACAATGATTAGGTTTATCCAAATTAACCTAAATCGCTGCGAGGCAGCCCAGAACCTCCTCCAGCAGACAGTCGTGGAACAAAAGTCAGATTTGGCAATAATTAGCAAGCCCTTCAGGCGCAAGGACGACAGCCGATGGATATACAGCACTTCCGGCAAAGCAGCAATATGGGCATGCAGCTCCCCAGCCATACCGTTTCGGAGGTCGCATCAACACGAACACTTCGTGAGAACCCACACGAATGGTAAGTGGATCTATAGCTGCTATTTACCACCCAGCTTGAACCAAGTGAACTACTGCAATGCCCTGGATGCGCTGGTGGACGACGCGCGACAACACACCCCGTTCATAATAGCGGGCGATTTCAATGCGTGGGCCCTGGAATGGGGTAGCGTTAGCACCAACACCAGAGGACGAGCTCTTCTGAAAGCTTTCGCACAGCTAGATATCACCCTAGCCAACACAGGAGCGTCACAAACTTTCAACCGTGCAGGTAGGGGATCTATTATTGACCTTACCTTTGTAAGCAGCAGTTTGTTTCGAGGCACACACTGAAGAATTGGAAACTTCTATACAGCCAGTGATCACGAAGCGATTCTCTTTTCTACAGGCGACTCCACATCGACACACCGGGGTGTGTCGGGTACCACCACAGGTGCCAAATGCTACAAGGCAGACACGTTGGATATAAACATGTTCTCAACGGTCCTGAACACAGCGCGCTGCGTTATAGACTCTGCGGATAAGATGGCCCACAGTCTGGTTGACATGGTGACAAAAGCTTGTGACGCTAGTATGGAGCGAACCAAGCCCTACAGGCTACACCACAGACCAGCATATTGGTGGAATGCGATCATAGCGGACCTGCGGAAAAAATGCCTTTCAGCCAGAAGGAAATACCAGCGAGCGAGAAAGCGAGAGCCATTGGATGGCAAACACTCCAGGCTGACTACTGCGGCAAGCGGCAATCTTTCAAAATGGCAATCCTGTCCTCTAAGAAGGAAATATTCCTTCAATTGTGTGACTCAGCTGACCGTGATCCCTGGGGGAAAGCCTATAAAACTGTGGTAAAAAGAATTTACGCTAACCGTCAGGCATCTCCAACTGACGAACAGGAGCTCACACAGATCGTGGATACTCTCTTTCCACAACGAGAAGACGTGCTAAGCGAAAGACGCCCTGAACCGACGGCTATATATGATATAGACCCGGTCACCCCTGAGGAGATTTTAGGGATATCAAGAACACTCAAAGTAGGCAAAGCACCAGGACCTGATGCTGTGCCAAACCGAGCTCTTAAACTGGCAATTGCCCTTCGCACGGAAGTTTTCGTCGATACCTTCAACCGATGTCTGTCAGAAGGAACATTCCCAGCGCAATGGAAGACGCAAAAATTGGTCCTACTACCAAAGCCAGGTAAACCTTCAGACACAGCTGCGCAATACAGGCCCATCTGCCTGATAGACACCCTGGGGAAAGTATTGGAGAAAATCATCTCCTCCCGACTCGATTCCGCAATATTAGATAACGGTGGTCTCAGTTGTAACCAATTTGGTTTTCGGAAGGCCAGGTCCACGCTGGATGCTATCGAGAAGGTGGTCAATATAGCCTCAAACGCCATAAAGGGTACGCGATGGCAGGGCGGTACTAAGAGATATTGCTTAGTGGTTACCCTCGATGTCAAAAACGCCTTTAACTCGGCGGACTGGGGCTGTATCCTGGAAAAGTTACTGGGGCATGGAGTACCCCAATACCTGCATGCAATAATATGGAACTACTTCGAGGGAAGAAACCTGATCTATTCTACCTCCACAGGACAAGAAAAGCGCAAATTATCTTCAGGTGTGCCCCAAGGTTCGGTTCTGGGACCACTGCTGTGGAATATAATGTACGACGGGATTCTCCGAGTGCCATTACCAAGTGAATGCGAACTAGTTGGCTATGCTGATGACATCGCAGTCGTGGTCGTAGCAAAGGATCTCCGCACCACCGAGACTAAAGCAGATGACGCCATATCTGCTATTATAAACTGGCTCAGCTCAGTAGGCCTAACCCTCGCGTCGCACAAGACGGAGGCTGTATTAATCAGCAGCAGAAAGGTCGTCGAGCTGGCAAACGTTCACGTCGCCGGAACAAAAATTACATCAAAACGTGCCATTCGATATCTGGGAGTTTGGATAGACACCAGGCTTAGCTTTCGGAAACACTTGGAGCAAACGCAGAAGAAAGCTGCGGAATCATGCAGAGCCCTGTCAAGGATAATGCTTAACACCCGGGGACCAAAGCAGGAAAGGAGAATGTTACTCAGCAGCGTCACCAAATCAATAATAAGAGGAATCAAGGCCACGTACAGAATTAGCGCACTAAGAGTGTGCTGCGCTTTTCGCACCGTCTCCGATGATGCCGCCATGGTCATCGCCGGAACTGTTCCAATCGACTTGCTAGTGGACGAGGCTAAGGACATCGCTAACGCAGTTAGCGGAGGTACACCCAAAACTCAGGCGAAAAGGTCCGCAAGGGAATACAGCCTAAGAATATGGCAAGACAGATGGGATGCCTCAACTAAAGGAAGGTGGACTCACAGTATAATCCCCGAAATAGATATGTGGATCCTGCGAAAACATGGGCAGGTAAATTTTTACCTGACACAGCTCCTAAGTGGGCACGGGTGCTATAAAAGCTACCTGGCGAGGTTCGGCCACGGAACGGAGTCAGCGTGCTCCTATTGCAAAGGCAGCCCAACAGAAGATGCGTATCACGCATTTTTTGTGTGCAGTCGCTTCAGTGACGAGAGAAGACGGTTACACGAGCGTGTTGGCACGACTCTCACACCCACTAGCCTGGTCACGATGATGGTAGGAGACATAGCAACCTGGGAAGCGGTCAACGGATTTGCGCATTATGTAGCAGACGAGCTGCGGCGAGCGAACAGAAGTATCACGGGATAGGGTAACTGCAGCAATTGTATTCTGGGACGTTCCACAAGTCCATGCTGTCAATACCTTTTTATTTTTCTCTGACTCTGTTAATTTAGCTAACTTCCTTGAGTAAATAAATGAATTAAAAAAAAAAAAAAAAAAAAAAAAAAAAAAATACACACACACAAACACACTTGGTGTATGCAAACATCGATCGGTGATTAGATCTTTCCTTGTTATTCTTTAAAAAATTATACATATATATATATATACTAATATCCTTATTGATCTTTATTAATTTTGGACATTTAAATGCATAATTACAGACTCCCATCGGTATCAGTATTTTGTGCAAAAAGTTTCTGTTGATATATTTGTGAAGTTTAAAATAAACAACTGGTGCAAATTTGAAGAGTTTAAAAAACTTTAAACTTTCTTGATCTGCGTAGTCACTAGACAAATGATTGAACAACCTCAAAATTGCAATCAATTCAAAACAAAGTTCCCTTTTACATGCAGCAGCAGCGAGCGCATGCTATCTCGCTCTTTCTTATCTGCCAATGCCGCCTTGGCATTTCAGTAGAAAACGGATATAGGCATATCTTCGATGTTTATTGTCCGATTTCGACAAAATTTGGTCAGTTGGTCCAGTTTGGGTATATAATTAGGTTTACCAAGTAAGAATACGATATCTTGAAAGCAGCCCTAGTTATCGTTTTCTTAAAATTACGGGGGCGGAAGTGGGCGTGGCTAAAATTTGAAACAAGCTTGATCAGCTTTGACATTAGACGGATGCTTACACCAAATTTGGTAGCTCTAGCTCTTATAGTCTCTGAGATCGAGTGGCTCATACGAACAGACAGACGGACAGACGGACATGTCTCAATCGACTCTGCTGTTGATGCTGATCAAGAATATATATACTTTATGGGGTCGGAAACGCTTCCTTCTGCCTGTTACATATATTTTAGCGACTTTAATATACTCTTTACCCTATGGGTACAGGTACCCTAAACTCCACCTCAAAGGTGCGGAAAAGAGTTCATTTTGGAAAAGAAACCAAATATGTAACAATGCAACATGTTTTTGCTTTTTAATTTCGTCTGCAACAATCCCAAAATGTTATTGTGATTGGATTGGATTTCAAAATAATCAATTCTCTGCTAAGCTAAATATTACATTTTTTAGCCCCCATGGATATATCCCAGCTATTTATTGACAGCTTTTGCCTGTAGGTAATCTGAGTTAAATTTAATAATGTCCTTTCCTATGTATATGTCGGTGTAAGAGGCATTTTAGTTATTTTTATTACGATTAATGAGCGCAGCGAGTTCCGTGTTTTTCTCGTGCTGTTTAGTCCCAGCCTGACTAAGTAGTCTTGACTGCCACGGCATCAACCCGGACCACACTCGATGACAGCTTGGCCGTCATCCCGCTCAAAGACACAGTCACATATGCACCAATACTAAAAACAAATACAAGACTAAGCAGTTAATGTCAATCTTCCATGACTCGGTAATCAATGTCCAACTCACATGACAATAATCACTGGTACACTTACAAGACATAGTTCCCTGTAACTGTGCCTAATGTTACCAGACCAATATTATGAGAATACAATAGAGATGGACATTAAAGTACTTAAATGGAAAAAGATATAAGATACGGTACCAAAGGGTATTCACAACGGTGCAGTACCCTATTTTATCTCCGACATATATTTATTGAGTAGATACAAATCCGATGTGCCTTCAACCCACTTATAATTTCAATTTTTTTATTACCTATTAATGGTGGAAAAAAATATTAGCACTGTGGAAAAAGAAAGGAATACTTCATACCTTATTTTTTGATGATAGAAAGTAACTGCTTTTCTATATATACATTTATCCGCAACTTTTCATTGCTGTAAATTCAAATTCTTTTCTTAAAACTTTGACCAAATTTATCAAGTGTGAGTTTGGTTCACTAGATAAGTGCTTGTGTTCTCAAGCCGACTTGAATCATTTTATTGTTCTTATGTCACCCAGACTAGACAAAAAATAAAATAGATTTAATTTCATTCATCGTTCTTCAAGTAATGCTATTGGTGTAAGCAGTGTTTGCATTTGCTGCTTCATAGCAGCAATTTCAATAAAAATATTGCTCTGCTCCCGCTATTGATCTGATTTCGAAAGGCTACGTAGCAAAGCAGAGAGCATTAAAACAAAACGATTGCTCTTCTGCTCTGCTTCATAGCATAGATTCTATGCAAGCAAATGTGGGAGGGGAAAGCGGAAAAAAAGGTCGCGATCGCGAGCTCGAGTTTGTTGGCAGAGGGACGCACATCATCCAAATACGGGACGCACAAGCAGAAATTTTGAGCTCGAGAAAGGGTTGTAAATGTCTGTGCGTGTTTGTGGACAGAGGGACGCACAGGCAAGTGCGGGAGGGGAAAAAGGTCGCGAGCTCGAGGATAGGTCATAAATGTGCGTCCCTCTATCCACGAACCAGCACATTTATGACTACGTTCTCGAGCTCGCGATCGTTCCTTCTGCGTCCCTCAGTTGAGTGTGCGTCCCGCACTCACTTGTGCGTCCCTCTGCCTACAAACTCGCACATTTATGACCTCTGCTCGGACTCGACGTCGAGACCTTTTTCTCTGCCCGGATTGTTGTTTGTTGTAAATGTTGTTGTCGGGCTCCGACGCCAAATTTGGCTGCCCACCCTTGCCATAGAACATTAGAGCACAGAGCAATAGCAAGAGCAAAAAATTTGCGATCCGCTATTTATAATTGTAGCAATAGCACAAGCATTGAAAGCGAGATGAGAGCAAACGAAAAAAATAATTTGTGCTACTGCTGCGGAGCATTTGCATGGTTTTCCTGTCATAGTTGCTCCCATAGCAGCTCTGTATTTTGTTGAGTGCCAAATATTCCCGTTATAATTGTTTGCATGCATTTCTCTAAGTTTTTTCACAAGCGCAGTAATAATTATTGATCTCTTGCGTAAACATGCCTTCGCGAAAAAACTCGATTAATATTTTTAAATATTTTGAAGACCATGGGTCGTCATATGTGCAGTGCAAATTTTGTGATCGGTTTTTAAAAAAAGATCGTACATTTAGTTAAAAAAAAACCTATTACAGGAGTGCACAAAATAAAAATAGATTATCAAGATAACGAATCCTCTTGTTCAGAAAGCATATCACAACCCAGAAAAGAAACAATTAAAGTTAAAGTAAACAAAAAACAGTTAATTCGTTCGTACATACATAGGACTGGTGACAGAACAAAGTGTACCTTTCAATGTTTTAAATTCGGAAAACATGAAAAACATAATAGATCCTATTTGTGACGGTCTTACAGAAAAGAGCGGAAAAAGTTTTAAACTAAATGGCAGTAAATGCAAAAATATGCAAAAACATGTGGCTGAAAACATTCGCAGTGAAATGCAACGAGAAATGCATGGCCGACTACTGTCTTTAAAAATAGACAGCGCAACTCGGCTTAACCGTATTATTTTTGGAATAAGTGCGCAATTTATTAATGAAAATGAAATTATATCCCGGATATTAGACTTGTCTGAAATTAAAGGCGCTAGTGGAAGTACATCTAAAAATCTGGCCAAAGAAATTATAGCAACTTTGGACAAGTACAATATCCGATTTAATTAAATAGTTTCAATTACATCAGACAATGGAGCTAATATGATTAAAACAACAAAAATTTTATCACATAGTTATACATACATATATCTGATGATGATTTTGAAGGCACAGAAGAAGTGGAAAAAAACATAGACTAGACTGAGAAAATTGATAATTATGTGACCCCAGAAGAATTGTATGTAAGAAGTATACAAAAAAGCCGGTGTGCAGCACATACTGCACAACTTTGTGCACTTGGTGTTTTAAAAAAGGCGGAAATTAAAAGCTATGGTAATTATTTACATGTCCAGCGACGGTCAGTTAGCGACGATCGGAACGGTAGAATTTTGAAACATTTTTTATTTTTTGATTATCTAGGCAATTAGGCGCTTTTTTAAATAAAATAAACTGCAAAATTGTTAAGAAACGCATAATCTATTGTTTTAATTTGTGTGCAGGCGATTTGGGTCATTGCAGGTATTAATAATTTGCATATGAAAAATTGACTCTTTACATTTTGGAGCATATCTCCCTTCACAGAGTTTGTCGGCATAAATGGAGTATGCCAGCTTATGCTCCACATATTCAGTCATATCCCCACCAAATTTGACAAAAATCTACCGCAGCTTTTTTGAGAAAATTGCTTATCAGTGAACCAACCTCTGGTTTTCCTCCATACAAAATGGTCCAAAAAAATCATGATGTGATTGCTGGCAACGTTTTGAGTCTCACAGAGTTTGTCAACTTCGATGATGGATTTCAGAAAGCTTTATCAAAATTTACAGCAGAAATTTTGAGAAAAAAACCAAAATGTGGGGGTGCCTCAGGTGGCAAAAATCATCGATAAGAGTGCCGGCAATTCCGGAGCCAGAACCAGTGTTAGGCAGTATATGCAATGTTGCCCAACACCAACCGTCGCACAGTGGGGCCTTTTCTCATTTCGCTTATCAAAAATCATATCTTCTAAAGTAGTGAAGCGATTTTCAAAATTTAAAAAGCATTTGATAGCTAATTGTTTAAGCTACAAATGGAGTTATTACTGTGCCACGTGCTCGGGTTGCTTAGATATTCAAGGTCAAAGTTGAAAAATATTTCTAGGCATATTTTACCCTTAAAATTCACTTAAAAAACGCTTTTTTGATGACAAATGAACTTTATTATTCTAATTTGATAAGATAAATAAGATTTTTTTAATGTTTTGTTTTAATTTTTTACTGGAATTGCGAAAAAAAAAAAAAATCTATGATTTTTTTTAGGTTAATTTTTATATAAAATATTCGTGGCTCATTTTCAGCAAAATAATCTTCAACATTATCTTTTATATCTAATAAACTTATCATTTCGGAACTATAATTGCTTTCTTCTATGTTTTTCCGTGTTCGTACTTGTCTTATTGAGGCAATAAGTGGATCCGATGAGGCTGCCAGCATGTTGAAAAGGTCTTCATTTTGTCTAATCCGAGATATATTGAATGTATTAGTATTTCTAAACTTTTTGTAGTCCTTGTTCTTACATTCCTGTGCTTCTTCAGACAGCTCTCCAATTGGTAAGCACTGATACTCGATTAAATCCTTTGTATGAGCCAAAATCCTATGTACTGTGGGGGTTAGCTTCTTGTGAGGGTACAATTCAGTCAAAAGTTCAGCTGTTTTCGATGCATATTCGGCAAATTTAGTACCATTTATCATTTCCTTGCAGTTTAGAACATTAAGGATAACAGCCAACCTTTTAATGATCTCATGATTAACACCTGTTATCAATGATGTTATGTGATCATTTTCGAAAAATTTCCTCGCAGTATTTCCATCATTCGTATTCCCGTATCCGTACTTTGGGCAGTCAACTTTTAATCCAAGCTTGCGGGAGAACTCAGCTTGTATAATTTCCTTTCTGCTTTGCATATCCTCTCGAGGTGTATTCTCGGTTTTTGCTTCTCCTGGCCGAGGAATTGTGTAGGCTAACTTCAAAATAAATTCCATGCAATTTATCCTGCAATGCAACGGAGAAATTCCATATTCATAGCAGTTTTCCTCATCCGTTGAACTGTCTGAATTGTGAAAGTCTTTTTGAGTTTTTTTGCATATGGGGCATCTTAAAGTCGAGGTGGTGTTTGTAATATCCTTTAACACTTTTCCATCAATCATTGTGAGGAAAAAATCAAACTTAACCGTTATCGTCCTTCCACTCTTGGTTTGAATAACAGTTGGTTCCAGATGGCTAATTTGATTTTTTATGTCGCTGACAATTGATTTGATTAATTCCGATGTTTCCTTTGCATATTTAAAGAAAATAGGCCGACAATAGTGAATCGAAGATGGTCGAACATTTCTCCAATGTTCAGAAGTTTCACTTCTGAGACGTAAAGGAACTACAGAAGCCATAAACATATTTTCATCAGAAATTGTTTCGTCATCGATTTTTATGACTTGTTTGTAGGCGCTTTGTCCAGATGATCCATCGCACCCCCATTTATTCAGTAAAGTTCGATTTTTAGGAAGTAGCTCCACCTGCGTTTCCGGCAAACTTTCAATTAGACGCCTAGCAGTGTGATCCATCAAGTCCTGTAGTTTTACTTCTGCCGATATCTCTGTGATTATTTTATTGTTAATTAATTTTTTTATATCCCGGAAGAACGTCGACGTTATGCCTTAATAAGGAACTCCGTAAGATTTCATATTTATCCTTGCTTAATCCCAAGTCCATAAACAAGGAAAACACTTCTTGGTTACTGTATTTGGTGACGAGAATGTTGGGTGGCGTCGGAATACTTTCCTTAATCCTGGTCATCCGCATTGGACTGGCAGTCAGAACAGCTTTTGTTACAGTCGATTTAGTTCTTTCCTGTTCCCTTGAATATTTCAAAGATAGCGCTTGTGACAGATTCTCTGTTGTAAAGCTTTCTCCAACATTCCCGAGCTTACGTTTCCTTGTAACAGATGAACACTCTTCAATATTCTTAGGTGGCCTTCCTCTTCCTTGGCTAGTAGATGGGTAAACTTCTTCCTCTCTTGAATCCTCTATTGAATCCAATGATGTAGACTGCTCAAGCCAGTTTTCGTAGATCCCAATAAATTCAAAGTTTTTTCTTTGGGACCCACTCCATTTTCGTTTCACGTTAATGTAGGTGTTTTTAAGTTTCGTCACAATCTCCTTGCTAACGTCTTCGGGTACAAGGCCCATCACTTTAAGCAATTCTGATACAAATTCATTTTGATTTTTAACCGCCCGAAAAACTTCAAAAATCTTAGAATTCTTCAAATCCATTTTTCCACTTTAAATTATAATTGAATTATATTCAAAAATACTATTCAACAAAAAAGCTGTTTCCTTTTATGAAGTCAAGAACAAACTGTCTCAAACAAGTGCAATAGTTTGCAATTTATACCAATTTTTCTTAAATCATTAGGTAAAAAAACATTTTTGCATCATTGCAAACTATTGCACTTGTTTGTAATAACCTTTTTTGATTAATTAGGTAACAACAAAATTGGTTTCCAAATTGAAACAGGTAATCGGGGAAATCCAAAAAATTAACAAACAATGTAGGTAGACCCGATTTTCTATGACCTAAAATATTATTTACCTATTTTCTAAGACCTTCTAAACATGTAAACATCGTCAGGTAGCATTTCGGACGCGATTTTACACACACGCTGCTGACAAATTTGCATGCGCTCTTCTTCTTCCTTGTACCTGAAACGCATTTTTAACGCGATGTTGCATTAGTTTTTTGAATTTTTGACAAATTTGCGCAAAAAAGCGCAAGACTACACTATATAGGTCTGATAGGTGAATATTTCCTCTATCACGTGTATATAATTATATCGTGAATATCCGTGAATCTCTGTTGTCTTTCCTTCACTAAAGTTTAAAAAATGCGAAAATTTAGTGTATTTTTGAAACGTCTCCAATTTACTGAGTATTTCAAATTACATTAAATTTTTTACAACAAACAACTAAAAAATGATATACTTTTTGAATAAAGTAAAAATATTCAAGATCAGTTGTTTAATTCGGCCAATATACAGTTTCAAAGTTGCAAGTTTTTTTTAAAATTCTAAATTTTTTTCTTACATGAAAAATGTCTCCACTTTGAGACGATGTAGCACCCACAACTCTTATCGGATTTCAATAATATTTTGGATCCATAACATTTGAAGTATTATCTGTCGATTTCACTTTTCATTTTTGCCAAACGCGATGGTGAAAAAAATGATTTTCGGTCAGCTATTCGGGCAGAGGCCCCACTGTGCGTCGCTAACTTTTTCCGAGTTTGTCGGGATATGCACGGTAGTGCATTATATTAAACATAATTTTTTATATATTCTGCTGTATTTTTAACAAAATCTACCGTAGAAATTTTGAGAAAACCTAAATTAACCATTCCTTAATTAACCATTGATATAAGTACTCGGTAGTGACCCCTATTTGATTGAAATAGTGGGTAAGGCGAAATAGGGTTAAAGTTCAAAAAAAGTTATATGGCAACTTTCGTTCTTGCGTTTAAATTATTAGCGCGCAGATTGTTGTATTAATATATATTTCATTTATTTCCATTTGTTGAAATATATATCCATTTATGTTATCCAAAGAAATGAGTTAGAGTCTTCTTCAGGTTATTTTAATGAAATCTTTATTTTAATATGTTTTCACTTTGATTGTTTTGATTTATATGTATTCATGTTGAATGTCTTATGTAGACTGTATATTAGTTCTTTAACAAAGGGTTTGCTTAACTAAGACCGCGTAGCTGCGCTGCCAGTGACGCCGGCAGAGGAGCGGTCTGCTTATGTATTAAATGCTTACGTAAGCTAAATATGCATATGTGCAAGAGTGAGGATGTATCAAGTTACATTGCTGGTTGCTCGTGTTATAATTGTTAATTCAGCAATATCCAGCAGTATATTATTTATATGCTTCACTGTGTACAGTGACCACTCGATATTACAGAACATGCTACATCCCCCTCCTTTAGAAAAATAACGTAATATATGGAGTTATTTTAAAATTTGCTCATATGGGACTTATTTATTAATTTCTTCATTTTTTTTTTGTATAAATTTTTTTTTTTTTTTTTTTTTTTATATTTGATTATATGAAACTTATTTATTAATTAATTGTTTTTTTTTTTTGTAACTTGATGAAATTTTTGAATGTAGTAGAGAAATAAAAATATTTTCATAAAATATATATTTGATTAAAATTATATATTATATTTAATTAAAAATTTTATTATAATTTTTTTCTTTTTTTTTCTTTATTTTCCTCGTAAAATTTTTTTTTTTTTTCGGTAATTGTTTGTATGTATTAACTAATTAGGATTTGAAAATTTTCAACCTATCTTTATGTACTACCTGTTTTTTATTTTTACCATCTTTTATTTTTATATTGTCTCTATCTTCTATTGCTTCTATTGTGTATGGGCCTAAATACTTACGTTCTAACTTATGGCCCGTATCATTTCTTAATAAGACTCTACTTCCTATTTCTAGCTCAATATTATTTATTTTCCTATCATATAACTCTTTATTCTTAACTTTATGCTGTTCTTACATAACTCTGGCCCTTTTATAGGCCTGTTGTAATCTAAATTTTGATTCCTTAGCATAATCATCTATGTTATACAGTGGATTTATCCTATCTATTGTATTAAAGTGTTTTGGTAAATTTGAAGTTTTACCAAATACTAACTCATATGGACAATAATCATGTGCCATAGAGGGTGTTGTATTAAAACAATATGCGAAGTATCTTATCCATACATCCCAGTCAGTTTTGTCAACTGAAATGTATGAACGTATGAACTCGTTAAGTGTTCGGTGGCTTCGCTCCACAGTTCCCACAGTCTGGTGATGGTGTGCAGTTGAAGTTATATTTTTAATATGCAAGTTTTTGCACAAATCTTCAATTATAGAATTTTTATATTCTGTTCCCATGTCCGTAATGAACGTCTTCATTGGACCGTACTTCAGAATAAAATCTTCAAATATAGCTTTTGCTACTGTTTTTGCACTTTTATCTCGTGTTGGTATTATTACAAGGTATTTTGTTAAGTCGCAGATTAAAGTTACTGCGTATTCGTTTCCTTGTTCTGACTTCGGTAGTGGACCGATCGTATCCACAATTACCGTATCGAAAGCCATTTGTGGCGTTTCAGTTATAGTCAATGGAGTTTTAGTGTGTTTCGTTATTTTTGATTTTTGACACTTAGAACATTTTTTTATGTATTGATATACGTATCGTGTCATATCTTTCCAATAATAATGCCTTTTTATTTTGGCTAATGTTCTTGTAATTCCAGTGTGACCTCCTTGTATTGGATCATCATGGAACGTAAACAGTATTGCTTCTTTTTCTTTATCATTATTTGATAATAGGGTCACCGGCTTGAGTAGCGCTACTCTTAAAGATATTAAATTCTTATTGCCCATTAATTTAAAAGATTCTATTGAAATTGTATCAAAGATCTTTTCGCTCGGTGCCACTTTGACTTGGCTGATATTAAGTATACCGGCTTCCTTTTCAAGCCTTTGGAAGAATTGACCTAAGTCGAGAATTCCATTGGTATACATATCGCAAATGTCAATTCTTGCTATAACTTTCTTGCCATGTTTGAATGTGCATAAAGTTTCAGTTATACGCAAGGTCACTACTTTTCGTACTTCGTCATTTACAATGACTTCATATACGTTGGGCTTAGAAGCATTAAGAGATTGCTTTCGCGAATCTTCTATATTGTTATATTTTTCTTTTCCTGCGCAGGAATTTAACTGTTTACTTTGGGTTCTGGTAGCGACTTTCAGAATTTTATTATTATTTTGTAAATCTTTTATCGTAATTCTTGATAGCGCGTCGGCTACGAAATTATCTTTACCCTTTAGATACTCTACAGTGAAATCATATTCCTCTAATTCAAGTCTCATTCTTGTTAGCTTTGAACTTGGATTTGTCATTGAAAACAAATAAGTTAATGCTCTATGATCCGTTTTGACAGTGAAATGTCTACCATAAATGTATGGTCTGAAGTGTGTAATTGCCCAATGAATTGCCGCTAATTCTTGTTCTGTTGTACTTTTATTACTTTCACCTTTTGTGAAAGATCTAGATGCGTATGCAACTGAAAGCTGAAGTCCATTTTTATTTTGGGTTAAGACTGCTCCACATGCGAATTTACTTGCATCCGTGATTATGCAAAATTCTTTGCTAAAATCTAGGAATTGCAACAGAGTGGGATTCATTAATGCTGATTTTAGATGATCGAATGCGTTTTGACACTCAACAGTCCATTCGAATTTTACATCTTTCTTGCATAATCTTGTTATGTGACGAGAATAATCAGCGAAATTTTTTATAAATCTTCGGTTATAATTGCAAAATGCAATGAATCTTCTAGCGCTGTCCGCATCGTGTGGGACTGGATAATTTTTAATGACATCATATTTTGTGTCATCAGGCAAGATTCCTTTATCTGTGCACTTATGTCCCAAAAAGGCGACTTCATGCATGAAAAATAAACATTTTTCAGGATGTAACTTTAGGTTGTGTTGCCGACACTTCTCAAAAACATCGTGTAAATTATTAAGCATGTGTTGTTCGGAGCAACCTATGACTATTAAGTCATCCATATAAAGGAAAGCTTGAGAAGGTTCAAGTCCAGAAAATGCTATAGTCATCTCTGGAACGAATTTGGCGCTATTTTTAAACCGAATGGTAATCGCGTGAAACGATATGAGCCATTACATGTTGAAAAAGATGTAATGTCTCGTGACTCTTTTTCAAGTTCAATTTGATGAAAACCTGACATTAAGTCAAGGCATGAAAAATATTTTGCTCGACCTAGTTGATCTAAGATATCATCAATTCTAGGGAGTGGAAATTTATCGGCTAGTAATTTTTTATTAATTTGACGGAAGTCAATTACTAATCGCCATTTTTTATTTTCGGAATTTGGTAACGATTTTTTCGGTACCAATAAAAGTGGGCTATTATAAGCTGATACGGATGGCTCGACAATTTTGTCATTTATTAATTTTTGGACTTGACTTTGAATTTCGTCTTTTTGACTATGAGGATTTCTGTAGTTTTTTATGTAAATAGGTTCATCATCCATCAGTCTTAACTTTTGTTTATAGAAATTGTTTGTACTCATTGGTTCGGTTTCAAGGCCGAACACATCACTGTATTTTTTACATAATACCATCAATTGGTCATAAAATTGTGGTGGAAAATTCTTCGATAATGTTATTAGTACTGACTTTTCTCTTTGTTTTGGATTTAATTTAACTACTTCGTAGTTCGAAAGTGGTTCATATTTTAGATTATTTATGTTTATAATCTGAACTTTATCTGTTGTATTTAGCAGCCTTATGACCGCATTTTGAGATTTTTTGATGGTATTTGCTATGTAAATACCATGCTGAATTTCTTGATTCGGAATCAATACACTGTCACCTTGTGAGTTTAACTCAACTTTTCGGACAACTTAAGATCTTGCTGGCAGAACTAAGGAATTATTGCCAGCACTGTACGTAATTGGTACGAAAATAGGATATTTTAGATTGTCTGGTCTCATTACCAACCAGTGTTCAGAGTGATCGAAATCTATTCGACAGTTGTATTTTATCATAAAATCGACTCCTAGTATTCCATCACATGGAATAGCGAAAAGGGAATTCACGATATGAAAATCATGTGGGATAATGTATTTAGACGTTTGTATGTCAACTGAAGTAATTCCTTTGGATTTGAATACTTCTTGACTTATTCCCTGTATGTTGACAGTATGATCTGTCCGGATATTTTGAAATGTATCGGAATTTTCTTTTAGAATGGATATTTGCGCACCGGTGTCTATTAAAAGTACTAACCGTTTTCCGGTTGCTTCATTTGTAAAATTTACGAATGTATTTAAGTCAAGACTGATTCTGTGAATTTTGCTATTTCTTTCTACTGGGTATCTAAAGGTATCTGGGAGTTTCCCGAGTTACTCTGTGTTACTCGGACATTATTATAACCATTTTGTTGGTTATTTGATCTATTTCCTCTGTTATTATTATTTCTATTGTTTCCTCTATTGTTTCTTCGATTATTATTGTCATTGCCATTGTTATTATTGTTGTATCGGTTTTGCTGGTAATTCTGGTTACTACGATTATTATAGTTATTATAATAACCGCGACCATTTCCTCTACCGCGGTAATTATATAAGTTGTTATAATTACCACGGCCCCTCTGTGCAAACAATACTGAATTAGGAGTGCCAGTCATTTTAGTACTCTTTTCTAAGTACTTAGTGATGGCTTCATTCATATTTTTGAAGTTTCCAGCCTCAATTATTGTCTTTGTCCTACTTTGTTCGCAGTTATCTACCATTGTTTTAATGGCTTCCTTCGTACTGAATTTTTCAGCGTGTTCTGCTGATAGGCCTTCACCAATATACGAAGCTTCCAAGAGCTGTCGCAAATTATTGATTTCTGTTGTGAATTTGTCGGCCGTTTTTCCTTTCTGTGTTACTTTTGACAACCGACAAGCTCTTATGAATCTTTGAAGATGCACCTTTTGGCCATTAAATTCTGGAATGGCACTGGAGATATCTTTCATGTATGCTCTTTGAGCATTGGCTTCAGCCATTTTGTTATTTGTGGGTATAACGCTTGTATCTAATTCAAAGTCAAAATCGTTGTCTTGTTCAGACAATGTATGTAATTCTGATTCGTTATCCTTTTGTGGTAAAGTGAGTGACGCGGGAATTGTTAGATCGTGTAGATCTTTTTCTCTAATTTCTCCTTCGTCTGATTCTTCACTTTCCAATTCTAATTTTTCTTTATGTTCTTCAACCTCTATAGTTAAAGGTGAATTCAGAACTGTTGGTACAAATATGTCCAACTCGTATTTTTCCTTTATTTGAATTAGATTTGCTCGTAACTTGATCAATAATTTTGAAAACTTTGACCAGTTCGTGCTATCTATATTTAGTCTATTTTCATGCACTAATCTTCGTGCTTCATTAAAAGAGTTAACCAGAATTATCGCATGCTTATTCAGCGTTTCCGTCTGAATATTCCTATTCTGCGTTATGCACTTATGTGACTTTTTCAAATTTTCTTTAACTCTTTGGATATGGAGAAATAATTCTTTCCATTCCAAGCTTTAGTTTAATATATATATATATTGAAAAAAAAATTTTTTTTTGTGTTATTTCTGATCTTTTATTATCTATATATCTAGTCTGATTCAATAATATTAATTATCTCTATCTCTGATTTGAACATACTATGTACTATTATCCATTTATAAAATTCTGGGATTTTCTTTTTGTATATTTATTATTTTATTTTTGTTCTCCTCTTTTTTTTTACTTCTATTCTTTTTCTTATTTTTTTTTTTTTTTTATTCCTGATTTTCATCCATCAAATAGAACAGAATTGTTCCTGTTGCGTTTGAAAAGCAACAAATAAATGGTATTGATAGGATGAAACAAGTACATACCCTACTATTCTTTTGGATTCGGAATTTTTCACCAAATTTTTCCGAGTAAAGTATCTCTATTTCTGCCAAACTTATAGCGCGTTGAGGTGAGTTAATATTTTCACTCTTAAAAACCTCGATTATATCGGACTCTATGCTAGGATGGTTTTCTACTACCCTACTAAAATAAGTATCTAACGTACTCATATTCCTATTTTAGTTAATACATAACATTCAATAAAAATTTGTTTAAAGTTGAAATTTTAATTTTATTTATTCGAGAAATTCGAGAGAAATTGATTCGTTTGATAATATATATAATTTTTTTTTATTATTTTTTCTTTTTTTTTTTTAAAATGTACCTTCATTTCAGGTTTGCATACTTTATTTAAATCTTGTCCAAGTCATTGGCTCGGCTTAGGGCTCTTTTTGTTATACATTTGTTATGTAGCCTATATGCCTTGAACAAAATGTATGCAATCAAAATTATGACCATTGTCAATAAAAGTGCATTAGTAATACTTAAATCAACATTTTGAAATGAGTTTATTCCGATTTGTTCATTGGCACGTCTGTGCTCTGATGTTACTTTATTTAGATTGATTCATATTGTATTTTAACTTATGATGCTTGTTGGCAGCTACAAAATAAGAGGGGTGAGACGCGAGAGTGAACTCACATGATCGAATTGCAAGCTCAGCATAATTGGGCTGGCTTGCCAGCACAATTCGTTTGCATAAGCTTATATACAGAACGAAATGTATGCATGCAAGTTTGCGTACATACATACAATTGTTCTTATATATAAACTTATTACTATTATTTCCTGCTTGCAATAGAATGTTACAAGCTGTGCTGAAGTCATTTAAAACCGACATGTGAATTCACTACACCTCCCCTTTTTAAAGAATAACGTAATCTAATGAAGTTATTATATATGTGTATATGATGTAAATGACTTTATAAAGTAATTCGTGTTATTTAAAAAAAAAAATTTGACGGCCGTCAATGAATATATATATTTTTCCCTTACATGTATGCATTTTTTTTTTTTTTTTTTTTTTTTTTTTTAGCAAAGTTTTAAAATAATTTTTTTTTTCTTCGCTCCTTTCCTTTATATATATAAAAATAAAAATTTGTATATATGCAAATAACTTTCCTTATTTTCAATGTATACACTTTAGATTTTGTAAATACTAGAGAAAAATTTTTCTTTTTGTTATTTAAAAATTTTTAACCTATCCTTATGCACTCTTTGTGCTTTATTTCTTTTATCTCTTATTAAAATATTATCCTTATCTTCTATTGCTTCTACTCTATATGGGCCTAGATACTTAGATTCTAACTTATGGCCCGTTTCATTCTTAACAAGAACCTTATCTCCTATTTTTATTTCAAAGTTGTTTATGTTCTTATCGTATAATTCCTTATTCTTTACCTTATGCTCTTCTAGCATAAGCCTTGCCCTTTTATAGGCTTGCTCTAATCTAAACTTAGCTTCTCTAGCGTAATCATCTACATTATATAATGGATTAATATTAGTTATAGAATTAAATTGTTTTGGCAAATTGCTTTGTTTGCCAAAAACTAACTCATATGGACAATAACCATGTGCCATAGAGGGGGTCGTGTTGAAGCAATATGTAAAATATTGGAGCCAAACATCCCAGTCAGTTTTATCGACTGATATATATGAACGGATGTATTCATTAAAAGTTCTATGACTTCTTTCCACTGTTCCCACGGTTTGGTGGTGATGTGCAGTAGACGTTATGTTGTCTATTTTTAGATATTTGCACAGATCGCTTATTATTGAATTTTTATATTCAGTGCCCATGTCCGAAATGAACGTCTTCATTGGACCGTACTTTAATATAAAAAATTCAAATATTGCTTTCGCAATGGTATTAGCGTTCTTATTTTGAACAGGGATGGCTACCAAATACTTTGTTAGGTCACAGATCAGGGTTACCGCGTATTCGTTACCATTTTCAGATTTTGGTAGTGGACCTATAGTATCCACTATTACTCTGTCAAAGGCACTCATAGGCGTTTCTGTTATAGTTAATGGGGTCTTTGTATGTTTTGTCGTTTTCGACTTTTGGCATTTTGGACAACTACGTATGTACTCTTTTATTTGACGCGTCATATTTTTCCAATAGTAGTGTCTTTTTATTTTTATTAAAGTTTTTGTTATGCCATTATGACCACCTTGTATTGGATCATCATGATTTTCGGACAAAATTGCTTCTTTTTCTTTTTCATTGCTTATTATGGTCACCGGGTTGAGTAGCGCTACTCTTAATGATTTAAATATATCATTGCCCATTTCTTTAAAAGTATCTATTGAAATAAATTCAAAGATCTTTTCCCACGGTGCCGTTTTGATATGGCTTATTTTTAATATACCGGCTTGCTTTTCAAGCCTTTGAAAGAACTGACCTAAGTCAAGTTTTTCATTAGTATATAGGTCGCCAATATCAATTCTTGCAATAACTTTATTTCCGTGTTTCAAGTAACACAGTTTATTTGTTATATGCAAGGCCACTACTTTTCGTACCTCGTCATTATTTATAACTTGGTAAACGTTGGGCATAGAAGCATTTGGAGTACTTTGCCTTGGCAAAGTCTCGGGTTCTTTTTCTTTTCCTGCGCAGGATTTATTTTGTCTGTACTGTTGCCTGGTAGTGACTTTCAGGACTTTATTTTGAATGTCTTTTAACTCGGTTATTGTGATCCGAGATAGGGCATCTGCCACGAAATTGTCTTTTCCCTTTAGATACTCAACTGTGAAGTCGTATTCTTCGTGTTCTAGCCGCATGCGAGTCAATTTGGAGCTAGGATTTACCATGGAAAACAAATATGTTAACGGTCTGTGGTCTGTTTTTATTGTGAAATGTTTGCCATAAATATATGGTCGAAAATGTGTAATGGCCCAATGAATGGCTGCTAGCTCTTGTTCCGTTGTGCTCTTATTACTTTCACCTTTGGTGAATGAACGCGATGCATAAGCGATTGGAAGTTGGAGTCCATCTCGGTTTTGGGTTAAAACCGCTCCACACGCTTGTTTGCTTGCATCTGTGATTATGCAAAATTCTTTGCTAAAATCAGGATATTGTAATATGGTTGGCCGCATTAAATTTTCTTTAAGATATTGGAATGCATTTTGGCATTCAATTGTCCACTCAAAGGGAACATTCTTTTTACATAATCGAGTTATGTGCCGGGAATAGTCGGCGAAATTTTTAATAAAACGTCTATAATAGTTGCAAAATGCAACGAACCGTCTAGCGCTGTCCGCATCATGTGGGACTGGATAATTCTTAATGACATTATATTTTGTGTCATCAGGTAAAATTCCTTTATCTGTGCACTTATGACCTAGAAAAGTCACTTCGCGCATAAAAAATGAACATTTTTCTGGATGTAATTTGAGGTTGTGTTTCCGACATGTATTGAAGACATCGTTAAGATTTTTTAGCATGTGTTTTTCGGAACAACCAATAACTATTAAATCATCCATATAAAGGAATGCTTGGGACGGATCTAGTCCCGAGAATGCGATAGTCATCATTCTCTGAAATGAATTAGGCGCTATCTTTAGACCAAATGGTAATCGCGTGAAGCGATAAGAGCCGTTGCTCGTTGAAAATGACGTTATATTTCTTGAACTTTCTTCAAGTTCGATTTGGTGGAAGCCTGACATTAAGTCAAGACATGAGAAGTATTTAGCTCGACCTAGTTGGTCTAGTATGTCCTCAATTCGAGGAAGAGGAAATTTGTCGGCCAATAATTTTTTATTGATTTGACGATAGTCAATAACTAATCGCCATTTCTTGTCTTCTGAGCCAGGTAATGATTTTTTCGGAACAAGTAGCAGTGGGCTATTATATTCAGACACAGATGGTTCAACTATATTGTTGACTATTAGTTTTCCAACCTGCTTTTGGATTTCTTCCTTTTGACTATGCGGGCTCCGGTAGTTTTTGATATATACCGGTTCTTCGTCTTTTAATCTCAATTTTTGTTTATAAAAATTATTTGTTGTGATTGATTCGGTCTCAAGGCCAAATACATCACTATATCTGGTGCATAGTTGGGTTAATTGTTCTTTAAATTGGAGCGGAAAATTTTTAGTTAGCTGGGACATTACCATATTTTCCCTAGCTTTAGGAGTGGTTGGAACTACATCGTAGTTCGAAAATGGTTCTGACTTTAAAGTGTTTATCTTTATTATTTTGCCAGAATTGGTTGCATTTAGCAAACGGACAACTGTATTTCCATTTGTTGCCAATGTATTTGCAACGAAAATACCTGGTTGAATTTCCTGATTGGGAATCAACACAACGTCTTCACTCAAGATGAGATTAAATTGTCTGACTACTTGGGATCTTGCTGGTATGAAAATTGAGGTGTTACCAGAATTGTATGTTATTGGAACATAAATAGGAAATTTTAAATTATCTGGTCTTAGTATTAACCAGTCTTCGGACGCTTTGCAGTCGATTTGGCAGTTGAATCTTTTGATGAAATCAATGCCAATTATACCATCACTTGGTATTGAAAAATCAGACTGTGCAACATGAAAGTCGTGTGGGATTATGTATTTAGAGGTTTGAATCTCTAAGGATGCAAGGCCTTTGGACTTTATTGCTCCTTTACCAATGCCTTGAATGTTAATTTTGTGATTCGTGTCGATGTCATTTAGAACATCTGAATCTTCTTTGAGAATTGAAATATTTGCACCAGTGTCAATTAAAAATGTTAATTTTTTATTTGTTTCGACATTAAAAAATGAAACAAATATATTGAGATTAAAATTAATTGCATGCACATGTTTTGTGCTTACTCTTCTGTATCTAAAGGGTTTTGCGTGTTTCCCGTTTCATTGTGGGATACGCGAATATTTCTGCTAGGTATGTTTCTTCTAGCGTTATTATTATATTGGTATTGGGACTGTCCCCTGTTATGGGACTGTCCTCTGTTTGACCGGTAATTGTTGGAATTAAAGTTGGCATTGTAGTTACCCTGGCTGTTGCCTCTACCACGTTGGTAGTTAGAGTAATACCTGCCTCTATTATTTCTCCCACGCTGGTACAATATGGTACTGGGACTCCCAGTCGTTTGGGTCATGAGACGGATATATTTACCCATAGCATCACTAAAACGACTAAAGTGTCCAGCTTCCAATATAGTACGAACTCGCTCATGCTGACATTGGAGGATTAGCGCCTCCATAGCTTCTTTTGTGGCGAATTCCTCAGCGTTGTCGGGATCTAAACCACGGTCAATGAAAGCGGCTTCAAGTTGCTTCCGCAAATTGTCAAGCTCCATAGCATACTCTGAAGCTGTTTTACCCTTTTGTTGGGCAGTCAATAACTTAGCCTTTAAAACGTCAGTGGATTCGCCTCTAACGTTATTATTCAATTTCTGTATTATACCTGTTATTGTAGTCTCGTTTTGGACTTTATACAGGATAGAGCCAGTAATTTTGGACTTAATGACCTCAACGGCCAAATCCTCCTGGTCTCCTTTAGTTCGTTCGACGATTTTTAATGCCGTAACGAAGCGATTGAGTGAGGTCTTTTGACCATCGAACTCAGGGACCGAAGACGACACTTGTCTTACGTATTCCCTATCGGCAGCTATTTTTTCTGCCATTGTGCAATTAAAATTTGTGTGTCTGGGCAAGGTGTCTTCGTTTAGAACTATCGTTGTATCCAGGTCAGATACTTCCGCAAACTCAATATTGTGTTTTGCTAACGCCGAGACAGACTTGTCTTTGCATTCGTTGTAAAATGCGTTGGCGGCACACTTATGACCTTCTGTTAGATTATCAAAATGTTTCTTTAGTAATGTGGTCTGAATAATATTTGTGTGTTTCTTAAGAGTGTTTGGACCAATTGTCCTATCTTGAGTAATACACTTAATTGACCTAAATAGTTCTTCTTTTAGAATTCTGGCCTGTGCAACTATTACTTGCCAGTCGGTCATTCTTTAAATGTGAGAGGGGAAAAAAAAATTCATCTCAGTTCTTCTATATATTATTTTTTTTTTAATAATTTTATTTAATGTTGTGTGCTTCATCCATTAAATAAAAGCAAAAAGTACCTGCTGCGTTTGTATAACAGCATATGCTAGGTACTGTAAGGATGAAGCACATGGCTACTCTACTGTTTCCTTGGATTGGGAAATTTTCTCCTGTTATATCCAAGTATGTTAATTTGATGGTAGCTAGATCTAATGCGCGTTGAGGTGAGCTACTTTGTTCACTCTTAAAAACCTCTAGTAAATCGCTTTCTATATTTGGGTTCCTATCTCTAATTTTCGTCTAACGACATTTTTCCTTTCCTTTTTTTTTTTTTTTAAAAACCAAAACTTTTTCTTCTTCTCTTTTTTTTTTTTTGTTTATCTAGACTCTATCTAGATCATTTGCCTTGCTCAAATACTTCTTTTTTAAGCACCTATTGTGCATTCCGTAAACTTTAATTAGCATGTTTACGCTCATTATTATTATTATTACGATCAGTAAAATCGTAACAGTAGTAAGCCCTTGTTGTTCTACTTCTACTCTATTGATCACATTGGCAGTGGAATCCACCGTTTTCGTGTCAATTAAACCCATTTTTGGTTCTGGGGAAGCTACCTTAAAGAAATTTGATATTTCATTTATGATTACTGTATTTAAAATTTTTCCAAAATCTAACTTTTTCTCTAAACTACCCATAAAAGTTGAAAGAATCTAAGTCTGAAGCGTATACATAGAAAATATATATTTTTTTTTTATTAATTTTTTTTTTATTTCATTGCATTTCATATTTTGAAATAATATTTTCTAAAGAGAAATTGAACTTTAAAGACTGTAATTGGATTTACTTTAAATTTGCATATAAACATAAAAAAAAAACTGTAGTAGTATATATATATAAAAGAAAAAGGAGTGTGATATCAGTTATTGATATCCACTTTAAGTGATCAATAGATCATCGTGAAATTAATTAGTTAAAAATTACTCATTACGTTATATACGCATACATGCGGAAATGAATTTATACGTTCAACTGCTTATAGCAGTGACAGAGACGTGGAAGTTAGAAGGGGGGATAGGGCATGTGGTTGGCTCACAATTCAAGTTTACATTTCATAAAAAATTTTACAATTCATACTCCAACCACATGTGTTAGTAATAGCCTAATTTTTTTAGTTAGTATTTTTCAAGCAGCGTTTGCACGCATCGGCTTGAGGGTTTAATTAAATTTAAATGATTTAGATGATTGTTTTAATTAAACATAATAAAAATTTTTTTTTTTTTTTGCATGAATGAATGTTTAAAATTAAAGGCAAAATCGGGAATCCGATTTGCGTTACTTCGCACCAGTGCGGAGTTTGAGGTTGATCTCCTGTAGACTCTCTGTGTAGAGCTGTCGGTCTTCCTCGGATATCGTGGTTGTTTCCAACATGTCCTGCACCAATCGTCTCTGGCGCAGGAGGGCGGTTATTTTTCCGCCCCACTTCTTCCTTCTTAGAGTCGTTGGCCTTTTATTTTGTCGGGCCCGGTACTCATCTATTGTGAGTGGGCGCGGTCCATCGGTTGGATACACCACTAGAGCCTCTTCTAGTGTGGGTGCATCCCTTTGCTCGACAGGAGCAGCACTTTCAAATGTAACTTCCTCAGTTTGCCGGTCGGTCATGAAGCTTGGAATCGTAATCGTGTTTTATTTTTTTTGAAGTGGATATGCACTTTTTCGGACCAGGTTTTATATTTGTTATAAATAATAATAAAATGTCGCCTCACAAAAAGAGCTTCTGTCCAGCCAAATCCAAGTATTCTTTGGGTATTCCTCGACCCGACGAACTTCCAATGTTAAGTTATCCATAGTTTTATATTTTAGCAAATAAGTGACTATCGTGTCCTGTCACGGTCGCCATGAAATGAGTTTATTCCGATTTGTTCATTGGCACGTCTGTGCTCTGATGTTACTTTATTTAGATTGATTCATATTGTATTTTAACTTATGCTGCTTGTTGGCAGCTACAAAATAAGAGGGGTGAGACGCGAGAGTGAACTCACATGATCGAATTGCAAGCTCAGCATAATTGGGCTGGCTTGCCAGCACAATTCGTTTGCGTAAGCTTATATACAGAACGAAATGTATGCATGCAAGTTTGCGTACATACATACAATTGTTCTTATATATAAACTTATTACTATTATTTCCTGCTTGCAACAGAATGTTACAAGCTGTGCTGAAGTCATTTAAAACCGACATGTGAATTCACTACAATTTGATGATTCAACTTTATTTATCAAGTTAGCAGTGGAGTCCACTGTCTTCGTGTCTATTAATCCCATTTTGGATTTTTTATAAATTATCAAATTTGTTGTTAAATCATCAAACTTATTTATACTATTATCAAACATATAAAAAAAATTCGAGACAATTTTTAAGAAAACTTTTGTATATCTATATAGAAAAATTTTCTTTTACATTACCCTACCTAATTTTGCGCATAGCTTTACAGGCTATGCTTCTATTGATCGGAAATGGTTCCGCTCAATTTAACATTGTTTTTTTTTTACAATTTATGATTTTTCTTTAACATTTCATTTAAATTTATATTAAATTTAAAAGATATTTGTGTGTGTGTGTGTGTGTTTTATACATTTGGTTGTGTTTGTTTTTATTTTTCATTTGGTTGTGTGTGTTTTTATTTTTCATTTGCTTGTGTGTGTTTTTATTTTTCATTTGGTTGTGTGTGTTTTTATGCTTTCGTGCTGCTGCTTTCTCTTAGATCCCCTTTTTTTTTTTGGGCATCAGCTTGTCGTCGCCCGTTGGCTTCGCTGATGCTCCCTCGATGGCGTAAAAAGCGGCCTGCTTTTCACGCTGTTGTCTCTGCTGCTGTTGTCCTGGGCCTATGGGCTCAGGCGGTACCGGTGTCGGTCTTCGCACCAAGTTTTCTTCAGTATGTGTATTCACAAAATACACTCCACAGGGGTCCAGGGCAGTCTTCTGGGCACTCTTCTCTTCTTTTGGGTAGTGGCACTGTTACTGGAGGATTATTGATTATTTTTTTCTTGGCAATGTTTTGTATGGCTTTCGCCTCTGAGTAAGGGGGAGCAGTTGGCTTTTTATACCCTGTACCCAAAGGGTAAAAGGGTATATTAAAGTCGCCAAAATGTATGTAACAGGCAAAAGGAAGCGTTTCCGACCCTATAAAGTATATATATTCTTGATCAGCATCACTAGCCGAGTCGATTGAGACATGTCCGTCTGTCCGTCCGTCTGTTCGTCCGTCTGTCCGTCCGTATGAACACCTAGATCTTGGAGACTATAAAAGCTAGAGCTACCAAATTTGGTGAGAATATCCATCTAGTGTCTACACAGGTCAAGTTTGTTTCAAATTTTTGCCACGCCCACTTTCGCCCCCGGAATTCGGAAAAAACTAGTACTAGAGCTGTATGAAAGATATCGTATTCTTATTTGGCACACCTGTTTATATAGCCAATCTGCTTCAGCTGACCAAATTTAGTCAAAATCGGACAATAAAAGTCGGACATATTCGCATATAAGTTTTGCACTGAAACACTAAGGACGGCATTGGCTGGCAAGAGTGAGCGAGATAGCAAGCGTGCTCTGTTGCGGCATGTTAAACTGAATTTTGTATTAAATTGATGGCGATTTCGATGGTGTTCTAGTTTATTTAATGTAACCAGTTGGTACAGGGTATACTCAATGTCGGCAGGGACGACTTGCTTGCTTCATTATTTTTTACAATTGACTTTAAAAAGTCAAGTTCTTTTTGTAGTTTTTGGGCAGTTGCCCATGGAGGGGGTACTGGATTTGTGTAGAGTAGCCACTTGATGTGTGCTATTCTTTTGTTAATTTTATTTTGTACACCACCTCTCCTTGCCATGCTCTCACTCTACTCACTCAGATTTTATTGTTTTTGGCCAATTTATTTTTCAATTTTTCCTCCAGTGTATTATTGTCGTCTTTGTATTTTGTAATGTATTAAGATATCCTTCGCAGATTTCTTAGGTCGGTTGACCCATGTCACCATGTATTAATATATATTTCATTTATTTCCATTTGTTGAAATATATATCCATTTATGTTATCCAAAGAAATGAGTTAGAGTCTTCTTCAGGTTATTTTAATGAAATCTTTATTTTAATATGTTTTCACTTTGATTGTTTTGATTTATATGTATTCATGTTGAATGTCTTATGTAGACTGTATATTAGTTCTTTAACAAAGGGTTTGCTTAACTAAGACCGCGTAGCTGCGCTGCCAGTGACGCCGGCAGAGGAGCGGTCTGCTTATGTATTAAATGCTTACGTAAGCTAAATATGCATATGTGCAAGAGTGAGGATGTATCATGTTACATTGCTGGTTGCTCGTGTTATAATTGTTAATTCAGCAATATCCAGCAGTATATTATTTATATGCTTCACTGTGTACAGTGACCACTCGATATTACAGAACATGCTACATTGTCAACGAAGGAAGATGTCGGCGGTTACTTTTAAAATTGAAAAATACGTAAGTAAATAAGTACATATATATATATAGAAACAATATATACTTACATATATATTCTTTCTATATGTATATACATATATACATATTTTATATATTTATTAAAACACTATATTAAAATTTTATGATTTTTAATATTTTAGACGGTGTACGTATATTGCGCCGAAGGAGGCGAAAAAGCGAATCCTTCGCCAAAAAAAAAGGAAGGTCCCGAAGGAAAAGTTTCGAATGGCAGTTAGGCAAAAATTAGCAGGCCAAAATAGGTCTGCTGGCAGCAGCAAGCCTCCCGCAAAACCCGATGGGGAGAACGTTGGCGCAAACACTGCTACGACTACTTATGCCGAGGTTGCCCTGTTGGATACACCCCCAATTTAAAAAAAAAATAAAAAATAAAAAAGGGTAATTATTTACTTAGACTCCTCGCGCTCAATACAGCCTTAAAGATAATGAATCTGGTATCAAACGAAAGAAAAAAATGAAGCAAGCAAGTCGTCCCTGCCGACGTTGAGTATACCCTGTACCAACATAAAAATGAAGCAAGCAAGTCGTCCCTGCCGACATTGAGTATACCCTGTACCAACTAGTTATATTAAATAAAATAAAATATCCTCGAAATCGTCATCAATTTCATGCAAAATTCTCTTTAACATGCAGCAGCAGCAAACGCATGCTGTCTCGCTCACTCTTGCCAGCCAATGTCGCCTTGGCACTTCAGTGCAAAACTCATATAGGTATATCTCCGATATTTACTGTCCGATTTCGACAAAATTTGGTGAGCTGGTCCAGTTTGGGTATATAATTAGGTGTGCCAAGTAAGAATACGATATCTTTAATACAGCTCTAGTAATACGTTTTCGCGATTTGCGGGGGCGGAAGTGGGCGTGGCAAAAATTTGAAACAAACTTGATCTGTCTATGCATTAGACGGATGTTCACACCAAATTTGGTGGCTCTACCTTTTATAGTCTCCGAGATCTAGGTGTTCATACGGACGGACAGACGGACGAACAGACGGACGGACAGACGGACATGTCTCAATCGACTCGGCTAGTGATGCTGATCAAGAATATATATACTTTATGGGGTCAGAAATGTATATTTCTCCCTGTGCCAAGTAAGAATACGATATCTTTAGTACAGCTCTAGTAATTCGTTTTCCCGATATGCGGGGGCGGAAGTGGGCGTGGCAAAAATTTGAAACAAACTTGATCTGTGTACACACTAGACGGATGTTCACGGACGGACAGACGGACAGACGGACGGACGGACAGACGGACGGACAGACGGACATGTCTCAATCGACTCGGCTAGTGATGCTGATCAAGAATATATATACTTTATGGGGTCAGAAATGTATATTTCTGTCTGTTACATACATTTTAGCGACTTTAATATACCCTTTTACCCTATGGGTACAGGGTATAATAACAAAGCAACACCTCGGGTGCGCCTTAACGATTTATTGCTTAGTTTTTGCACAATTTACAAAACAAAAATGACTTTTTAATCGAAAAAAATTCAATAAAAAGCTAAATGAAGCCATTTCTAGCTAAAATTAGTGCTACCAAATTGTGCGGTGATTTGTCAATATAGCGCTGTCAGAAAACACCACATTGAAATTATTTTTTCATCGTCAATAATTTAAAAAGAAATTCAAAATATTAAGCTTCAAAATAATTAATTTTTTAAACACTATCCCTTGTGGAACATCAATGTCTGCAGAGAATGAAAAACAAATATTTGGAGCAGAATTCTGCGGGCAAATTCTGTGGCCTCATTTTTATACCCTGTACCCAAAGGGTAAAAGGGTATATTAAAGTCGCTAAAATGTATGTAACAGGCAGAAGGAAGCGTTTCCGACCCCATAAAGTATATATATTCTTGATCAGCATCAACAGCCGAGTCGATTGAGACATGTCCGTCTGTCTGTCCGTATGAGCCACTCGATCTCAGAGACTATAAAAGCTAGAGCTACCAAATTTGGTGTGAGCATCCGTCTAATGTCAAAGCTGATCAAGTTTGTTTCAAATTTTAACCGAAATTGGACAATAAACATCGGAGATATGCCTATATCCGTTTTGTACTGAAATGCCAAGGCGGCATGGCAGATAAGAAAGAGCGAGATAGCATGCGCTCGCTGCTGCTGCATGTAAAAGGGAACTTTGTTTTGAATTGATTGCGATTTTGAGGTTGTTCGATCATTTGTCTAGTGACTACGCAGATCAAGAAAGTTTAAAATTTTTGCGACGCCCACTTCCGCCCCCGCAATTCAGAAAAAACTATTTATTAGAGTAGTTTTAAGGAATCACATTCTTATTTGGCACACCTAAAATTATGGCCAAAGTGCATCATCTGGCTAAATTTAGTCGAAATCGGACAATAAATATCGGAGATATACGTTGATTCGTTTTGTACTGAAGCGCTTAGGGCGACATTGGCTGGCAAGAGTGAGCGAGATAACATGCGTTCATTGTTGCGGCATGTTAAAGAAAATTATTTATGAAATTAATCGCTATTTCGAGGGTGTTTGACTTCATTTAATATAATAACTAGTTGGTACAGGGTATACACAATGTCGGCAGGGACGACTTGCTTGCTATATTAATTTCTTATTATCCAATCAATATTGAAGTTCCAACATCAAGTGTTATGCGATTTGGATCAATGTATTCAAACTTGTCAAATCATCAATGAAAGTGGGTATCAAAATTAGATCAGGATCATTAACTGATGTAATAATTTGCGGCATATGATAGAGTTTTGAATATATAGCAATTGGGTTAATATTCGTTACATGATTAACCACTGATTGCGTTTCGATAAATACTAATTCAATAATTTCTCGAAATTGATTGATTTTCCTCCAATCATTCCTGGACAATTTAGTAGGTTGTAAATTTGTCATACCAAAAGTAAACCAATAATACTCATTGACATCAACATTGTAATTAGACAAAAGAAAAAATAGTTCGGGTAACAAAAGGCGAACTTTTAAATGAGGTTCAACAGTTTGATCTGTGACATTGTTCCCAACAGATGATGAGGTTATTTCATCTGCAATTCGAATTCTGCAAAAAAATGAAGCAAGCAAGTCGTCCCTGCCGACGTTGAGTATACCCTGTACCAACTAGATACATTAAAAAATGAAGCAAGCAAGTCGTCCCTGCCGACATTGAGTATACCCTGTACCAACTAGTTATATTAAATAAAATAAAATATCCTCGAAATCGTCATCAATTTCATGCAAAATTCTCTTTAACATGCAGCTACAGCGAACGCATGCTGTCTCGCTCACTCTTGCCAGCCAATGTCGCCTTGGCAATGCAGTGCAAAACTCATATAGCTATATCTTCGATTTTTATTGTCCGATTTGGACAAAATTTGGTGAGCTGGTCCAGTTTGGGTATATAATTAGGTGTGCCAAGTAAGAATACGATATCTTTAATACAGCTCTAGTAATACGTTTTCGCGATTTGCGGGGGCGGAAGTGGGCGTGGCAAAAATTTGAAACAAACTTGACCTGTGTATGCATTAGACGCATGTTCACACCAAATTTGGTGGCTCTAGCTCTTATAGTCTCCGAGATCTAGGTGTTCATACGGACGGACGGACAGACGGACAGACGGACAGACGGACGGACAGACAGACATGTCTCAATCAACTCGGCTGGTGATGCTGATCAAGAATATATATACTTTATGGGGTCGGAAACGCTTCCTTCTGCCTGTTACATACATTTTAGCGACTTTAATATACCCTTTTACCCTATGGGTACAGGGTATAAAAAACCTTCGAAGTAGCCATCAATTTCATACAAAATTTTCCTTTACATGTAGCTACAGCGAACGCATGCTATCTCGCTCTTTCTTATCTGACAATGTCATATCTCCGATGTTTTAAGTCCGATTTCGACAAAATTTGGTCAGCTAGTCCAGTTTTGGTATATATGTAGGTGTGCCAAGTAAGAATACGATATCTTTAGTACAGCTCTAGTAATTCGCTTTCCCGATATGCGGAGGCGGAAGTGGGCGTGGCAAAAATTTGAAACAAACTTGATCTGTGTACACACTAGACGGATGTTCACACCAAATTTGGTAGCTCTAGCTCTTATAGTCTCCGAGATCTAGGTGTTCATACGGACGGACAGACGGACGGACGGACAGACGGACGGACAGACGGACATGTCTCAATCGACTCGGCTAGTGATGCTGATCAAGAATATATATACTTTATGGGGTCAGAAATGTATATTTCTGTCTATTACATACATTTTAGCGACTTTAATATACCCTTTTACCCTATGGGTACAGGGTATAAAAAACCTTCGAAGTAGCCATCAATTTCATACAAAATTTTCCTTTTCATGTAGCTACAGCGAACGCATGCTATCTCGCTCTTTCTTATCTGACAATGTCATATCTCCGATGTTTTAAGTCCGATTTCGACAAAATTTGGTCAGCTAGTCCAGTTTTGGTATATATGTAGGTGTGCCAAGTAAGAATACGATATCTTTAGTACAGCTCTATTAATTCGCTTTCCCGATATGCGGGGGCGGAAGTGGGCGTGGCAAAAATTTTAAACTTTCCTGATCTGCGTAGTCAAATGATCGAACAACCTCAAAATCGCAATCAATTCAAAACAAAATTCCCCTTTTCATGCAGCAGCGAACGCATACTATCTCGCTGTTTCTTATCTGCCAATGTCGCCTTGGCATTTCAGTACAAAACGGATATAGGCATGTCTTCGATGTTTATTGTCCGATTTCGACAAAATTTGGTCAGGTGGAGCAGTTTGGGTATATGATTAGGTGTCCCAAGTAAGAATACGATATCTTTAATACAGCTAGAGTAATACGTTTTCCCGCTTTGCGGAAGCGGAAGTGGGCGTGGCTAAAATTTGAAACAAACTTGATCTGGCTGCACACTAGACGGATCTACAAACCGAATTTGGTAGCTCTAGCTCTTATAGTCTCCGAGATCTAGGTGTTCATACAGACGGACGGACAGACGGACATGGCTCAATCGACTCGGCTAGTGATGCTGATCAAGAATATATATACTTTATGTATATTTCTGCCTGTTACATACATTTTAGCGACTTTAATATACCCTTTTACCCTATGGGTACAGGGTATAATGAAGCAAGCAAGTCGTCCCTGCTGACATTGAGTATACCCTGTACCAACTAGTTATATTAAATGGACAGACGGACGGACAGACGGACATGGCTCAATCGACTCGGCTTGTGATGCTGATCAAGAATATATATACTTTATGGGGTCAGAAATGTATATTTCTCCCTGTTACATACATTTTAGCGACTTTAATATACCCTTTTACCCTATGGGTACAGGGTATAAAAACCTGCTTTTTTAAGTATGTTTACATGATGATACTGTTTATGAAATGAATATAAAATATAAAACAAATGATCATATAGAAAGTTCAATAAATTTTAGAATCCGTAATGTTTTTCCGAAAATATTGGAAACCTTAGCTCCTGAAAAACATTTCCTGGATATCTTCCGAAAAAAAGTGTCTTACGGTAAGCAGAATATCTCTATCCAAATTATCCGAATTGAAGTAATCCAAAGGATTTATCGAAAGAATAGATAAATACAGGTAATGATCGAAGGATTAGTCAAAATTTTGATTTTCGAAAACCCCGCAGTATTGATTTTCAAAATCCCGCAGGATGTTTTGTTTTTATCCGCAGGTAATAAATATTACATTTTTGTGAATGTATGTATTAACTAACTTCAAAAAGGACCAAAATAGTTCAATAAGTTACCAATCTCCTTTTATTATTTGAACTTTTCCAATATAATTATTAAAAGTAATGATCGAATTTAAATCAATTCAAGTAAAATATATAAGAAGTTTAAATTGATAATTTTTACAAACTATTTCGTTAAATAAATTTTTATAGTTGCTAAATTGTACATATTAAAGAAAAGAGTCACAATAAATACAATACCATTACCTAATATTAAAATTTCAAACCTAGTGATATTTTAAAATAAAAAAAAAATTATTTTTTCCAGAATGCCAAAAAAGGATGCAAAGTCGAAAATGTGTTGACCGTGGCTGTAAAAACTCAGCTCATCGAGGGAACCAACACAATTGCTTACATCTCTGGTTATGTAACTAACCATTGGCAAATACACAGGGTTGATTTTGTGGTAGGGCGTGGCTATAAGGTGGTTGGATGGTAAAATCATCAGGGATGAACAAAATGAGCTGGAGTCCTAGGAAGAAAACCAATTAAAGTCTATTTAAAATTTTTTTCTGTGTTTTATTTACACTACTATTCCAGCATTTATTGTACCATCAATTGATGTGGTTTAAAAGTCCCCTTCCACCAACAAGAAAAATAAATCTTAATACTGTTTAAGATAGTCTTGTGCTGCTACCTTTTCAGATATCGTTATGACCATAATTCACAGAGTTGCACTGTAATTGAAAACTCACATTAATAAGAATATTGTTGCCGAAAAAATAATAATATACAAAGAAACACTTACTATAATAACCTACGAGATGTATATTTTTGTTGGTTTATAGTTTTTAGTTTAAACTCTTTTCCACACCACCTTGGGGTAGAGTTTATGGCGCGATTTTATACCCTTGCAGGGGGTATTATAAAATTGGTCAGATGATTATAACGCATAGAAATATACGTTTCCGACCCCATAAAGTATATAATATATTCTTGATCAGCATCAACAGCCGAGTCGATTGAGACATGTCCGTCTGTCTGTCTGTCTGTCTGTCCGTCTCTTTCTATCAACTTTTAGATAGTAAAATTTTATGCTATGTACATATATATCTTTAATACAGCTAGAGTAATACGTTTTCCCGCTTTGCGGAAGCGGAAGTGGGCGTGGCTAAAATTTGAAACAAACTTGATCTGGCTGCACACTAGACGGATCTACAAACCGAATTTGGTAGCTCTAGCTCTTATAGTCTCCGAGATCTAGGTGTTCATACAGACGGACGGACAGACGGACATGGCTCAATCGACTCGGCTAGTGATGCTGATCAAGAATATATATACTTTATGTATATTTCTGCCTGTTACATACATTTTAGCGACTTTAATATACCCTTTTACCCTATGGGTACAGGGTATAATGAAGCAAGCAAGTCGTCCCTGCTGACATTGAGTATACCCTGTACCAACTAGTTATATTAAATAAAGTCGAACACCCTCGAGATCTCCTTTGATTTAATTCAAAATTTTTATCGAATGCATGCTATCTCGCTCACACCTGGCACAACTAATCTCGCACTTGTTGGTTCAGTACAAAACGCACATCCGTATATCTCCTATATTTATTGTCCGATTTCGACTAAATTTGGTCAGATGTTGCATTTTGGCCACATTATTAGATGTGCTAAATAAGAATGTGGTTCCTTCTAAACTGCTCTAGAAATTCGTTTTTTCTAAATTGCGGGGGCGGAAGTGAGCGTGGCAAAAATTTTAAACTATCTTAGTTTGCGTAGGCACTAAACAAAAGTTTAAATACTCTCGAAATCGCAATCAATTCAAAACGAAATTCCCTTTAACATGCAGCAATAGCTAACTCATGCTATCTCTTTTTTGCTTTTTGTGAAAGTATCGATTCAAGACTATACAGCATTATTAACATTGGGCAAAATAAAATTGTCATATTTCCAAAAGAAGGAAAAGTGTTCAATAACAACACTAATTTACTTAAGGGGTTTTATCTACTTGCAAGCCTAAAATGAAGCAAGCAAGTCGTCTCTGCCGAAGTTGAGTATACCCTGTACCAACATTAAAAATAAAACCTTCGAAGTAGCTATCAATTTCATACAAAATTTTCCTTTACATGCAGCTACAGCGAACGCATGCTATCTCGCTCTTTCTTATCTGCCAATGCCGCCTTGGCATTTCAGTACAATACGGATATAGGCATATGTCCGATGTTTATTGTCCGATTTCGACAAAATTTGGTCAGCTGGTCCAGTTTGGGTATAGAAATAGGTGTGCCAAGTAAGAATACGATATCTTTAATACAGCTCTAGTAATACGTTTTCGCGATTTGCGGGGGCGGAAGTGGGCGTGGCAAAAATTTGAAACAAACTTGACCTGTGTAGACACTAGACGGATATTCCCACCAAATTTGGTAGCTCTAGCTCATATAGTCTTCGAGATCTAGGTGTTCATACGGACGGACGGACAGACGGACAGACGGACAGACGGACGGACAGACGGACGGACAGACGGACGGACAGACGGACATGGCTCAATCGACTCGGCTTGTGATGCTGATCAAGAATATATATACTTTATGGGGTCAGAAATGTATATTTCTCCCTGTTACATACATTTTAGCGACTTTAATATACCCTTTTACCCTATGGGTACAGGGTATAAAAACCTGCTTTTTTAAGTATGTTTACATGATGATACTGTTTATGAAATGAATATAAAATATAAAACAAATGATCATATAGAAAGTTCAATAAATTTTAGAATCCGTAATGTTTTTCCGAAAATATTGGAAACCTTAGCTCCTGCAAAACATTTCCTGGATATCTTCCGAAAAAAAGTGTCTTACGGTAAGCAGAATATCTCTATCCAAATTATCCGAATTGAAGTAATCCAAAGGATTTATCGAAAGAATAGATAAATACAGGTAATGATCGAAGGATTAGTCAAAATTTTGATTTTCGAAAACCCCGCAGTATTGATTTTCAAAATCCCGCAGGATGTTTTGTTTTTATCCGCAGGTAATAAATATTACATTTTTGTGAATGTATGTATTAACTAACTTCAAAAAGGACCAAAATAGTTCAATAAGTTACCAATCTCCTTTTATTATTTGAACTTTTCCAATATAATTATTAAAAGTAATGATCGAATTTAAATCAATTCAAGTAAAATATATAAGAAGTTTAAATTGATAATTTTTACAAACTATTTCGTTAAATAAATTTTTATAGTTGCTAAATTGTACATATTAAAGAAAAGAGTCACAATAAATACAATACCATTACCTAATATTAAAATTTCAAACCTAGTGATATTTTAAAATAAAAAAAAAATTATTTTTTCCAGAATGCCAAAAAAGGATGCAAAGTCGAAAATGTGTTGACCGTGGCTGTAAAAACTCAGCTCATCGAGGGAACCAACACAATTGCTTACATCTCTGGTTATGTAACTAACCATTGGCAAATACACAGGGTTGATTTTGTGGTAGGGCGTGGCTATAAGGTGGTTGGATGGTAAAATCATCAGGGATGAACAAAATGAGCTGGAGTCCTAGGAAGAAAACCAATTAAAGTCTATTTAAAATTTTTTTCTGTGTTTTATTTACACTACTATTCCAGCATTTATTGTACCATCAATTGATGTGGTTTAAAAGTCCCCTTCCACCAACAAGAAAAATAAATCTTAATACTGTTTAAGATAGTCTTGTGCTGCTACCTTTTCAGATATCGTTATGACCATAATTCACAGAGTTGCACTGTAATTGAAAACTCACATTAATAAGAATATTGTTGCCGAAAAAATAATAATATACAAAGAAACACTTACTATAATAACCTACGAGATGTATATTTTTGTTGGTTTATAGTTTTTAGTTTAAACTCTTTTCCACACCACCTTGGGGTAGAGTTTATGGCGCGATTTTATACCCTTGCAGGGGGTATTATAAAATTGGTCAGATGATTATAACGCATAGAAATATACGTTTCCGACCCCATAAAGTATATAATATATTCTTGATCAGCATCAACAGCCGAGTCGATTGAGACATGTCCGTCTGTCTGTCTGTCTGTCTGTCCGTCTCTTTCTATCAACTTTTAGATAGTAAAATTTTATGCTATGTACATAGTTGACACATGAAAAGTTAAGTTCCTCAATCCTTTGTGTAGGCAGAGTTTAGTCGGAGTTTAATTAGTAGGATCGGATAATTATCACCGGAGCTATTAACTAAAACGTGGAGGTACCTCGAGTAAAATAAACAATTTTCTTTGGCAGCAAAGAAACAAAAACAAATTCCAAGAAATCTGCTGTACAAACACAAAAGACCCGAGTTCGAATCCGCGCGACGTCAAATAAGAAATATGTAAATAAAATTATTGTTTTTTTGTTGTTGCATTTAAATTCAATTTTTACCCATACACCCTACACCAAGTTTGTACAAGATCGGATATATAATAATCAAATTTAAATGAAATTAAATTTACTTTAATGCTTACGCACACACATACATATTCAAAAATTCTTCACCACGCGGTGTGTGAGAGAGAAAGAAATATTTTAGTTGTGTTCTTACACAGAACAAAATTGAAAGAGATGCAATGGGTTTGCATATATGTATGTACATACATATGTCGAATTAGCTTACATCAGCTAAGAAAGGACGGTGGCGTAGTATGTAGAGATCGCTGGCACGATGTGCTTGGTGTTTGGTTGTTTAATGCTCGGTGAAGTTTTTATTTTTTTAGATGTGTTTTTCCTTCTTTTTTGTTTTTTTTTGATTTTGTTAAACATTTATACCAATTACTTTGCTGCAAGGGTATACAAACTTCGGCAAAACCGAAGTTAGCTTCTTTGATATTTTTTTTTGTGGTAGCCCCAATAGGCCTATTCAGATAAGAAGCTGGTTCAGAATTTTGTATTTTATACCAGTTAGTTTTGACTGAATCACGCTATTTGTAGCACCGCCGGTTTCTGTCTTTTCGGTAAGTTACCCAAATACTTCACAAACCCTATGCTTATTATCCAAGTATATTGCCAATAAAAATTTTAAGCACACTTATGCCAGGCATATTTTACAAATTAAATTTTTATTTGTTTTTTTTATAAAAATTAGTATAGCATTTAATGCTAAGAGATCGAACATTTGCTGCATTCGATTTTTGAAATATTACCTACCTATTTGGAACAATGCAAACAGGTATCTAAAACTGCATCACTACAGGAAACTAATTTTACAAACATCTAGTTTCTAAACATAGCAGGAGATGTTAAGTTTGTAAGTGCTATATTTTGAATGTAGCAATTTGCATATTTTAATATTAGAATGCCACAATTAAATGTATCCTGTTGAGTGTCGTGAACAATTGTAATATTCCTATAACCTTTAAGTAATTTTTTATAATATTTGATAAACTTCTGAGCAGTTGCTGACTGCCCAAAGGGATCCAAAAAGGTAAATTCCAATTTTACTTTATCAATAAACAGTACATAAAAATGACTTTGATAACAATGAGGAATAATAATAATGATTGTTGTACCGTCCAAAGCATTATCAATTGTTAGCTTATTGTTAAATGCAGCAATATCAGTTTGACATACAACATTTTTAGACCTTTCATCATGCTGGTCAAAAATGATCGCAGTTAAGGCAGCATCAACAATAAAGTTTGTAAGCCACTGTTTATTTAGTAAAGTAACAATGTCTTATAATTCGATATGGTATAGAAAACCTTTGCACTCACTACCATGTACACTTTCAAAGAGAGTTTTGCACTGCAATATAAAAAAGTGTACATTTTCTTCTATGCAATCATTTAGTTTAGAATGATTTAAAAGTAACTGCTTATACTCTTCCTCTATTCCAAACATTTCATAATTGCATGCATATGAATGATCAGTTTTCACTGTCAAGTCCAAAATTTCGCAGTTGCAAACTGTTTTTATCAACATTCATTGTTTGTGTCTCGCCAATTATTTTTGGCTCCTTGAGTTCGTTCTTGAACAAACCTACTTTTAACTTTTTGACGCCTTTTTTGCTCCAACTTTCTTTGTATTTTGAAAGTTTTTTGTTCGACATTACAGTGCCTTTAGTTTTCCGAATTGAATCACGTTTCTTAGGTCTAGCCTTTATTACTGAACCGGGGATTATCGGTGAATGTATGTATTCTGGGTGAGCAATTTCTAACTGTCTCACCACAGAATTTGACAATTTATCCATTTCGCGAATAAACCTTCCAAGTTTTATGCCTTGTTTACATTTTATGACACTGTGTTTTAGTGTCTTATGAAAGGATTCAATGGGACCATTGCTGGGTCTTTTGTTCCTCTTATCATTTAAAATTCCAATCATGTTGGTCCAAAATGGTGCAAAGACCACATATTTTCCCAAAACAACTTCTGCCATTTTCGGGTGATAATATTTATTCAGTTCGTCTTCTCCAGTGAGCTCAGAAATCAAATCTCTGATTTCATTCGCAAAGTTATTGAAACGTTGTCACAATTTGCTTTGGCCAGCCACTGTTCGAAGGCTATCCTCAGATTTTTTTTCTTAGGGATAGTAATACTTTTATAATCGTCCTGATCTGTAAAATATAAAATAGCATTGCGAACCATCTTATTTTCGGTAGGGGATAAAAGAATGGATATAAGATACTTAAACGAATCTTCGAAATCCTCAATGGTAAATATATTGTAAGCTAAACCTAGCGCATTTCTTAAAAATGTTCTAAGTTAAATATTTTGCAAACCAACATTGCTATCTACATCCGCGCAATTTTGCATAGTGGCTATGAAAAAATTGAATACAAACATTTGGAAATGTTTCGCTATTACCGTACAAAAACTGATAGCACATTTCGTTGTATTGAATGAGATCCAAGTCGCAATACTCTTTAAGGATCGCTCCTATAATAGCAAAGCTTACGTCAGTTATGACTCGTTTGCAAAGTGGTATTTGCAATTTGTTTTCCTTACAGGACCTACATATTTAGTTCGCACAAAAAGCGACCGATATCATAAGATGTATGAATTGATAAAATTGCATGTGCAATACTGTAAGCTATGGACAACTCTGGAATATGTGCAACTGAAGAATTTAGAAATATTCTCTTTTTGCGATTTTCATATGTCTTACAACACCACAAGTTGCATCTATATGCAAGGTGTGTACATTTAACAATTTTTGAAACTGCCTTATATGGTCAATGTTCCATAAATAAACCTTCCACTTTGGAAGACAGTTGCTCTTTAAATGCATCCTTATCAAAATCGTCTCTGGCATTTACCTCCGATTTGATGTTTCTATAATACGATAAATTTTTGTTTATCACTTGACTCCCTGTAAAAACTCTTTCATTGTTTGTTTGGAGAGCCAATTCACCTCTATATTTAAAGGCTGTGCTTTCTTTTAGTTCTCGCTTTTCAAGAAAGCGATTTATGGCCCTGCATTGATTATTTTTTTCCAAATTTATTGTATGACACAATTCAAGACCGCTGGAGAAGACTTGAACTGTGCCATTAAAGTCTCCAATAAATTTGTAATAGTTGCAAGATGGATCTTTGCAGTATCCATATGCGACATATGTGTTAGTATTAATTATTACTGAATTAAAGTATATAACACAGGCATTATTACAGGAGAAAAAATTTTCCTTAATGATATGCTCTATGCTTTTTTTTTTTTTAGAAAATAAGGTGCAGCAATTATTGAAAATATCTTCAAAATGCTTTACTGTTATTTCTGCAAAGAGATGATTGCAAACATTATTACGTGAACGTAAACGATTCGGGCTTTCAACCATTTTTACGTCTACATTCAGAGAAGTGTTTCCAAGTCTGCATTCCCTGCGAACACACTTCAATTTGTTCCCAACATGACTTTTGTCAACAGAGTTAAAGGACATTTCCATTACCGTAGAATTTGACTGCTCAACATAGTTGACTTCAGCTTCATTCTCTACAATTTCGGATTGCGGTGGAATCCGTTTAAGGCTTGTGTTAACAGAATAACGCCATTTTACACACAAACCGTTAATTTCGGTTTATAATTTTAGCTTATTCTAAATAATGGCTTTCTTGTAAAGTATTTTCCTTAATAAGACAATTAGATATTGCTTCTTAAAGTGCAATCTTAATACCCATACTGTTAATATACCTACACAAAAAACAAAAAAAATATCAAAGAAGCTAACTTCGGCCCTACCGAAGTTTGTATACCCTTGTAGTTTTAAACTGTTTCATTCTTTTATTTGAGCACAAAATTTTAAAAATAAAAAAACCGAGTAAAAAAGATTTTCTAAAGTACTCCCTAACAGGGAGTCGAACCAACACCCTCCGCCCCTCTACAATCATTGGTCCTTCGAGCCGGATATCCTTCCACACGCCCCAGCTTCGCATCGGTGGAGAATCTGGTAAGTAGAAACATTCTTATAGCCATTCCATTTATTCACCAATACATACACATACATACATACCTGTAGTGAAAAGTTTCCCGCTCTTTTCCATAGCGACTTTTTACTCTAATTTGTCTGGACATTCCATTGCATTTTCTTATCTATCCTGATCTAGTTGCTTATCCTAGTAATTTAATTCCATTTCCGAAAGAATTACACACACACAAGTGCATACAGATGTGAGTACAATTGCAAGCTGAAATTAAAAAAAAGTGCTTTAGTTTTCGTGTTTGGGCCAAGATCACCAACAAACTCACCTGAAATTGACTTGGCCATAATTCCGACCAGTCCTCCGTCGTTCCAAAAACTCATGAAAAAATAATTAACTTGAAAGTTATATACAACACATATGCGTTTGCGCCCACACTTACATACATACAGAAATATATCCATCCATACATCTGTGTGGTGGCATTTGCATATATCGGTTTAATTCAAACATTTTGTCATTTATTTTCCGAGTTTTTCCGCACTAACTTTCCAACTTTCAAATTTCCCGCACTCGTACTTCACTTGCGGCATTTCGACTCGCCGCAGCAAATAAAATCATCCGAATAAATTAATTAAAAAGAATACGAAAAGCTGTCTTCGAAATATCGTTTAATGTTTTTGGAACGTTGGAACGTCCATTGCTCCACATAAATATACTCACAAATCTACTACACAAATCACATTTTTACAAATTATTTATTCTCATTTTTCTGGGATTTCATCTACAAAATATATATTTGTCGGAGATAAATTAGGGTATTGCACTGTCTGGCATACCTTTTCGTACCGTACTCGGTTGTCCCTCTCTACTTCAGTCTCATACGTCATTCTTGTAATATTAGGCTGGTAACATTAAGTACAGTTACAGTGACTTCGGTCATGTAAGTCTTGTAGTGAGTATTGTCATGTTAATTTGACGTTGACTGTTGAGTCCTAGAAGTTTGCTTAGTCATGCAGGTGTTGTAGTATTAGTGAATATCTGACTGTATATTTCAGCGGGATGACAGTCCGACTGTCATCGAGTGTGGTCCGGTGTAATGCTAAGGCAGTTGAGACTGCGTAATCAGTCTGCAACAGAAAGCCAAGGTGTCCGGAACTCGCTGCGCTAGAAATGGACAATAATAATTCAACCTCAACCGGAGTAATTGAGAATACTCCGACATCAGAAGTGGGATCTAACTCCAGGCCAACAATTATGGAGGAACAATTTCTTTTTCTATTGGAGCAGCAGAATCGAAACTTCTTGGAGCTGGCAAAAACTTTGCAAGTGTCGTCCAGTGAGCCTCGACAAAATGGCGGCCCGGCCCTGCCGAAATTTAACTCGGAATTGGCTGGTGCTGACGCTTTGCAGTGGTGTGCTACGGTGGACATAATTTTAAACGAAACACCGCAACAAGGCAGCGCGTTAATCTTGGCGTTGTCGAAATCTCTGGAAGGGAACGCGTCGCAGTGGTTATCCCAGATCCAGTGGCGAATCCAAGGGGGGGGGGAACTGGGGGAGAGTTCCCTCCCCAAAAGGTTTCTAACACGAAGAATACAATGTTTTTCAATGAAGCTCTTTAACACATTGACACTTTTGAATAGTGAGTTCCCCCCCCAAAATTTGCCCCTGGATCCGCCCCTGCCCAGATCTGTTACCCAGGCATCACGGGGCAACAATTCAGACAGCTTTTCGAGCAGAGGTACGAATCAACTGAGACACCGGCGGCAACAATTTTAAACTTGCTGAACGGTCGTCCAAATACGGATGAGTGTCTGGCTGTGTATGCGAGTCGGCAAATGACGTCACTGATGACAAAATGGCGTAACATGAGCCACGAGGAAATTGCTGCGTCGGTAGTGCTTGGGCATTTAGCAAGCTATGATGGCAGACTGCAACGACTGGCTTACACTGGCAATATTACTGGCAGGCGAGATTTGCAGTCAGAATTACAAGTTTTCTCATTCGGAAAAAAACGACCAAATTTCCCTGACGAAAATTCAAATGCCAAGCGTGCTAAGATGGAGCCTATCAAATGCTATTCTTGTGGAAAGCTTGGGCACAGGAAGGCGGAATGCAGAATGAAGAACCCATCGACATCTGGAGAAGATCGTCGAACGTTGTCGCAGCGAACAAAAACTGTAACGTGTTATCGATAGCAGGTCGATCATGAGCAGGGCCACATCTCTACCCGATGCCCTAACAATTCAACCGGTGATGATGCAGAATTAAAGATACGCGAGTGGAGCTATGAGTAATCAATGTACCCAAAGTAATCATGGTGCAACGAGGTGAGAAATTTCCGATTATTTTCGATTAAGGGACCGAATACTGAAACAGAATTAATAATGTTGTTTCGCTATGAAGGCTTGATATTGGCAGAATTGTTTGCTCTATTCAAATTATAACTAATGTCATAATTAATGAAAATTGTCTCGAAATATTTTTACATGTGGTACGAGACGATAATATTAAGATTGGCATTGTAATTGGACGTGAGATTTAGCACAAGAATATTCGGCTATTATATCAATTGACGGTTTTTAATTATTAAAAAACAAAACTTTTAACGTTTGCTGACTTTAATAATTTAACAACAAAATTACTAAGGCAAGTCCCTTTTGAACTTTTAATAGAACGGTAACGAAACTGAAGTAAACCTAGATGAAGAAAAATAAATCTCAGTCTAGATTTGAGAAAAACAAAGAAAAGGTAGTCAAGTTCAGTGAGTTCAGTGAGACTATGCTTTAATTAAGAATAGCTTGTAACGTTTAAGAAGGCAATTTCTACATTTTTAATATTCACATGATATTTTACGAAGAATGCCAGATGGGCAGGTACCAAGCGAGCTGGATATTGACGGAATTGAGTGTGATTCATCTGATGATACAGTTGAAAGAGACTGTGAAGAAACGGGTGAAACAGACCGTATGTCTTAGTGGATAAGATATTAGAAAGATGATGAGTTGAGAAAGTATTTTGTGGTCGATGCTACGTGGTGGTGCCTTGCCTAGGATTCTTTAACGAAATGCGAAAGTGTTTATAAACAATAATGTAGAACAAATGAGAAGTTGAACAACTGAAATCCGCTTAGAAGGTAATGTGCTAAATTTTAGAATGTGAATTAAGAATGTTGAATTACGACCTAAGTTATGGTTAAGAAAGTTGAACTGTTGAAAGAGACAGTAAAGAGAGAACACCAGTGGGTGTGAAACTGTTGAAAGAGACAGTAAAGAGAGAACACCAGTGGGTGTGAAACTGTTGAAAGAGACAGTAAAGAGAGAACACCAGTGGGTGTGAAACTGTTGAAAGAGACAGTAAAGAGAGAACACCAGTGGGTGTGAAACTGTTGAAAGAGACAGTAAAGAGAGAACACCAGTGGGTGTGAAACTGTTGAAAGAGACAGTAAAGAGAGAGCACCAGTGGGTATGAAACTGTTGAAAGAGACAGTAAAGAGAGAACACCAGTGGGTGTGAAACTGTTGAAAGAGACAGTAAAGAGAACACCAGTGGGTGTGAAACTGTTGAAAGAGACAGTAAAGAGAAACCCAGTGAAGGGTAAACTGTTGAAAGAGACAGTGTTCCATGAAGAATTGATCACTTTACATACTGGTCAAAATGCAAGCACAAGCGCAGAAAGAAAGTTTTGTCGTGGCGTGTGGGGCATTTTGATGGTGTAAAGAATTCTTGGGTGATGATAATGTTTATAATCGGATATATTTCATTGATTATACGAGGTAAAAGGGTATTGTTAGTATAATTGGTAGAAAAAAATATAAAGTTGGAATATTAAATTAAGTTTGATGTAAATTAAAAATTTTAAGTCAAGGTGCCTGATTAATATGACACGAGGACGTGTAGTAGTCAGGATGGCCGTGTCGGAGATAAATTAGGGTATTGCACTGTCTGGCATACCTTTTCGTACCGTACTCGGTTGTCCCTCTCTACTTCAGTCTCATACGTCATTCTTGTAATATTAGGCTGGTAACATTAAGTACAGTTACAGTGACTTCGGTCATGTAAGTCTTGTAGTGAGTATTGTCATGTTAATTTGACGTTGACTGTTGAGTCCTAGAAGTTTGCTTAGTCATGCAGGTGTTGTAGCATTAGTGAATATCTGACTGTATATTTCAGCGGGATGACAGTCCGACTGTCATCGAGTGTGGTCCGGTGTAATGCTAAGGCAGTTGAGACTGCGTAATCAGTCTGCAACAGAAAGCCAAGGTGTCCGGAACTCGCTGCGCTAGAAATGGACAACAATAATTCAACCTCAACCGGAGTAATTGAGAATACTCCGACATATTTTTATTTATTGTTATTCCACTCATCGATCTGCCGACGCATTCGCCCAATACACTGGGCTTCCTCGAGGAGGAAGTGCAAGTATATGCCATGAGAATGCACTTGGAGAAGACAAAGGCTCTGTGGAGCAGAGTCGAATCCGAGTGCTTATCATGTACCAGAGCCCTCACGGCCAACGCGGGAGAAGAGAGCCACACCAATGTGGTGACCGTGAAATCGAAGTATGAATACGCGTACATGGTGTACGTACGGTGCGTTACCACCTTAGGAGCACCCATAGAGCGAGATATCCATGCTGGATATCTGCTACATCCGTGTGAGGTGGAGGTGTTTACGGGCGACTATAATCAGTGGCCCACGTTCCGAGACCTGTTCACAGCCTTGTATGTGAACAATCCGAGTTTGGCACCAGTTGAAAAGCTGTATCATCTGGTGTCCAAAACGCGTGGCGAGGCAAAGGCAATTGTTTCCAGTTCCCCGCTCACTAATGATGGTTTCCATGCGGCTTGGGAGAATCTTCAAGCTCGGTTTGAAAACAAGAGACAGCTTGTTGCCAGTCAGATTGTTGGATTTCAACGTTTATTTTGCAGAGTATATATATATATTGACTTATATTAGTTACAAAGTTTATTGGATATTATAATTGGGTGATAGAACAAAAGCGACTTGCTTCGATGAACAACTTCTTCTTACTGCTTAAGTTATGAGACGGGGTAGCCAGATGGGCTGTTGACGAATAGTGCGTTGCCAGATGCATTTACAATACTTCCCCTCAGATGGCGATGCTAATTTATTTTCTGCAAACCCAATGAAGCTACACAAGATTCATGGTTCACTGCTCCCAGTCCCTTGGTCAAGACGTCTGCTGGCATTTCACTCGTTGGGATGTATTCAATGCGGATGTGACCTTTCTCGACCAGTTCTCGCACAAAATGGTGGCGAATGTTAACATGCTTTGTTCGTTCATGAAAAAGCGGATTCCTTGTGAGTTGGCCAGCTCCTTGGTTGTCATTATATATTATGGTAGTTGGTAACGGACAGATAATCTCCTGCAAAAATGACCTCAGATGAACAGCTTCCTTCGACGAATCTGAGATGGCCATGTATTCTGCCTCTGTACTAGAAAGTGCAACGGTTCGTTGCTTTCGGGACTCCCAACATATTGCACCATTAGCCAATTTGAATAGAAAACCTGTAAAAGATTTATGATCATCTATATTAGCTGCCCAATCGGCATCAGCGAAGCCCTCCAGTTGTTTTCCATCTCGTTTGTACAATAATCCTCTATCTTGGGTACCTTTAAGATATCGAAGTACCCTCTTGTCTGCAACCCAATGCTGTTTCCCTTAGTTATTGTTATATTGGCTAAGTAGGCTTACTGCATGTGAAATATCAGGGCGTGTTGATACTGCTAACCACATCAAAGCACCAATCAAGTTTTGATAAGGGATTTCGGAAACTTCATCCTTTTCTAATTTTGTTTTTGGGCACATGTCGTTTGATAATTTCTCGCTCGTGTTAATTGGAGTGCCTGCTGGCTTACAATCTTCCATGTTGAACTGCTTTAATAAATCTTTTATGTATTTTTATGTATTTGATTGGCTCATGGAAAATTCGTTCCTCTCCTTGTTTTGGTGAAATTCGATTTCCAGTATGCCAGATTGCCTAGATCCTTCATTTCGAAATTGTGAGATAGTTGAGTTTTGAGATCTGCTAATAAGAAATCATTGTTAGTCGCGACTATGAGATCATCGACATATAGTAAAACGATAATAATTCCGCTATCTTCTTTCTTCATATACACACAAGGGTCGGCTGGGAGTGGTTTTAGATTCATTTCCTTTAGTTTATTATCGAGCTTTTTGTACCATTGTCGTCCACTCTGTTTCAAACCATACAAAGCCTTTTTATACCCTGTACCCATAGGGTAAAAGGGTATATTAAAGTCGCTAAAATGTATGTAACAGGCAGAAGGAAGCGTTTCCGACCCCATAAAGTATATATATTCTTGATCAGCATCACTAGCCGAGTCGATTGAGCCATGTCCGTCTGTCCGTCTGTCCGTATGAGACACTCGATCTCAGAGACTATAAGAGCTAGAGCTACCAAATTTGGTGTGAGCATCCGTCTAATGCCAAAGCAGGTCAAGTTTGTTTCAAATTTTAGCCACGCCCACTTCCGCCCCCGCAATTGAAAAAAAAACGATAACTAGGGCTGCTGTCAAGATATCGTATTCTTACTTGGTACACCTAATTATATACCCAAACTGGACCAGCTGACCAAATTTTGTTGAAATCGGACAATAAACATCGGAGATATGGCTATATCCGTTTTGTACTGAAATGCCAAGGCGGCATTGGCAGATAAGGAAGAGCGAGATAGCATGCGTTCGCTGCTGCTGCATGTGAAAGGGAATTTTGTTTTGAATTGATTGCGATTTTGAGGTTGTTCGATCATTTGCCTAGTGACCACGCAGATCAAGAGAGTTTAAAATTTTTGCCACGCCCACTTCCGCCCCCGCAATTCAGAAAAAAACTAATTATTAGAGCAGTTTTTAAAGAATCAGATTCTTATTTGGTACACCTAATAATGTGGCTAATATGCATCATCTGACCAATTTCAGCCGAAATCGGACAATAAATATTGGAGATATACGTTAATGCGTTTTGTACTGAAGCGCTTAGGGCGACATTGGCTGGTAAGAGTGAGCGAGATAGCATGCGTTCACTGTTGCGGCATGTTAAGGAAATTTTTTTATGAAATTAATTGCCGAGGGTGTTTGACTTCATTTAATATAATAACTAGTTGGTACAGGGTATACACAATGTCGGCAGGGACGACTTGCTTGCTTCATTTTTTAATTTACATACCCGGTCAGGGCCATACTTTCGCTTCTCGTTCGTGGTAAGTATCTCGTTAAACTCTGGTGGGACACTTATGTACAGTTCTTCTTCTATGTCTCCGTTTAAATATGCACTGTTGAAGTCAAATTGGTAGGTGTCTAGGCCTAGTTCAACAGCTGCTGCTATTAATGCTCGTATTGATCCTAATCGAGCTACAGGGGAGTAAGTTTCGTTGAAGTCAATTCCCTCTCTTTGGGTAAATCCTTTAGCTACTAGCCGAGCTTTCCGACAATCAACGTCCCCGTTTGGTTTATACTTTGTGCGGAGTATCCACTTGGTTTCAATGACCTTCTGATTTTTCTGACAGTGTACAATTTCCCATGTTTTATTTTTCTGTAATGCTTTGCACTCACTTATAAGTGCTTCTTTCCACTCTTTTGCATCTGGACCTTTGAGAGCTGTGTTTACTGTAGTTTCAATTCCAGTGCTGATTAACGATGTGGCTTCAAAAAATTCATCTTCTGCAGACTCCAGATCTGGTACATTCTGGTTGGTTGCTTCTGCTGGGGTTTTATTGTAGATTAGTCTGGGTCTTCCTGGTTTACCTGTGTGCAGCTTTTTCGGCCTTTCCTGTGCCGGCTCCTCGTAATTAATGTCGTTATTTTCAATTGGGTTTTGAAAATTTTCTTCATGCTGTGAAGATTCTTCTTGTTGATCTTGTGTTGAATATTCTGCTTCAACTTCGCTCCTTTGGTCTGAGAACTCTTCATATTTATAGTCATTTCCAAAAAGATTTGTAAATACCACGTCTCGGCTCTTCGATACAGTTTTGGTTACTGGATCATATATTCTGTAGGCCTTGGCATCATTACAGTAACCTATAAATATACAACGTTTAGATTTTGGACTGAACTTACTCTTTGTTCGTTTGTCAAGCGAATAGACAATTTGTCCAAACGTGCGCAAATGCTTGACAATTGGAATGCGTTGGTTCCATAACTTAAATGGTATTTTGCCACATAGGCTTCTAGATGGGCATCTATTTCTTATGTAATTGGCAGTGTTGACTGCTTCAGCCCAGTAACTCGGTGGGAGTGTTGCTTGTATCATCATGCAACGGGCCCTTTCCACGAGTGCACTATGGGTAAAAACCCCGGAATTTTGGCATTAATAAAGTTTTTTTTTTTCTGATATGAATATTTTTGTTTATATCTAATAAAAAAACATTCCAAGTAGTGTAAAAACAATTTTTAAAATTTTTTAGGGAGTGCCCTTAATGGTTTACGTTTAGCCAAAGTCAGCTGTTTCAGAGTTGCTCTAGTTATCGAAAAAAAGCGCAAAAACTTCTTCGACTTTCAGCGTGCATAAAACTTTATATTTTGCAATTGTGGAAAAGTTTAATTATGGAAAAAATTCAAGAAGGTATGTGAAGTAAGTTGTTTACATTGAATTTGCAGTTATTGTAATTTATTGTCCAATTGTCCAATGTGTTGCTATGTGTATTTCTAGATTAAAACTAAAACTAATTTGTGCGTTTCGTGAATTGTAACTTTTGAGTCGAGAAAGGTATTTGAAATGTTTTAATAACAAGTTGTGTACTAATCTTCGCTAAATCCAATATTGAAAAGACTTCTTGCTCATTTTTGCCCCTTTACGAAATAATCAACATGTTGCAGTTACACACGAGTTCTGCAACTCCATTCTGCTAGAAGTGTGGAGCAGCAACAGTCGTCAAGAAAGCGCTGTAAAAAATTATATCGTGCAGAAAATAGGCAAAGGCAACGTATCGGACGATCAACTTAAAGTAATTGAGCTTAAAGTCAAACAATTTCTTAGATTTATTAATTACAATTTTCCAAAGTGCAATCGAATGGTGGAACGGCTTAAAGATAAGCACCCGCGTTGGCTAGAGTCAAGTATCAAAGTAGTTTCATATGGCAGATCACTTGAAAGAGCAGGTCGGAAGGAATTAAGCTATAAAGATGCTGGACCTCGATTAAAACGAAAATTGGCTTCAACGCTTGCTTCAGAGCACGACAACTCGACTCCTCTTTTGATTCACGCAGCATTGGTTTCGTCAAAAAAATTAAAGGAAACAGATACAACATATGTTTTGAAACATGCGATGTACAGTGATAAATTAAGTGAAGTTATGAATAAACTTGAGAAAAATTACCCGTTGCCGTTAAGTGTTGATGAAGCATTAGCGTTTTTAATAGAAAATGGATTGACTAAGCAGCAATACCTAAACATGAAGGCTCTTAATAAGCAACAAGGATGTGACATCTATCCATCATACGCTAAGGTTAGAGAAATTAAACTGAAATGTAGACCTGAAAAAATCATGTACTCTGAGACAAAAGTAGAAGTCTCGTTACAAAATTTATTAAATCACACAGTCGATCGTATTCTTCTGATGCAACAAGACGTTCTTGAAATATCTAATTCATCGCGTTGTACTTTAATATTAAGTTACGGTTTCGACGGCTCTACAGGACAAAGCATTTACAAGCAGCGATTTCAAGAAGATGATAGTATTGGATTGGATCATTCATTATTTGTAACCACTATAATTCCATTACAATTAAATGATGAGTGCAATCAAGTCATTTGGCTTAACTCTACTCCACAATCAGTAAGATTTTGCAGGCCGTTAAAGATTGAATTTACAAAGGAACAACTGAACTGATATTGAAGGAAAAATTAAGTTTGGATGGACAAATACAAAACCTTCAAAATTTTTATTATTATTATTATTAAAGTATAGGATATAGTTGCCTTCAAAATTATTTGTATATTTTTAAGGAAAAGAGTATTCTTGTGGTTTATAAACCCTACATGACATTAATTGACGGAAAGGTTTTAAATGTTTTAACTGGCACCAATTCATGCCAAGTATGCCCGTTATGTGGAGCAAAGCCCAATCAACTGCTAAAAACCACTGACTTCAACTCAGGAATATTTGCTGTTAATTCCAAAAGTCTTCAATATGGAGACATGCGTGGATCAGATTTCTGGAGTTTGTATTAAAAATATCATACAGAATTGAGTTAAAAAAAATGGCGTGTTAAAGGATCTGACAAGGAAAACATAAGCCAACGAAAACAGTACATCCAAAAAAGGTTATGGAATGAAATGGGTCTTAATATTGGCAGTCCCAAACAAAATGGAAGTGGTAATACCAATGACGGCAACGCCGCAAGAAGAGCTTTTCAAAATGTCGAACTGTTTTCATCCATTTTAAGTTTTGATAAAAAAATTCTAAGTAACTTTCATATCATATTAATTACTATTTCTTGCGAATATAAGGTGAACCCCATGAAATTTAAAGATCTGTGTGAGAAAACCTTCAATATGTATATGTCAAAATATATTTGGTATCCAATGTCTCCAACCATACACAAAATTTTGGTGCATGGACATCAAATAATGGATAGCTGTATAGTTCCAGTGGGGGTTTTGGGAGAAAACGCGTCTGAAGCACGAAATAAAATTTATAAAAGCGATCGAAAATCACATGCTAGAAAGAACAGTCGATTGCAAAATATAAGTGATGTGTTCAACAGAGCACTTGACTCATCTGACCCACTTATTTCTAGCCTTACTTTAAAAGAACGAGCTAGGCGAAATAGGAAAAAGAATTTGCCAACAGAAGTTCTTGATCTTTTAGAGGAATACGATTCTTCTGAAACATGTGGAAGGTATGCTGGTTCAACCGAAAGCCAAGAACAGGAAGACGATTTAGAAGTCACTGATATATACTCTTATGATTTGAATTATATTGAATTAGAAGAAGAAGATGGTGATGACTAAATTAAAATTTTTGTCCAGGTATTGAAAGCAAATTAAAAAAAATAAAATTAAATTAGCCTATGCTTATCTATGATATTTTTTGTTTCTTACAGCAAATGAGAAGGATCTAAACTAACGTTTATGTGGACATATTAGGTAATATATATATTGTGTAATAAAATATATAACAAATATATGAAAAATATATTAGAAATATATGAAAAATATATTAGAAATATATATAATATATATAATAAATATATATAGAAAACCTGGCAAACGTTGTTATGCAGACATTAACCATTATTAAGATACTGATACTTTACCATTCAATGGATTTATCATTTTAATATTAAAATAATATCCATCTTCTCCTTGCCAAAACATAAGTGGGTATTGCAATGCGTCATATGATCGATGCTTCTAATGCACGTTTATGCGCCATTGTGCATTCGTCCCAGATGATGATTTTCGATGCCGCAAAAACTTTTGCCATTGCTGAGTGTTTTGCAATATTACACGTTGGTTCTTCAATAGTTTGAAGATTTAACGGCAATTTGAATGCTGAATGAGCCGTACGGCATCCTTCTAACAATGTGGCTGCTATTCCAGAAGAAGCAACTGCAACCGCTATGTTGGATCTCGCCCGAACAGTTGCTAAAACTAATGACACAAGGAATGTCTTGCCAGTTCCACCAGGGGCATCTAGGAAATATAAACCACCATTTTCACCAGCGATTGCCTTCATTAAAGTATCATAAACTTCCTTTTGTTGGTAATTCAACAGGGGTACATTCCTTTGAACTACTAAATCTAATTCCTGGTGATCATATTCACGTTCCCGTTCCAATTCTCGATTAAATGCGTCATTCATTTCACGATTTGGCGCTGGCATTCCTAACCTGATTAATAAATTACCGCACATGAGGTAACACATATCTTCGATCAAGAGTAAAGCACGATTATGTATCTCCTCATTCATCTCAATATCGTGATTTCTGGAACTGACACGACTTTGATGTAAAATATCTTCTGACACACAGGGGTTTGATGGAAAACATGTCGAAATTATTATAGCGAATAATGTGCGTATCTGACTTGGAGATGCAGAGATAATGGCTTCAGCGATTGTCGTATCCCAATGGGTATCGTTTTCTAATAAGATCAATTCTTCACATGCAGCACGATATGTTGGGAATATTACACCATTAACAGTTCGTAGTGTCTCAAATGAAGTTGGCCCACGCACATTTACCAGCAACAACCGCAAATAGAAACACTCATCATTTTTTGGATGAACTGTATACATACGACCAAGAGCATCAGTAGAACGCACATCTGGATACCCAGGAACCGCATCACCTTGCTTCCGCCTTTGAAAATTCTTGGATGAAGCATTCCAAGTATAATTATTAATTTAATAGAAATAGTTTTAATATTGATTTCTTACAAATATCAAATTGAGTTCATCGATGACATAACTAATCCGGCAAACTTTGTTCCAAAATATTTTATTTATTTCTTAATGTCAAGTCACACGGGAACGCTATCGAACGGGATAAAAAGTATCCTATGTCCATCTCCTGGCTCTAAGCTACCTCCCTACCAATTTTCAGCCAAATCTGTTCTGCCGTTCTTGAGTTATAAGTGGTGTAACTAACACGACTTTCTTTTATATATGTATATAGATATATGAAAAATGTATTTAAAATATATATAGCATAAAATGTAAACGTGTATGTAAGCAACAATCTTCATTTTTATATTTTAATAAATTTGTATAAAGGGGGAGGGGGTGTGGGCGTGGTTCAATTTTGAAAAAAAAAATTGAAATTATATAAAATTTACACTAATATATGTACAAAATTTCAAGCTTCTATCTCTTCAGGGACAATTTATGCCAAAATTTCGGGGTTTTTACCCATAGTGGAGTGTTCGATTTTTGCGTTCAGCTATTTCATTTTGTTGCGGCGTGTATTCTACTGAAAAGTCGTGCTTAATTCCGGCTTCCTTGAGATATTTATTGAACTCATTATCGGTATACTCAGTACCGTTATCAGATCCCAATGTTTTGATTTTCTTTGCAGTTTTGCATTCGACGTAGCTTTTAAATTCCTTGAACTTCTGAAAAACTTCTGATTTGGATTTTATGGTGTACAGCTCGCACCATTTTGAATAATCGTCTATGAACGTCACGAAGTATTGGCTGCCTCCATGACTAGTTACACGCATTGGTCCACATACATCGTTATGTATTAAAGCCAACAATTCCTTTGATTTTAAACCAGTTGCCGGAAATGGTTCTCGAGATTGCTTCCCCTTAATGCATACTTCACATATTGGCAGATTTTCCTTTGTATTTACGTGTACTCCTTGAATTTTTCCTTTTTGTATGACATCTTTTAAATCCTTTTCGTTTAAGTGTCCGAAACGTTCGTGCCATTCTTTTAGGCTGCTTTTGTGGCTCACTGCTGAGTAGCTTTTTTCACCTTTTTCTTCTACATGATACAGATCATTTTTTCTTTGCGCTGTGAATACAATTTTTCCATTGGACACATTTATGATTTCAGCTGAATATTTCTTGAACAATACATTAAAGTCATGATCGCATATCTTCGAGATTGATAGAAGATTTTCTCTGATGTCTGGAACTTAAAGTGTGTTCTTGAGGCTTGCTGAAAATGTATTATTCGGTTTAAATGAAATTGAGCCGATTCCTTTTACGTCTGTTGATTCACCGTTTGCTAACTTTAGCTGCTGGGTCGTGTCTGCGTATTCCATGCCAAATCTTTCTTTTTCTGAGCACATATGTGACGTTGCTCCTGAGTCCAGACACCAGCCCTTAATATTTGCTGTTGCTGAATTGGCTTTATAAATATACATACTTAAATTTGACTCACTGTTGTCTTTATATTTTTTCTGGACTATTGATCGACACTCCGATGCCTTGTGTCCCATCTTTCCGCAGTTGTAGCATTTGAATTTAGACTTTGGGCTTACATTTGGCGGTTTTGCTGTACTGTATGTATTTCTTTTCTTTATTATTAATGCCCCATTTATCGATTCATTTTTGTTTCTGTTTCGCGCTTCATATTCATCTAATAATTTTATCTTTAGGGTTTCGGGTGCTATTAATGTATCTTGTGATTCGATTGCTATGCGAAACGTTTCATACTCTTCCGAAATGCTGTACAACAGTAGATTAGAAATTAAATCGTTAATATCTAATAACTCCGTTTCATTTATTTTGTCCACTATGTCAAAAAATTTATCAACGTGACTTCTCATGTCTCCGCCCGGATTTAATTTCAATAGAATTAATGATTTTAATAGATTGGCCTTACGTGCTGGCCCAGTGGACTGTTATATGCAATGTAACTTTTTCCATACATCATTCGAAGTTTCACAATTTTTTATTTGCTTTAATTCCGTAGTCGACATAGCCAGGATTAAATCCGATTTAGCTTTGGCGTCTTCCTTGACCCACTGTTCGGCGTTTTCTTCCGTCTTTGCATGTGTGTTGTTCACATATGTATTTCCAGGTATCATTTTTGATGAGGAGCGCTTCCATTTGAATTTTCCATTCCAAGTTTTCTTTGCCCACGTACACTTGTGACACTCATTGTTCTTTTGTAATTATACCCTGTACCCATAGGGTAAAAGGGTATATTAAAGTCGCTAAAATATATGTAACAGGCAGAAATATACATTTCTGACCCCATTCTTGATCAGCATCAACAGCCAAGTCGATTGAGCCATGTCCGTCTGTCCGTCCGTCCGTATGAACACCTAGATCTCGGAGACTATAAGAGCTAGAGCCACCAAATTTGGTGTGAACATGAGTCTAGTGTGTACACAGATCAAGTTTGTTTCAAATTTTTGCCACGCCCACTTCCGCCCCCGCAAATCGCGAAAACGTATTACTAGAGCTGTATAAAAGATATCGTATTCTTACTTGGCACACCTAATTATATACCCAAACTGGACTAGCTGACCAAATTTTGTCGAAATCGGACAATAAATATCGGAGATATACCTATATGAGTTTTGCACTGAATTGCCAAGGCGACATTGGCTGGCAAGAGTGAGCGAGACAGCATGCGTTTGCTGTTGCTGCATGTTAAAGAGAATTTTGCATGAAATTGATGGCGATTTCGAGGATATTTTATTTTAATTAATATAACTAGTTGGTACAGGGTATACTCAATGTCGGCAGGGACGACTTGCTTGCTTCATTTTTTTATTTCGTATTGTATTATTATACCCTGTACCCATAGGGTAAAAGGGTATATTAAAGTCGCCAAAATGTATGTAACAGGCAGAATTAAGCATTTCCGACCCTATAAAGTATATATATTCTTGATCAGCATCAACAGCCGAGTCGATTGAGACATGTCCGTCTGTCCGTCTGTCCGTCCGTATGAACACCTAGATCTCAGAGACTATAAAAGATAGAGCATCCAAATTTGGTGTGAACATGCGTCTAGTGTCTACACAGGTCAAGTTTATTTCAAATTTTTGCCACGCCCAGTTCCGCCCCCGCAAATCGCGAAAACGTATTACTAGAGCTGTATTAAAGATATCGTATTCTTACTTGGCACACCTAATTATATATCAAAACTGGACCAGCTGACCAAATTTAGTCAAAATCGGACAATAAATATCGGAGATATACCTATATGACTTTTGCACTGAATTGCCAAGGCGACATTGGCTGTTATAGAGAATTTTGCATGAAATTTATGGCGATTTCGAGGATATTCTATTTCATTTAATATAACTAGTTGGTACAGGGTATACTCAATGTCGGCAGGGACGACTTGCTTGCTTCATTTTTTACAATGTTTTCTTTCTTTTTGTATTTTTCTTTTCGCGTTTTCGTTTCTAGCTACACAAGTTAGAATTTTCTAGAAGCTACACAAGCAACTATAGACGCGTTGTTTCGGCGCCACACAGGCGGCGTTTCTGAGTAAAGTTCGCAGTTTTTCTTTTCTCTTTTTCGGATCTTCTTGCCGAAATTTATTTTACCACAATTTTACACATTTTTAATATCCATTTACACTTGCGCAGTGGAAGCGTGCTGGGCCCATAACCTGTTGGATTTCAACGTTTATTTTGCAGAGTATATATATGTAAGGTATAGCACCTTATTTATTAATTATTGATTACAGATTTACATAATTATTTTTTGTCGGCATAATTATTTTGACAAAAAAAAAAATGAACACTTTTTTCAATAACTTTTATTTGGTTTGACAAAACAAAATTAAATTTTTTCTACTATAACTTATTAATTTTATGAACTTAAAAACAATTCTATTGCTAACTTTTCGTAAGTAGCTTGTTAGTAATAAATTAAACAAATTTTTGGGCCTTGGCATAAGTATTTTGACAGGGAATAAACTAGCAAAAAACAAAAGATTAAGGTAAAGAAAATATGAAAAGTGATTTTAATTTAATAAAAAGTGTAACCTCCTTTGGTTTCAATTACTTTTTGAAGACCACGGGGTCCTGAATCTACCAAATTTTTAAGGATTTCTGGAGAAATCTCTTTCCAAAGGAAAATGACCTCAGAAATGGTTTCTTCCCTACTTTTGTGTAACGAAACTGCTCTTTTTCGTTTCAAAAGAGACCAGATGTTTTCAATGATGTTAAGATCTGGACTTTGAGGAGGCCAGTTCAATCTAGTAACTCCTCCCCGGAACCAAAGGAGGTTACACTTTTTATTAAATTAAAATCACTTTTCATATTTTCTTTACCTTAATCTTTTGTTTTTTGCTAGTTTATTCCCTGTCAAAATACTTATGCCAACTTGTTTAATTTATTACTAACAAGCTACTTACGAAAAGTTAGCAATAGAATTGTTTTTAAGTTCATAAAATTAATAAGTTATAGTAGAAAAAATTTAATTTTGTTTTGTCAAACCAAATAAAAGTTATTGAAAAAAGTGTTCATTTTTTTTTTTGTCAAAATAATTATGCCGACTAGTGTATTTGGCAACTTAGAACAGCGACTGGCGATGACTGAAGACTAAGGCTTAAGACTGCAACTTAATATCGGCGATTCCACAACCAAAATCCACGACTTGACAACTTTACTTCGACGACTTGACAACTTTACTTCGACGACTTGACAACTTTACTTCGACGACTTGACAACTTTACTTCGACGACTTTAATACTTTCCGACTTCAACTTTTCTCTGCCCGACACGTCTGCTTTCCAAAAAAGCTGCTGCCAAAATCCCCGTATTCTCTCCCTGTGATGCCAGCTCGATCGCTTATTAGTGTGACCCTCTTTACATTCGGCCATCCTGATCCTCGTCGTCTGTCCCAGACGACCACACATCTTCGTTTTCATTTGCGTACTTCCAAAGTTTCATATTATCGTTACTAGTACAGGTAACGGCTGGGCCCTCCATTTGAGCTGCCTTTTTAACGTCATATCGTCCGTTCCTCTTCACTTTAATGACTGTTTAAGGACCAAGAAATGAGCTAGAGAGTTTCCTTCCAGCGACGAATTGAGTGCGTTTGATCGCAACCAAATCGCCCTCTTTGTATATGCGCTCTACTGTGCGATTCCTGTCTTAATTCTTTTTGTATTTCTCCTGCGCTTCTTGTATTTGCTTACTCGCTTCCTGCCGTATTTTGTACCTTTCTAAATCGAAATCATCAATCATTTCTTCTTCCAATATTGATAGAATGGTATCGCTGACCTTGTTGAGCATCTTGACTCCAAACATTAATTGAAAGGGCGTCTTTCCCGTGGAGTAATGCATGTGCGAATTGATGGCTCTTTGTATTTGTGGGACGAATTTATACCACTTCGACGTATCTTCTATTGACATCTTCGTTTTCATTGAAAGGATGCATCTATTGACTCGCTCAACTTGACCGTTTCCTCGAGCAACTCCTGTAGTTGTCCAAACATGATGAATTCCGTTTTCTTTCACGTAGTCTTCAAATGGCTTTGAAGTAAAAGCTACTCCTCTATCGCTGACAATGCGGGTTGGATGCCCGAAAACAACTGACCATCCTTCTAGTTTCTTTATGACCTCCTCGTATCCTGTGCTTCTTGTCGTAAAAAACCATACAAATTTAGTAAATGCATCGACAACTGCAAAAATAAATTTGTACTGCTTTGAAGTAGCATCCATTGGTCCTAAGTGATCTACATGTATTGTATGAAGCGGTTTATCTCCCTTTTCAACGCAATATAGATGTCCTTCTTGTTTGCCTAGCTTCTTGTTCACTAGAATACATTGAACACAGCCGTTTATTATCTGTGCGACTTTTCTCTCTGCATGTGGAATCAAAAATTGTTGCTGCAAACTATGCGTAGTTTTTTGCAAAGCAAAGTGACCAACGTTGTGCGCTTCCCTTATAATTTCGTGTTCCATTGCCTTGGGTACCACCAATAGATCGTTTCCATTAATCGTTTTGTACAGTATTCCTCCTTTCGTATGGAACTCTTTATACGGTTGGGTCTTCAAAATTTCCAAAACAGCTGATACGTACTCATCCTTCTGTTGGGCAGTTTTCAAACGTGCTGAAATCTCGGCTGATACTGCGAATACGTCAACTGGATACCGACTGAGACTGTCGACGTGTTTCATCCTGTTTCCTGGGCGGTGCTCGATTTCAAAAGTAAAGTCTTCCATGTACAAGATCCATCCAGTGACCTCTCGTGGAACATCCCGTTTCTTTACTGTCTGAGTAAATGCTACACAATCGGTGACCAATCTGAAGTTAACTCCTAACAGGTAATGGCGAAATTTTCTGATTGCCAGGTAGGCTGCTTTCACTTCCAATATATAGCTGTGTCGTTTTGCGTCTGCCGGAGATGTTTTCTTGCTCCAATAAGCAACTGGATACAGTTTCTCTTCAAACTTCTGAAGCAATATCCCTCCAAATCCATTCATTGAAGCATCTGTGTGTAATTCGGTTCTAGCTTCTCTACAATATAGATGTTGGACTGGTTCTCGGGTCAGGACATCTTTTAGCTGATTCACAGCATTAAGTTCAGCTGTTTCGAATTTAAATACGACGTCTTTTTTCAGAATATCTGTCAACGGGCGAGCAATATTCGCATAACTTGGTATAAACTTTCGAAAGAATCCTGTCAGTCCAAGAAATGATTGAATATCTTTGACGTTTTTCGGAAAAGGAAACTTCTGAACGGCTTGTATCTTCTCCTGTCCAGGTCGGATTTTACCATCCTCAATGGTATGTCCCAGAAAATTGATTCTGTTTTGTAGGAAATGGCACCTTTTCCATTTAATTCGTAAGCTATACTTGGCTGCTTCCTGCAAAACTATTTTCAGCTTGCCGATACATTCTTCGTTTGTTTGTGCGTATATTATTATGTCGTCTACATATATCTGCATAACGTCTTTCTTAATCAGGTTTTGAAAAACGATATTCACGAATCGGTTGAATACAGCAGGCGAGTTGCAAAACCCATAAGGTGCTCTACAAAACTCAAACAAGCCCTCTTTTGTAGCAAATGCAGTGTAACGCCGACTTGATTCCTCAATTGGTACGTGTAGAAAACTGTTTTCCAGATCCATGACAATAAACACCTTTGCAGCTTGAAGTTTTTCAAGAACGTCATCCATCAGTGGTACAGGAAAACTATCTCGAAGTACCATGCCATTCAGCTGACGATAGTCAATGCAAACTCTGATTGTTCCATCTTTCTTCTTAACCAGGACTATTCGGCTGGCAAAGTTCGAAGTCGATTTGCAGATTACGCCATCTTTCAGCCATTCCTCGACTTGTTTCTTTACAGCTTCAGCTTCCATCGGTGTCTGTCGACTTGGTTGGTGACGAAACGGTTTTATGTGCTCATTAGGAATAATCTTCATCTGAACCGGGCAATCGATTGGTGACTTCGCTGGCTTGTACTCATCAATTATTGATTGAATTACAGGCTTGAACTGAGTGGGAACGCTTATGTTATTCTCTACTTCAACAATGTTGTACATACTTAGCTCATGTATTCCCGCGCTGTTCGTCTGAGCTGGCGAAGTGAATGTAAAACCATCTTTGTCCAATGTAACTCGAAATTGTGAGGCAAAATCGAAGCCAAGTAGAACGTCATTTTCTACGTTAAAGTCAGGGACTACAGTAAACTTCTGCTGAACTTCTATTCCATCGACGTTCACGGTACCAACAAATGTACCCAGCGGCTGTGTCTTCACATTTCCCAATCCTCGCAGAATGACGTAACTTTTTTCCAAACTTATTTTACCCAGTTTCTTCATTATAGACTGTCGGACAATCGAGACATCAGAGCCAGTGTCGACCAGGCAAGCCACTTTAAATCCGTTTAGAATGACGTCCTTCAAACGTTTTGAGGATTTCACTACTTGTACGTTTTTCGTCGTCTGTGGGCAATTTTTCGATATATGTCCTACGCCGTCGCACTTGAAGCATTTCGTGCCTACACTGCAGTCTTTTCTCAAATGTTCTATTGATCCGCAATTGTACCAGCGAGTCATTTTACTGCCGCTCGACATGCTTTTCTTGCCACCACTGTGTTGCTTCCCTTGTCGTACAGTTACACATTTACGTTCGTAGACACCGAATTTCTCCTTTAGATCCTGAAGTGATCTGCAGCTATACATGCCAAATTTGTATTCGTTGGGAATACCCGATCCATCCAGTATATACCCAATAATGAACTCCTCATCAATCTGTCCTTGCACGGCGATACTTTTCATGACCAGCATGTATTCATGGAAGCTCTCTTCTTTCTTTATTTTTCTTTCCTGCAACTTTGCGTGGAGGTCAGCACTTCTTATTGTACGTTTGAACTCTGCCACCAGTACGCTTCTCAACTGGTCAAACGTATTTACCACCACGGTGTCCAAAAACATCTTTGCCAACTTTGTGATTTTTCCACGGGCCTGAACATATCTTTGTTTGTCACTTAGCTCATATGCATCTGCGTTCTGTTGAAAATTAGTGAACCAATGTTCAACTGGCATACTTTCCCCATCAAAATCTGGAATAATTTTGGAAAAATTCTCTGGTGAAATTTGAGATTCGGTCCTCCGTTGTTGGCTAATTTCGTCTGCTTCAATTTTAAGAGTCAGCAGCTGGATTATCTGCCTCAAACTTCTCTGGTTACTGTCACTCATTGACCCAATTCGGTTATGACCTTGACTTATATATTCGTTTTCTCTCTGCTGAGTTTCTTCGTTCGCTCTGTCCTTCTGCATGTGTATGTCCACTGCGTTTTTTCTTCCAATCTGCTTCTGTGAACGTGTTAGAACGCCGCTATACTGTGGTCTCTCTCTGACTTCTTTTGTTTCGGCTTCAGTGTAGCCCGACGCTTCATCGGTAATTTCTTCCTCGCTCATACTTTCGTAAACGCTTTCAGTGGATGATGAAATTGTTTCGACGAATTTCACAACTTTCTGGCGTCTTGTAAATTTCTTCAATCACGTATGTAATTTGGTTGAGCCCCCAAATGTAAGGTATAGCACCTTATTTATTAATTATTGATTACGAATAGTGATTGACAGATTTACATATATTTGGCAACTTAGAACAGCGACTGGCGATGACTGGAGACTAAGGCTTAAGACTGCAACTTAATATCGGCGATTCCACAACCAAAATCCACGACTTGACAACTTTACTTCGACGACTTGACAACTTTACTTCGACGACTTGACAACTTTACTTCGACGACTTGACAACTTTACTTCGACGACTTGACAACTTTACTTCGACGACTTTAATACTTTCCGACTTCAACTTTTCTCTGCCCGACACGTCTGCTTTCCCCGTATTCTCTACCTGTGATGCCAGCTCGATCGCTTATTAGTGTGACCCTCTTTACATATATATTGACTTATATTAGTTACATAGTTTATTGGATATTATAATTGGGTGATAGAACAAATGCGACTTGCTTCGATGAACAACTTCTTCTTATTGCTTAAGTTATGAGACGGGGTAGCCAGATGGGCTGTTGACGAATAGTGCGTTGCCAGGTGCATTTACAATACAGATGAAGATTTTCTTTAACCTTCCAGCAGTTGTTCACGAGACTTGCGCCGCCCTGAAAGGTATCCAGACCACCATCCAAGGGTGCTTAACTCACGCGATCCGGTGTTAGCACGGAGAACTGAGACGACTTGTTGGTGGCGCTTTGTACATCCAAACTGCCCAACGCCACCATCGCATTATGGGAACTATCCATCCCAAACAAGACTGACCTTTCATCCTGGTCCGACGTGAACAACTTTCTAATAGATCGGTATCGCGTTCTAGAAATGTTGGGTGGTCGAAAGCCCACTCCTGCGCTACAAGTAATCCCAGCAGCCGTCCGCAAATCAGGGCCTCCGACTAGATTCCAGTCTTTGACCACTACCGTCACTGTCAAAAGGGTCTCCTGCCAATTGTGTGGCAGAAAGAAACATCCGATCCGCGTCTGTCCAAAATTCGCAGTCATGCCCGTGCAAGAACGAGTGGCGGCAATCAAACATCTGAATTTATGTCTTAATTGCTTTGCACGTGGCCATCAATTGCGAGAGTGTCCCAGTCTTCATTCTTGCCGCATATGCCAGGAGCGGCAACACACACTCTTGCATCGCATTAACAATTCCACAGTGACGACTTCCAGTGTGCAGCCACCAAAAATAAATCCTCGGCGGCAACAAACAAATGCTCTCCCTTCAGAGTCAGTTGAGCGCCCAAATTCAAGCCATGGCCTCCAGAAGTTCCGAATATCCACGCCTCGTAAAGGTTTGCTGGGTACGGCCATGGTAATTTTACGACATCAAGGTGCCGAATTCCATGCACGCGCCTTGATAGACACCGGATCTGAAGGAACATTCCTATCCAAGAGGATGTTCGATCTGGTGAGACCCCGGTTCCGTGTCACTGACGCTGAAATCAGTGGCATCTCTAATTGTGTTGCCACCAACGTTCACAAAATATGCGAACTAAAAATCTCTTCTCCCAGAGATGCTTCCAAGCACATGGAAGCGCACGCTTTCGTCTTGCCCGATCTTCCTAACGCGATTCCGTCCTGCCCGGTTCCCACAAAGATAAAGGAGAGCATTCCGCGTCTTCTTTGACAGATCCACATTTCACGAAAGTTCTCCAGTTGACTTAATAATCGGTGTGCATCTTCACCCCCGCATTTTAGGAAAGCGCATCGAAAAGGGCATCTGTGGGTCTCTCCTTGCTCTAGAGACGATATTCGGGTGGATTCTGTGCGGTCCCACAGTTGAGCCGACTACTGGGTTCACGTCTGCAGGTCAAAGTTCTCCGTCTCCAAAAACCGCTCGTCCCAACCTCGATGGAAGCGATGGACTTCATCGAGAGAACTCCTACCTGTGCAAGGTCTGCGGAGGAGTTCATGCGCTCCGCAAATGTCGGCAGTTCCTCAATCTCTGCGCGACAAGGCGACTACAGGCAGTATTAGAGCACAAATACTGTCCTAACTGCATCGCCCACAAGCACTCCACAGGATTGTGTCGAAGTAAATCGGGCTGTCGCCGGTGTGGTGAGAAACACCATGCCCTCCTCCATCCAACGGCTTCCGTGGCACGACAGAATCTACCGCAACGAGGCTCGTCCAACTCCAAATGCTTACCCCGAGCGCCCATAAGGCATTCTCCTATCCTGAGGTCATCAAATCCAAGTATGTGTTCGGGCAGAACTCCATTAGCTCGGCGCTCCAGAACGTTGCTGCTCTCCATCCTTACCAGTCCACCCGGGCTATTGCAACTTCTTGCAAGGTGGGGGGTATGTTCACGCCAGAAAGGGGGACCAGCAGGGGAAAGAAGAGGATTTTTGCCACTATCCCCGAACGGGCACACTGATATCATTATTAAGCAAGTTTCATGGAAAACTCCATCTTGGAAAGTTGTGTTTTTTCCACCCCGGCATACTCTTGCTTCGCATCCGAGATATTTCTTGGCCTTTTAAACATACGAAAAGTAATTTCTATCCGATAACGCATTATATTAGTTGTGACCCGGTCCGTGTATTGCTTTACAATAAACTTGGCCTGTGTTAAATCGAGTTAACGCACGTTTTAATTCACTCCACACCTGGGCAATTAGAATTGGGCTCTACCCTCTTAGAAGACTCTGCCCCTCTACAATCAATTGTTATCCGATTTTGTTCAAATTTTTTATAGGGCGTTTGGGTACAAATTAAAAATAAATGCAATAACAAAAAAACAATAATTTTATATATTTCTTATTTGGTGCCGCGCGGATTTGAACTCGGGTTTTCTGCCAAAGAAACTTGCTTATTTTACTCGTGGTACCTCCACGTTTTAGTTAATAACTTCGGTGATAATTATCCGATCCGACTAATTTTAAAACTTGGTCTGGATCATCGATTAAGGAACTTAACTTTTTATGTTTCAACTTAACTTTTCATGTTTCAACCATGTAGCGGAAACGTTTCCTTCTGCCTGTTACATACAATTTAGCGACTTTAATGTACCCTTTACCCTATGGGTTATACTTGGGTAGCTCATGAGTGAGTCAGCCAAAAAAAATGGCTCACTGAACTGAGCCACTGAGCTTGTTCATTCAATATGGCTCAGTTTGGCTCACTAGTTCAGTTTGGCTCACTAGCTCATTTTGGCTCACTAGCTCAATTTGGCTCACTAGCTCAGTTTAGCTCACTAGTTCAGTTTGGCTCATTAGCTCAATTTGGCACACTATCTCATTTTGGCACACTAGTTCTTATGGTTCGCTCAACTGGCGATCGCAAAGTGAACTTATAAGCTATCTACAAGTGAGCCAGTGAGCCATATGAGTGAGTTGGCTCACTTCGAAAAAAAGAACGAATGAGCCAGTTCACCTCAATGAGTTGCTTTTACCCAAGTATAGTTCAAACATCTGACCAATTTTATAATACCCTCTGCAAGAGTATAAAAAAGTAAAAATGACAAGATTTTAAATTAAAAACCTACATCTAAAGTCGGTTGTACCGAAATTGAATCTACTGCAATTCTTGACTATTTGTTTGTAGAAATAAAATCAATTAATTAAAACAAAAGGAAATTAAAAGTAAAATTCCTATATTTTTGCATGTACATATACATACATACTTGTAAAAGTTTAGATCAAGTTTAAAAATTAGTCGGATCGGATAATTATCACCGGAGTTATTAACTAAAACGTGGAGGTACCTCGAGTAAAATAAGTAATTTTCTTTGACAGCAAAGAAAAAAAACAAATTCCAAGCAAACATATGCAAAAATTTGTCACCACGCGGTGTGTGAGAGAGACAGAAACATTTGTGTTGTGTTGTTGCACAGAACGAAATTGAAAGAGCGAGATGTCATGCGTTTGCTATATAAGTTAACGACTTAGTTCGTGAACGACCCTCGCAGCAGAAAGTTAACGACTTAGTTCGTGAACGGCCCTCGCAGCAGAATTAATACACGCGCGACAGCTAAGTTGGCTGTGTCAGGCATTTGTGGCCGGATGGATAAATATGTGCTAGCGCTGATTGGTCATTGCATTTGGCTGATGCATAAAAGTAATTTGCTTACTGTAAGTTTTTCATATTCTTTTATATTCATTTTTGGGTAGCTTAAGATTCTATATAGTTTTATATTCTCAGTTCTGTATTAACAGTTGAACATTGCAATTGCTAAATAAAATACTTTGCTCCGGCTACGCCGTTAAATTCCGAGTTTCATCTGCTAAGCCAACGCTAGCAAATAGTTGAACAATTTAATTGATATCAAGTGAAAGGCTGCGCCCATTGGAAAATTGGCCGTGACACCCACAATCTATTAATTGGCGCCCAACAGGAATTCGACAACATATAGAATAGATAGAGGATAGGATAGGATAGGATAGAATAGAATTCATCCCATAATTAAGATAAAAAAGTCTTAAGCTAAAACATGTAAGTGAATGTTCGCTTAAGATAGAAGAAGTTCAAACAAATTTCCTTTAAAAATTTTAAAGAAAAATAAATAAATTAATAAAACGAAACAAACAAGTTAAAAATAATAAATTGAGCGTTTTTAACTCACATGTGATTTTGATAAAAGTGAATGCAAGTACGGTTTGCAACAAAGAGTATTACAAAATAGTATAAAAAAAAAAAGAAAACCGAAAAGAGAAATAAATAAAGCTTAGTTATTGCTCATGAGTTGGGCCTATAGGGAAGTAAAAGTAGAATACGACAGCGAAGACGAGTTAGAAATAGGCTTTACACCAGGCATAAATAAAAATACAGAAATGGAGTCAGAAGTGTTAAAGGCAATAATCGAGGGTGCAGTGAATAGTGCACTCGCCGAACAGGAGAGGAGATTAAAAGCAGAGTTTCGAACAGAGCTCGAAAGCGTTAGAGGCCAAATAAGTGCCTTAAGTGTAGAAACACCCCAAGTGGAGGTGTACCAAAATGTAACAATTAATCCAAATATAAAATGTGAAGTGAAGTTGGATATATTTAAGTCTGTGCCTTGTTTCAATGGGGATCACGAGGAATACGTGTCGTGGAGGCAAGCACCAATAGATGCATATGAAATCTTTAGAAGGTATACAGGAAGTGAAATGCGCTATGAGGCTGCAGCGATTTTAAAAAACAAAATTAGTGGACCGGCAAGGGCAATTTTGACATCGCACAATACAGTGCTAAACTTCGACGCCATAATTGCAAGATTAGATTGCGCATATGCGGACAAGACGTCCTTGCGTGTGCTTAGACAGCAGTTAGAGCTTGTTTGGCAAGGGGATTCGAGTTTAATGAACTACTATGATGAAGTGGAGAAGAAGCTTACATTAGTCACGAATAAAATAGTGATGACCCACGATGAGCCAGCTGCGTCCATTCTGTGCGCAGAAATTCGTGATGATGCCTTACACGCTTTCATGGCAGGTCTTAAGAGGTCGCTTAAATCATTGGTTATTCCGGCAAAGCCGAGGGACTTGCCCTCCGCTTTAGCAACTGCTAGGGAAGCTGAGAATAGGATAGAGAGAAGCGCATTTCCCGCATCATATGCTAAGGCAATTGAGGAAAGGAGTCATGTTAATGACAATAATAAGATAGGCAACCGCGCTCAAACCAGACAAGGAAGAGGACAGGATAGAAACCCCCATTTTGTTAAAAATCAAGGCCAAAATAAGACACAACAGACGGACACGAAACAACCGCCAAACGACATGGAACCACAAATAAAGAATCAAGTACAGCCAATGGAAGTCGACCCTTCGACATCTAGGTTTAGGCAGCAGTCCAACTGGGGAAAAGCTCAGGCCTAACAAGGGGAGACTCAAAAAAGACAAAACACGTCAGAGCGTAGATCAGATTATAGACGTCAGAGGGTAAATAATATTACCGAGCAAGCCCCCAACAAAGACGAGAAAGAATACGAATTGATGGCCGAAACTGTTCGGGCCGAACTAGATGAGGAAGACAATTTTGTAGAAGACAATGATTTGCTCAATTTTTTAGGGAACGCTCCCGATTGCCGTACATCGAGCGGCAATTGGCTGGAAAGACAATAAGAATCTTGATCGATACTGGGGCGGCAAAAAATTACGTTAAACCCGTAAAGGAGTTGAAAAACGTAACCCCTGTCGAAACCCCATTTACTGTGAACTCTATTCATGGGTCCAGTAATATTAAAAAAAAAAAATGCTCTATGGTACTTTTTGGAAAAGTCGCCACATTCTTTTTGCTAGACACTCTTGACACATTTGATGCCATAATAGGCTTCGATCTGCTTACGCAGGCAGGGGTGACTATTGACCTAACAAAGAACACCGTACATTATGGTAGTTCAGCTGAGAGCCTTAAACATTTTCAGTGCTCTGATGTAAACTTCACACTCATAGACGATATAGTAGTTCCGGACTCTGTAAGCGATGACTTTAAAAATATGTTGCGAAAGAGAATTAAGGCATTTTCGACCTCTAACGAGGCTTTACCCATTAATACTTCGGTCGTAGCTACAATTCGGACTGATGACAAACAGGCAGTGTTCTCAAGGCACTACCCATACCCAGCAGGTGTGGCAGATTTCGTGAACAAAGAAGTTTCACAACTACTTAAGGATGGCATCATAAGACCATCAAGGTCCGCATACAATAGCCCAGCGTGGGTTGTTGACAAGAAAGGCTTAGACGCCAACGGCAACAAGAACAAAAGACTTGTAATTGACTTTAGGAAACTAAATGAAAAAACAATCGCTGATCGTTACCCAATGCCAAGTATTCAAATGATTTTAGCCAACCTAGGCAAAGCAAAGTTTTTCACAACACTAGACCTTAAATCCGGGTACCACCAAATATACTTGGCCGAAAACGATCGAGAGAAGACTGCCTTCTCAATAAACGGCGGCAAATATGAATTTTGTAGATTGCCCTTCGGCTTAAAAAATGCGGGAAGCATTTTTCAGAGAGCAATCGACGATGTCCTGAGGGAACAAATAGGCAAAATATGCTACGTCTATGTAGATGACGTAATAATATTTTTTGAAAACGCCTCCGACCACGTCCGACACATTGACTTGGTACTTCAGCGGCTTTGTGACGCTAATATGAGAGTGGCAAAAGAAAAAACGAGATTTTTTAAAGAAAGTGTCGAATATTTAGGCTTTATTGTTACTCGTAATGGAGCAACAACAGACCCCGAAAAAGTTAAAGCAATCGAAAAATATCCCGAACCAAAAAATCTATACTCTTTAAGATCTTTCCTTGGCCTAGCCAGTTACTACAGAGTATTCATAAAAGATTTCGCTTCAATAGCAAGACCCCTGACCAACATATTAAAAGGCGAAAATGGCACTTTAAGCAGGCACAGATCCAGGAAAGTAGCCATAGAATTTGACGACCACCAAAGAGACGCTTTTGACCGATTGAGGAACATATTAGCCTCTGAAGAAGTCATGCTCATGTATCCCGACTTCAAAAAGCCTTTCGACTTGACAACTGACGCTTCTGCTAGTGGCATTGGGGCAGTACTGTCACAAGGGGGGAGACCAATAACGATGATCTCCCGAACGTTAAAAGCATGCGAATCGCATTATGCTACGAACGAAAGAGAATTATTGGCCATTGTATGGGCCCTCGGCAAGTTGCAAAATTACCTTTACGGTACAAGAGAGTTGCACATTTTTACAGACCATCAGCCTCTCACGTTTGCAGTGTCAGAAAAAAACACAAATGCGAAAATAAAAAGGTGGAAAGCATTCATTGAAGAACAGAATGCAAAATTGCATTACAAGCCAGGAGCTTAACGCTCTTCGAGACGAGACTGACTCAGACATAGCCACTATCCATAGTGAAGAGTCCCTAACATACACTATAGAAACAACAGACAACCCCATAAATTGCTATAGAAACCAAATAACTTTGGAAGAGTCGCGATACGCTCTACATCGTAGATTAATTTTATTTGGCAAAAAAACACGCCACCTAATCCAATTTACGGATAAAAACAATCTTATCGAAACATTGAAGCTTGCCGTCAACCCTGACGTCGTAAATACCTTCCACTGCGACCTCCCAACTTTAGCAACCTTTCAGCACGAACTCGTGTCACTTTTCCCTGCAACTAAATTCTGGCATTGCAAGAAGTTAGTGGCAGACATAACAAATAAAAACGAACAAATTGAGATAATAAATGCTGAACATAACCGTGCACATAGAGCGGCACAGGAAAATATTAAGCAGATACTTAGGAACTACTATTTCCCGAAAATGGCTAAATTATCTAATGAAGTAGTACTAAATTGCAAAGTGTGCGTTACTGCCAAGTATAATCGGCACCCCAAAAAACAAGAAATTGGGGAGAAGCCAATCCCATCACATAGCGGGGAAATCTTGCACATAGACATATTTTCCACTGACCAAAAACTCTTTCTAACATGTGTGGATAAATTTTCTAAATTCGCTATTGTTCAACCTTTAGCATCCAGATCAATTACCGACATTGTAAATCCCATCTTACTTATCATAAATATTTTCCCAAATACCAAAGTAATTTACTGTGACAATGAACCATCATTCAAATCTGAAACAATCACGTCACTTTTAAAAAATCAGTTCAACATCGACATGGTCAACGCACCCCCGTTGCATAGCTGCTCTAATGGGCAAGTCGAGCGTTTCCACAGCACATTAGTGGAAATTGCCAGGTGTCTCAAAACTGACAAAAAAATCAGCGATACTGTTCAGGCAATTATGAGAGCAACGGTCGAGTACAATAAAACTATCCATTCGGTGACAGAACAAGAACCAATTGACATATTACACGCAGTCCCAAAAGAATTTAGGGAAAAAATAGAAAGTAAAATAAAAAAGGCGCAGCGAGAATCACTTGCCAGGAACAACCCCAACAGGCAAAATAGGGTGTTTGATGTAGGAGAAAAAGTGTTCCTCAAAAACAACAGAAGATTGGGCAACAAGTTATCCCCATTATGTACTGAAGGTATCATCCAAGCTGACCTAGGAACGTCAGTTCTTATTAAGGGGAGGGTGGTCCACAAGGATAATTTAAGGTATATCTAGGCTATAACATAAAATCACCTGCAGATAGTACTACATCAATTTTATTTCATACAGGTATACCGGGATAATATTCATACTCATTGCCGCGACTCATGCGCGCATCACCAATTTTACTCACGCGAACTACATTCCGATATTGGACGGCGACGTTCTAGTGTGGGAACAGCGTAGTTACATAAGGCACTCTTCAAACTTATCCAACTTCGCATCAATTATAGATGACACAATAAAATTAGCAGAACACTTTCCACAGTCGCATATGCGAAAACTAATAGACGTAGACATAGAACACATTAGAAATAACCTAGCGAGTTTGACAGTTCACCATAGATTAGCCAGGAGCTTAGACTTTATAGGGTCTGCACTAAAGATAGTGGCGGGCACGCCTGATGCGGCCGATCTAGAGAAAATAAAGTTCACAGAAGCTCAGCTCATAGAATCAAATAACCAGCAGGTGATAGTGATCACTGAAGCACAGAAACAAATAAACTTACTAACAGATACTGTCAATAAATTAATTAAAGAAAAGAAGGGCGAGTTTGTTGATACGCCCCATTTGTACGAAACCTTACTTGCACGCAAAATCTCATGCTGACAATTACACTCGCCAAGTCCAACATAATAAATCCAACAATATTTGATCATGATGATTTGAAAACTATCTTCACCGAACATCTCACAGAGGTCCCTATAATAAGTTTAATGAGTGTAGCCAATATTAAAATATTTCTGTCAGATAGCGTAGTCCACGTAATTGTTGAATACCCTAAAGTAGAAACTATTTGCAAAAAGGTTATGTTATTCCCTGTAGCCCATAATAACACTGTTTTACAATTACATGATAATGTGGTAGCCGAGTGCGCCGCTGGAGTCCAGCCATTAGTAGATTGTGCCACGACCAATTATGCGACATTCTGCAGAAAATCGATGCGCAATACCTGCGCCAGCGGATTACACTCTGAAGGATCAGCAGCCTGCCACACACAACCCAGCCATTTGGAGCCAGTCACAATTGTGGATGAGGGCACGATCATCATCAACGATTTGCCAGCAAGAGTCAGAGTTGACGCCGGACCCACAGCTACCACCAAGGGCACATGCCTTATTACATTTGAACGAGAGGCAACGGTAAACGAGACCATTTTCATCAACTACAACCGAGTCATAAAAAAGGGGCCAGGTATTGTGGCTTCTCCGCTTTTGAACATCACCGGGCACGACCAAATACTCAGCCTACCTCTGCTCAAAAGAATGAATGAGCATAGTCTGAACATAATTAGGCAACTAAGAGACGACGTGACCTCCGGAGGAGTAACTAATGTGTGGCTCATAGTTGATGTAACTTTCGGCCTTGCCCTTTGCTCCATAGGCGTCATCCAACAGTGCTGGTACCGTAGAAATGCTTCCATCAAGTTACAAGCTTTGGCAAAGGAATTGAGCGTTACCGAGGACGGCAACAGTCTTAAGGCGGGAGTAGTTAACGACTTAGTTCGTGAACGACCCTCGCAGCAGAAAGTTAACGACTTAGTTCGTGAACGGCCCTCGCAGCAGAATTAATACACGCGCGACAGCTAAGTTGGCTGTGTCAGGCATTTGTGGCCGGATGGATAAATATGTGCTAGCGCTGATTGGTCATTGCATTTGGCTGATGCATAAAAGTAATTTGCTTACTGTAAGTTTTTCATATTCTTTTATATTCATTTTTGGGTAGCTTAAGATTCCTTATAGTTTTATATTCTCAGTTCTGTATTAACAGTTGAACATTGCAATTGCTAAATAAAATACTTTGCTCCGACTACGCCGTTAAATTCCGAGTTTCATCTGCTAAGCCAACGCTAGCAAATAGTTGAACAATTTAATTGATATCAAGTGAAAGGCTGCGCCCATTGGAAAATTGGCCGTGGCACACACAATCTATTAATTTATACAAGTCATCCGATGTTGTTTGGCTCTTATTTTTTTTTCTAAATGAAAAACTTCGATTCTGTTTTTTGATTATGTTTATTTAGACCTTTAGAATTAATTGTGTTAAGTCGAGAAGATGATATCGGATAAATGGGCGCCGCTACAATTGATTGCCATACGGGCACGTTTTATGGCATTTTCCATCACTTCGGCGAGCGTTTCGGGCGATAAATTCTCGCATTCGTGTCGGATATTTTCCTTAAGGGCTTCCAAGGTCTCAGGCTCGTTGATGTAAACACGGGACTTTAAAAAACCCCATAAAAAGAAGTCCGGGACCGTTAAATCGGGTTAAATCGATTTGGCGGGCCAGTGCAAATCGCCAAAACGCGAAATTAAGCGACCTGGAAACGCGTCCTTCAGAATGTCGGTTGTGGCTCGTGCAGTGTGTGCTGTTGCTCCGTCCTGTTGGAACCACATGTCTACCAGTCCTAATTCGTCTAGATCGGGCAGAAAAAACTCGGTCAACATTGCCCTATAGCGCGCACCGTCCACTGTTGTCGTTTGACCCGCGGCGTTCTCGAAAAAAAAATGGCCCGCACCACGCAGTCACTTTGAGCGGGTGTAATGGCTCCTCGTGCATCACTCGCGGATTTTCGGTTCCCCAGAAGCGATAATTTTGCTTGTTCACGTACCCGCTGAGGTGAAAATGAGCCTCATCGCTCATTATGATTTTGGTCGAAAAATCGTCCACTTCGGTGTCGAGATTGAGGATAGCTTGGGCATAAGTTACGCGCGTTTGGCGGTTGGCAGGCAGCAAATCTTTCACCAAAATTCGTTGCAGGGACCGCCGGCTAAGGCCCCATTGCGTGGCACGTCGTCTGGTCGATGTTTCGGGGCTCATTTCGACGTCCTCGGCTACAGCGGCGATATTCACGGCAGAACGGTTGCTCCGGGGCCGGCCACTCTTGGCAACGTCTCGTGTGGTCCCATACTCTTCAAGGTTAGTGGCTAAACGGCGCAGTGTTTACGCAGTCGGTGTCGGACGGCCGGGAAATTAGCGACGGAATTCGCGCTACGCCAACACCACGGACGAATTGTTACGGAAAAAAATAGACACAATTATTCCGCGTTCTTGGGGAGTGTATCGCTTCATGGCTTATACACTTGTATTCTGTATATACAAATGTCAAAACAGAATTGACATTGGCGGCCATTTGCAAAAATGAGAGCATCTTTCAATAGGGTGATTTCTTTTGCGCCACCTTGTATGTATGTCGAACTAGCTTAAGTAAGTTGAGTGAGGATGGTGGCGTAGTACGTAAAGATCGATCGCACGACGGATCGGTGTTTGGTGGGTTCGATTCTGGGTGAATACGGGAACATTTTTAGTTGAATATTTCTTCTTTTATGTTTTTTGATTTTATTAAACATTAATACCAATTACTTTAAAATTTTTGTTTTTAAATTAAATAATAAAATTATGAAGCTGCAAGGGTATACAAACTTCGGCAAAGCCGAAGTTAGCTTCTTTGATATTTTTTTAATCTTTTTGAAACCTATAAGTTATAACTAAAAAAATTTGGGTAGTTTTACATGCTAATACGGACGGACAGAAATTCATTAATAATTGTCTCTACTCACTCTTTTAAACCATTCATTTTTTCGTATTTAATATTAATTTTTATTTAATATTTGTTTCTTTTTTTAAATTTTGTTTTCACTCAAAAGAACAGTGAAAACAAAATTTAAAAAAAGAAACAAATATTAAATAAAAATTAATATTAAATACGAAAAAATGAATGGTTTAAAAGAGTGAGTAGAGACAATTATTAATGAATTTCTTTTTTGAATTCTTTTGTTGTTACTTTATGTATATATTTTCAAAACTACACAGAACAAGTCGACTGATCTATTCCGTTTCTTCTAGAATATTAAGCTTCTTCTCGCCACATACGTGTCTTACATTTCGAAGGTTAATAAACTTAAAAGACTTACCTTCGCAAGGGAATACGTCACCAAGCCTAAAGAGTTCTGGAGGAAGATTTTGTGGACAGATGAGAGCTCATTTGAGTATAACTCGTCCAAAAATAAATTTTTCATTAGAATGCCCAAAGAACAAAGGCAAAAAACACGGCCCGTTTTTGAAAAAGTTAGCCATGGTGACGGCTCCCTCATGTGCTGGGGGTGCGTTTCTTATAAAGGCCTGGGAGATTTCGTTCCCATCACCGGTTCGATGAACCAACACCAATATTTAAGTGTCCTGAACAATAATGCCTTTGCTTCTGGAGAAAGACTTATAGGGGACTCCTTTATACTGCAGCAGGACAACGCGCCATGCCACAAGGCTCGCATGATAACAAATTTTCTTAAGGATACTGGAGTTACTAGATTGAACTGGCCTCGTCAAAGTCCAGATCTTAACATAATTGAAAACGCCTGGTCTCTTTTGAAACGAAAAAGAGCCGTTTCGTTACACAAAAGTAGAGAAGAAACCATTTCTGAGGTCACTTTCCTTTGGAAAGAGATTTCTCCAGAAATCCTTAAAAATTTGGTAGATTCAGGACCCCGTGGTCTTCAAAAAGTAATTGAAACCAAAGGAGGTTACACTTTTTATTAAATTAAAATCACTTTTCATATTTTCTTTAACTTAATCTTTTGTTTTTTGTTAGTTTATTCCCTGTCAAAATACTTATGCCAAGGCCCAAAAATTTGTTTAATTTATTACTAACAAGCTACTTACGTAAAGTTACAAATGGAATTGTTTTTAAGTTCATAAAATTAATAAGTTATAGTAGAAAAAATTTAATTTTGTTTTGTCAAACCAAATAAAAGTTATTCAAAAAAGTGTTCAGTTTTTTTTTTGTCAAAATAATTATGCCGACTAGTGTATGTATTCAACAAGGCTGCCACATATGTATGTATTTCTTAAGGCCAATATCGATAACTTTTGTAAGTTCACATGTAAGTTTACCCCCACAGTTAATGAAAATGATTTAATGACAATATGAAATAAAATGTTAGTATGCCAATAGGAATATAAAACATGTAATTCGAAAGAATTCGCAAACTTTTTCAATGCAAACATACATATGTAGATGCATTTACATTTGTGTATTTACATACAAGCATGAAAGGAAAAAATGCATCAGCGACGCGTCTTTCAAATTTGAGAAATTGAGTTTGTAAACACATATTTACATATGTATATGTTTGCATGTACCCTACAGCTGAGCAAAATGATTTAATGACAATATGAATTAAATGTTAGTATGCCAATAGGAATTCAAATTCAATTCCTATTAGCATTCAAATTCAATTCCTATTAGCATACCAATTAATTCTTGCAAACTAACAAGTACATACATAATTCCAAAAAATTCGCGCATTTTTTCTGTGTACATACATATGTATGTACATATGTATGTACATATGTATGTAGGTATACATACAGCATCTACATAAGGGCATGAAAGAGACAACTGTATCAGTTTCATGCAGAATTTCTTCACGCCTTAATAAAAAATGTTAATGACAGTATAAATTAAATGTTAGTGATTAAATTCTTTAGGAGATGAGTGGTCAACACGGTATGACTCTTTCTCGATAAAATATGTAAGTTAATCAAGTAAGTTTGATTTACTTTTTTTCCTTTGCGAATTATTTTAACATTTGGTTTAACATAATTTCTTCTTTTCAGAAAGGAAATCTATTGCAAAATTAATGGAATTTTTTCATGACACCGATAGGGACTTAAAAAAAAAAAACCTTTCATATGGCAATAAAATTCATTATTACGTGAACATACATTAGTAAGGCGATTGGTATGTACAGTGAATCACATTAATATTTGGTTTTTTCTTTTGCTCAATTTTGAGCGCAAGTAAGTCTACTTAATTTAGCTGAAATTAAAAAATTTTAAATGGTAAATAATAGTTTAGAATGTTTTCTATCCATAAAGGCGTATTATAAAAAAATTTTATTCAAAACTAAAAAAGAAAATATTCAAAAACAAAACAAAGTCCCAAATTCAGCGTTACATAAATATTCGGGTTTTTCATACAAACTTAAGAAACAATGGCTTAAAATAATAACAAATTAATATTTAGTATTTGGTATGGTAACCATTATTTGTTAAGGTATCGCATAAGCGCTTTGGCATATTATTGTTAATAATTTTTTTAAATAATTTGTCCCAATTTTATCCCACTCTTCCTGCAAACGTGACTTCAAAACTGTAATCGAAGATGTGTCCAATTCATCCCATAAATTCTCAATGGGATTGAGATCTGGCGACTGGGGTGGAGTGTCGAGAACTTTTGGGCAATTATAAAGCAGCCATGACCTTACTTTGTGCGCTTTGTGTTTAGGGTCATTATCTTGATACAGCTTGAATGTATCACTTATTCCCATTTTAGCTGCCGATTGCTTCAAATTATTTGTTAAAAATGTTTAAATAATAATCTTGGTTCATAATGCCATCTATAAAAACGAGCTCTCCAACTCCATGAGCGGAAACGCAGCCCCAAACCATGACATGACCTCCGCCGTGTTTCACAGTTGGCTTCAAATGTTTTTTTTTTAAGCTCCGTGTTGGGCTTTCGCCACACCATAGTCTTGCCGTCACTTCCAAACAAGTTAAATTTGTTCTCGTCGAGGAAAATAATATCATCCCACCAAGTTTCATCCATCTTGGAGTACTCCTGTGCAAATTTCTTCCTCAATTTGCGGTTGCGCTCACACAGCAAAGGCTTCTTTCGAGCAATTCGTCCGTTGTACCCTTGTTTTTTAATGGTACGACGAATTGTTTGTGCTGAGACGACCTTTCCATGATCGGCGCACATTGCAGCTGCAATCTCTGGTGCACTCAATCTCGGATTTGCCTTCACTTTCCGCATAATTGTGAATTCTTCTCGCGTGTCCAATTTTTTTAGCGCTCCTTTTTGTTTTATTGAGGCAACTCTTCCCTCATTTCGGAATCTCCGGACAATATCACCAACAGTGTTTGGCTTCATTTCCAAAATTCTACCTATCTCCTTATGAGTTTTGCCCTCTAAATGTAGTTGGAGTGCAAATTTTCGCTGTTCCAAGGATGAATTTAAAGGAAACTTTACGGCCCATTTTAATTTGATCCTAAACACTTAAACTTTGGCGTGTGCTTGAAATTAAATTTTGTGTGCCATATGTTTCTTTTTCGGGGAAAACCATATTCCATGAATATTTTTGACTTTTGGGAGTTGTCACAGTGTTTAACTTAACCATTAAGCAAAAAACCGAATATTTATGTAACGCTGAATTTGGGACTTTGTTTTGTTTTTGAATATTTTCTTTTTTAGTTTTGAATAAAATTTATTGTAATACGCCTTTATGGATAGAAAACATTCTAAACTGTTATTTAGCATTTAAAATTTTTTAATTTCAGCTAAATTAAGTAGACTTACTTGCGCTCAAAGTTCACTGTACATGTATAAATAAATAAACAGGCATTAGTATTAATTTTTAATTATCAATTAAAAACTGTCAGTCAGAGATCAGAGTGGTGTAGTGGGTAGAATGCTCAAGCTAAGCAATTTTATTTTAAGTTCGATTCCCGTCTTGTTGGCTACTACTTTGCACTTCAAAACTGAGGAACTAATTTTAATGAAAACAACAAATATAAATATATTTTAAAATATTATAAAAAAAGTTTATTGTTTACTTTTTTTATTTTTTTTGAAACGAAGTTTCTTATCGCGCGGTAGGGGCTAAACCGAAAAAATTAAGACTAAAAAGTGTAACGACACTTTTACCGTTACCAAATGTTTTGTCTTTTTCTTTCGCATTGAACAGTGTATGAGTATGTAGACAGAGAGGGACGCACAAGCAGCGATCGCGAGCTCGAATTTGTGGGCAGAGAGACGCACAAGCAAATGCGGAAGAGGAAAGAGGTAGCGGACTCGAGTTTTTAGGCAGAGGGACGCACAAGCAAATTCGGAAGGGAAAAGAGGTAGCAAGCTCGAGTTTGCTGGCAGAGGGACGCATAAATAAATGCGGGACGAACAAGTAAATACGGGACGCACAAGCAAAGATTCTGAGATTGAGAAAGCGTCATAAATGTGTGAGGCAGAGGTAAAAAGAAACAAACTCACCCATGCATATACGTACATACATATGTACATATGTATTCGCGGTATATATTGCACATATGAATATGCTCGGATTCGCGATTCCGATCCCTTTTTCTCTGCCCGGATGCTTGTTTGTTGCAAATATTGTCGTCGGGCGAAATTTGGCAGCCCACCTTGCATTAAATTATTATTGCATCTTACCCTTAGAATGTCTAAAATACCTGAGCAAAAGATTTTTTCAAAATCTAAAGACGTTTAGAAGTAATAGCCGTAAATCTGAGTAGGTGTATATAGAGCCTGGTTGCGGGCAACAACATTCAAATGTGTTTTACTAGACTCGGTTCCTTAAAACTGCTGGCAAGATATGTCAAAAACTCCCTAACCGATTTTGCTCAAATTTTCAAATTATTTTTATTATAATAAACCCATTTTTTTATAAACCTATCTGAACTAATATAATTGTGTCGCTTTGTTGTTTTTTTTAGCTAAATAGTCTCCCAAAGTGGGTCGAAAAAGTGACTTTTATCAAATCTGTAAAAAAATAATTTTTTTGGAATTTTGAATTTTTTATAGTTTATCGTATGGGCTGAAGTCTTACAATTTAAATAATGTTTGGTTTTTGCAATTCGGATCAACGTTTTTTTTTTATATAGTTTCCTGTTGGGCGGAGTATTTCGAAATATGTACATTCATCCATATGTATACAGTTTTTAAAAAAATATTAAAAAAAAATTGTTAAAGTATTAATTAAAATAAATTTTTTATTTTCAAAATTACATGAATAAAGCAGCTATCACCCCCTTAATCGAAAGAAACTTCGTTTCATCTGGGTGTCCCATGACACCTCTCTTCTTTTTTTTTTAATTGGGGGTGTATCCAACCGGGCAACCTCGGCATAAGTAGTCGCAGCAGCGTCTACAGCATCTGCAACAGCGTTTGCGCCAATGTTCTCCCCAACGGGTTTTTCGGGAGGCTTGCTACTGCCAGCAGACCTATTTTGGCCTGCTAATTTTCGCCTTACAGCCGCTCGCACCTTTTCCTTCGGGACCTTCCTTTTTTTTGGCGAAGGATTCGCTTTTTCGCCACCTTCGGCGCTAATAAAAATTATAAAATTTTAATATATTGTTTTAATAAATATATAAAATATGTATGTATATATAAAATAATATTTCCACGTGTTTCAACTTCAAATTAAATCAATTAAGTTTATTGTAAAATATTTTTATAAAGTGTTGCTTGCTGATGCTCAAAACTTAGACTAAACGACTGTACTCTATATTACAACATACTAAGCAAGAAGCGCGGGCGTACGTAACAAAAAAGAATTTAGTTGTTGTTTTTGTTATGTTTGTTATGTTGCTCTATGCTTACATTCTAACTTAAGCTTAGAGCTTTTGAAAAACATAGGGCACAGAAAAGTGTACTTGTCCTACATAAAGTCGAATATGTAACTATATACATCAATGTATATACATACATATAGAAAGAATATACAGTTGGACCTCAATTATCCGGCCTCCCATAAACCGGGCACCCCTATTATCCGGGATGAAGTTGAATTTGTTTCATTCTCACTGTTAACCGTGATTACCCCTATTATTCGTGATTTCAAACGAAATTTTTTTTCTAAAACAATAAAACGAATTCGGAGCTTCCCTGTTTTAGTTAGCAATCAATAAGAAATATCAAAGAAGATAACTTCGGCTCTGCCGAAGTTTGTATACCCTTGCAGCAAAATAATTGGTATAAATGTTTAACAAAATCAAAAAAAAAAAAAACAAAAAAACACATCTATAAATTTTCACCCCTTCACCGAGCATTGAACCATCAAATACCGAGAGCCTATCGTGCCATTGATCTCTACACACTACGCCACCGTCCTTACTACGCTAGAGTAAGCTAATTCGATATACATATATGCAAACCCATTGCATCTCGCTCTTTCAATTTCGTTTTGTGTAAGAACACAACACAAATATTTCTGTCTCTCTCACACACCGCGTGGTGGTTGAATTTTTGCATATGTATGTGTGTGCGTGAGCATTAAAATACATTTAATTTCTATCAAATTGATTATTGATTTGTAACCTTAATAATTATCCGATTTTGTTCAAACTTGGTGTAGGGTGAATGGGTAATAATTGAGTTTAAATGCAACAACAAAAAAACAATAATTTTATATATTTCTTATTTGGTGCCGCGCGGATTCGAACTCGGGTCTTTTGTGTTTGTACGGCAGATTTCTTGGAATTTGTTTTTGTTTCTTTGCTGCCAAAGAAAATTGTTTATTTTACTCGAGGTACCTCCACGTTTTAGTTAATAGCTCCGGTGATAATTATCCGATCCGACTAATTTTTAAACTCTACCTACACAAAGGATTGAGGAACTTAACTTTTCATGTTTCAACTATGTAGCTTAAAATTTTACTTTCTAAAACTTGATAGAAACAGACAGACGGACATGTCTCAATGGACTCTGCTATTGATGCTGCTCAAGAACATATATACTTTATGGGGTCGGAAACGTATATTTCTATGCGTTACAAACATCTGACCAATTTTATAATACCCTCTGCAAGGGTATAAAAACGCGTGTACATATTACATATTTTTATGGTAAGTGTGCGTTTGAAGGTTGATCACCTAGGACATTTTAAGAAATGGTGTATGTACTTATAAAATTTCAAGTACGAAATACGTGGACATTTTGCTCTCGATTTACCGGGTTTTTCGATTTTCCGTGATGGCTCTGGTCCCGACCGTCCCGGATAATCGAGGTCCAACTGTATATGTAAGTATAAAAATATATATGTAAGTATATTCTTTCTATATATATATGTATATATATATGTATATAAGTTAACACCCCTTATTACCTTAGTAGGCTATTACTAAAATATTAACCCAGAAAAGCACACTACGGAATTGTGTATAATTGTTCACACAAGTTTCTTGTATAATTCCCAACTGATTTTAGCTAAACACTGCTGACATTCCCTATGGGGGGAAGCCGAAACCAATTCATTCGAATACCAAAACAAAGTAAAGTCTAAGAGAATAAAGTACAATTGTGAACTATCTAGAAAACATAATGTTAAGTTAAGTATAACTGTTGTTAAACTCTCAACACTGGAACCCGATCTTAACTGGCGCCCGAGCAGGGACCGCTTCCTGCCGCGCCTGCCGAGGGTATCTCCTTGTGCATCTGTGGCCGGAGGCGGTTATGTAAAAAAATGAAGCAAGCAAGTCGTCCCTGCCGACATTGTATATACCCTGTACCAACTAGTTATTATATTAAATGAAGTCAAACACCCTCGAAATAGCGATTAATTTCATAAATAATTTTCTTTAACATGCCGCAACAGTGAACGCATGCTATCTCGCTCACTCTTGCCACCCAATGTCGCCCTAAGCGCTTCAGTACAAAACGCATTAACGTATATCTCCAATATTAATTGTCCGATTTCGACTAAATTTAGTCAGATTATGCACTTTGGCCATAATATTAGGTGTGCCAAAAAGAATGTGATTCCTCAAAAACTGCTCTAATAATTAGTTTTTTCTGAATTGCGGGGGCGGAAGTGGGCGTGGCTAAAATTTGAAACAAACTTTACCTGCTTTGACATTAGACGGATGCTCACACCAAATTTGGTAGCTCTAGCTCTTATAGTCTCTGAGATCGCGTGGCTCATACGGACAGACGGACATGTCTCAATCGACTCGGCTGTTGATGCTGATCAAGAATATATATACTTTATGGGGTCGGAAACGCTTCCTTCTGCCTGTTACATACATTTTAGCGACTTTAATATACCCTTTTACCCTATGGGTACAGGGTATAAAAAAAAAAAATATCTCGATGAACAAAGTGACAAAAGACAACTAAAAAATCAAAAACGAAAAATAAAGTGAACACGGTCAGGAAAAAAAAAAAACTAAAAAGGAAAATAAAAATGACCAAAGACAGTGAAAAATTGAAACTTCAACAATAAAGTGAACAATAAAGATCCCGTTTTTGTTTTTCTCTGTAAAAATTGCAACAAAAAAATGTTAAACCGCGCCGAAGGTGGCAGGCTGTGAACAGTTATTTTTTTATTAATTAGTTTTAAGGAAATCTAAAAACAAAAAATTATGCAAAAAAAATTATTCCAAGAATAAAACACAAACAAAAAATTATGCAAAAAAAATTATTCCAAGAATAAAACACAAATGAGCAAAGCAAAAAAATAAGAAAACATGCAAAAGGAAAAAGAAAAAAATAAAGTGGAAATTCGAAACAAAAATTATGAAAGAAAAATAATCCCAAGAGTAAAGCAAAAAATAAGAAAAAAATAAAACGAAAAAGGAAAAATAAAGGGGAAAGAAATTGAAGTGCGTGTGAGCAGTGGCCGCCAGGCGTGTCTTCTGCCGACGGTATCCTCCAATGGGAGGATGTGGAGTCACTCCCACCCCAGTAGGCCCGAGCCAAAAGGGATAATGGGAGCCTCCCTTAACCGGCATAGGGGGGCATGCCAAAAGGCAGCTCACGAGCGAATAAAGAAGTGGGATTAGAAAAAGGGAAAGTGGAAGAGATAATAAAAATATAATAACAAAATTGCAAAAATAAAAAAATTGATTAAAGAATTAAAAAGGAAAAATCTGTATGAAAAGTGTAGTTGCGAGAGTCTAGGCCACCGACTGTGTCTTCCGCCGACGGTACTCTCCACAGCGAGAGTGTGGAGCTACTCCCACCCCAGTAGGCTCGAGCCAAAAGGGATAATGGGAGCCTCCCTTAACCGGCATAGGGGGGCATGGCAAAAGGCGGCTCGCGTGTACTCACTTCCTATGCAAAATGTTTTCTTATTTTGTGACAAAAGTTAGTAAAAGAAACACTTGCTCAAAAAGAAAAAAAAAGAGAAAAAACGCTCTAAATAGCATAGAATTAAGAAGTTCAAAATTTATATAACAATGAAACTAATTCACTTTTATTTCATCCCCAGAGCACAGATATAGAGAAACCTACAACACAAACCAACAACAAACAACTATCCACAACACCTTTCTTTAAAAAAAAAAAAAAAAAAAAACCACAATTCATCAACACGGGTTCGCTACCATCCAATGGGCAGAAACCGCCCATTCTTATGAATATAAATCCCCGGTTGTTCCCCTTCAGTCGGGATTGGAATGGAGGGTCAACGGAATATTTAAACTCGCGCATATCATCAATCTTCAGAACTTCCAACCTCTGATTGACGCTGTTGCCGACGACGCTGCCTCGCTGGCAGACCAGAGAACGTCTCTGCTAGCCCAGCATTATTTAAATGCGACAAGGGAAGAAATCCGGAGACTAACCGTTGCACCCTTACGCATCCGGCATGGAAGTGGCTAGCTGGATCTCCGGATGCGGCAGATTGGAATGCCGTTTTTAGGGAGAAACGCTCCAGAGGCTAAACTCCCTCATTAGGAAAATAAACTCTATAGACGGCGACGTTCATGCGGCCACCTCGATCCCACACCGGGCCGTTATTATTTTTGAACAAATACATGAAATAACAAGAGCCTGCCAACTGGCGAAAGAGGGAAGCGTGAACACTAATTTACTGGATCACAAGGAGGTGGACAATATTCTAAGCGAAGTCAGCGGCCTGCCGTACCAAATCGCTGTGGAGGCCATCGAGTTCGCCCGGCCTACAATTTTATCAAACGGAACCACTCTTCTCTACGTTTTAGCGATCCCTAAGGTACTAGACAAGAGCTATAGCCTACTACGCTTGTACCCAACGATCATCATGGGCAAAAAACTCATCCTGGACTATAACACTGTGGCTATCGCGAGGGATGAAACATATGCTGTCGTGGGGAAATGCTTGTCGGTTTGCCAGGAAACCGACCTTCATTGGTTGAAAGAGTCTGAATGCATACCGCGTCTACTGAATGGGGGCAATGCACAATGCGGTTACTTGAGAAGTAACCAGGAGACCATCACCTTGGCAGATGAAGGCACTATAATCCTTACATGCTTTAATGGAACCGTGATTACAAACACTAAAAAACGACATCTGGTTGGCTCACTCATCGTCCAGTTGGGAACGAGACGATAACTGTTAAAGGGCGAACCTACACAAGTCGGTCAATGTCACATTTTATGGTAATGCCTGCAGCCCTCACCAACATCACGGCCATAAGCTACATACCGTCCCTGGAGTACGTGCACAATTTTTCCCTACAGAATATCAAACAACTCTACAGAATGTCAAAAGGCCTACAACTCACTGTGGTCTTTTGGTACTTTATCTCGGATGGAGAAAAATAACCTCACCAAAGGGCCTACCGGCTCTCACCAAGCTTGTTCCATCAACACCCCACGAGCAACCGGCGACTGTTGCAACCCTCTGATCTGCGGGACGCAGATCTCGGAAAAGGGTAGGAGTTAATGTCGCACACTCTACAAGTGGCCCCAACATTCCGCCACGCGACTTCTCCCACCCATGTGACCACTTGGTCACCGTTTTGAGCTGCAACAATCGAATAATCTGCGGGACGCAGATCTTGAAGGAGGGAGGAGTTAACACCCCTTATTACCTTAGTAGGCTATTACTAAAATATTAACCCAGAAAAGCACACTACGGAATTGTGTATAATTGTTCACACAAGTTTCTTGTATAATTCCCAACTGATTTTAGCTAAACACTGCTGACATTCCCTATGGGGGGAAGCCGAAACCAATTCATTCGAATACCAAACCAAAGTAAAGTCTAAGAGAATAAAGTACAATTGTGAACTATCTAGAAAACATAATGTTAAGTTAAGTATAACTGTTGTTAAACTCTCAACACTGGAACCCGATCTTAACTGGCGCCCGAGCAGGGACCGCTTCCTGCCGCGCCTGCCGAGGGTATCTCCTTGTGCATCTGTGGCCGGAGGCGGTTATGTAAAAAAATGAAGCAAGCAAGTCGTCCCTGCCGACATTGTATATACCCTGTACCAACTAGTTATTATATTAAATGAAGTCAAACACCCTCGAAATAGCGATTAATTTCATAAATAATTTTCTTTAACATGCCGCAACAGTGAACGCATGCTATCTCGCTCACTCTTGCCACCCAATGTCGCCCTAAGCGCTTCAGTACAAAACGCATTAACGTATATCTCCAATATTAATTGTCCGATTTCGACTAAATTTAGTCAGATTATGCACTTTGGCCATAATATTAGGTGTGCCAAAAAGAATGTGATTCCTCAAAAACTGCTCTAATAATTAGTTTTTTCTGAATTGCGGGGGCGGAAGTGGGCGTGGCTAAAATTTGAAACAAACTTTACCTGCTTTGACATTAGACGGATGCTCACACCAAATTTGGTAGCTCTAGCTCTTATAGTCTCTGAGATCGCGTGGCTCATACGGACAGACGGACATGTCTCAATCGACTCGACTGTTGATGCTGATCAAGAATATATATACTTTATGGGGTCGGAAACGCTTCCTTCTGCCTGTTACATACATTTTAGCGACTTTAATACCCTTTTACCCTATGGGTACAGGGTATAAAAAAAAAAAAATATCTCGATGAACAAAGTGACAAAAGACAACTAAAAAATCAAAAACGAAAAATAAAGTGAACACGGTCAGGAAAAAAAAAAAACTAAAAAGGAAAATAAAAATGACCAAAGACAGTGAAAAATTGAAACTTCAACAATAAAGTGAACAATAAAGATCCCGTTTTTGTTTTTCTCTGTAAAAATTGCAACAAAAAAATGTTAAACCGCCCCGAAGGTGGCAGGCTGTGAACAGTTATTTTTTTATTAATTAGTTTTAAGGAAATCTAAAAACAAAAAATTATGCAAAAAAAATTATTCCAAGAATAAAACACAAACAAAAAATTATGCAAAAAAAATTATTCCAAGAATAAAACACAAATACCAAACCAGGAGACCATCACCTTGGCAGATGAAGGCACTATAATCCTTACATGCTTTAATGGAACCGTGATTACAAACACTAAAAAACGACATCTGGTTGGCTCACTCATCGTCCAGTTGGGAACAAGACGATAACTGTTAAAGGGCGAACCTACACAAGTCGGTCAATGTCACATTTTATGGTAGTGCCTGCAGCCCTCACCAACATCACGGCCATAAGCTACATACCGTCCCTGGAGTACGTGCACAATTTTTCCCTACAGAATATCAAACAACTCTACAGAATGTCAAAAGGCCTACAACTCACTGTGGTCTTTTGGTACTTTATCTCGGATGGAGAAAAATAACCTCACCAAAGGGCCTACCCGCTCTCACCAAGCTTGTTCCATCAACACCCCACGAGCAACCGGCGACTGTTGCAACCCTCTGATCTGCGGGACGCAGATCTCGGAAAAGGGTAGGAGTTAATGTCGCACACTCTACAAGTGGCCCCAACATTCCGCCACGCGACTTCTCCCACCCATGTGACCACTTGGTCACCGTTTTGAGCTGCAACAATCGAATAATCTGCGGGACGCAGATCTTGAAGGAGGGAGGAGTTAACACCCCTTATTACCTTAGTAGGCTATTACTAAAATATTAACCCAGAAAAGCACACTACGGAATTGTGTATAATTGTTCACACAAGTTTCTTGTATAATTCCCAACTGATTTTAGCTAAACACTGCTGACATTCCCTATGGGGGGAAGCCGAAACCAATTCATTCGAATACCAAACCAAAGTAAAGTCTAAGAGAATAAAGTACAATTGTGAACTATCTAGAAAACATAATGTTAAGTTAAGTATAACTGTTGTTAAACTCTCAACACTGGAACCCGATCTTAACTGGCGCCCGAGCAGGGACCGCTTCCTGCCGCGCCTGCCGAGGGTATCTCCTTGTGCATCTGTGGCCGGAGGCGGTTATGTAAAAAAATGAAGCAAGCAAGTCGTCCCTGCCGACATTGTATATACCCTGTACCAACTAGTTATTATATTAAATGAAGTCAAACACCCTCGAAATAGCGATTAATTTCATAAATAATTTTCTTTAACATGCCGCAACAGTGAACGCATGCTATCTCGCTCACTCTTGCCACCCAATGTCGCCCTAAGCGCTTCAGTACAAAACGCATTAACGTATATCTCCAATATTAATTGTCCGATTTCGACTAAATTTAGTCAGATTATGCACTTTGGCCATAATATTAGGTGTGCCAAAAAGAATGTGATTCCTCAAAAACTGCTCTAATAATTAGTTTTTTCTGAATTGCGGGGGCGGAAGTGGGCGTGGCTAAAATTTGAAACAAACTTTACCTGCTTTGACATTAGACGGATGCTCACACCAAATTTGGTAGCTCTAGCTCTTATAGTCTCTGAGATCGCGTGGCTCATACGGACAGACGGACATGTCTCAATCGACTCGGCTGTTGATGCTGATCAAGAATATATATACTTTATGGGGTCGGAAACGCTTCCTTCTGCCTGTTACATACATTTTAGCGACTTTAATATACCCTTTTACCCTATGGGTACAGGGTATAAAAAAAAAAAATATCTCGATGAACAAAGTGACAAAAGACAACTAAAAAATCAAAAACGAAAAATAAAGTGAACACGGTCAGGAAAAAAAAAAACTAAAAAGGAAAATAAAAATGACCAAAGACAGTGAAAAATTGAAACTTCAACAATAAAGTGAACAATAAAGATCCCGTTTTTGTTTTTCTCTGTAAAAATTGCAACAAAAAAATGTTAAACCGCGCCGAAGGTGGCAGGCTGTGAACAGTTATTTTTTTATTAATTAGTTTTAAGGAAATCTAAAAACAAAAAATTATGCAAAAAAAATTATTCCAAGAATAAAACACAAACAAAAAATTATGCAAAAAAAATTATTCCAAGAATAAAACACAAATGAGCAAAGCAAAAAAATAAGAAAACATGCAAAAGGAAAAAGAAAAAAATAAAGTGGAAATTCGAAACAAAAATTATGAAAGAAAAATAATCCCAAGAGTAAAGCAAAAAATAAGAAAAAAATAAAACGAAAAAGGAAAAATAAAGGGGAAAGAAATTGAAGTGCGTGTGAGCAGTGGCCGCCAGGCGTGTCTTCTGCCGACGGTATCCTCCAATGGGAGGATGTGGAGTCACTCCCACCCCAGTAGGCCCGAGCCAAAAGGGATAATGGGAGCCTCCCTTAACCGGCATAGGGGGGCATGGCAAAAGGCGGCTCGCGTGTACTCACTTCCTATGCAAAATGTTTTCTTATTTTGTGACAAAAGTTAGTAAAAGAAACACTTGCTCAAAAAGAAAAAAAAAGAGAAAAAACGCTCTAAATAGCATAGAATTAAGAAGTTCAAAATTTATATAACAATGAAACTAATTCACTTTTATTTCATCCCCAGAGCACAGATATAGAGAAACCTACAACACAAACCAACAACAAACAACTATCCACAACACCTTTCTTTATAAAAAAAAAAAAAAAAAAAAACCACAATTCATCAACACGGGTTCGCTACCATCCAATGGGCAGAAACCGCCCATTCTTATGAATATAAATCCCCGGTTGTTCCCCTTCAGTCGGGATTGGAATGGAGGGTCAACGGAATATTTAAACTCGCGCATATCATCAATCTTCAGAACTTCCAACCTCTGATTGACGCTGTTGCCGACGACGCTGCCTCGCTGGCAGACCAGAGAACGTCTCTGCTAGCCCAGCATTATTTAAATGCGACAAGGGAAGAAATCCGGAGACTAACCGTTGCACCCTTACGCATCCGGCATGGAAGTGGCTAGCTGGATCCCCGGATGCGGCAGATTGGAATGCCGTTTTTAGGGAGAAACGCTCCAGAGGCTAAACTCCCTCATTAGGAAAATAAACTCTATAGACGGCGACGTTCATGCGGCCACCTCGATCCCACACCGGGCCGTTATTATTTTTGAACAAATACATGAAATAACAAGAGCCTGCCAACTGGCGAAAGAGGGAAGCGTGAACACTAATTTACTGGATCACCAGGAGGTGGACAATATTCTAAGCGAAGTCAGCGGCCTGCCGTACCAAATCGCGGTGGAGGCCATCGAGTTCGCCCGGCCTACAATTTTATCAAACGGAACCACTCTTCTCTACGTTTTAGCGATCCCTAAGGTACTAGACAAGAGCTATAGCCTACTACGCTTGTACCCAACGATCATCATGGGCAAAAAACTCATCCTGGACTATAACACTGTGGCTATCGCGAGGGATGAAACATATGCTGTCGTGGGGAAATGCTTGTCGGTTTGCCAGGAAACCGACCTTCATTGGTTGAAAGAGTCTGAATGCATACCGCGTCTACTGAATGGGGGCAATGCACAATGCGGTTACTTGAGAAGTAACCAGGAGACCATCACCTTGGCAGATGAAGGCACTATAATCCTTACATGCTTTAATGGAACCGTGATTACAAACACTAAAAAACGACATCTGGTTGGCTCACTCATCGTCCAGTTGGGAACGAGACGATAACTGTTAAAGGGCGAACCTACACAAGTCGGTCAATGTCACATTTTATGGTAATGCCTGCAGCCCTCACCAACATCACGGCCATAAGCTACATACCGTCCCTGGAGTACGTGCACAATTTTTCCCTACAGAATATCAAACAACTCTACAGAATGTCAAAAGGCCTACAACTCACTGTGGTCTTTTGGTACTTTATCTCGGATGGAGAAAAATAACCTCACCAAAGGGCCTACCGGCTCTCACCAAGCTTGTTCCATCAACACCCCACGAGCAACCGGCGACTGTTGCAACCCTCTGATCTGCGGGACGCAGATCTCGGAAAAGGGTAGGAGTTAATGTCGCACACTCTACAAGTGGCCCCAACATTCCGCCACGCGACTTCTCCCACCCATGTGACCACTTGGTCACCGTTTTGAGCTGCAACAATCGAATAATCTGCGGGACGCAGATCTTGAAGGAGGGAGGAGTTAACACCCCTTATTACCTTAGTAGGCTATTACTAAAATATTAACCCAGAAAAGCACACTACGGAATTGTGTATAATTGTTCACACAAGTTTCTTGTATAATTCCCAACTGATTTTAGCTAAACACTGCTGACATTCCCTATGGGGGGAAGCCGAAACCAATTCATTCGAATACCAAACCAAAGTAAAGTCTAAGAGAATAAAGTACAATTGTGAACTATCTAGAAAACATAATGTTAAGTTAAGTATAACTGTTGTTAAACTCTCAACACTGGAACCCGATCTTAACTGGCGCCCGAGCAGGGACCGCTTCCTGCCGCGCCTGCCGAGGGTATCTCCTTGTGCATCTGTGGCCGGAGGCGGTTATGTAAAAAAATGAAGCAAGCAAGACGTCCCTGCCGACATTGTATATACCCTGTACCAACTAGTTATTATATTAAATGAAGTCAAACACCCTCGAAATAGCGATTAATTTCATAAATAATTTTCTTTAACATGCCGCAACAGTGAACGCATGCTATCTCGCTCACTCTTGCCACCCAATGTCGCCCTAAGCGCTTCAGTACAAAACGCATTAACGTATATCTCCAATATTAATTGTCCGATTTCGACTAAATTTAGTCAGATTATGCACTTTGGCCATAATATTAGGTGTGCCAAAAAGAATGTGATTCCTCAAAAACTGCTCTAATAATTAGTTTTTTCTGAATTGCGGGGGCGGAAGTGGGCGTGGCTAAAATTTGAAACAAACTTTACCTGCTTTGACATTAGACGGATGCTCACACCAAATTTGGTAGCTCTAGCTCTTATAGTCTCTGAGATCGCGTGGCTCATACGGACAGACGGACATGTCTCAATCGACTCGGCTGTTGATGCTGATCAAGAATATATATACTTTATGGGGTCGGAAACGCTTCCTTCTGCCTGTTACATACATTTTAGCGACTTTAATATACCCTTTTACCCTATGGGTACAGGGTATAAAAAAAAAATATCTCGATGAACAAAGTGACAAAAGACAACTAAAAAATCAAAAACGAAAAATAAAGTGAACACGGTCAGGAAAAAAAAAAACTAAAAAGGAAAATAAAAATGACCAAAGACAGTGAAAAATTGAAACTTCAACAATAAAGTGAACAATAAAGATCCCGTTTTTGTTTTTCTCTGTAAAAATTGCAACAAAAAAATGTTAAACCGCGCCGAAGGTGGCAGGCTGTGAACAGTTATTTTTTTATTAATTAGTTTTAAGGAAATCTAAAAACAAAAAATTATGCAAAAAAAATTATTCCAAGAATAAAACACAAACAAAAAATTATGCAAAAAAAATTATTCCAAGAATAAAACACAAATGAGCAAAGCAAAAAAATAAGAAAACATGCAAAAGGAAAAAGAAAAAAATAAAGTGGAAATTCGAAACAAAAATTATGAAAGAAAAATAATCCCAAGAGTAAAGCAAAAAATAAGAAAAAAATAAAACGAAAAAGGAAAAATAAAGGGGAAAGAAATTGAAGTGCGTGTGAGCAGTGGCCGCCAGGCGTGTCTTCTGCCGACGGTATCCTCCAATGGGAGGATGTGGAGTCACTCCCACCCCAGTAGGCCCGAGCCAAAAGGGATAATGGGAGCCTCCCTTAACCGGCATAGGGGGGCATGGCAAAAGGCGGCTCGCGTGTACTCACTTCCTATGCAAAATGTTTTCTTATTTTGTGACAAAAGTTAGTAAAAGAAACACTTGCTCAAAAAGAAAAAAAAAGAGAAAAAACGCTCTAAATAGCATAGAATTAAGAAGTTCAAAATTTATATAACAATGAAACTAATTCACTTTTATTTCATCCCCAGAGCACAGATATAGAGAAACCTACAACACAAACCAACAACAAACAACTATCCACAACACCTTTCTTTTAAAAAAAAAAAAAAAAAAAAACCACAATTCATCAACACGGGTTCGCTACCATCCAATGGGCAGAAACCGCCCATTCTTATGAATATAAATCCCCGGTTGTTCCCCTTCAGTCGGGATTGGAATGGAGGGTCAACGGAATATTTAAACTCGCGCATATCATCAATCTTCAGAACTTCCAACCTCTGATTGACGCTGTTGCCGACGACGCTGCCTCGCTGGCAGACCAGAGAACGTCTCTGCTAGCCCAGCATTATTTAAATGCGACAAGGGAAGAAATCCGGAGACTAACCGTTGCACCCTTACGCATCCGGCATGGAAGTGACTAGCTGGATCCCCGGATGCGGCAGATTGGAATGCCGTTTTTAGGGAGAAACGCTCCAGAGGCTAAACTCCCTCATTAGGAAAATAAACTCTATAGACGGCGACGTTCATGCGGCCACCTCGATCCCACACCGGGCCGTTATTATTTTTGAACAAATACATGAAATAACAAGAGCCTGCCAACTGGCGAAAGAGGGAAGCGTGAACACTAATTTACTGGATCACCAGGAGGTGGACAATATTCTAAGCGAAGTCAGCGGCCTGCCGTACCAAATCGCGGTGGAGGCCATCGAGTTCGCCCGGCCTACAATTTTATCAAACGGAACCACTCTTCTCTACGTTTTAGCGATCCCTAAGGTACTAGACAAGAGCTATAGCCTACTACGCTTGTACCCAACGATCATCATGGGCAAAAAACTCATCCTGGACTATAACACTGTGGCTATCGCGAGGGATGAAACATATGCTGTCGTGGGGAAATGCTTGTCGGTTTGCCAGGAAACCGACCTTCATTGGTTGAAAGAGTCTGAATGCATACCGCGTCTACTGAATGGGGGCAATGCACAATGCGGTTACTTGAGAAGTAACCAGGAGACCATCACCTTGGCAGATGAAGGCACTATAATCCTTACATGCTTTAATGGAACCGTGATTACAAACACTAAAAAACGACATCTGGTTGGCTCACTCATCGTCCAGTTGGGAACGAGACGATAACTGTTAAAGGGCGAACCTACACAAGTCGGTCAATGTCACATTTTATGGTAATGCCTGCAGCCCTCACCAACATCACGGCCATAAGCTACATACCGTCCCTGGAGTACGTGCACAATTTTTCCCTACAGAATATCAAACAACTCTACAGAATGTCAAAAGGCCTACAACTCACTGTGGTCTTTTGGTACTTTATCTCGGATGGAGAAAAATAACCTCACCAAAGGGCCTACCGGCTCTCACCAAGCTTGTTCCATCAACACCCCACGAGCAACCGGCGACTGTTGCAACCCTCTGATCTGCGGGACGCAGATCTCGGAAAAGGGTAGGAGTTAATGTCGCACACTCTACAAGTGGCCCCAACATTCCGCCACGCGACTTCTCCCACCCATGTGACCACTTGGTCACCGTTTTGAGCTGCAACAATCGAATAATCTGCGGGACGCAGATCTTGAAGGAGGGAGGAGTTAACACCCCTTATTACCTTAGTAGGCTATTACTAAAATATTAACCCAGAAAAGCACACTACGGAATTGTGTATAATTGTTCACACAAGTTTCTTGTATAATTCCCAACTGATTTTAGCTAAACACTGCTGACATTCCCTATGGGGGGAAGCCGAAACCAATTCATTCGAATACCAAACCAAAGTAAAGTCTAAGAGAATAAAGTACAATTGTGAACTATCTAGAAAACATAATGTTAAGTTAAGTATAACTGTTGTTAAACTCTCAACACTGGAACCCGATCTTAACTGGCGCCCGAGCAGGGACCGCTTCCTGCCGCGCCTGCCGAGGGTATCTCCTTGTGCATCTGTGGCCGGAGGCGGTTATGTAAAAAAATGAAGCAAGCAAGTCGTCCCTGCCGACATTGTATATACCCTGTACCAACTAGTTATTATATTAAATGAAGTCAAACACCCTCGAAATAGCGATTAATTTCATAAATAATTTTCTTTAATGCCGAAAGGAAGAGATCTCGCCACCGCACCAAGGCAGGAAAAAAATCATTGCGAAATGAGATGGGATATAAGGGGAAAAAGCAAAATATTTGGGGAAGAGGGGGGGGGGAAAATGGGGGGCCCGGAAAAAAAAAAACTAAAAAATCAAAAACGAAAAATAAAGTGAACACGGTCAGGAAAAAAAAAACTAAAAAGGAAAATAAAAATGACCAAAGACAGTGAAAAATTGAAACTTCAACAATAAAGTGAACAATAAAGATCCCGTTTTTGTTTTTCTCTGTAAAAATTGCAACAAAAAAATGTTAAACCGCGCCGAAGGTGGCAGGCTGTGAACAGTTATTTTTTTATTAATTAGTTTTAAGGAAATCTAAAAACAAAAAATTATGCAAAAATGAAGCAAGCAAGTCGTCCCTGCCGACATTGAGTATACCCTGTACCTACTAGTTATTATATTGAATAAAGTCAAACAATCTCGAAATAGCGATTAATTTCATAAAAAAATTTCTTTAGCATGCCGCAACAGCGAACGCATGCTATCTCGCTCACTCTTTCCAGCTTTCGCCTTGGCAATTCAGTTCAAAATGCACATTCGTATATCTCCGATATTTATTGTCCGATTTCAACTAAAATTGGTCAGATGATGCATATTAGCCGCATTATTAGGTGTGCCAAATAAGATTGTGATTCCTTAAAAACTGCTCTAATAATTTGTTTTTTCTCAATTGCGGGGGCGGAAGTGGGCGTGGCAAAAATTTTAAACTCTCTTGATCTGCGTAGTCACTAGACAAATGATCGAACAACCTCAAAATCGCAATCAATTCAAAACAAAATTCCCCTTTACATGCAGCAGCAGCGAACGCATGCTATCTCGCTCTTTCTTATCTGCCAATGCCGCCTTGGCAATTCAGTACAAAACGGATATAGCCATATCTCCGATGTTTATTGTCCGATTTTAACAAAATTTGCTCAGCTGGGCCAGTTTGGGTATATAATTAGGTGTACCAAATAGGAATACGATATCTTGAAGGCAGCCCTAGTTATCGTTTTTTTTAAATTGCGGGGGCGGAAGTGGGCGTGGCTAAAATTTGAAACAAACTCGACCTGCCTAGGCATTAGACGGATGCTCACAACAAATTTGGTAGCTCTAGCTCTTATAGTCTCTGAGATCGCGTGGCTCATACGGACAGACGGACAGACGGACGGACAGACGGACAGACGGACATGTCTCAATCGACTCGGCTGTTGATGCTGATCAAGAATATATATACTTTATGGGGTCGGAAACGCTTCCTTCTGCCTGTTACATACATTTTAGCGACTTTAATATACCCTTTTACCCTATGGGTACAGGGTATAAAAATTATTCCAAGAATAAAACACAAACAAAAAATTATGCAAAAAAAATTATTCCAAGAATAAAACACAAATACCAAACCAGGAGACCATCACCTTGGCAGATGAAGGCACTATAATCCTTACATGCTTTAATGGAACCGTGATTACAAACACTAAAAAACGACATCTGGTTGGCTCACTCATCGTCCAGTTGGGAACAAGACGATAACTGTTAAAGGGCGAACCTACACAAGTCGGTCAATGTCACATTTTATGGTAGTGCCTGCAGCCCTCACCAACATCACGGCCATAAGCTACATACCGTCCCTGGAGTACGTGCACAATTTTTCCCTACAGAATATCAAACAACTCTACAGAATGTCAAAAGGCCTACAACTCACTGTGGTCTTTTGGTACTTTATCTCGGATGGAGAAAAATAACCTCACCAAAGGGCCTACCCGCTCTCACCAAGCTTGTTCCATCAACACCCCACGAGCAACCGGCGACTGTTGCAACCCTCTGATCTGCGGGACGCAGATCTCGGAAAAGGGTAGGAGTTAATGTCGCACACTCTACAAGTGGCCCCAACATTCCGCCACGCGACTTCTCCCACCCATGTGACCACTTGGTCACCGTTTTGAGCTGCAACAATCGAATAATCTGCGGGACGCAGATCTTGAAGGAGGGAGGAGTTAACACCCCTTATTACCTTAGTAGGCTATTACTAAAATATTAACCCAGAAAAGCACACTACGGAATTGTGTATAATTGTTCACACAAGTTTCTTGTATAATTCCCAACTGATTTTAGCTAAACACTGCTGACATTCCCTATGGGGGGAAGCCGAAACCAATTCATTCGAATACCAAACCAAAGTAAAGTCTAAGAGAATAAAGTACAATTGTGAACTATCTAGAAAACATAATGTTAAGTTAAGTATAACTGTTGTTAAACTCTCAACACTGGAACCCGATCTTAACTGGCGCCCGAGCAGGGACCGCTTCCTGCCGCGCCTGCCGAGGGTATCTCCTTGTGCATCTGTGGCCGGAGGCGGTTATGTAAAAAAATAAAGCAAGCAAGTCGTCCCTGCCGACATTGTATATACCCTGTACCAACTAGTTATTATATTAAATGAAGTCAAACACCCTCGAAATAGCGATTAATTTCATAAATAATTTTCTTTAACATGCCGCAACAGTGAACGCATGCTATCTCGCTCACTCTTGCCACCCAATGTCGCCCTAAGCGCTTCAGTACAAAACGCATTAACGTATATCTCCAATATTAATTGTCCGATTTCGACTAAATTTAGTCAGATTATGCACTTTGGCCATAATATTAGGTGTGCCAAAAAGAATGTGATTCCTCAAAAACTGCTCTAATAATTAGTTTTTTCTGAATTGCGGGGGCGGAAGTGGGCGTGGCTAAAATTTGAAACAAACTTTACCTGCTTTGACATTAGACGGATGCTCACACCAAATTTGGTAGCTCTAGCTCTTATAGTCTCTGAGATCGCGTGGCTCATACGGACAGACGGACATGTCTCAATCGACTCGGCTGTTGATGCTGATCAAGAATATATATACTTTATGGGGTCGGAAACGCTTCCTTCTGCCTGTTACATACATTTTAGCGACTTTAATATACCCTTTTACCCTATGGGTACAGGGTATAAAAAAAAAAAATATCTCGATGAACAAAGTGACAAAAGACAACTAAAAAATCAAAAACGAAAAATAAAGTGAACACGGTCAGGAAAAAAAAAAACTAAAAAGGAAAATAAAAATGACCAAAGACAGTGAAAAATTGAAACTTCAACAATAAAGTGAACAATAAAGATCCCGTTTTTGTTTTTCTCTGTAAAAATTGCAACAAAAAAATGTTAAACCGCGCCGAAGGTGGCAGGCTGTGAACAGTTATTTTTTTATTAATTAGTTTTAAGGAAATCTAAAAACAAAAAATTATGCAAAAAAAATTATTCCAAGAATAAAACACAAACAAAAAATTATGCAAAAAAAATTATTCCAAGAATAAAACACAAATGAGCAAAGCAAAAAAATAAGAAAACATGCAAAAGGAAAAAGAAAAAAATAAAGTGGAAATTCGAAACAAAAATTATGAAAGAAAAATAATCCCAAGAGTAAAGCAAAAAATAAGAAAAAAATAAAACGAAAAAGGAAAAATAAAGGGGAAAGAAATTGAAGTGCGTGTGAGCAGTGGCCGCCAGGCGTGTCTTCTGCCGACGGTATCCTCCAATGGGAGGATGTGGAGTCACTCCCACCCCAGTAGGCCCGAGCCAAAAGGGATAATGGGAGCCTCCCTTAACCGGCATAGGGGGGCATGGCAAAAGGCGGCTCGCGTGTACTCACTTCCTATGCGAAATGTTTTCTTATTTTGTGACAAAAGTTAGTAAAAGAAACACTTGCTCAAAAAGAAAAAAAAAGAGAAAAAACGCTCTAAATAGCATAGAATTAAGAAGTTCAAAATTTATATAACAATGAAACTAATTCACTTTTATTTCATCCTCAGAGCACAGATATAGAGAAACCTACAACACAAACCAACAACAAACAACTATCCACAACACCTTTCTTTTAAAAAAAAAAAAAAAAAAAAAACCACAATTCATCAACACGGGTTCGCTACCATCCAATGGGCAGAAACCGCCCATTCTTATGAATATAAATCCCCGGTTGTTCCCCTTCAGTCGGGATTGGAATGGAGGGTCAACGGAATATTTAAACTCGCGCATATCATCAATCTTCAGAACTTCCAACCTCTGATTGACGCTGTTGCCGACGACGCTGCCTCGCTGGCAGACCAGAGAACGTCTCTGCTAGCCCAGCATTATTTAAATGCGACAAGGGAAGAAATCCGGAGACTAACCGTTGCACCCTTACGCATCCGGCATGGAAGTGGCTAGCTGGATCCCCGGATGCGGCAGATTGGAATGCCGTTTTTAGGGAGAAACGCTCCAGAGGCTAAACTCCCTCATTAGGAAAATAAACTCTATAGACGGCGACGTTCATGCGGCCACCTCGATCCCACACCGGGCCGTTATTATTTTTGAACAAATACATGAAATAACAAGAGCCTGCCAACTGGCGAAAGAGGGAAGCGTGAACACTAATTTACTGGATCACCAGGAGGTGGACAATATTCTAAGCGAAGTCAGCGGCCTGCCGTACCAAATCGCGGTGGAGGCCATCGAGTTTGCCCGGCCTACAATTTTATCAAACGGAACCACTCTTCTCTACGTTTTAGCGATCCCTAAGGTACTAGACAAGAGCTATAGCCTACTACGCTTGTACCCAACGATCATCATGGGCAAAAAACTCATCCTGGACTATAACACTGTGGCTATCGCGAGGGATGAAACATATGCTGTCGTGGGGAAATGCTTGTCGGTTTGCCAGGAAACCGACCTTCATTGGTTGAAAGAGTCTGAATGCATACCGCGTCTACTGAATGGGGGCAATGCACAATGCGGTTACTTGAGAAGTAACCAGGAGACCATCACCTTGGCAGATGAAGGCACTATAATCCTTACATGCTTTAATGGAACCGTGATTACAAACACTAAAAAACGACATCTGGTTGGCTCACTCATCGTCCAGTTGGGAACGAGACGATAACTGTTAAAGGGCGAACCTACACAAGTCGGTCAATGTCACATTTTATGGTAATGCCTGCAGCCCTCACCAACATCACGGCCCTGGAGTACGTGCACAATTTTTCCCTACAGAATATCAAACAACTCTACAGAATGTCAAAAGGCCTACAACTCACTGTGGTCTTTTGGTACTTTATCTCGGATGGAGAAAAATAACCTCACCAAAGGGCCTACCGGCTCTCACCAAGCTTGTTCCATCAACACCCCACGAGCAACCGGCGACTGTTGCAACCCTCTGATCTGCGGGACGCAGATCTCGGAAAAGGGTAGGAGTTAATGTCGCACACTCTACAAGTGGCCCCAACATTCCGCCACGCGACTTCTCCCACCCATGTGACCACTTGGTCACCGTTTTGAGCTGCAACAATCGAATAATCTGCGGGACGCAGATCTTGAAGGAGGGAGGAGTTAACACCCCTTATTACCTTAGTAGGCTATTACTAAAATATTAACCCAGAAAAGCACACTACGGAATTGTGTATAATTGTTCACACAAGTTTCTTGTATAATTCCCAACTGATTTTAGCTAAACACTGCTGACATTCCCTATGGGGGGAAGCCGAAACCAATTCATTCGAATACCAAACCAAAGTAAAGTCTAAGAGAATAAAGTACAATTGTGAACTATCTAGAAAACATAATGTTAAGTTAAGTATAACTGTTGTTAAACTCTCAACACTGGAACCCGATCTTAACTGGCGCCCGAGCAGGGACCGCTTCCTGCCGCGCCTGCCGAGGGTATCTCCTTGTGCATCTGTGGCCGGAGGCGGTTATGTAAAAAAATGAAGCAAGCAAGTCGTCCCTGCCGACATTGTATATACCCTGTACCAACTAGTTATTATATTAAATGAAGTCAAACACCCTCGAAATAGCGATTAATTTCATAAATAATTTTCTTTAACATGCCGCAACAGTGAACGCATGCTATCTCGCTCACTCTTGCCACCCAATGTCGCCCTAAGCGCTTCAGTACAAAACGCATTAACGTATATCTCCAATATTAATTGTCCGATTTCGACTAAATTTAGTCAGATTATGCACTTTGGCCATAATATTAGGTGTGCCAAAAAGAATGTGATTCCTCAAAAACTGCTCTAATAATTAGTTTTTTCTGAATTGCGGGGGCGGAAGTGGGCGTGGCTAAAATTTGAAACAAACTTTACCTGCTTTGACATTAGACGGATGCTCACACCAAATTTGGTAGCTCTAGCTCTTATAGTCTCTGAGATCGCGTGGCTCATACGGACAGACGGACATGTCTCAATCGACTCGGCTGTTGATGCTGATCAAGAATATATATACTTTATGGGGTCGGAAACGCTTCCTTCTGCCTGTTACATACATTTTAGCGACTTTAATACCCTTTTACCCTATGGGTACAGGGTATAAAAAAAAAAAAATATCTCGATGAACAAAGTGACAAAAGACAACTAAAAAATCAAAAACGAAAAATAAAGTGAACACGGTCAGGAAAAAAAAAAAAAACTAAAAAGGAAAATAAAAATGACCAAAGACAGTGAAAAATTGAAACTTCAACAATAAAGTGAACAATAAAGATCCCGTTTTTGTTTTTCTCTGTAAAAATTGCAACAAAAAAATGTTAAACCGCGCCGAAGGTGGCAGGCTGTGAACAGTTATTTTTTTATTAATTAGTTTTAAGGAAATCTAAAAACAAAAAATTATGCAAAAAAAATTATTCCAAGAATAAAACACAAACAAAAAATTATGCAAAAAAAATTATTCCAAGAATAAAACACAAATGAGCAAAGCAAAAAAATAAGAAAACATGCAAAAGGAAAAAGAAAAAAATAAAGTGGAAATTCGAAACAAAAATTATGAAAGAAAAATAATCCCAAGAGTAAAGCAAAAAATAAGAAAAAAATAAAACGAAAAAGGAAAAATAAAGGGGAAAGAAATTGAAGTGCGTGTGAGCAGTGGCCGCCAGGCGTGTCTTCTGCCGACGGTATCCTCCAATGGGAGGATGTGGAGTCACTCCCACCCCAGTAGGCCCGAGCCAAAAGGGATAATGGGAGCCTCCCTTAACCGGCATAGGGGGGCATGGCAAAAGGCGGCTCGCGTGTACTCACTTCCTATGCAAAATGTTTTCTTATTTTGTGACAAAAGTTAGTAAAAGAAACACTTGCTCAAAAAGAAAAAAAAGAGAAAAAACGCTCTAAATAGCATAGAATTAAGAAGTTCAAAATTTATATAACAATGAAACTAATTCACTTTTATTTCATCCTCAGAGCACAGATATAGAGAAACCTACAACACAAACCAACAACAAACAACTATCCACAACACCTTTCTTTAAAAAAAAAAAAAAAAAAAAAAACACAATTCATCAACACGGGTTCGCTACCATCCAATGGGCAGAAACCGCCCATTCTTATGAATATAAATCCCCGGTTGTTCCCCTTCAGTCGGGATTGGAATGGAGGGTCAACGGAATATTTAAACTCGCGCATATCATCTTCAGAACTTCCAACCTCTGATTGACGCTGTTGCCGACGACGCTGCCTCGCTGGTAGACCAGAGAACGTCTCTGCTAGCCCAGCATTATTTAAATGCGACAAGGGAAGAAATCCGGAGACTAACCGTTGCACCCTTACGCATCCGGCATGGAAGTGGCTAGCTGGATCCCCGGATGCGGCAGATTGGAATGCCGTTTTTAGGGAGAAACGCTCCAGAGGCTAAACTCCCTCATTAGGAAAATAAACTCTATAGACGGCGACGTTCATGCGGCCACCTCGATCCCACACCGGGCCGTTATTATTTTTGAACAAATACATGAAATAACAAGAGCCTGCCAACTGGCGAAAGAGGGAAGCGTGAACACTAATTTACTGGATCACCAGGAGGTGGACAATATTCTAAGCGAAGTCAGCGGCCTGCCGTACCAAATCGCGGTGGAGGCCATCGAGTTCGCCCGGCCTACAATTTTATCAAACGGAACCACTCTTCTCTACGTTTTAGCGATCCCTAAGGTACTAGACAAGAGCTATAGCCTACTACGCTTGTACCCAACGATCATCATGGGCAAAAAACTCATCCTGGACTATAACACTGTGGCTATCGCGAGGGATGAAACATATGCTGTCGTGGGGAAATGCTTGTCGGTTTGCCAGGAAACCGACCTTCATTGGTTGAAAAAGTCTGAATGCATACCGCGTCTACTGAATGGGGGCAATGCACAATGCGGTTACTTGAGAAGTAACCAGGAGACCATCACCTTGGCAGATGAAGGCACTATAATCCTTACATGCTTTAATGGAACCGTGATTACAAACACTAAAAAACGACATCTGGTTGGCTCACTCATCGTCCAGTTGGGAACGAGACGATAACTGTTAAAGGGCGAACCTACACAAGTCGGTCAATGTCACATTTTATGGTAATGCCTGCAGCCCTCACCAACATCACGGCCATAAGCTACATACCGTCCCTGGAGTACGTGCACAATTTTTCCCTACAGAATATCAAACAACTCTACAGAATGTCAAAAGGCCTACAACTCACTGTGGTCTTTTGGTACTTTATCTCGGATGGAGAAAAATAACCTCACCAAAGGGCCTACCGGCTCTCACCAAGCTTGTTCCATCAACACCCCACGAGCAACCGGCGACTGTTGCAACCCTCTGATCTGCGGGACGCAGATCTCGGAAAAGGGGAGGAGTTAATGTCGCACACTCTACAAGTGGCCCCAACATTCCGCCACGCGACTTCTCCCACCCCTGTGACCACTTGGTCACCGTTTTGAGCTGCAACAATCCAATAATCTGCGGGACGCAGATCTTGAAGGAGGGAGGAGTTAACACCCCTTATTACCTTAGTAGGCTATTACTAAAATATTAACCCAGAAAAGCACACTACGGAATTGTGTATAATTGTTCACACAAGTTTCTTGTATAATTCCCAACTGATTTTAGCTAAACACTGCTGACATTCCCTATGGGGGGAAGCCGAAACCAATTCATTCGAATACCAAACCAAAGTAAAAGAGAATAAAGTACAATTGTGAACTATCTAGAAAACATAATGTTAAGTTAAGTATAACTGTTGTTAAACTCTCAACACTGGAACCCGATCTTAACTGGCGCCCGAGCAGGGACCGCTTCCTGCCGCGCCTGCCGAGGGTATCTCCTTGTGCATCTGTGGCCGGAGGCGGTTATGTAAAAAAATGAAGCAAGCAAGTCGTCCCTGCCGACATTGTATATACCCTGTACCAACTAGTTATTATATTAAATGAAGTCAAACACCCTCGAAATAGCGATTAATTTCATAAATAATTTTCTTTAACATGCCGCAACAGTGAACGCATGCTATCTCGCTCACTCTTGCCAGCCAATGTCGCCCTAAGCGCTTCAGTACAAAACGCATTAACGTATATCTCCAATATTAATTGTCCGATTTCGACTAAATTTAGTCAGATTATGCACTTTGGCCATAATATTAGGTGTGCCAAAAAGAATGTGATTCCTCAAAAACTGCTCTAATAATTAGTTTTTTCTGAATTGCGGGGGGCGGAAGTGGGCGTGGCTAAAATTTGAAACAAACTTTACCTGCTTTGACATTAGACGGATGCTCACACCAAATTTGGTAGCTCTAGCTCTTATAGTCTCTGAGATCGCGTGGCTCATACGGACAGACGGACATGTCTCAATCGACTCGGCTGTTGATGCTGATCAAGAATATATATACTTTATGGGGTCGGAAACGCTTCCTTCTGCCTGTTACATACATTTTAGCGACTTTAATATACCCTTTTACCCTATGGGTACAGGGTATAAAAAAAAAAAATATCTCGATGAACAAAGTGACAAAAGACAACTAAAAAATCAAAAACGAAAAATAAAGTGAACACGGTCAGGAAAAAAAAAAACTAAAAAGGAAAATAAAAATGACCAAAGACAGTGAAAAATTGAAACTTCAACAATAAAGTGAACAATAAAGATCCCGTTTTTGTTTTTCTCTGTAAAAATTGCAACAAAAAAATGTTAAACCGCGCCGAAGGTGGCAGGCTGTGAACAGTTATTTTTTTATTAATTAGTTTTAAGGAAATCTAAAAATAAAAAATTATGCAAAAAAAATTATTCCAAGAATAAAACACAAACAAAAAATTATGCAAAAAAAATTATTCCAAGAATAAAACACAAATGAGCAAAGCAAAAAAATAAGAAAACATGCAAAAGGAAAAAGAAAAAAATAAAGTGGAAATTCGAAACAAAAATTATGAAAGAAAAATAATCCCAAGAGTAAAGCAAAAAATAAGAAAAAAATAAAACGAAAAAGGAAAAATAAAGGGGAAAGAAATTGAAGTGCGTGTGAGCAGTGGCCGCCAGGCGTGTCTTCTGCCGACGGTATCCTCCAATGGGAGGATGTGGAGTCACTCCCACCCCAGTAGGCCCGAGCCAAAAGGGATAATGGGAGCCTCCCTTAACCGGCATAGGGGGGCATGGCAAAAGGCGGCTCGCGTGTACTCACTTCCTATGCAAAATGTTTTCTTATTTTGTGACAAAAGTTAGTAAAAGAAACACTTGCTCAAAAAGAAAAAAAAAGAGAAAAAACGCTCTAAATAGCATAGAATTAAGAAGTTCAAAATTTATATAACAATGAAACTAATTCACTTTTATTTCATCCTCAGAGCACAGATATAGAGAAACCTACAACACAAACCAACAACAAACAACTATCCACAACACCTTTCTTTAAAAAAAAAAAAAAAAAAAAAAACCACAATTCATCAACACGGGTTCGCTACCATCCAATGGGCAGAAACCGCCCATTCTTATGAATATAAATCCCCGGTTGTTCCCCTTCAGTCGGGATTGGAATGGAGGGTCAACGGAATATTTAAACTCGCGCATATCATCTTCAGAACTTCCAACCTCTGATTGACGCTGTTGCCGACGACGCTGCCTCGCTGGTAGACCAGAGAACGTCTCTGCTAGCCCAGCATTATTTAAATGCGACAAGGGAAGAAATCCGGAGACTAACCGTTGCACCCTTACGCATCCGGCATGGAAGTGGCTAGCTGGATCCCCGGATGCGGCAGATTGGAATGCCGTTTTTAGGGAGAAACGCTCCAGAGGCTAAACTCCCTCATTAGGAAAATAAACTCTATAGACGGCGACGTTCATGCGGCCACCTCGATCCCACACCGGGCCGTTATTATTTTTGAACAAATACATGAAATAACAAGAGCCTGCCAACTGGCGAAAGAGGGAAGCGTGAACACTAATTTACTGGATCACCAGGAGGTGGACAATATTCTAAGCGAAGTCAGCGGCCTGCCGTACCAAATCGCGGTGGAGGCCATCGAGTTCGCCCGGCCTACAATTTTATCAAACGGAACCACTCTTCTCTACGTTTTAGCGATCCCTAAGGTACTAGACAAGAGCTATAGCCTACTACGCTTGTACCCAACGATCATCATGGGCAAAAAACTCATCCTGGACTATAACACTGTGGCTATCGCGAGGGATGAAACATATGCTGTCGTGGGGAAATGCTTGTCGGTTTGCCAGGAAACCGACCTTCATTGGTTGAAAAAGTCTGAATGCATACCGCGTCTACTGAATGGGGGCAATGCACAATGCGGTTACTTGAGAAGTAACCAGGAGACCATCACCTTGGCAGATGAAGGCACTATAATCCTTACATGCTTTAATGGAACCGTGATTACAAACACTAAAAAACGACATCTGGTTGGCTCACTCATCGTCCAGTTGGGAACGAGACGATAACTGTTAAAGGGCGAACCTACACAAGTCGGTCAATGTCACATTTTATGGTAATGCCTGCAGCCCTCACCAACATCACGGCCATAAGCTACATACCGTCCCTGGAGTACGTGCACAATTTTTCCCTACAGAATATCAAACAACTCTACAGAATGTCAAAAGGCCTACAACTCACTGTGGTCTTTTGGTACTTTATCTCGGATGGAGAAAAATAACCTCACCAAAGGGCCTACCCGCTCTCACCAAGCTTGTTCCATCAACACCCCACGAGCAACCGGCGACTGTTGCAACCCTCTGATCTGCGGGACGCAGATCTCGGAAAAGGGTAGGAGTTAATGTCGCACACTCTACAAGTGGCCCCAACATTCCGCCACGCGACTTCTCCCACCCATGTGACCACTTGGTCACCGTTTTGAGCTGCAACAATCGAATAATCTGCGGGACGCAGATCTTGAAGGAGGGAGGAGTTAACACCCCTTATTACCTTAGTAGGCTATTACTAAAATATTAACCCAGAAAAGCACACTACGGAATTGTGTATAATTGTTCACACAAGTTTCTTGTATAATTCCCAACTGATTTTAGCTAAACACTGCTGACATTCCGTATGGGGGGAAGCCGAAACCAATTCATTCGAATACCAAACCAAAGTAAAGTCTAAGAGAATAAAGTACAATTGTGAACTATCTAGAAAACATAATGTTAAGTTAAGTATAACTGTTTTTAAACTCTCAACACTGGAACCCGATCTTAACTGGCGCCCGAGCAGGGACCGCTTCCTGCCGCGCCTGCCGAGGGTATCTCCTTGTGCATCTGTGGCCGGAGGCGGTTATGTAAAAAAATGAAGCAAGCAAGTCGTCCCTGCCGACATTGTATATACCCTGTACCAACTAGTTATTATATTAAATGAAGTCAAACACCCTCGAAATAGCGATTAATTTCATAAATAATTTTCTTTAACATGCCGCAACAGTGAACGCATGCTATCTCGCTCACTCTTGCCAGCCAATGTCGCCCTAAGCGCTTCAGTACAAAACGCATTAACGTATATCTCCAATATTAATTGTCCGATTTCGACTAAATTTAGTCAGATTATGCACTTTGGCCATAATATTAGGTGTGCCAAAAAGAATGTGATTCCTCAAAAACTGCTCTAATAATTAGTTTTTTCTGAATTGCGGGGGCGGAAGTGGGCGTGGCTAAAATTTGAAACAAACTTTACCTGCTTTGACATTAGACGGATGCTCACACCAAATTTGGTAGCTCTAGCTCTTATAGTCTCTGAGATCGCGTGGCTCATACGGACAGACGGACATGTCTCAATCGACTCGGCTGTTGATGCTGATCAAGAATATATATACTTTATGGGGTCGGAAACGCTTCCTTCTGCCTGTTACATACATTTTAGCGACTTTAATACCCTTTTACCCTATGGGTACAGGGTATAAAAAAAAAAAAATATCTCGATGAACAAAGTGACAAAAGACAACTAAAAAATCAAAAACGAAAAATAAAGTGAACACGGTCAGGAAAAAAAAAAAAACTAAAAAGGAAAATAAAAATGACCAAAGACAGTGAAAAATTGAAACTTCAACAATAAAGTGAACAATAAAGATCCCGTTTTTGTTTTTCTCTGTAAAAATTGCAACAAAAAAATGTTAAACCGCGCCGAAGGTGGCAGGCTGTGAACAGTTATTTTTTTATTAATTAGTTTTAAGGAAATCTAAAAACAAAAAATTATGCAAAAAAAATTATTCCAAGAATAAAACACAAACAAAAAATTATGCAAAAAAAATTATTCCAAGAATAAAACACAAATGAGCAAAGCAAAAAAATAAGAAAACATGCAAAAGGAAAAAGAAAAAAATAAAGTGGAAATTCGAAACAAAAATTATGAAAGAAAAATAATCCCAAGAGTAAAGCAAAAAATAAGAAAAAAATAAAACGAAAAAGGAAAAATAAAGGGGAAAGAAATTGAAGTGCGTGTGAGCAGTGGCCGCCAGGCGTGTCTTCTGCCGACGGTATCCTCCAATGGGAGGATGTGGAGTCACTCCCACCCCAGTAGGCCCGAGCCAAAAGGGATAATGGGAGCCTCCCTTAACCGGCATAGGGGGGCATGGCAAAAGGCGGCTCGCGTGTACTCACTTCCTATGCAAAATGTTTTCTTATTTTGTGACAAAAGTTAGTAAAAGAAACACTTGCTCAAAAAGAAAAAAAAAGAGAAAAAACGCTCTAAATAGCATAGAATTAAGAAGTTCAAAATTTATATAACAATGAAACTAATTCACTTTTATTTCATCCTCAGAGCACAGATATAGAGAAACCTACAACACAAACCAACAACAAACAACTATCCACAACACCTTTCTTTAAAAAAAAAAAAAAAAAAAAAAAAACACAATTCATCAACACGGGTTCGCTACCATCCAATGGGCAGAAACCGCCCATTCTTATGAATATAAATCCCCGGTTGTTCCCCTTCAGTCGGGATTGGAATGGAGGGTCAACGGAATATTTAAACTCGCGCATATCATCTTCAGAACTTCCAACCTCTGATTGACGCTGTTGCCGACGACGCTGCCTCGCTGGTAGACCAGAGAACGTCTCTGCTAGCCCAGCATTATTTAAATGCGACAAGGGAAGAAATCCGGAGACTAACCGTTGCACCCTTACGCATCCGGCATGGAAGTGGCTAGCTGGATCCCCGGATGCGGCAGATTGGAATGCCGTTTTTAGGGAGAAACGCTCCAGAGGCTAAACTCCCTCATTAGGAAAATAAACTCTATAGACGGCGACGTTCATGCGGCCACCTCGATCCCACACCGGGCCGTTATTATTTTTGAACAAATACATGAAATAACAAGAGCCTGCCAACTGGCGAAAGAGGGAAGCGTGAACACTAATTTACTGGATCACCAGGAGGTGGACAATATTCTAAGCGAAGTCAGCGGCCTGCCGTACCAAATCGCGGTGGAGGCCATCGAGTTCGCCCGGCCTACAATTTTATCAAACGGAACCACTCTTCTCTACGTTTTAGCGATCCCTAAGGTACTAGACAAGAGCTATAGCCTACTACGCTTGTACCCAACGATCATCATGGGCAAAAAACTCATCCTGGACTATAACACTGTGGCTATCGCGAGGGATGAAACATATGCTGTCGTGGGGAAATGCTTGTCGGTTTGCCAGGAAACCGACCTTCATTGGTTGAAAAAGTCTGAATGCATACCGCGTCTACTGAATGGGGGCAATGCACAATGCGGTTACTTGAGAAGTAACCAGGAGACCATCACCTTGGCAGATGAAGGCACTATAATCCTTACATGCTTTAATGGAACCGTGATTACAAACACTAAAAAACGACATCTGGTTGGCTCACTCATCGTCCAGTTGGGAACGAGACGATAACTGTTAAAGGGCGAACCTACACAAGTCGGTCAATGTCACATTTTATGGTAATGCCTGCAGCCCTCACCAACATCACGGCCATAAGCTACATACCGTCCCTGGAGTACGTGCACAATTTTTCCCTACAGAATATCAAACAACTCTACAGAATGTCAAAAGGCCTACAACTCACTGTGGTCTTTTGGTACTTTATCTCGGATGGAGAAAAATAACCTCACCAAAGGGCCTACCCGCTCTCACCAAGCTTGTTCCATCAACACCCCACGAGCAACCGGCGACTGTTGCAACCCTCTGATCTGCGGGACGCAGATCTCGGAAAAGGGTAGGAGTTAATGTCGCACACTCTACAAGTGGCCCCAACATTCCGCCACGCGACTTCTCCCACCCATGTGACCACTTGGTCACCGTTTTGAGCTGCAACAATCGAATAATCTGCGGGACGCAGATCTTGAAGGAGGGAGGAGTTAACACCCCTTATTACCTTAGTAGGCTATTACTAAAATATTAACCCAGAAAAGCACACTACGGAATTGTGTATAATTGTTCACACAAGTTTCTTGTATAATTCCCAACTGATTTTAGCTAAACACTGCTGACATTCCCTATGGGGGGAAGCCGAAACCAATTCATTCGAATACCAAACCAAAGTAAAGTCTAAGAGAATAAAGTACAATTGTGAACTATCTAGAAAACATAATGTTAAGTTAAGTATAACTGTTTTTAAACTCTCAACACTGGAACCCGATCTTAACTGGCGCCCGAGCAGGGACCGCTTCCTGCCGCGCCTGCCGAGGGTATCTCCTTGTGCATCTGTGGCCGGAGGCGGTTATGTAAAAAAATGAAGCAAGCAAGTCGTCCCTGCCGACATTGTATATACCCTGTACCAACTAGTTATTATATTAAATGAAGTCAAACACCCTCGAAATAGCGATTAATTTCATAAATAATTTTCTTTAACATGCCGCAACAGTGAACGCATGCTATCTCGCTCACTCTTGCCAGCCAATGTCGCCCTAAGCGCTTCAGTACAAAACGCATTAACGTATATCTCCAATATTAATTGTCCGATTTCGACTAAATTTAGTCAGATTATGCACTTTGGCCATAATATTAGGTGTGCCAAAAAGAATGTGATTCCTCAAAAACTGCTCTAATAATTAGTTTTTTCTGAATTGCGGGGGCGGAAGTGGGCGTGGCTAAAATTTGAAACAAACTTTACCTGCTTTGACATTAGACGGATGCTCACACCAAATTTGGTAGCTCTAGCTCTTATAGTCTCTGAGATCGCGTGGCTCATACGGACAGACGGACATGTCTCAATCGACTCGGCTGTTGATGCTGATCAAGAATATATATACTTTATGGGGTCGGAAACGCTTCCTTCTGCCTGTTACATACATTTTAGCGACTTTAATACCCTTTTACCCTATGGGTACAGGGTATAAAAAAAAAAATATCTCGATGAACAAAGTGACAAAAGACAACTAAAAAATCAAAAACGAAAAATAAAGTGAACACGGTCAGGAAAAAAAAAAAAAAACTAAAAAGGAAAATAAAAATGACCAAAGACAGTGAAAAATTGAAACTTCAACAATAAAGTGAACAATAAAGATCCCGTTTTTGTTTTTCTCTGTAAAAATTGCAACAAAAAAATGTTAAACCGCGCCGAAGGTGGCAGGCTGTGAACAGTTATTTTTTTATTAATTAGTTTTAAGGAAATCTAAAAACAAAAAATTATGCAAAAAAAATTATTCCAAGAATAAAACACAAATGAGCAAAGCAAAAAAATAAGAAAACATGCAAAAGGAAAAAGAAAAAAATAAAGTGGAAATTCGAAACAAAAATTATGAAAGAAAAATAATCCCAAGAGTAAAGCAAAAAATAAGAAAAAAATAAAACGAAAAAGGAAAAATAAAGGGGAAAGAAATTGAAGTGCGTGTGAGCAGTGGCCGCCAGGCGTGTCTTCTGCCGACGGTATCCTCCAATGGGAGGATGTGGAGTCACTCCCACCCCAGTAGGCCCGAGCCAAAAGGGATAATGGGAGCCTCCCTTAACCGGCATAGGGGGGCATGGCAAAAGGCGGCTCGCGTGTACTCACTTCCTATGCAAAATGTTTTCTTATTTTGTGACAAAAGTTAGTAAAAGAAACACTTGCTCAAAAAGAAAAAAAAAGAGAAAAAACGCTCTAAATAGCATAGAATTAAGAAGTTCAAAATTTATATAACAATGAAACTAATTCACTTTTATTTCATCCCCAGAGCACAGATATAGAGAAACCTACAACACAAACCAACAACAAACAACTATCCACAACACCTTTCTTTAAAAAAAAAAAAAAAAAAAAAAAACCACAATTCATCAACACGGGTTCGCTACCATCCAATGGGCAGAAACCGCCCATTCTTATGAATATAAATCCCCGGTTGTTCCCCTTCAGTCGGGATTGGAATGGAGGGTCAACGGAATATTTAAACTCGCGCATATCATCAATCTTCAGAACTTCCAACCTCTGATTGACGCTGTTGCCGACGACGCTGCCTCGCTGGCAGACCAGAGAACGTCTCTGCTAGCCCAGCATTATTTAAATGCGACAAGGGAAGAAATCCGGAGACTAACCGTTGCACCCTTACGCATCCGGCATGGAAGTGGCTAGCTGGATCCCCGGATGCGGCAGATTGGAATGCCGTTTTTAGGGAGAAACGCTCCAGAGGCTAAACTCCCTCATTAGGAAAATAAACTCTATAGACGGCGACGTTCATGCGGCCACCTCGATCCCACACCGGGCCGTTATTATTTTTGAACAAATACATGAAATAACAAGAGCCTGCCAACTGGCGAAAGAGGAAAGCGTGAACACTAATTTACTGGATCACCAGGAGGTGGACAATATTCTAAGCGAAGTCAGCGGCCTGCCGTACCAAATCGCGGTGGAGGCCATCGAGTTCGCCCGGCCTACAATTTTATCAAACGGAACCACTCTTCTCTACGTTTTAGCGATCCCTAAGGTACTAGACAAGAGCTATAGCCTACTACGCTTGTACCCAACGATCATCATGGGCAAAAAACTCATCCTGGACTATAACACTGTGGCTATCGCGAGGGATGAAACATATGCTGTCGTGGGGAAATGCTTGTCGGTTTGCCAGGAAACCGACCTTCATTGGTTGAAAGAGTCTGAATGCATACCGCGTCTACTGAATGGGGGCAATGCACAATGCGGTTACTTGAGAAGTAACCAGGAGACCATCACCTTGGCAGATGAAGGCACTATAATCCTTACATGCTTTAATGGAACCGTGATTACAAACACTAAAAAACGACATCTGGTTGGCTCACTCATCGTCCAGTTGGGAACGAGACGATAACTGTTAAAGGGCGAACCTACACAAGTCGGTCAATGTCACATTTTATGGTAATGCCTGCAGCCCTCACCAACATCACGGCCATAAGCTACATACCGTCCCTGGAGTACGTGCACAATTTTTCCCTACAGAATATCAAACAACTCTACAGAATGTCAAAAGGCCTACAACTCACTGTGGTCTTTTGGTACTTTATCTCGGATGGAGAAAAATAACCTCACCAAAGGGCCTACCGGCTCTCACCAAGCTTGTTCCATCAACACCCCACGAGCAACCGGCGACTGTTGCAACCCTCTGATCTGCGGGACGCAGATCTCGGAAAAGGGTAGGAGTTAATGTCGCACACTCTACAAGTGGCCCCAACATTCCGCCACGCGACTTCTCCCACCCATGTGACCACTTGGTCACCGTTTTGAGCTGCAACAATCGAATAATCTGCGGGACGCAGATCTTGAAGGAGGGAGGAGTTAACACCCCTTATTACCTTAGTAGGCTATTACTAAAATATTAACCCAGAAAAGCACACTACGGAATTGTGTATAATTGTTCACACAAGTTTCTTGTATAATTCCCAACTGATTTTAGCTAAACACTGCTGACATTCCCTATGGGGGGAAGCCGAAACCAATTCATTCGAATACCAAACCAAAGTAAAGTCTAAGAGACTAAAGTACAATTGTGAACTATCTGGAAAACATAGTGTTAAGTTAAGTATAACTGTTGTTAAACTCTCAACACTGGAACCCGACCTTAACTTATATATATGTATATATATTTACTTACGCATTTTTCAATTTTAAAAGTAACCGCCGACATTTTCCTCCGTTGAAAATTTGCACGCCAATAATTTAAAGTCAAGAACGAAAGTTGCCATATACCTTTTTTTAACTTAAACCCTATTTCGCCTTACCCACTATTTCAATCAAATAGGGGTCACTACCGAGTACTTTTATCAATGGTTATTTAAGGAATGGTTGATTTAGGTTTTCTTAAAATTTCTACGGTAGATTTTAATAAAAATACAGCAGAAATTTATGCTTAATGTAATGCAATGTCCGTCAAATTAGCGTCGATGAGTTAGCAACGATCGGAACGGTGGAATTTTGGAACACTTTTTAATTTATTGATTGTTTCCTTATTTAACAACTTTTTCGAACAAAATAAACTATAAAATAGTTAAGATTTCAATAATCTATTGTTCTTATTCATTTATGGGCGGTTTTAATTATGCTGGGTATAAAAAAAATACATGTGAAAAATCGACTTCTCACAATTCGCCCCATAGCTCCATTCACAGAGAATGTAGGGTAATGCACGGTGAATGGTGCTATTTGTACATATTTCAAGAGTATATAACATAAATTTTATCAAAATCATTGGCGCCGTTTTTGAGAAAAAGTGGGTGCCTCGGATGCAAAAATCTTACTGATAAGGGTGGCGCCCAGTTCGAAACCTGAACCATTTTTGGAACCTGTGTTGGTACCAGTGCACTATGGGTAAAAAGACCGATATTTTGGCATTAACTGTAAATTTAAAGATAGAGACTTAAAATTTGGCACACACGTTAGCAATATTAATACAAAATTTTGGATTTTTTTTTTTTTAATTTGGGCCACGCCCTCAGTTTCGCCCCCATACATGTGATTTATTGGCCTAAGTATAGCGATACGATTGCAAGCAATTTCATAAATATTATATATTTTTATATATTATATTATTATGTGCTAAAATATATAAAATATATTTATTTTGGATTACATTTTTGTATTCAACTTATGCGTTCGCAAATCTGAAAGCAAAACATATGATATTATTCGTAGGATTCTTTTTCTAATTGTCACACAATACCTGCTAATTTTACTCTAATAGTCTTCATTTTCTTCTTCCAATTCGATGCCGTCCAGTTCAGAAAAGGTTACATTTTGTTCTTCCTCCTCTTCTTCATTCTCGGTTTGACCATCTTTGTTATCTAATGATTGCGAATTATAAAAAACGGGTCCTTCGAGAAGGGCGATAACTTCTGGTGGGAGAATCTTTTTCTTGTTTCTATTTTGTCTTTCCTTTAAGGTAATGGATGAAAGTAGCGGATCTGAAGAATCAAATGCTCTATTAAATACGTCAGTTATATTATCCAATCGGCTGCATTTTCTGGCATGGGATAATCTGTCTTTTTTATAAAATTTAATGCGTGCTTCGGATGCATTTTCTCCTAAAACTCCAACTGGAAGTATGCAGTTATCCATTATTTGGTAACCATGCACTAAAACTTTGTGAACTGTTGGAGTCATTGGGTACCAGGAGTATGTAGATATATACATTTTAAATGTTTCAATACAAAAAACTTTGAATTTGACAGAGTCCACTTTATGCTCGCAAGAGATTGTAATCAAAATAATATAAAAGTTTTTAAGTATTACAGCATTAAAATTTAAAATGGATGAAAATAGTTCGAATTTGGCAAATGCTCTCATTGCAGTATTGCCGTCATTACTATTACCACTTCCATTTTGCTTGGGTTTGTCCACATTTAGACCCATTTCATTCCACATTCGTTGTTGTATATATGTTTTACGTAATGACACCTTTTCTTTTTCAGATCCCTTGACGCGCCATTTCTTTACATCAATTCTATAAGATATTCTCAGAACAAATTCAGGAAAACGAATCCATGCGTGTAAAGGGCTTACTCCATATTTAAGGTTTATAGAACTAATATTGAATATACTTGAGTTAAAGTCAGTAGTATTAAGCAATTCTATTGATTTAGCACCACATAATGGACATGATTGACATGAATTGGTTTTAGTCAAAACATTTAAAACTTTTCCATTAATTAGTGTCATGTAGAGCTTATATTCAACAAATATGTTTCTATCCTTGTTAGTATAAACATAATTTTGAAGATTTTTAATTTGAGTGTCCAAATTATATTTTTCTTTTAATATGAGATCCGTGGTTTCTTTAATAAATTGGATATTCAGTGGTCGGCAAAATCGAACTGATTGCGGTGTATTATTCATCCAAATAATTTGATTTCCTTCATCTATTAATTTCAACGGAATTAATGTCGTCACAAATAGTGATTGGTCTATGCCAACAAGATTATCCTGGTCAAATCTCTGTTTATATATACTCTGTCCTGTAGAGCCATCAAAGCCGTAGCTTAAAATTAATGAACAATGAGTTGTACCGGAAAATTTCGAGAACAACTTGCTGCATTGAAAGAATCCGATCAACTGTGTGATCTAACAAATTTTGTAATGAAACTTCTACTTTGGTTTCTGAATAGTAGATTTCCTTCGGTCTACATTTCAATTTTAGTTTGCTGACTTCTGAGTAGGGAGGATAAATGTCACATCCATGCTTTTTATTTAATGCTTTTATGTTGAGATATTGTTGTTTAGATAGCCCATTTTCAATTAAAAATGCCAATGCCACCACAGCAGTTATGGGTACTAATTCATTGGATGATAGCTTATTTTTAATTTCACATAAATTGTCACTGCTCATAGCTTTTTGCAACACATAAGTTTGATCGGTTTCTTTTGATTTCTTTGATGAAACCAATGCGGCATGTAACAAAAGGGGTGTTGAATTATTGCTCTCTGAGGCAAGTTCAGAAGCTAACTTCCTCTTTAATCGGGGTCCTGCTTCGTTATAGTTTAAACTCTTCCGACCTCCCCTAAAACTAGACGCTAGCCAAAGCGTATGTTTTTGCTTAAATCGATTCAGATTTCGATTACATTTTCGCAAATTATATTTGATGAATGATATAAAATTCTGGACTTTTTGCTTAATAATGTCCAGTTGCACATCCGATATATTTTCGCTGTTTACATTTTCTAATATGTAGTTTCTGACAGCGCTTTCTTGCCTATTGTTGGTGTTCCAAACTTCTAGCAAAATCGAATTGCTAATCTCGTATGTATCTGCAACATACGATATTTGGCTAAATGGAGCAAAAAATCTTTATAACATTTGATTAAGTAAAGTTTAGTGAATACCTTGTTAGTTAAACATTTCACAATGGACTCTAATGTTATAAGTTATCTTCCACGAAACACACAAATATTTATAAGGTTACGGCTGAAAATACAATTAACAACACATTGGACGATTTTACATTAAATCACAAGTAGCACAACATCTTTTGAAACATATTATTTGGCATACCTTCAGAAAGACTTTCCATAATTAAACTTTTCCATAAATTTTAATTTCAATGGTTTGTTTACACCGAAAGTTGAGCATGATTTCCCGCGCTTTTTGCAATTCACCATGCAACCCTGAATCAGCTGACTTTGACGAAGCTTAAAACATTAGGGGTAGTCCCCGAAATTTTATAAAAATGGATTTTACGTCTATTGGAATCTTCCTAATGAGAAAAACAAAACAATTAGCGGATTCGAAAACAAAAAAAAAATAGGTTTATGCCAAAATATCGGTCTTTTTACCCATAGTGCAGTGTTAAAAGATGAAACAAGGGATGCAGTGAAATCGTGGCTAACTTTTCTAGAGAATGTAGGAATACGCATGTCCGTAAAATTAGCGACGGTCAGTTAGCGACGATCGGAACGGTGGAATTTTGGAACATTTTTTATATTCTTATTTTTCAATTATCTGGACAATTAGGCACTTTTTTAAACAAAATAAACTGCAGAATTGTTAAAAAACGCATAATCTATTGTTTTAATATGTGTGCAGGCGATTTGGGTCATTGCAGGTATTAATAATTTGCATATGAAAAATTGACTCTTTACATTTTGGAGCGTATCTCTCTTGTCGGCATAAATGGAGTATGCCAGCTTATGCTTCACATATTCAGTCATATCCCCACCAAATTTGACAAAAATCTACCGCAGATTTTTAGAGAAAATTACTTATCAGTGAACCAACCTCTGGTTTTCCTCCATACAAAATGGTCAAAAAAAAATCATGATGTGATTGCTGGCGACATTTTGAGTCTCACAGAGTTTGTCGGCCAATGCACGCTATATCATATTAATTGGTAAATTTTTACGATGGATTTCAGAAAGTTTTATCAAAATCTACCGCAGATATTTTGAGAAAAAGACCCAAATGTGGGGGTGCCTCAGGTGGCTAAAAATCATTGATAAGAGTGCCGCCAACTCCGGAGCCGGAACCAACCCAAAGAACTGGTGTTAGACAGTATATGCAATGTTGGCCAATGTTGTCGCTAACTTTCTCCGAGTTTGTCGGCATATGCACGGTAGTGCATTATATTAAGCATAAATTTTTATATATTCTCCTGTATTTTTATGAAAATCTACCGCAGAAATTTTGAGAAAATCAATTTTTAATATTTTGATAAATGTCAAACTTAAATAAAACTTAAATATGACTTGGCAAGGAATGCAGTGAAATCGTGGTTAAGTTTTCTAGAGAATGTAGGAATATGCACGTTAGTGCATATTCTATATATTTCAGACAACTTTCATCAAAATCATTGGCAGCAATTTTGAGAAAATCAATTTTTAATGTGTTGATAAATTTTAAATTCAAAGTCGATAAGTTATCAGAATAAGGGCGACGCAAACTATTTCGTAAATAGGGGCATCCCACAAAATGCTAAGTGGCAACTTCCACGCTGCCATTCATTCAAACGCAATTAATTGGTTGGCAGGAATGGAGGACAACTCGAAAGCGGTGCAATGCACATGAAAACCTGTGTAAGTAGAAATTTTATTTAATGCGTATATGTATGCATATATAAATATATTTATATGATTTATATTAATAATATACACTCCGCGTCATCAGGTTAGCGCCCCCACTCTCTCTACATGTATTTTCTAATTTTTACTTTCCCATTGCACTGGATTTCGTAAAAGTTTTTTGTAGTTGTTACAATACTTATTTGTGATCATTATGGCAAGAGAAGAAAGCTTCTTAGAAGAACCGTTATATATTTTTTCGCGTTTTGCTTTATTCTCGACGAAAAAGCTTGCCCTTTTTGTGCGTCATCAGATTAGCGCCCCCAAATGCAATTTTAGTTATCTCGCTTAATCTAGCAATTACGGCCACGAAATTTTTTTTTGTATCACAAGTCAATTATATTTTTCAGTTTACCGTTTAATATGGGAAAAAAAATCAATTTTATCTGTGGAAGAAAAATCAAAGATTGAAGCTTACTCGGAATTGGGCCTGTCAGTGCATAAAATTGCCGAAACTATATCCAATTTTCTTCAAGATAAGGAGAAATACGGAATGAACTATAAAGGGGGAAACAATCGAGTAGTTTCCCAAACAGATAAACGGAGAATACTACGGGAAGCATCAAATTCGCATGAGTCGGCTGCTAAAATAAAGCAAAAAACTAATATAAAAACGAGTGTATCCAGTGTGCTAAGAGTTATTCGGGAAGCTGAACACTTGCAGCGACGGAAACTAAAAAAGAAACCGCCACTTAATCACCTGCGGAAAGAAGCTCGCCTTAATTTTGCCCAAGCCCATAAGGATTGGACTTCACGATGGAAGTATGTCGTTTTTTCAGACGAGAAAAAGTTTAATTTTGAAGGCCCTGATGGGTATAATTATTACTTCCACGATCTCCGTAAAGAGGAGCATCATTTGGACTGTTTGCACAGTCGAATCGGAGGTGTAAGGGGAGCCATCTCTTATTACGGAGTTGCAGTTCTTGACATAGCGAATGAATGCGGAGAACTACAGAGACGTGCTAAAAACAGCATTTCCCCAAATAAAAAAGACATTTGGGAATTTGCAGTGGTATTTCCAGCAGGACAATGCCCCAATACACACCGCCAGGACCGTCAAAATGTGGATGCAGAGCCAAAATGTAGAAGTGCTTCGATGGCCCCCATACTGGCCGGACCTAAATATTATAGAGAATGTCTGGGGATGGTTAGCTATGAAGGTCTACAAGTCCGGAAAGCAACGTAATTCAAAATCGGACCTTATAAAAGGCATTAAAGACGCTTGGTCGTTAATTTCATTAAATTACATTGCTAAATTGTATGATTCGATGCCTAATCGAATTTTCGAAGTTATAACAACCAAAGGCGGGACCACCCATTATTAATTTGTTAAAAATATCAAGTATTTTAGTTAAAAACTAAAAAAAAGTTTCTTACATTTCACTAAGATTTATATTTTTTGACCTATCTCTGATGGCGCTAACATAATGAACAAATTTTCAATACCCTTTTTATACCCTGTACCCAAAGGGTAAAAGGGTAAAAGGGTATATTAAAGTCGCTAAAATGTATGTAACAGGCAGAAGGAAGCGTTTCCGACCCCATAAAGTATATATATTCTTGATCAGCATCAACAGCCGAGTCGATTGAGACATGTCCGTTTGAGCCTCTCGATCTCAGAGACTATAAGAGCTAGAGCTACCAAATTTGGTGTGAGCATCCGTCTAATGTCAAAGCAGTTCAAGTTTGTTTGAAATTTTAGCCACGCCTACTTCCGCCCCCGCAATTTAAAAAAAAAACGATAGCTAGGGCTGCCTTCAAGATATCGTATTCCTACTTGATACACCTAATTATATACCCAAACTGGGCCAGCTGAGCAAATTTTGTTAAAATCGGACAATAAACATCGGTGATACGGCTATATCCGTTTTGTACTGAAATGCCAAGGCGGCATTGGCAGATAAGAAAGAGCGAGATAGCATGCGTTCGCTGCTGCTGCGTGTAAAGGGGAATTTTGTTTTGAATTGATTGCGATTTTGAGGTTGTTCGATCATTTGTCTAGTGACTACGCAGATCAAGAGAGTTTAAAATTTTTGCCACGCCCACTTCCGCCCCCGCAATTCAGAAAAAACAAATTATTAGAGCAGTTTTTAAGGAATCACATTCTTATTTGGCACACCTAATAATGTGGCTAATATGCATCATCTGACCAATTTTAGTTGGATTTGGACAATAAATGTCGGAGATATAAGAATGTGCATTTTGAACTGAATTGCCAAGGCGACACTAGCTGGAAAGAGTGAGCGAAATAGCATGCGTTCGCTGTTGCGGCATGCTAAAGAAAATTTTTTATGAAATTAATCGCTATTTCGAGGGTGTTTGACTTTATTTAATATAATAACTAGTAGGTACAGGGTATACTCAACGTCGGCAGGGACGACTTGCTTGCTTCATTTCATACTTCTTTCAAGAAAAATTATAATAAATTAATCTTATAACTTTCAATATTAAAATTTGTCTTGTTTTAAAGAGAATTCATTGAGTTATTTTGTAAAAAAAATTTCAGTCTATTATTCCAAACGGTTTGGAAAATATTTAACATTTACGGTGAGTGTAAGGGGGGCGCTAACCTGATGACGCGCAGTGTATATATATATATACACATATAAGTTAACGCCCCTTATTACCTTAGTAGGCTTTTACTAAAATATTAGCCCAGAAAGCACACTACGGAATTGTGTATAATTTTTCAGACAATTTTCTCACATAATTCCCATCTGGTTTTAGCTAAACATTGCTGACATCCCCTATGGGGGAGGCCAGAATCAATTCATTCGAATACCAAACTACATAAAACAAAAAAATCGAATAAAGTACAATTGTCAGCTATCTGAAAAACATAGTGCTAAATTAAATAAAACTTTTGTAAAACTCTCAACACCCGAACCCGATATTAACTGGCGCCTGAGCAGGGACCCTCACCATACACCGTGAGGGATTTCCACAAGTGTGAAGAAAACAAAAAAAAACTATTAAAAAAAAAAAACAAAAATAAGAAAAAAAACTAACGCAAATCCTGAAATTGTGTAACAAACTGGAAAAACAGGTAATTTTTCGACAAGAGTGCATTTGGAGTATATTGGAGACATAAAACAATAAATGAAACCAATATAATACTTATTAAAAGAAAATTATAAAAAAATATAAATTTTTTTCAATTACATAACGAGGGCAAACCATCGAGCCTACGTGTTCGTTGGAATGAAGTCGAGATAAAACATAAAAAAATTACCGTGGCGATAGCATTCTGTCTTCGCGCGGCACTTAACACATAAAATAAATTAATATAACAAAGTGATTGGTAAAGATAAAATAAAAAGAATACTAAGGAAATTGTGGTGAGTGAAGCGTAGGAACGGTTGTGTTCATAAATTAATTGACTATATTTCCAATTTTTCCTAAAAGAAAAAAAAGAGAAATGGAAGAAATAATGTCAACTTTGGCTGTTTTAAAGGAAACCATGGTGAGCGTACAAACGCAATTAGGAGAAATAAGGGATGACTTAAAGAAACAAAGAAAATGACCACGATACACCGAATCTAGCTCTAGAGCAACAACGACCACTTGCACGACCTAGAACTGAGCATGATTTAAAAGAGAATACCATTTTGCCCGATTGTTTTTGATGGCAATTCAGAAAAGTATGCTTCTTGGTTGAATAGAATTAAATCTGTTTTAAGAGAATACGAAATAGTTAGGGAAAAACCTCTATTCCGCTCTATTATTTTGCATATTAGGCAGAAAATACGGGGGAGTGCTGATACAGCACTGTGGTCATATAATGTTGCGGACGATGATTGGTCGGAGACTAAAAAAATACTTGCCCTCCATTATGCTGATAAGAGAGATATACGCACGCTAGAATATCAACTAAGTAGAATGACTCAGGGAATTAACTCTGTGGGTGTTTTTATAGTCAGGTTAACCAACATTTTTCCTTAATAATCGGTTGCTTAAAAAATGGAAAATACTCTGTAGAAGTAACCAACGCACTGATTGAACACCACCGAGACATGGCATTAGACGTGTTTATAATGGTAAATATATAAGGATAAAGTTTGTTAGCGCATATTCTTCCACGAGACTATTTACAAATGGCCAATCCTTTATCCCTCGACAAAACGCTCCTAGTTATCAGAACACCATAAGATACACAGCTCCAAGGCCAGCCATCAAAATGGAAAATAGATCTGGTCAATTACGTCAGAATTACTCTAGTAACCATAATAATGGTTCATCTGGTATAAAACGCGGAAGTAGCTCAACCAATACTTTTAGTAAAATACAACGCTTACACCATTTAGAAGTCGAGAGGGATGCCTCAGAAGTTGACTTTCAGGATAAGACAAATGACACGTTTTACGAAGACATTCATGTTGTTCCTGGCGAAAATGAGGAACACGAACAACAAAAAATTTTATAACAGGTGCCTCTGTAGCGTACCATACCTAGTTTACACTACGTGTGAAGGAAAAATGTTAGAATTTCTAGTTGATACAGGAGCGAATAAAAATTTCATTAATTCTAAAATAGCGCAAGGTACATTGAAAACATTAAAAGCAGTTGTTGACAGGGAGAAGAATTTTTTAAAGAGAACACCAGGAGTACAGATACCTTTACTTGCAAAACCATCACGTTGCATTAACCCACTTCTTGTTGGTGCTCACCCATTACCTACTGAACAGGTCCTCGATTCTTTGATTAAAGATTCGTTCAAACCACTTTCCCCTAGCGAATACGTAAAAACACAGATCCAAGCTGAAGTCAGAACTAGACACAGGAGCCACAGGAGAAAAATTGGCAGAAATCTTAGATTACTTCACTGCACCTAAACTTATAGTCTCCGATAACGAAAGGGGTTTCTTGTGTCCCACCATAATTAATTTTCTTAAATCGCTGGAGATACATCTTTACCACACACCTACACAGAAAAGCAAGGTTAATGGTCAGGTAGAAAGATTCGACTCCACATTCCTGGAAATATATAGGTGTTTAAAAACACAGCACCCAGAATTAAAAATGATCGAGTTAGTTTTTATAGCGGTCGATAGATACAATAACTCTATTCATTCGGTAACAAAACGGAAACCGGTAGATATTTTTTTAAACAGAACTTCGCGGTTAAATGATAAAGACCTCACTGATTTTAAAAGGCAAACAGAAGACGACATTAGGGGACTGATCGAACATCGCCAGAAAGTGGTTCTTAAGAGAGAAAATAAAAAGCGTTCAGAACCTGAAAAATATGTAGAGGGAAACTCAGTGTATGTAGCCAATAAACAGATTAAGACCAAGGAGAAAAAACTGTTTAATCTAGAAGAAGTGAAAAATGACAGAACCGTTACAGTACAAACGAGATCTGGGAAAATTTTTCACAAATCTCACTTGAGAAGATAAAATGATGGAAATCTAAGTATGTCGTCTTTTTGAACACTAAGTTGCATTGAAAACACATTCGGTTGACAAGCGCTTCACAATCTTTTATTTCTATTATTGAGATAAAAGAATTGAATTAACAAAAAAAAAAAAAAAAAAAGAGATCTCTACCGAAGATAGTTTTCCGTATTGTCTGGACTTGCAACACTCAATATGGTTTTCCTACACATATGGAGAAGTACGACGATCTACAACTGCTGAAGGAGGATGCTTGCATGTCAGGTCTTTAGAAGGAAGGAAGTACACAACACAGTTTCTTATCGGACGCCAGGCAAATCGAAAGCAATTGAATGATGGAATGGTCTTCGTCCCTACCTTCAATAGAGGGACCGCATTCTCACTGAGGACTGGAATTGAGAGGAGTACAGCGGCAAGTCTGTGCTCTTTAAGATGACTTGATTCATCAATTAACTGGTCATCGATGGGACGATTACAACAGCCGGTGTTAATAATCTGGAGGACCGTCTGAAAAATTTTACTAAAGGGCTTTCACAACTTCAATATTTTGGACTTTTACAAGCTGCAACAATCGAATAATCTGCGGGACGCAGATCTTGAAGGAGGGAGGAGTCAACGCCCGTTATTACCTTCGTAGGCTATTACTAAAATATTAGCCCAGAAAGCGCACTACGGAATTGTGTATAATTGTTCACACAATTTTCGCACATAATTCCCTACTGGTTTTAGCTAAACAGTACTGACATCCCCTATGGGGGAAGCCAGAATCAATTCATTCGAATACCAAACCAAAACAAAGTCTAACCGAATAAAGTACAATTGTCAGCTATCTGAAAAACATAGTGCTAAATTAAATAAAACTGTTGTAAAACTCTCAACACCTGAACCCGACGTTAACTTGTATATGGGCATTTCCTGAAAAAGGTCAACCTCAACCCAAAAAATTAAAAGTACACCTAAGTAATTTTTTTTCGTTGATTATGAAAGAAGAAAGTTCAAATATAAATAAATCAAAAGGTTTAAAGCTTTTCGAAGTCCCGATGGCAAGATTTCGAGCCTCAAAGTTGAAGTTTAGGTATTTCGCCTATTTTGATTATTTCTAAGACCATCTTATATATTATTTTTTTTTCGGTTAAGAGTAACTGTACGATTATACTCATATTGCAAAACTTTCTTTATCGTTACAATTTGCTAAAAAAAAATCCAGAACAGCAAAGATGTAACAATGGAGGGGAAAATTTTCATTTGCCTTTTATTAAAGTTCTAATGTAACGTCACGCCAGAAAAAAACACACTTTTGTTTGTTATTTCGAAACTGACGATACAAATTAAGGGAAACTTTAACTTTAAAGCAAGTTTTAGTTATCTTATACAAATCAAAAAAAAAATCCGAGTTTAAACGAACCGTTTGGTTTTTTTTTGAGTTCGAACATGCGTAACGTCACGCCAGATTGCGAGAATACGAAAAATTCTTGACATCTATCGGATGCATTTTCTTTCATGTGGAGAAGAAAAACAGCTAAAAGCAGCTAAAACTGCATTTTTTTCAAAAACTGATACTTAATATCGAATATTTTTCTATATTTCCATGCTATGTATAATATTCCCATTTCCACCAATATGGTGCCTAACAATATTATGGATAAAAAATTTATTTCTTTAAGTAGTTCAATTTTTTTTAATTTTTTGTTTTGTTTTGTGTTTAAAACAATGTTCTAGTTTTGTTTAAAAATGTTTTTGGAATAATTTTTAAAAAAATTTCCCTTGTAAATTTTCGTAACGTCACGCCATGTAACGTCACGCCAGATTTAGAATTCGAATAAAAAAAATACTATAAACTTGTTTTTGATTTGCTAAACTGAAAAATAAACTTATATTATTTAAAAACATTATAAAAAAACATTTACTCAAAAAATCTTAGCCAATTCGTAGAGTTTTGATATTATGTCTGTGAAAGTCAAAAACACCATTTCGTGCGAATAACGTCACGCCAGGTCTTATTTTGACTATCAAATCAAACCCTTACATCCGATTGTTATCAAATTTTTTGTGAATATAGTTCTATATAAGTACTACCGATATATGAAAAAACTTTTTTTCAAATTCGTCTTTTTCATATTTTTTTTAAAGTTTAATCGTGCGAACGTAACGTCACGCCAGTTTAGGAAATGCCCATATACATATACACACATACATACGACATTTCCTTTTAATTTCATAACATATTTCATTTCTTCTCTTTGCAGATCTTCAACATGTATGTTGACGCTGGCGCGCAAGAGGCGGCCATTAAAAGAAGGCCCCGGCGCAAGCGACGACTTCCCAGTAAGGCGCCAAGAAACTCGCTGACGGCATCGGTAGCGGCAGCGGTAGAGAACGCGAGGGCGGCAGAGACCCCGGTGGCAGAGACTCAGGCTGCTACAGAGAATCAGGCGTCACTAACTTGGGCAGCAAAGACTCAATTACGCCAATAGCATCAGTTTGTGAATGACGAACTTAAATCTATTTTATTTTTTGCGAAGTCTTGGTGACAAAAAAACAATAAGCAGCGATTCAACACTACTTGAACACACACAGTTTTTGAATTAAGTCCAGCACTCATCCAGTGCACTGAACTCCAACTGGGGAACTTTGGTCTAAGTTTTAAGAAAATCACTTAACTTTGAAACAACGAAAAGTAGCTGTATTTAAATACATATATAAAGAAAAGCAATTACTCTTTGTCTTTCAAGAATAAGGTATCGAAGTATTATTGTCTTTTTCCACAGTGCTAATATTTTTCCTCACCATTAATAGGTAATAAAAAAATACTCAATAAATATATGTACATATTATGTAATTGGTTAATTGGCATTATATGGTACAAAGGAAAAAAAGTACGTAAATTTAAGATTATTAAGATAATAAATTTATTAAAAATAATAATAATAATAAATTTATTATCTTAATAATCTTAAATTTACGTACTTTTTTTCCTTTGTACCATATAATGCCAATTAACCAATTACATAATATGTACATATATTTATTGAGTATTTTTTTATTACCTATTAATGGTGAGGAAAAATATTAGCACTGTGGAAAAAAATAAAAATGAGTTCTTGATTTACTTGCATATATAATTTATATACAAGTAAATCAAGAACTCATTTTTATTTCGTATTTAATTCAAATTTACATGTGTTCATCATTGTAGATTTTATTCTTATATAATATAACGATACAAAACTGTGCATCTAATGCAGAATATAATGATTAGAATTATTAAAAAAAATACAATTGTTTATATTTTTTTTTTTTTTTGGACAACGCATTTTGTAAACACATTTTTAAAAAAGTTTTTAAAAAAGTACTTAAATTTAAGATTATTAAGTTGAGAAATTTAAGTAAACAAAACGAAAGAACTCATTTTTATACCCTTGCAGAGGGTATTATAAAATTGGTGAGATGTTTGTAACGCATAGAAATATACGTTTCCGACCCCATAAAGTATATATGTTCTTGAGCAGCATCAATAGCAGAGTCCATTGAGACATGTCCGTCTGTCCGTCTGTCTGTTTGAATCGCGATGACAGCCTCAAATTTTAAGCTACATGGTTGAAACATGAAAAGTTAAGTTCCTTGATCTATCAAGTATGAAAAGTGTGAAAATTAGTCGGATCGGATAATTGTCACCGGAGCTATTAACTAAAACGTGGAGGTCCCTCGAGTAAAATAAGCAATTTTCTTTGGCAGCAAAGAAACAAAAACAAATTACAAGAAATCTGCTGTACAAACACAAAAGACCCGAGTTCTAATCCGCGCGGCACCAAATAAGAAATATGTATATAAAATTATTGTTTTTTTGTTGTTGCATTTAAATTCAATTTTTACCCATACACCCTACACCAAGTTTGAACAAGATCGGATAATTATTAAGGTTACAAATCAATAATCATATTTGATAGAAATTAAATGTATTTTAATGCTCACGCACACACATACATATGCAAAAATTCAACCACCACGCGGTGTGTGAGAGAGACAGAAATATTTTAGTTGTGTTCTTACACAGAACAAAATTGAAAGAGATGCATATACATATGTCAAATAAGCTAACGCTAGCTAAGTAAGGACGGTGGCGTAGTATGTAGAGATCGGTGGCACGATGGGCTCGGTGTTTGATGGTTCAATGCTCGGTGAAAAAGTGAAAATTTTTAGGTGTGTTTTTTCTTCCTTTTTGTTTTTTTATACCCCTGCAAGGGTATATTAATTTGGTCAAAAGTTTGCAACGCACAGAAGGAAGCGTTTCCGACTATATAAAGTATATATATTCTTGATCAGCACGACGAGCTGAGTTGATATAGCCATGTCCGTCTGTCTGTCCGAAACCCTTAAAGCTACAGAGCTGAAATTTCGCATCCAGGCTTCTTTTTGCTGCAGGCATTGTATATCCCGGAATCATCCCGATCGGATGACTATATCATATAGCTCCCATAGGAACGATCGGTCAAGAATATAGTCTTAGAGCAATAACTTGGGTGTTTTGAAAGCGATTGTCAAGAAACTTGGTTTTTGGAAGTTTAGTATATATAGAAATGTCTGTGCTAAGTTTCAGACAAATCGGTCATCTATATGCTATAGCTCCTATAGGAACAATCGGCCCAAAAATTTTTTATTTTCGAAATACTTTTTTTTCTCATGCTACAAACATTTAATGTAGGTTTGACTTGTTTTATATGCTTTCTAATGATTTGGTCACATTATAAATGTGTACATATTTAAATTGTTAAATAACAGTTTGCAAGGGTATACGAACTTCGGCACGGCCGAAGTTAGCCATCCTTCTAGTTTTTTTTGATTTTGTTAAACATTTATACCAAATATTTTGCTGCAAGGGTATACAAACTTCGTCAGAGCCGAAGTTAGCTTTTTTATATTTTTTCTTCGTATTTAATTCAAATTTACAAGTATTCATCATTGTAGATTTTATTCTAATATTATATAACGATACAAAAATGATTAGAATTATTAAAAAAAATTACATTACAATATTTATATATTTTTTTTTGACAACGCATAAGCAAAGATTTTGAAAACTCATTTTGTTGGTGTTACATTTGTTAATATTGTAATGTGTATAGTGTTTGTCTTAAACTAGTAGACAATTTTTTTTTAATAGTGGAGAACAGAAAAGGATCTTAGTCGATATATTTATATATGTAATTGGACAAACACATTGTAACGAAATTTTATTTATTATTTCGCAGATAAAGATGTTTTATTGACGGATGGCACCAAAAATGATCCTCCTTGATTTATGGCCAACAGCTTTGCGTTTCGTCAAACCGGAAAACAGAAGAAAGATTAAAGTTGGTCGCATCCAACTGAAGTGCTGCCATACATCCAGAGTTCCTTTGGAGTTGCCAGTCATGCGGTGACCGACTTGTTATCGGTGGGCGTTCGAAGCGCCAGATTTGAACTGAAAAGCCTATCGACGTTACAATATGTTGTAGTTTTTTAATTTCATATCAAGAGTTAACGATATTCTTAAAATCGTTTCATTCGATTGCTGAATGGTAGGTTTCAAATAAAGAAGCATGAAAATTGATTTAAATTTCCTTACCCTAATGTTGACAATTAACTATTATTGGCTGATTGTGGTAGTGGTTTTTTATTGGTAGTGATTTGGTAAAAGCATTTCAAACTGCTGAATTCCCTTATTCCGTATAATCATTGGGTTTGCTTCTACATTTTTTGGCCAACTCTTGCGTAACAATCAAGCATGAAAGAAATAGGAGGAGATTATTTTAGAAATACAATTCGTTCATACTGATCCTGTTTTTCAAGTGCAGCCATGCAGTCATTCTGAGAATTGCACGTTGCACCATCAGCATTATTGGTGTTGATCGAGGCGCACTATCAGCCAGGGGCAAGGGATTGCCCTTCAAAATTTGCGGTGGGCCAGCTCCAGGTAATGGTATAGATGGTGTTGTCACTGGACTCACTAAGGAAGTACAATCAAAAGCAGGGCCAGCCTCAACGGAAGGCAAAAACTGAAAACTGCTGAAGTAATCATCAAAAACGAACTTGCCCACCTGCAAAAGAAAGTTAAGAAGATTAACAATAATTCAAGAAAAGCCTTCTTTAACTCACCCCAACTAAGTCACAGCAATCGCCGGTTAGCTTGATCACATAATAATCATCACAGTCGGTGATTAGTATACAATTACAAAACAAAAGGACATTATGAAATTTATTTGCAAAAAATAAATTGTATAAATGATATAAGTTACCCTAGTAGGCCTTTCAAAAGCTGCCTGCGCCCAGGATACTACTGCAACCTGTTGTCACCCATCAAATTTGATACCTCCCAAGATGTTTTCGAACTAAACGGTGCAATGATTACAGTTGCTTTGGGTTAGCATACCTTGGGTCTATTCTGGCAGCTGTTCCTCTTGATTTCTCACTTGACTTTTTGACTTGGAACTTGATACAAGGGAATGTGCGTGCGCTTTGAAATTTAAATTGATGATTGATATTTTTAAAATAAATTAAATTATTTAATCGAACCACTAAAATATATTAATTTATATATGGATTCAAAATGTATATGGAACAGGGAAACTTACCTACGGGCAAAAGCTCGCAATAAATAGCTGGGATATATACTTGGGGGCTAAAAAATGTTGTATATATACATATATTTAGCTTAGCAAGAATTCCTGATTATGGTGTTATCCAATCCAATCACAATAACGTTTGGGACTGTTGCTGGGGAATTTAAAAGTAAATTAAATTATTATTACATTTTTGGTTCCTTTTTCAAAATGAACTATTCTTGTGTTTATAATTTTATTTTTAGTAATTTTAAATTTCCAAGTAAACGTTGTTTTTTATTCTTAATAGCTAATTTTTTGTTAAAATATTTAAGTCTAAAATAAGTTCTAGTTTTAAAATAAAATTGTTTTACATTATCATCAATTTGTACATGATTAGCAGCAATTATTAATTTTTTTTTATGGTTTTTAAGGGTTAATGCGAAAAATTAAACGAAAAAAATCGAACGCAGACAACCTTCCTCTCATGATGAAATAAGTATAAGGTGGTCCCGTCGGGAAATCGTACGGTCCTATGTATCTTAACAATAAGTGCAAGTGAGAGGAACGTAGCTCAGGAAGTGTAAGAGAGATGTCAATATTGTGTGTTGCTTAACCCGTACGTGGCCCCTAAGGGGTTTAAATTAGCACAGCGAAATAGAAACACATTTTATTTTTAAAGTAGGGGAAGGTGGGGTATTTTGGGCCACGGGGAATCGTAAACCAGCGCCATTTTTTTTTTCCCAATGAATTATGACAGGTGCGAATGACTGTTATCGACTCGTCTTATCATACCCTATAATTTCCATAATGAACAAGTGTGGGCACCGGCATTGGTACTTTGTTTTATTAACAAATAGAAATTGGATGCTCTCGATGTATAATTTACACTCCGTGAATGTCCTTATATTTTTTTTATTCCTGTGAATCGACGGAGGTAACTATGTTTTTAATATTCGTGTGTATATTAGCTTTAAAAATTTTAACGGGATTTTGCATGTATTTGTTATTGTTGTTGTTTTTTGCAGCCATTTTCTAAAAATGAGGGTTCGGAGAATTGTGAACCTTTTTTCTTGGGGAATTAAGAGCCACTTGTTTCTTGCCATTTAACGACATTTTTAATGTGTTGAATGCTTGTGTATGGAAAACATGCCAAAAAAAACGAATCGGCGAAATACCATACATTGCAACGTCTGCGATCGTGCAGTGCACTTGAAAAGTGCCAGAATAACTGAAAGTTATTGGACTTGCATAAATTGCATTTCAGGCTGACGTGTGTAATTTTGTTCACTACAACAACTAATTTTTCAATTATTATTCGTATTTTAGTGAAATAAATAAAATTTTCCTAACATAAATCATTGTTTTTATTCAATTTTAAAAGTGGTTCACAATACCCCGAGAATTTTGAAAATCACGAAAAAAGGTATTTTTGGAAATTGCCTTAGAATCACCTAATTTTCAAACATTCCATTAAACTGTTGTGACCATATGAAAGCTAGATCTTCGTACTATAACACCCAACACTCAAATTTGAAGTAAAACTTGTTTAAATAGAAAATTTCTGGCAATAAAAAAATGTGGCTCACAATACCCCGCCTTTCCCTAATATTTTTAATAATTTAGAACTGCCAACTAAACGTTGTTTTTGCATTTTAATACATATTTTTTTGTTTGAGGCCTTAACTCTAAAGTAGATTCTAATTTTAAAATAAAATTTTTATACCCTGTACCCATAAGGTAAAAGGGTATATTAAAGTCGCTAAAATGTATGTAACAGGCAGAAGGAAGCGTTTCCGACCCCATAAAGTGTATATATTCTTGATCAGCATCAACAGCCGAGTCGATTAAGACATGTCCGTCTGTCCGTATGAGCCACTCGATCTCAGAGACTATAAGAGCTACCAAATTTGGTGTGAGCATCCGTCTAATGTCAAAGCAGGTCAAGTTTGTTTCAAATTTTAGCCACGCCCACTTCCGCTCCCGCAAATGAAAAAAAGAAAATTTTAAAATCAATTTACAAGAGCTGTAATAAAGATATCCAATTGTTATTTGGTAGACATAATTATAATATCAAACTGCACTAACTGACCAAATTTTATTCAAATCGGACAATAAACATCGGAGATATAGCCATTTGCATTTTGTACTGAATTGCCAAGGCGACATTGGCAGATATGAAAGAGCGAGATAGCATGATTTCGCTGCTGCTGCATGTTAAAGGGAATTTTGTTTTGAATTGATTGCGATTTCGAGAGTGTTCGAACTTTTGTTTAGTGCCTACGCAAATCAAGAGTTTAAAATTTTTGCCACGCCCACTTCCGCCCCCGCAATTCAGAAAAAACAAATTATTAGAGCAGTTTTAAAGCAATCACATTCTTATTTGGCACACCCAACAATGTGGCCAAAATGCATTTTTTATCGTACAATAAATATCGAAGATATACGAATATGCATTTTGAACTGAATTGCCAAGGCGACACTAGCTGGAAAGAGTGAGCGAGATAGCATGCGGTAGCTGTTGCTGCATGTTAAAAGAAATTTTGAATTAAGTTGATGCCGATCTTGATTTAATATAACTAGTTGCTACAGGGTATACTCAATGTCGGCAGGGACGACTTGCTTGCTTCATTTTATATTTAAATTTACATATATGGGATGCAGACTTTAACAGGTTTTCCTTAACATTTTTTTTATCTCAATATTCTTGTTAGTGAAACTTTGAAATATGTGTTCCATTTTTTTTAATGTGTCTCGAAATTCTAATGACGGTATTATCAGTCCGCCATGCGAGACTTCATCGACATATGTAATGACGAAGACTCGTCGCGAAACTCATGGGAAAGATTCCGTTTTTTAATTATATAGCCAGCGACATATTCAATGGCATCCTCCGTCAGCTCATTAGAGGTGGAGAATACATCGATGTTTTTTTCGATGTATCGATGTTTCTCATTTTTGGAAAACATCGATATTTTGTCAACGACTATCGATGTTTTTTTTTATACACCTCTAGCTTAAATAAAACTCCATTTTGTAAGAAAAGAGCGAGCGTAAGGTAAAAACGTGGTGAAGCTTTTCTTTATATTTCCGTTTCTAACATTTTAATTTATTCAGGATTTAGTGATTGTGGCATTGTGATTGGTGTTGGCAGCGACGTGGTCCTTGATTTGCGATGGAGAAACATCTTAACAGTGAGTTGATTTTTACACAGAAGTATGAAAACATCAAATGCAAAATTTGTCCCTTATAGGAACATCAAAAGAGAACCTTGAGGTTCAATCGCCAAAACGTAAGGGGCAAAGCTCCAATGTTTGGCAGCATTTTAAAAAAACAGACTCATTAAAAGCCCTCTGCAGTTATTGTGGAAAGGATTTAAGAACTGCAGGCAACACTACAAATCTCATCGACCATTTAAAAAGGATGCATCCAAATCGTAATGTCGAAAAAATAGTTCCTACACCAATGAAGTTGGATACCTTTTTAATACGTGATAAAACCTATCCAAGTGATTCTAAGCGCAAGAAAGAACTAGATGAACATGTAATGCGCATGATTGCACTGGACGTTCAGCCGTTTAACATCGTCAATGACAAAGGATTCCGAGATTTAATGTTTAAAGCGGATCCTCGTTATGTATTACCGTCCAAAACATACCTTAGAGATGTATCCCTACCGAATTTGTATGAGTCCTTAAGGGAAAAACTTCATTCTGCCTTGGAATATGTGGAGTAAGTATCAATCACAACAGACGGTTGGACTTCCAAAGCAAATGAAGGTTATTTGATTATAACCTGTCATTTTATTGATTCTGAATTCAAACTTAATTCAGCAGTTCTGTCAACAACGACTCTTCTAACTCCAACCAATCACTCTGCTTTGAACATTGCAGACTCAATTCGAGTGGTTTTGACAGAATGGGGTCTGATGCAAAAAGTTGTTTCTATAGTAACAGACAACGATAGCACCATGAAAAGGGCGTGCGAAATTCTTGAAATTAAGCATTTTCCATGTGTTGCACATACTATAAATCTATTAGTGCAAGATATTTTAAAGCTTGAAGTTCTTGGACCAATCCTTGCAAAATGCAAGACTATCGTTTCCTTTATGAAACGTAGCACTACTGCAATGGCAAAATTTAAGCAGGCTCAGAATGTTGCAAACCCGATTGGATTAATTCAGGAAGTACCAACTCGTTGGAATAGTGCTTACCAAATGATTAAGCGACTTCTAGCAACGAATGAATCACTGTCGTCTGTCTTGTTGTGTACGACTAAGGCTCCAATGCCATTTTCCGCAGAAGATATCAATATTTTAATGGAACTTTCGGAACTTCTGTCTCCATTTGACGATGCAACTCACATTATTTCGGGATGCAAGAGTGTTACTATTTCTCTTGTTCTTCCTGTGATTTGCGAGATTCAAAATAAACTACAAAGCTTGAAATGTAATCTCAAAACCATCTCAATTATTTCTGCTTACGAAACGTTAGTGAGCCGTTTAAATGATAGACTTGCCCACTATGAAACTCGCACAGTTTGTCGAATAGCTACATTAATCGACCCCAGATTCAAAAAAGATGGCTTTAAGTGTATTTCAAATGCAGACCAGGCCGCTAAAGCCTTGGAACAGGAGATGTACACTATCTTGTCAAGGACTCGAACGGAGCAGCCAACACCAGATGATCACGCAATGCCACCAACTCTTTCGGAAAAACCCAAGTCTTTTCTTGAATCCAAAATAAGAACGAAAGTAAAATCATATCGAGCGGACTCAATAATTGTTTTGAGGCAACACTTGGAAACGATTAACCAATCAGAAGATTGCGACCCTCTCTCCTTTTGGAAGGTAAATCAGAAAGTATATGTTTTCAAGTTTAACGAATCTACTTTTAGGGAAATGAGGGTATGATGGTTCTCAAAGAGGTGGCCAAAAAATTTTTGTGCATACCCGCAACATCCTGTGAGTCTGAAAGAACTTTCAGCAAAACTGGCCAAATAATTTCTGACAGGCGAACAAGACTAAAACCAAACGTTGTCGACAAATTATTGTTTGTCAACGAAAACTTTACTAACGTTAAAGATATTTAATATTTTTTTTTTTTTTTCTTTTTTTTTTAATTTATTTTGTATTTGTAATCTGTCGTTAGACAATGAACAAATTGTTTGAGAATTAAGATTGACAGAAAGAATATTGGAGCCAGGCGCTTACGACTGACGCCAACTTTAGTTGGTTACAGAAGCTCTACCAGTCATCTTGTGGTCTGAATGGGAGATCAAGTGGGTGGTTTCTCTTGAGTCTTCTGATGTGTTGACTATTATCCAGGAGATTAAGTGCCAGATAGTTTTCATGGTTTTCAAGTCTCTCGCAGTAACGGTCGCTCAGTCTTTGGATCTCTGACTTAATAGAGGGCATCTTCAGGTCTCTGTGTATGATAGAGTTTCTGACAAACCAAGGAGCTTTCACAAACCTACGTAGAAATTTGTTTTGGAATCTTTGGAGGATCTCGATGTTGGAGTTGGATGCTGTGCCCCACAAATGAATTCCGTACGTCCAAATTGGCTTCAGGATCGTCTTGTAAAGTAGAAGCTTGTTGTTCAGGCTGAGTTGTGACCTAGTACCAAGTAACCAATTCATCTTGTACATTTTTAAATTAAGCTGCGTTTTTTTGCTTTTAATGTGGGCTTTCCAATTGAGTCGTCTGTCTAGTGTGATACCGAGATATTTCACTGTCTGAACTGTTGGCAGAGGTGTGCCATATAAGCAAACAGAGGGACAATTTTGTCGGCGTGTTGAGAATGTGATATGTGCTGACTTTTCTGGGTTGACAGCAATGTTCCATCTTGTAAGCCAGGGCTCAAGAATATTTAATTGTTCTTGAATAATCTCGGATGCTTCAATTGGGTCTGTGGACGTGGCTATAAAAGCTGTGTCATCGGCATAGGTAGCTGCAAGGAGCTGATTGTTTTCAATAAGAGGTAAATCAGCTGTGTACAGTGTATAGAGGACGGGGCCAAGTACACTACCTTGCGGAATTCCCGCATTAATGCATCCTATTCTCGATTCGTCATATTCACACCTTACGTAGAATCTTCTGTTGCTTAGGTATGACTTAAAGAACAGGTAATATGGTGCTGGAAGTAGGACTTTCAGTTTGTATAGCAAGCCAGGGTGCCAGACGCGATCGAAAGCCTGTTTGACATCAAGAAAGACTGAAGAGCTGTATTTTTTTTCTTCGAATGTATTTAAAATTTCTTGTACGATTCGGTGACATTGCTCGGGAGTGCCATGGTGCGCTCTAAATCCAAATTGATGAGCAGGTAATACGCAGTCGTCCTCCAGCACCAGCAACATTCTGTCCAAAAGTATTTTTTCAAATACTTGGGAGAGTATAGCTAGTAGACTGATTGGACGGTAAGAATTCGGGAGATGGTCAGGTTTGCCAGGCTTCAGTATCATTAGAATCTCCGCGCACTTCCATTGGGATGGAAAGTGGTAGAGCCGAATGATGCTGTTAAATATGGTCTTTATATATGCAAATGCACTTAGTGGGAGGGCCTTAAGAGTTGTTGCATCGATTCCATCGTATCCAGGGCTTTTCGTTGCTTTAAGATTTTTGACTTCGGTCTGGATTTCCTCAAGGGATATTGGCCGAATTGGTAGGTGCATTTGGCAAGGTATGTCAAGGAATGCCTTGGTCGAAGCATTATCTGCTGCACTACAAGTGTTAAATGGAGTGAAAGTGTTCTCCAAGTGTTGAGCAAACTCCTCAGCTTTTTCTTCATTGGACCGGCACCAGCTGCCTCTGCTGCTTTGAAGAGGAGGCAATCTTTTCGCAGGTCTCTTAAGATATTTGGTGGCGTTCCAAAGATTATGTTCAACATTGTTGGGCTCAGCGTTGCGAAGATATTCTGCTAATGATTCGTTTCGAAGATCAAATAACAGAATTTTAAGCTCCTTGCAAGCCCTGTTGAATGCCGATTTATCAATTGGGTTGCGACTGAGTTGCCAAACTCTTCGTAGTCGACGTTTTGTCTTTAACAGATTTGATACTTGGTCAGACCAAAAGTATTTCTCCGATCTTTTGTAGACCGCCTGATTATTTCGAGTGACAGGTGTGCAGATACTCGCGGCTTCGTGAATGTTACGTGCCAGTCTCTCTACTGCTTCATCTATGTCATCACCGGACGATATATTGAAATTGTGATTTATTTTTTCCTCCAGCTTAGACTGAAACACTTCAATGTTTGAGCTTCGTTTAAGTAGCCTCGTGTTCCTAATTTGCGTTATGACTGGTATATTAATCCAAACTTTTACAGCGCAGTGGTCAGAGAGGAGATCAAAATCATTATCAGTGACTACGCTACTCGTATTGATTCCTCGAGTTAAAGCAATGTCAATTATATCAGGCTGTTTTTGGGGGTCAGTGGGCCAGTAAGTTGGTTGACTGGGCGAATGAGCGGTCAAGTTTAACGAATGAATGCACGGCAATAGGGCTATACCTTTTGGGTTATTCACTCGAGAACCCCACCAAGTGTTTTTAGCATTTAAATCTCCACCTAATAAAAATTTTGGCCCAAGTGCAGAAAATGCTTGCGTAAACGATTGAGTGCTTACAGCATGTCTTGGCGGTGCATAGGATGCAGCTATTACCAGGCTGCCATCTGGAATATTAATCGATATGATGGCAGCTTGCAACCAAGGCAGAAGTGTTGGAGCGCGTTCTCGATATTTAATGGATGTTTTAATTAAAATTGCTGCACCACCACGAGCATTGCCACTCGGATGGTTAGCATGTAAAAGATGATATCCAGCAATTTTGAAGTATGATCTTTCAGTAAAATGTGTTTCGCTAATGAGCATTATATCAATATTATTTCTTTTTAGATATAAGTCAATTTCTGGCCTACTTTTGCATAGACCGTTCGCATTCCAAATGACTATTTTCAGACCTACTTGCATAGGGAGGACAGGATGGCGCTCATCATTTGTGACATCTGGGCAAGTTGAACTTGCATGAGCTTCATCATCTCGCTCAGCTGAGCCATAATTGACTTGTCTGGTATGCTTAATTCCACATTGTTATTGGGCTCTGGTGCGCTGTTGGGTGCGGTTCCACGAGCTACGTTTGCATAGGAGACGCCAGAACGGTGAAAATCGTGTACTTGACTATTACTCATTGATTTGTTAAGGCTGGGCTTGGTTGCGGTTACAAACTTACCCTGATCCTTTGATTTGAGTTTTTCTTGATAAATTCTGCAACCCCTATAGGAAGCAGTGTGATCTAGGCCGCAGTGAAAGCATTTTGCTGGAGCATTCCTTGACTTATTACAATACATGGTTTTGTGTTCATCACCACACTTGACACAAATGTATTTTTTGTTGCAAAAACGTTGTGTATGCCCAAATTCCTGGCACCTATGGCACTGAATAATATCGTTAAACTTTTTAGGTGGTTCGATGTGTACAATGGCATTGCAAAGTCTTGTCACATTGAATATAAGTTTGTTGTTGGCGGCTGGCTCAAGGTCAATGAAGAACATAGGCATTGGGGCTTTGGTGGCGCGGTTTTTGGCATTAGTTAGATGGCGCACTGTGTGACCAATCTTAGATAGTCCGTTTCGAATGTGATCCAACGGAGTAGAATGATGCAAATTTCTAATGACGGCTCTGTATGCTCTTTCTTGTTTAAGTTGGTATGTGTGGAATTGAATCTTTTTTTGCTCAAGTACTTCAACTAATTTTCTATAGTTGTCTACATTGGAGACTGCGACACGGACTTGGCCATCTCTTCCAGCTTTGTAGGTGTAACCATCACTACCAACGATGTTGGAAATAAATAACTGCATTTCAGCAATGTTGTCAACGGAAGGTATGAAGATTGGTGGTGGTTTGGGTTGAGCATTATTTTCACTTTCCTGAAATGTGGTGGAAGCAGTAGGCTGTGTGGAGTCTGTATCGAGCAAGTCTCCCAAGCTAGAAAATCTATTGGAGTTATTAACCTCATAGTCCATCTTGGTGGGCTTAGACTTCAATCTTCTGATTTCTCCCGGTTCTAACGAAAGGGAATTGCAGTCAGAATCCGTGGACGATGATATTGAGGATGATGATGTTGGATTATTTCTCACAGTTTTCTTTTTAGTCAGAATAGGAGATGTACCTTTGCGCTTGCGTTGGGCATTTTTGTTGTCAGGTGTTTGCCATGTGACGGAGGCTGCTTCGCTTTCGCGGGGGGGCTCATCTTCATCACTCATTTCGACGCTGAATGGTTGCTGAAGAAATTTATTGTTGTTGTTGGTTTATGACACTTGTTTATTGCACTTAGAAAGTGCGTGGGAGGCAACTGCTCGCAGTTAGCTGTACTCTGGGAGCATTGAACTTTCACTGCGCTTGTTTTTAGTCAATTTTGCCAATTTCGGACTTGTCTTTGTTGTTTATGGTTTTTTTTTTTTTTCTTTTTTTTTGCACTGATTTATAAATTGCACTGTTGATGCATAGACACGTCTGTTCACTATGGAAGCTGGATCGCGAATGGTGATATTTAATATTAATATCTATAAAATTCACATCAATGAAATGATCTCTTACTTTTTAATTTTGTAATCCTTCCTTTCAATGGAAAAACTTTTTGTTAACATTTTATTTTTGAATAAAAATATTGTTTTTCGTTTTAATATTTACTGAATTTTCAATATATTTATTTAAAGCAAAAACCGTTAAAAACATCGATGTTAAATCGATGTTTTGCTTAAAAACATCGAAAACATCGATAGTAGCATACATCGATGTTTGTCCACCTCTACAGCTCATCGACATCATTGTCTCCTGGAAATTCTGGAATGTTACTGGCGACATCAAATGCTATGTCTTCAGGTTCTTTATTTTCTTTATTAGCCACCGAAGAGCAGTCTAAATTCAACCAATGGTCAGCATTTTCGTGTTTCACATTTCCACTGTCATTTAACAGATCTGTATTTTTAGCTGAATTAAATTAAGGTTTGGTTATAAATTATAAAAGTTAAAGAAAACATAAAACGCAGAACATAGCTACCAACAATCACGATCAAAACATTTCTAAAACATAAAGCTGCACATGAGACAATTATTATTATTAGTTTGAGTTCTTGATGTAATTTCTGAAATTTTACCATACCTGCAATATATTTTCTTAGCCTCTACTTAAATTGGAGTGGGGTTGGATGGTCATACTGCCCACCCCTTGACCGCATGTTGCCAAAAGAATTTTCAACAATAACTTGATTGAGCCGACTTGTTAAAATATATTGCAATTTATATTTGTCACTTAAATAAACGTGTAGTTCATCCAGGGAGGCATTATAAACGATAATATCTTTTTGAAAAGGCAATCTGTGGGGTTTGTCAAACAAATTAGTGCTCATAATGTCTGACATTTTTGTCTAAATGTTTCGCTGAAAGTCAAGTTGTCTACCATAAGGCTGTGATGATTTAATGCAATGCGATGTTGATAATTTTGAATTAAATACATCAAACCAATCATTTAGAGTTTTGAAAAGATCAGAAGTTTCACATGCATTCTCAACGTCATAGCCCAGCGAATAGCAACGTCTTATGGAGCTGGCAGTTGTATTAGAGAACAATTGCGTTGCCAAAGATACTTTCTGCTTTGCCAACAAACGAACATTAATGTGGTTTTCGTTAATCTTAAACGTTATTGACACATCTGATTTCGAACAATGGTTGATTGTTTGCTGGACAGTAGTCTTGGTTAATTTCTTTCCGTTGATAATTAATCCGGAACTGATGTAGTGGTTGCGAACCAACTTTAGTAAATGCGGTGTATCCGCAAAAACGAAAATTTTGAGTTGGTCATCCGCTGGATGACTAAACCAGGTTTTTGCTAGAAAGAATAAAAATATGACATATGTTTCATTAACCTCTTGTAGCACTCTTACTTTCAGATATACCAAGCTCTCTCCAAAGTCTCTGGTTTCCAGGACCCAAATCACACACCATTGCTACAACAGGATATTCTTGTGTGTGGAGCTTTATAATTATTGTATATAAAGTTTCCGCGTCCATTCGAGAGTTGAAATCAAAGAAAACTGGTTGCTTCCAAGATTTTTTAAGCCACGAACAAAAGCCATTTGTACTTGGTCACTTGGCTCATACACCATGTCCAATGAGCTGTCATATTCAAAAGCAGCTGCAACCATCATCTCGTCGAACGCCAAGACACAAACTTTATCGGCCTCATCCATTTCTTCATTTTTCATGAGGTCAATGCAAATATCTAGGGTACCCAAATTTATTTCCACGTCTGCTAACCATCTAAACAGCGTTGAACGACTTGGTAACGGAAATCCTTTTTTATAGAGATGGTTGTACGCTCGAGGGCCTGCGGCATGTAGGCAAATAGCTGCAGAAATGTCATCGTAATTAAAGTTACATCTTTTTCCACCACTTTTTAATATTTCTATTTGGGTTTCTGTGAAAATTTTTGACAAGCTCTCTTTTAAGTGGCGACATTCCTCAATCTGCTGCCTATAGTCGTCTATTTCCTCCTGCATAGCACAAATCTTCTGCTTTAGACTCTCAATTTCTATTGACATGCCATTATTTCTTTAAGAAAAATGTACATTGCGATTATCAATTTGTTTCTTTCCACATATAACAATAAATTTACTTACTCTGTTTGCGTGCCCGAATTAGCGTAGCCTTCTTTAACATTAGTCGGGTTTCGATACGGAACTGCACCACTTTCTAATCTTTGCCTTTTCAACGGGCGCCCGTTAGAAGTTTCAGACTTCACCTCAGAATCTTTAAAATGTTTTTCACAGACCTATGAATAGTCACTGAGGCTGCACTGGAGGCTTTCTTCCCACAACTTCTTTTTTTTTTCATTTTTTCCCACGCGAAAAAATTTTACTTGTGGCCCATGACTGCCGCAAATAGCACAATACAATAATTCTGTGGCCATCGTAGGGTTAATTAAAAAAAATTAGAAAAAAATTTGTCCCCTCACAACTTCACTTGTTCAAAGTCGAACGACAGCTGAAATAAGACCTCGTCGTGAGCAGCGCTGCTGCCGATGGGACCACCTTATACTTATTTCATCATGCTCTTGCATCATCCTCTTTGACAAGCAAACGTGCAGTTTAGAGCTGGGCGGAACATCGATGTTATATCGATGTATCGATGTTTCACTTTAATGAAGCAAGCAAGTCGTCCCTGCCGACATTGTGTATACCCTGTACCAACTAGTTATTGTATTAAATGAAGTCAAACATCCTCGAAATAGCAATTAATTTCATAAATAATTTTCTTTAACATGCCGCAACAGTGAACGCATGCTATCTCGCTCACTCTTGCCAGCCAATGTCGCCCTAAGCGCTTCAGTACAAAACGCATCAACGTATATCTCCAATATTTATTGTCCGATTTCAACTAAATTTAGTCAGATTATGCCCTTTGGCCATAATATTAGGTGTGCCAAATAAAAATATGATTCCTCAAAAACTGCTCTAATAATTAGTTTTTTCTGAATTGCGGGGGCGGAAGTGGGCGTGGCAAAAATTTTAAACTCTCTTGAGCTGCGTAGTCACTAGACAAATGATCGAACAACCTCAAAATCGCAATCAATTCAAAACAAAGTTCCCTTTTACATGCAGCAGCAGCGAGCACATGCTATCTCGCTCTTTCTTATCTGCCAATGCCGCCTTGGCATTTTAGTACAAAACGGATATAGGCATATCTTCGATGTTTATTGTCCGATTTCGACAAAATTTGGTCAGTTGGTCCAGTTTGGGTATATAATTAGGTTTACCAAGTAAGAATACGATATCTTGAAAGCAGCCCTAGTTATCGTTTTTTTTTAAATTGCGGGGGCGGAAGTGGGCGTGGCTAAAATTTGAAACAAACTTGACCTGCTTTGACATTAGACGGATGCTCACACCAAATTTGGTAGCTCTAGCTCTTATAGTCTCTGAGATCGCGTGGCTCATACGGACAGACGGACAGACGGACAGACGGACAGACGGACATGTCTCAATCGACTCGGCTGTTGATGCTGATCAAGAATATATATACTTTATGGGGTCGGAAACGCTTCCTTCTGCCTGTTACATACATTTTAGCGACTTTAATATACCCTTTTACCCTATGGGTACAGGGTATAAAAATGAAACATCGATGTTCGTAAGCCGATGTTCGATGTTTTCGCAAATTTTGTACCATCACTTAGTAATTGCACGTGGAACGAAAGTGGTAAGTAAGAAACTTTTATGCATTAAAAAACTTTTCTACATTAAAAAAACCGATTAAGTATACCATTTTAATCGCATCGTTTAATAGTGAGTGAAAAACGAAGTTCAAAAATGAATGGATCTCAAACAACTGATAAGTTGAGTCATTATAATATTTTCATAATTTTATTTGTTTGAAAAACTCACAAAACTATTATGTTAAGTTATCATTATATTTTCGTTATTTCATTTGTTTTTAAAAGCTTTAAATACTGCTAAGTTAAGTAATAATATTTTCTTAATTTAATTTGTTTTAAAAAAATCAAAATACTGTTGATTTAAGTTATAATATGTTCATTTGTTTGGAAAACATTATTTTGTTATTTTTTTTATATATATTTTGAATAATGAAGTCAATACTAAATAGATGAAAAAAAAAAATTCTTTTACTATCTTCGATGTTTAATCGATACATCGATGTTTTCAAATAAGAAACATCGAAACATCGATGTTGTGCCAGCTCTAGTGCAGTGGCAATAGAGCTAGTAAGCCCGTAGGCAAAGGCAGCCGAGTAGACTACTTTACGAAAGCATTCATTTTGCCATGGGTAAAAGCAGCTCATTGAGGTGAACCGACTCACTCGGTCTTTTTTCGAAGTGAGCCAACTCACTTCGCATATGGCTCACTGATTCACTTGCTGATAGCTCATGAGCCGATAGTGATCGCAACCAACTTGAAAAAACTGAAGTAAAATACGTGAGCAAAACTGAGCTAGTGTCCTAAAATGAGCAAGTGTGACAAAATGAGCTACTGAGCCATATTGAAGGAACAAGCTCAGTGGCTGAGATCAGTGAGCGATTCATTTTGGCTCACTCGCTCACTCAAGTATAATTTTGAATGTTGCAAAATGAAAATGCCACAATTCAATTGTTATAGCCTTCTAGCAAACTTTGATAATAAGTTTAAAACTTATTAGCTTTAGTTCATGGGCCAAAAGGATCTAGAACGATAAATTCTAATTTTGTTTTGTTAATAAGAAGTACATAAAAATATCCTTTGCAACAATGAGGAACAATTAAGACGGTAGCAGTGCTGTTCAAAACATTGTTTATGTCGTCATCGTTTTGAAAAACAGCAAAGTCACCTTGACATGGAATACTTTTGAAGGCCCCATTATTTCCATCAAATATATTAGCAGTTAAGGGAGCATCAACAATAAAGTTGGATAACCATGCCTCATTTTCCAAAGTAACCAAATCATCTAATTCAATATTGTAGATGAAACGATTACAATCGCTACCATGGATACTCTCAAAGAGAGTTTTACAATTTAATTTCTCAATTCAGAATGGTTTTTGAGTAATAGCTTGTACTCTTCCTCGATATCAAATATGTTGTATTCCCGAGCATATGAGTGATCAGTTTTTACTTTCAAATCTAGAGTATGAGTTACATTTTCTGCAACTACTGGGAGTTCCAAACTCTTATTATCATTCTTTTGTAAGTGCGATTCGCGAATATTTTGTGGTCCACAGAAATCGCTCTTGAACAAACCTGCTTTCAACTTTTTTATGCCCTTTTTACACCAGCTTTCTTTATATTTTGAAAGTTTTTTATTGGACATTGTAGTAGAAGATTTTTCCGATTTTCCCCACGTTTCTTAGGCTTAGCTTTTATAATGAATGTATTAATTCCGGGTGAGCACTTTCAATTTGTCTCGCCACAGAGTTTGAAAGTTTATCCATTTCACAAATAAATCTTCCAAGTTTCATGCCCTGCTTGTATTTTATGACACTATGTTTTAGTATCTTAAAAAAGGATTCGATTGCACCATTACTGGGTCTTTTGTTTCTTTTATCAACCAAAATTCCCATCATATTCGTCCAAAATGACGCGAAGACCACATATTTGCCCAAAATGACCTCTGCCATTTTTGGGTGATAGTATTTATTATCTTCGTTATTTCCAGTAAACTGAGAAATAAAGTCTCTAATTTCATTCGCAAAGTTTTTGAAACGTAGTCTCAATTTACTCAATTTTTTGTTCGAAGGCGATACTCCCAATTTTTTTTTGAGTATACCGAATCAGGTATAGGAATACTATTATGATCGTCTAAATTAAATTCGGTTGAACGACCACCTGCAAATTATGAGATGGCATTGCGAACCATCTCATTTGTAGTAGGGGATAGAAGAATGGATACTAGATACTTAAACCGATCTTCGAAATCCTCAATGGTAAATATATTGTAAGCTAAACCTAGCGCATTTCTTAAAAATGTTCTAAGTTCAATATTTTGCAATCCAACTGTGCTATCTATATCCGCACACTTTATTTTTGCATAGTGGCTTGTACAAAATTGAATACAAACATTTGGAAATGTTTCGCTATTACCGTACAAAAACTGATAGCATATTTTGTTGTATTCAATAAGGTCTAAGTTGCAGTACTCTTTAAGGATCGCTCCTGTAATAGCGAAACTTACATACGTCAGTTATGACTCGTCTGCAAAGTGGTATTTATACCCTGTACCCATAGGGTAAAAGGGTATATTAAAGTCGCTAAAATGTATGTAACAGGCAGAAGGAAGCGTTTCCGACCCCATAAAGTATATATATTCTTGATCAGCATCAACAGCCGAGTCGATTGAGACATGTCCGTCTGTCCGTCTGTCCGTCCGTCTGTCCGTCTGTCCGTCTGTCCGTCTGTCCGTATGAGCCACGCGATCTCAGAGACTATAAGAGCTAGAGCTACCAAATTTGTTGTGAGCATCCGTCTAATGCCTAGGCAGGTCGAGTTTGTTTCAAATTTTAGCCACGCCCACTTCCGCCCCCGCAATTTAAAAAAAACGATAACTAGGGCTGCCTTCAAGATATCGTATTCCTATTTGGTACACCTAATTATATACCCAAACTGGCCCAGCTGAGCAAATTTTGTTAAAATCGGACAATAAACATCGGAGATATGGCTATATCCGTTTTGTACTGAATTGCCAAGGCGGCATTGGCAGATAAGAAAGAGCGAGATAGCATGCGTTCGCTGCTGCTGCATGTAAAGGGGAATTTTGTTTTGAATTGATTGCGATTTTGAGGTTGTTCGATCATTTGTCTAGTGACTACGCAGATCAAGAGAGTTTAAAATTTTTGCCACGCCCACTTCCGCCCCCGCAATTGAGAAAAAACAAATTATTAGAGCAGTTTTTAAGGAATCACAATCTTATTTGGCACACCTAATAATGTGGCTAATATGCATCATCTGACCAATTTTAGTTGAAATCGGACAATAAATATCGGAGATATACGAATGTGCATTTTGAACTGAATTGCCAAGGCGAAAGCTGGAAAGAGTGAGCGAGATAGCATGCGTTCGCTGTTGCGGCATGCTAAAGAAATTTTTTTATGAAATTAATCGCTATTTCGAGATTGTTTGACTTTATTCAATATAATAACTAGTAGGTACAGGGTATACTCAATGTCGGCAGGGACGACTTGCTTGCTTCATTTTAATTTGTTCTCTTTGCATGATCTATGAAGTTCGCATAAAAAACGACCATAAGCTGTATGATTGGAGAGTATTGCATGTGCAATTCCATAAGTTAGAGACAACTCTGGAAGATGTGCAACTAAGGAATAAAGAAATATCCTTTTTTTTGCAATGTTAAGGGTTCTTACAACACCTCCTGTTGCATCTATATGCAAAGTGTGTACATTTAGGTGTTTTTTGTAGAAGCCTTATATGCTCAATGTTCCATAGAAATACGTCCACCTTGAACGACAAATGTTGAATGTAATGAGCAAATCCATTACACAACATATCGTATGCATCTTTAAATGCATCTTTGTAAAAAACGTTTTTGGCGTTTGCCTCCGATTTTATGTTTCGATAAACTGATAAATTTGTATTTATAATTTGGTTTCCTACCAAAACTCTTTCATTATTCGTTTGCAGAGCCAGTTCACTTTTATATGCAAAGGCAGTAGTGCTTTTCAATTCCCGACTTTCGAGAAAGCGATTAATGGCTCTACATTGATTATTTTTGTTTAAGTTTATTGTATGGCATATTTCAAGACTTGTTGAGTAAACTTGAACGATGCCATTGAAATTACCAACAAATTTGTAGTAATTACATGACGGATCTTTGCAGTATCCGTATGCAACAAATGAGTTTGCATTAATTCTAACAGTTTTAAAATATAGCACACAGGCGTTATTCGAAGAATAATAATTTTCCCTGATTAAGTGCTCTATACTTTTTTCTTTAGTAAATAAAGTGCAACATTCAGTAAAAATATCTGAAAAGTGCTGCACTTCCATTTGCAGAATGTGATAGCTGCAAATCTTCATAAGTGATTGTAAGCAAAGGGGGTTTTCAATCATTTTAACATCTATATTGAAACTTTTATTTCCAACCCTGCAGTCGTTTCGGAAACATTTTAGCCTATTTCCGACAAGACTTTCATCCACAGGGTTAGAGGACAAATCTATAGTTTAACTACCCTTTTCTTTAACTAAAAGTTCGCGGTCAACAAAGTTGACTGCGTCGAATTTTGTTTCAGCACTTGACTTTAATAAAATTCGTTTAAAACATAAATTAACTGATAGTCGCCTCTTTGGGCATCTACCGTTAATTTTAAAAAGCATATGCTTTCCATCTAGTCTTTCATTAACAATGCGTGCAATTTCTAAATATTGCTGATCATTCCAGACTGATGTTTCATTTATTAGGCCTTTAGACATTGCTTCCTCTATTGCCTATACTGTTAACGAACCTATTACAAATGAGAAGAAAAAAAGCAATAATGAATAACTTTGCGAATTTGAAAAAGATAGATAAGAATTTATTAATATATATTCAATGACCTACTTTGTTCAATAGGTGCCACCTATTAAGGGGTTATATCTACTTGCAAAAATCGTGCTTTTCTGAAAAATATTCATGATGATACTGTTAATGAAATAAATATATAAACCAAATGATCATATAGAAAATTCAATGAAATTTTAGAATCCGTTATGTTTTTTTAAAAATATTGGAACGCTTAGCTCCTGTAAGACATCTCCTGGGGCTTTTAGATGCTTCAGGTGTTCTTCGGCTGTGCGGAAGTGAACAATGACGTCAGCCAGATAGACCACGGCGGACTTCCAAGCTAGTCCGGTCAAGAGGTTCACCATGAGACGTTCGAAGGTGGCGGGCGCGTTGCATAGCCCAAACGGCATTACGTTGAACTCGAAAAGCCCAGCGTCACAAGTAAAAGCCGTCTTAGGGCGTGAAGATTCGTGCATCTGCACTTGCCAATACCCACTTTGTAGGTCCATTGTCGAAAACCATTTCGAACCATAGAGCGTTGCCAGAATGTCGTCCATCTTGGGCAGCGGGTACGAGTCCTTCACGGTCACTTCGTTAAGGCGCCGGTAATCAACGCAGAATCTTGTCGATTCATCTTTCTTTTTTTACGAGCACAACGGATGACGACCATGGGCTAGCGGATGGGCGGATTACTCCCCGCTCTTGCATGTCCTTGACTAGCCGCTGTACTTCTGCCTTCCTAGAGATCGGTATTTGCCGAGTTATCTGCTTTATGGGACACGCCGGCCCAGTTTCGATACGGTGTGTAGCTAGGTCAATACAGCCGGTCTCGTCGTCTCTCCAGGCGAAGATACCTCGATATTGGTCCAAAAGCTCTCTTAGTGCTTTTTGTTGTGGTGGTGGAAGCTCGGAATCACCGGGCAGATTCCACTCCACCGTAATTTCGCCTTTATCCCTTGGTGGTTCCACCGGCATCACTCTCACGGGCTCCACTTCACCTAGGAGGATGGCAGGGTGTAGAACTTTTCCATGCACGCTCAAGTTTAAGATACGCGTTGTAAGGTGGCCGGATTTCACCTCGACAACGCCAGATGGCATAATAATTTCATCTGAAACTGTGGAACGTTCTCCCTTTTCAATCACCATCGCCTCTAGGGATTCTGTAAATGCACATTCCAGTTGTACTAGCGTAACAGAGTGCGGAGGCAAATAGCCGGGGGTCAGCAAATACACCGAGTGTCGGGTCAGCTCGTGGGCACCAAAAAGTTAGCTGCTCCATATCAACTACTGCTTTATGCTTTAGCAGGAAATCCATTCCAAACAGGTTTGGTGTGGCACCACCGACCATGTAAAAGGTGTGGCTTACGGATTTTCGCAGCATGTGCAGCTCGATATCCGCTTTTTGTGTCGACGTGAAGGATTCCCGATGACGGTCCATGTAGAGTCACGTGACACGGAGTGGTCACTGTTTTGTTGTTGTACAAATTTTCATTTTTACATAATTCTAAGAAATATAAAAGAAATACACAAAAACAATTTAATTTTTTTTAAATTTTAGCTTTGTAATAATTTTAATAAATTTCTTGTTGTTTGTTCATTGCAGCTTTACATTGCATTTAAGGGAAGTAGATACTAAATTTAACTAGCGGGTGCAATGTAATATACACAAGAAAATTTGACCATATTTTTATGATAATTTTATATATAATTTTATGATATAATAATTTTGTCTTCAAATTTCAATATGAAATATTTAGTAAAAAAAATTGTTTTGCCTTCAGTTGCTCTCCCCCAACAGATAACACCAATCAGTGAATTAAATTATAAAACCGTAATAATAGTTTTAGTATATTTTCTTGAACACCTGCAGAACAGTTTATTAAAGTTACCTCTGGCCAAATTTTTTTTAAAGTATAAGAAGAATGCAAGTGTATAGGTTATTAAAAAATGAAGCAAGCAAGTCGTCCCTGCCGACATTGTGTATACCCTGTACCAACTAGTTATTATATTAAATGAAGTCAAACACCCTCGGCAATTAATTTCATAAAAAAATTTCCTTAACATGCCGCAACAGTGAACGCATGCTATCTCGCTCACTCTTACCAGCCAATGTCGCCCTAAGCGCTTCAGTACAAAACGCATTAACGTATATCTCCAATATTTATTGTCCGATTTCGGCTGAAATTGGTCAGATGATGCATATTAGCCACATTATTAGGTGTACCAAATAAGAATCTGATTCTTTAAAAACTGCTCTAATAATTAGTTTTTTTCTGAATTGCGGGGGCGGAAGTGGGCGTGGCAAAAATTTTAAACTCTCTTGATCTGCGTGGTCACTAGGCAAATGATCGAACAACCTCAAAATCGCAATCAATTCAAAACAAAATTCCCTTTCACATGCAGCAGCAGCGAACGCATGCTATCTCGCTCTTCCTTATCTGCCAATGCCGCCTTGGCATTTCAGTACAAAACGGATATAGCCATATCTCCGATGTTTATTGTCCGATTTCAACAAAATTTGGTCAGCTGGTCCAGTTTGGGTATATAATTAGGTGTACCAAGTAAGAATACGATATCTTGACAGCAGCCCTAGTTATCGTTTTTTTTTCAATTGCGGGGGCGGAAGTGGGCGTGGCTAAAATTTGAAACAAACTTGACCTGCTTTGGCATTAGACGGATGCTCACACCAAATTTGGTAGCTCTAGCTCTTATAGTCTCTGAGATCGAGTGTCTCATACGGACAGACGGACAGACGGACAGACGGACAGACGGACAGACGGACATGGCTCAATCGACTCGGCTAGTGATGCTGATCAAGAATATATATACTTTATGGGGTCGGAAACGCTTCCTTCTGCCTGTTACATACATTTTAGCGACTTTAATATACCCTTTTACCCTATGGGTACAGGGTATAATGATGTGAGCCGTCATGGGACGCCTGGCAGATGTGAAACGTCGTGTATGTACAAGTAATATGCGTAAAAGATAATATTATTACGGGAATTAAATATAGCCTAATGAGAAAATAAAGTATTACGAATTTCTTACAGCAAATGGTAACTTTATTTAATAAACATTTATTTACATGTGTTATAAAAACTCGATATTAATATCAAGTGGCTACGATTAAAATATTTTCATCTGTGAGTTCAGTAATACATAGTTATATTCGATGTTTCCTCTGGCGGTATTACTGTGATGATTGGTCGATGATAACTAAAGTACGTTACAAAAATTTGAGTGTGGCTTCAATATATCATGAACTCAAATCTTAGTTAATTATTGTGATATATAACTAAAGATTTGCAAATAATAATTTTATTAATAAATGTTTCCATATTAATTCCATCATGAATAATAAAAAAATTATTAGTTGAAGATAATATTAATATAATTTAAATAATTATTAATCTTTATATAATTTATATAATTACTAATATGAATATAATTAATTAAATATAAAAATATAATAATTACTTTTATGGACACTTGAAAAATTCGATCTACTTACTGATGACTTGGTACTATGCCATAGTGTAGTTTCATTTTCTTTGCACAAGGTTGATCACTTTGATCTTCTGAGCTATCACTATCATACATATTTTATTGTTGAAAATTAAAATAAAAATTAAATAAAACGCAAGTTTTTTGTGTACCGTAGTAAACAACAATGTCGAACTGAGTGAGAAGGAGATCGCGTAGTTGGTTTCAAATGGCGACACGTCGCCACACCGTACACTCTACTACACATAAAATATATATAAACTCTGGTGCAAGACTATAGCCGCACCCTGTAATTTAGTGTAAGTCAAGAACGAACAGACATATGTAGAGAGAAGCCAAAACCACCGTTGGAAAGAGCATTGATAAAAAGAAACAACAAAATTCGTGGAAAATGTACCGTTATTTTTCACATTTCGTTTTCTTCGAAGTGCATAACTATAGCCGCACTTGGTTTATTAACAAAACAAAAAAAAGAGATCAATTGAATTAAATCTATTTGCTTATATTAATAATGTGTATACCCACCTTTAGCGGTTATAAGCTCAAAAACTCTATTTGGCATCGAATTAATTAAATTATTTAAGAGTTTATGTATGTATGTATATCTTAGTATAGCGTGGCGACCCGTCGCCACGGCAAGCGTCGCCACGCCAACAATTCGGTTTACAAGTGAGCCTATAGATGTTTCACATCAAAAACGAAAATACTCTTTTTTTTAATTTTGTTAACTTTTAAAAATAAACCAAAATTCATACATATGTAGTTAAATGTAAAGCCATAGTTTAATTTCTTCTCATTTTATTATGCCCCATGCAAGGAACTTCATTTACGGCAGCATTTTAAAAATGAAGCAAGCAAGTCGTCCCTGCCGACATTGAGTATACCCTGTAGCAACTAGTTACATATATTAAATCAAGATCGGCATCAACTTAATTCAAAATTCTTTTTAACATGGAGCAACAGCTACCGAGTGCTATCTCGCTCACTCTTTCCAGCTAGTATCACCTTGGCAATTCAGTTCAAAATGCATATTCGTATATCTTTGATATTCATTGTACGATTTCGACTAAATTTGGTAAGATGGTGCATTTTGGCCACATTGTTGGGTGTGCCAAATAAGAATGTGATTCCCCAAAAACTGCTCTAGTAATTCGTTTTTTCTAAATTGCGGGTCGGAAGTAGGCGTGGCAAAAAATTTACACTTTCTTAATTTGCGTAGGTACTAAACGAAAGTTCGAACAACCTCAAAATAGCAATCAATTCAAAACAAAATTCCCTTTAACATGCAGCAGCAGCGAACGCATGCTATCTCGCTCTTTCTTACCTGCCAATGTCGCCTTGGCAATTCAGTACAAAATGCAAATGGCTATATCTCCGATGTTTATTATCCGATTTGAACGAAATTTGGTCAGTTTGTATGTCTACCAAATAAGAATTCGATATCTTAAATATAGCTCTAGTAAATTCATTTTAAATTTTATTTTTTCATTTGCGGGGGCGGAAGTGGGCGTGGCTAAAATTTGAAACAAACTTGAACTGCCTAGGCATAAGACGGATGTTCACACCAAATTTGGTAGCTCTAGCTCTTATAGTCTCCAAGATCTAGTTGTTCATACGGACGGACGGACAGACGGACATGTCTCAATCGACTCGGCTGTTGATGCTGATCAAGAATATACACACTTTATGGGGTCGGAAACGCTTCCAGAAGGAAGCCTGTTACATACAATTTAGCGACTTTCATGTACCCTTTACCCTATGGGTTATACTTGGGTAGCTCATGAGTGAGTGAGCCAAAATGAATGGCTCACTGAACTGAGCCACTGAGCTTGTTCATTCAATATGGCTCAGTTTGGCTCACTAGCTTAGTTTGGCTCACTAGTTCAGTTTGGATCACTATCTCATTTTGGCTCACTAGCTCAGATTGGCTCACTAGTTCAGTTTGGCTCACTAGCTCAATTTGGCACACTATCTCATTTTGGAACACTAGTTCTTATGGTTCGCTCAACTGGCGATCGCAAAGTGAACTTATAAGCTATCTACAAGTGAGCCAGTGAGCCATATGAGTGAGTTGGCTCACTTCGAAAAAAAGAACGAATGAGCCAGTTCACCTCAATGAGCTGCTTTTACCCAAGTATACTATGGATACAGGGTATAAAAATTAAACCTAAACTCTACCTCAAAGGTGGTGCGGAAAAGAGTTCATTTTTGCTTTTTAATTTCGTCAGCAACAATCCCAAAATGTTATTGTGATTAGATTGGATTTCAAAATAATCAATTCTCTGCAAAGCTAAATATTACATTTTTTAGCCCCCATGGATATATCCCAGCTATTTATTGCCAGCTTTTGCCTGTAGGTAAGTTTCCCTGTTCCATATACATTTTGAATCCATATATAAATTAATATATATAATTTAATTTATTTTAAATTATTTTAAATATCAATTTATTTTAATTTATTTTAAATATTTTATTTAAATTTATTTTAAATATCAATCATCAATTTAAATTTCAAAGCGCACGCACATTCCCTTGTATCAAGTTCCAAGTCAAAAAGTCAAGTGAGAAATCAAGAGGAACAGCTGCCAGAATAGACCCAAGGTATGCTAACCCAAAGCAACTGTAATCATTGCACCGTTTAGTTCGAAAACATCTTGGGAGGTATCAAATTTGATGGGTGACAACAGGTTGCAGTAGTATCCTGGGCGCAGGCAGCTTTTGAAAGACCTACTAGGGTAACTTATATCATTTATACAATTTATTTTTTGCAAATAAATTTCATAATGTCCTTTTGTTTTGTAATTGTATACTAATCACCGACTGTGATGATTATTATGTGATCAAGCTAACCGGCGATTGCTGTGACTTAGTTGGGGTGAGTTAAAGAAGGCTTTTCTTGAATTATTGTTAATCTTCTTAACTTTCTTTTGCAGGTGGGCAAGTTCGTTTTAGATGATTACTTCAGCAGTTTTCAGTTTTTGCCTTCCGTTGAGGCTGGCCCTGCTTTTGATTGTACTTCCTTAGTGAGTCCAGTGACAACACCATCTATACCATTACCTGGAGCTGGCCCACCGCAAATTTTGAAGGGCAATCCCTTGCCCCTGGCTGATAGTGCGCCTCGATCAACACCAATAATGCTGATGGTGCAACGTGCAATTCTCAGAATGACTGCATGGCTGCACTTGAAAAACAGGATCAGTATGAACGAATTGTATTTCTAAAATAATCTCCTCCTATTTCTTTCATGCTTGATTGTTACGCAAGAGTTGGCCAAAAAATGTAGAAGCAAACCCAATGATTATACGGAATAAGGGAATTCAGCAGTTTGAAATGCTTTTACCAAATCACTACCAATAAAAAACCACTACCACAATCAGCCAATAATAGTTAATTGTCAACATTAGGGTAAGGAAATTTAAATCAATTTTCATGCTTCTTTATTTGAAACCTACCATTCAGCAATATTTCATTCGATTTTAAGAATATCGTTAACTCTTGATTATTTATTTTACTCGAGGGACCTCCACGTTTTAGTTAATAGCTCCGGTGACAATTATCCGATCCGACTAATTTTCACACTTTTCATACTTGATAGATCAAGGAACTTAACTTTTCATGTTTCAACCATGTAGCTTAAAATTTGAGGCTGTCATCGCGATTCAAACAGACAGACGGACAGACGGACATGTCTCAATGGACTCTGCTATTGATGCTGCTCAAGAACATATATACTTTATGGGGTCGGAAACGTATATTTCTATGCGTTACAAACATCTCACCAATTTTATAATACCCTCTGCAAGGGTATAAAAATGAGTTCTTTCGTTTTGTTTACTTAAATTTCTCAACTTAATAATCTTAAATTTAAGTACTTTTTTAAAAACTTTTTTAAAAATGTGTTTACAAAATGCGTTGTCCAAAAAAAAAAAAATATAAACAATTGTATTTTTTTTAATTATTCTAATCATTATATTCTGCATTAGATGCACAGTTTTGTATCGTTATATTATATAAGAATAAAATCTACAATGATGAACACATGTAAATTTGAATTAAATACGAAATAAAAATGAGTTCTTGATTTACTTGTATATATAATTTATTATCTTAATAATCTTAAATTTACGTACTTTTTTTCCTTTGTACCATATAATGCCAATTAACCAATTACATAATATGTACATATATTTATTGAGTATTTTTTATTACCTATTAATGGTGAGGAAAAATATTAGCACTGTGGAAAAAGACAATAATACTTCGATACCTTATTCTTGAAAGACAAAGAGTAATTGCTTTTCTTTATACATATATGTATTTAAATACAGCTACTTTTCGTTGTTTCAAAGTTAAGTGATTTTCTTAAAACTTAGACCAAAGTTCCCCAGTTGGAGTTCAGTGCACTGGATGAGTGCTGGACTTAATTCAAAAACTGTGTGTGTTCAAGTAGTGTTGAATCGCTGCTTATTGTTTTTTTGTCACCAAGACTTCGCAAAAAATAAAAATAAGTTCGTCATTCACAAACTGATGCTATTGGCGTAATTGAGTCTTTGCTGCCCAAGTTAGTGACGCCTGATTCTCTGTAGCAGCCTGAGTCTCTGCCACCGGGGTCTCTGCCGCCCTCGCGTTCTCTACCGCTGCCGCTACCGATGCCGTCAGCGAGTTTCTTGGCGCCTTACTGGGAAGTCGTCGCTTGCGCCGGGGCCTTCTTTTAATGGCCGCCTCTTGCGCGCCAGCGTCAACATACATGTTGAAGATCTGCAAAGAGAAGAAATGAAATATGTTATGAAATTAAAAGGAAATGTCGTATGTATGTGTGTATATGTAAGTTATTTAGATTGGATAATTATTTAATTATTTATTTCTTTATTAGCGGCTAACTTGCCGACTCAAAATATATCTTGAAACTAAACTTATAATAACTTATAAAAGACCCAAGAACCCCACAGCTAACCAAGAATAGCTGAATCAGCGCCTCGTGCCATCCAGTTGGTAGCCGCGGTCAATGCGCCTCAGCTGGAGGATCATATTTCGGTCGACCGTGAGACCGACTAAATAGCTGACATAGCAACTGCAACTATGTTGCAATTGCTTCCGCTCGCTTATTTGCTTGGCTCGTCATAACTCCTCCCTCAGCTAAGTGATGGACGTCCTCGGACTTCTTCAAAGCGGTCTGCAGATTTGTAATCAGCTGGGCTTGATGTTTTACTTTCCAACGACGACGAACCTCGTAGATGATGAAGATTGCCACCGCAATTATGGCTAAAGTAGCACCACTACTGATGATGGAACCAGATACCAGGTTGGAGCGAAGTTGACCTATGTTTTGCAGGTTGGTCAAGCTTAGTTCATGTAGAAGTGGCAGACTTAGTTTCTCCCGATGGCTTGTTATGTTGATTTGGGAGATAGCTGCAACCATTGGTTTCTTCTTTAATGCCCCATAGTTGTTAACGAACAGGGTATCATTTATGGTTACTTCATCATCAAATGTTGCCAAGTATGTGCCAACAACCACTTGTGTTTGATTGTCTCTGTTGGTGATCTTTGCGGTGACATCATTGATAATTATTATTCCATCATCCACCACTGTCAGTGGATCCAGATGACTGGAACGAGTGCCGCATTTCGCCGGTGTCCCAGATATGAGGTTCTGCGCGCAATTAGGTGTTGATGATCTTCTGCAGAACGTTGTGCTCACCGCCACATCACACCCAGTAACCGCATACGACTCCGTGCCACAGTCCGCAACTATGCTACCCTTTTCAAAATCTAAAACTATATTTTTTCTTTGAACAGGATAAACATTAATTTTCTTACATGCTAATTTTGGATTTGGATATTTTATAAGAAAGTGTAGGATGTCGTTATTTTGAAAAGCTTTAATACTAGCTACTTCTAAGATATCAGTTACACTAATGTTAGTGAGATGTTTGTTTTTGATTTCCTGAATATCAAGGTCATTAAGAATTACGGGGCTGATCAAATTTGCTTTAGCAAGTGTAATGGTTAAGATTAAATTTTGTAGGTCTGAAATTACCATTCTATTTTTTGCCAGGACAGTTTCAAATAGGTGTTCAATATTTAATTCATCGATTTTGCTTATTTCGTTTAAAGAGTTAGTGAGCTTGTTTAGTCTATCTTGAAGTTTGCTATTTATTTCAATTTGTCTGTTTTCTTGTTCACTTAACTGGTTTTGTCTAAATTTTACTTGTTCCCAATCATCAAAATCAGGTGTACCTGCAACTACTTTAAGAGCAGTGCCTAATATGTTTAGGCTCCTAGCATACCTATGATGAACCCTTAATGTCTCTATTAGTGTACTAATTCTATCGATATCTGCTAGTATTACTTTCCTCACATGTTCTTGTTTAAACGATTCCACCAACACTCTCGTTTCTTCGGCGTAGATTTGGTAAGACGTCACGTTTGTTGTATGTCCAAGGTACGCGTAGTCATCCCAAATAGTTACATCTCCGTCCATTACAGGTATGTAATTGGACATTGAGTAATCCGTCAATTTTACCGAAGCCACCATTAAAGCCGTTAGTATCGGCAGCACAAGTTTAATTCTAAATGAAATATTAAAAATTAGAAAATAATGAAAATATTTTATCGAAGATTGTCCTTATGGACCACCCTCCCTTTTATGAGAACAGACGTTCCCAGGTCTGCCTCGACCGTACCCTCCGTATATAGTGGGGTCAGTTTATTACCTAATCGTTTATTTGATTTCACCCATACCTTGTCTCCTACTTGATAATTCTTTTCAGCTCTTTTCTTATTCCCCTGTTCCAATTGCTTGTTCTGAGTCATTTCGAGTTTTTTTCGAATAGCCGCCTCCATTTCTGCGGTTGACGTATGGACTATTTCTATCGGTTGCTTGTTCGTCACCGAATGGATAGTTCTGTTATATTCTATTGTTGCCAACAGTATTACATCAACTTTCTCGTTGGTTTGAGAACTAAGTTTTTTGCATCTTGCAATCTCCGTCAGGGTGCTATGGAATCTCTCCACCTGCCCATTCGAAGTGCTATGCAATGGAGGTGCATTTGTAATATGAATATCAAAATTATTTGACAACAATGATTTTATTGTCTCAGAATTAAGTGACCGTTCGTTGTCACAATAAATAGTTTTAATTTTTGGAAAGAGATTAATCAGTTGGAGTAATGGAGCTTTTATGTCAACAATTGCTCGGGAAGCAATGGGCTGTACTACAGCGAACTTAGAAAATTTGTCAAGACATGTAAGAAAAAGTTTCTTATCTGTTGAAAAAACGTCGACATGTAGAATTTCTCCTGCAAAAGATGGAATGGGTGTGACACCTAATATGTGTTTTTTAGGGTGTCTATCATATTTAGCCACTGAACAAATTTTGCAATTTGCAGCAATCTCTGTTGCTAGTCTGTTCATATTTGGAAAAAAATAATCGCGAAGCACTTGCTTAACATTTTCCTGAGCTGCTCGATGAGCTCTGTTATGCTCAGTGGTTAATATTTCCCTTTGTTCCGTTCGGTCAGGAATATCGCTGACTAGGTATTTCGAATACCTAAAGGTTGTGGTTGGGAACATTTCTACGAGTCTATGCTGAATAAAGGCAAGCACTGGAAGTTCGCAGTGAATTGCATTGACTACATCCGCATTTACCACATCCTGCAATGTTTGCATTAATGTGTCTCTATCAGACACCTGAATAATATGTCTTGTCTTTGTCTGGAAAAGTAAGAATGTTCTTACTGAAGGGAAATCTGCTTCTTCAATGACAATTTGATTCCTAAAACAATTGACCGGCTTGTCCGTTGATTCAATGGTGTAGGTCAGTGATTCTTCGCTATGAATTGTAGCGATGTCCGATTCTTGAGACTGTAAAGCATTTATATTTTGCCTCGACAGCGCGTCGGCAACTTTATTTTCTTTCCCTGGTTTATAAATAAGCTTCGCGTTGTGATCGTCAATTATGGATTTCCACCGCTTTATTTTTGCGTTAGTATTTCGATCGGACACTGCGAAGGTAAGGGGTTGATGGTCGGTATAAATGTTTAAGTCCCTAACTCCGTAAATGTAATTTCGAAGTGTTTTTAAAGCCCAAACGATTGCCAAGAGTTCCCTTTCATTAGTCGCCAGATCAGGTTCGTTGTCCCGCAATGTTCTCGAGATCATTGTTATGGGTCTTCCGTCCTGCGACAATACTGCTCCCAGGCCGAGCCCTGAGGCATCTGTTGTTAGATCAAATGGCTTTTTATAATCTGGGTATCTTAACATGACATCTTCAGATGTTAAGATATTTTTAAGTCTATCGAATGTTTGCAACTGTTTAGCTGTAAGCTCGATTTTGACTTTCCTGGAGTGGTTGGTGCTAACCTTCCCATTGTCTCCTTTAAGAATTTCCGTAAGTGGTCTAGCAATTGCGGCATAGTTTTTTATAAAACACCTATAATAGCTGGATAGGCCTAAAAATGACCTTAGCTCGTATAAGGATGTTGGTGGTTTAATAGACTGTATAGCCTGAACCTTTTCTAGTGAAGTTTTTATACCTCCCCTAGCAACAACAAACCCGAGGTATTCGACGCTTTTTTTGAAAAACTTCGATTTTTCCTGGGAAACTCTCATGCCTGCATCACCAAGACACTGAAGAATTATGTCAATGTGCTTAACATGATCTTCCTTTGTTTCAGAAAATATGATGACATCGTCTACATAGACGTGACATATTTTCCCGATGTATTCTCTCAGAACATCATCGATAGCCCTCTGAAAAATACTTGGGGCATTTTTTAGTCCAAATGGGAGTCGACAAAATTCGTACTTCCCACTGTTGACAGAGAAGGCGGTTTTTTCCCTATCTCCTTCTGCCAGCTCGATCTGGTGGAATCCCGACTTTAGATCCAAAGTCGAGAAATACTGTGATTTTCCCATGTTCGACAGTATTGTCGTAATAGAGGGAATTGGATATTTGTCCGACACAGTTACTTGATTTAATTTTCGAAAGTCAATGACCATTCTTTTCTTTTTATGTCCGTGTTCGTCAACGCCTTTTTTGTCTACAACCCAAATGGGATTATTATAAGGCGATCTCGACGGTCGTATAATTTTGTCTTTTAAAAGTTGCTTAATTTCCGTGTTAACGAAATCAGATACCCCTAACGGGTATGGGTATGGCCTTGAAAAAACAGGTTCTCCCTGTGTTCGAATGGTTGCCACCGTGTTTATATTAAAAGGTAAAGCTATTTTGGGGTCTGCGAAGGAAGAAGCTCTTAGCTTAATCATTTTTTGAAATTTCTCTTTTATAGCAGGAGGAATATCTTGATCATTTATTTCAATGAAATTTACGTCAGCACATTTGTGCAACATAATGTTTTCAGAACCCCCATTAAAAAAAATTTTGCTTTCCGTGAAGTTTATGGTGGCGTTCACCTTTCTTAAAAAGTCTAACCCTATAATAGCATCAAAATCAGTTAAAGTGGTCAAAATGAAGAAAAAGGATTTTTCTCCGAAGAGACTGATTTTACATTTTTTGGTAACAGAAGAGGAGCCATGAATGGACTTAACCTGAAACGGACTCTGCACTGGGACTATGTGCTTTAATTCGGACAATGGTTTAATATAATTTTTTGATGCCCCAGTGTCTACGAGAATTTTTATTGTTTTCCCATGTAACTGTTTGGTAATGTATGGGAGGAAGGATGTTGCCCTAAAAAATTACAGGCCTCAATGTCGGATTGTTCATCCTCGAAAAGTGTTACAGCATCCTCTGCTTTTGACTCATAATCTTCATCACCGTCTGGCACAACTTGATTATGGTTCACATTTTGACGGCTTTGCGTCGAATTTGCGGAAGGTTTTCTTTGTTGATATGCCGTTGTCTGTTTAAACCGCGATGTGGATGGATCAACATCCATTGGCTCAACAGGCTGAGTTTGATTTCGGCCTTGAAATTTTGACTTTGAGCTATTAAAATGTCTGGAACTTTGGTTTCCCTTGCCAGCATAGTTCTGTTTTTTATTGAAATGTGGGTTTTTATTTTGACCATTTTGACCCGAATTTGAGTGACCATCATGATGGTACTGTGATTTTTTTGATTGCTCTTGGTTGTTGACTGAATTTTTATTTTTGTCATCTGCAGCCTTTGCAAAGGTTGCAGCGAAAGTGGCATATTCATTGCTGGCTTCAGCCTCTTGTGCCATTGCAAGGGCAATTGGCAAAGTCTTGGGCCTTGCCGGTAAAACGTGTGCCTTAAGGGACTTTTTTAGTCCCGAAATAAATGAGTGCAATGCATCTTCGCGATGTTGCTCATTGAGGGTTAAGGCTGTTGATGTATCATGAGTCATCAACGTTTTATTTGTTAGGAGAGTTAAGGTTTTCTCGATTTCGTCATAATATTCTAGAAGGGACAATTCTCCCTGTCTAAGGACACCCAATTTCTGTTTTATAACGCGAGCTGGAGTCTTATCTGCATATGTGAAGTCTAATCTTGCTATTATAGCATCAAAGTTTAACGCGGTATTGTATGATGAGAGTGTTGAACTTGCCGTACCTTTGATTTTATTTCTTATTATTCCTACTGCTTGATAGTGTGTTGAACTCCCATTGTATGGGCGGAACAAATCATACGCAAATGTTGCTGCTGATCGCCATGCAACATATTCTGCCTGACTACCACTAAACTCTGGAACTGATCTCACTATGTCAAGTGGCTCTTTGCACTCCACTCCTGGTACTATTTTAACTGTTTCAAACACTTCCACTTCCGGTGTGGAAATTTTTAACTCATTCACTTGTCTGGTTAAGTTTCCTATTTTTTCTTCTAACTTTACTTCAAATTGTTCAGCTTGAACAGCTAGAGCAGATCTCACAGCTTCCTGCATTAAATTAAGTACTTCCTGGGCATTCATATTTCTTATTTTATTCTTTTCACTTTCAGTATTTAATTTTATTCCCTTGCACAGCTCGACTAACTCTTCGTCACTGCAATCACTTGTCATAGAAAAATTTTCACTTTCACACTTTGCTAGAGCAAATTTGGTTTTATAACTAAAAAATTTTTTTAATATATTTTTTTATTTATGATTAAAAAAGGGAAAAAAGAGAAATGGAAATCAATAACAAAAGTCTCACTTACATGAAATACATTGACTGCAATTTTAAAAATTTCCTCCTTATTTTAGTTATAAAAAAATCCCCAAGTGGCAGTCAAAAGTCGGTGTGACGGGCGGTGATGACGTTGTTCGATGTTTGATGTTGTAATTTTTTTCGCCTTTAGCTCTCCTAGTTTTTTATATTTTTCCACAAAAAATTTTGAATTATTTTTATTCACACGCGTTATGTTTCGTGGATTCGCGTTTGTTTTACGTAGACTTTAAACCACGGAGTTTCGAATTTTTATTTTAATATATTTTCTTATGCCGTTGGGCGCCAGTTATTTAGATTGGATAATTATTTAATTATTTATTTCTTTATTAGCGGCTAACTTGCCGACTCAAAATATATCTTGAAACTAAACTTATAATAACTTATAAAAGACCCAAGAACCCCACAGCTAACCAAGAATAGCTGAATCAGCGCCTCGTGCCATCCAGTTGGTAGCCGCGGTCAATGCGCCTCAGCTGGAGGATCATATTTCGGTCGACCGTGAGACCGACTAAATAGCTGACATAGCAACTGCAACTATGTTGCAATTGCTTCCGCTCGCTTATTTGCTTGGCTCGTCATAACTTGTATATACAAGTTAACGTCGGGTTCAGGTGTTGAGAGTTTTACAACAGTTTTATTTAATTTAGCACTATGTTTTTCAGATAGCTGACAATTGTACTTTATTCGGTTAGACTTTGTTTTGGTTTGGTATTCGAATGAATTGATTCTGGCTTCCCCCATAGGGGATGTCAGTACTGTTTAGCTAAAACCAGTAGGGAATTATGTGCGAAAATTGTGTGAACAATTATACACAATTCCGTAGTGCGCTTTCTGGGCAAATATTTTAGTAATAGCCTACGAAGGTAATAACGGGCGTTGACTCCTCCCTCCTTCAAGATCTGCGTCCCGCAGATTATTCGATTGTTGCAGCTTGTAAAAGTCCAAAATATTGAAGTTGTGAAAGCCCTTTAGTAAAATTTTTCAGACGGTCCTCCAGATTATTAACACCGGCTGTTGTAATCGTCCCATCGATGACCAGTTAATTGATGAATCAAGTCATCTTAAAGAGCACAGACTTGCCGCTGTACTCCTCTCAATTCCAGTCCTCAGTGAGAATGCGGTCCCTCTATTGAAGGTAGGGACGAAGACCATTCCATCATTCAATTGCTTTCGATTTGCCTGGCGTCCGATAAGAAACTGTGTTGTGTACTTCCTTCCTTCTAAAGACCTGGCATGCAAGCATCCTCCTTCAGCAGTTGTAGATCGTCGTACTTCTCCATATGTGTAGGAAAACCATATTGAGTGTTGCAAGTCCAGACAATACGGAAAACTATCTTCGGTAGAGATCTCTTTTTTTTTTTTTTTTTTTTGTTAATTCAATTCTTTTATCTCAATAATAGAAATAAAAGATTGTGAAGCGCTTGTCAACCGAATGTGTTTTCAATGCAACTTAGTGTTCAAAAAGACGACATACTTAGATTTCCATCATTTTATCTTCTCAAGTGAGATTTGTGAAAAATTTTCCCAGATCTCGTTTGTACTGTAACGGTTCTGTCATTTTTCACTTCTTCTAGATTAAACAGTTTTTTCTCCTTGGTCTTAATCTGTTTATTGGCTACATACACTGAGTTTCCCTCTACATATTTTTCAGGTTCTGAACGCTTTTTATTTTCTCTCTTAAGAACCACTTTCTGGCGATGTTCGATCAGTCCCCTAATGTCGTCTTCTGTTTGCCTTTTAAAATCAGTGAGGTCTTTATCATTTAACCGCGAAGTTCTGTTTAAAAAAATATCTACCGGTTTCCGTTTTGTTACCGAATGAATAGAGTTATTGTATCTATCGACCGCTATAAAAACTAACTCGATCATTTTTAATTCTGGGTGCTGTGTTTTTAAACACCTATATATTTCCAGGAATGTGGAGTCGAATCTTTCTACCTGACCATTAACCTTGCTTTTCTGTGTAGGTGTGTGGTAAAGATGTATCTCCAGCGATTTAAGAAAATTAATTATGGTGGGACACAAGAAACCCCTTTCGTTATCGGAGACTATAAGTTTAGGTGCAGTGAAGTAATCTAAGATTTCTGCCAATTTTTCTCCTGTGGCTCCTGTGTCTAGTTCTGACTTCAGCTTGGATCTGTGTTTTTACGTATTCGCTAGGGGAAAGTGGTTTGAACGAATCTTTAATCAAAGAATCGAGGACCTGTTCAGTAGGTAATGGGTGAGCACCAACAAGAAGTGGGTTAATGCAACGTGATGGTTTTGCAAGTAAAGGTATCTGTACTCCTGGTGTTCTCTTTAAAAAATTCTTCTCCCTGTCAACAACTGCTTTTAATGTTTTCAATGTACCTTGCGCTATTTTAGAATTAATGAAATTTTTATTCGCTCCTGTATCAACTAGAAATTCTAACATTTTTCCTTCACACGTAGTGTAAACTAGGTATGGTACGCTACAGAGGCACCTGTTATAAAATTTTTTGTTGTTCGTGTTCCTCATTTTCGCCAGGAACAACATGAATGTCTTCGTAAAACGTGTCATTTGTCTTATCCTGAAAGTCAACTTCTGAGGCATCCCTCTCGACTTCTAAATGGTGTAAGCGTTGTATTTTACTAAAAGTATTGGTTGAGCTACTTCCGCGTTTTATACCAGATGAACCATTATTATGGTTACTAGAGTAATTCTGACGTAATTGACCAGATCTATTTTCCATTTTGATGGCTGGCCTTGGAGCTGTGTATCTTATGGTGTTCTGATAACTAGGAGCGTTTTGTCGAGGGATAAAGGATTGGCCATTTGTAAATAGTCTCGTGGAAGAATATGCGCTAACAAACTTTATCCTTATATATTTACCATTATAAACACGTCTAATGCCATGTCTCGGTGGTGTTCAATCAGTGCGTTGGTTACTTCTACAGAGTATTTTCCATTTTTTAAGCAACCGATTATTAAGGAAAAATGTTGGTTAACCTGACTATAAAAACACCCACAGAGTTAATTCCCTGAGTCATTCTACTTAGTTGATATTCTAGCGTGCGTATATCTCTCTTATCAGCATAATGGAGGGCAAGTATTTTTTTAGTCTCCGACCAATCAACGTCCGCAACATTATATGACCACAGTGCTGTATCAGCACTCCCCCGTATTTTCTGCCTAATATGCAAAATAATAGAGCGGAATAGAGGTTTTTCCCTAACTATTTCGTATTCTCTTAAAACAGATTTAATTCTATTCAACCAAGAAGCATACTTTTCTGAATTGCCATCAAAAACAATCGGGCAAAATGGTATTCTCTTTTAAATCATGCTCAGTTCTAGGTCGTGCAAGTGGTCGTTGTTGCTCTAGAGCTAGATTCGGTGTATCGTGGTCATTTTCTTTGTTTCTTTAAGTCATCCCTTATTTCTCCTAATTGCGTTTGTACGCTCACCATGGTTTCCTTTAAAACAGCCAAAGTTGACATTATTTCTTCCATTTCTCTTTTTTTTCTTTTAGGAAAAATTGGAAATATAGTCAATTAATTTATGAACACAACCGTTCCTACGCTTCACTCACCACAATTTCCTTAGTATTCTTTTTATTTTATCTTTACCAATCACTTTGTTATATTAATTTATTTTATGTGTTAAGTGCCGCGCGAAGACAGAATGCTATCGCCACGGTAATTTTTTTATGTTTTATCTCGACTTCATTCCAACGAACACGTAGGCTCGATGGTTTGCCCTCGTTATGTAATTGAAAAAAATTTATATTTTTTTATAATTTTCTTTTAATAAGTATTATATTGGTTTCATTTATTGTTTTATGTCTCCAATATACTCCAAATGCACTCTTGTCGAAAAATTACCTGTTTTTCCAGCTTGTTACACAATTTCAGGATTTGCGTTAGTTTTTTTTCTTATTTTTGTTTTTTTTTTTTAATAGTTTTTTTTTCACTTTTTTCCTTTACTCAGCTTTTTTTGTTTTCTTCACACTTGTGGAAATCCCTTACGGTGTATGGTGAGGGTCCCTGCTCAGGCGCCAGTTAATATCGGGTTCGGGTGTTGAGAGTCTTACAAAAGTTTTATTTAATTTAGCACTATGTTTTTCAGATAGCTGACAATTGTACTTTATTCGTTTTTTTTGTTTTAGTTTGGTATTCGAATGAATTGATTCTGGCTTCCCCCATAGGGGATGTCAGCAATGTTTAGCTAAAACCAATTCCGTAGTGTGCTTTCTGGGCTAATATTTTAGTAAAAGCCTACTAAGGTAATAAGGGGCGTAAACTTATATGTATGTATGTATATATACATATATACACTGCGCGTCATCAGGTTAGCGCCCCCCTTACACTCACCGTAAATGTTAAATATTTTCCAAACCGTTTGGAATAATAGACTGAAATTTTTTTTACACCATAACTCAGTGAATTCTCTTTAAAATAAGACAAATTTTAATATTGAAAGTTATAAGATTAATTTATTATAATTTTTCTTGAAAGAAGTATGAAATGAAGCAAGCAAGTCGTCCCTGCCGACGTTGAGTATACCCTGTACCTACTAGTTATTATATTAAATAAAGTCAAACACCCTCGAAATAGCGATTAATTTCATAAAAAATTTTCTTTAGCATGCCGCAACAGCGAACGCATGCTATTTCGCTCACTCTTTCCAGCTAGTGTCGCCTTGGCAATTCAGTTCAAAATGCACATTCTTATATCTCCGATATTTATTGTCCGATTTCAACTAAAATTGGTCAGATGATGCATATTAGCCACATTATTAGGTGTGCCAAATAAGAATGTGATTCCTTAAAAACTGCTCTAATAATTTGTTTTTTTCTGAATTGCGGGGGCGGAAGTGGGCGTGGCAAAAATTTTAAACTCTCTTGATCTGCGTAGTCACTAGACAAATGATCGAACAACCTCAAAATCGCAATCAATTCAAAACAAAATTCCCCTTTACATGCAGCAGCAGCGAACGCATGCTATCTCGCTCTTTCTTATCTGCCAATGCCGCCTTGGCATTTCAGTACAAAACAGATATAGCCGTATCACCGATGTTTATTGTCCGATTTTAACAAAATTTGCTCAGCTGGCCCAGTTTGGGTATACAATTATGTGTATCAAGTAGGAATACGATATCTTGAAGGCAGCCCTAGCTATCGTTTTTTTTTAAATTGCGGGGGCGGAAGTAGGCGTGGCTAAAATTTGAAACAAACTTGAACTGCTTTGACATTAGACGGATGCTCACACCAAATTTGGTAGCTCTAGCTCTTATAGTCTCTGAGATCGAGAGGCTCATACGGACAGACGGACAGACGGACAGACGGACATGTCTCAATCGACTCGGCTGTTGATGCTGATCAAGAATATATATACTTTATGGGGCATGTTACATACATTTTAGCGACTTTAATATACCCTTTATCCTATGGGTACAGGGTCTAAAAACTATTGATTTCACTTGCAATCGAGAAGTTCTGCTTGCCACGAGATAGAAACCTTCTCATCAAAACAAAATTTGATCCAAGCTCACAAACTCTATCTCTGAACCGTCAACTGTCTCACCCTCAACGTCTCAAAAGGAGTCATTTATTCAAACGACCTACGCTGCCTTGCTGAAGAATCTATCAAGCAAGAGCTGACAGCCCAAAATGTAGTTGACGTCAAGAAAATATTGAAAAAAGTTAACAACGAGCTCCAAGAAACTGGACCAATTATCCTTACATTTTCGTCACACACAATCCCTGAGTACATCAAAATAGGGTATGAAATGGTCAAACTCCGCACCTACATCCCACCTCCACTCCGCTGCAACAAGTGCTTTAGGTTTGGACACACTTCTAAAATATGTCGCAACAACAAGGCCTGTATTAATTGTTCTAAAGATTTTCACACCGATCCCGACACGAAAGAACTTTGCAACTTTAACAAGTGCTGTGTTAACTCCAAGGATAACAGTCTCCTGGATACCAACCACTCATCAGTCTACAGAAGATGCCCCATATTTGTAAAGCAACAAGAAATACAAGCCATTAAGACCCTACAAAAAGTTGATATTAAAAAAGCCGTCTCGATATATAATTCAAGACACCCACATGATGGTTCCCTTTACTCTAATGTAGCAAAAAGCATTTCCACAGTCACTACTGATCACCAATCTAACATTACAGATCTTTTCTGTGGATTACATCCCTCCAAAGGTTTACATTGCTTACAAAAACCTTATTCGACTGCAAACATCACTTGCCCACAAGAAATTGCGGATGCTTTCTGCAGTGCCTGGTCCTCAGAGTCACATGACCGCAACTTTTCCAACCTTTTTATAACCAACAAAAGAAGGGTATTAACAGACAGTTTATTGCACACGCCAGGCAAAAATGCCCTCCCTATTGAGGACAATATTATCTTTATTGAATTCTCATCGGCACTAGAATCCTTGAAAGGAAATACTCCAGGCTTAGACCGAATTAATTATTCGATGATATAAGCATTGCCAGATATTATAAAAAAAAGAATTATAGACAACTCAATTCTAAGAGACTGCATACCACAACAGTACAAGCTTAGCATAGTAATACCTATATTAAAATCAAACAAAGACAAAACATGCATTCCTTCTTATCGTCCGATATCACTGAATAATTGCATGTCAAAGCTACCAGATAAAATTATTTCTAAAAGACTATGGTGGTTTGTAACCACTCACAAACTTCTACATTTTAGTCAAGTAGGTTTCAGAAAGGGAAAATCAGTTATGGACTGTCTTATATTTATAGACCATCTTATAACTAAAACCTTGAATGCAAAAAAACATATATCAGTTATATTCCTTCGCCTTGACTTCGCCAAGGCATTTGACAAAATTGGCATTCATGCCGTAATCGATCAACTGACTAAATGGAAAGTTGGACCCAATATTCTTAACTATATCAGAAATTTCATGACCAATAGGAAAATCAAAGTGAAAGTTGTAACATTTTACTCTGCAACCCTCACATTGGATAACGGAATCCCGCAGGGATCCCCATTGTCCGTAGTCCTGTTTGTCATTGCTTATCAAAAACTTACTGAAACCATAGGTCTGTACAAAGAAATTCAAATAAGTGCATATGCTGATGATTTCAATCTAATAGTTAAATTAGACAACAGCAAAAACAAAACAATTAATCTTGACCCTCTGTTCAACAGCATTTCCGATTGGTGTATGTATTCTGGTGGTAGCCTTGCTCCTGCCAAATGTAGGCACATGCACATTTGTAATAAACAGCGCTGCATATGTTATGTTAGTACAAGCAATCTACAAATCCCTAACGTTGACTCACTAAGATTATTGGGCCTTAAATTTAGCAAGAAATACAAATGGAACATGCACATAGACGAACTAGCTCAATCACTGCATAAACGACTAGATATTATCAAATGTCTCTCATCAACGAGATTCGGTTACAGCACAATTACATTGACATCTGTAGTAAAGTCATTACTTATATCCTAAATTGACTACGGCTTACCACTATACGGTAATGCAGCTCCAAGCTCCTTGAAAAAAATTAAAACCATCTTAAACGCAGGAATTAGAATTGCCTTAGGCGCCTTTCGCACAATACCAACCAATTTATTTTTTGAAGCCGACATTTCCAACCTCGAAGTCAGAATACAACTTCTTACTGCCAATCTATTCAAAACCACTCTAAACAGTTCAGACTCACCTATCCAAAATTTAGTTAAACTAGAAGGATGGGCTAACTTCGGCCGTGCCGAAGTTCGTATACCCTTGCAAACTGTTATTTAACAATTACATATTTACAATTACATTAGAAATCATATAAAAGAAATCAAATCTTCATTAAATGTTCGTGGCTTAACAAAAAAATTTAATTCGACAAAAAAAATTTTTTGATCTGTTTGTTCCAATGGGAGCTATAGCATATAGTCAACCGATTTGGCTGAAACTTAGCACAGACATTTCTATATATACTAAACTTCCAAAAACCAAGTTTCTTGACAATCGCTTTCAAAACACCCAAGTTATTGCTCTAAGACTATATTCTTGACCGATCGTTCCTATGGGAGCTATATGATATAGTCAACCGATTCTAATGAAACTTGGTGGATATGCTAAAAAGTATACCAAACTCATAAATAACAAATTTTGTAATATTTGATTGAAAAAACAACAAAGTTATGGAGGTTTAACTCTATTCTCGACCGATCGTTCCTATGGGAGCTATATGATATAGTCATTCGACCGGGATGATTCCGAGATGTACAATGCCTGCAGCAAAAAAAAGCCTAGGAGCAAAATTTTAGCTCTGTGGCTTTAAGGGTTTCGGAGGAGAAGCTGTTGATCGAGACAGACAGACAGACGGACAGATGGACATGGCTATATCAACTCAGCTCGTCGTGCTGATCAATAATATATATACTTTATATAGTTGGAGATGCTTCCTTCTATGCGTTGCAAACGTCTGACCAAAATTAATATACCCTTTTTGCAAGGGTATAAAAATATAAGTTCCCAAGGCTAAGAAAAAGACAGTCTACCCTAGACCGTATTTTCTCCTATAGTAAAGAAAATGACATCACTATGACACCTCCAAAGAATTTGAAGCATAAAGCTCCACCGTGGGCCGTTAACCCTAGTTCTGTTAACACAACGCTAAGTAAATTGAACAAAAGTACAACTCCACCTGATGTTTATAGAAAACAATTCCTGCAATTCCAATCAGAGCAACATTTGCCAACTACGTTCATTTACACTGACAGTTCCCAAATTTCTGGTTCCACGGGTTTTGCGATTACTACAGAACATGACATAATAAAAAGAGGACTTCTTCCAATTTATTCGTCAGTTTTTTTATCGGAATTAATTGCCATTCTCTACCTGCAAACAAGGAGAGGAAAATTTGTAATCTGTTCCGACTCACTTTCTTCTCTTAATGCCATAAAAAACGTTAGCAATAACTCCCATCACGTCGCCGAAATAAGAAACCTATTAAATAGACTATTCCCCAAATTTACAAATCAATATAAAAGGCAACGAACTTGCTGATATTACGGCTAGAGAATGTAGACACTTTCCACTCATATATACACCAAACAATAATAGCACGGATATTAAAAGACAAATTAAAAACACATATTATACTCAAAAATACAGTTTTTTCAGACATACATCCATATGGTATCAAAGAGCTAACCCAAATAAATTTAATATTAAAAACTACCTCAATTTTACAAATAAAATGAAAATCTCTCGAAGCGAAGAAACAAAACTTATCCGACTTTGCTTGGGTCACACAAATATAACACACGCTCACTATTTGGACAATTCCTCAATCATGTCCATTCAGCCTTTCCCAATTCACATTAACTCTCGATCATTTATCATCAACTGTCCTAACTTTATTTTAAATAGAACGAAATACTGGTCTCAAAATTCTGCTATGACCGCTTTAGTCAACCCATCTGTAGACAACATTGCAACATTAATAAAATTCCTTAAGGAATATAATATTTTCCATAAATTATAAATTAGTTAAATAAATAACTTTAGTCCACATTCTAACAATATGTTATCATCACTTTTTCTAACATAGGGTAAAAAAAAAAAAAAAAAATTACTAAATTTTTGATGTATGTACAAACATAACATGTATATAATTACTCTTTATAACATAAGTTCAAAAACCATAAAATAAAAACTGTATATTAAATGTATATATCAGATTTAAGTAAAATGTATCATACTGTAATTCAGCCGAAGGCCTCTGCAGCCATGGCTTCCTAATGTTGATTCGAGTTTTATAAACAAAAAACAACTCTCCTAATAATAATAATAATAATAATAATAATAATAATAATAATAATAATAATAATAATAATAATAATAATAATAATAATAATAATAATAATAATAATAATAATAATAATAATAATAATAATAATAATAATAATAATATACAAAATGCATGAACATGTATACAGACGTGTATGTATATAAATGCTTTTCTATTTCAGCTTGTAAACTAGTTAGTAAGTCACTAAAATTAGATATTAGAGCTATTATTGAAACATTGTGAGAGAGACAGGGATAGCAATAGTTTCATAGTTGGAATAAAATGACAATCGGAACATGAAACTCGATAGCTTTCGTGGTTTTGCTATTTAAAAGTCGATTCAGTCTTAGTCGATTTTCCGACCGATGAAGGCTGTCCGACTGCTGCTCCCGAAATTAATTTGTGTTTTTTCGATTTTTGCCGCCGTTTCAGAAAGTTTAAAATTTGTGATTTTAAAAACGTTGTAAAACGTGTAAGTGTTGAAATAGTGAGCGCGCTTCCTAAATCACCGCGATCGGGAGTGAAGTTGCTGTTGCCCTTTTCGTAAGTTTTTTTTTTTTAAATTGTTTATTAATTGCTAGTCTTTTTAAAGACAGTGTATTAAATAATTTAAAATTTAAATAGTGGTCTTTTTCAAGGCTTCTGTATTTATTTTTCCAAGTAGTAGTCTTTTACATGCAATATACAAACATATAATCATTTAATTTTAATCTTTACATTTACACATCTATTATCTTGTTTTCAGAATAATATAATATCTGTTACGATCCTGATTCAATTCAAGAAATTAATTCGCAACGTTTGGCTAATGATCGCCAAAATAATTTAGAAACTCGAGCACGAGAACGCAGACAGGATGCCTTGTCACATTCTACACGCCGAACAAATGCCACGTATAGAAACAGAGAGCGCCAAGATGATGCTGCTTCTCATACTATACGAAACGAAAACATAATTACTCGACGGCAGGAACAGGAGCGCAATATTGTCGAACATTCTGTTAGAAGACAGAATTTGGAGTACAGAGAAACTGAGCGCGAACGAGACGCATTATCCCATTCCATTCGTCGCCAAGATTTGGATGCGAGACAGCAGGAACAAGAGCGCAATACTGCTGAACATTCTGTCCGAAGACAGAATTTGGAGTACAGGGAAACAGAGCGCGGACGCGACGCATTATCCCACTCCATTCGACGACAAGATTTGGATGCAAGACAGCAGGAACAAGACCGCAATACTGCTGAACATTCTGTCCGAAGACAGAATTTGGAGTACAGAGAAACTGAGCGGGAACGTGATGCGAATAATCGTCAAAATGTAAGACGAAATGCGACTAAATTTGAATTCATCTCAAAGAAGATTGACTCGAATGCAAGCCCGGAGAACTGCTGAAGAAATTCGACATATGAATGGAGCACGGGTTATCAATTATTGCCAAAATTCTCAAAATCGTGAAGCGTAGTCACAACGACAATCCCAACGTAATAGAGAAGCCAGAGCTGCAATGTCACAAGAAGAGACGCTGCAACATAGAGAGTTGCAGCAAATCAGTATGACACAAATAAAGATGGGCCCAACGGAAATATGTACGAGCTGTGGAGGCACATTTTTTAAGCACAACACTCGGTACTTGGACATGATCCGAATTTCCCTAAAATATCCTCTGTTGGATATAACAAAGTACTTTTATTTGTCTGAAAAGTTTCCGATTGCGATTTCTATTTGCCTTAGAAAAAAATCTGACAGAGCGCATGTTACAGCGGCAAATATGATGGATGAAAACTTTGTGAACAGCCTGGTTCAGCACGACGATGGATACCATTTGCAAAGAGGATTCCGTTCTGCCCCAGCTCATTGGGAGGCGGAAAAAAAAGGTCTGGCCATGATTCGCCAGTTTGGATTACCAACATTTTTCATTTCCCTCTCCGCGGCCGAAAACAAATGGAATGAGCTCCTGGTCATTCTGTCTCTTCTTATTGATAACAAAGTTATCATGTATTGGCTGAAAGGAGCACCAAAACTATAGAATAGTGACGGCTCATTAAACACAGAAGAAGTGGTTAGATTTATTGATACGTTCATCACTACCAATGGAGGCAACGAAGAGTTGCAAGATGTTCTAAGATATCAATACCATAAACATAGTGCCAATTGTAAAAAAGAATTCGTAGAGAAAGCAAATGTCGGTTTAATATTCCATACCCTCCAATGCGTGAAACTAAAATTTTGTATCCGTTTGACGACGAAGAAACTCCCAATCCAATTTATAAACAAACTTGGAAAGGCATTCAAGAACTGTTGGATGACAAAATTAATATATTATTCGCATGCTGAACAAATAAACCTTAACAATTTTGATAATTTTCTTACACACCTAGGCATTAATTATGATGAATACATTTTGTCAATAAGAACAACCTTGAAGAAACCTCAAATATTTCTACAAAGAAAGTTTTCTGATATAATGCTGAATGCATATAATCATGACATACTAAAACTACATAGAGCAAATATGGATATTCAATTCATTTTGGATGCATTTGGATGCTGTAGTTACATTATAAATTATATAAACAAATCAAACAGAGGTGTATCAAAACTGCTTCGTGAGGCCATGGATGAAATTACTGCTGGAGGCCATCGAGATCGATCAATTAAAGAGAAATTACAACATCTCGGAAGCAAATTCATTAACGGAACCGAAATATCAGCTCAAGAAGCTGTTTTTAATATTCTGGGACTTCATTTGTCAGAAACGAGCAATGGAAACATTTTCGTAAATAAAGTAAAAAGTGATAAAGTCAAAAAAGGAATTGGAGAGACTTCCCTTGACTCAACTAATATTTATGTGCCGGGACTCCACGATTACTATATACTCAGACCAGAATCTATGGAACATGAATGTCTGGCTGATTTTGCCGCACTATATGAACGAAAATCTTCGAAAAGACGAAGAAAGGCGGACGGAAATATAGAGGAGGATGACGAAAATAACCCAGAAGAAATTGTGGAGGAAGATTTTGATGAATCACCTGAAGAATATCAACTGCAAAACGGATCAGGCGTCATGCGGAAAAGAAAAAATCCTTATATCCTAAGATGGAGAAGGTTTAGCAAAAATGTATCCAGATTGGATTATTACAGAGAACTTGTGACGCTATTTTTTCCCTGGCGCAATGAAGAGTGCGATATAATTAATAATGACAATGAAGAACATACAACAATAATAAAATGTTAACTGATGCCAACAGGAAGAATTATGATGCGATAAATGAAGATCTCTTCGACCAAATTTTACTGGACGTTCAAATGGAAAATGACGATAATGAAAACCGAGATATTGCTGCCTCACAACTTTTGGATGAAGAGTTTAGAGGATTTTCAATTCCCGAAGTTGCAAAAGACCCTAACGTGTTCCAACAAAACGAACATGATCAAAACTCTGAAGAGAATGGGCCCAGAGTTATAAGATTGCCCCCATTGATTCCTGAAAATAATTTACATGAATTGGTGCGCTCACTGAATAATAAACAACGAAAATATTATGCCCATGTAATGAATAGCATGAACGCTAATAAAACTTTTTATGAATATGTCGGAGGTGGCGCAGGAGTGGGGAAGAGTAGACTCATTACTACTATTTATCAGTCATTTATGTTGAGATTTACCACTATTGCGGGTAGCAACCCAGAAGTGACCAAATTATTGCTCTTCGCGCCAACGGGAAAAGCTGCATTTGGAATAAGAGGTTTCACGTTGCACTCACTCTTTTCATGATGATTGTGACAGTCGATGCAGACGGTTGTGTTCGCGGAAGACAAATTATTGTGTATTCTCAGTCGAGATAACGGTGAAGTGTCAAACGGAATAATCAACAACGACAGAGTGAACGAAAACAAAACAAAAACAAAGACTGCACTAAAAGTGCCATAAATCTTGCTTTCTGCTTGTCGGCAGTGGCAAGTACCGTTGCTTGGTCTCCAAGGCCAAATAAACTTCAAGCGGTAATTTTGTCCTAAAAAGAGTGTAGCATACCTACAGGCTGGGCAAAAATTTAAAAAATTAAAAAAGCGTAGCGTACTTTTTGGCTGACGTGGCTCCCGTAGCCAAAATCAACATGGACTTGCCATCCACGACAAAGAAAGCTTCACTGAAGCTTATAATGCAGAAATCGCAGGTCAAAGGTGCCTTAACGGCCAAACTGGCCAAGGCAAAGTAGAAGTCGCTATCAGCAGGAATAAGCGACAGTGAGAATGACGATGCTTCGTCTAGTACCGAGCCAGGTGAGATCCGACGCAAGGCCCCTAATCGGAACTCTAAGCAGTGCCAGGCAACTGCTGACGTTGATAATGTTGCTGGAGTTAACCTTCTCGGCAACAATAGATTTGCACCACTGTCAGATAATGACGACGCTGACGACGACATGGACCAGGATCAAGGTCAAGATAATACCCCATCTGTGGCACCTGAGAAAAGCATCAAGCCACCACCAATTTTCATCTCTGGCGTGGAGAACATCAAGCCTTTGCTCAATGAGATTGTAGAAGCCATTGGCAATAATGATTTTACCTACAAATCTGGAAGGGACGGCCGTATCCGGGTCATGACAGACACCAAGGAGAGTTTCTTCAAGTTGAAGGAATTCCTCAAGAACAAACTCATGCTGTACCAGACTTTCCAGCCAAAGGATGAACGGGCCTACAGAATTGTCATTAAAGGACTGCACTTCTCTACTGACCATGAAGACATCAAGGAGGCCCTGGCCTCTGAAGGACACCACATTAGAATGCAAATAAAAAATGGCATCAGTCGTGGCACAAAGAAGCCAATAGCGCTCTTCTTTGCCAATCTGGAACCGGCCAGCAACAATCGTGATGTTTTCACCATCAAACGCCTCTGCAGCTGCATTGTGGCCATAGAGCCTCCGCTTAAATCCAGAGATGTCCTGCAATGCCACCGTTGCCAAGGTTTCGGTCAGACAAAAGCCAACTGCGGACTCCGTTTCGCCTGTGTGAAATGTGGAAGCTATGTGCATGCCACTGCTGGGTGCCCCAAGCCTAAGGAGGCCCCCCCACGCTGCGCTAACTGTCAAGGAGAGCACACTACCTCCTACAAGGGTTGCAAGGCCTGCCAAAAAGCCAAGGAGCACTACCTACCTAAGGCCAAAGTTTCTCCTCGTGTATCAGGCCCCGCACCTCGCGCCCCAGGAATTAGTGCTACCAACGTTCTAAGAGATCAAGCAGGAGCAGCAGCAAGAGCAATCACCCAATGCTGACACCAGACTTGACCCACGAGTGGATCGACTTGAGGCCATGATGATGAAGATGTTCGACCAGTTTGCGGCAATGTCGCAAATGATCATGTCACTTATGGCCAAACTATGCAATTAAGTCTCCATATACTCATATGGAACGTGAACGGACTGTGCAGGAGCAGGCCAGAGGTTGAGCATGTCCTCAAGACCAAACATGTAGACATCCTACTCGTGTCAGAGACACATTTCACTGAGAAGTCATTCTTCAACATCAACGGCTACGACGTTATTCACGTGAACCATCCGAATGGAACTGCGCGCGAAAGAGCGGCAGTTATCATTAAAACTGATTTGAAATATGTGGAACTTCCTGCGTTTCAGGAGCCCTGGGCTCAGTGTGCTAAGGTGAGAGTAATATCCCCGACTGGAGACACCACTGTTGCGGCTATATACTGCCCTCCAAGATACCTGGTTGCTCAGACTCAATTCCAAGAGCTCTTTGACAGCCTAGGTAATCGGTTCGTTGTTGGAGGTGATTTTATCCCGCATCATAAATCCTAAGGGCAGGACCCTTTATAACTGCATGGCGTACAGCAGGTTTGACTGCCACTCCACTGGAGAGCCAACACACTGGCCTATTGATCCCAATAAGATCCCAGATTTATTGGACTTTGCCGTGTCCAAAGGAGTAGACAGACACAGAATTGTCGCAAGCAATGATCTAGACCTTTGTTCAGATCACTGTGCAGTCAAGCTGCTTATTAACATGCCAGCCAGCACGAATACAGTCAGAAGCAGACTGTTCAAGAGAAGTACCAACATTCAGTCCTACCAGACATGGCTCTAAAATATCTTGGATCCAACGGTTCAGCTGAATGATGAGGAGGACCTGGACGATGCTGTCGAGCGGCTCAACATCGCAATACACAACGCGGCCTCGTTTGCCACTCCGCCACCTACTTCTAACACAAGGAACGTTCCACGCAAAGATGCACATCTCTGGAACTCGGAAGTTTCCTCACTGGTCGCAGAGAAGAGACGACTGCGTCGTGTATGGCAGAACTCCAGGAACCCCAGGGACAAGGCCGACTTTAACAGAGCGGCAAAGGATCTTAAAGTGCTCTTATACAGTCTACGTCGAGATTCTTTAGAAAGTTTTCTGCAAAACGTCGAGCCTGGAGATCAGCAACATAATCTTTGGCGGCTGACAAAAAACATCAAGAGGCCCACCAAGAGGAAGGAGCCTATTAAGAAGGAAGACGGTACCTGGTGCCGCTCAGACAGCGACAGGGCAGCAGTCTTCGCCAACCATTTGTCTGAAGCCTTCACTCCGTTTAATAGGTGCACACAACTCGAAGCTAGCCAAACTAGCCATCAGTCAAAGCCCTCCCAACAAATGCAGTTCAGCTTCTCCTCAACATTATAAACAAATGCTTCCTGATAGGACACTTTCCCTCCCAGTGGAAGTGCGCCGAAATCATCCTGATCCAAAAACCTGGGAAACCTGCAGCCAAACTCGCCTCATATCGTCCGATCAGTCTACTGGCAGTATTCTCCAAAATAGTTGAGAGACTATTTTTGCGTAGAATGCGGCCAACACTGGACGAGGCCGGTTTGATCCCCGATCACCAGTTTGGCTTCAGAGAGTGCCATGGCACACCGGAGCAGTGCCACAGGATCACGGGTAAAATACTGGAAGCATTTGAGGAAAAAAAGTACTGCAATGCAATCTTTCTGGACGTTAAGCAAGCGTTCGATAGGGTTTGGCACACTGGACTGCTGTTCAAGCTGAAGATCGCTCTCCCAGCGCCCTTCTATATGTAGCTGCGCTCCTATCTTTGCCATAGGATGTTCTATGTGAGATGCGGTGATGACACCTCTGAAATCAAGAGCATTAGAGCAGGAGTCCCCCAGGGCAGCGTGCTGGGCCCTATACTGTATACCATCTACACTGCTGACATGCCAACATCACCGGACCCACGAGTTCTCACGGACACCTATGCGGATGACACTGCCTTCTTGGCATCCGACGAGTCACTGCTGGCAGTTTGATTCAGGTGCAGTTAGACGCCACTAACACTTGGCTCCGGCGCTGGAATATTGTCGTCAACCCCGAGAAGTCTGTGCAAACGACCTTTGCGCTTCGAAGAGGATACTGCCCTGCCATATATTTGGATGGAAGTACCATTCCTGACGCCCATGTGTTTACCTCAAACAGAGAGCTACACGAAATGCTGGAGATTCCCTGGGTACACGAGGAAATTATCAGAATCACCAAGGCCCATCTGGAGCGGCTTGATGGGCACACTAACCCACTGGCCATCAACTTGTTGGATAATAGCACCACCACACGCCGTCTAGATGAGGTTTTTCTCTCAATTGTCCCACTTTTGTATATTGAAACATTGAAACACTTTTGTTACCCCATAATCTGTACTGTTGTCACACTGAAATGCTATACTATTGTTACCCCATAATCTTTACTGTTCTCACATAATTTTAAATACTCTCACATGTCAACGTATGGTCATGGTATTTGCTTGTTATCCACTGTTGGATAGATTGTAAATTGGAGGAACCCAGTTAAATAAAAAAAAAAAAAAAAAAACTCTTTTCATTACCAGTAAATCAGTCTTCAAATGGATTGATGCCATTAATTAACGATGTGTTGAACACGATGCACTCAAAGCTTATTGATCTTAAGCTAATCATAATTTATGAGATATCAATGGTTGGTGCTAAAATTAATGTGTAAGGGTGCCTTGTCTTGCACAGTGACACATTCAATAAAATTTGCACTAGACCAATGTTTATTATTAAAACTGTACGATATGCTTAGAATAGCTGAATTAAAGGGAGAGCTTTAACGGGACTTCTTAAAGCTCGACTTCTATCGCTGATCTAGCTTAGAAAAAGTATAAAGAAAAAACGTATGGGGAGTCTGGTAGAGAACACGGAACGAAGCGAAGCTAAAAATATCAAAGAAGCTAACTTCGGCTCTGCCGAAGTTTGTATACCCTTGCAGCAAAATAATTGGTATAAATGTTTAGCAAAATCAAAAAAAAAAAACAAAAAAGAAAAAAACACATATAAAAATTTTCACTTCTTCACCGAGCATTAAACAATCAAACAATCAACAATCAAACAAGCAAACCCATTGCATCTCGCTCTGTTAATTTTGTTCTGTGCAACAACACAACGCAAATGTTTCTGTCTCTCTCACACACCGCGTGGTGACGAATTTTTGCATATGTGTGTGTGTGCGTGATTGCTTGGAATTTGTTTTTGTTTCTTTGCTGCCAAAGAAAATTGCTTATTTTACTCGAGGTACCTCCACGTTTTAGTTAATAACTCCGGTGATAATTATCCGATCCGACTAATTTTTAAACTTGATCTGGATGATCGATTAAGGAACTTAACTTTTCATGTTTCAACCATGTAGCTTAAAATTTAAGCTCGAAAACGCATGGCTAAACAGACAGACGGACAGACGGACGGACGGACGGACGGACGGACAGACGGACAATCGACTCGGCTGTTGATGCTGATCAAGAATATATATACTTTATGGGGTCGGAAACGTATATTTCTATGCGTTACAAACATCTGACCAATTTTATAATACCCTCTGCAAGGGTATAAAAAATAAACGATACGCGTAAGCGTTACCAACGGAGTTACATAACTCTGACCACCACGTGGCATTACATCATCCCACGCCCGTTTGGGGTCAGTCTCCGCTGACATTTGCTAAGATGGTTTTTAAGAGCCAAGCCAGCGTTTAATTCGTGGATGCTTAACAAAAATTAAAACCTCTTATGTTAGTAAGACAGATAGTGCCCTCTGACACACGCGTATTCGTTACAAATGTTTCGGCGGAATTTCTAATAATTGCTTTTGGAGACTTGAAACAGCTATGCCCAGTTGGCAATAGATGGATATTCTGTGCCAACCCAAGAGATAATTACAGTGTCATTACAGGAACTTCGCTTTGGGACCTGTTTAAGCTTTATACGCTTACGGAAATTATGCGCCAGCGGGAAGATTGCGCTTTCGCTGGGGCGTTAAACAAAATATCGGAAGAAAAAATGACAAATAGAGTAATGCCTTAATTAAACAAAGAGAAGTCAATGCTCGAGAAATGAACACTATCCCAGATGTAAAACTAGCTCAAATTAATACTGGACAGTTCATTTCAACAATGAATGACACTCAAGGCCTTCCATACACACTAATTCTAAAAACCATGATAACTGTGAATATCGATACCGGTGACGGATTAGTAAATGGAGTTAGTGGCCAACTTATGGGAGTTGACTGCTTACCAAGTGGATCGATTATAATAGTGTCGACGCTTTGGATAAAGTTTCTAAAGGTTTCGGTTAGAGCCGAAGCAAGATCGAAGAACGGAAATAGATCTCACCCTGATTGGACGCCGATTGTACGAGTATTAAGAACCTTTCAATACCGCAAGAATGAACAGGTAACAATACAACGTTGTCAATTTCCTGCGATGCCTGCTGAAGCTATAACCATACATAAAAGCCAAGGTGCAAAGTATGGCAGAGCAACCAATGCAGGAGGACTATATATTATTGGTAAATTTTCTCCACCAAGGGAAATGCAGCAAACAGATGCAGTTTATATTGAGCTAAATAGCCTCAGAACTGAAAAACTGTTGACACCCTGCTTAAAGTGGCTTCTTGATAAGCCATCAAATAATATATATATATATTATATATTATCATAATGTTCAAGGCCTGCATCTGCGCAATGCAGATATATTGGAGACATATCAACAGACATTATATGCTTTGTGGAAAGTTGGTCAAGAGAAGGCGAAGAATGTGGCATTGTTGAAGAATCGCGAGAATTAATGGGCGCACCTGGGAACAAAACTTAAGATCTCGCAACGGAGTTATAATATATACGAAACCACAACTTTTTGAAAACATAGTGGTTTAGAGCAAAAGAGTAAACGAATAATCGCAATGAAATATGTCAGATCGTTGACGTTGTCTATCTCGGGATTTACAGAAATCCATCGTTTCCCGGTAATCAATTTAGAGGTATAATTACCTCATATTTAACGGATTTAAAAGAGCTGTATGTCACTACTACATAGTCGCCTGGCTTAAGAACTTTTGGCCCTCGTCGTTTTCGATTCGCTAGACATTCATTATACTCTAGAAGTTTCTTTTCTTTAGCTTTTGCTCGTACTGATTCTAAGATTCGTTCCACATACCTGTCTTCTAACTAGTAGTCTTTTAACTCATCTACTTGTCGTCCTTTTTGGCCGACGCCAAATAGTACGCCACTTGGATGCTGTCCCAAAGACCTATGAATAGTGTTGTTCATGGTAAACTCTACCATCTCTATGGCTTGACCAAAGCTAACATTTTCTTCTGAGGCTAGTAATTTTGCCAACATAGGTCTGACAAATTTCGTACACGTGTCAACCACCACTAATATATGTTTTTTTGTGCTTCCTTTGACATCGATTGGTCCGAAGTGATCGATATGAACCACTTCGAATAGCACATCAGGTTTAGGTATATTGTGGATATGATCTTCTTGTTTTCCATTTTTTGATGAAAAGACTGTACACTTTAGGCAAGTATTGGAACGAAGTTCCTTATCGCGCGGTAGAGGCTAAACCGAAAAAATTAAGACTAAAAAGTGTAACGACACTTTTAATGTTACCAACTATAGTGTTGTTTTGTCTTTTTCTTTCGCATTAAACAGTGTACGAGTTTGTAGACAGAGAGACGCACAACTGAATGCGGGACGCACACTTAACTAAGAGACGCACAAGCAGCGATCGAGTTTGTGGACAAAGGGACTCACAAGCAAATGCGGGAGACGAAAGAGGTAGTGAGCTGGAGTTTGTGGGCAGAGGGACGCACAAGTATGTGCGGGAGACGCACGGGGCAAGATGAAAAAAAGGTCGCGATCGCGAGCGATTGCAAGAATTATTTTTTAAAGACTTTTTTTGTAGACTTATATTTATGACTGTCTTCTTGAGAGACCAGAATGCAGTCTGTTTAATTGAAGTAAGTCGGCTTGGAGGTGACAGACCAAGCTGGGAGCAGTAATTGGCGCAGCGCCTGAGAGTTGAACAACAGTTAAGTTTCCGTTTTTATACCCTGTACCCATAGGGTAAAGGGTATATTAAAGTCGCTAAAATGTATGTAACAGGCAGAAGGAAGCGTTTCCGACCCTATAAAGTATATATATTCTTGATCAGCATCAACAGCCGAGTCGATTGAGACATGTCCGTCTGTCCGTCCGTCCGTCCGTATGAACACCTAGATCTCGGAGACTATAAGAGCTAGAGCTACCAAATTTGGTGTGAACATCCGTCTTATGCCCAGGCAGGTCAAGTTTGTTTCAAATTTTTGCCACGCCCACTTCCGCCCCCGCAAATGAAAAAAGAAAATTTTAAAATCAATTTACTAGAGCTGTATGAAAGATAATGAATTCTTATACATAATTATATAGTCAAACTGCACAAACTGATCAAATTTTATTCAAATCGGACAATAAACATCGGAGATATAGCCATTTGCATTTTGTACTGAACTGCCAAGGCGACACTAGCTGGAAAGAGTGAGCGAGATAGCATGCGTTCGCTGTTGCGGCATGCTAAAGAAATTTTTTTATGAAATTAGTCGCTATTTCGAGGGTGTTTGACTTTATTTAATATAATAACTAGTAGGTACAGGGTGTACTCAATTTCGGCAGGGACGCCTTGCTTGCTTCATTTTAATATGGGACTTCGCGCACCATCCGAAGATAGGGAGACCGTAATCGATTTAAGAGAGCATTCGGGCACGAGCTATATTTATAAGTGTATTGATGTGTATGCTAGTAGATTTAGAGGATAAGAATTTTACAATGTTGAAGCGAGTTTCTTGTTGTTTTCTTAGGATAGTGCAATGTTGTTTAAAGAGAAGCTTTGAGTCGAAGTATATGCCCAGAATTTTAATGTGGTCTACGCATTTAATGATCTTGTTTTTACAAGTTATATCGGGCAAGTTGCAACTGTGTTTACGACAGATGTGTAGTAATTGGCATTTTTCTACAGCAAGTGCGGCTCCAGAAAAGGCTCCCCACGAGTCTAGGTCTTTTAAGATGTCGGTAAATGTAGATCTTACAGTGCTCAATTCTTTTATTTTACTAAAGATAACAACGTCATCGGCGTAGATCGATGCATTTATGTTCTTATATCTAATTAAAATATTGTTAACCTGCTCAAACGCTACCACTGACAGTGGGGAGCCTTGTGGGATTCCGTTGAATAAGCTGTGGGTGTTAGAAGTAATATTATTAACTCGAACTTTGAATGAGCGATTGGTCGTAAAGGCTTTTACAATGTTGTAAAGCTTAGGACCAATCCCCCATTGTTCGAGACGGCAAAGAACTGCATGTGGCCCCACACGATCAAAGGCCCTTTCAAAATCCGTTGTCAAAATAGACATGTGATTTTTTGTAGAAAGAGCGTTCGACGCGAAGTGTTGGATACGCAACAAGGCGTCCATTTTGCTGTGCTTTTGCTTAAATGCTACCTGGTTGTGCGAGATTAAATTGTGTCGTGTAATGAACCACATCAGTCTACGGGCTATTATTTTTTCTATTGCTTTACTCACGCAAGAGAGCAGAGAAATCGGACGGAAGCTATTTATTTCATGGGGCATCTTATTTGGCAATTGGGATAATTATTGTCCATTGAGTATTTTGACCAGGCTATAGCAAACTCTTCGGCAATACGGTGAGAACTAGTAACCATTTCTGAGTTTAACATTATATATTTTTGGGAGTGGGAGGGACTCCAGTTAATTGCTTTACATCAGACCAGACTTTTTTGGGGCGGATAGGGGGGAGATGCGGGCCGTGAAGTTTTCTAAACAGTTTCGCTTTGTTGACCGTACTGCTATTTTGAATATAGCGTTTGCTTTTTTGTATTTTATCAAATTGGAATATGACATTTGGGCTTTATATGAATGAAAAAGGCGCTGTTTTGTGTCCGTAAGATTTTGACGGGTATGATTCCACCAAGGAACTTTGGATTTATGGGGAACTCGTTTGGTGTGTGGTATGTGTATGTGGCTGCAGTTTGCAGTTGCTCTTATACCTTTAGTAAATTGGGCCACTTTATAATTTAAGCAGCCATTTGTCCAATTCTCGGAAATTATATTTGTTTTATTTACATAAAGGTCCCAATTTGCCAGATCCGTCTTATATTTGGGTAGAGGTGCAGTTTTGTCCGGGCTGAACTGCGTGGAGAGTTCAAGGGTTATTGGGAAGTGATCACTGCCATGGAGGTTATCCATAATAGACCAGCTACACCTATGGGCGATTTGGAGTGATATCATTGAGATATCAACATGGGTGAAGGTATTGTGAGTTGAGAGGTGAGTAGGCGACCCATCGTTAAGGATGATCAAATTTTTTTCAGACAATGCTTGTTCAATTTTTTTGCCTCGACCATTTATTTGCGGGGAGCCCCAAAGAGGGTTCCACGAATTAAAGTCACCTAATAACATAAGGGAGTTTCTGATTTGGTTAAGTATAAGAGAGAAATCGTAGGTTGTAAAACTTTGGGATGGGGCAATATAAGCATTAATTATGCTGATATCCCCATCAGTGTTTAGCTGTAACACAGAGCAGAGAATGTTGGCGTTGACAAAGTGATAGGTATGAGGAATGTGTCGTTTAATAAGCACACCAATACCTTGTTTGGCTGCTATGTTTTGGGGTAAGTTGTTAAAGTAGCCGGTATATGCCTTGGGGCAGATGAAGTTGTTAAAGTTGAAGGGGAGATGAGTTTCTTGTAAACATAAAACATCGGGCGAGAGATCTTTTAAAAGGAGCGTAAGCTCGTTACAGTTATTAAACAAACCATTTATGTTCCATTGCAAAATTTTAATTGACATTGAAGGTGCAATAAAATATGTTATACGTCAAAGATGGATGAAATCTATCTACTTAAGAGTAGGGTTTTGACTATGAGTCAAGATCATCCATAGATGAATCCGAATCTTGCGATTTATTATCAATTGAAGAAGTAAAGTAGTGAGGACTATTTGGCACATTGGATTTAAATTCGAGGTCTTGATTTATTGATTGTGCATATTGTTTTTCTTGTGAAATAGGGATACCAGGTTTTAACTGGCAGTGTGTAATTGTTTTGTCAATGTTTTTATAGGAGGTCGAAATTTTTCGCGTTGGGGGACTCAGAACTGCTCATAGCAATTTCCTTGTCAATTGTTTTGCTTTTTGGAGTGGTAATCGCTGATTAGCTGTGACAGCTACGTAGGTGGTCGTTGAGTTTAATGTGTTGTTTTGTTGTTGTTGCTTTTAAATGATTCGTGCTTTCGTTGTTTTTATTTTAAGTATTTCTTTTTGTTGCTGGTATTTCAGGTATGAGGGATGATTCCCGTTGCAATTGGCACAGAAAGTGCGTGTGCAGGGCTCTGGAATATGGGGAGGTAGATTACAAGAATCGCATGTGGCTGGGTTTTGGCAATGTTTTGCTGTGTGACCCAGCTGCTGACAAGTCTTACACCTCATCGGGTTTGGAATGTCTTCTCTTACCTTGACGGTATGCCTCGAAATGTCAAGCTTGCTAGGTAAATTGTAAAGGTCAAAAGTTAGTAGAATTACACCCGTTGGTTTTGGGATTCCATCGATTTTTTTGGAGAACTTAAAAATAGAATGGACGTTCTGGGATTTAAGTTCCTGAATAATTTCATTATCGGGAATATTGTTGAGATAGGGGGCAAAGATTGTGCCTTTCACAAAATTTAGCGACTCGTGAAGTTTAAATTCGACATCGCAGATGCCAGCAACTTGCTTTGATTTTACCAGCATCAATAGATTCCCATCCCGGAGGGTTGATATCGAAATGATATCTTTACTAATAGTATTTAGCGCACGGTGAACTGCGAAGCAAGAGAATTCAGAGATCGGTTTGTCGGTGTTTTTCGAGACTATGACGATGAATTTTGGGTTTTGTTGGGCAGATATAGGTAAATCAGTGTATTCCTCTGAAAACTTTTGGTGTTGTCGTTTTTTTTTAGCTTTGGGGCTAACGCTAAGACTAGCAACGCGGTTGTCCCCCAAATTGGGTGGGCCCGGGGCCATGATTTGAGGATGGAAATTTCCACAAAGGCTTGTTGTAGTCACACGTTCAATTTGAAGAAAAAACACAAAAAGGAGTATGAAAGTGAAATAAATACTGAAGAACGATTGAAGCACAGACGTTAGCACTCGCAGAGAGATAGTCGGTGACTGAGTTTAATATCAAGTGCATAAGTTTTTACCAAATTTAAATTGCTCATATCTTTTGGTAGTGTTCTGCAGATCTGTGTAGATGCTGTGTAGATGCTTCTGCTAGGACACTAAATGTTTTGCCATCAAGCATGGTGCAATGAAACTCATGAGATATTGTATATGACACATAAATTGTTGGCTTAATTGAAAATATTTGATGTTTTATATTATCAGTCTCTTTATGAATTAACTCAGTCGCTTCTTTTTGACTTATTAATTTTATGGGCCGACAATAGCGCGTTGCGGAAGGTCTAGTGCTTTTCCACAAGGTTGTCGATTCCAATTTAAGTTGCACGGGAACAAGGCAAACTGCTGTTCGCTGTCCGGATTTATACAAGCTAGAACTTGTTGCCACTATTAACTCTTCATATTTTATATCTTGGACAAGGTTAGACACTTTTCTGGTTTTTGCCTTAGAGAAAAGGTCAAGAAATTTTTTGTAGGTCGACCCATTTCCGACCCATTTGCCCGTTTGTGTAGGAAGAGCGGCATATCAAGCCATTTCTGTTTTTTTTTCTCAAAAGGAAACCTTTGGTGGTGGACTTCCTAAATACGAATTCCTCCACAACTAAAATTTTTCTGCTGGAGACTCGTTCGTCGCGCCATATGCAATACAGTGAGCGCTTGATGGCCGACATTTCACCTAAAAAGCTCCACAGTTTTAATATATGGTCGTATATGGTTATCATTTTGAAAATATTTGTACCACAAGGACTTGCAATATACATAAATATCAATTAGGCTGAATCCGTTTGAATCCCGTTTGTTATAGACCATACAAATTGGTATAACCTCAAAAACTACGTTTCAAATCACTACTTTCATTTACTTCAATATCTTATTTACATGTTAAAAGACAGGTCACACAAATACAATATTACGCATTACATACCTTATATACATAAATGATTTAAATAGATATTGACACAATAAACTTTAATATATTTATTAATTGAATGGATTCAAAAATGCCACAAAAGCAGTGAAATTTTCGCCTGCCACGTGCTAAACATCTCTTTACTTTGAAAGCTCGCAGCTGATCAGTGGTGCATCTAAAAGCTCTCACGAAAGCTTTTTAAGCTTTGGCAAGTGTTGTCCAATGGGGTGGAAAAAAAATAATGCATTTTAAATAAGTTAAATTTGACTTATATCCCGCTAGATTCCTCAGTTGGTCCACTATGCTCTGCTCGGATTCGCGATCCCGACCCTTTTTCTCTGCCCGGATGGTTGTTCGTTGTAAATATTGTCGTCAGGTGAAATTTAGCTGCCCACCTTGCATTAAATTATTATAATTCCTTCACTATTTAAGGAGGTCGTCTAGTGTCTCGGGTCCAAAAAAAATTCTTTTTATTTTAATCTTACCCCAAGGATTTAATATAATACCTAAGCAAAAGGATTTTTTATAATCTAAAGCCGTTTAGAAGTTATAGCCGTAAACCTGAATAGGTGTACATAGAGCCTGGTAGCGGGCAACAACATTCAAACGCGTTTTACTAGATACGGTTCTTTAAAACTGCTGCCAAGATATGTCAGAAACTCCTTAAGCGATTTGGCTCAAATTTCCAAAATATCTTTATATCGGAACTAAAATAATAAAATAATAATTTTTAGCTAAATAGTATCCCAAAATGGGTCGAAAAATTATTTTTTTAAATCTGTAAATAATTTATTTTTTGGAATTTCGAATTTCTTACAACAATTCAAATAATGTTTGGTTTTTTCAATTCGGATCAACACAACTATTCGCATCTTAGTAACATTTGAGCTACTTTTTGTATATGGGTTCCTGTTGGGCGGAGTATTTCGAAATATGTACATATACATAAACCTAAAAAATTAAAAAAAAAAAAAATTATTTAAGTATTAGTTAAAATCACCCCCCTTAATCGAAAGGAACTTCGTTCCATCGGGGTGTCCGATGACACCTCTCTTCTTTTTTATATGTTGTTCAACTTTTTTCCGTAACTTTGGGAACCAATACGACTTTGTGATAACTTCTACAACCTTGTCTATGCCTGAGTGGCCTAACTCATTGTGATACTTAAACAGGACATGGGATTCCATATTTTTCGGGACATAAAAAGCAAGGCAACCATTTTGTAGTATTTTATAAATTTAACCGTTTCGCACTTCATACGAACTGTGTTCAGACTTTTCTAACATTGACTTTAATCTTAAAATTTCATCATCTTGGTTCTGACATATTACTAAGTTATCTTCAAATGAGTTAGTTTCCACAACCATAATTTTAGTACTTCTACTTAAAGCATCTACATGTTGCATTCTCGTTGTCGACCTATTCTCTAGCACGTAATCGTAGTTTTCTAACTCTAGAGCCTAACGGGCTATTCTGGGGTTAACTTCTATTTTGTTGAGTGTCAATGTAAGCGAGTTACAATCTGTCGCGCTCTTGAAATGCATTCCCTGTAAATATACACGAATTTTAAGGAATAAATTATCGCCAATGTTTCTAACTCAAAGCTATGATATCTAGATTCCACTCCTGTAGTTCTTTTGGAAAAATAGAAAACTGGATGCCATTTACCATCGCTTTTCCTTTGTAGCAACATTGATCCGAATCTAATAGAGCTTGCGTCACAATGAAGTTCGGGTTCATCATTTGGACTATAAAGCGCCTCTACTAACTTAGACTTTAAATTTTCAAACGTACTAAGTTCGATGTTTCCAAACGAACTTTTTGTCTTTTCTAACTAGGTCATGTAATGGCTTGGCAATAGTAGCAAAATCTTTAATAAACCTACCGAAATAGGAACATAATCCCAAAAAACTTTAAACCTCGCTGACCTTAGTCGAAACTGGAAAATCCTTTACTGCTTGTATACCTTTGTCTTCAGCTTTAATTCCTTTGCCTGTAATTGAAATCCCTAGGTACTTAACACTCGTCTGAAGAAACTCGCACTTAGCTAATCCTAACTCCATTTTGTTTTCAACCAATCTATCAAATACTTCTGTTAAAATTTCTAGATGCGTATCGAAATCTTTTGTTGCCACCATAATGTCGTCTAAATATTATACATGATAACTTTTTCATCTCTAATCATATCGGCAAATATCCCATTTATAAACCTTTGAAATGTAGACGGCGCATTTCTGAGCCCAAATGGCATACGAAGAAATTCAAACTGACCAAGCGGTGTCGTAAAAGACGTAAACTTCACTGAATCCTCATGCATGTACAAGTCTATCTAGCAGATCATCGATAAGTGGAATAGGATAGCTATCTTTTGAAGTAGCCTTGTTTAATTTTTTGAAATCAACGCACATTCTGAGTTCACCTGTAGTCTTTTTTACGAGCACGATTGGGCAACATATTCTGACTCACTCGCCCTAATATATTCTTTGCTTAAGTATTCGTCAATTATTTTTTGTAGTTCAGCCTTTTTGCTATAAGAAAGTCGTCTTGGATTACAGCTAAACGGACTTATGCCATTGATTGTGAGTTTCATTTTGCACTTAACCTTTGGTTCATTTGGTCGATTTCTTTCCAAATAGAATTTAGAAAAATTGTTTTCAAACATTGTCGTTTTTTTGAAACTTAAACTTTTGCCAACAGAATATTTTGAATTAACCACGTCACAATCAATATTTAGCATTTGGTTTTCAAAATTATCTTCACTGCTCAAGTCATGGCTTAACCTAATACTTTCGGGCATTGATTCTTTACATAAATCATCGTCAAGCTGTAATACAATTTTAGCTTTACATATTTCCATAAAATCTCTACCTAACAGTATTGGACTTCTCATAGACTCGTTAGAAACAATCATTAGTCGAACGGAAACATTTTTATTAAATATTTCAACTATTTCAAATATTTTTATTTTGACTGCAACCTGCCACTCGGTGACCCATTTTACCACATCCAAAGCAAGCACCAGTTGCTCTTATTGGCTTCTTACAGTCGGCTGCTAGGTGGCCCACACAGTTACAGTTATAGCACCTGAATGTAGGCTTCTCCTTTGCGGAAACATTTGGCAGAGATACAGGTTTTTCCCGCTGCAGCGTTATGTTGGCAAATGCTGCCAACACGTCATCCTTAGACCCAAAACGCTGCATACAAGCCACCGCGTGCCATCTCGTCCTCCGGCATACGCAAGCCAGGAACGGTTCGCCGATGCACCACTTGCGTGCTTCAAACTCTCGACATATTATTACATTAGTTTTCTTTTATTATTATTACATTAGTTTTCTTTGATCCAAAGACTTTTCCCATGGCATCGAATATGGTTTCTACAGGCTGACTCAGGCACTCAGGGTTTGAGTGTATCCATTCCAAGGCTTTGCCCGATAGTTTGCCGAAGACAAGTAAACGTAAATTATTTTCGTTCAAGTTGAATAATCTTTTCAAATGAAGCACGGAAGAATGGAGCAAGAAAGATATCCAACCATAAACATTTCTATTACTGTCAAAATGTGGTACAAAGTCTTTGACATCTTTGGCCAAGATCTGGTCGCCTGTCTTCGTCGCCAGCCAGCTGCTTGAGTTGCCAGACTCAGGGTTTCCAAGAAATGATGTGCAAATAAATTCCGAAGACATGCTTATTGCTACCTACGCAGATGATACAGCGGTAATTGCAAGATCTAAGTGCGAGCACGACTGCGTTAATATGTTGCAAGTATACTTCCAAGCATTTGAAAGCTGGGCCAGGCTCTGGAACATAGGCATAAATGCTGATAAATCGAGGAATTCAACATTTACTTTAAGCAGAAAGGACTGCCCTGAGGTGTTTTTGGGAGAGAAATTATTCCAAAAGTGAGAAAAGCCAGTTATGTGGGTATCACTCTTGATAGGCGGCTTACATGCGCACATCACATCACTGTAGCTATCAAAAAAACCACATACAAAATGAGCAATCTTTACTGGCTGTTCAGATCAAAATGGTCTGAGCTTACAAAATAAATCACGCTTTATAATGCAGTGATTAGACCTACTTGGCAATATGGTGCCCAACTATGGGGAGCTGCTTCGGCTAGCCAAATAAAAAGAATACAAACGAAAACATAACCCTTCGAATCATTACTGGAGCACCATGGTTTGTAAGAGGCAGCACCCTGTATAATGATCTGCAAATACTTCCAAGATACCATCAACGCAATCGCCATTGGACACTCTACCAGACTTCAAGACCATCCGAATGACCTGGCAACGCAACTTTTGTCAAACAGCAGGAGACGCAGGCTGAAAGAATTCACCCGACTGATATCACCAATAAAAGCTGGCACAAAATGCTACACCCTCCATAGGTCGGCACTGCGTTCCCTTATGCAACTTAACATTTATAATTCGTTAATATAATGAGGTAGTACAAGTAATACTTAAATAAAATGTTAGAAGAACATATCTATAGATATAAAAGAAAGTCGATTTTGTTACAACACTTATAACTCGAGATCTGCTGGACCAATTTTCATAGTTTTTGATTTGTTGGATTTGTCACCGCCCCGATTAGCAGAATATATCTTGAAAATACTGAAAAATTGTCTAAATGACGCTAAATGTAGATTTTAAAGTTCAACAGATTGTTTCATCAGGTTACCGTTGATATATATGTCAATTGAAAATTGTTTTAGACATTAATTTGTGTAAATTATAAGCGATTGTATAGTCAGTATTACTATTAATAAAAATGCCGCGTCCTAGAATATTTAATCTTTCCCAGCGGACCCGTAATGCAATGAGGCAACGGAATATCGCGAGTCAATTATCTGACGAAGAACGAGAAATCGCCCGAGAAGAGCGCCGCGTTAGTATGGAGCAAAGAAGGGCCTTAATTCGTGCTTCTCAAAGAGACGCAGCCCGTGAAACGAGAAATCATTGAGCTTATCGTACTGATGAACAGAGGAATAATCTTCGAAGTGCAAGAAGAAATGGTTCAAGTATTGATTTGAGTCGAGCAGCGTTACTAAATGATTGCACCATCGACTACGCCTTGCATCGTTTAGTTTGCATTGGTCTAATGGACGTTGTTTGCCAGCATTGTGGCGCATTGAAGTTTGCTGGTAAAACGCCCGGTTTGTGCTGCCTTATGGCGAAACACTAGAATCACGACATTTTCTAGCGAACACTCAAAAATACAACGAATGTTTCCAAATGACTTCATTTGGGACGGAAATTATTGAAGAACACGATCCGATATTTAAGGTAAAACAAAATTTGGAATGTGGTTTGTTAGATTTCTGTAAAAAGAGTTTCTTTACAGATTCAAGGCCAGATTTACCATCGCATTGGATCATTGCAACCTATTGAAGATACATAGCACAAATTCTTGCAAATATACTTCATGGACAATATAGAAGAACAACTTGACCGGCGTCAAGGGATCAACACAGCTACAAAAAGAGCAATTCTCCAAGATTTGCAGCAAATGCTTCATGAACATCATGCATTGGTCAGGCTGTTCAAGACTGCTTTAGAGCGCATGCCAAGTGATGGCTATAAAGTCGCGCTATCAAGTTGGTAGATATGTGATATATTCACGAACGTTATCCAACTGTTGTACATTTGGGGGTGCATCTAGAGAACTGTCAGAGAGTATATTTCACAGCGTCGAATGCTGCTCAACGTGCCCAAACACCTCCAGCGACAACACTGTCCAGTTTCTTTGCGATTTGTCAAAACGATCCGTTCGCACGAACGTTGCTTTACTCGGAAATGCCACGTTATTACACTTGGAACGCTACATCGAAGAAATTTCAACGTCGGAAGCAAGGCGATACAGTTGCTGGTCATTTAGATATGCGTTCTGCTGATGCTCTTGGTCGTATTTACACAGTTCATCCGAAGAATGATGAATGTATCTATTTGCGGTTGTTGCTGGTACATGTTCGAGGGACAACATCATTTGAATCACTACGAACTGTTAATGGTTCGTGCAGCATGTCAAGAGCTGAATTTGCTTGAAAACTATACTCATTGGGACACGACAATCGCTGAAGCAATTATTTCTGCATCTTTCAAGTCGTATACGCACATTATTTGCAATCATCATTTCGAACCCACGTGACCTGTGGAACAAATACATAGATAACATGTCAGAAGACATTTTACATCGAATTCGTGTCAGCTCAAGAAATCCCGATCTTGAGGCCAATCAGGAGATGCATAACCAGGCCTTGCTCTTGATCGAAGATATGTGTTACCTCATATGCGGCAGTTTGTTAGTTAGGTTAGGAATGCCAGCTCCAGATCGCGGAATGAATGACGCATTTAATAGAGAATTAGAACGTGAACGTGAATATGATCCACATGAACTAATCCAATCAGTTCAAACGAATGTACCACTGTTGAATCCTAAGCAGAGGGAAGTCTATGATACACTGATTAATGCAATTGATGATGGAAATGGTGGCTTAGTTTTTTTGGATGCCCCCGGTGGAACTGGGAAGACATTCCTCATGTCATTGATTTTGGCCACTGTACGTGAGAGATCTGAAAATGCGGTAGCAATTGCTTCTTCTGGAATAGCGGCTACATTGTTAGACGGATGCCATACGGCTTACTCAGCGTTAAAATTGCCATCAAATCTTCAAACTACTGAACAACCGACATGTAACATTTCGAAACACTCCGCAATGGCCAAAGTTTTAGTAGCATCACAAATTATCATATGGGACGAATGCACAATCAAAAACGCGCATTGGAAGCACTAGACCGAACATTAAAAGATCTGCGCAATGACTAGAGATGTCTTGGTGATTCAATGATTTTATTATCTGGCGATTTCCGAAAAACACTACCAGTAATTCCAAGATTTACTGCTGCCGACGAAATAAACGCTTGCCTCAAAACATCAAATCTGTAGCGATATGTAAGCAAACTTCAACTGTCTGTAAATATGAGAGTTGCATTGTTGAACGATCTATCTGCTGTTGATTTCTCATTCAACATATTAATATTATTTTGTATTATTGTATTACGTTCTTCAAAGCCTAAATTAGTTCAGCTAAAAGTTAACACGACATTCTTTGATTGTTAGGCGGTACGAAGTTCGCCGGGTTAGCTAGTATATATGTATATAAGTACATATATAGTCAATCTAGTCTAGTGAATGATTCAAAACAGACAAACATGAAATAAAGTAAATAAATATAAAAAAAAAAGTTAAAAGGCAACTTGACTATTTACTGTCACCGCGATCGGACATACTTTTTATTGCACTCCGCGAGTTCTTCGGTGTCAGCAATAAAACAACGTTAAAACAATAAAGTGACAGGGCTCTCAGTCGCCACAGGAACGCCCAACCACAATTATATTGTTTTTTGTATCTACAAATAGCAATACTTAGTAAATAACTAAATCTACTAGTAATGCCAACGTGTAAAGAGATTAACTCAGGGCCTTCTTCACTAGACTCTCGCCAGGAGAAGCTACAAGAACAAATTCTTCAGCAACAAATCGAGCGTCGGCTCTCTGTGTATCCAGGGCTCGACACTTATTCCCTCGCAAACCACACCGGAAATATTCTTCTCAAGAGCTGTAAGATCATCAGCAGCTCCAACAACAACTACTCCTGGAGTAACATTTGCAAGTGTGCTGCGCAACGGAAGTTCACGGCCCTCTACAACTGTAAATCCCGCTGCAATCTCAACCAATGCAGCCCCAAGTGCAACCGTACTCGGTCAGCAACCCAACGGGATCGAAACATTGTTGATCTCGCTAAATCAAAACAGAACAAATTTCATAACGTTCATTAAAATTGCATGCAGGAACTTATGCGGAACCAAAACTTGCTCTTTCAAAAGCTTTTGGACAATAACAAATAATGTCAGCACTATATATTGGACTTTGGAATGCAAACGGCATTTCCAAGCACAAACAAGAATTGTCACTGTTTCTGGACTCAAATGATATTAATATTATGCTACTATCAGAAATACACCTAACAAACATAAACAACTTTCAAATACTCAAATATGCATTCTACGCACCAAATCACCCTGAAGGCAAGGCTCACGGAGGTACTGGTATCCTAATCAAAAACCGGATAAAACACTCACTCCAAAATGTATTTGCCAAACAATACCTACAGCAACTTCTTTAAGTGTCCAAACCACTTTTGGTATTACAACCGGCGCTGCACTTTATTGCCCACCACGCTTCTCGATCTCTCAAAAAGAATTTACTGACTTCTTTAACACACTTGGAGTACGATTTATTGCTGCAGGAGACTACAACGCCAAGCATCCTCATTGGGGACCCCGCCTAGTAAACCCCAAAGGCAAACCGCTGTATAATATAATCATCAACCCAGCTAACAAAATGGGGTATGCGTCACCGAAAAAGCCCACATACTGGCCAGCAGATCCACGCAAGCTCCCAGATCTAATAGACTTTGCAATCACCAAAGGAATTGCGCACAATTTAATAACGGCAGAGTCACTAGCTGAATTGTCATCTGACCACTCGCCAGTAATTTTCACAGTTTCAACACATCCACAAGTCTTAGAGCACCCATCCGGCCTAACAACTTATAAAACAAACTGGCTCAGATTTAAGAAATATATACATAATTACCCATGTTGAGTTGAATCCCAAACTGGACGATGAAGATGACACCGAGTTTTGCACCTCGGCTCTAGAGTCGATGCTTATCGAAGCAGCAGAAATCTCCACCCCTTGTATCGGATACACCCGGGAAAAACAAAAGTCATACAACCGGCTAATTGAACTTCTTGTAACAGATAAAAGACGGCTCAGACGAGAACGGCAAATGTCTCGATCCCTGGCTTCTCGAATTCTAGCAAAAGCGCTTAGACAGGAAGAAGCAAGGGCACAGCGACAATATATCGAGAAGCTTAGCCCTACCAGCACCAAATATCCGCTGTGGAAAGCTCCAACCGAGATTATTTCTCCTTTAAGATGTACAACTGGTAAATGGGCCCGATCAGACGAAGAAAGAGCACTCACCTTTTCAGCTCCCCCCCCTGACCACTCCACCGAAATTTTAAGCGTAGGAAATTTCCGCAATTATTAAAAACTATCTGAATCCAAGAAAGTCGCCCGGTCATGATAAAATAACCCCGAAAATGATCAGAGAACTCCCGATTTGCGCCGTGTAACACATCTGCAAACTCTTCAACGCGATAGTAAAAACTGGTCACTTTCCCAATAGTTGTGTAATGAAGTTTTCTCAGCCGGGGTACATATCTCAGTCTCCCCAGGGTCTCCTCTTTACAGAAAATTTATAAAAAGAATACTGAGACACGAGATGAGTATGAGCAACCAAATTTTAGGTTAATTAGGTTAGATTCTTTTATTGCTACAGTAAGGTGAGGTGGGACAGAAGACATAAACACAAACTCCAGTCGAGTAGGGTATTACCCGGATCTCGACTAGAGGGGAGTAGGGAAGGTATTACACACACAGAGAGGGATCATAAGCAAGCAGGGTATTACCCGGAACTTGATTACCATAGAGACGAACAAACAAACTACTACGAAATACATCAAATTAGGTAGGGTATTACCCGGATCCTGATCTGATAACTAGAATGAATCTACTTCAAATCAGGTAGGGTATTACCCGGATCCTGATTTGATGACTACGACATATATACAACCAAACAAGTCTCAACAATGGTTAGGGTATTACCCGGACACCTATGTACCCTATGACGTATTTAATTAAATATCTCTGGTCTATCATTTATACGTTATAAACTTTATTATTCAGAACTTGGTTTTCCTTTTGATTTATTTAATTTATTCCCTAACCACACTTTGTATTCTATACATTATTGAGTCTCGGTTGAACTTGGGTTGCGTTGAAATAAGGTAAGGGCTTTCATGGTCCTATGGCCAACTCACCAGTATATTCGCTATTTCTCCTTCGTTATCCTTGAGTTGGTTGAGTTGCGATTATCCTTAGGTTCCTTGTTCAGGTTTAGTATCCTGTTTCTCGCTGTTCACTTTGACTTCTTAACTTCGATTCTTTTCCCATTGTTCACGCCAGAAAGGGTGACCAGCAGGGGAATGAAGAGGGCTTTTGCCACTATCCCCGAACGGGCACACTAGTATTAGTTACTAGGCAAGTTCGAAGGAACACTCCATCTTGCTAAGTTGGTTTTTTCCTCCCCGGTATATCTATATACGTCTCCCGATATTCTCGGCCTCTTATTTTCACAAAAACACTTTTATTCGTAAACGCCTTAACATTGTGAACCGGTCCGGTACTTATTCGCAATAAATTGGCCTGTGTTTAACCGAGTTACCGCGCGTTTTAATTCCTTCAACAGTCTGGGCTCTCAAATCAGAAGCTTCGCCCCGTTACAAACATTGGTCCTTGGAGCCGGATATCCTTCCACACGCCCCAGCTTTGCATCGGTGAAGAATCTGATAAGTAGAAACATTCTTATTGCCACTCCATTTGTTCACCAATACATACACATACATACATACCTGTAGTGAAGGTGGACAAGAGAAAGTTGAAAGTACAGAGAGGTGTTTCTGAATCGACTCCCTGAAATCGGCGTTTTTTTGGCAGTGTATCCGGCGTTTTAATCTGGAAATTAATAGGTGTCGCTTAGTTTGGACGTCCAATAACCCAATCTACTCACGGTTTGTCCCAGTGGTCCCGGCGCGGCGCGTTCACAACATTGTCGCGGTCGAAGCCACCTGGGCTTGGCGATAAGCGAGAGGGGTGCGGTGTACCCTGAGGGATCCATCTTGGCTTGAGTGGCCCATCACTCTCACAGACGACAACACGGAGAGCATCTCTTGCTTTTTTGCTTTTGTCCAATCTCTTTTTCATCTGCGCAACACACGGGCAACAATCTTGCCACCTGGCGAACAGCTGTCCAGCGGGCGGCCAGATCCCCAAAGCTAGAGCTTGCAATTCCAGCTGATCGTTTCCAACCCAGAGTGAGTAAGCTTAATTTAAAAGCTCATCCCAAAGCTCAGACTGATCGAAAGCAGCTACACAAAGCCCTGGAACCTCAAATTGATGTCTTAGACGCATACCACCAGCAACTACAGGTGGCACTGACGGCTAAGTGTCGGTTGATAGTCCGAAGGGCCTTTGTTCAAATCCCAGGCGAGGAAAATATCAAAAATCAGAACTTGACTTTTTTTGGTATTTAATAATAATTTCCTGGCTTGCTGCAGTCAACTCAGACGGTGGTGTAGTTGAGCAATAGCACATCTCAGGCCCCATGGGCCCTGGTTCGACCCTCCGTGGAGGTGGAGGTCAAACACAAACAGCAAATTAATTCACATACCACTAAAATAAGCCAACTAACACAATTTCAAACTATTAAGAGTTTAAATCCAAATTTAAAAACCAAATTTATTTGAGTTTAAACTTCTCTTAACTCAATCAATAAACCAAAACTCTGAACCCAACCAAACTCACTATTTAAATAGCCCTTAACTTAAATTAGCCTATTACATCACGCTCTCCTATACAAAATCCTCAACTCCTCGCCCTGGAGGACGGCGACGATTTCCAGGCGGTGTTCGGCCGGCGTAGTTCGCTACCAAGAACGCCACCGCATCTAGCACAGCAGAAATGGGCAACCCCTGAGCCCCCGTCTGCCGAAAAGAAACTCCCCCCCGCAGCACCGCTAACCATAACCAGCGGCTGGTGGCGTCTCCGGAAGGGATGATTGGCGGCAGTAATGCCATTGGTGGTGGAACCTCAATCCCAAAACGAGGAAGGGATCTTTCCAACTCACCAAGCGTCGATGGAAGTGGCACTAGCGATGGCGACGTTCCGCCAAAAAGAGTTAGAGGAGAAATGTCTGAGAACAGAGGAGGAATAGGCAAAGAACTAGCTGAGATGAGCCATCTAATACAAGAAATAATAGATGCAACGTCGGTTGGTGGCGACTCCAAAGTGCGCCACATCAACAATAAGATGAGGGGCCAGTTTTCCCAGCTGAAAAAGCTTTTTTTTTTTTTTTTTTTTGCGTTTATTTATTTGTTGGATCTCTTATATAGTGTATAAGACTAACAACAATTTCCTAGTTTTATCTTAATCTAATACGTAACCTAGCATCAGAAGGATGCTTCTTTAATCTATGGCCCTGATTATTTGCTAGAGGGTTGGAAGGTCGTTTCGTTGGAGACGAGTTCTATCGCATGCTCGGGTTAATGATTTGGCGAGGGTATTCGGGTGGGCCTGCAGCTTAGCGGTGTACTTTAGCTGTTGTACCTTTATTTCGGTTAGTACACTAGGAATATGTAGGTCTTTCTGTAAGTTTTCGTTTCTGATATACCAAGGTGCTCCCGTGATAGTTCTGAGAACCTTGGATTGAGCCCTTTGTATGGTTTCGATGTTGCTCTTGCTTGCGTTTCCCCACAGTGCAGAGCCGTACGTCCAGATGGGTTTTAACACAGAGTTGTAGAGGAGAACTTTGAATTCCAAGCATAGGGGAGATCGAGCGTTGATAAGCCAATGTAGTCCGATTGCTTTAAGCTTTAGTTGCTTTTTCTTGGCTTCGATATGCTTACGCCAAGTTAATCTTCTGTCGAGGTGAACTCCAAGATATACAACATCGTCGGATTGAGGCACTGGCACGTTGTTGAGAGTCAATGATGGACAGTTTCTTCTATTGAGGGTAAACGTAACGTGCTTACATTTCTGTTCATTTACACGGATGCGCCAATTTGCTAGCCAATTTTCAATTTCCTTTAAGTGGGTTGCCAGTTGCTCTGCAGCTTTGATCGGACATTTGGAGCGGCTAAGGATAGCCGTGTCATCGGCGAAAGTAGATGTGGTGAGTGTAGGGCTTGTTGGTATATCCGCTGTGTATAAAATATATAGTGTTGGACCCAACACGCTGCCTTGAGGTACACCTGCTTTTGATTCGAAGTCATCAGAGGTGAAGCTATTACAACGTACAGCGAATTTTCTGTTGAATAATCAAAGGCTTGGGCGACGTCGAGAAAAATTGCTGTACAATATTCTTTTTGCTCGAATGCTGTACGGATCTCTGAGGTGATACGGTTGACTTGCTCAATTGTGCCATGCTTTTCACGAAAGCCAAACTGATGATGTGGGATTATATTTTGGTTTACCAGGATTGTATTTATACGGAGTTGTAGGACCATTTCAAATAGTTTTGAAAGACTTGGCAATAAACTGATGGGTCTGTACGATGATGGCTGTGTTTTGTCTTTTCCGGGTTTTGGGATCATTATGATTACTGATTTTTTCCAACTTATTGGAAAGTGACCAGTTTTTACTATCGCGTTGAAAAGTTTGCAGATGTATCGCACGGCACAGATCGGGAGTTCTCGGATCATTTTCGGGGTTATATTGTCATGGCCGGGCGACTTTCTTGGGTTAAGATAGTTTTTAATAATTGCAGAAATTTCCTCCGCTTGGAATTTCGGTGGCTCGGTTTCCACTGGGGTGCTTAGAGGGGGAAGCTGGAATGAGTTTGTTGACGGGTTTGGCAGAAAAACCGTTTTTAGATGAGCTGCAAAGGTGAGTGCTCTTTCTTCGTCTGAACGGGCCCATTTGCCAGTTGGGCATCGTAAAGGTGAAATTATCTCGGCTAGAGCAGTTATGGTTGGATGTGCTTTCCACAGTGGGTATTTGGTGCTGGTAGGGGAGAGCTTCTCGATGTATAGCCGCTGTGTCCTTGCTTCTTCTTGCCTAAGCGTTTTTGCTAGAGTTCGCGAAGCTGCCTTTAGGCGATATTTTGCTGCCGGTGATCGGGACATTTGCCATTCTCGCCTGAGTCGTCTTTTCTCTGTTACAAGAAGTTCAATTAGTCGGTTGTTAGACTTGTGTTTTTCCTGGGTGTGGCCAATGTTTGGGGTGGAGATATCAGCTGCTTCAATGAGCATCGACTCTAATGCAGAGGTGCAAAACTCGATGTCTTCTTCGTCGTCCAGTTTGGGATTTAGTTCGATATGGGTGCTTATATATTTCTTAAATCTGAGCCAGTTTGTTTTATAATTTGTTAGTCCGAGTGGGTGCTCTGTTACTTGAGGATATGTTAATACAGTGAAAATTACTGGCGAGTGGTCTGATGACAATTCTGCTAGTGACTCTGCCCTTATTAAGTTATGCGTAATTCCCCTGGTGACTGCGAAGTCTATTAGATCTGGGAGCTTACGTGGATCTGTTGGCCAGTACGTGGGCTTTTTCGGTGAGGCGTAGCCCAATTTGTTTGCTGGGTTGATGATTGTGTTATATAGCTGTTTGCCTTTTGGATTAACCAGGCGGGATCCCCAATGAGGGTGCTTGGCAGCAATAAATCGTACTCCGAGTGTATTGAAGAAATCAGTAAACTCTATTTCAGAGATTGAGAATCGTGGTGGGCAGTAAAGTGCAGCCACGGTTGTACTGCCGAAAGTGGTTTGGACACTTATTGAAGTTGCTTGTAGGTATTGTTTGGCAAATCCATTGTGGAGACAGTGTTTAATTCGGTTTTTGATTAGGATGCCAGTTCCTCCGTGAGCCTTGCCATCTGGGTGATTTGTTGCGTAGAATGCATATTTAGGTATTTGGAAGTTGTTTTTGTTGGTAAGGTGTGTTTCCGATAACAGCATGATATCAATATCATTTGAGTCCAGAAACAGTGACAGTTCTTGTTTGTGCTTGGAAATGCCGTTTGCATTCCATAGTCCTATATGTAGTGCTGACATTATTTATTGTTGTCCAAAAGCTTTTGAATGAGCAAGTTTTGGTTCCGCATAAGTTCCTGCATGCAATTTTGCATGAACGTCATGAAGTTTGTCATGTTTTGATTTAGCGAGATCAACAACGTTTCGATCCCGTTGGGTTGCTGGCCGAGTACGGGTGGACTTGGGGCCGCATTGTTTGAGATTGTAGCGGGATTTACAGATGTAGAGGGCTGTGAACTTCCGTTGCGCAGCACGCTTGCAAAAGTTACTCCAGGAGTAGTTGTCGTTGGAGCAGCTGATGACCTTACAGCTCTTGAGAAGAATATTCCCGGTGTGGTTTGCGAGGGAATAAGTGTGGAGCCCTGGATACGAGCCGAAGATTTCTTTGCATTAAGACGGGCCTTCAGTTCCTTATAGACAGGACATCCTCTGTAATTTGCGGTGTGATTCCCACCGCAGTTGCTGCACTTCCTTGTATTGTCGTTTGTTTTATTGTCGGAACAGACACACTCTTGTTGAATTTGTCCACAGCCAACGCAAACTGAGCGAAGACTGCAGAACGACTTTGTATGGCCAAACTCCTGGCACTTAGTACATTGTAGAGGATGATTCCTCTTGTGAGGCTCCTCGACAGTGATTCTGCGATGTAGCAGTAGTTGCAGGTTGTAGATAGGATGTACTGCATTGGATTTTAATGCTCGTGCATCAGGCTGTAGCTCCACTTTAAACAGAGGTTGTGGGATTTTGTTTCTGTTTAATATATTTGAGACGGACTTCACCTCAAAGCCCTTCTCTTCCAATGCCTCTGCAATTTCCTGAGGCGGAACCGAGGGTTCAATGCCTTTAATCACGGCTTGAAGACCTTTGGCGCTCTTTAATTGGAATGTGTAGAAGTTTACATTCTCCGTTCTAAAGTACTTTTCTATAGTACGATAGAACTGTTCGTTGTTTGTTTGGACTTTAGTTTCTCTTATGTTCCCCCTGTTAAGTGGGGTCACATAAAAGTTATCCTTACCTACTAGGGCCACCAACTTAGGCACCAATGAAGTGCAGTTTGCACCACGGATGTAAAATGGTGGTGGCTTGGCTACTGAGGGTTTTGTTTGGGAAACTCCTTCTTGAGATTCCGGCTGATTTGCCAGAATTTGGAATCTGTTGCCCTCCAGAGCTTTACGTTCAGCAATGTTGCTTTTGGACATTTTAGGAGTGTTGCCTCTTTTAGTATGAGGGCTAAGCTTTCGCTTGTTTATATTAATATATCTGTCCATGCCAGTCTGAACAGGTGACTTTGGATTCACCGTCACTGGATGGGTAGACTTTGTTGAGGTAGTCTGCTGGACGGTGATCGAAGGTATTGCAGACGTTGCTGCTGTTACAGTTGTTGTTGGAGCAGTAGCTGCAATTGTTGTTGTTGTGAGCGCGCTGACGGCGGTCGGCGAACCCAATGACCCAATTAACACTTGAGGTGTAAGCGAATTTGAGGGTGAAGCGCATTGGGCGCTCCAAGACAAATTGTTGCTGGTTGGTGTAAGCAATTTGCTCGTACTTGCACTTTTGGATTCAGCGCTTATTGTTGTTGTGGTTGTTGGAGACACTACTGAGAAGTATGCATTGTTGCGTTGAATAGATAGGCGACGCTCGTTTTGTTGCTGGAGAAGTTGTTCTTGTAGCTGTTGCTGGCGAGATTCTAGTGAAGATGGGCCCAAGTTGGTCTCTTTACACGTTGGCATTGCTAGTAAATTTAGATATTTACTAAGTATTATTATTTGTAGTTACAAATAACAATATAAAATTGTGATTGGGCGTCTCTGTGGCGACTGAGAGCCCTGTCACTTTAGTTTAACACTGATTTAAATGCTGACACCGATGAACTTGCGGAGCGCGATAAAAAAATACGTCCGAACGCGGTGACGGCCAATTAATTCGCTGAAAAAGCTGATTGAATTAGTATCCTCTCAATGGGAAAACCACGAGAACGGCGATGTCACGGTAATCGCGGCGGCACCTGCCCCACCACATATGGAAAACAGATACCAGCAGACGGATCTAATGTCGACTCCCCAAAGGAAGAGTGTCCACACGCAGACGACCAGAGGATCAACATCGAAGCCACGGGAAGTCCCAAGAAGGCCAAATTCAGCACCACAACTACAGAAGGAAGAATCTCGTATCGCCTCTGACGACGGCTGGAAAAAAGTGGAAACAAAAAAGAAGCAGCAGCACATACCACCAACAACACCTGCTCCTCCCAGAAAACGACGCACTGATGCAATCCTAGTGCACAGCACGGGCAATTTTACATACAGCGAAATGCTTAGAAAGGTGACCAGAAGCAATGATGCAAATCTCAAGGCGCTCTGAGAACAAGTACAGCTGGTGCGAAAAACGGCTAAAGGAGATTTACTGCTCCAACTAAAACCTGGAGAAAACAACATCCAAAAATGGAAGGACGAAATCGGATCGATTTTCGGCAACCAAGCGGAGACGAAGGCACTCACCAACCTGGTGAGTCTAGAAATCAAAGATTTGGATGAGATGGCACTAAAGAAAGACATTCTGGCCGCGCTCTCGTCGCAACTGAGTGTTGATTTGGACCAAAACGCAATAAAAAATTTGCGCCCAGCCTATTTTGGCACCCAGAAGGCCACCATTCTCGTCCCACCCGAGTCGGCAAAAATTATCTTATCCGCAGGGAGACTGAAGATCGGATGGACGATCTGCAAGATTAGAGAAATTACTGCCCCCATTAGATGCTACAGGTGCCTCAGAACTGGGCACATTGCAACCAGATGCGCCGATCCAATCGATAGGAGCAACTGGTGCCTAAAATGTGGAGCCAAGGACCATAAGGCGATGACACAACACACAACTGTCCATCATCCGCAAACCGTGTCTCCTCTGTGTTACCATTAACGTCCCAGAAATGAAGATTCTACAATTGAATCTTAACCACTGCGGTGCAGCACAAGATCTGCTCAAACAATCCACAAGAGAGCTAATCATCGACTTGGCTATCCTCAGCGAACCCTTTAAGGTGGGTGACGGGCGCACTTGGGCCTCCGACCTCACGGGAAAAGCAGCAATATGGGCCTGCGGGCTCTATGTACCGGTCATGGAGTCTGTTTATGCAGCGAACGGATTCGTCAGGGCCAAGATTGGAGAACTCTGGCTATACAGCTGCTACTTAGCCCCTAGCCTACTAACTAGCGAATTTACGAGCACTGTTGACGCACTTGCAGCTGACGCAAGAGGAAAACACCAAGCCATCGTCGCAGGAGACTTCAACGCATGGTCAGTTGAATGGAGAAGCAGATGTACGAATGTCAGAGGACGGATTTTGTTGGAGTCCTTAGCCACCCTCGATTTGGCAATCCTCAACACGGGCACTGAGCACACATTCAGCCGAGCAGGCTACGGATCCACCATAGACGTGACCTTCTCCAGCAGCAACCTTTTCCAGCTGACTACCTGGATGCTCTGTAGTCACTACACCGCCAGCGATCACCAGGCAATTCTGCTCACCGTTGGAATCCGGCAGCCGACCAACAACATCGCAAACACCAACAGGAAGAAGCAATACCGGGTCGACTCATTTAACCCCACCACATTTGCCCCTGCGCTGGTAATTCCTGCTCTAACGGGGAACGCCGTGGACAGCGCTAAAAAATAAACGAACGCATTAGCAGCAGCTTGCGACGCAAGCATGTCCATCCTCAGACGTCATAGCAGGCACCGACCATCGGTCTTTTGGTGGAACGAGAGCATCGCGGACGCCAGAAAATTGTGCCTGAGGGCAAGGCGTTGCTACCAACGTTCGAGGGGCAGGCCTGAGTTCCAATCACTGCAGCAGGCGTACGCAGCCAGCCGAAAGGCGAGCAACGCGAGCAAGCGTAAGTCATTCTTGGATCTGTGCGACTCTGCCGAAAACGACATCTGGGGTAAGGCCTATAAGGTGGCCCTAAAAAAGCTTGGCGCAACTAAACCTGCCGCGCCGGACAAGACCCGAATGAGGCACATAGTCGAGGCTCTTTTTCCCCCCAGCTCATCCATAGCACCAAGAGCAGCAAATCACACTACGGCTACTGTTGACGTCCCAGTCAGCTCAGACGAGGTGGTACATGCAGCTGCACTATTGCAGACCAACAAAGCACCCGGTCCAGACGGCATCCCCAACGTGGCCCTCAAGCTGGCAATGCTTTTACAGCCGGACAACTTTGCAGAAACATTCAACAAATGCCTGGAAGAAGGTATTTTCCCCTCTCAATGGAAGATACAAGACCTGGTTTTGATTCCCAAACCGAATAAACCACCAGATGACCCATCGGCGTATAGGCCAATCTGCCTGTTGGATTCTATTGGCAAAGTTTTCGAGAGGCTAATTAGCACAAGGATCGAGGCGGCTTTAAAACTAGCAGGAGATCTGTCGCCAATGCAATTTGGATTTCGCAGGTCAAAATCTACCATTGACGCGCTCGGCATTGGCATCGCTCCTGATTGGCATCGCTAAAAAGGCCACTGAGGGCCAGCGATGGAAAGGCGGCAGCAAAAAATACTGCTTGATGACCACACTGGATATAAAAAATGCCTTCAATTCTGCCAACTGGAGTCGCATCCTACATGCGCTCTTCAATTTCAGGGTTCCAGCTTACCTCACCCAAATAATTGAGGACTACTTCCGTGATAGGATCCTCCGGTACAGCACGAGTGAAGGAACGGAGAACTACTCTGTGCTTGGCGGCGTCCCACAAGGCTCAGTTCTGGGACCCCTACTTTGGAACGCGATGTATGACGGTATCCTCCGTCTGAATCTCCCTGCCGACGCCACTGCAGTTGGCTTCGCTGACGATGTAGCCCTAGTAGTGGTAGCGAAACACCTCAAGGACTGCGAAGACAACACTGTAGCCGCAATAGCTACTGTTAAACAATGGCTGGCTACTGCAGGCCTGCAGCTGGCGGACCACAAAACTGAAGCTGTCCTCATAAGCAGTCGCAAAGTGGTCGAAGTGGCCAGCATCAGGATGGAGTCTTGCACGATAGAGTCGTCACGGGCCATCAGGTATCTAGGAGTTTGGATTGACACGCGCCTTTGCTTCAAGGAACACCTCCAGCAGGCATGCACACGTGCTGCGGAGCTCTGCAGATCGCTCAGCCGTATCATGCTCAACACCAGGGGCCCAAAGCAGGGTCGCCGCCATCTGCTGATAAACGTGCTGAAATCCACGATGCTTTATGGAGCACCAGTGTGGGCCACGGCAATGGAATTCGCGTCGTACAGTAGGGGACTGGAATCATCCTACCGTCTTGGAGCTCTCCGAGTCTGTTGCGGCTTCCGGACCATCTCAGAGGAAGCGGCGCTTGTAATCTCAGGCCTCATTCCTATTGACATCCTTGCGCGTGAAGCCAAGCACAGACACTCACACAGGGTCTCCACATCCTCTAATCCTCTGGGAATCAGCGGAACATATCCTCGTGGAGTGCCCAAGATTCTTTGAGGAACGGCGTGCCCTGGAGGCGGCGTTCGACGGTGCTAAAGTAACCAGCACCAACTTTGTAACCAACATGCTATGTGACCAAAACAAATGGTCAGCCGGATGCAAATTTGCGACACAGGCGATATACAAACTGCGGGCAACTGAAAGGTCACGCGTCACAGGAGGGCCATAGATGGCCTGCCAGCGAGTCCTGCGAAGCAATACGTCACAGTAGTCCCGCAGGATTTCATTTCTTCCTTCTCTCCTACTCCCTCAACTTTCTTTTTTTTTTCTCTTTATTATATTTTATTCTCATTATTATATCTTCCTTTACAAATCTAAATTGTTTATTATTTAATGTTTAACCTAATAAATGAATTAAAAAAAAAATACCTGTAGTGAAAAGTTCCCGCTCATTTCCATAGCGACTTTTCACTCTACTTTGTGTGGACATTCCATTGTCTTTAATTCATCTATCCTGATTTAGCAGCTTATCCTAGCAATTCCAACCCATTCCTTTCGATTTTTATTGTTTCCAATCCCGACAAAATTATCTACACATATACATATCCATATGCATACGTGAGTGCAAGTGCAAGCTGAAATTAAAAAGTGCTTTAGTTTTCGTGTTTGGCCCAAGATCACCAACAAACTCACCTGTAATTGACTTGGCCATAATTTCGACCAGTGCCCCTTCGTTTCAAAAACTCAAAAAAAAAAGAAATCCAACCGAAAGTTTTTATTTAAAACACACATTGGTAAATGCATATGCGCCCACACTTGCATATGTACATATGTATGTACATATATCCATATATGAACACATACACAGGTGCACCGGCATTTACATACTTTGTGTGTATAAGACACTACTGCCGTGGCATTTGTTTTCATTGGTTTCCCGCACCAACTTTATAAATTTTTCGGCATTTGCACATCACTTTCACATCAATTCTTTAAATCATTGTGCAAAATTAACTACAAAATTGCAAATTTCCAAAAGTAAACAAACCACCAATTGGCAGCACAGCTGATGCCCGTGACGATCACAAATCACGACTTCGATCACCGTCACGATAGTTGCTTCTCCAGCAATAAATAAAATAAAAATTAAATTTCTCAAGTATAAATAAATAAATTCCAGAATAAATATTTAAAAAAAAAATTTTTCCACTTCCGAATTAATAATTTCGACAATTTCGTGTGTGCGTGAATAATAATTTCCGTCAATAAAATTTAATTTTGTTGACAAATTTCCACAAAAGGTTTGCGCCCTTTCCCGTTTCGTATTTCCAGCGAAATCGATTCAAAATATTCCGGTTTTTTATTTTTATAATTAATTTTTCCAAAATCTTAAATCTAATAAAATACCGTGCAATATAAAGCACAGGGCATTCCAGCCACGGACAAATCTTAGCGGCTTTTCGACCCGCTTGCAGCAAATAAAATCATCTGAACAAATAAATCCGAAAGGCTGCAATCGAATTAGCGCTTAATGGTTTTGGTCCGTTTCCACTGGACCACATAAACTACAGTCGCCACACAAATCACATTTTAAAATTATTTATTCTCATTTTTCTGGGATTTTATCTTCAAAATATATATTTTTATTTATTGTTTTTTTCCACTCATCGATTTGCCGACGCATCCGTTCGGTTTTCAAATCCGATATCATACAGTCCACTGCGGTCAAATTCGTTGACCAACACGATATCCTTCGTGACTCGATCTAGTCCAATCCAGCTATGCCCGCAGATCCTGCTAAAAGCAGCCACAAAACCGATCGTCTAGCAGTGGCGCGTCGATCCACCTCGCCATCCACGCCGCTATCTAATTCCAAGGTATCCCGCAATACCGACACCGTCAAGCGTTCTTCCAATGCTCAATCTGCATCAGGCCTTTCCGGCACTATGCCCAAAAGAGCATCCGTCTGCAGTCGCATTCCCTCGCCCGCGCACTCTGACTCTAGCTCCCAATCAATTCCACGCGTCACGGTTTCCGTTCCCACCTCAAAAACAATAACCCGATCCGAGTCCCAGCGACTGTCCGAAGCAGCTGACATGTCCGTCAACCACTTTATCGCCGCTTGTGACGATCTGACCGATTTCGAGGTCAACACAATGGGCTCCCTCGAGGGTGACGTGCCACTGTTTTCGATGAAAATGCACTTGGAGCAGACAAAGGTCCTGTGGAGCAGAGTCGAATCCGAGTACTTATCATGTACCAGAGCCCTTACGGCTGACGCGAGCGAAGAAAGCAAGTCCAATTTGGTGACGGTGCAGTCCAAATATGCATACGTATATATGGTGTACGTACGGTGCGGTTCCACCTTAGGAGAACGCATAGAGCGACTCCAGTCGTCCACTACAACTCCTGCGTCCCAGAACGCCCCCGAAATTCGAGAACAGCACGTCCATGCTGGCTATCTGCTACCTCCGTGTGAGGTGGACGTGTTCACGGGCGACTATAATCAGTGGCCCACTTTCCGCGACCTGTTCACTGCCATGTACGTGAACAATCCACGATTGGCACCAGTTGAGAAGCTGTATCATCTGGTGTCCAAAACGCGCGGCGAGGCAAAGGCGATCGTTTCCAGCTCCCCATTGACCAACGACGGTTTTCATGCGGCTTGGGAGAATCTTCAAGCTCGGTTTGAAAACAAGAGACAGCTTGTTGCCAGCCAGATGAAAATTCTCTTTAACCTTCCAGCAGTCGTTCACGAGACTTGCGCCGCCCTGAAAGATATTCAGATTACCATCCAAGGGTGCTTAACCACGTCTTGTTGGTAGCGCTTTGTACATCCAAATTACCAAACGCCACCATCGCATTATGGGAACAATCCATCCCAAACAAGACTGACCTCTCATCCTGGTCCGACCTGAACAACTTTCTAATAGATCGGTATCGCGTTCTAGAAATGTTGGAAGGTCGAAAGCCCACTCCTGCGCTACAAGTAATCGGCGACAACTAACAAATGCTCTTCCTGCAGAGTCAGTTGAGCGCCCAAATTCAAGCCATGGCCAGAAGTTCCGAGTATCCACGCCTCGTAAAGGTTTGCTGGGTACGGCCATGGTAATTATATGACATCAAGGTGCCGAATTCCACGCACGCGCCTTGATAGACACCGGATCTGAGGGAACATTCCTATCCAAGAGGATGTTCGATCTGGTGAGACCCCGGTTCCATGTCACTGACGCTGAAATCAGTGGCATCTCCAATTGTGTTGCCACCAACTCTCACAAAGTATGCGAACTAAAAATCTCTTCTCCTAGAGATCCTTCCAAGCACGTGGAAGCGCGCGCATTCGTCTTGCCCAACCTTTCTAGCGCAATTCCGTCCTGCCCGGCTCCCACCAAGATAAAGGAGAGCATTCCGCGTCTTCCTTTGGCAGATCCACATTTCCTCGAAAGTTCTCCAGTAGACTTAATCATCGGTGTGGATCTTCTCCCCCGCGTTTTAGGAAAGCGCATCGAAAAGGGCATTTGCGGGTCCCTCCTTGCTCTGGAGACGATATTCGGGTGGATTCTGTGCGGTCCCACAGTTGAGCCTACCACTGAATTGGCAGCTCAAATTTCCGCGTCTCCAAGAACCTCTCGTCCCAGCCTCGAAGGAAGCGATAGACTTCATCGAGAGAACTCCTACCAGTGCAAGGTCTGCGGAGGAGTTCATGCGCTCCGCAAATGTCGGCAGTTCCTCAATCTCTGCGCGACAAGGCGACTCCAGGCAGTATTAGCGCTCAAATACTGTCCTAACTGCCTCGCCCACGAGCATTCCACAGGATTGTGTCGAAGCAAATCGGGCTGTCGCCGGTGTGGTGAGAAACACCATAGCCTCCTTCATCCCACGGCATCCGCTACGTCCAACTCCAAGTTCTTACCCCCAGCGCCCACGCAGACGTCACTCCTGTCCACGAAGCAAACCTCTATCCTGAGGTCATCCAATCCAATTATGTGTCCAGTTCGGGCGGAACTCCTTTAGTTCGGCGCTCCAGAACGTTGCTGCTTCCCATCCTTACCAGTCCACTCGGGCTATTGCAACTTGTTGCGAGGGGGGCGGTATGTTCACGCCAGAAAGGGTGACCAGCAGGGGAATGAAGAGGGCTTTTGCCACTATCCCCGAACGGGCACTCTAGTATTAGTTACTAGGCAAGTTCGAAGGAACACTCCATCTTGCTAAGTTGGTTTTTTCCTCCCCGGTATATCTATATACGTCTTCCGATATTCTCGGCCTCTTATTTTCACAAAAACACTTTTATTCGTAAACGCCTTAACATTGTGAACCGGTCCGGTACTTATGTGCAATAAATTGGCCTGTGTTTAACCGAGTTACCGCACGTTTTAATTCCTTCAAAAATTGGGTAATAAGTCTGGGCTCTCAAATCAGAAGCTTCGCCCCGCTACAAACACCCATTTTTCTGCGCAGTCGCCACGTACCCAAATTTTCTTCCAGAAGCTTCTATTGGCGTCGACGCTGTCTGTCCGACGTCGCCTGCCAGACGCGGCCTGTGATGGACCAATCACAGGTCGACATTATGGCGTGATAATTATCACTCCATATATGTATTGGTCGCGTGCCGTTACATTTTAGGCGTCCGTGGTAAACGCCGGCGACGGACGTCGGCAGAAAGCGTCAGCAGCGGGCGTCGGCAGCGGGAGTCTGCGTCGTTTGCATTTACTTCTGGGTGCAAAAGAATGACGAAATAAATACAACTGCGCAATAGCAACGGCGACAAAACTATGCAAGGCCCCGTTGCCATGGTGATGCAGTGTAAATATATGTATGTAGATATGTCTCTGTTTGTACATATATATATATATGTCTCTGTATGTGCCTAAGAAAAGGGAAATCTAATTTCTACACTAACAAAAATCAGAGTATGGTAGTTTTTTTTTATAAATCTAAACTTATTATTCCCTAGTTTCAATGGGAGTATAGAAAAAGATAGAAAGGTAGAACAAACTTAAACCGTGCCACTGCATTGTGGCGGAGATCAAAAAGAGCTTCGTCACAGTTGTAAAAAATCAATAATCATAATGATCCCAAACAAAACACAGCCATCAGTTTATTGCCAAGTCTCTCAAAACTATTTGAAAAGGTCCTACAGCTCCGTATAAACACAATCCTGGAAAACCAAAATATAATCCCACATCATCAGTTTGGCTTCCGTGGAAAGCATGGCACAATTGAGCAAGTCAACCGTATCACCTCAGAGATCCGCACAGCATTCGAGCAAAAAGAATATTGTACAGCAATTTTTCTCGACGTCGCCCAAGCCTTTGACCGAGTTTGGCTTGACAGCCTAATATACAAAATAAAAGCGTCGCTTCCACAATATACACACAGGCTAGTGGAATCATATCTATCCAACAGAAAATTCGCTGTACGATGTCACCTCTGACGACATCGAATCAAAGGCAGGAGTACCCCAAGGCAGCGTGCTAGGTCCAACTCTGTATCTTCTGTATACAGCGGACATACCAACAAGCCCTACACTCACCACATCTACTTTCGCCTTAGCCGCTCCAAATAAAGAAGGTAGAAAAGTGGCTAGCAGATTGGCGCATCCGTGTAAATTAACAGAAATGTAAGCACGTTACATTTACCCTTAACAGACGAACCTGCCCATCATTGACACTGAACAAGTGCCAGTGCCTCAATCCGACAATGTTGTGTATATTGGAGTTCACCTAGACAGAAGATTAACTTGGCACATCATTGGCTCATCAATGCACGATCTCCCCTATATTTGGAATTCAAAGTCCTTCTCTACAACTCGGTGCTAAAACCCATCTGGATGTACGGCTCTGCACTGTGGAGAAACGCAAGCTAGAGCAATATCGAAACCAACAAAGGGCGCAATCTAAGGATCTCAGTACTATCACGGGAGCACCTTTGTATATCCGAAACGAAAACGTACAGAAAGATCTACATATTAATAGTGTAACAACCGAAATAAAGGTACAACAGCTAAAGTACACCACAAAACTGCAGGCACACCCGAATACCCTCTCCCAATCATTAATCATCTATCATTATGTGATAGAACTCGTCTCCAAAGAAAAGCCGTTCCAACCCTCTAACTAATAAAGGCGACCGATGTATACTTTTACCTATTACCTATTATTCAGTCTCAACATTTTTTGATTTCATAAACTTTTAAGAGTTCAATTAAGTGCACAAAAAACGATGAAATTCCCCATAGACCACAAGTGAAACTCGCTGGAAAGATGTCTGCCAGACGATCGACAGAATCCCTTCCACAACCTGGATTTTCCCGAGGGTGACTACGAAGAACAAGAAAAGGCCCCCGAAGACAATGAAGCCGAGTAAGGTACACTTTAAGGAATAATTAGAAATTCAATGTAACGTTAAGCTATGTAAACCGAAATAAAATGTAAATTGCACCAAAGGTAGGGCCAAATTTTGGTGGGGGGACGAACGTAGGAAAGGCTTATCCAATTCTTATTTCACAGATGAAAGAAGTTATCGTATCGTGACAGCGCGAAAGACACGGTCCCATACCCGCCGTGGAAGAGGGTGAGGCAGGACACTGAAGCGGCAGAGTGGAATTCATTGATATGCGTAGGAAAACTACCTCCGAGGCGCGATAGCAACGTGATGGGATCCCCCCGATAAGCCTCGGAGAAAGTGGTGCCTCCCAGCCCCCCTCACTTCCGGCATAGTGTGTACCACGGAGAAGAGAACTTCGGTTGCCGCCTGGATGGTCGCGTCGTGTGTATGCGGACCCGGCATACCACCGTATTCATTGACGTGCCGGTAATGAAGGCGGAGGAACCATACATACAGGAACCCCAACCCGGGTGTCATCATCCCGCTCCCGAGAGCCACCGGGAAGAGACCCAAGCCCCTCCAACGTCAGTGTCCACCACCACTCAGGCAGGGGGGTGCCTTGTCCTAATGTCTGCCGTGGACACCCAGATGAGTTTTCCGTCGACCTTCGATTCGAGAATCTTCAAGGAGGGCCGCTCTTCCGTCGCTGTTTTCCGACGACGACCCCGGTGCGAGAGATCGAAAATTCACTCTTCGAATGCATGCACTGGGTGGTCCCCACTCACAGTAACGACTTTTTTTCCTTTTTATTCACAAATACATATTTCTTACATTTATTCGTTTAGTAAATATTAATGAATCCCCTTATTTAGCCAATTAAAAGTGGGCGGGCTAATGACAGGGTTGCTTCTTTCTGCGATCGGCTCAATTAGAGTAATCAGTTGAGGCCACTCGATCGTAAGTAAAATAAGGTCACATCAACCGTAAGGGGTGAGTCGGAAAAAGGAATCCAACAAAACGCGGACAGCTAAAAACTTTCGTAATGGATAAAGGCAGAAGATACCCTTAGACTACATTCAAAACTTGGTCAATTCTATGAAAAGAAGACTCCAATATGTATATAATGCCAAGGGGGCCATACTAAATACTAAGTTTTTCAAAATTAGCTATAACTAGTTTTAAACTTTAATTTTAGAACAATATACATATATGAAATGTCTTGACGGTGTCAAACATGAGTAATCTAAGATTTTGTTGTTTTTGTTTCTGTTTTTTATAACTTGACTTAATATTACCTATTTAACCGTTGAGCATTGAAAAGAATTGGCGAAATTAAATAAAAACCCTCGATTTTTGTATATAAAGTCAAATGAAGCAAGCAAGTCGTCCCTGCCGACATTGAGTATACCCTGTACCTACTAGTTTTTATATTAAATAAAGTCAAACCCCCTCGAAATAGCGATTAATTTCATAAAAAATTTTCTTTAACATAAAATTTGAAACAAACTTGAACTGCTTTGACATTAGACGGATGCTCACACTAAATTTGGTAGCTCTAGCTCTTATAGTCTCTGAGATCGAGTGGCTCATACGGACAGACGGACGGACAGACGGACATGTCTCAATCGACTCGGCTGTTGATGCTGATCAAGAATATATATACTTTATGGGGTCGGAAACGCTTCCTTCTGCCTGTTACATACATTTTAGCGACTTTAATATACCCTTTTACCCTTTGGGTACAGGGTATAAAAATTAAACTTTTTCCCATTGCACTATGGTCCAGATTTCGTTGTTTTTGGCATAAAGTCGATTTTTCGATGTTAATACATCGTTGCTTTTTTGTTTTTTATATTAAACAAAATTCATTATACATTATAAAAATTATAATAAAAATCTTTGAAAGTTTTTTTGAGAGCTTTTAAGTGAGCTAGCGATCAGCTGATTTCCGAATAGAAATTGGCGCCAAAATATTTAGTCACTTTGTGTTGTGCTACACGCGTCAATTTGGTCCAGAAAAACAATTCAATTAAATTATGGAAAGTGATCTTCAAGATATGCACTATCTAATGTATATTATTAATTTGTGTATAGTCTTAAGCATTTAGTGTTGTGTAATGTCCAATTTATGTGTATTTTTTTAGAAAATTAACATGCGTTCTCCGTGTTTCGTGAAATATAACAAAAAAGCTGTACCATGCTGAAACCAACTAATTGGTCCAGTTTTTACTTGTAAGTGTCGTCTTAAGTTTCAAACCAAAAATTCATCCCCGTTCGTCCCCCTTTTTGCACAATTTGCTCATATATAGGCACGTTCGAGTTTAGTCACAGCGAACTTCTAGATGTATGTCGGAGCAACAATAGAAAAATTCAATCTGTATCGGATTGGATATACACCAAGATTAACAAAAACACTGTGGAATCCAAGATAAAGAAGGAAATAGACAAAAAAATCAGTAATTTTAATTAATAGTTACATTCATAGATATCTACCCAAATGTAACTACATATATGCTTGAACGGTTCGTGTCTAAGTATACTGTATTTCTGGCGTCTAAAATGTCAATTACTATCGACGAAAACTGCAAGACACCACAGAAAATGGGACGTCCAACTTTATCTTACACGAATGCAGGTACAAGATTAAAACGGAAATTGGCAACTGAGCTTGCAAATGAAAATAATTGTGACACAAATCTCCTTGCACATGCTGCAGTAGTCTTTGCAAAGAAAGAATGCAGGAAAGACGCGGCTTTTGTTCTTAAAAAAACAATAACGACACCCAAATTCCCAACTAAATCGAGAAAGCTGTTTGATATACAAAAACCCATTCCACTAACACCCGATGAAGCTTTGGCTTACCTCCTGGAAAATTCACTAACAAAACAGCAATACGTGAACAATAGACTTATGAATAAAAATCGCCACAGTAACATTTATCCAACCTACATATAGTGAAGTAATGGAATCTAAATTACAATGCCGTCCTGTGGATAAAAGTAACGGAAACGGCAGCCCAAGTATCAAACAAAACCTTTTGGATCACACTGCGCACAGAATAATTAAAATGCAAGCTGATGTTTTAAATAAGTTTCCAAACAGTTCTGAAATCAAACTAATATGCAGTTATGAATTTGATGGTTCAACTGGTCATTCTATATACAAGCAAAAGTTCGCTACTGAAACACCTGGCAAACTGCTTTTAGAACACTCCATTTTTGTAACTTCTGTTATACCGATAAGAATTATAGACACTTCTAATGTCAACATATGAAACAATAGAACACCGCAGACCTCTGAAAATACATAGAAGTAGTAAAAGAAACTATGGGCCACATATTGATGGAAAAAAACCGTTTAGATTCTCAAATTTATAATCTCAAACCTTTTGTTTACAAATTGAACGAAAGTCGTGATATAACAGTTACCTATGAAATGCACATGACATTTATTGATGGCAAAGTGCTAAACGTTTTAACTGCAACTAAATCCACTCAATGTTGTCCAATCTGTGGTGTCAAAAATATTAGAAATAAAAGATTTTAGTTCGGAATTTTTTATACCAAAGTCTGGAGCGTTGCAGTTTGGAGTAAGTCCACTGCATGCCTGAATCCGGTTTTTCGAATTTGTCTTGAATGTATCATATAAAATAGAAATAAAAAAATGGCATATAAAAGGTGATAATAAGACTGAAGTAAGCAAATGGAAAAAAAATGTTTAAGAAAAGTTTTGGAACGAAATATGTCTACGTGTAAGCATCCCAAAGCAGAATGGAAGCGGCAATAGCAATTATGGTAATACTGCGAGGAGAGCTTTTGCTAATACTAAACTACCAGCATCTATTACCAACTTCAGCGAAGATCTTTTAAACAAATTACACGCATCTATTACATAAATTCAGAAAAATTTCGCTCATTTTGTGAAACAACTTTTTCTTTATACTTTTTCTTTATATTGAGTACGGATAAATACTATGACTGACATATTTTACAGATCTATGAATTCCTCGGTTCCATTATTATCGAGTGTTTGCTTAAAGGAAAGGGAAAGAAAAAATAAAAAAAAACCCTTTTCAAAAGAGGTATTAAATCTTTTGGACATTTCGTTCACAGCTGAAAATGAGAAAAAATTGCAGGGCGATTCTGATGACGATGAGAATTTATATAATATAGAACTGGATGAAGAAGATAATAGCATTTAGAAAAACATGTAAGTAATTAAATAGAAATAACATATGTTTTTTCTAATTCTACTATCCATCAGTTTGCAGGGGCGCCAAGAGTGGGGGTGGTCGCACTGGCCCAATTTTTTTTTTACAAATTATTAATACCATAACAATAAAATGTGAGAAGTTTGAACCATGTGAAGTGTTTCTTGGCAGACTGTTCATAGCAAACGCTTGGCATCTCGCTCTTCCAATTTCGTTCTGTGCAAGAACACAACGCAAATATTTCACCACACCTCGTGGTGAATGTTTTTGCACATGTTTTATTATATAAGGAATTGCATTTAATTAATTTGCACCTTTATAGTTATCCGATTTTGTTCAAATTTTTTATAGGGCGTTTGGGTACAAATTAAAAATAAATGCAATAACAAAAAACAATAATTTTAACCCACGTGGCTGCTGAACGAAAACTCGTTTATCACCGACTTACAAGCCCTGCCAAAACAAACAACAAATCCTGCTCAGTACCGTTGCTATTTCAACGCTGTTTTAAACAAGGAATGTCACAAAAACAAAAACCTCCTGTTCACGGATGGTTCAAAGACTGTAGACTACACGTCGTTTGCCGTCGTAAAGGCCGATAAAACCGTCATCAAATCGGGTAAACTCTACGATCACAACTCCATCTTTTCGGCAGAAGCCTACGCCATTCTTCAGGCTGCGCAATATGCCGCCAGCAGCACCCACCCACACATAATATGCACAGACAGCCTCTCATCAATCCACGCAATAAAAAATACAAACAACACAAACTCTCTTGCATCGCGAACCAGAGACATCCTAATCAAGCATAAACATATCCAACTAATGTGGATTCCAGGGCATGCTGGGATCACTGGCAACGAGCTAGCCGACACAACGGCAAAGACTGCGGGCCTGGAAGATACAGAAATAATCTATACTTTCGAAAAGGCAGACTTAGCCCATCTAATATCTTGTCATATTAAGGCCAAACACATCTCCGATTGGCTTAACACCACCCACAGCTACAAAATATATAATCAACAGGGAGTAGCTCTGAAATATCCTTCTAGCTCCAATACTCCCAGCAATAGAATATTCACGCGATTACGCATTGGACACACAGCCACGACTCATCAACACATCTTAAAGGGACTCACCGCTCCCAGCTGCCCACATTGTTACACCACTCCTTTAACTACCCAGCACATCTTGGACACATGCTCCAAATTGCAGGCACTTCGCATCAACCTCCCAACTCCTCCATCCGTATTACTAGAAAACCCCACACAAGAAAATATAAACTCTATATTTAACTTTATTTCTAAAGCAGGTTTTGCCAACAAAATCTAGCCTAACCAATAATTACCATCGAGCTGATAGCCCTGGCAGCTAGTGCTCACCTCCATGTAGGTTAATAATTTATTGTTAACTTTCAATAAATAAATAAATAAATAAAATAATAATTTTATATAATTCTTATTTGGCCCCGCGCGGATTCGATCGAGGGTCTATTGTGTTCTTACGGCAGATTTCTTGGAATTTATTTTTGTTTCTTTGATGCCAAAGAAAATTGCTTATTTTACTCGAGCTACCTCCACGTTTAAGTTAATAACTCCGGTGATAGTTACTCCATCCGACTAATTTTTAAACTTTACCTGCTCAATCGATTGAGGAACTTAACTTTTCATGTTTCAACCATGTAGCTTAAAATTTAAGCTCGAAAACGCTTGGCTAAACAGACGGACGGACAGACGGACATGTCTCAATCGACTCGGCTGTTGATGCTGATCAAAAATATATATACTTTATGGTGTCGGAATCGTATATTTCTATACGTTACAAACATCTGGCCAATTTTATAATACCCTCTGCAAGGGTATAAAAAAAAAAATAAATAAAATGAAGTATACATTTAAGAGGACACCCATATATTTCAACTCACCATCTAAATAACTTGACAAATATTTAAGTTTAATCAAAAATTTTTATTTCATTTTGAAGATTCATCGGTAGAATATTTGGTAAAGCTCAATCCACAGTACGTAGCGTAATTCATAATTACATAAACACTGAAGATTTGGCTGCAAAACACAACTTAGCTGGAAGACCAAAAATTTAAGCCCTTCGGAAAGACCGAAAAGTCGTGTCGACCGTTAAAAAATAATCCAAGAATTTTGTCGTCAACAGCCCCTAATAGCCATTCATTTCAGCTGTCAACAAACAAAAATTACTGGAGTTCGCTAAACTTCACTTAAGCAAATCAACAATAAGTCTAAATATAATATACCCGGCCATGATGGACCTTCCAAAGTATGGAGAAAGGACAATGAAGTTTTGAAAGAGAAAAACCTCATCCCAACAGTGGAGAATGGCGGTGGAAACATAATGGTTTGGGGGTGCAAAGCAGAATCTGGAGCTGAACAAATGGTGTTTATAGATACCAAGATGGACAAACAATGCCACAAAGACATTTCGAGAAATTGGGGCTTGTTCGTAAGATTTTCTTGTTTCCACAGGACAACTACCCAAAACATTCATCGTATTTGGTGCAAGAATGGTTGTTGTATCATTGCAATCAGTTAGAAACGCCGCTGCACTAACTAGATCTGAACCAAATAGAGCATGTTTGGGATTGGATGGAAAGGAGAAGAAGGAAGCATAAAATTTCCTCTAAGTAAACGCCTAAAACGGCTCTAATGACGGAATGGGATAAAATGAAACCAATAATTTGGTAAAAAGCATGTGTTGACGCCTACAAGACGTCATTAATGCTATGGCCCTAAAGGCCCAAACTAAAAAGTGTCCCCAATAATTGTTGGGCGTAAAAAAATGTCTTTTTTACTTTTCAAGATTTTTCAATATGCCAAAGAAGGTTCTTTTTGTTTTTATACCCTTGCAGAGGGTATTATAAAATTGGTCAGATGTTTGTAACGCAAAGAAATATACGTTTCCGACCCCATAAAGTGTATATATTCTTGATCAGCATCAACAGCCGAGTCGATTGAGACATGTCCGTCTATCCGTCTGTTTGTTTGTTCGTCGCTTTTCGAACTTAAATTTTAAGCTACGTAGTTGAAACTTGGTAGTTAGCTTTCTTAAAGGTGTAGGTAGACAAAGTATGAAAATCGGTCGGATCGGATTACTATATGATATATCCAATATCGGAATAATAGGGTTCCAATTAAAATTTTTTTTATTTTTCTTTTGGAATATAAATCTAATTTGTACCAAAACACTACCCACCAAGTTTGACTCAAATTGGATAATTATTACGGCTACAAATCAATAAAACAAATCATCCATATAAGCTATTTACTCCAGCAACAAAAAATTTCAAAGAAATCTGCCGTACCAACACAAGAGACCCGAGTTCGAATCCGCGCGGCACCAAATAAGAAATATATAAAATTATTGTTTTTTTGTTGTTGCATTTAAATTAAATTTGTATCCATACACTATACACCAAGTTTGAACTAAATCGGATAATTATTAAGGTTACAAATCAATAATCAGATTACATATGCAAAAATTGTGTTCTTACACAGAACGAAATTGAAAGAGCGAGATGCAATGGGTTTGCTATATATGTCGAATTAGCTTATGTTAGCAAAGTAACGACGGTGGCGTAGTGTGTAGAGATCGGTGGCACGATGGGCTTCGGTGTTTGATGGTTCAATGCTCGGTGAAGAAGTGAAAATTTTTAGATGTGTTTTTTCTTCCTTTTTGTTTTTTTTTTTGATTTTGTTAAACATTTATACCAATTATTTTGCTGCAAGGGTATACAAACTTCGGCAGAGCCGAAGTTAGCTTCTTTGATATTTCATGTTTAAAATTAGTATTAATAAGAGGAAACTTCAAAATGAAATAAAAATTTTTGGTTAAACTTAAATATTTGTCAAGTTATTTAGAAAGAAAGTTTGAATATATGGGTGTCTGAATAAATATTGTGCTGGATGCATGGTCAACGGCGTTTTCTACCATGTGACTTGACTTAAATCATTAATACCATTTCTTTTCCGTGGACCCTAAAGGTTGAGAGGTGTACCTCGACCTAAAAAGGTTCCTTACAGACTCAATTGAAAACTTTTCCTTGCAACCTGCAGCCAATTCTAAAAACAGTAATCTGCCACAACGTAAAACCAACACTTAGGAATGTTATCAAATACCTGGATTAGATCATGAGGTAGGTAATTTTTCTGGCGCTCACATTGATAGAAGCCCAAATCGCACAGCTTCGCAACAATGCTAGATTTGCAATACATATTTGCAATAACATTTGGTTCCATCATTTGCATCAATTGCTAACCAATCCTTCAATAATGAATCACGCATCCAAGAATCTCGCGGTTTTTTTTCACTTTCTTCAGACTTGACACAATTTCTGATTTACAAATTTGAAATTTCACAAGTTGCGAAATACTCTGATGGTGGTGAAAAATTGTCAATTCCTGTATTTCTTAAACTATTGCCACATCTTTGCCGTCATTAAAAGTCCCGATTTGTATCAACGTTTTAAGTGCAGAAGCAACTGTTTCGCTAAAATAACTGCCGACCGTTTTCTCGTTGTTTGCAAATAATTGCTTTTTCCCGACTCTTTACGAAAAGACTCAGCAACCGATTTATCGGTTCTTAAATGAGCTCGCTCGCGCTCGGAGCGAAACTGTTTTTTACGCCCTGTACCCTTAGGGTAAAAGGGTATATTAAAGTCGCCAAAATGTATGTAACAGGCAGAAACATATGTTGGAGATAAATTGGGGTATTGCACTGTCTGGCATACCTTTTGGTACCGTATGTGGTCTTATATCTCTATCTACTTGATGACTCGGTTGTCCCTCTCTACTTCAGTCTCAACCGTCATTCTTGTAATATTAGGCTGGTACCATTAAGTACAGTTACAGTGACTTCGGTCATGTAAGTCAAGTAGTGAGTATTGTCATGTTAATTCGACATTGACTATTGAGTCCTAGAAGTTTGCTCATGCAGGTGTTGTAGTATTAGTGCCGAGTCGTTTGAGACATGTCCGTCTGTCTGCCCGTGTTAACATCGATATCTTGGAGACTATAAGAGCTACCAAATTTGTCTAGTCTGTACACAGTTCAAGTTTGTTTCAAATCTTTGCCACGCCCACTTCCGCCTCCAGAATTTAGAAAAAACTTACATTTAGACCCATATTAAAAATATCGCTTTCTTATTTGGCATATCTAATGATATAGTCAAAATGCACACGCTGACCAAATTTAATTGAAATCGGACAATAAACATCGAAGATATATGTACGTATAAGCAAGTTAACACCGCTTGGCGCCTCAATTATGCCCAGTGGCAAATATATTGTGGAGCAGCGGCAGTGCCGACACCGGCGACAGTTGCGGCAGCAACAGCAGCATCAGCGTTGGCCGAGGCGCGAGCAACTGATCTTGGCAGAAGAGTTAGAGTCGGCGAAGAGGTCGGAGTGTAATCAGGGAATATGAAAGTGTTAGTGGGTAAGATTAGTGTATCGTGGCCGCGGGTACAAGGCCTGACAGATGATACAAAGTTAACTTGCATTTTGTATTGAATTCCTAAGGATGACATTGGCAGCCAAAAGTAGGCGAGATAGCATGCGCTCGCTGTTGCTGGATGTTAAACTGAATTTTGAAGGAGATTGGTGGCGATTTCGATGGTGTAATTAGTTTTATTTAATGTAATTAGTTGGTACAGGGTATACCCAATGTCGGCAGGGACGACTTGCTTCATTTCTATACTGATTTGTTCTGGTTGTTTCAAGAACGTTTCGTCGTGTTCAGTAAAGCAAAAAGTATTTTGCGTATGTACTGGTATACATTCACATGCATAGGCAAGCAAATCGTAAGTGAATTACAACAACAAAACATTCTGTGCTTTGAAGCTTGATCATTTGAGAATCCAATGAAAGAATAAATCGATAAAATAACGGTATATAGAGATATTTGAAAGCAAATGAACTAATAATAAACAGTTGTCAAAAGTATTTACAACGCCAAGCACCCTCATTGGGGATCCCGCCTGGTAAATCGTAAAGGCAAACAGCTGTATAACACAATCATCAACCCAGCAAACAAAATGGGCTATGCCTCACCGAATAAGCCCACGTACTGGCCAGCAGATCCACGCAAGCTCCCAGATCTAATAGACTTTGCAATCACCAGGGATAACAGCAGAGACACTAGCAGAATTGTCATCGGACCATCCACCAGTAGTTTTCACTATATTAACACAACCACAAATAATAAAGCAACCACTCGGGCTAACAAATTGCAAAACAAACTGGCTCAGATTTAAAAAATACATAAGCACCCGTATCGAGCTAAATCCCAAACTAGACGACGAAGAAGACATCGAGCTTTGCACCTCTGCACTAGAGTCTACGCTTATTGAAGCCGCAGATATCTCCACCCCAATTATCAGTCACACCCAGAAAAAACCCAAGTCTAACAACCGACTAATTGAACTACTTCTAGCAAACAAAAGACGGCTCAGGCGAGAATGGCAAATGTCTCGATCACCGGCAGCAAAACATCGCCTAAAGGCAGCTTCGCGAACTCTAGCAAAAACGCTTAGGCAAGAAGAAGCAAGGACACAGCGGCTATACATCGAGAAGCTCTCCCCTACCAGCACCAAATACCCACTGTGGAAAGCACATCCAACCATAACTGCTCTAGCCGAGATAATTTCACCTTTACGATGCCCAACTGGCAAATGGGCCCGTTCAGACGAAGAAAGAGCACTCACCTTTGCAGCTCATCTAAAAACGGTCTTTCTGTCAAATCCGTCAACAAACTCTTTTCAGCTCCCCTCCTTGCGCACCACAATGGAAAATGAGCAACCGAAAATCCAAACGGAGGAAATTTCTGCAATTATTAAAAACTATGTTAACCCAAGAAAGTCGCCCGGCCATGACAAAATAACCCCAAAAATGATCCGAGAACTCCCGATCTGTGCCGTGAGACACATCTGCAAACTCTTCAACGCGATAGTAAAAACTGGTCACTTTCCCATAAGCTGGAAAATATCAGTAATCATAATGATCCCAAAACCCGGAAAGGACAAAACACAGCCATCATCGTACAGACCAATCAGTTTATTGCCAAGTCTTTCAAAACTATTTGAAAAGGTCCTACAACTCCGTATAAATACAATCCTGGTAAGCCAAAATATAATCCCACATCATCAGTTTGGCTTCCGTGGAAAGCATGGCACGATTGAGCAAGTCAACCGTATCACCTCAGAGATCCGCACAGCATTCGAGCAAAAAGAATATTGTACAGCAATTTTTCTCGACGTCGCCCAAGCCTTTGACCGAGTTTGGCTTGACAGCCTAATATACAAAATAAAAGCGTCGCTTCCACAATATACACACAGGCTAATGGAATCTTATCTATCCAACAAAATTCGCTGTACGATGTAATAGCTTCACCTCTGATGACTTCGAATCAAAAGCAGATGTACCTCAAGGCAGCGTGTTGGGTCCAACACTATATATTTTGTACACACCGGATATACCAACAAATCGTACACTTACCACATCTACTTTTGCCGATGACACGGCTATCCTCAGCCGCTACAAATGTCCGATCAAAACTGCTGAGCAACTGGCAACCCACCTAAAAAAGGTAGAAAAGTGGCTAGCAGATTGGCGCATCCGTGTAAATGAACAGAAATGCAAGCACGTTACGTTTACCCTCAATAGAAGAAACTGCCCATCATTGACACTGAACAACGTGCCAGAGCCTCAATCCGACGATGTTGTGTATCTTGGAGTTCACCTGGATAGAAGATTAACTTGGCTTCAAGCAACCGGACTACATTGGCTTATCAACGCACGATCTCCCCTATGTCAGGAATTCCAAGTTCTTCTCTACAACGCGGTATTAAAACCCATCTGGACATATGGCTCTGCGTTATGGGGAAACGCAAGCAAAAGCAACATTGAAACCATACAAAGGGCTCAATCCAAGGTTCTCAGAACCATCACGGGAGCACCTTGGTATATCCGAAATGAAAATGTACAGAAAGACCTACACATTCCTAGCGTTATAACCGAAATAAAGGTACAACAGATAAAGTGCACCGCTAAACTGCAGGCACACCCGAATACCCTGGCCAAATCATTAACACGAGTACGTGAAAGTACTCGTCTTCAACGAAACGACCTCCCAACCCTCTAGTAATTAATCAGGGCTATAGATCAATGTAGCATCTTTCAGATGTTAGGTTATGTGTTAGATTAAGATAAACCTAGAAAATTGTTGTTAGTCTTATAAGCCTATATAAGAGATCCAACAAACTATACTTGGGTAACTCATGAGTGAGTGAGCCAAAATGAATGACTCACTGAACTGAGCCACTGAGCTTGTTCATTCAATATGGCTCAGTTTTTCTCACTAGCTCAGTTTGGCTCACTAGTTCAGTTTGGCTCACTAGTTCAGTTTGGCACACTAACTCAATTTGGCTCACTAGTTCAGTTTGGCACACTAGCTCAGTTTGGCACACTAGCTCAGTTTGGCTCACTAGTTCAGTTTGGCTCACTAGCTCAATTTGGCTCACTAGATCAGTTTGGCTCACTAGCTCAGTTTGGCTCACTAGTTCAGTTTGGCACACTAGCTCATTTTGGCACACTAGTTCTTATGGTTCGCTCAAGTGGCGATCGCAAAGTGAACTTATATATAAGCTATCTACAAGTGAGCCAGTGAGCCATATGAGTGAGTTGGCTCACTTCGAAAAAAAGAACGAATGAGCCAGTTCACCTCAATGAACTGCTTTTACCCAAGTATACAACAAACAAATAAAACGCTTAAAAAAAAAGAAAGTATTTACACAGTTATTTATTGCGACAAAAGTATTTACACAAAACTGAAATAGTGATTTTTTTCATTTTTTGTTGAATTTTTTTTTAAATTTTTGAATTTTTATAACAAATAAAGTTTTTATTTATCTAATATTTTGTGATCCCACCTTTAGCATCGATTACTGCCTGCAATCTGGCTGGTATTGATTCGACCAAAGTCCGGGCAAAGTCAATTGTTAGTTTTGACCAAATTTCTCCCACTTCAGTGATGGTATCATCCCGGTCTGATCTTCATAGATTGTTCTTTGGCATTTGATGAATGACCAAACATTTTCAATAATGTTTAGATAGGGGCTTTGCGCAGGCCAGGGAAGAACAGCCATATTTAGGTCCCTTAAAAATTTGGTCCTTTATGACATAGGGCATTGTCATGTTGTAAAATCCAGTCGCGGATAGGAAATAGCCTGTCTCCAGACACAAAGGCATGGTCATTTAATATTAGAAGGTATCCACCTTGATTAAGTGTGCCTTCTAGTGGTACAAAGTCGCCAAAGCCATAATACGACATGCACCCCCAAAACCTTAAGGTGCCTTCTCCGTTTCTATTGATGAGCTGCACTGCTTTTTCTTTTTGTTTTTGGTGTAAGTGCATGAAACGCTTACGATATGAACCCTGGTACTGAAAGGCAACTTCATCTGTCCACAGAACATTCTACCAGAAGTTCATAGGCTTCTTAATGCATTCTAGTGCGAATGACAGTCGTTTGGCTTTGTTCGCTTCAGAAATATTAATTACTTTGCGTACCGTATAGGTTCGGATGTTGGTCTCCTTTAGCCTCTGACGTATTGTAGCATCGCTAACCCTTTTGCCAAGTAAGTTAATCGATTCTGCTGACAATTTAACAGGACTTTTCGTTGGATTTCTCTCAACTATGCCAATTAGCCTGCATTTCCGTTCAGACATCGCCGGTTTTCGCCCACTTTTTCTTTTGTTTTGCAAATTTCCTGTCATTTCCTTTTTGTTAACCAGATTATAAACAGTTTTTCTGGAAATGTTGTAAAATTTGGCCAATTCCGATGCTGAATCACCACATTTAAATTTAGTTACGATCTCAGATCGTGTTTCAATGGACAACTCTCCTGTTTTAACCATTTTAGTATTTTTTTCCGAAATTTTAATCAAAATATAAAAATTGAAGCTTTTTATGTTTCAACGAAATTAAAACCGACTTAATCTTCCAAGCCGAAGTCTAAGAATAAGAGCACATCTAAATTGTGTAAATACAAAATGGGAAGAGACTTGAATAAAAAAGTGCACCAATTCTTTAAATTGATGTGGAAGAGAATAAGTCAATTTTTTATGATCGCGATATTAAATTGTCCGGTAGTCATTCAACAAACTTAAGACGGCATTTAACAACGAAACATACGGACATTTCCAATGAGTGGAACAATTCAAAATTAACCCAAAGCAAGGAAAAACGAAGAATCGTATCAAACGAGCGAGGAAGCAATTGTTTCTTCATTGAGTAAAATAGTAACCACAGACGGAAAACCATTTTTATTTCTAGACAGTGAAGGGTTCAAAGAAAGAATGGATCCAATATATAATGCACTTGGCATGAACCCTGTAACGTCTCGAAACATTATGAATTTTGTGTCAGTCAAAAAGCAGTTTGTCAAACAAAACAGAAGGGCTCTCATGAAGGAAAAGCTTATGTCGCTGAAAATAAATGATGCCTTCAGAATGGATAAAGCCATTATATGAATAAATTTGCAAATGGTCCACGCAAGCCTGGCTAAAACCGAGATCATTGTAAAGATTTTAGGTATGATTGAGCTCGGGGAATCTCACACTGGAATATATGTACGTATAAAACAAAATTCTAGAAATCTTAGATGATTATGGAATATCCCTAGATCAAATCTACAGGTAAGCATTTAACTACAGTGGACCCTCGGTTAAGGAACACTTTGGATAACGAACATCTCTGATAACGAACACATTTTTTTGGGAAAAAAAGTTTCGGTTAACGAACAAAGTTTCGCATAACGACCACCAAAAATGGGTAATCTGAATAAATATATAAAATCTCTGTCTGCGTTTAGCAATGAAACGGCACATTTTAGTGTTGCCTAGTGTGACCTTTTTAGCATTATTTTGCAAGCTGCAAAATTTTTTAAGACCTGGTTACACAATTATTAAGACGTGTTGAAAATTATGATTGGTGTATTTTTAATTTTGTTTAGTAAGTCCTTTTGCTGAGTTAATCAATAATGTTTTTTGCCCCTCTGTGCGGAAATATTTCATTGAGATGGATTTGCTTCTTACTTATTATGGACAATGCTCCTGCACATCCACCAACTCTACAAACCAATCTCACTGTTGACTCGCCGGCGGACGATGAGCTCCTCTAAAAATAAAACAGTTATTTCTAGCAAAACTTGTACACATTAAGTTTATTCCGTCTTATTTATGTATAGCTACAGTGGTGCTCATATACTTAAGCCACATGAAGTAAACCTTGCATTTAAGCAAAAATCAGAAAAAGTTTTAATTTCACAGCTCCAATTTCTTGTGCCAGAATACTTTTATATGTCAGTACCCTAACAGAACAATAACCAAGTCAAAAAAATATATATTTCATGAAAAACTTAAAAGATTCTGAACCATCTCCAAAATGCCCTGCTCATATAAATGGAAAGACGTTACCAAGAGAACAACGGAATCTTCCTGGAAAAAACTATGGCCCCAACGCTTTGCCAAATGCACATTTGAAGAACCTGACGCATTATCTACGGATCCGATAACCAACGAAATTATAGTTTTGGCTAACCAGTTTGGGCTAGAAATAGAAAGCAATGACATCGTTGAGCTTGTAGCAGAGCACAGTGAAGATCTGACAACCGAAGAGCTTGTAGGATTGCAATGTTCTTTGCAGCAAGAAGCTGAGAATCTGGCTTTATTAGACGAAAAGTTAAAAGAACAACACAAACTGTCTAGTGCAAGGGTGGTCATAAGTGTGCGAGTTCGTGGGCAGAGGGACACACATTTAGCTAAAGGACGCACAAGCAGAGAAAAAAGTCGCGATCGCGAGTCCGAGCAGAAGTCATAAATGTGTGAGTTTTCTGAAGTGCCACGTGTTTGGGTTGCTCTGATATTCATGGTCATGGTTGAAAAATATATCTAGGTATATTTTACCCATAAAATTCATTTAAAAAATTTAATTTTGGTCTCCTTCGATTCCCTTAACGCTACAGAGCTGAAATTTTGCACAGGCATTGTGCATTCTTTGCATTCTTTTTGCTGCAGGCATTGTATATCTCGAACTCATGCTGATCGGATAACTATATCATATAGCTCCCATAGGAACGATAGGTCGAGAGTAAAGTTAAGTTTCCGTAACTTTGTTGTTTTTTAATCGAATATTACGAAATTTGTATTCTATTAGTTTAATATACTTTCTAAGATATCTATCAAGTTTCATCAGAGTAAGTTGACTATATCATATAGCTCCAATAGGAACGATCGGTCAGAAATATAGTTTTAGAGCAATAACTTGAGTGTTTAAAAAGTGATGATCCCGAAATTTTCTATTTGAAAGTTTAGTACATAAAAAATATTTGTGCTAAGTTTCAGCCAAATCGGTTGACCATATGCTATAGCTCCCATAGGAACAATCAGATCAAAAAGTTTTTTGTCGAATCAAATTTTTTTCTTAAGCCATTAACATTTAATGTAGGTTTGACTTCTTTTATATGCTCTCCAATGATTTTGTTACATTATAAATATGTAAATGTCAAATAACAGTTTGCCAAATTTGCATGCGCTCTTCTTCTTCCTTGTACCTGGAACGCGTTTTTATCGCGGGGTTGCATTATTTTTTGGCTTTTTGACAAATTTCCGCAAAAATGCGTAAGACTGCACTATATAGGCCTGATAGGTGAATGTTCCCTCTATCACATGTTTATGGTTTCATCGTGTATCTTGGTGTATCTCTGTTAATTCTACTCCACCAAAGTTTAAAAAATGCGAAAATTTAGTGTATTTTTGAAAAACACTATTTACTGAGTATTTTAAATTTCGTTAAATTTTTTACAACAAATAACAAAAAATGTATCTACTTTTTGAATAGAGTAAAAAAATTTAAGATCAATTGTTTAATTCTGCCAATATTTAGTTTCAAAGTTGGAAGTTTTTGTAAAAATTGTACATATGAAAAATGTTTCCAATTCGAGATAATGTAGCAAACACAATTCTTATCAGACTTCAAAAATATTTTGGATCCGTAACTTCTGAAGTATTATCTGTGGATTTCATAATTCACTTTTGCCCACTTTTGGTCAGCTATCCGAGCACAGGCCTTACTGTGCGACGTCAGAAACAAACGACTCTAGACAATTTTTTGATAAAAAAAAAAACTAGGTATGCACGTACCCATAATAAACAAACATTTTTTCCATTTCAGATGTCACCTTTCGTCCTTATGTCTATGTTTGTGATCTCCTTCATTAAAGATTCGGTTCCTTAAAAAACTTTAGCTTCTAACATTATAAGCTGAAGTTAAAACATATTTGGTGAATTTTTCCAGTTCCTTAAACTTTTAAAGCATTTCAATTTTTAATATACCTATGTAATTTTTTAAAGAATTTTCATATTCATGCACACAGCATTACATCTGATAATGGGCGAAACATGATAAAAGCCGTCCAAATGTTAAATGATGCCACAGTGGAATCCCTTTTTGAAGATGACACAGAAAGTGTGAATGTCCTGAATTAACTGGATACTATTGAAATTGCTAATATACACCTTGTGAGATGTGCAGCACACACTCTGCAACTATGCGTATTCGATGTAAACAAGACAAAGGAGATCGCCGATCAAATAAGTCGCACATTATGCAAATCGCAGCTCATTGAAACATATAGGTAAGTAATGATTAGTTATATGTATATGCATATATTTATATATATACAGTATGTCCATTAATTGTTTGCAAAATGAAAAAAGGCACACAAATTAAACTTTAACTTAATTATTTTTTATAAAAGGCACTTTTTTTCATGTTTAGTCCTTTACAATATTTTTTTTTCAGTCTATTCTGAAGTAAGTAGTAAACAAAAAAAGTAAAAAAGGAAACAAAAACATAAACAATTCATAGAAACAAAAAAAACAGCAAATAAAATGTGTCTATTAATTGTTTGCAAAATGCAAACATTACATAAAAAAGAAATTTCTCTCGAAGATTAAGCTAATATCTTGTATGCCCTCCTTTAGCATCTACCACTCCTGTGAGACGTCGCGACATCGAGCATATAAGGCCATTCATGTCGTAGTATTCCGGTATTTTAACCCACTCCTCATTTATGCATCGAATCAAATCGCCTTTTGAAGTGGGGCATCGTTTGGCTACCTTTTTCTTGAGCAAGGCCGACAAATTCTCGATAGGATTGAGATCCGGACTCGGGGGGGCGTGTCAATCATTTTGCTACAATTGTAAAGGACCCAACTGCGACACAGGAACGACTTATGTTTCGGATCGTTGTCCTGGTATAATTTGTATTTGAGTTTGCTGGTGTTTTGTGGGTCAAGGAAAATTGTATGCACTTTTTGTCAGTTCATTTTTCAATATGTCCAAATAAAACTTTGCGAAGCTCGCCAACACCTTTCGACGAAATACAACCCCAAACCATGACTGACAGCTTGCCAAATTTTACCGTAGGCACGATATTCTTTGCCTGGAGGGCTGTATTCGATTTTCGCCAAACTTTTCCAGGGCCTTCATTGTAGTAGAGCATGATCTTGGTCTCATCACAAAAGATGACATCGTTCCAATACTCCAGAGGCTTGTTAACATTAGATATTCCGAAGCTTAAACGTTTCTCAATATTAACAGCTGAAAGCAACGGCTTCTTTCTTGCTACGTGTGACGAATATTTGTGGATATTTAGCACTTTTCTAAAAGTCTCAGGGCGCACGGATTTGTTGAGATTGATTTAAATGTCATCCACCAATTCCCTGAGGCTTGTTTGCGGTTTGTTTTCAATCGTTTTTAGGATTTTTGAACAATCCCGTCGAGAAAGTTTTTTTGGTCTGCCTGTGGAGGTCTGCAGATCCAGCCTATTCTCCTGTTCCGCACGTTTTATGATGTTATAAACTGTTCTCAGTTTGACTTGGAACATTTCAGCCAACTCTTTTGCTGTCTTCCCTTTATTATAATGGAAATAAACCAATTGTATTTAATTGTTGTCGGTTCTTTTACCAGGCATTGCGAAAATATGATTTGGACAATAAAGTGCACCGAACTCAACAAAATTTTGGAAGGAATGACTGTAAAGATGACTTCAGAAAAGCACGCGACACAACGTTTTCATATTTGATGTCCCGTTACTTTATTTTTCGTCTTCTTTCAATCGGTGTGTACATTTTGCAAAGAATTAATAGACAGAGTCAAAAATGCTGTTTCTTTGTTTTCTTCATTGCTTTTAGATTTTTCTTGAAATTTTGTTTCTTTTTTTTTTGTCATACCTAGAGCTGAATTACGGTTAAATATTAATTAATAAAAAAAAACCCCAAATTATGCCTTTTCTTATATTTTCCATCCTTAACTTGAATTTGCGTGCTTCTTTTTATATACATACATACTATTTATAAAATCTATGCAGACGTATCTTAATTGAGAACAAAAGAAACATACCATCGCTCGACGTTGTTACAAGGTGGAATTCGACCTATTTATTGCTAAAAAAAATTATTGGACCTAAAGGATTTCCTGGCTACGCAGTTTTATATTTGTGAAGATGCCGATTGGGATTGGATGGAGACATACATTGACGCTTTCAGTGATACATACCAGGCAACCCTAAAGCTACAAGACAAAAATTTAGTTTATAGTGAGTTCTTCGTAGTATGGATGGAACTATCGCCATTAATTTCATACAAGATTCCCTTTAACATGTAGCAATAGCGAATGCATGCTATCTCGCTCACTCTTATCAGGCAATGTCGCCCTTGCAGTTTCAGTACAAAACTTATATGCAAATATCTCCGGCATTTATTGTCCGATTTGGACAAAATTAGGTTAACTGGTTGGCTATATAATTAGGTGTGTTAAATAAGAATACGATATCTTTAATATAGCTCTTGTAATTTGTTTTTCTCGATTTGAGGGGGCGAAAGTGGCTAACTTTGGCACTGCCGAAGTTTGTATACCCTTGCAGCTTCATTGTTTTATTATTTAATTTAAAAACAAAATTTTTAAAGTAATTGAAGAGAAAACTCAACTAAAAATTTTCCCGAATTCACCGAGAATCGAATCCACCAAACAGCGAACCATCGTGCGACCGATCTTTAACTTAACTCACTTAAGCTAGTTCGACATACATATACATATAGCAAACGCATGGCATCTCGCTCTTTAAATTTCGTTCTGTGCAACAACACAACGCAAATGTTTCTGTCTCTCTCACACACCGCGTGGTGACGAATTTTTGCATATGTATGTGTGTGTGTGATTGCTTGGAATTTGTTTTTGTTTTTTTGCTGCCAAAGAAAATTGCTTATTTTACTCGAGGTACCTCCACGTTTTAGTTAATAGCTCCGGTGATAATTATCCGATCCGACTAATTTTTAAACTTTACCTGCTCAATCGATTGAGGAACTTAACTTTTCATGTTTCAACCATGTAGCTTAAAATTTAAGCTCGAAAACGCCAGAACAAACAGACAGACGGACATGTCTCAATCGACTCGGCTATTGATGCTGATCAAGAATATATATACTTTATGGGGTCGGAAACGTATATTTCTATGCGTTACAAACATCTGACCAATTTTATAATACCCTCTGCAAGGGTATAAAAAAAGCATCATCTTGTATCGTTTTTCAATCGCCGTTCCGTCACGTTATTTATCCTCTCTTCTACGCAGTACAGCTCATGATACAATAACATAAGGTAGTCTCGTCGGAAGCAGAATGTCTTAGCTATGCTTGCAATAAGTGTGAGTGAAAGACACTTTGTATAGTGAGTGCGAATGAAACGGCTGCACAGTGTGTTGATTAACCCTCCGCTGGCCCTTGGGGTTTGAAATGGGCAAAAATACAAATAAACAAATAAATGAAATATTTTTTCATAGTTTTATTTTTTAAAACTTTGAATTGCCTACTAAGCGTGGTTTTTGTTGCTGTATACTAATTTTTTTGTTTAAATTCTTAATTCTCATATAAATTCTTATCTTAAAATAAAAAGCCTTAACTAACTACGAGCACATTCTCTGCAGCCAATATTAATTTTTCTGTAACATTTTTTGTTAAATAAAAATGTTCTTTTATATAATTTAAGATTATTGTTTTAAGCTGTTTTATACTATTTTCCATCTCTACAGACGGTTTTATTAGACCGCCATGTGATGCCTCATCCACGTAGGTGAATGTGCAACGACCTGTGCTACAATTAGACAGCCTTAATTTCTCAATTGCATAGCCCGCAAGATACTCGATTGCATCCTCTGTCAATTCATACATCTCGGTATCTTCAGGTATGCTGTTGGGAATGACTACATCAAACTCTCAGGCTCGTTCTCTTTATTCGAAATGTGATAGCTGAAGTCAATGTTCAGCCAATCATCATCATTTTCATTATCAACATTTTCGTTATTAGACAGCAATTCTGTATTCTTTGCTGGAGAAAATAATATCTTATTAAAATATACATAATAACAAATGAAGAAGCAGACTTAACACAAAAGACATTCACGGACAATACGTTTCTGAAATATAAAGCTAAACATTTAATTAGTTTATGTTAATAAAATGAATTATAATTCATTGCTAATAGATTATTTTAACTTTGTCATACCTGTTATGTACTTTCTTAATCTATACTTAAATTGAAGCGGAGTTGTATGGTCATATTGTCCATCCCGCGACCGCATGGCGCCAAAAAAATTTTCCAAAATGTCTTGATTCAGACGACTTGTTATTATATACTCCATTTTATACTTTTGTTTTAAGTATATATACAATGCATCAAGGGACGCATTACTAACTAAAAAGCCTTTCTGAAATGGGAGTGTGTGTGATTTTCCGACAATATCACTGCGCATCACCTTTGAAACTTCCCGTAAAACTTCTCTTTGAGTCTCAATTTGCTTTCCATAAGCCTGTGTTGTTTCAATGGAATTAGCCGTGCAAAGTTTTGTATTGAAAATGTCGAACCAATCGTTAATGAGTATAAAGAAATCGTCAGTTTCACAAGCATTCTCTACTTCATACCCTAGAGCATAGCATCGTCTGATGGAGCTGGCCGTTGTATTGGAAAACAACTGAGTTGCCAATTTAACTTTTTGTTTAGCAAGCGAACGCACCATAATGTGGTTGTCGCTAATTTTGAACATTATTGACACATCAGACTTAGGGCAGTGAGTCAATGCTTGCTGAATTGTAGTCTTATTCAAGAAAACAAAAATCTTCAGTTGATCATCCTCTGGATGGCTAAACCAGGTTTTTTCTTAAAACATAAAAAAAACAATTAAAACTTCTCCCTGCTTATAATTCTTGTAATACACTTACTTTCTGAAATACCAAGCTCTGTCTATAGTCGTTGGTTTCCGGCGCCCAAATCGGACACAATTGCTACTACTGGATATCCTCTACGGTACAGCTTCCTTAAAATGGTGTTAAGCGTGTCCATGTCCATTCGGGTGTTGTAATCAAAATAAACTGGCTGCTTCCATTATTTTTTTAATCCGCGCACAATTGCCAGTTGCACTAAGTTGCTTGGCTTGTACACGACGTCCGCTGAGCTGTCATATTCGTAAGCAGCTGTAACCTTCATCTAGTCGAAGGCCAATACGCAAAGCTTATCAACCTCGTCCACTTCCTCATTTGCCATTAGGTCAATGACCACATTCAGGGTACCAGTCATTAGATCGACATCTGATAACCATCTGTATAAGGTGGCACGACTCGGTAAGGGAAAGCCTTTTTTGTATAGATGATTATACGCCCGAGGGCCTGCGGTATGGAGGCAAATAGCCGCAGGCATATCATCTGGATTGAATGATGTACGTTTGCCACCATTTTTCAATATTTTTATTTGGGTTGAATATTTGGGTGAATATTTTGCTCAAAGACTCTTCCAGTTGGCGAAACACCTCAAGTTGTTGTCGTAAGCCTTGCATCTCTTTTTCCATGACATTAATCTTTTCCTTCAGTATACCATTTTACGTATACAATGTTTTATCTATCACTTTGTCTCTACAATACAGTTACATTATAGTTAACATAACATACATAAATTTTTTTACACACCTAACTTACGATGTTTGTGTGCTCGAATTAACATAGCCTTCTTTAATTATGTTTGATAGATGCTCTTCTCGTTTTGGAACGGCATCTTGATTTAGGCGCCTCCTTTTATAAATTTGGCCGTTTTTAGATGCAAGCGTAAACTGAGAAACATCAAAATGTGTGTCGCAAATTCTGGAGTTTTCACCCTAGGCTTTCCTCCCACAACTGCCTCTTAACAACACATTTTGGTGCGTGAATGGTTTTCACACCCGGCACACTCTTGCGACAAAAATAGCAATAACTCATTGTTTTTTTTTGGTCACACAAGGGTTAACAACTTTTAAAAAATTCGTCCGCAGACAACCTTTTCATATGACAAGCACGAACGCACTGAAGCTAAGACATAGAAACGACGAGCCTCTGCTTCCGACGAGACTACCTTATGTTATTGTATCATGGTACAGCTCTCTTTTGTTTTCGGCTCGCTATCGCCATTTTCAAGCCCTTAGTTGACGAGGCCTGGTTGACGACAGACTAGCGCGAACCGATATAATTCACGATTAGACTGCATCACCCCTCATAGGTACCTACGCTATGGAGAAGTGGTTGAAAAGAAACTCTGAAGGAATATCAAATGAAGAAAGCAATGCTCATGAAGGTTTATCAAATAAAAAAGGATCATATTTTTGATATTTTTACTATTGCAAACGAACCTCTTATAAATCCTACCTATCGATGATTTGTAGATCCATGATAAATGTGCTCCAAAGAACACAAAAACTTATCACTTTCACCAAGAATGGGAACTCGACTACTTCTTTACTATTGTGAAAGAAAAATTTTGTTGCCTAATATGCAATACATCCCTGGCAATACCGAAAAAAGGAAATTTAGAGCGACATTTTAACACAATGCATAGTAAATATCAAGCTGACTTTCCACCTATCACCAAAATAAGAAAGAGCAAATTGCAAGCATTAAAATAGCAAATAAAAGGCAAAAAAAAAACATGTTTTCTGTGCCTATTGAGCAAAGTAAAGCTGCGACTGAAGCTTCTTTCCAAGTAAGCTATAGAATTGCACAAAAGTGCAAACCTTTTTTTGAAGCAGTGTCAGATTTACTGTTCGTTAATTTCAAAAGCAAAAACGAAATTAAAAAAGCTATTCATGGTTTACAGCTATCTCGAAATACTGTGATGCGCCAAATAGAAACAATAAGTAAGAATATAAACGAACAGCTACCAAAAGATATCGTCCGCTGCGTTGCTTTTTCGCTACAACTTGACGAGTCAACAGATATCACTGATACTGCACAATTACTTATTTTTATTCGGATGGTCTTTGAAGATTTCACGACGAAAGAAGAACTGCTAAGTATGATTTCATTAAAAGGAAAAACTCGAGGCCTTGATATATTCACGGAATTTAAAGTATATATTAGCCGGATTAAGCTTCCTTTGTATAAACTCGTATCAATGACAACAGATGGGGCTCCTGCAATGACAGGTATTCATAATGGTTTTATTGCTCTTTGTCACAAAGACGAAGATTTTCCTGACTTCATTAGCTACCACTGCATAATTCATCAACAACTACTGGCTAGTAAGAGACTAAACACAAAACATGTGATGGACATTTCTTTCAAGATTGTAAATACCATTAAAGGAAAATCTCTTCAAAGGCGGCTTTTTAAACAGCAATTAGATGAGAAGGAACTAGATTTAGCATTACACACTGACGTTAGGTGGTTGAGTCGAAACAAGTTTTTGCAAAGATTTCAGGATCTATTGGACGAAATAATAAAATTTCTTGAAGAGAGGGCGGATGAATGTCAGCAATTGCGTGATTTAGACTGGCAATGTGATTTAGCATTTTTGGCAGATTTTACTGGAAAACTGAGTATATTAAGTCTGGAACTACAAGGCAAGAATAAAACAGTAACAGAAACGATGAGTTCTATTTCAGTTTCATTTCTGACAAGTACACGGCAGAAATTAAGGGAGTGGTATCAGACTTCGAAATTCGCTTAAGTGATTTCAAAAAAATTAAGAAGTTGGTCGAATTCATCAGTTATCCGTTTAATAATTCCATTGATCATAGTGATGTCTATGAAATAGCTACAAAATTTGCAGATACATTTCAAGTGGACCACATGATACTTCAAAAAGAAAATATAACTCTGCGCTGCGACATATTTCTAAAAGCAAGATCATCCTTAGGTCTAGATTTCTGGGCAGTGGTTTCCAACGAAAAATATACAAATTTGAAGAAATGTGTTGAACAACTGCACTCGTGTTTTGGTTCAACATATTTACATATGTGAGTCAACATTTTCGTACCTAAAACAAACAAAAACTAGAAGGATGGGCTAACTTCGGCCGTGCCGAAGTTCGTATACCCTTACAGAATCATTGGAAAGCAATTAAGACAAGTCAAACCTACATTAAATGTTCGTGGCTTAAGAAAAAAATATAATTCGACAAAAAAAATTTTTTGATCTGATTGTTCCAATGGGAGCTATAGCATATAGTCAACCGATTTGGCTGAAACTTAGCACAGACATTTCTATATATACTAGACTTCCAAAAACCAAATTTCGTGACAATCGCTTTCAAAACACCCAAGTTATTGCTCTAAGACTATATTCTTGACCGATCGTTCCTATTGGAGCTATATGATATAGTCAACCGATTCTGATCAAACTTGGTGGATTTGTTTAAAGGTGTATTATACTTATGAACCCCAAACTTCGTAACAATTGGTTGAAAAACAACAAAGTTATTGAAGTTTAATTCTATTCTTGACCGATCGTTCCTATGGGAGCTATATGATATAGTCATTCGATCGGGATGATTCCGAGATATACAATGCCTGCAGCAAAAAGAAGCCTAGGTGCAAAATTTCAGCTCGGTAGCTTTAAGGGTTTCGGAGGAGAAGCCGTTGATCGAGACAGACAGACAGACGGAGAGACGGACATGGCTATATCAACTCAGCTCGTCGTGCTGATCAATAATATATATACTTTATATAGTCGGAGATGCTTCCTTCTGTGCGTTGAAAACTTTTGACCAAAATTAATATACCCTTGCAAGGGTATAAATATACATCGTTCTCGTTTGACAGACACTCATACATTGGACTCTTTAGGGTTGCCAATTTCCAACTACAAACCTGATTTTGCTAATCTAGTAGAAGATGCTCAGACCCAATGCTCACACGAATGCTCAACTAAATAAGTAGTTTTTAAGAGTAATTTTTATGTTTTTCTTCTTAATAAAATAAAAAGACTACATAATTGTGCACTGAACTATGCTGTTGTATTAAGGTTTTCAAGAAGTATGTAATTAGTAGATCCCACAGGGTGTCGTCAGTGAATAGTAGATCTTGGGTCTAATCAAGTTGGCCAACCCTGACATATAGCAATCAATTCTACTGAATGAAATAGAGACATTTCTATATATATATACTAGTATATACATATGTATACTAGAATATACATATGTATACTAGTATATGTATGCTACAAAAGAAAAAAAAAATGACACATTATATGTTGGAACTGAAAATTAAAATTAACATAGCCCTTTACCTTTACTTATTCATATTTATAAATTATCATTTTATTTTAATTAAATTATTTATTTTTTCTAATGTTGGTGCGCCTTTGGTGGCAACGGAGGTGGAGGCAGCGGGCTTGGCATCGGAAGACGTGGCGGCGTCGGTAGAGTTGGTGGGGGCGGCGGAGGTGCTGGCAACTTTTTCAGCCCTAGCCCGTGCTCGGAGGACAGCCTTCCCACCGGGCTCCCGCCGGACAACCCTCCCTGGCCCAACGCCTTTGCTCCTTTTAATTTTTATGGGAGCCCTTGGTCCGGGCGGAGGGGGTGAAACCACATCAGTGGGCTTGGAGGCGTCCTCCACTGCACCCATGTTGAAATTTATGGTCTGAAAATAAAAATTAAAAAAACAATTTATTAAGCACAAAAAAAAAATATAAATCAGGAAAATAAAAATTTTTTTACTTACCGATTTTCATCGTTGCGAACGTTGAACCGCGCGGACGTGTTCTCGGAAGGTATTTTCTGCAAATCGTAGTTGTGTGCGAAGAATAGTGCAAAACGAACGTAAAAAGTTTACCGTTGCAAAACAAAGACTGCACATAAAAGTGCTTTAAATCTAAAAATTACTGAAAACGGATTTCATTCACCGTTTTATTTTTCTGATTGGCCAACCAATCAGGTGCAAACTGAAAAAAAAACATTGCATACTTGTAGGCACCCATCATAAATCGATCACCTGCTTTTAGGAGGCACGCGAGGTGTATCCTGCAGCTGGCGGGATGAAATCGGTGAACAATGAGGCTGACAGCGCCGAAAACGCTGTCTCTTGGCAAAATCCTGCCAAATGGATGACTGTTGCCGTCAAAAGGAAGGGTTCATCACCCCAAATAACCAAAAAGCGGACTTCGGCTCGTCTTTCAATTTCAAGTTCTAGTTCATCTGAAATGGACTATAATGACGATTCCGAAAAAGAACCGGGAGAAATCACAATTCCCCAGAAGAGGCGAGTTGGTAACACTGCAACCAACAACAACAATAGATTCGCGGAACTGGCGGACAGAAACGATGACGAGCAGCCATCAACTTCCAAAGCAGCAAAGGAGATCACCGTGCCTGCCCCTTCAAAACCACCACCAATCTTTATCCCTTCGGTTAACAACATCAGTGAGCAGTTTGTTGTCGAATCAATTGAATCGGACGAATATACCCTAAAAGCAGGAAAGGACAACCAGGTTCGTATCACTGTCTCCTCAATTGACCTATATAGAATACTGATCAACAAGCTAGAAGCGAAAGGGGCAGAGTTTCACACCTACCAAATAAAACAGGAAAGAGCCTACCGTGCAGTAATCAGGAACCTACATCACACAACACCAACCGAATACATCAAAAAGGAGCTAGGCAAACTCGGTCACAGTGTGAGACACCTCACCAATGTAAAACACCGGTCGACAAAGGCACCTCTGCCTCTCTTTTTCATTGATTTAGAGCCGGCATCAAACAACAAAGCCATTTTTGAAGTCAAGCGTCTCTGTAATGCTATAATAAGCATCGAGCCTCCCAAAAAGGTAAATGATTTAGTGCAGTGTCATCGCTGCCAAATGTTTAATCACTCACAACGCTACTGCAAGAAGACACCCAGATGTGTGAAGTGCTCCGGAAACCACCTCTCTGCCGATTGCACAAAGCCGAAAGACGCACCTGCTACCTGTGCCCTTTGCGGAAATGCACACACTGCATCCTATAAAGGTTGCAAAATTTATCAGGATGCCATCACCCAGAGGGACGCGGGGAAGACCTCGCTTAAACCAGTCCGTAAGGAGTATCACCGTGGCAACGCAGAACAGCCTATTGTTGATTATGCTATGCACACGGTCACCAGCCAAATGTTCTCAGATGTATTTATTAAACTGGGCACCAGATTTCTGCTTGGAGGAGACTTAAATGCCAAAAACACATGGTGGGGATCAAGGATCAACAATCCTAAAGGCCTTGCACTATTGCCCTCCATAAATACTCTCAACCTGACTACTCATTCTACAGGACAGCCCACCTATTGGCCAACAGACCCTTGCAAGCTTCCGGATATATTGGACATTGCCATCTCAAGAGGCATCAACTGCAACAACATCTACATTGAAAATGAGTTCAATCTCATGTCCGACCACTGCGCGGTGAAGCTATGGCTCAACACCCCCATTGAGTCCAACGTACGTCCAGCAAGACTTTTGAGGAAAAGTTCAAACCTACAACTGTTTGCTGCCAGGCTGAAGCAGTTAATCAACTTGGAAGCCCCAATGGTCACAGCAGAAGACATTGACGAAGCTGTTGAGACGCTCACAAAAGGCATTCACGATGCTGCAACTTTTTGTACACCTCTTTCTACGCCTATTAATAGCAGAGGTAATTGCAGAGACAACTTCATCATGTCTGACGACATCTCCAACTTGCTGAGAGAGAAAAGACGCCTACGTAGGGTCTGGCTAAGAAGTCGAAACCCCAGAGACAAGGCAAACTTTAATAGAGCATGCAAGGACCTTAAGGCAGAGTATTACAAGGCTCGTAATGAAGCTCTGAACAGCTACTTACGGAATGCGGAACCCAATGGTGCCGAACACAATCTATGGAGAGCGACGAGATACCTCAAAAGGCCTACAAAACGAAAAGTTCAAATTAGAACGGAGTCTGGTAACTGGTGCAGATCAAGCAATGAAATCGCCCAACACTTCAAGGGTCACCTAATGGAAACATTCTCGCCATTTGACTTCAGCAGTGCTATCGATACCACGAACACTCAGGCCTTTATTGACACCGCATGCCAAATGGACCTCCCTCTCCAGACAGTGACCGCTGATGAAGTGCAAGCAGAAATAAAACGGCTCAAACGCACCAAGAGCCCTGGTTATGACGGCATTGATGCCACTACTCTGAAGTGCCTTCCACCTACGGCAATTGACTTTGTCGCCAAAATTTTTAACGGTATATTATTGCTCAGCCATTTCCCCTCCCAGTGGAAATGCGCGGAGATAATAATGATACCAAAACCAGGCAAGCCAGAACACGAAACATCCTCCTACCGCCCAATAAGTCTTCTGGCTGCACTCTCCAAGGTATTTGAAAGAATACTTCTGGCAAGAATGCTGCCTATGCTAGAAGAGAAAAATATTATTCCTGAGCACCAATTTGGATTCAGGATGCATCATGGCACGCCTGAACAATGCCACAGGATAGTAGAAAAAATTCTATTGGCCTTTGAAAATAGGGAGTACTGCTCAGCTGTCTTTTTGGATGTAAGACAGGCCTTCGATAGAGTCTGGCACAAGGGTCTCTTATTTAAACTGAAATCGTCACTTTCAGCTCCACTATACCTTCTGTTAAGGTCGTATTTGGAGAACAGAAGATTCTACGTCCGACACGACAACGCCCATTCCAGCATTGAAAGAATAGGAACCGGTGTCCCCCAGGGCAGTGTTCTGGGCCCAATCCTTTACACCCTGTTCACAGCGGATCTTCCAAAACTGGACAATAGCAATTTGCTCGTCGCCACGTACGCGGACGACACTGCGTTCGTTAGCTGCTCACCGAGTCCAGTTGAGGCCTCGCGAATTTTACAATTGCAGCTTGGTCTCCTTGAACCGCGGTTGAATAGGTGGAACATCGCAGTTAATGCTGAAAAGTCTGTGCATATCACCTTTGCCACCCGAAAGCTAAACTGTCCCCCTGTGCACCTGGGTGGCGTTAACCTCCCGACAGTTAACACAGTCAAATACTTGGGACTGACCATGAATGGGCGACTGAACTGGAAGGCCCACATAAAAGGTAAAACGGCGCACCTAAACATGAAACTGAGGAAGATGTACTGGCTGATGGGACATAAATCGCAGTTGAGCACTTCAAACAAGCTCCTTTTATACAAGACCATCATAAAGCCCGTGTGGACATACGGCATCCAACTCTGGGGCTCTGCATCCCACTCAAATATCGAAATACTTCAGCGATTTCAAAACAAAGTGCTGAGACGAATTGTAAATGCTCCTCCATATGTCAAAAACTCGGTATTGCATAGAGATCTGAACATTTCTTACCTAAAGGAAGAAATCCGCAGGCTGAGCGAGCGTCACGTTTTGAGACTTGAACAGCACGAAAATACCTTGACTATCAACTTGCTAGACAACAGTAACCACTCACGAAGACTAAAGAGAAGGCACCCGCTGGATCTGCCATTCCTACATCCACAGAACTGACGGCCCTCCACATAAATTTCTATTTAAACTGAATTAAACTTTTCATGTCAATCAATCAACTGCCACAAATATTAATTATTGTCTCTCGACAGATCTTAATAAAACCTCATCTTGATTTATAAATAAGCTGTAAATTTGTGGTCCTACCATACTTTAATTTTGGCAGTCCCCTTATTTTCATTCCCTACTTTATCGAAAATGGCCCCCAGCACCAAAAATAAAAAGCCCTTAGCACTAACAATTATGAATTTTCCCCCAAAAATGAAAAATTCAAATTTCTCAAAAACTGGCCCAACAAAATACATGAAATTTTCAGGGATTATATATTGAATCATTTCCAATTATTTGGGATACCTTGCATATTGATCCGCGAGCTGTGGAAGATAACGATGATTTTTATTTCGCAAAAAGTGTGACCAATAAATTTCACTCCACCTGCCAACTGCTTTTCAACACTGCTTGGGCGCCAATTTGTACCCTCACATATATGTAATTATTTTCATACCCAAGACATGCTTACATTTTTTAATGTATCTGAAAAACTGGCCCAACGAATTTGATCAAATTTTGTGGAGATATTTATAAATATATGGAGCAGAAACTGAACTACCGTGCATTGCGAGCCGCGAGCTGTGAGTCTCGTTATTTGGCCAGCAACACGAACTTGATTTTTTTTTTTGCCAATTTTGTATGGGGGAAAGGCATAGGTTGGTCCATTTGGATGCAATTTTCTCAAAAACTGGCCCATTGATTGCATCGAGTGCATCCCGAGCCGCGAGCTGTGAATGAAGCTATGCTCCAACATGTGGGGACCTAATTTTTTCATGGTCAAAATTTTCATACTTCCCATGTTTAAAACCGTCCAAAAGCTAATAATATTTATAAATAATGGTGTTATTAATAAATTTCATATTTATTTTGTTTAAAAAAGTCAGTTATTAACGAAATAATTGAATTTTAAAAATCGCTAACTCGGCATTAACAGACCGTCGCTAACTTGACGGACAAGACATGTCGCTCTTTCAATGAGCAGTGCGTAAAGAGCGGCGCGAGAAACGGTCGCGCAATGAGAGTCAGCAAAAGACCGATTGGCCGAAAAACTCAACGCAAACGGTTTTCACTTTTATTTTTGTTGTTGTGAAAAAGGAGTAATATCATTTTTTTACTGAACAAGTTAAATTTATTGAAACGAAGTTTCTTATCGAGCGTTGCCATTTTGGCATATTTAAGGCTAGATCTAGCATATTTGAAAACGTAAATGCTTGAAAAATTTCGAAAATGCTTATAGCTTTAAATCTAGCCTTTTTTAATTTCACTTTGCATATTTTTATTTGAAGGTATATTTTTAAATTTGTACCATTTTAAATAATGGCATCTTAGAATTAATTTATGAAATATTTTCGTTAGAAAGTTTCGGTCACACTACTATACAGAAATTTGATTCGCGATCGTGTAAAAATTTGTGAAGTTCTTAATGATGCCAAAAGTAGTGTACAAGCAAAATTTTTGAGAGTCATAGGCCAATTGGCCCGAATTTAAGGAATGACAGGGGCCAAAAAGAGCGTGTGCACAGCCAAATGAATGTCGTTAAGACCAAACTAAGGAACAAGTTAACTGTTAAATCCTTGAACTCAATATTAAATATCAGGCTTGTTTTAGTAATATTTAATTGTTTGATGTATCCAAATAAAATTCTTTTAAATTTTACAGATATGGATTGCGCCGTCATGGCAAATATTGCCACAGTTACCAAATACCGGAAAAATATTTCAATTTAATACGTTCCAGTGATAAATATACTGATTCGAACAATGGCGAATTGAATCAAATAATTTACAATTAGAAATGTATATATTTCTGCGTTGATTTAATTTAGCCTACTTTTTAGCCTGTTTTTTTTTAATTTTTAGCTTGTTCTAGCTTGTATTTTTGTAAAATCTAGCATATTTTAACGCTTAAATTGTGGCACCACTGGTTGTTTGTTGTAAATGTTGTTGTCGGGCTCACTTGCGAAATTTGGCTGCCCACCCTTGATATAGAGCCCCAGGCCATTCAGTGTTAATTCCAGCTGATCCTAAGTTGTTGAGCGACATATATTAAAGTCGCCCAAAACAACTATTTTACCATACAGCTCTTTTAAATCAGTTAAATATGAGGTAATTATACCTCTAAATTGATTACCGGGGAACGATGGACTTCTGTAAATCACGAGATAGACAACGTCAACGTGCTTAAATGTCACGATCTGACATATTTCATTGGGATTATTCGTTTCAATACTCTTTTGCTCTAAAACCACTATGTTTTCAACAATTTGTGGTTTCGCATATATTATAATCCCGTTGCGCGATCTTCTGTTTTGTTCACAGGTGCGCCCATTAATTCTCGCGATTATTTCAAATCCAACAGTGCCACATTCTTCCCCCTCTCTTGACCAACTTTTCACGAAGCATAAAATGTCTGCTGATTGTAGGAATATGTCTTCCAATATATCTGCATTGCGCAGATGCAGGCCTTGAACATTATGGTAATACAGTCGAGTCCCGATAATTCGAAATTGCAAGGGAACAGAATTCTTTACGATTTACAGAGGTTTACGATTTACCGAGTTTTCTATTTAACGGGGTTCAAATAGATTAAAATAACGAATTCAAGAGGTTTTATATTTCAAGTCATTTCAGATATTTAATCAATTTAAAAATAAAATAGGCATTCATTTTAACATAACGTAACATTTCTCGTTTCAATTTAAACAATTTAATAAACATAAAGTATTCCTGATACAAATTTCCTTATAAAATTAAGCATACGTACTACGTATCAACAAAAAATTAGGATTTAAAAAAGCTTGTAATTTTTGATTGTTTCATGTTCTTTTCACTTATTTTCTCTATTGAGTTATCTAAGGTTATTAAGTGATCAAAAACATAATCCGGAACATTCGGATGATTTAAAAAATAAAGTCTTAGCCGCTGAACTTCAGTTTTAGCTTGTAAGTTTGTTAGAATTGGCTCATTATCCGCGCCATCATCTTCGTTGTCGTCCCCATCACTGTCAGATGCAACTTCCTCCAAAATGTCGTCATCAGTCATATCATTGAAGCATACAGCAATCCACGCCTTCTTGTTGTTTCGATAATCCATTGGAAAGCTGAAAATATTTTTAAAGCACCTTGGTTTTGCAGACTTTCCAATTAGTAGTGGCTTAAGTTTTTCGGTGCCATCCATGTTTACAGCAAATAAAAATATAACTCGTTCCTTACTGTGCTTACCACCATGACATTTTTCGTTTCGAAAGCAATATGTACGATCTGGCAAACATTTGTAAAATAATCCTGTTTCATCTGCATTAAAAATGTCCTTAGCTTCGTAATCTTTTATTAGATCACACAATTTTTCTTTCCAGTCCAAGCAAATCTCTTGATTAACATCAGAACTTTCGCCACACATTTTTTTAAATGCAACATTGTGTCTTTTCTTAAAACGATCTAGCCAACCACTGCTTGCCTTAAAATCATTTATATTCATTGATTTTGCAAAAAACAATGCTTTTTTTTTTTTAAATCTCTCCCCCAATGGGGACATTCCTTTGTCGACATTGTGTAAGCCACAATAGTAGAGACTTTTCTACCTTTGGATGTTCAGGTGGTTTTTGACGCTTTATTTTACTTCGTGCGGATGTTTCCATAATAAATTTTTTCCTGTTAAGAATTGAAGTTAATGTTGATGGAGCAATTCCGAATTGTTTTGCCACGTCAATTTTTTTTGCTCCATTATCAATAGCTGAAATGATGTCTTGTTTTTGTAAAATTGAAAGTGTTTTATGAGAACGTTTGCTTGACATTTTGATAATCTTTACGCTTCAAAAGTAATGAGCAAACTAATGTAAAACCCATGAACGAACAACGAAATTTCGCATTTGAAGCGACATACAGGCGCCACGCTTAACAGTTTGCGAGACCTAACGGTTGTTTCACTCGCAACAAAATCAAACATTACGAATTAAAAGAGGTTTCGAAACGAAATTACGATTTATAAGAGGCAAAATCTTCGCTGAGCGGGCAAAAAAATTTCGAATTAGCGAGGGGACCAAATTACATGGAATTTATACGAATTAACGAAGTTTTTTCAAGGGACCAGCAGTTTATTACGAAATATTAAGGTTTTCGATTTAGCGGGGTACGAATTATCGGGATTCGACTGTATGTCAATATATTATTTGTTGGCTTATCAAGAAGCCACTTTAGGCAGGGTGTCAGAAGTTTCTCAGTTCTGAGGCTATTTAGCTCAATATAAACTGCATCTGTTTGCTGCATTTCCCTTGGTGGAGAAAATTTACCAATAATATATAGTCCTCCTGCATTGGTTGCTCTGCTGCAAGCTACATAAAGTGCAGATCGACTCATGCCATCTTGCAAATTCACCACTACTTTGCTATACGTTGCACCTTGGCTCTTATGTATAGTTATAGCTTCAGCAGGCACCACAGGAAATTGACAACGCTCTATTGTTACCTGTTCATTCTTGCGGTATTGAAAGGTTCTTATCACTCGTACAATCGGCGTCCAATCAGGGTGAGATCTATTTCCGTTCTTCGATCTCGCTTCGGCTCCAACCGAATCCTCCAGAAACTTTATCCAAAGCGTCGACACTATTATGTTCGATCCACTTGGTAGGCAGTCAACTCCCATTAGCTGGCCACTAGCTCCATTTACTAATCCGTCACTGGTATCGATATTCACAGATATCACATACTTCGCAGTGGTTTTTAGAATTAGTGTGTATGGAAGGCCTTGAGTATCCGATGTTTTAAATCCTTGAACATTTTCCAAAATCTTTATTTTATTCGCTGGAGATATAGAAACTGCTTTTTTAGTGTCATTCGCAGTTGCAATGAACTGTTCAGTATTAATTTGAGCAAGTTTTAGATTATTATAATTATTTGCTTTCGCATTTGAATAAAAGAGCCTTACTGCTTCATCTGGGATAGTGTTAATTTCCCGAGCATTGACTTCTCTTTCTTTAATTAAAGCAATATCGCTGTTTGTCATTTTTCCTTCCGACATATTATTCAACGCCACAGCGAGAGCGCAATCTTCCCGTTGGCGCATAATTTCCGTAAGCTCATAAAACTTAAACAGGTCACAAAGTGGAGTTCCTGTAATGACACTGTAATTATCTCTTGGGTTGGCACAGAATATCCATCTATCGCCAACTGGGGGTAGCTGTTTCAAATCTCCAAAAGCAATTATTGAAATTCCTCCGAAATATTCATTCGTTCGAAAGATCTGCTTTAATCGACAATCGAAATAAGATAGCATTTTAGCACCAACCATTGATATTTCATCAATTATGATTAGCTTTAGATCAATAAGCTTTGAGTGCATTGTATTCAAAACATCGTTATTTAATGGCCTCAATCCGTTTGAAGACTGATTTACTGGCAATGAAAAGAGTGAGTGCAACGTGAGACCCCAGACAAATGCAGCTTTTCCCGTTGGCGCGGAAAGCAATACTTTGGTCACTTCTGGGTTGCTACCTGCAATAGTGGTAAATCTCAACATAAGGGACTGATAAATAGTAGTAATGAGTCTACTCTTCCCCACTCCTGCGCCACCTCCGACATATTCATAAAAAGTTTTATTAGCGTTCATGCTATTCATTACATGGGCATAATATTTTCGTTGTTTATTATTCAGTGAGCGCACCAATTCATGTAAATTATTTTCAGGAATCAATGGGGGCAATCTTATAACTCTGGGCCCATTCTCTTCAGAGTTTTGATCATGTTCGTTTTGTTGGAACACGTTAGGGTCTTTTGCAACTTCGGGAATTGAAAATCCTCTAAACTCTTCATCCAAAAGTTGTGAGGCAGCAATTTCTCGGTTTTCATTATCGTCATTTTCCATTTGAACGTCCAGTAAAATTTGGTCGAAGAGCTCTTCATTTATCGCATCATATTTCTTCCTGTTGGCATCAATTAACATTTTATTATTGTTGTATGTTCTTCATTGTCATTATTAATTATATCGCACTCTTCATTGCGCCAGGGGAAAAATAGTGTTACAAGTTCTCTGTAATAATCCAATCTGTATATATTTTTGCTAAACCTTCTCCATCTTAGGATGTAAGGATTTTTTCTTTTCCGCATGACGCCTGATCCGTTTTGCAGTTGATATTCTTCAGGTGATTCATCAAAATCTTCCTCCACAATTTCTTCTGAGTTATTTTCGTCATCCTCCTCTATATTTCCGTCCGCCTTTCTTCGTCTTTTCGAAGATTTTCGTTCATATAGTGCGGCAAAATCAGCCAGACATTCATGTTCCATAGATCCAGGTCTGAGTGTATAGTAATCGTAGAGTCCCGGCACATAAATATTTGTTGAGTCAGGAGGAAGTCTCTCCAATTCCTTTTTTGGCTTTATCATGCGAACTCTTTGATCAGGATGCGATGTATTTACGAAAATGTTTCCATTGCTCGTTTCTGACAAATGAAGTCCCAGAATATTGTACACAGCTTCTTGAGCTGATATTTCAGTTCCGTTGATGAATTTGCTTCCGAGATGTTGTAATTTCTCTTTAATTGATCGATCTCGATGGCCTCCAGCAGTAATTTCATCCATGGCCTCACGAAGCAGTTTTGATACACCTCTGTTTGATTTGTTTATATAATTTATAATGTAACTACAGCATCCATATGCATCCAAAATGAATTGAATATCCATATTTGCTCTATGTAGTTTTAGTATGTCATGATTATATGCATTCAGCATTATATCAGAAAACTTTCTTTGTAGAAATATTTGAGGTTTCTTTAATGTTGTTCTTATTGATAAAATGTATTCATCACAATTAATGCCCAGGTGTGTAAGAAAATTATCAAAATTATTAAGGTTTATTTGTTCAGCATGTGAAATATTAATTTTGTCATCCAACAGTTCTTGAATGCGTTTCCAAGTTTGTTTATAAATTGGATTGGGAGTTTCTTCGTTGTCAAACGAATACAAAATTTTAGTTTCACGCATTGAAGGGTATGGAATATTAAACCGACATTTGCTTTCTCTACGAATTTCTTTTTTACAAGTGGCACTATGTTTGTGGTATTGATATCTTAGAACATCTTGCAACTCTTCGTTGCCTTCATTGGTAGTAATGAACGTATCAATGAATCTAACCACTTCTTCTGAGTTTAATGAGCCGTCACTATTCTGTAGCTTTGGCGCTCCTTTCAGCCAATACATGCCATGGGAGTGTGGTGAGCCCCGTTGTTGAAATTCTGTTCTCCAATAATAATGAGAAAGCTGGAAATCACCGAAAATATCATTGCTTTTGAAAAGCTTCATTAACTGGTGAAGTCGGTGATCAAAATATCTGGAGCACGTCGCAGGATCTGAACGGATTAATCTTGCCTTTTCCGAACATGGCAGACTCGAAGCTTCGTCTTCACTGATAACTTTGTTATCAATAAGAAGAGATAGAATGACCAGGAGCTTATTCCATTTGGTCTCGGCCGCAGAGAGGGTAATAAAAAATGTTGGTAATCCAAACTGGCGAATCTTGGCCAGAATTTTTTTTTTTTCGGCCTCCCAATGAGCTGGGGCAGAACGCAATCCTTTTAGCAAATGGTATCCATCGTCGTGCTGAACCAGGCTGTTCACAAAGTTTTCATCCATCATGTTAGCCGCAGTAACATGCGCTGTGCCAGACTTTTTTCTAAGGCAAATAGAAATTGCATTCTTGATGCGTGTCATTTGGGACTTTGCTTTTCGGCCATATGTAGTTTTACAGTCAAAAATATATGATATTGAAGGAAAGGATAGTTCTTCAGCATCCTCCTGAGAAGTCATATCTACAGGACGCCGACCCTCACCGGGAGCCATTGCAATTCTTTCAATAATTGCGTTATTTTCAATTGGCTCATTCTCCAGCAAGGTTTCCTGACCACCGGGGTTTAAATTGTCTTCATCCTCGTTGCCTTGTGGATCAGGATCTATCTCCATTCGCTCTGCAAGAAGTTGTTCCACGATTGGTCGATCTTCTTGATCAGCAATAAATGGAACTTCTGCATTATTTTCAAATGCCGTGAGCCAATCCGTTAAGGGGTTATATCTACTTGTAATTTTCAAAAAAATTAAAATTTTTTTTTTTGCATATATTGAATGAACATATATTTAAAAATATAGTGTAAAAATTTCACATCGATCCGGCAATTAGTTTCAAAGAAATTAGCTAATATGTGAAGACGCATACGCGCGTTTTAACTTAGATTTAACAGTTCTGTAAATTTTAACAGCGTTTTTCTCGAAACTATGTTTTCAAAGTCGGTGAGCAAGATTCCTTGGAATCGGCTCAACCGATTGTATTAAAATTTCCACACGATATGGTTAGATATTTTTGCCAGGTAATGATCGAAGGAAAAAGGATTCTGAAAATTATTTCGATTTTTTAAGCAACTTCAAAGTCAAAAAATTTTCGAAAAAAACGATTTTTTTTTTTAAGAAGCCGCCATTTTGTTAAAAATTGAAATTTTGACTAATCCTTCGATCATTACCTGTATTCATCTATTCTCCTTACAAATATTTTATGCAATTCGGATAATCAGGACCAGAGATATCCTGCTCACCGCAAGACACCATTTTTCGGAGGACCTCCAGGAGATGTCCTGTAGGAGTCACGCCTTCCCATATATTTTGTAAAACATAACGGATTCTCAAAGTTGATAAAATTTCCTATATGATCAAATATTTTCTATATTCCCTCAATAAACAGTATCGTCAGAAAAAATTTTCAAAAAAGCACGTTTTTTTGGGCTTGCAAGTAGATATAACCCCTTAACATTGAAATGCCACGCTTTTGGTAAAGCTCAGTGCTTAACAAGAATCTTAGCGCTTCCATCACTTTAGCTGGTCTTATAGTCTCCGTCATGAAACTGTGTCGATATTCCAGCTTGCGCTTTAGGTGTACTTGCACCACATGGCTGTTATCAAAGGAACGAGGCAGCGCAGTTACCGTGTCGGAAACGGAAATGGGAACATTAACCACGGCTCTTTTTACTGCGCACTGCTTTTCATAGCCCAGGGATATAATTCTCATGAATGGAATAATCGGTGATATCAGTCATTCTTCTAGGCAAGATATGTCTTTGAGGCAGTCGGGAATTTCAGGGAAATCAAACCCTTCGGAAAGGCATAAGTTTGGTATTTTACCTTGATTATTTATTGATTCGCTGCTGCATTTGCAACTCTCTATGTTGCAGCGTCTCTTCTTGTGACATTGCAGCTCTGGCTTCTCTATTACGTTGGGATTTTTCGTTGTGACTCCGCTTCACGATTTTGAGAATTTTGGCGATAATTAATAACCCGTGCTTCATTCATATGTCGAATTTCTTCAGCAATTCTCCGGGCTTGCATTCGAGTCACTTCTTTGATATGAATTCAAATTTTGCTCTCGTCTTCTTAAAGTTACATTTCGTCTTACATTTTGTCGATTATTCGCATCACGTTCCCGCTCGGTTTCTCTGTACTCCACGTTCTGCCTTCGGACAGAATGTTCAGCAGTATTGCGCTCTTGTTCCCGCTGTCTCCCATCCAAATTTTCTCGACGAATGGAGTGAAATAATGCGTTGCGTTCGCGCTCTGTTTCCCTGTACTCCAAATCCTGTCTTCGGACAGAATGTTCAGCAGTATTGCGCTCTTGTTCCCGCTGTCTCGCATCCAAATCTTCTCGACGAATGGAGTGGGATAACGCGTCGCGTTCGCGCTCTGTTTCCCTGTACTCCAAATCCTGTCTTCGGAAAGAATGTTCAGAAGTATTGCGCTCTTGTTCCCGCTGTCTCGCATCCAAATCTTCTCGACGAATGGAGTGGGATATCGCGTCGCGTCCGCGCTCTGTTTCCCTGTACTCCAAATTCTGTCTTCGGACAGAATGTTCAGCAGTATTGCGGTCTTGTTCCTGCTGTCTTGCATCCAAATCTTGTCGTCGAATGGAGTGGGATAATGCGTCGCGTCCGCGCTCTGTTTCCCTGTACTCCAAATTCTGTCTTCGGACAGAATGTTCAGCAGTATTACGTTCTTGTTCCTGCTGTCTTGCATCCAAATCTTGTCGTCGAATGGAGTGGGATAATGCGTCGCGTTCACGCTCTGTTTCCCTGTATTCCATATTCTGTCTTCGGACAGAACGTTCAGCAGTGTTACGCACTTGTTCCTGCTGTCGAGTAGTTTCGTTTTCCTTTCGTATAGTATGAGAAGCAGCATCATCTTGGCGCTCTCGGTTTCTATACGGGGCATTTCTTCGGCGTGTAGAACGTGACAATGCATCCTGTCGGCGTTCTCGAGCTCGAGTTTCCAAATCATTTCGGCGATTATTAGCCAAACGTTGTGAATTTCTTTCTCGAATTGAAACAGGATCTTCTTCATAGCGTTGCTGACTACGATTTACCATTTCTCGGCGAAGTTGTTCAGCAGATTTTATTTAAACGCGGCATTTCAAATTTTACAATGTTTTGTTGCTCGCCGGAATTTAAATTAAAATTGGCTGTAAAAGATATTATGTTATTCTGAAAACAAGATAATATGATGTTAGGCTGAAATTAAAAGGTTATTTTATATGTTTATGTATCGTATTGAAATGTAGAAAGAACGGAAAATTCAGTAGTCTTAAAAAAGACTACTTCTTGAAATAATGCTCAATTCCAAAATAAATAAAAATAAATATAGAAGCCTTGAAAAAGGCCTGTATTAAAACAATAGAATACAGAAGTCTTGAAAAAGACTTGTATTTGAATAATTTAATACACTAGTCTTTAAACAGACTAGCAATTAATTAACAATTTGAAAAAAAACTTACGAAATTTACCAGCGTTGGCAGCGTCAAAAAGGCAACAGGAACTTCACTCGCAGTCGCGGTGATTTAGGAAGCGCGCTCACTATTTAAACACTTACTCTTTTCACAACACTTTCAAACACTTTCTAAAAAGAAATAATTTGGGGCAGAATTTTGTGGGCAAATAAAAAAAATCGGCCACCGATTATTTCTTTTTAATTCTTTGCAAACACCGGTGTGCTACAAAGAGCAGGGAGACTTTTGAGTAATATTAATAAATAAATGTTTAACAAATTTGAAAACTCTCTGGCAACGCTATTTTTATGGCGCGTTCTGTTAAGTCGTCGGTCACCAACACTAAAGTTCAAATCTGGCTTTTTTGCACATTTTTGTATTTTCCAGTACTAAAAATCCGAGGAGTCTAAGTAAATATTTACCATAGAGTAAAAAGAACTCTAGTCCAGAGTTGAACCATGAAGAATGAAACGAAGACAAAAGAGAATATGCAATAGAAATAATACTTAAAATTCGTTGCTAAATTTTCTGTTTGCCTAATGCAAAAACTTTTTCCAGGCGAATTTTGATCGACTTTATGGAATTACACTTGCGCGTTACCACATCTTGACATTCAAATGAATGTGTAGATGTGCGTATAGAAATTATGTATAGGTTTTTTCTTAAAAACGCGAAAATATTTGTTGACGGGAGAGTAGTGAAACTTATGTATGTCAAATAACAATTAAAAGCTAAAAAACAAAAATTTCACCATGGTAATCAGCGGGTTTTTCATGCCCACAAATTGAACCTCTTTTCTTGGGACGTTAACGCGGCTGATCTCTACCCACTACGCCACCAACCTAACTCGCTTAACTCCGCTATTATAACATACATAGCAAGGGCAGGGCATCTCGCTCTGTCAATTTTGTTCTGTGCAACAACACAACGCAAATGATTCTGTCTCTCACACACCGTGTGGTGACGAATTTTTGCATATGTATGTCTGTGCGTGATTTCTTTGAATTTGTTTTTGTTTCTTTGCTGCCAAAGAAAATTGCTTATTTTACTCGAGCTACCTCCACGTTTTAGTTAATAACTCCGGTGATAATTATCCGATCCGACTAATTTTTAAACTTTACCTGCTCAATCGATTGAGGAACTTAACTTTTCATGTTTCAACCATGTGGCTTAAAATTTAAGCTCAAAAACGCCTGGCTAAACAGACAGACGGACAGACGGACATGTCTCAATCGACTCGGCTATTGATGCTGATCAAGAATATATATACTTTATGGGGTCGGAAACGAATATTTCTATGCGTTACAAACATCTGACCAATTTTATAATACCCTCTGCAAGGGTATAACAATGAAGCTGCAAGGGTATACAAACTTCGGCAGTGCCAAAGTTAGCCACTTTCGCCCCCTCAAATCGAGAAAAACAAATTACAAGAGCTATATTAAAGATATCGTATTCTTATTTAACACACCTAATTATATAGCCAACCAGTTAACCTAATTTTGTCCAAATCGGACAATAAATGCCGGAGATATTTGCATATAAGTTTTGTACTGAAACTGCAAGGGCGACATTGCCTGATAAGAGTGAGCGAGATAGCATGCATTCGCTATTGCTACATGTTAAAGGGAATCTTGTATGAAATTAATGGCGATAGTTCCATCCATACTACGAAGAACTCACTATAAACTAAATTTTTGTCTTGTAGCTTTAGGGTTGCCTGGTATGTATCACTGAAAGCGTCAATGTATGTCTCCATCCAATCCCAATCGGCATCTTCACAAATATAAAACTGCGTAGCCAGGAAATCCTTTAGGTCCAATAATTTTTTTTAGCAATAAATAGGTCGAATTCCACCTTGTAACAACGTCGAGCGATGGTATGTTTCTTTTGTTCTCAATTAAGATACGTCTGCATAGATTTTATAAATAGTATGTATGTATATAAAAAGAAGCACGCAAATTCAAGTTAAGGATGGAAAATATAAGAAAAGGCATAATTTGGGGTTTTTTTTATTAATTAATATTTAACCGTAATTCAGCTCTAGGTATGACAAAAAAAAAAGAAACAAAATTTCAAGAAAAATGTAAAAGCAATGAAGAAAACAAAGAAACAGCATTTTTGACTCTGTCTATTAATTCTTTGCAAAATGTACACACCGATTGAAAGAAGACGAAAAATAAAGTAACGGGACATCAAATATGAAAACGTTGTGTCGCGTGCTTTTCTGAAGTCATCTTTACAGTCATTCCTTCCAAAATTTTGTTGAGTTCGGTGCACTTTATTGTCCAAATCATATTTTCGCAATGCCTGGTAAAAGAACCGACAACAATTAAATACAATTGGTTTATTTCCATTATAATAAAGGGAAGACAGCAAAAGAGTTGGCTGAAATGTTCCAAGTCAAACTGAGAACAGTTTATAACATCATAAAACGTGCGGAACAGGAGAATAGGCTGGATCTGCAGACCTCCACAGGCAGACCAAAAAAACTTTCTCGACGGGATTGTTCAAAAATCCTAAAAACGATTGAAAACAAACCGCAAACAAGCCTCAGGGAATTGGTGGATGACATTTAAATCAATCTCAACAAATCCGTGCGCCCTGAGACTTTTAGAAAAGTGCTAAATATCCACAAATATTCGTCACACGTAGCAAGGAAGAAGCCGTTGCTTTCAGCTGTTAATATTGAGAAACGTTTAAGCTTCGGAATATCTAATGTTAACAAGCCTCTGGAGTATTGGAACGATGTCATCTTTTGTGATGAGACCAAGATCATGCTCTACTACAATGAAGGCCCTGGAAAAGTTTGGCGAAAATCGAATACAGCCCTCCAGGCAAAGAATATCGTGCCTACGGTAAAATTTGGCAAGCTGTCAGTCATGGTTTGGGGTTGTATTTCGTCGAAAGGTGTTGGCGAGCTTCGCAAAGTTTTATTTGGACATATTGAAAAATGAACTGACAAAAAGTGCATACAATTTTCCTTGACCCACAAAACACCAGCAAACTCAAATACAAATTATACCAGGACAACGATCCGAAACATAAGTCGTTCCTGTGTCGCAGTTGGGTCCTTTACAATTGTAGCAAAATGATTGACACGCCCCCCCGAGTCCGGATCTCAATCCTATCGAGAATTTGTCGGCCTTGCTCAAGAAAAAGGTAGCCAAACGATGCCCCACTTCAAAAGGCGATTTGATTCGATGCATAAATGAGGAGTGGGTTAAAATACCGGAATACTACGACATGAATGGCCTTATATGCTCGATGTCGCGACGTCTCACAGGAGTGGTAGATGCTAAAGGAGGGCATACAAGATATTAGCTTAATCTTCGAGAGAAATTTCTTTTTTATGTAATGTTTGCATTTTGCAAACAATTAATAGACACATTTTATTTGCTGTTTTTTTTGTTTCTATGAATTGTTTATGTTTTTGTTTCCTTTTTTACTTTTTTTGTTTACTACTTACTTCAGAATAGACTGAAAAAAAAATATTGTAAAGGACTAAACATGAAAAAAAGTGCCTTTTATAAAAAATAATTAAGTTAAAGTTTAATTTGTGTGCCTTTTTTCATTTTGCAAACAATTAATGGACATACTGTATATATATAAATATATGCATATACATATAACTAATCATTACTTACCTATATGTTTCAATGAGCTGCGATTTGCATAATGTGCGACTTATTTGATCGGCGATCTCCTTTGTCTTGTTTACATCGAATACGCATAGTTGCAGAGTGTGTGCTGCACATCTCACAAGGTGTATATTAGCAATTTCAATAGTATCCAGTTAATTCAGGACATTCACACTTTCTGTGTCATCTTCAAAAAGGGATTCCACTGTGGCATCATTTAACATTTGGACGGCTTTTATCATGTTTCGCCCATTATCAGATGTAATGCTGTGTGCATGAATATGAAAATTCTTTAAAAAATTACATAGGTATATTAAAAATTGAAATGCTTTAAAAGTTTAAGGAACTGGAAAAATTCACCAAATATGTTTTAACTTCAGCTTATAATGTTAGAAGCTAAAGTTTTTTAAGGAACCGAATCTTTAATGAAGGAGATCACAAACATAGACATAAGGACGAAAGGTGACATCTGAAATGGAAAAAATGTTTGTTTATTATGGGTACGTGCATACCTAGTTTTTTTTTTTATCAAAAAATTGTCTAGAGTCGTTTGTTTCTGACGTCGCACAATAAGGCCTGTGCTCGGATAGCTGACCAAAAGTGGGCAAAAGTGAATTATGAAATCCACAGATAATACTTCAGAAGTTACGGATCCAAAATATTTTTGAAGTCTGATAAGAATTGTGTTTGCTACATTATCTCGAGTTGGAAACATTTTTCATATGTACAATTTTTACAAAAACTTCCAACTTTGAAACTAAATATTGGCAGAATTAAACAATTGATCTTAAATTTTTTTACTCTATTCAAAAAGTAGATACATTTTTTGTTATTTGTTGTAAAAAATTTAACGAAATTTAAAATGCTCAGTAAATAGTGTTTTTCAAAAATACACTAAATTTTCGCATTTTTTAAACTTTGGTGGAGTAGAATTAACAGAGATACACCAAGATACACGATGAAACCATAAACATGTGATAGAGGGAACATTCACCTATCAGGCCTATATAGTGCAGTCTTACGCATTTTTGCGGAAATTTGTCAAAAAGCCAAAAAATAATGCAACCCCGCGATAAAAACGCGTTCCAGGTACAAGGAAGAAGAAGAGCGCATGCAAATTTGGCAAACTATTATTTGACATTTACATATTTATAATGTAACAAAATCATTGGAGAGCATATAAAAGAAGTCAAACCTACATTAAATGTTAATGGCTTAAGAAAAAAATTTGATTCGACAAAAAACTTTTTGATCTGATTGTTCCTATGGGAGCTATAGCATATGGTCAACCGATTTGGCTGAAACTTAGCACAAATATTTTTTTATGTACTAAACTTTCAAATAGAAAATTTCGGGATCATCACTTTTTAAACACTCAAGTTATTGCTCTAAAACTATATTTCTGACCGATCGTTCCTATGGGAGCTATATGATATAGTCAACTTACTCTGATGAAACTTGATAGATATCTTAGAAAGTATATTAAACTAATAGAATACAAATTTCGTAATATTCGATTAAAAAACAACAAAGTTACGGAAACTTAACTTTACTCTCGACCTATCGTTCCTATGGGAGCTATATGATATAGTTATCCGATCAGCATGAGTTCGAGATATACAATGCCTGCAGCAAAAAGAATGCAAAGAATGCACAATGCCTGTGCAAAATTTCAGCTCTGTAGCGTTAAGGGAATCGAAGGAGACCAAAATTAAATTTTTTAAATGAATTTTATGGGTAAAATATACCTAGATATATTTTTCAACCATGACCATGAATATCAGAGCAACCCAAACACGTGGCACTTCAGAAAACTCACACATTTATGACTTCTGCTCGGACTCGCGATCGCGACTTTTTTCTCTGCTTGTGCGTCCTTTAGCTAAATGTGTGTCCCTCTGCCCACGAACTCGCACACTTATGACCACCCTTGCACTAGACAGTTTGTGTTGTTCTTTTAACTTTTCGTCTAATAAAGCCAGATTCTCAGCTTCTTGCTGCAAAGAACATTGCAATCCTACAAGCTCTTCGGTTGTCAGATCTTCACTGTGCTCTGCTACAAGCTCAACGATGTCATTGCTTTCTATTTCTAGCCCAAACTGGTTAGCCAAAACTATAATTTCGTTGGTTATCGGATCCGTAGATAATGCGTCAGGTTCTTCAAATGTGCATTTGGCAAAGCGTTGGGGCCATAGTTTTTTCCAGGAAGATTCCGTTGTTCTCTTGGTAACGTCTTTCCATTTATATGAGCAGGGCATTTTGGAGATGGTTCAGAATCTTTTAAGTTTTTCATGAAATATATATTTTTTTGACTTGGTTATTGTTCTGTTAGGGTACTGACATATAAAAGTATTCTGGCACAAGAAATTGGAGCTGTGAAATTAAAACTTTTTCTGATTTTTGCTTAAATGCAAGGTTTACTTCATGTGGCTTAAGTATATGAGCACCACTGTAGCTATACATAAATAAGACGGAATAAACTTAATGTGTACAAGTTTTGCTAGAAATAACTGTTTTATTTTTAGAGGAGCTCATCGTCCGCCGGCGAGTCAACAGTGAGATTGGTTTGTAGAGTTGGTGGATGTGCAGGAGCATTGTCCATAATAAGTAAGAAGCAAATCCATCTCAATGAAATATTTCCGCACAGAGGGGCAAAAAACATTATTGATTAACTCAGCAAAAGGACTTACTAAACAAAATTAAAAATACACCAATCATAATTTTCAATACGTCCAAATAATTGTGTAACCAGGTCTTAAAAAATTTTGCAGCTTGCAAAATAATGCTAAAAAGGTCACACTAGGCAGCACTAAAATGTGCCGTTTCATTGCTAAACGCAGACAGAGATTTTATATATTTATTCAGATTACCCATTTTTGGTGGTCGTTATGCGAAACTTTGTTCGTTAACCGAAACTTTTTTTCCCAAAAAAATGTGTTCGTTATCAGAGATGTTCGTTATCCAAAGTGTTCCTTAACCGAGGGTCCACTGTAGTTAAATGCTAACCTGTAGATTTGATCTAGGGATATTCCATAATCATCTAAGATTTCTAGAATTTTGTTTTATATGTACATATATTCCAGTGTGAGATTCCCCGAGCTCAATCATACCTAAAATCTTTACAATGATCTCGGTTTTAGCCAGGCTTGCGTGGACCATTTGCAAATTTATTCATATAATGGCTTTATCCATTCTGAAGGCATCATTTATTTTCAGCGACATAAGCTTTTCCTTCATGAGAGCCTTTCTGTTTTGTTTGACAAACTGCTTTTTGACTGACACAAAATTCATAATGTTTCGAGACGTTACAGGGTTCATGCCAAGTGCATTATATATTGGATCCATTCTTTCTTTGAACCCTTCACTGTCTAGAAATAAAAATGGTTTTCCGTCTGTGGTTACTATTTTACTCAATGAAGAAACAATTGCTTCCTCGCTCGTTTGATACGATTCTTCGTTTTTCCTTGCTTTGGGTTAATTTTGAATTGTTCCACTCATTGGAAATGTCCGTATGTTTCGTTGTTAAATGCCGTCTTAAGTTTGTTGAATGACTACCGGACAATTTAATATCGCGATCATAAAAAATTGACTTATTCTCTTCCACATCAATTTAAAGAATTGGTGCACTTTTTTATTCAAGTCTCTTCCCATTTTGTATTTACACAATTTAGATGTGCTCTTATTCTTAGACTTCGGCTTGGAAGATTAAGTCGGTTTTAATTTCGTTGAAACATAAAAAGCTTCAATTTTTATATTATGATTAAAATTTGGGAAAAAAATACTAAAATGGTTAAAACAGGAGAGTTGTCCATTGAAACACGATCTGAGATCGTAACTAAATTTAAATGTGGTGATTCAGCATCGGAATTGGCCAAATTTTACAACATTTCCAGAAAAACTGTTTATAATCTGGTTAACAAAAAGGAAATGACAGGAAATTTGCAAAACAAAAGAAAAAGTGGGCGAAAACCGGCGATGTCTGAACGGAAATGCAGGCTAATTGGCATAGTTGAGAGAAATCCAACGAAAAGTCCTGTTAAATTGTCAGCAGAATCGATTAACTTACTTGGCAAAAGGGTTAGCGATGCTACAATACGTCAGAGGCTAAAGGAGACCAACATCCGAACCTATACGGTACGCAAAGTAATTAATATTTCTGAAGCGAACAAAGCCAAACGACTGTCATTCGCACTAGAATGCATTAAGAAGCCTATGAACTTCTGGTAGAATGTTCTGTGGACAGATGAAGTTGCCTTTCAGTACCAGGGTTCATATCGTAAGCGTTTCATGCACTTACACCAAAAACAAAAAGAAAAAGCAGTGCAGCTCATCAATAGAAACGGAGAAGGCACCTTGAGGTTTTGGGGGTGCATGTCGTATTATGGCTTTGGCGACTTTGTACCACTAGAAGGCACACTTAATCAAGGTGGATACCTTCTAATATTAAATGACCATGCCTTTGTGTCTGGAGACAGGCTATTTCCTATCCGCGACTGGATTTTACAACATGACAATGCCCTATGTCATAAAGGACCAAATTTTTAAGGGACCTAAATATGGCTGTTCTTCCCTGGCCTGCGCAAAGCCCCTATCTAAACATTATTGAAAATGTTTGGTCATTCATCAAAGGCCAAAGAACAATCTATGAAGATCGAAACCGGGATGATACCATCACTGAAGTGGGAGAAATTTGGTCAAAACTAACAATTGACTTTGCCCGGACTTTGGTCGAATCAATACCAGCCAGATTGCAGGCAGTAATCGATGCTAAAGGTGGGATCACAAAATATTAGATAAATAAAAACTTTATTTGTTATAAAAATTCAAAAATTTAAAAAAAAATTCAACAAAAAATGAAAAAAATCACTATTTCAGTTTTGTGTAAATACTTTTGTCGCAATAAATAACTGTGTAAATACTTTCTTTTTTTTTAAGCGTTTTATTTGTTTGTTGTATACTTGGGTAAAAGCAGTTCATTGAGGTGAACTGGCTCATTCGTTCTTTTTTTCGAAGTGAGCCAACTCACTCATATGGCTCACTGGCTCACTTGTAGATAGCTTATATATAAGTTCACTTTGCGATCGCCACTTGAGCGAACCATAAGAACTAGTGTGCCAAAATGAGCTAGTGTGCCAAACTGAACTAGTTAGCCAAACTGAGCTAGTGAGCCAAACTGATCTAGTGAGCCAAATTGAGCTAGTGAGCCAAACTGAACTAGTGAGCCAAACTGAGCTAGTGTGCCAAACTGAGCTAGTGTGCCAAACTGAACAAGTGAGCCAAATTGAGTTAGTGTGCCAAACTGAACTAGTGAGCCAAACTGAGCTAGTGAGCCAAACTGAGCCATATTAAATGAACAAGCTCAGTGGCTCAGTTCAGTGAGTCATTCATTTTGGCTCACTCACTCATGAGTTACCCAAGTATAGTTTGTTGGATCTCTTATATAGGCTTATAAGACTAACAACAATTTTCTAGGTTTATCTTAATCTAACACATAACCTAACATCTGAAAGATGCTACATTGATCTATAGCCCTGATTAATTACTAGAGGGTTGGGAGGTCGTTTCGTTGAAGACGAGTACTTTCACGTACTCGTGTTAATGATTTGGCCAGGGTATTCGGGTGTGCCTGCAGTTTAGCGGTGCACTTTATCTGTTGTACCTTTATTTCGGTTATAACGCTAGGAATGTGTAGGTCTTTCTGTACATTTTCATTTCGGATATACCAAGGTGCTCCCGTGATGGTTCTGAGAACCTTGGATTGAGCCCTTTGTATGGTTTCAATGTTGCTTTTGCTTGCGTTTCCCCATAGCGCAGAGCCATATGTCCAGATGGGTTTTAATACCGCGTTGTAGAGAAGAACTTGGAATTCCTGACATAGGGGAGATCGTGCGTTGATAAGCCAATGTAGTCCGGTTGCTTGAAGCCAAGTTAATCTTCTATCCAGGTGAACTCCAAGATACACAACATCGTCGGATTGAGGCTCTGGCACGTTGTTCAGTGTCAATGATGGGCAGTTTCTTCTATTGAGGGTAAACGTAACGTGCTTGCATTTCTGTTCATTTACACGGATGCGCCAATCTGCTAGCCACTTTTCTACCTTTTTTAGGTGGGTTGCCAGTTGCTCAGCAGTTTTGATCGGACATTTGTAGCGGCTGAGGATAGCCATGTCATCGGCAAAAGTAGATGTGGTAAGTGTACGATTTGTTGGTATATCCGGTGTGTACAAAATATATAGTGTTGGACCCAACACGCTGCCTTGAGGTACATCTGCTTTTGATTCGAAGTCATCAGAGGTGAAGCTATTACATCGTACAGCGAATTTTGTTGGATAGATAAGATTCCATTAGCCTGTGTGTATATTGTGGAAGCGACGCTTTTATTTTGTATATTAGGCTGTCAAGCCAAACTCGGTCAAAGGCTTGGGCGACGTCGAGAAAAATTGCTGTACAATATTCTTTTTGCTCGAATGCTGTGCGGATCTCTGAGGTGATACGGTTGACTTGCTCAATCGTGCCATGCTTTCCACGGAAGCCAAACTGATGATGTGGGATTATATTTTGGCTTACCAGGATTGTATTTATACGGAGTTGTAGGACCTTTTCAAATAGTTTTGAAAGACTTGGCAATAAACTGATTGGTCTGTACGATGATGGCTGTGTTTTGTCCTTTCCGGGTTTTGGGATCATTATGATTACTGATATTTTCCAGCTTATGGGAAAGTGACCAGTTTTTACTATCGCGTTGAAGAGTTTGCAGATGTGTCTCACGGCACAGATCGGGAGTTCTCGGATCATTTTTGGGGTTATTTTGTCATGGCCGGGCGACTTTCTTGGGTTAACATAGTTTTTAATAATTGCAGAAATTTCCTCCGTTTGGATTTTCGGTTGCTCATTTTCCATTGTGGTGCGCAAGGAGGGGAGCTGAAAAGAGTTTGTTGACGGATTTGACAGAAAGACCGTTTTTAGATGAGCTGCAAAGGTGAGTGCTCTTTCTTCGTCTGAACGGGCCCATTTGCCAGTTGGGCATCGTAAAGGTGAAATTATCTCGGCTAGAGCAGTTATGGTTGGATGTGCTTTCCACAGTGGGTATTTGGTGCTGGTAGGGGAGAGCTTCTCGATGTATAGCCGCTGTGTCCTTGCTTCTTCTTGCCTAAGCGTTTTTGCTAGAGTTCGCGAAGCTGCCTTTAGGCGATGTTTTGCTGCCGGTGATCGAGACATTTGCCATTCTCGCCTGAGCCGTCTTTTGTTTGCTAGAAGTAGTTCAATTAGTCGGTTGTTAGACTTGGGTTTTTTCTGGGTGTGACTGATAATTGGGGTGGAGATATCTGCGGCTTCAATAAGCGTAGACTCTAGTGCAGAGGTGCAAAGCTCGATGTCTTCTTCGTCGTCTAGTTTGGGATTTAGCTCGATACGGGTGCTTATGTATTTTTTAAATCTGAGCCAGTTTGTTTTGCAATTTGTTAGCCCGAGTGGTTGCTTTATTATTTGTGGTTGTGTTAATATAGTGAAAACTACTGGTGGATGGTCCGATGACAATTCTGCTAGTGTCTCTGCTGTTATCCCTGGTGATTGCAAAGTCTATTAGATCTGGGAGCTTGCGTGGATCTGCTGGCCAGTACGTGGGCTTATTCGGTGAGGCATAGCCCATTTTGTTTGCTGGGTTGATGATTGTGTTATACAGCTGTTTGCCTTTACGATTTACCAGGCGGGATCCCCAATGAGGGTGCTTGGCGTTGTAAATACTTTTGACAACTGTTTATTATTAGTTCATTTGCTTTCAAATATCTCTATATACCGTTATTTTATCGATTTATTCTTTCATTGGATTCTCAAATGATCAAGCTTCAAAGCACAGAATGTTTTGTTGTTGTAATTCACTTACGATTTGCTTGCCTATGCATGTGAATGTATACCAGTACATACGCAAAATACTTTTTGCTTTACTGAACACGACGAAACGTTCTTGAAACAACCAGAACAAATCAGTATAGAAATGAAGCAAGTCGTCCCTGCCGACATTGGGTATACCCTGTACCAACTAATTACATTAAATAAAGTCGAACACCATCGAAATCGCCACCAATCTCCTTCAAAATTCAGTTTAACATCCAGCAACAGCGAGCGCATGCTATCTCGCCTACTTTTGGCTGCCAATGTCATCCTTAGGAATTCAATACAAAATGCAAGTTAACTTTGTATCATCTGTCAGGCCTTGTACCCGCGGCCACGATACACTAATCTTACCCACTAACACTTTCATACTCCCTGATTACACTCCGACCTCTTCGCCGACTCTAACTCTTCTGCCAAGATCAGTTGCTCGCGCCTCGGCCAACGCTGATGCTGCTGTTGCTGCCGCAACTGTCGCCGGTGTCGGCACTGCCGCTGCTCCACAATATATTTGCCACTGGGCATAATTGAGGCGCCAAGCGGTGTTAACTTGCTTATACGTACATATATCTTCGATGTTTATTGTCCGATTTCAATTAAATTTGGTCAGCGTGTGCATTTTGACTATATCATTAGATATGCCAAATAAGAAAGCGATATTTTTAATATGGGTCTAAATGTAAGTTTTTTCTAAATTCTGGAGGCGGAAGTGGGCGTGGCAAAGATTTGAAACAAACTTGAACTGTGTACAGACTAGACAAATTTGGTAGCTCTTATAGTCTCCAAGATATCGATGTTAACACGGGCAGACAGACGGACATGTCTCAAACGACTCGGCACTAATACTACAACACCTGCATGAGCAAACTTCTAGGACTCAATAGTCAATGTCGAATTAACATGACAATACTCACTACTTGACTTACATGACCGAAGTCACTGTAACTGTACTTAATGGTACCAGCCTAATATTACAAGAATGACGGTTGAGACTGAAGTAGAGAGGGACAACCGAGTCATCAAGTAGATAGAGATATAAGACCACATACGGTACCAAAAGGTATGCCAGACAGTGCAATACCCCAATTTATCTCCAACATATGTTTCTGCCTGTTACATACATTTTGGCGACTTTAATATACCCTTTTACCCTAAGGGTACAGGGTATAAAAAACAGTTTCGCTCCAAACGCGAGCGAGCTCATTTAAGAACCGATAAATCGGTTGCTGAGTCTTTTCGTAAAGAGTCGGGAAAAAGCAATTATTTGCAAACAACGAGAAAACGGTCGGCAGTTATTTTAGCGAAACAGTTGCTTCTGCACTTAAAACGTTGATACAAATCGGGACTTTTAATGACGGCAAAGATGTGGCAATAGTTTAAGAAATACAGGAATTGACAATTTTTCACCACCATCAGAGTATTTCGCAACTTGTGAAATTTCAAATTTGTAAATCAGAAATTGTGTCAAGTCTGAAGAAAGTGAAAAAAAACCGCGAGATTCTTGGATGCGTGATTCATTATTGAAGGATTGGTTAGCAATTGATGCAAATGATGGAACCAAATGTTATTGCAAATATGTATTGCAAATCTAGCATTGTTGCGAAGCTGTGCGATTTGGGCTTCTATCAATGTGAGCGCCAGAAAAATTACCTACCTCATGATCTAATCCAGGTATTTGATAACTTTCCTAAGTGTTGGTTTTACGTTGTGGCAGATTACTGTTTTTAGAATTGGCTGCAGGTTGCAAGGAAAAGTTTTCAATTGAGTCTGTAAGGAACCTTTTTAGGTCGAGGTACACCTCTCAACCTTTAGGGTCCACGGAAAAGAAATGGTATTAATGATTTAAGTCAAGTCACATGGTAGAAAACGCCGTTGACCATGCATCCAGCACAATATTTATTCAGACACCCATATATTCAAACTTTCTTTCTAAATAACTTGACAAATATTTAAGTTTAACCAAAAATTTTTATTTCATTTTGAAGTTTCGTCTTATTAATACTAATTTTAAACATGAAATATCAAAGAAGCTAACTTCGGCTCTGCCGAAGTTTGTATACCCTTGCAACAAAATAATTGGTATAAATGCTTAACAAAATCAAAAAAAAACAAAAAGGAAGAAAAAACACATCTATCATCGTGCCACCGATCTCTACACACTACGCCACCGTCGTTACTTTGCTAACATAAGCTAATTCGACATATATAGCAAACCCATTGCATCTCGCTCTTTCAATTTCGTTCTGTGTAAGAACACAACTAAAATATTTCTGTCTCTCTCACACACCGCGTGGTGGATGAATTTTTGCATATGTATGTGTGTGCGTGAGCATTGAAATAAATTTAATTTCATTCAAATCTGATTATTGATTTGTAACCTTAATAATTAACCGATTTAGTTCAAACTTGGTGTATAGTGTATGGATACAAATTAAATTTAAATGCAACAACAAAAAAACAATAATTTTATATATTTCTTATTTGGTGCCGCGCGGATTCGAACTCGGGTCTCTTGTGTTGGTACGGCAGATTTCTTTGAAATTTTTTGTTGCTGGAGTAAATAGCTTATATGGATGATTTGTTTTATTGATTTGTAGCCGTAATAATTATCCAATTTGAGTCAAACTTGGTGGATAGTGTTTTGGTACAAATTAGATTTATATTCCAAAAGAAAAATAAAAAAAATTTTAATTGGAACCCTATTATTCCGATATTGGATATATCATATAGTAATCCGATCCGACCGATTTTCATACTTTGTCTACCTACACCTTTAAGAAAGCTAACTACCAAGTTTCAACTACGTAGCTTAAAATTTAAGTTCGAAAAGCGACGAACAAACAAACAGACGGACAGACGGACATGTCTCAATCGACTCGGCTGTTGATGCTGATCAAGAATATATACACTTTATGGGGTCGGAAAGGTATATTTCTTTGCGTTACAAACATCTGACCAATTTTATAATACCCTCTGCAAGGGTATAAAAACAAAAAGAACCTTCTTTGGCATATTAAAAAATCTTGAAAAATAAAAAAGACATTTTTTTACGCCCAACAATTATTGGGGACACTTTTTAGTTTGGGCCTTTAGGGCCATAGCATTAATGACGTCTTGTAGGCGTCAACACATGCTTTTTACCAAATTATTGGTTTCATTTTATCCCATTCCGTCATTAGAGCCGTTTTAGGCGTTTACTTAGAGGAAATTTTATGCTTCCTTCTTCTCCTTTCCATCCAATCCCAAACATGCTCTATTTGGTTCAGATCTAGTTAGTGCAGCGGCGTTTCTAACTGATTGCAATGATACAACAACCATTCTTGCACCAAATACGATGAATGTTTTGGGTAGTTGTCCTGTGGAAACAAGAAAATCTTACGAACAAGCCCCAATTTCTCGAAATGTCTTTGTGGCATTGTTTGTCCATCTTGGTATCTATAAACACCATTTGTTCAGCTCCAGATTCTGCTTTGCACCCCCAAACCATTATGTTTCCACCGCCATTCTCCACTGTTGGGATGAGGTTTTTCTCTTTCAAAACTTCATTGTCCTTTCTCCATACTTTGGAAGGTCCATCATGGCCGGGTATATTATATTTAGACTTATTGTTGATTTGCTTAAGTGAAGTTTAGCGAACTTCAGTAATTTTTGTTTGTTGACAGCTGAAATGAATGGTTTTCGGCATGCAACTCTACCAGGCAATCCAGCACTATGCAGGCCATTAGGGGCTGTTGCCGACGAAATTCTTGGATTATTTTTTAACGGTCGACACGACTTTTCGGTCTTTCCGAAGGGCTTAAATTTTTGGTCTTCCAGCTAAGTTGTGTTTTGCAGCCAAATCTTCAGTGTTTATGTAATTTTGAATTACGCTACGTACTGTGGATTGAGCTTTACCAAATATTCTACCGATGAATCTTCAAAATGAAATCAAAATTTTTGATTAAACTTAAATATTTGTCAAGTTATTTAGATGGTGAGTTGAAATATATGGGTGTCCTCATAAATGTATACTTCATTTTATTTATTTTTTTTTTCTTTATACCCTTGCAGAGGGTATTATAAAATTGGTCAGATGTTTGTAACGCATAGAAATATACGATTCCGACACCATAAAGTATATATATTTTTGATCAGCATCAACAGCCGAGTCGATTGAGACATGTCCGTCTGTCCGTCCGTCCGTCTGTCCGTCTGTTTAGCCAAGCGTTTTCGAGCTTAAATTTTAAGCTACATGGTTGAAACATGAAAAGTTAAGTTCCTCAATCGATTGAGCAGGTAAAGTTTAAAAATTAGTCGGATGGAGTAACTATCACCGGAGTTATTAACTTAAACGTGGAGGTAGCTCGAGTAAAATAAGCAATTTTCTTTGGCATCAAAGAAACAAAAATAAATTCCAAGAAATCTGCCGTAAGAACACAAAAGACCCTCGATCGAATCCGCGCGGGGCCAAATAAGAATTATATAAAATTATTGTTTTTCGTTATTGCATTTATTTTTAATTTGTACCCAAACGCCCTATAAAAAATTTGAACAAAATCGGATAACTATAAAGGTGCAAATTAATTAAATGTAATTCCTTATATAATAAAACATGTGCAAAAACATTCACCATGCGGTGTGGTGAAATATTTGCGTTGTGTTCTTGCACAGAACGAAATTGAAAGAGCGAGATGCCAAGCGTTTGGTATGAATGTCGAAATAGCTGAAGCAGAAGCAGTCAGCTCAATGGCGTAGTAGTTAGAGATCCGTCGCACGTTAGTTATAGGTGTTGGTTCGACTCCTTGTTAGGGCGAACTATAGAAAATCTTTTTTGCTCGGTTTTTTATTTTCTAAAATATATATGAAACAGTTTAAAACTGCAAGGGTATACAAGCTTCGACAGGGCCGAAGTTAGCTTCTTTGATATTTTTGTGTAATTTTAAGTAAAAAAAATTCTCTCAGCACATAACAGAATTATTTTCACAAGCCAAGCGACGCTACAAATGAATAAACGGGCAATTTATTTCAGTGATGTGTAAACGAAACTGTCGGTGGCACTATCGAACACTATCAGTAGTGCAGAACTATCAATAGTAGGTCGACTCGATAGTGCCCAACCATCGATAGTGTCGATAGTTTACCACCTTTAATGCAAGCAGCAGTGTTGCGCAGTCTGTTCCACGTATGTATATTGTATTTATATTTTTATACCCTGTACCCATAGGGTAAAAGGGTATATTAAAGTTGCTAAAATATATGTAACAGGCAGAAATATACATTTCTGACCCCATAAAGTATATATATTCTTGATCAGCATCACTAGCTGAGTCGATTGAGTCTTGTCCGTCTGTCCGTCCGTCTGTGTGAACACCTAGATCTCGAAGACTATAAGAGCTAGGGCTACCAAATTCGGCTTGTAGATCCGTCTAGTGTGCAGACAGATCAAGTTTGTTTCAAATTTGCCACGCCCACTTGCGCCTCCGCAAATCGGCACACCTAATTATATACCCAAACTGCTCCACCTGATCAAATTTTGTCCAAATCGGACAATAAATATCGGAGATATACCTATATGAGTTTTGCACTGAATTGGCTGGCAAGAGTGAGCGAGACAGCATGCGTTCGCTGTTGCTGCATGTTAAAGAGAATTTTGCATGAAAATGATGGCGATTTCGAGGATATTATATTTTATTTAATATAACTATTTGGTACAGGGTATACTCAATGTCGGCAGGGACGACTTGCTTGCTTCATTTTGACTTGCCACGATCGACTAACTAATAGTTGCGATCGACCGTTTGGCCACCCCTGCTATATGTTATAGCTCATATAGAAAAATCGGGAAGAAAAGTTAATTTATTAAAAAATCAATTTCCGTTTTGAAAGGTATTGTTGTTTCCTACAATCAAATTAATTATTCGCTTTACATCAAAGAAAAACACGTCATAAACGAATGTAGAAAATTGTCAGGGTGAGAAACAAAGGACGAATTTCACAAACAATCTGACCAATTTGACATTCTATATAAATATGTACTATTTATTACATTTTATTTATACTACTTGCCATATAGAGAGAAAAGAAGTTGGTGCTTCCCAACCTCTTCTTATATATCAATTAATCGCCTAATAGTAATTGTAGATATGTACATTTCAAAATCACTTTAAAATTTATATATGTACATAACTATGTATATACATATAGTAAATATCTCAATTTGAAAGGCAGATTTTGCTTTATTATTTAGTGATTTAAATACAGGAGATTTAAAGAGATAAATTTGTTTTTTATTTGTACTATTATGAAACATTAAAGCAATATCTGACATTTATTTAAAAAGGTGAATCATATATTTTCATTTTGGTGTTCAATATTAAATTCGTTTAAAAAAATAACGATTGGTTGTTGCACATAATGTTGTTAGGACACTTTACGATTTGCGCATTTTGAAACTGAACAAAAAAAAGAAAAATGAAAAAAAGAAAAGAAGAGAGGTGTCATGGGACACCCAGATGAAACGAAGTTTCTTTCGATTAAGGGGGTGAGAGCTGCTTTATTCATGCAATTTTGAAAAAAAAAAAAATTTATTTTAATTAATACTTTAACAATTTTTTTTTAATATTTTTTAAAAACTATATACATATGGATGAATGTACATATTTCGAAATACTCCGCCCAACAGGAAACTATATAAAATGAAGCAAGCAAGTCGTCCCTGCCGACATTGAGTATACCCTGTACCTACTAGTTATTATATTGAATAAAGTCAAACAATCTCGAAATAGCGATTAATTTCATAAAAAAATTTCTTTAGCATGCCGCAACAGCGAACGCATGCTATCTCGCTCACTCTTTCCAGCTTTCGCCTTGGCAATTCAGTTCAAAATGCACATTCGTATATCTCAGATATTTATTGTCCGATTTCAACTAAAATTGGTCAGATGATGCATATTAGCCACATTATTAGGTGTGCCAAATAAGAATGTGATTCCTTAAAAACTGCTCTAATAATTTGTTTTTTCTGAATTGCGGGGGCGGAAGTGGGCGTGGCAAAAATTTTAAACTCTCTTGATCTGCGTAGTCACTAGACAAATGATCGAACAACCTCAAAATCGCAATCAATTCAAAACAAAATTCCCCTTTACATGCAGCAGCAGCGAACGCATGCTATCTCGCTCTTTCTTATCTGCCAATGCCGCCTTGGCAATTCAGTACAAAACGGATATAGCCATATCTCCGATGTTTATTGTCCGATTTTAACAAAATTTGCTCAGCTGGGCCAGTTTGGGTATATAATTAGGAATACGATATCTTGAAGGCAGCCCTAGTTATCGTTTTTTTTTAAATTGCGGGGGCGGAAGTGGGCGTGGCTAAAATTTGAAACAAACTCGACCTGCCTAGGCATTAGACGGATGCTCACACCAAATTTGGTAGCTCTAGCTCTTATAGTCTCTGAGATCGCGTGGCTCATACGGACAGACGGACGGACAGACGGACAGACGGACATGTCTCAATCGACTCGGCTGTTGATGCTGATCAAGAATATATATACTTTATGGGGTCGGAAACGCTTCCTTCTGCCTGTTACATACATTTTAGCGACTTTAATATACCCTTTTACCCTATGGGTACAGGGTATAAAATGTAGCTCAAATGATACCAAAATGCCAACGGTTACGTTGATCCGAATTGCAAAAACCAAACATTATTTAAATTGTAAGACTTCAGCCCATACGATAAACTATAAAAAATTCAAAATTCCAAAAAAATTATTTTTTTACAGATTTGATATAAGTCACTTTTTCGACCCACTTTGGGAGACTATTTAGCTAAAAAAAACAACAAAGCGACACAATTATATTAGTTCAGATAGGTTTATAAAAAAATGGGTTTATTATAATAAAAATAATTTGAAAATGGTGCACTCCGCTGTTTTTAATAACTTCACCATTTTCATTATCTTCATTCTCGCTGTCTTTATTGACTTCAACATTTTCAATATCTTCATTTTCACTCTCAACAAAATCATTGTAATCATTACACACATCCAACTCTTCGGGCACTTGCCCCTCTGGAAATTTTCCCAGATCTTCATGTTCACATGCACATGCACATATTTCTTTTATTGTTTAGAGACTTTAAAATGTATCTGTCCCCCTCTAAAACATTTATGACTTCCAAGGGCCCCTTGATTTTTGGGCTCAACTTGGTTTGATGCCTTTCTTCGCTTTTTAGTAGCACATAATCTCCCACTGTGTATCTAGTTACTTTTGCTTTATTATTATCAAATCGCAATTTGTCATAAATCGCACTAGCTAATACATTCTTCTCAGCTTATGCTTTGTTTGGCAGATCAACAACATTTTCAATGTCACTAAGTGGAAGTAATCCTAATGGGCGTGCAACCTTTCCCACTAGCATTTCCAACGGACCCTCGTCATACGGTTAGTTGTACAATTAATGGTCGAGCATAAGCTCGACTAGCGCCGGTGGCAATCAAATACAACTTTATTCTTTTATTTAATCAGAACTGGCTAAACTTTGTACCCGTAAAACACCTTCCCTGGTCAGCTATTATTCGGTTTGATACTCCAAACAACGAAATAGCAGATTGAACAGCTTTTATGCAACTGTCATGACTTAGGTGAACATACTTGGTAAACGCGTCAACTAGAACAATAACATACTCCTTCTGGCCATTTTTGCCACACAGTTTTCCAGTAATTTCCATGTGGATTCTGTGCCAACTCAGCTTGAATTTTTTCTGAGATTGACTTGGACATTTTGCAAGTGATACAATTATCAACAAGTTTTCTAACATATTTTGACATTTTGTTAAACCAATAAAAATCTTATACTTTGTCAAGGGTATTTTCCTTATCTAAATGTATAATCCACTCGTAAACTTGGTTTATAACAGACCATCAAAAGGCACGTGGTACTTCTGGCAAACAACGTGTTCTGCCATTTCTCGGAAAAGAACTTCTGCCCTCAGTTCATAAGTTTATGCAATATCTTCCACCAGAGAAAAATCTTTTAATTTTGTTAAAAGAGGGTTTCTTGACAAAAAGTCAACATGTGCAATTCTTTTCCGATTTCTATACTGTATATCAAATGTAAACGCCTGCAGAAACGCCCACCATCGCTGTGCTCTGGAGGTTAGATCTTGTTTATATCTTGATGTGTTTAGTGAGTCACAGTCAGTAAACACGGTAAAGTTCCTGCCCAACAGGTAACGTTTCTAACTCATACGAGTGATATCTGAATTCCGCAGATGAGGTAGTTTTGCTATAATATTCCATTACATGGGTTTGTTATAATTTTTGTGTAATAAAATTTTCCCATAGCCACTATAACTTGCATCTGTGTGCAACTCATTGGGATAATTAGGGTCGAAAATAACAAGAACTGGTTTACTCGTAAGAGTAGAAATAACATTTTTCCTTATTCGCTCATATTCTGTCTTCCAAATTTATTTTTGTCCGAAGTTAAGAAATACAACTGTTTCATTAACTGTGAAAATTCAATAAATTGTCGGAAATAAGATGCCAAGCCAATGAATTGTCTATGTGTGGTGACTGACTGCGGAGCCGGAAGAGCAGTCAGCGCTACAATCTTTTGGGGATTTGGACGAATTTCACCAGCACTTATGTCGTATCCCAAATATTGAACCGAAGTTTTCAAAAATAAACATTTTGTAATGTTGAATGAAAACCCAGCCTCTGTTAAAACATTACGAACAATCTTTAATGTTTCCAACGCTTGACATTTTGTTGAGGCAGATATCATGATGTCGTCCATATAGACAATAACATACGAATTTGCTAAGTCACCTAACGCCTGCATCACTAACCGTTGAAAGACAAAAGGTGCGTTTTTAAGCCCGAACGGCATAGCCAAAAATTCATATTACCCATCTGGTGTCACAAACGCTGTGTACTCAGTCGAGTCTGCATGTAAGGCAATCTGGTGATATCAGCTGGTCATATCTAAACTTGTAAAATAATTAACTCCTTGGAGTCTATTTGTTTGATTCTGTATAAGTGGTAATAGGTATTTATCAGCGACTGTATTTACATTTAATTCCCTCCAGTCAACACAAAGTCTATCCATACCATTTTTTTTTTTTTTTCATAACCAACAAAATTGGGTGAACAGCTTGGTCTAATTATTTTGCATTTCAACATTTCGTTAATTTTGACTTTAGCTTATGCCGCTTACAAAATAATTTGACTACTTCTCCAACAATAAGTGTAGTTTTATTTTTTCTTGTCCCTCAAGTTCAGTATTAATATCACTACTCAATACTATATTATTAATTCTTTTGATATCAAATTTTGTACTTAGCTTTTTTTTTTTTTTATCAATGAACATTCCGCTCCAGAATCAATTGTCATTTCAAAATTTTGACCCTTATGGTTCATGTATCCTTTGGGTACTCCAACGCTGCATAGCTTCACTTTTTCTGCTTATATGTCTTGTTCCCCTTATTGCCTGCAGTAAGTCGAGCAAGTTTTAATTTTGAAACAGCATAATTTCCCGCAGTGTTCCATCGAATTTTGTAGCCTGAGGGCCAGGTCCCACTTCTGATGTCGGAGTAGGAGACAATTTCAATATGTCTCCGGGTAATTCACCTTGCTTTTTAGGTTTTTTTATAATAATCAGTGAGCGCAGCGAGTTCCGTGTTCTTCTCGTGGCGTTTAGTCCCAGACTGACCAACTAGTCTTGACTGCCACGGCATCACACCGGACCACACTCGATGACAGTTTGGCTGTCATCTCGCTCAAAACCACAGTCACACCACCAATACTAAGAACAACTGCATGACTAAGCAGTTAATGTCAACTTCTATGACTCGATAATAAATGTCAAACTAACATGACAATTATCACTGGTACACTTACATGACATAGTTTCTAATGTACCTAATGTTACCAGACCAATAATATGAGAATACACTAGAGATGGACATTAAAGTCCTCAAATGGAAAAAGATATAAGATACGGTAACAAAAGGTATTCACAACTGTGCAATACCCTATTTCATCTCCGACATATATATGTAAGTTAAGGTCGGGTTCCAGCGTTGAGAGTTTTAACATTAGGTTTTATTTAACTTAACACTATGCTTACGGATAGTTCACAATTGTACTTTATTCTCTTAGACTTAACTTGTTTTGGTATTCGAATGAATTGCTTTCGGCTTCCCCCCATAGGGAATGTTAGCAGTATTTAGCTAAAACCAGTTGGGAATTATACGAGAAACTTGTGTAAATAATTATACACAATTCCGTAGTGTGCTTTTCTGGGTTAATAGCCTACTAGGCTAGTAAGGGGTGTTAACTCCTTCCTCCTTCAAGATCTGCATCCCGCAGATTATTGGATTGTTGCAGCTCAAGACGGTGACCAAGTGGTCACAGTGGTGGGGGAAGTCGCGTGGCGGAATGTTGGGGCCACTTGTAGAGTGTGGGACATTAACTCCTCCCCTTTTCCGAGATCTGCGTCCCGCAGATCAGAGGGTTGCAACAGTCGTCGGTTGCTCGTGGGGTGTTGATGGAGCCAGCTTGGTGAGAGCCGGTAGGCCCTTTGGTGAGGTTATTTTTCTCCATCCCAGGTAAAGTAATAAAAGCGTGCCCGATGCGATGATAGCTTCACCGACCACAGTGAGTTGTAGGCCTTTTGACATTCTGTAGAGTTGTTTGATATTCTGTAGGGAAAAATTGTGCACGTACTCCAGGGACGGTATGTAGCTTATGGCCGTGATGTTGGTGAGGGCTGCAGGCATTACCATAAAATGTGACATTGACCGACTTGTGTAGGTTCGCCCTTTAACAGTTATCGTCTCGTTCCCAAGTGGACGATGACTGAGCCAACCAGATGTCGGTTTTTAGTGTTTGCAATCACGGTTCCATTAAAGCATGTAAGGATTATAGTGCCTTCATCTGCCAAGGTGATGGTCTCCTGGTTACTTCTCAAGTAACCGCATTGTGCATTGCCCCCATTCAGTAAACGCGGTATGCGTTCAGAGTCTTTCAACCAATGAAGGTCGGTTTCCTCGCTATAACCACAGTGTTATAGTTCAGGATGAGTTTTTTTCTTTTTTTCCCCTTTTTTTTTCTTTTTTTTTTTCCTTTTTTTTTTCTTTTTCTTTTTTTTTTCATTTTTTTTTTTTTATAGAATATTGTCCACCTCCTGGTGGTCCAGTAAATTAGTGTTCAGGCTTCCCTCTCTCGCCAGTTGGCAGGCTCTTGTAATTTCATGTGTTTGTTGAAAAATAATAAAGGCCCGGTGTGGGATCGAGGTGGCCGCATGGACGTCGCCGTCTAAAGAGTTTATTTTCCCAATGAGGGAGTTTAGCCTCTGGAGCGTTTCTCCCTAAAAACGGTCATTCCAATCTGCCGCATCCGGGGATCCAGCTAGCCACTTCCATGCCGGATGCGTAAAGGTGCAACGGTTAGTCTCCGGATTTCTTCCCTCCTGATGAGTATAAAATGTTACAAAGAGGTTTTTATTAGTTGTGATTAAATGTGAGCTCAATTTTTCTATTTTTAATGTGTAGTCGGCAGCTCTTTTAGAACTTTTTGCTTTTGAATTTTGCCTTCAAATGTGTAAACTTATTCGACGGCATTGTGCAAAAATGAAGCATTGGATAGTTTGTTTATTCAATTTTACTTTTAGTGAATTGACTTTCTTTTGCTTTATTTCTTAAACTATGGTATCTTAAAAACTACATTTTTATTTCGTTAATCGGGAAGGTTCGCATGATTCCTTTTTGGCATTACCTACTAAGGTACGATGTTCTTCACACGTATTTGTTATTCAGTTTTGCACTCGCAATCCGTCTTCTTAGAGAGATGCCGCCGTGTATATTTTATTTTTCCATATCGGGAATTGAACCCGAGCCTTCCGGGTGAGAGCCGGATATCCTTACCACTGGACCATATGGGACTTTATTTAGCCAATCACTTTGTTATATTAATTTGTAATGTGATAAATGCCGCGCGAAGACGCAATGCTATCGCCACAGTAATTTTTTAATGTTTTATCTCGACTTCATTCCAACGAACACGTAGGCTCGATGGTTTGTCCTCGTTATGTTATTGAAAAAAATTTATATTTTTTTATAATTTTCTTTTAATAAGTATTATATTGGTTTCATTTATTGTTTTATGTCTCCAATATACTCCAAATGCACTCTTGTCGATAAATTACCTCTTTTTCCAGCTTGTTTTTTTTTGTTTGTTTGTTATACCCTGTACCCATAGGGTAAAAGGGTATATTAAAGTCGCTAAAATGTATGTAACAGGCAGAAATATACATTTCTGACCCCATAAAGTATATATATTCTTGATCAGCATCACCAGCCGAGTTGATTGAGACATGTCTGTCTGTCCGTCCGTCCGTATGAACACCTAGATCTCGGAGACTATAAAAGCTAGAGCCACCAAATTTGGTGTGACTATGCGTCTGATACATACACAGGTCAAGTTTGTTTCAAATTTTTGCCACGCCCACTTCCGCCCCCGCAAATCGCGAAAACGTATTACTAGAGCTGTATTAAAGATAACGTATTCTTACTTGGCACACCTAATTATATACCCAAACTGGACCAGCTCACCAAATTTTGTCGAAATCGGACAGTAAATATCGGAGATATACCTATATGAGTTTTGCACTGAAATGCCAAGGCGACATTGGCTGGCAAGAGTGAGCGAGACAGCATGCGTTTGCTGTTGCTGCATGTTAAAGAGAATTTTGAATGAAATTGATGACGATTTCGAGGCTATTTTATTTTATTTAATATAACTCGTTGGTACAGGGTATACTCAATGTCGGCAGGGACGACTTGCTTGCTTCATTTTTATTTTATTTTCTTTTAATAGTTTTATTTTCTTTTAATAGTTTTTTTTTTTTTTTTACTTTTTTCTTTTACTTAGCTTTTTTTGCTTTCTTCAAACTTGTGGAAATGCCTCACGGTGTATGGTGAGGGTCCCCGTCGATCTTTGCTCCGAGATGCTTCAGAGTATCGTCCCCGATGATTCCATCGAAGGTTACCGTGTTGATGAATTGTGTTTTTTTTTTTTTTTTTTTTTTTTTTTAAAAAGAAAGGTGTTGTGGATAGTTGTTTGTTGTTGGTTTGCGTTGTAGGTTTCTCTATATCTGTGCGCTGAGGATGAAATAAAATGAATTAGTTTCATTGTTATATAAATTTTGAACTTTTTAATTCTATGCTATAGAGTGTTTTTTTTTCCTTTTTTTTCTTTTTGAGCAAGTGTTTCTTTTACTAACTTTTGTCACAAAATAAGAAAACATTTTGCATAGGAAGTGAGTACACGCGAGCCGCCTTTTGCCATGCCCCCCTATGCCGGTTAAGGGAGGCTCCCATTATCCCTTTTGGCTCGAGCCTACTGGGGTGGGAGTAGCTCCACACTCTCGCTGTGGAGAGTACCGTCGGCGGAAGACACAGTCGGTGGCCTAGACTCTCGCAACTACACTTTTCATACAGATTTTTTCTTTTTAATTCTTTAATCAATTTTTTTTTTATTTTTGCAATTTTGTTTTAATATTTAATTTGAAAGATTTCTCTTCATCTCGATTTTTCTGAGACATTTTCTTCTCTCTTCGTCTTCTTACGCGTGAGCTGCCTGTTCCTATGTCCCTCTTTGTCAGTTGTGGGAGGCTCCATTTATCCCTTTTAGCCCAGTTTAGGACCTACTTAGGTAGGAGTATGCTCCACATCCCCGCTGGGGAGGACACTTTCGGTGAAAGACATAGCCAGCGGCCAATACACACGCGCCGTGACGAACATTTTCTTAAAACTAATATTGCTTTTTTCTATTTTTTCGTAAAAAAATTTTTTTTTAAATAATTTGCCACTCTCAGCTTTTAGTTGCTGCAGTGGTTTGGATACGCAAGTATCCACAATTTAGATTTTTGTTAATAATAATTTTTTATTTTGCGTTTTTTTTGTAAGCAACCGCCTCGAACACCTTTCACTTATGCCGAACCAATCGCGTGCCCCTTGGGCATACCGTGTGTACCGAAAAACGGGGTCGAGCTAGAATGAAAATTACCCGACGGGGGTTTGAACCCCGGACTGCCCGCTTGTCAGGCGGCAGCCGTCCACTAAAATTTTCGAGGTCATTCAATTTTCACTGCTCGCCTTTAATTGCACTTTAACTGCACTTTGTCATTTTTTGGACACACGGCTGCTTGAGGGTTTTTTTATCTTTTACATTTTATTTACATTTTTTTTCTTTTACATTTTTTTTGTATTTTTTCTTTTTTCGCACTTATCATGACCGGTTCGTTAACACTCGCGATTGGTTTCGAGACGGTCCCTGCTCGGGCGCCAGTTAAGGTCGGGTTCCAGCGTTGAGAGTTTTAACATTAGGTTTTATTTAACTTAACACTATGCTTACGGATAGTTCACAATTGTACTTTATTCTCTTAGACTTAACTTGTTTTGGTATTCGAATGAATTGCTTTCGGCTTCCCCCCATAGGGAATGTCAGCAGTGTTTAGCTAAAACCAGTTGGGAATTATACAAGAAACTTGTGTAAATAATTATACACAATTCCGTAGTGTGCTTTTCTGGGTTAATAGCCTACTAGGCTAGTAAGGGGTGTTAACAAACTCGAGCTCGCTTCCTCTTTCCTCTCTAGCATGTGCTTGTGCGTCCCTCTGCCCACAAACTCGAGCTCGCGATCGCTGCTTGTGCGTCCCTCTCTGTCTACATACTCGTACACTGTTCAATGCGAAAGAAAAAGACAAAACAGTTGGTAACAGTAAAAGTGTCGTTACACCTTTTAGTCTTAATTTTTTCGGTTTAGCCCCTACCGCGCGATAAGAAACTTCGTTTCAAAAAACATTATAACACTATCTGCGAAATAAAGTTTTTTTTTTTTGGTCAAGGAAGATAAATTGTAGGCTTTATTATTTCCGAAACAAAAAATTTATTATTATGTACAAAATAATTTTTTTTATTGATTTAACTCATTTCACATACATACATGGTAATTGATAACACACTTCCAAAGCTTGGTTGATCCTGTCGTTGAGAACCCTTCTTGAATTTCATTATTAACAATTAGTGCCAAAGTGAGAATCCTAGAAGAGAGAAAGAGTTAAATCTGTTTATTAGCAATTATCTGGACTTCACCTTTTCACGGGTTACGAAGTTATCCTTTTCTGCAATGAAATTATAATGTAAGTAATTGTAAAATAATTTGAGACACTGAAGACAGTTGTAAACTTTTTGTGAGCGAAAGTTGACTCAATAGACAGATTTCCAGATTTCTAAGTATTTAAAATTTTATTATTTTAAATTATATTAAAATTTTATTTATTTATTAAGATATTTTTTCGAACTCTTTTCCACACCACCTTGAGGTAGAGTTCATGGCGCGTTTTTTATACCCTGTACCCATAGGGTAAAAGGGTATATTAAAGTCGCTAAAATGTATGTAACAGGCAGAAATAAACGTTTCCGACCCCATAAAGTATATATATTCTTGATCAGCATCACTAGCCGAGTCGATTGAGCCATGTCCGTCTGTCCGTCCGTCTGTATGAACACCTAGATCTCGGAGACTATAAAAGCTAGAGCTATCAAATTTGGTGTGAACATGCGTCTAATGCATAGACAGTTCAAGTTTGTTTCAAATTTTTGCCACGCCCACTTCCGCTCCCGCAAATCGCGAAAACGTATTACTAGAGCTGTATTAAAGATATCATATTCTTACTTGGCACACCTAATTATATATCAAAACTGGACCAGCTGACCAAATTTGGTCAAAATCGGGCAATAAATATCGGATATATAACTATATGAGTTTTGCACTGAATTGCCAAGGCGACATTGGCTGGCAAGAGTGAGCGAGACAGCATGCGTTTGCTGTTGCTGCATGTTATAGAGAATTTTGCATGAAATTTATGGCGATTTCGAGGATATTCTATTTCATTTAATAAAACTAGTTGGTACAGGGTATACTCAATGTCGGCAGGGACGACTTGCTTGCTTCATTTTATAGTGGTATCTAACATAAAATATAATCCACTTTTATATACAAGGTAGAGTTAATGCATCTTTTTTTTACAGTGGTATCCAGCATAAAGTATAATCCACTTTTTTAATTTAACAGCAATCTAATGCCTGACATAGCTTACAAATAAACTTTGTATTGGATGTCTTATATAAGTCTTCATGGCATTTACTGCAAAGAAGTCTTTTACATCTAGTGCATTCCACATTAGATGTACTGCTTGCACAATGCAGGCAGCTATTTAATATTGCATCACTACAGTTAATTAGTTTGATAAACATCTCTTTTCTAAAGTTAGTAGGAGGTTTTAAATTTGTTAGTGGTACACTTTCAACAAAGGATTTAGCATATTGTAATATTAAATCGCCACAATTGAAAGTGTCCTTTTGCATATCATGATCAATTGTGACGTTTTGATAGTTGGTAAGCATTGTTTTTAGTACTTTATAAACTTTTGCGCTATAAATGAATGGCCAAAAGGATCTAAAAATATAAATTTTAGTTCTACTTTGTTAATAAAAAGAATGTAAAAATGATTTTCATAGCAATGAGGAATAATAATAATATCTTCAGTGCCTTTTAAAGCATTTTTTAATATATCCTTATTTTTAAAAGCGGCAAAATCGCCTTGACATAGAATATTTCTAAAGCTGCCATTATGTTGATCAAAAATGATAGCAGTAAGGGCAGCATCTACAATAAAGTTTGATAACCATGCTTCATTTAGTAAAGTTACAATATCATCTAGTTCAATATTGCATATAAAATCATTGCATTTAGGGAAGTGCACACTTTCAAATAAAGTTTTCAATTTAAAATATAATAGTGTATGTATATGTGGCGCAATGCAATCTTTAAGTTTGCTATGACTAAGAAGCATCTGCTTATAGTCTTCTTCATTTTCAAAGATGTCATAATTGACTGCGTAGGAATGGTCAGAGTGCGTTGAAAAATCAAAGGAATCATATTGATTTTCACGAACATTTGACAGTTCTAATTCAGTCTATAGTTGTAATTCGCGAAGTTTACTTGGTCCAGTAAATTCTCCTTTAACAAACCTATCTTTAGTTTTTTAATTCCCCTTTTGCTCCAACTTTCCTTATAGTTGGACAACTTTTCACTTAAAGCAGTTTTCGGATTGACTACTCGTTTATTTGTTCTAGCTTTACTAATAGTGCCATCCAAAATCGGCAAGTTATTGCAATCTAAATGAGCCAGTTCAATTTGTCCCACAACAGAATTTGAAAGTTTATCCATTTCTCGGATAAATCTTCCCAATTTCAAGCCTTGTTTGTTTTGAAAAAAGCTTCTATAGGTCCATTGCTGGGTCTTTTTGTTGGGATTTTAAACCAACTTTGCAGCAAGCAATTATGCAGGATAAATACAATAGACTTTAGATAGTGATATACTTTGAGTTCTTTATTAATGAATTGGGCACACGATCTTGTCTTTGCGACGTAACAGAGCGAACTAATATAATAAGGTTACAGTGTTGCAAGATAGGGCGAATTATAACAGGGATGCCAGATAGTTACTTTACTTTGACATAAATACATCGTTAATTTCAAACACACCCCCTCAAAGAAAGGAACTTTAAATCTTAGATATAGGTAACACCCAATGATAGACTGCATTCATCATGTTTGTTACCGCTTAGCCCCTTTGTTAAGACATCTGCTGGCATTCGCTCCGTCTGCATATACTCCACGGAAATGTCGCCACTTCTATACTTCTGCTGGATGAAGTGGTGACGCACGTCAATATGTTTTGTCCTGGGATGAAAACCAAAACCTTTGACCAAATGTTGTGCGCTTTGATTGTCGTTGAAAATGCGCACGGATTCGCATTTTATACCAACATTTCTTATGAGCGCCTTCAGGTATAAAGCCTCTTTTACTGCCTCTGACAAAGCCAAATACTCTGACTCTGTACTTGATAATGCAACTGTTCGTTGCTTGCGTGCCTCCCAGCTTATGGCGGCACCAGCCAATATAAACGCTTGGCCAGAATAGGAGCGCCTATCGGATAGATTGCCTCCCCAATCTGCATCGACTACACCATAGATGTCATCACCTGTCTTCTTAAATAGAAGTCCTCTCTTCTTTGTACCGTTGAGGTAACGTAGGATTCGTTTCGCTGCCTTCCAGTGATCGACCGTGTAGTTAGAGTTGAACTGACTCATGAAGTTTACTGCGTATGCAATATCTGGACGTGTGGTAACTGAAAGAAACATTAAAGAACCAATTAAGTTTTGATAAGGATACTTTTCCATCTCCTGTTCCGTTGGTTCATTCGGGCGCCGCAGTACTGATTTTGATTCCATTGGTGTCACTGACGCCTTGCAGTCAGTCATGCCAAATCTTTGCAAAATGGCATCAATATATTTTTCCTGAGATATAAAAACTCGATGCTGCGACATATCCTGTTTAAATTCCATGCCCAAGCACGTTTTCGCTGGGCCAAAGTCTTTCATCTTGAACATCTTGCTGAGATCCGACTTTGTTTGCTGCAACCACTCTGGATGATTTGAGGCCAATAACAAATCATCGACGTATATAGTGACTATTAACAGTTTGTCTTTCTCCCTTTTTACGAACAGACATGGGTCCTGTTCAGTAGCTTCCAGACCTATTTCATGCAGCTTTGTTGACAGCTTCCAATACCATCGTAGTCCAGATTGACGTAATCCATATAAAGCTCTCTTTATTAGACAAACGGGATCCTTCATTTTTCTTAAAGATTTTTGCCATTGTTTGGCCGTTTTGATGTACTCTGCATCCGGGTGTTGTTGCTTCGATCCAATTGGAACTCCAGACTTAACCTTTTCCATAAATTCGTTGAACTCTTCTGGAATGTCCATATAAACTTTTTCTTCCAATTCGCCATTGAGATATGCGGTGACCACGTCCATTTGATGAATTTCCATGTCAAATTCTGCTGACAACGCTGCTAATAATCTGACTGAAGTAAATCGTGCCACTGGCGAATACGTTTCGTGAAAATCCTCTCCAGGTTTTTGTGCATAACCTTTTGCAACTAATCGAGCCTTCTTTCGGCCTTTCTCACTGCCGTCATCTTTTGTTTGGAAAACCATCCTGTTTCCAATTACTTTTCGATCTTTGGGTCGTTCTGCAATTTGCCAAGTTGTGTTTAGGATCTGCGCCATAAATTCATCTTCTACTGCTCTCATCCAGTTTTTAGCATCATCACTACTTTGTGCCTCCTTAATGGTCAATGGGTCGTTTGTTCCGGCACTGAATGCCAACTCGCATTCCTCGAATACATCTTCATTTGAAGATCCACTAGCTTCTTCATCATTTTGGCCATTTTCATTTTCCTTTACTGGTTGATAGACTTTCCGTGGTCTACCTCGTTGACCTGTCCTTAATAACCTTGGACGACCTCTTCCGCGTTGCGATTCTTGATTTGCTGCTTCTATGATGCTCTCATCATCTGATGAACTGCTTTGTGATTCATCTGCGCTGCTTTTTAGTTGAATATCTATGCCCTCTGCGGGTTCCTTATAGAATTCTTCAAATTTACTTTTGAATCCTGAAACATTCAAAAATTTGACATCATTACTAATTATTACATTTCTTTTCTTCGGTTGATACAGCCTGTAAGCTTTTGACTCTGAAGCATATCCCAGCAGTATACACTCTTCCGATCTTGATTCAAACTTTCCCTTGTTCTTATCCTTTATAAGAGCAAATGCCTTGGTACCAAATGTACGCATATGTCTGACTGATGGGACCTTTGAAGTCCAGTACGTGTACGGCAAGTCTCCAGATAATGCTTTTGTTGGACATCTATTTCGGATATAGCACGACGTGTTGATTGCTTCTGCCCAAAACGAGGGTGGAGCACCAGATTGTTTCATCATACACCTGGACATCTCTACCAGTGTACGGTTGTATCTCTCAGCTATGCCATTCTGCTGAGGTGTGTGTGGTACGGTTAAACGTCGACTAATACCATTCTTCCTTAGAAATTCATCAAACTCTTTATTACGGAATTCCGTTCCGTTATCGCTTTGCAACGCCTTGATTTTGTGACCTGTAATATTCTCAACGAAAGTCTTGTATATTTTAAATGTTTTAAATACTTCCGATTTTTGTTTGAGAAAATAAACTGAACTGTAACGGGAATAATCGTCAATAAAGGTTACAAAATACTTATATCCACTCATTGATTGAGTACGCATAGGTCCACACACGTCACTGTGGACTATTTCTAATGTCTGTCTTGACCTTGTTTCTGTTGCGCTTTTATACTGATTTGCCGACTGCTTCTCAGTGATGCAAATCTCACACTGCGATAATTTCGTGTTCTCTTTTATGTTCATACCGTAAACTTTTCCCGATTTTGCTAAACTTTTTAAGTCACTCTCGTTTAAATGGCCCATACGGTAGTGCCATATGTCTATTTCATTTGCTTTGTCATTCACATTGTTCACTTGGCTTTGTTCTTGGGCATTTAAATAATACGAATTCCCGTATCTTTTTGCACGTAGCCATACTTCTTTATTATTTTTCATAATAACTGCTTCATTCTTGCGAAAATGAACTTCGTACCCCTTGTCGGTAATTCTCGATACTGATAGAAGATTTTGCCGTAAATCGGACACAAGCAAAACTTCTTTTAATGTCACATCATTGTATCGCTGTTTTTCTTTTATTTCAATGTTCACTTCACCGACACCATTTACCTTTGCGGTATTGTTATTTGCCAAATGCACTGTCTTCTCGATTTTCTCTATCTGCTCAAAAACACTTTTATTTGAGCTCATATGTGCCGTACAACCACTATCGAGACACCACATATTATTTGTCATCTCTATATTGAATGCTTGCTCACCAATACTTAGAGCTTCACTTTTTCGGCGCCACCCAGTCGCGCTTGACTTATTTTTCACATTCTTTGCGTTCACTTTTGTCTTGTTTGGACAATTTCTTGCGAAATGCCCAACTTGGTCGCACGAGAAACATCTTCTTGTTTCTTTCTGTATATGTTCTTCTCTATTGCCTTTTCGGCGATTGACATATAGTGCACTTTGTTCTTCGCGTGTATTTTTGGTTTTGCGTGCTTCTGACTCTTCTAATATTTTTACGCGCAAAATATCAGGGCTGGGCAATTCATCACGTGTTTCCATTGCACACCGAAATGTTTCATAAGAGTCAGGCAAACTATACAATAACAAAATTGCAAGTAAATCATCTCCAATAATTACACCGATTTCTTTAAGTTTTTTCACTGCGTCGAAAAATTCATTTATATGCTGACGCGTATCACTTTCCTCACTCATACGGGACAACGCTACCCGTTTTAACAAACTTGCTTTGCGCACAGGCCCTTTTGATTGAAATGTCTCTTGCAACTTAATCCAACATTCTCTTGAGGATTCACAATTTTCAATCAAGGCCAACTCCGATGTGCTGATCGACAACAAAATATCAGCACGAGCTTTTTCGTCTAGAGCTTTCCACGCCGCTCTTTCTGACGCCTCCTCTGGGCATGTCTTTACCCCGTTTACATATTGCCACAATTCGTTTTTCACTAGAATTGCACACATTTGCAATTTCCACGTATCATAGTTCTCCGCGTTGAGCGGTTCTATTCGCATATACGCACTTGCCATTTTGCACGGCTTAACTTTTCAAAACACTTTCTGTCTATATATCTATTTGCACAATTGTGGCTGGGCCCATAACCTGTTGGGATTTTAAACCAACTTTGCAGCAAGCAATTATGCAGGATAAATACAATAGACTTTAGATAGTGATATACTTTGAGTTCTTTATTAATGAATTGGGCACACGATCTTGTCTTTGCGACGTAACAGAGCGAACTAATATAATAAGGTTACAGTGTTGCAAGATAGGGCGAATTATAACAGGGATGCCAGATAGTTACTTTACTTTGACATAAATACATCGTTAATTTCAAACACTTTTATTTGTACTATCAATTAAAATACCCATTAAATTTGTCCAGGAAGGCGCAAACGCTATATGTTTTCCCAAAATAACTTCTGCCATTTTGGGATGATAATATACATTTGTCTTGTCTTCCTCAACTGGTAGCAACGATATTTTGTTTTTTATCTCGTTGGCAAAATTGCTAAAACGTTGTTTTAACTTACTATTGCCAGCTACTGTTTTAAGGCTATCCTCACAATATCTCTTATTGTATTTAATTTTATTTTCGTAATCGCCCAGATTAAAAGAAATTGGGTTTTTATCTGCGAAGTACAAGAATATCATTCATACTGGGAGATAGAAGAATAGTTACAACATATTTGAACCAATCTTCAAAATCACTAATTTGTGAAATATTATATCCCACACCCATAGCATTTCTTAAGAAACCTCTGATTTTAATATTTTGTAGGCCTACGGTGTTATCTATATCAACACACATTATCTTCGCATTATGGCTTTTGCAGAATGGAACACAAACTTTAGGAAATTCCGCATTTTTCTTATTGAGAAATTGAAAGCACATTTCATTGTACTCTATTAGAGTTAAGCCGCAGTACTCCTTAAGGACTGCGCCAATAATGGTAAAACTCACATCAGTTACGATGCGTTTGCAGAGCGGTGTATATAATTTATTTTTGGAACATGACATATTGAGGTCGCATAAAAAGCGACCTATGTATGTCAGAAGATGAGTGGTTCGACAGAATCGCATGTGCTAATCCATACGTTATATTCATTTGGGGAACGTGCGCTACCAATGAATAAAGTAGCATTCTTTTTTTTGCAATTGCGATATGTCTAACAACGCAACCTGTGGCGTCTACGTGTAAAGTATGAATATTCATGTGTTTTTGAAGCAGCCGTATATAGTCAATGTTCCATAAAAACACTTCAATTCTTGTCGACAAGTGTTGAATGTAATGGGAATATCCATTGCACAACATGTCGTATGCGTCTTTAAATGCATCCTTATCGAAATCATTTTTAGCGTTTGCCTCCGATTTCATGTTTCTATAATATGACAAATGTTTGTTGTACATTTGATCATTTCCTACTAAAACTCTAAGTTTATTTACTTTTAGACGAAATTCATTTCTATATTGGAAAGCAGTGCGGCTTTTTAGCTCTTGAGTTTCAAGAAAGCGATTAATAGCTCTACACTGTGAACTTTTTTTTAAATTATTGTATGGCATATTTCAATGTTGCTGAAATAAACTTGAATATTACCATCGAAGTCGCCCATAAACTTATATTTGTTGTAGGATGCATCTTTGCAGTATCCATATGCAACAAATGACGATTTATTAATTCTTATTGAATTGAAATACAGAACACAAGCATTGTTAATTGAACAATACTGTTCTCTGACAACATGTTCTATACTCTTTTTTTGGATAAATACAGAACAGCATTCATTGATTATTTGTTTAAAATTTTGAACTTTAAAATTCTTTATGTGAAGTTTGCAATCACGCTTACGTTCACATAAGCTTAATGGTTTGTCAACCATTTTAACATATACATTAAGACTTGTATTTCCAAGCCTGCAGTCTTTTCGGAAGCACTATAGACGGCTTCCGACTAGACTTTCATCACTAACTATACAATACATAGATGGGACAAACGTAAGATTTTTTGATTGCAAACACTAGCCTAACCATGGAACCCCAGAGACCTTCGGCAAAAAGCCGAACGTTCGTACGCTCAATGAGAGCAAGTGAGAGCAAGTTCTGTCAATGTATGTGTGCACTAGTCGGTACATGGGTAGGCATCGTTGTGTGTGTGTGACGTGAAGTTTTACAACACCGCACTTCAATAGCTAGCTCGACACAAATTTGTAATTTTCGACAAAACAGCGACAATACAAAGTGAATATACCCCTGTGGAAGGGATATCAATCAATCTTTGCATCAATTTGGACAGTGTCTGGGTGGCTGTGACGATAGAGTGTTCGCTTGACGAAACAAATCACCTCACCGTTGGTTCGATTCCTAGTCCAAACTCTTCCATACAACATTGTTTCTATTTTCTTTTTTTCAATAATGAATTGATTTCTTTTTGTCTTCTACACTTTCATAATAATTAAAGATTATTAGGTTTTTTATTGCCGGCTCCTTAGACAATAAAAGCCTTTTATAACTTTTATAATTATTAGCACGCCATTTTCGGCAAGCGCCGTTTACTTTAAAAATTGTACTTTTTGATTTCAAATTCCTATTAACAATATTTGCGATTTGCAAATACTGTTCATCTCCCAATTCTAAGTTGGGACTAATAAGGCCACTACTAATTGCTTCTTCTATTGCAATTTTAGTGCCAATGGTTTTTTGCCTAAAAAAGGACGAAAGAAAATAGGGTTTATAATAAATACATAAATAATCTGCATAAAGTTTCAATAAATAAAATGGCACCACAAAAATTCTAATAGCAGCAATTTTTGCTTGACGGTTCAAGAACAAATAAAATCAAACACCTAGTTAACCCATTACATGATAAGATCGTAATTTGTTTGGACATCCTATTTAGAATCAGAACAAACCTTTTTTTTTAATTTATCTATCATATATTTTAAAATTTTGTGGTGCTATCATTTTTTGCCTCAAATTAATACTACTGTTAGTAAATGAATATGGTTAAAATAAGGAAACAGTTTTTACTCGAATATTGGAAAAATTCATTCAATTCATTCATGTCCTGTGTTTTCTTTTGCTAATTTATGTTTAAATTTTGTTTAAGAAAAAAGAAGTCGTTGTACAGTGCTTATCATATTTATAACCCAGCATTTGGATCTTCGAATCAATGTTAACAAAGTTTGAAAGGATTTTAAAACTAAAATTTTGTTGTACTGTGTTGATAGAAGCAAGTTTCATAAGGTTTATCGCGATTTGTGTTCAATTTATAGAGAATCGAGAAATAACTGGTAGTTTTCACTTTGTACTCTTAATTTTTGTGTACTATAATTATAACCCACAGTAGCAAAAATTACTCAATTGACTGCGGATGGAAAATTTTGTTTGAGTGGAAAAGAATTAACCGATTTTTAAAAAACACAGTATTATCTCATTTTTGAAACGAAGTTTCTTATCGCGCGTTAGGGGCTAAACCGAAAAAATTAAGACTAAAAAGTGTAACGACACTTTTACCGTTATCAACGGTTTTGTCTTTTTCTTTCGCATTGAACAGTGTACGAGTATGTTGACAGAGAGGGACGCACAAGCAGCGATCGCGTGCTCGAGTTTGTGGGCAGAGGGACGCACAAGCAAATGCTAGAGGGGAAAGAGGAAGCGAGCTCGAGTTTGTGGATAGAGGGACGCACAAGCAAATGCTGAAGGGGAAAATAAATACGAGACGCACAAGCAAAGATTCTGAGATTGAGAAGCGTTTTACTAGACTCGGTTCCTTAAAACTGCTGGCAAGATATGTCAAAAACTCCCTAACCGATTTTGCTCAAATTTTCAAATTATTTTTATTATAATAAACCCGCTTTGTTGTTTTTGAAACGAAGTTTCTTATCGCGCGGTAGGGGCTAAACCGAAAAAATTAAGACTAAAAAGTGTAACGACACTTTTACCGTTACCAACTGTTTTGTCTTTTTCTTTCGCATTGAACAGTGTACGAGTATGTAGACAGAGACGGACGCACAAGCAGCGATCGCGAGCTCGAGTTTGTGGGCAGAGGGACGCACAAGCAAATGCTAGAGGGGAAAGAGGAAGCGAGCTCGAGTTTGTTGGTTGAGGGACGCACAAGCAAACGCTGGAGGGGAAAGAGGTAGAGAGCTCGAGTTTGTGGGCAGAGAGACGCACAAGCAAATGCTTAAGGGGAAAGTAAATACGAGACGCACAAGCAAAGATTCTAAGATTGAGAAATGGTCATAAATGTGCGAGGCAGGGGTAAGAAGAAAAAAGGTCGCGATCGCGAGCTCAAAAAAGTGTGTCCGTCAGTCAAAAGTGCAACCCGCGCATATACTTGTGCGTCTCGCTACCCACAAACTCTAACAAATGTATGTACATATATGTATGACCTCTGCTCGGATTCGTGGTCCCGACTCTGCCCGGATGCTTCTACAAGTAATAGCCGTAAACCTGAGTAGGTGTACATAGAGCCTGGTTGCGGGCTCCTTAAAACTGCTGCCAAGATATGTCAAAAACTCCTTAACCAATTTTACTCAAATTTTCAAAATATCTTTATTATATAAAAACCTATCTGAACTAAAATATTTGTGTTCGCTTTGTTGTTGCTTTTTTTAACTAAATAGTCTCTCTAAATGGGTCGAAAAAGTGACTTTTTTCAAGTCTGTAAAAAATTTATTTTTTGGAATTTTGAATTCTTTATAGTTTATCGTATGAGCTGAAGTCTTACAATTTAAATAATGTTTGGTTTTTGCAATTCGGATCAACGTAACCGTTGGCATTTTGGTAGCATTTGAGCTACTTTTTTAAATGGTTTCCTGTTGGGCGGAGTATTTCGAAATATGTACATACATAAGTATATTGTTTTTAAAAATATAATAAAAAATTGTTAAAGTATTAATTAAAATAAATTTTTTTTTCAAAACTGCATGAAAAAAGCAGCTCTCACCCCCTTAATCGAAAGAAACTTCGTTTCATCTGGGTGTCCCATGACACCTCTCTTCTTTTTTTTTAGCTAAATAGTCTCCCAAAGTGGGTCGAAAAAGTGACTTATATCAAATCTGTAAAAAAATAATTTTTTTGGAATTTTGAATTTTTTATAGTTTATCGTATGGGCTGAAGTCTTACAATTTAAATAATGTTTGGTTTTTGCAATTCGGATCAACGTAACCGTTGGCATTTTGGTAGCATTTAAGCTACTTTTTTTATATAGTTTCCTGTTGGGCGGAGTATTTCGAAATATGTACATTCATCCATATGTATGTATATAGTTTTTAAAAAATATTAAAAAAAAATTGTTAAAGTATTAATTAAAATAAATTTTTTTTTTTTTCAAAATTGCATGAATAAAGCAGCTCTCACCCCCTTAATCGACAGAAACTTCGTTTCATCTGGGTGTCCCATGACACCTCTCTTCTTTTTTTAAGCTAGGAGAGTCGATTTTGAGTATTTCAAGAAAATTTAAAAAAAAGGGGATGTGTAATCAAAAATTTTTTCTTGCCAATGCCAAAGAATATGGATCAAATAAACCAATTAAATGAAAACCGATCCTCAGATCAAAACATGAATGTGGGTTATAATTTTAATACAGCAAAATAATGCATTTATTTCTCCTTTCCACTTCTTTTCAAGAAAACGTTATTAAACCGTTAATTTTATTTAAAAATGTTAATTTTTATTGAATATTTAAATATTGGACAGTTGTGTTTTCAAGATTTCGATAGAATATGCTAGTAGGAAAAAATTTTCAGCCAGTTTATTTGCTTTCTTTAAGGGGTTAGGGGTAGTTAGAATTTTGAAAAAATCGAATTTTTTTTTTGCATTTTCTTAAAGTATGATATTTTAAAAATATATTGTGTAAAAATTTGAAGTCGATCCGACAAATACTTTTCGAGTTATTCGAAAACTAACGATGGGCTCTCGGGCGTTGCGGAACGCACGAAAGCTGGTAGCTAGCGGCAGTGGTGGGCTCCCGATTTTTTGTGTGTTGAAGTAAATTATTATACCCTTGCAGAGGGTATTATAAAATTGGTCAGATGTTTGTAACGCATAGAAATATACATTTCCGACCCCATAAAGTATATATATTCTTGATCAGCATCAATAGCCGAGTCGATTGAGACATGTCCGTCTGTCCGTCCGTCCGTCTGTCCGTCCGTCCGTCTATCTGTTTAGCCAGACGTTTTCGAGCTTAAATTTTAAGCTACATGGTTGAAACATAAAAAGTTAAGTTCCTCAATCGATGATGTAGGTTAAGTTTAAAAATTAGTCGGATTGGATGATTATCACCGGAGTTATTAACTAAAACGTGGAGGTACCTCGAGTAAAATAAGCAATTTTCTTTGGCAGCAAAGAAACAAAAACAAATTCCAAGCAATCACGCACACACTTACATATGCAAAACTTGGTCACCACGCGGTGTGTGAGAGAGACAGAAACGAAATTTGCACAGAACGAAATTTAAAGAGCGAGATGCCATGCGCTTGCTATATGTACATATGTCGAACTAGCTTAAGTGAATTAAGTGAGGATGGTGACGTAGCACGTAAAGATCGGTCGCACGATGGTTCGGTGTTTGGTGGATTCGATTCTCAGTGAATTCGGGAAAATTTTTAGTTGAGTTTTCTCTTCAATTACTTTAAAAATTTTGTTTTTAAATTAAATAATAAAGCAATCAAGCTGCAAGGGTATACAAACTTCGGCAGAGCCGAAGTTAGCTTCTTTGATATTTTTTTGTAATTTTGTTATTTTTGGATATTACTTTCTTTTTAAAAAGGTGCACAGTGTTTTATTTCTTTTTAGTTCTTTTTTTCACAAAATGCACTATATCCACTTCTTATTCAGTAATCAAAAAATTCCCGCGAATCGCAGAAACTCGACGAAAATGTTTTAAGGGGGGGTCGATAACAAAAACATGAACTTAATAATAATAAGACTTTTATTAATTACGGAATGTAAAATACAAAATTTTATCACAGTTTGCAAAATACTGGGACAAATCATTTCATGGTAGAGATATAGCATAAAATTTTAATTTTAATATGTGTAACATGAGGCATAGTGCAACCCATAAATCCCCCTTGGGTCAGCCCATGGCGTAAAGTAAAACTTTAGGAAGCTGCCAGATAACATTTTTTTTTCAAGATTTTTCGCTGGAAATTCGATGGGTTGCCACTACGATTATGCATGAATTTAATGAATCGATAATTAATGACAAATTTATCAAAAATAGAAATGCAATTTTCTCAAAAATGGCTCCGCCAGTTTTGATAAAACTTGGCCAGAACCCATAATAAACAATGCTCTATTGAATAGGCTACCGTTTATTTCTCGACGGAGTCGAAAAAAGTTAGCGACAATTTCTGTCCAGCCCTTGCAAATGCCCCTTCTTATTTTTTTTTTGGTTCGCGCTGCTGGCCGATAATTAATGACAAATTCATCAAAAATAAAAATGCAATTTTCTCAATTTTCTGGCTCCGCCAGTTTTGATAAAACTTGGCCAGAACCCATAATAAACAATGCTCTATTGAATAGGCTACCGTTTATTTCTCGACGGAGTCGAAAAAAGGTAGCGACGATTTCTGTCCAGCCCTTGCAAATGCCCCTTCTTATTTTTTTTCGGTTCGCGCTGCTGGCCGATAATTAATGACAAATTCATCAAAAATAAAAATGCAATTTTCTCAAAAGTGGCTCCGCCAGTTTTGATAAAACTTGGCCAGAACCCATAATAAACAATGCTCTATTGAATAGGCTACCGTTTATTTCTCGACGGAGTCGAAAAAAGTTAGCGACGATTGCTGTCCAGCCCTTGCAAATGGCCTGGTTATTTTCATAATTGCTCAAAAACATATTTTTTTGATTTTCTCAAAAACGGCCCTGCCACATTTGATAAAACTCAGCAAGAAAACATAGAAAATGTTGTTTAATCAAATAAGCTACCCTGCATTGCTTGATGGTTTTCAAAAATGTTAGCAACGTAATATACTAAGTCCCTTTACTGTAATAATTAGTTTTAGTTTTTCAATTATTCCATTGAAACATACAACTTTAATAATAATGAATAATTATTTCATTCGTTGCATTTTTATTTGCAATGTATATAATAAAATACAAAATAGATAAAAGTAAATGTCAAATTTAAATATTGCCGCCTATTTGTACAACTGATTTCAGAGACTGGTTCTTTTGGCTGGTTCCACATTAGCACTTGGCGGCACCCTTATCAGTGAATTTTGCCCACTCGAGGCAAATCATAGGTTGAAGGACTGATAAGCGATTTTCTCAAAAACGGCTCTGCCGATTTTAATTAAATTGGGTGGACTGATTCCTGAATATGTGGAGCATAATCTGACATACCGTGCATTTCTTGACGGTCGCTGGAAGTGGAGCAATGCTCCAATATGTGGGAACCCAATATTTTCATGATCAAAATTTTAATACTTGCAAGGTTTAAAACCGCCCAAAAGTCAATAAAATACATAGATAATGCTATTATTAATGAATTTCCTTTTTATTTCATTTAAAAAAGTTAGTTAATAACAAAATAATTGAATTTCAAAAAATGAAAAAAAGTTAACAGCGAATCGTCGCTAACTCGGTATTAACAGACCGTCGCTATTTTGACGGACATAGAAAATTGCTTATCAGTGAACCAACCTCTGGTTTTCCTGTATACAAAATGGTCAAAAAAAATCATGGTGTGATTGCTGGCGACATTTTGAGACTCACAGAGTTTGTCGGCCAATGCACGCTATACCATATTAATTGGTCAAGTTTCATGATGGATTTCAGAAAGTTTTATCAAAATTTACCGCAGATATTTTTAGAAAAAGACACAAATGTGGGGATGCCTCAGGTGGCTAAAAATTATTGATAAAAGTGCCGTCAACTCCGGAGCCGGAACCAACCCAAAGAACCAGTGTTAGACAGTATATGCAATGTTGGCCAACACCAGTGTTGCCAGTTCGGCTATTTTATAGCATTTCAAGCTATTTTTTAAAGCAAAATGCTATAAAAATTTGGAAAATGCTATTAGCTATAAATTTAACTATTTTACAAAAGAATATTTTCAATTTTTTTTTTAAGTTATTATAAAAAATTTAGAGAAACTTTTAAAACTTATAAAAAGTCCCGATCACTACTTTATCTATTTTATCCAATAAAGCTGATATATTGGCTATTGTACAGTATTTTCAAAGCAAAAACATTGAGGATATAATGTAGAATTTAAAAAAAAATTCATTTAGTAAAGTGGCACGACACTTCTGAAGCTGTGAAGTTTCGGGCAGTGGCTCTTAAGGAGGTCGTCTAGTGTCTCGGGTCCAAAAATATTTTTTTATTTTAATCTTACCCTAAGATTGTGTTAAATACGTGAGCAAAAGGAATTTTCAAAATCTAAAGCCGTTTAGAAGTTGTCGCCGTAAACCTGAGTAGGTGTACATAGAGTGCGGTAGCGGGCAACAACATTCAAACGCGTTTTTCTCGAAACAAGATTTTTTAAAACTGCTACCAATATACCTCAAAAACTACTAAGCTAGACGGATGCCGATGGTGTTGAAATTTTCAAGTTTGCGTTTTGGATCATGTCGATCATCAGGATCGAGGGAATATCCCACGGGGATATTGACTTTGACCACATTGTTTTATTATTGGAAACCAAATAAAATAAATAAACATCAAAATTAAATATCTAAATAATTGAGCTATTATTTTAACTATTTTTTTTAATTTTTCGCTAATTTTAGCTATTTTTCAACGTTGATTTTGCTATTTTCAGGTCTCAAAACCTGGCAACACTGGCCAACACCGATCGTCGCTGACTTTTTTCGAGTTTGTCGGCATATGCACGGTAGTGCATTTAAGCATATTAAGCATAAATTTTTATATATTCTGCTGTATTATCAAAATCTACCGCAGAAATTTTGACAAAACCACCATTAAAAAATATTGCCAGCATCGATAAAAAATGCCGGCATCGAGTATAGGGGGCAAATATTTAATGTTGGCCAACACCGATCGTCGCTAACTTTTCCAGAGTTTGTCGGCATATGCACGGTAGTGCATTAGATTAAGCATAATTTTTTATATGTTCTGCTGTATTTTTATCAAAATCTACCGTAGAAATTTTGAGAAAACCTAAATTAACCATTCCTTAATTAACCATTGATAAAAGTACTCGGTGTGACCCCTATTTGATTGAAATAGTGGGTAAGGCGAAATAGGGTTAAAGTTAAAAAAAAGTTATATGGCAACTTTCGTTCTTACCCTTAAAACTAGAGCTGGCAAACTATCGATAGTGGGCCTATTCAATATTTTCGATGTTTTGAATAAAAAAATTCGATATATCGATACTATCGAAATATTTGCAGTCTTTTATTTTCATTTGAATTGAAAAATAAAAATGTTTAACTTAACTTTAATGTAACAAAATTATAGTACTTAGGAAAACATAACATACTATATTGCTTCATTGCAAACAGTTATTTCCATACTTAATATCAAAAGTAACAAAAATTATAGTACTTAGGTCAACATAACATACATGGTTTACTAAAAAGTTACTGGGAGATCCATTTGTTATGTTGTAAAAACACAAGCATATCAACATTTTTTGGCTTTAAGGAAGCTCGGTGATCACTAACTATCTGTCCATCTTTGCTGAACATTCTTTCCGAATCGATTGATGTTGCAGGAATGCAAAAAAAATTTTTGCAACATCACGCAAAGAAGAATTGTTGTACTGAAAATATAAAAAGAAATAGGTATTATTTATTAAGCATAATATTAATGCTCAATAAAGAAAATTACCTGCCAATATTGAAAGGGATCTATTTCTTCAGAGGAGTGCTCAATTCCAAAATATTTATCTATTTCAACAATGGACTCGGATTGATTGCTTCATATATTAGCAAAATTCTTTTAATCATTAAATAGGCACTATTCCAACTTGTTGGAACTTCTTGCTTAAGGCCATATTTGGTTTCAGTATGTTGACAATCCTTTAATTTTTTTTACGCAATCGTGCTGCTTTTAAAATATGTTACAATACTCTTGCATTGTTTTAATATTGCAGAAAGACAATCAATTTTAGGGCAATCTTGCACCACTAAGTTAAGCGAATGTGCAAAGCATAGTAAGTGCCTCTTCTGGAGCAGTTCACATGCTTTTACCATGGTATTCGCATTGTCTGTCACAATAGCAGTAATTTTATTAATTATGTCCACTCACAGCAGATAGCTCGAAGAGATTCCGCAATGTTTGAGGCTGTGTGATTTGTTGAATCAGCCAATTTATTTGTAGAAAGAACAACGGAGCGTAAACTGAAATCATCTGTCACAAACGTGCAAGTTACAGTCAAGTATGCATCATTGGATACAGACGTCCACATGTAAGTAGTTATTGCACAATAATTACATTTGCTTAAATGGTCTTGCAACTTGGATTTTTTATTTTCGTACAGAACCATCATCACATTTTTCAAAGTATTCCTTGATGGTAACTTATATCGTGGGTCTAGGAGCTTAATAAAATTAATGAATCCTGCATCTTCAACAACAGAGAATGGTCGCATATCTGATGAAATATATTCTATAAGCGCCATATCAAACTCCTTTTTACGCTTACTTGAAGAATCATAAATCGTGCTTACGTGCTTATTTCCACTTGTCCTATATAGCTTACCACTTGAACGACACTTTGCCAATTTCCCATCATTAATTTTTGTAAAGAATTGCCAAACTTTAGATTTACCTTCATTTTCCACATTGCAGATATCGATGTCAAATAGAATAAAAGCTACCTTAGATACAAATGGAAGACACACCAAACAATAAATTTTAAACAGATACGGTTTATATCAAGAAAAAAAAGTTTTAGTATTGCTGGGTCAAATAAGCTGTGACATTGAAATGTCGACTTTTTCTACTTTTTGCTCTTTTTTATAAAAAATTAAGTAAATTAAAATAAATGAATTACGTATTCTTTAGTTCATATATATTAACTGAAAATTCTGCGTTTCAATTTTGTTGTTACCTTTCTCCGTTTAACAGATATACGTGATTCAATTTTATTTTCTTGGGTGGGTCAAATAAGCTGTGACCGACTGTATGTACATACAGTCATGGACAAAAGTTTTGGCAACTACCCTGTTTCCAAATAAAAACCAGAATATTTAGTTAACAATGTTAGTGTTTCAATTGTTTATATTTTTTTAAATATTCTTAGATATTTATTGATTGTATAAACAGTTAAAAAACGAACTTTTTTCAAAACTTAATTTTATAAAATAATAAAAACGAAAAGCTTGTCGATTTCAATTGGACAGAAGTATTGGCAATACAAATTATAACTTAAAAAATTTAGCTACTAGAAAAAAATAAGTATTTAGTTGGTATGCCTCTTTGTTTTATCACGTATTTTGAATAGTTTAGCATTGAATGCACCAGTTTTTCAGTAACTTTCTTATCTATTTTTAGCCACTGCTCCATTAAAGCCGCCTCATGGTCAGATTTGGTCGCTATCGATAGCTTTTGAAGACTTTTATCAAGTTCTTTCCATAAATGTTCAATTGGATTGAGATCAGGTAATTGGGGGGTGTGGAAGAAGGTGTGTGTGTATTGTATGCAAGCCACATTCGCACATCCACGGGCCGTGTGCTTAGGATCGTTGTCCTGCTGAAAAGTAAATGAGCTGCCTAAACTCAACATTTTTGCACTTTTTTTAAATTTGCCTTTAAAATTTCGATATACATTTGTTTGTCCATTATACCATCTATAAAAATAAGCACTCCGACGATAGCAGAAGACATGCAAAATTAGTTCCACGCTTCTAATAATAAAATGAAATATAATACTTAGCCTTGTTACTGTCAATCACAAACTTGTCCATTCCAAAACCACCTCCAATACCAATGAAAGATTCACTAAATAATAAAGGTTATTTTACAAGATTATCATTTATTTTAACAAATTCCACTTACCCAAGTTTTAGTTTTTACACAGGCCTACATTTTCTTTTTCACGAAAAAGTGTTTCAAGTTTAATAGGTGTCCTATAGTAAATGGGGTGTGCTGATCACGAATCTGTGCTTCGTTTTTTTCTAGCATGTCAGGTTTTTAGGAAAAGTGTGTTTAAAATTTTTCATAGAAACTGCCAAAAAATACTTAGAAAATATTTATTGAAGCTATATTTAAAAGAAAATTACACTGCAAAATTGAGTTGGTCATAATAAAAATAACCTTCGTTAGACAAACGTTGGTTTTTTTGAATGAAATCGTTCTCTTTCCCTGAAAACTGCGTTTTGTGGTTTTCTTTTTGTGAATTTTTGTGACTGAGTCCCTCTTCAAGGTCCAGCAGTAATCAGCCATCATTCTAATATCCCATCTTCCTTGGTAACGTCTCTCCATCTCCATCTCCATCGGAACCTCTCTCCCTGTTCCTCGCTGACAGCTCCAAGATTTTCGGGAAAATAGTCAACATGGGAATCCAGAAAATGAAGTTTGACGCTCATATTGCATCCCAGTTTTTTATAATTGTGGACCATCTTATCTACAATTTCTTTGTAGTTTGGAGACTTGTTGTTTCCAAGGAAACCATCTATGACTTCAACGAATGAACTCCATGCTTCAGATTCATCCTGGGTCATTGTATTCTGGAACAATCTGTCCGATTTTAAAGTTCGATTTTGAGGGCCTACAAAAATTCCTTCTTTAAGTTTAGCTTGAGAAAGTGCAGGAAATTTGTCGCACAAGTATTTAAAGCAGTCACCTTGTTTATTTAAAGCTTTGACAAACTGCTTCATCAATCCTAACTTTATGTGAAGGGGAGGCAAAAGAACTAAATTTGGGTCAACTAATGCATCACGCTGCACATTTTTTTGTCCCGGTACAAGTCTTTCTCTGAGTGGCCATTCGTTCTTAATGTAATGTAAGTTTCGTGCTCGATTGTCCCACTCGCACAAAAAACATGGATACTTTGTAAATCCAGACTGCTGACCCTAAAGCATAGATATTATTTTGAGGTCTCCACAGAGTTGCCAACAATATTCGCTATACTTTATTTTATTTAGCAACAGCTCAAGATTCTCGTACGTTTCTTTGAGATGCACGGAGTGAGCAACAGGCACCGAGGCATAGGTATTACCATTGTGCAACAAGACACCCTTCAGACTTCTCTTAGAAGAATCAATAAATAACCTCCATGATGTGGAATCGTAATTGTCAGCTCCCAGTTTCTTGACTACTTCAGGAATATTATTACAAAACACCACTGAACCCTCTTGAGAGAAATATTCCGCGAACTCTTTTTCACGATGCCTGTACCACGAAAATGTGGTTCCTGGAGCCAATAGATTTTTGTCTTTCAGTCGTGATTCTAGGATTTGTGCAGCATCCTTTGATAGACCCAAATCTCTCACTAAGTCATTTAGTTCAGCTTGGATAAACTGTTGAGGTTGGCCTATATCAGGATTGAATTCATCTTCATCGGTTCTTCCGTTTGAACTTTCACCTGATGATTGCTGTTGGATGGTGTGAAGAAAAGGTGGAGGAATGGGAATTCCTGGTCCATGAGGTACAGGTCGTTTAGCAAACGGTAAATCAGGATACTGAATTGTATGATTGTTTTTCGAATTGAAACCCTTTACATCGCAAGAACAAAAGTAACAGTCGTCTCCATGGTTTTGTTGTTCCCTCCATACCATGGGAATACCAAAAGGTAAAGAGCTACGTGTACCTTTTGTCCATTTTCTCAGTAGCTCGACACACTAAAAGCACACTTTGTGTGGAGCCCAAGGTTTGTCCTGATCACCAAGCTTTACACCGAAGTAAGCGTGATAAGCTTTCTTGATAAATTCTGTTATATTTCGTTGATGCTTTGCTATCGTTAAATCACCACACACGTAACAAAATATATTAGCACTGTTTTTACACTTTCTTGATGACATTATGACGCACTAAACACTCAGAAAATAAAACACAACTCGACGCTACAAACAACGGACGCTAATGAACTATTTCGTAAACAACTGCCGATGCCGTCAACTTGACTTTGACAGCTGCGCAAATGAAAAAGTGTTGCCATTGAAATGAAATAAACATAATATTATACTAAAATATTTTCTATCGAGGTATCAAGTATTTTGAAGAAATATTTTCAATGCGATTTAGGAAATATTAATAAGGAACTTCTTTGTTCTAGTACAAAATTTCTCACAAGGTCTTTTTTAATTTTGTGAAAAATCTTGACGTGATGGGCTCAAACCAAATTCATATTCAGAATCAACGTACCCATATTAACTTAGGACACTTATCAAATTCAAAACACCAAAAATCATGTCGGCCTGTGTTATCAACGAGTGTTGCGCCAGAACAAGTGACGTGAAAAAAACTCAACGCGTTATATTTGTTTACTATCGATAGTGGATAAAAAATATCGATGGTCGCGCAGAAACGTAAATACTCGATACCTCGATAGTGCCATCGATAGTTTGCCAGCTCTACTTAAAACATTAGCGCGCAGATTGTCAGCGAAGGAAGATGTCGGCGGTTAATTTTAAAATTGAAAAATGCGTAAGTAAATAAGCACATATATATATATATATAGTAATATATCCGCCTCCCCATATAATACAACTCTTATTACTTTATTATAAACAATTCACCCCATCTTTAAAATGCTAACTCAGCAAATCTTGACCCTCTTTTATTTTGTTATAAACAATTCACCCCATCCAATTCCCACGCGTAAAAATGCAAGCTAAGCAAATCTTGACCCATTTTTATATTATAAACAAATGACCCCATCTAACTCATACGCCCAGCTGCAGCGTCCAAAACAAGAAGATCACTTTACACCCTTTTCGTGGGAAATCATTATCCAAAACAAATCTTCGAAGTGACCAATCAGAATCGATCAGGCCACTTTAGCCAACTCCCAAAAATCACGCCACCCCCGAAAAATCTCCTATAAATAATCTTAGAACTTTAAGACATCAGTTTTAGTTCTTCTTTACACTCGATACGCGAACAGTTCAGTTCTTCCTTACGCGAACAGTTCAGTTCTTGATACGCGAACACTTCTGTTAGAGTTTAGTTCTCCTTTAGATTTTTGATTCGCGATTCCTTTTTATATTTAACACACAAGCAGTTAGTTCAGCATTAAGTGCACGTTAATATAAGTATCCTTTGTAAAAGAACAACTCCGTTGAAATTAAATAAAGACATTTTTTTTAATCAACGTTAAACAAAAAATATAAAATTGGCGCAGCCGGTAGGATAAATAAAAAGTTAAAGTGCAGTGCAAAACTTGTGTTTCCAACCAAGACTTTTTGTGCTAAGGTTTCAAACCTGAGTTCAATACCAGGACCTTTGTACCGATAAAAACTGGAAATATACTGGAAAATAAGAAAATACTGATTAAACCTTACTCATTGTTTGGGATCCTTCCATGGGGTCATAGCTTTATTCTTCACTGAAAAGAAATAATATGTTTTAGTTAAGAATAAAATGTAAGTTAGGAACTTCCTTCTGCTATAATGGGGACATCCTTCTACACTGAAAATAGAAAAAATTTAATTAATGCTGAAAATAGAACAAAATTGTTAATGGCAAACAAATATTCCATCATGGTGGCTGTATGGGGTTTCATAAACTTGGGCTCTGATGTTCGCCAAACCAGTTGAAAAAGCCCAATCGATTTCCGTTAATTGTTTTGTTGTTATGACCTTTTGAAGAAGAGACGTTAACCCCAGGCCATTCAGTGTTGATTCTAGCTGATCCTGACCTGTTGAGCGACATATATTAAAGTCGCCCAAAACAACTATTTTACCATACAGCTCTTTTAAATCCGTTAAATATGAGGTAATTATACCTCTAAATTGATTACCGTTGAACGATGGATTTCTGTAAATCACGATATAGACAACGTCAACGTGCTTAAATGTCACGATCTGACATATTTCATTGGGATTATTCGTTTCAATACTCTTTTGCTCTAAAACCACTATGTTTTCAACAATTTGTGGTTTCGCATATATTATAATCCCGTTGCGCGATCTTCTGTTTTGTTCACAGGTGCGCCCATTAATTCTCGCGATTATTTCAAATCCAACAGTGCCACATTCTTCCCCCTCTCTTGACCAACTTTCCACGAAGCATAAAATGTCTGCTGATTGTAGGAATATGTCTTCCAATATATCTGCATTGCGCAGATGCAGGCTTTGAACATTATGGTAATATGTCAATATATTATTTGATGGCTTATCAAGAAGCCACTTTAGGCAGGGTGTCAGAAGTTTCTCAGTTCTGAGGCTATTTAGCTCAATATAAACTGCATCTGTTTGCTGCATTTCCCTTGGTGGAGAAAATTTACCAATAATATATAGTCCTCCTGCATTGGTTGCTGTGCTGCAAGCTACATAAAGTGCAGATCGACTCATGCCATCTTGCAAATTCACCACTACTTTGCTATACGTTGCACCTTGGCTCTTATGTATAGTTATAGCTTCAGCAGGCACCACAGGAAATTGACAACGCTCTATTGTTACCTGTTCATTCTTGCGGTATTGAAAGGTTCTTATCACTCGTACAATCGGCGTCCAATCAGGGTGAGATCTATTTCCGTTCTTCGATCTCGCTTCGGCTCCAACCGAATCCTCCAGAAACTTTATCCAAAGCGTCGACACTATTATGTTCGATCCACTTGGTAGGCAGTCAACTCCCATTAGTTGGCCACTAGCTCCATTTACTAATCCGTCACTGGTATCGATATTCACAGATATCACATACTTCGCAGTGGTTTTTAGAATTAGTGTGTATGGAAGGCCTTGAGTATCCGATGTTTTAAATCCTTGAACATTTTCCAAAATCTTTATTTTATTCGCTGGAGATATAGAAACTGCTTTTTTAGTGTCATTCGCAGTTGAAATGAACTGTTCAGTATTAATTTGAGCAAGTTTTAGATTATTATAATTATTTGCTTTCGCATTTAAATAAAAGAGCCTTACTGCTTCATCTGGGATAGTGTTAATTTCCCGAGCATTGACTTCTCTTTCTTTAATTAAAGCAATTTCGCTGTTGGTCATTTTTCCTTCCGACATATTATTCAACGCCACAGCGAGAGCGCAATCTTCCCGTTGGCGCATAATTTCCGTAAGCTCATAAAACTTAAACAGGTCACAAAGTGGAGTTCCTGTAATGACACTGTAATTATCTCTTGGGTTGGCACAGAATATCCATCTATCGCCAACTGGGGGTAGCTGTTTCAAATCTCCAAAAGCAATTATTGAAATTCCTCCGAAATATTCATTCGTTCGAAAGATCTGCTTTAATCGACAATCGAAATAAGATAGCATTTTAGCACCAACCATCAATTATGATCAGCTTAAGATGAACGAGGATGAACCTCAAAGATACCCTAACCACCCCCAAACCAGCGGAGTCCCAGTGCAGCACCGGCCCGTACCCTCATACCCTGATCTCAGTCACGGTCGTACACCAGGGACGCGTGAGGCGCGAATCCTAGGGTACTCCGCGACCCAACGAGATCAAAATCGCGGTAGAGGTTTGCCCGAATTAGCCGGACCTACCACGCCCCGTCTATCAAAGGTATCGGCAACTACAAATTCCTTGTTTTGTGGACCCATAAGACTGAGAGGTGTACCCCGGCCTTAGAAGGTTCCTTACAAGTGGCGCCCGAGCAGGGACGAGTTTCGCACATTGAGCGAATTGATTGAGATGGCAACGGAATATGAGAATGTTCGGCGACAGGATTTAGCTCACTCAGCACCGTTAGGGAGAGTCGACCAAGTTCGGCCACCGGTAAATTATTCAACTCATACACAACGGCAGAACCCTTTTAGAGATCCCGCTCCCACAGGGCACGCGAGCGAGTCCTGCCAGAGTGAGACAGTATCCACAGCAAGGAGGTACGCCCCAGAGGGCAACGAATAGCGGGACACCCGAACGAAGTACCCCGGAGCAGCACCTAACTACCTTAATGGAAGTGTTGAGAAGATTACGGCGCGCTAATTTGAGGATAAACCGAGAAAAATGTACATTCTTCTAGAGGAAACTGACGTACTTGGGTCATGTTATCAGTGACCAGGGGATACACACCGATCCCACTAAAGTTGCGGCGGTACGAGATTTGAAGCCCCCGTCAAATGTAAAGGAGTTGCGTCAATGTTTAGGGATGGCTTCCTGGTACCGACGATTCGTACCAAATTTCTCGACCATCACACAGCCCATGTCCAGTCTGCTAAAAAAGGGAAAACGCTGGAGTTGGGGAAACGAACAGGAGGAAGCGTTCATAAAATTGAAGGAGTGTCTCACCACGGCACCTGTCCTCGCATGTCCGGATTTCGGGCAAAAATTCGTGCTGCAGACCGATGCAAGTGACGTCGGGGTGGAAGCAGTCCTCACCCAGGAGATCGATGGACACGAACGAGTAATTGCCTATGCTAGTCGCCGCCTGATCGCTGCCGAGGAGAATTATACGACGACCGAGATGGAGTGCTTGGCCATTGTCTGGGCCATAAGGAAAATGAGGTGCTATCTGGAAGGCTATCGCTTCGAAGTAGTCACGGACCACATGGCACTGAGGTGGCTCAACTCGATCCAAACCCCGTCGGGTCGGGTAGTACGATGGGCCTTAGAGCTCCAACAGTACCAATTCGATATCAGGTATAGGAAAGGACAATTGAATGTTTTATCTTGTCAGCCAGGAGAGGCACTCCGTCAGATGCGTACCGAAGTCCCGGCATGCCAGTGGATAAACAAGATGATGGATAAAGTTTCCAGAGAACCCGAGAAGTATGCCGACTATGCCATTGAAAACGGCCAGATGTACCGTAATATCGGACACCGTACCGACGACGACGATCATTGGCCCTTGAAATTGTGTGTCGCCAACGATAACAGGAATAGGGTACTACAAGAGTGTCACGACGCACAGTGGGGCCTTTTCTCATTTCGCTTATCAAAAATCATATCTTCTAAAGTAGTGAAGCGATTTTCAAAATTTAAAAAGCATTTGATAGCTAATTGTTCAAGCTTCAAATGGAGTTATTACCGAGGTGCCACGTGCTCGGGTTGCTTAGATATTCAAGGTCAAAGTTGAAAAATATTTCTAAGCATATTTTACCCATAAAATTCACTTTAAAAACGCTTTTTTGATCACAAATGAACCTTATTATATTAGATTTGATGACTAAGTCAGATTTTTTAATGTTTTGTTTTAATTTTTTATTGTAATTGCAAAAAAAAATATACCATTAAAAGGGAATATTCATTTTGGTCTCCCCCAAAACCCTTAATGCTACAGAGCTAAAATTTTACACATAGGCTTCTGTTAGCTGTAGGCATTATATATCTAGAAATCATCCTGATCGGATAACTATATCCTATAGCTCCCATAGGAACGATAGGTCGAGAATAAAAATAAGCTTCCACAACTTTGTTGTTTTTTAATCAATTTATAAGAAATTTGGATTCTGTTAGTGTAATATACTTTCTAACATATTCACCAAGTTTTATCAGAATCGGTTGACTATATCTTATAGCTCCCATAGGAATGATAGGTCGAGAATAAAGTGAAGCCTCCAAAACTTTGTTGTTTTTCAATCGAATACTACGAAATTTGTACCCTATTAGTTTAATATACTTTCTAACATATCTACTAAATTTCATCAGAATCGGTTGACTATATCATATAGCTCCCATAGGAACGATCGGTCAAGAATATAGTTTTAGAGCAATAACTTGAGTGTTTATTGAGCGATTGTCACGAAATTTTCTATTTGGAAGTTTAGTACATATCAAAATGTCTGTGCTAAGTTTCAGCCAAATCGGTCAACTATACGCTATAGCTCCCATAGGAACAATCGGATCCAAAATTTTTTTTTCTCAAATTACATTTTTTTTCTTAAGCCATTAACATTTAATGTAGGTTTGACTTATTTTATGTGCTCTCCAATGATTTTGTTACATTATAAATATGTAAATATCAAATAACAGTTTGCCAATTTTGCATGCGCTCTTCGTCTTCCCTGCACCTGGAACGCGTTTTTAACGCGAGGTTGCATTAGTTTTTTGAATTTTTGACAAATTTGCGCAAAAAAGCGCAAGACTACACTATATAGGCCTGATAGGTGAATATTCCCTCTATCACGTGTATATAATTATATCGTGAATCTCCGTGAATCTCTGTTGTTTTTCCTTCGCTAAAGTTTAAAAAATGCGAAAATTTAGTGTATTTTTGAAACGTCTCCAATTTACTGAGTATTTCAAATTACATTAAATTTGTTACAACAAATAACTAAAAAATGATCTACTTTTCGAATAAAGTAAAAATTTTCGAGATCAGTTGTTTAATTCGGCCAATATACAGTTTCAAAGTTGCAAGTTTTTTTTAAAATTCAAAATTTTTTTTTTTCATGAAAAATGTCTCCACTTTGAGACGATGTAGCACCCACAACTCTTATCGGATTTCAATAATATTTTGGATCCATAAAATCTGAAGTATTATCTGTCGATTCCACTTTTCATTTTTGCCAAACGCGATGGTGAAAAAAATGATTTTCGGTCAGCTATTCGGGCAGAGGCCCCACTGTGCGACGTTCCCACGGCGGGACATCTAGGTGTACGGAAAACGGTCACCAAAGCGATGTAACGCTACTACTGGCCAGGTATGCTGCGAGATATAGCTAGGTACGTAAGAGGGTGCGAATCGTGCCAAAAATTTAAAGTTCCACAGATAAGACCGGCGGGAAAGATGCTCACGAGGCGATCAGAAGAACCAATGGAGACTCTCTGCGCGAACTTCATCAGTCCTCTACCACGATCGACACACGGGCATACGATTTTACTGGTGTTCCATGACGCGTTTTCAAAATGGGTGGAGTTAATACCTCTCAGGAAAGCGACGGCGGCCAGCTTACAAAAGGCTTTCAGGGAACACATTCTCGCTCGGTTTGGCATTCCCCGAATTTTTGTCTGCGACAACGGTACGCAATTCACCAGTCGGGCGTTCACAGCGATGATGTCTTCCCTCGGGATAGAACTTTAACATACCGCCCCATATAGTCCGCAAAGTAACTCCACGGAGCGATCCAACCGTACCATCAAGACCATGATGGCACATTTAATTACCGAAGAACACCAAACATGGGATCAAAAATTGGCCGAGATTATGCTGGCCATCAATTCCAGCGTAGCCGACTCCACCGGTTACACCCCAGCATTTTTGATGCATGAGCGCGAACCAGCCGGATGAGGGAGATCTTTCACATAGTGCAAGATAACCTCCAAAGAGCCTCAAGAGACCAGGGTAGGTATTACAATCTACGACGCCGGGATTGGCGACCTACACTCCATTCGTGGGTGTGGTGCAGGCGACATCAACTGTCCAATGCAGCTGAAGGGATTGCTGCTAAACTCGCCCCCAAATTCGATGGGCCATACCGGGTGGCCAAATTCGTCTCCCCCAACATCGTCCGTCTGAGGCTTCGGCCACGCATTGAGCGATGAGCGACTGAGCGACGCTCTCTCGAGCGATGTTAATGAGCGATCGCGTTGACTTAGGTGGCCACGCACCAAGCGACACCGCTCGAGTTGATTAGTTGTAAATATGGCTTATTCTAGAGCAGTTCTAAGAAATCTGCTTGAGTGCCGTTATAGCAAATATAGGCAATTAAAAAAAATACAAAGGCGTAGGTTTGGCGTTCATCCCATAAATCGATTGAGAAGAGAGTATGGCGAGTTTCATCACCTGTACAGAAACCTTCGTGACCACCCAGATCGATTTTGGCAATATTAACGGATGTCAATCGATTCATTTGACTTGCTGTTAAGTGCGATTGAAAATAAAATAAATAAACCGAGATCAACAATTTTTGCAGAAGAACGATTGGTTTTATTATTAAGGTAAGTGTAATTAAGTAAATAAGAGTATTATAATACTGATGATAACATAATTAGTACTTTGAAGTTGTATCTATTCCTTATTTTGAAGCTTAGCTATAATTATATTTTGTATTTCATTTCTAATCTCCAACTTTTCGATATCGGTAAGTTTTTCAAAAAAAGGCAAAAGTGATTTAAAAAATAATAAATCTTGGTTTTTGTTTTCTTCCTCTGCTTCTTTTTCTTTTCCGATTTGATTTCTCAACATTTCCAGTCGCTCTTTTTCTATCTCCAAGAATTCGGTTTCCATATTTATTTTTCTTTTTCTGGAAGTAGATTTTGCATCTATACTTGTAGATGGTGTTGACATAACAGACATATTGCTATCATCTTCCTGAAGCAGATCTGAAAGCATGTCATTCATGTTTTCATCGTCCTCCTGCAAATTGCCCTCAGTCGGATCTGGAGCAACTGTTTGTTTTAAGAAAGACATTAGCTCCAAGTATGGCCATTTAACATTAGTTGTTTGAGCTTCGGATCCTGATGGTAGGCGTGGTAGTCTTTGCAAAGTCCTTCTGTATGTGTCCTTTAAATTTTTCCATTTTGCCTTTGCAGCAGCTCCTAAAAAATTAATTTTATATACATGTATTTACATGTAATTTTTCATATTAGTTTTATTTTGTTAAGCCCTTTTTTTATGTTTAGGTACCTTGCTACAGGTCAATCATTTCGTGACTTGGCATTTGCTTTTCGACTGGGAAGAAGTACTGTTAGCAACATTATATGCGAAACCCGCATTATAATTTGGAAATCACTCGTAAATGAATATATGCCAACACCAACAACTGATATGCTTCAAAAAGTTACGAAAGATTATTATAAGCGTTGGAAATTTCCAAACTGTCTGGGAAGCATTGACGGAAAACATTGCCAAATTAAGTGCCCAGCTCATACTGGATCACATTATTTTAATTATTTGCATTATTTTTCAATTGTTTTACAAGGTGTAGCAGATGCTGACAAAAAATTTATAGCAATTGAAGTGGGGGGCAGAGGAAAGCAAAGCGATGGTGGCACATTTTCTGGATCCACTTTGTTTAGATTGCTGGAAGCAGGCAAATTCAATGTTCCACCACCACAGGCACTACCAGGCTCAAATATCATTTTGCCAAACTTTTTAATAGGAGATGAAGCCTACCCGCTGAAAAATTATTTATTGAGACCATATCCTCGAAAAAAGTTAAATGCCAAAACTGAAAAATACAATGAAAGATTATCAATCGCCAGGAAGTGCATTGAATGTGCATTTGGTATCTTAACTAAGAAATGGCGAATTTTGCAAAAAGATATTGAGACAAAACCCAGCACAGCCATTCACATTATAAAATGTGCTTGCATTTTACATAATTATGTAAGAGAACGTGATGGGGACAGTGATTTGGACTACATAAATACGACAGCAGAAATTAATAATGGAATAGTTGCTTCAAAAAATGTGGATATTTTTGAAGAACAGTCACATTGCAATAGAAGCAGTCACTCAGCAATGGACGTTAGAAATTCTTTAACTGATTATTTTTGGGATTTCAGATATTAAATCATTTAATTACATAAATAAAGACACTTTAAATATATACATAAATTCATGTACACATATTATATATACATAACTTAACTTAAGTTAATATTGTATATTCATCATAACGTTAAATAAAAACTTACCTGTACAGTTACAAGTAATTCCTACTTCACACCATTCCTTATCTGTTTTACTTCTATTTTTAAACTCTTTATGAGTGTCATTCCATAAAACCGTTCGGCTTTGAACAGCCGAAATCAAAGACTCTGCGCTGATTTTTTGCATTGCTTGCAATTCGTCGCTGAGCGATGCACTAAAAATTAGAATCAATTCTAGCGCTGAGCGACGTCGCTCTGACGCTCACGAAATTCGCTCGTCGTTCAGCAGTGGCCACTCCAATGCTCTCTCATAAGCTTTAATATTTTAGGTCGCTCGAGAGAGCGTCGCTCAGTCGCTCAATGCGTGGCCGAAGCCTGAGGCGACCAGGCGATCGGCAAGGGCGAGTCGCTCATATCTCCCAGTTGATGCCTCACCACGATCAAGAGGACCCCTACGCTGATGAAGAAGCTCAAGCCGAAACCCTAAGAGGCAGAGAAGTCGAATAAGAGTTAACGTCGTAAGGTAGATCTTAAGTTATAAATATAGAAAAAAAAAAGAAAACAAAATCCCATGTTATGATAACTAAGATAATCGAAACGATTTGTAAACTGCACCGTAGGCAGGGTTAGGACAAGGGCATAGGGAACGACTATATAGAGGTTAACCTAATTCCCTTTTTACAGAGAAGATGGAAGAAATCATCATAATAGATGACAGCTCCAGCGATACAATACCGTATCCACCGCCGAAGAAATTAAGACCGGAACCAGTGGCGGAGGAGTGGGACAATATCCTTTCCCCGGGGCAAGCCTCCCCATCGAGTTATAGCGGTTCTGCCAGCGCCAAAAAACGGACCCGTTCCCCTTTCCCCCAGGTCGTGGGACCGAACTTCGGAGTCGCGTTACTCCTATGACCCGACAGCTCGTGGACCAACCCATTACCCCTCACCGCGTTATGCGACCAGTCGCGAGGATGATAGCTCGGAGGAGGAAGGAGAATACCCCCAGTACGCCTCGGATGAGGAGCCGACCGACAGACAGAAGTATAGACACTCGGTCTATGTTAGCGAGGACCACTTCGGGTACCGGCTAGACGGGCAGGTCGTGTGCATGCGCACCCAGCATACGACGATAGTCGTGAACGTCCCCGGAGCGAAAGGTGAAGAGCCCTACGTCACCGAGCCCCCACCTAGCCGTCAGACACCCTCGCTCGACAACCACGACGTAAACCCGCGAGCCCCACCGGAGTGCAAGACCTCAGCCATGCAGACTGAAGACCACTCGGCAACGGCGGTGGCCGTGTCAACCCAAACCAGCTTCCCCGCCACCTACGAGGCCGTCGAAGACCTAGAGGATGGGGGACCCCTCTTCCGCCGACGTTTCATCGAGACACCACCCGAGCCCGAGGGTGAAACACCCCTAACCGAGTGGGAGGAGGACATCCTAGACAGTGTGTTAGGAACCAATGCCGGCGAACAGAGTTGGGTAGACGAGATAGCCCGTCTGTTCGATGTGGGAGCGGATGAAGCGACCTTTGGAGTGGCAACCAAGAGCCTCGCGTCCGAACCAACTAATCCCGACGTATCCACCGAGAACCTCATCAACGTGCCTCCAAACTGGGTAGTGCCACCCGAGTTGCAACAGATGCCGGCGTCCGACGTAGCATTGATGCAAAGACGACTTGCAGGACGAGGGGAGAAATACCGACGAGTACGCTTTACGCATTTCACCCCCACGGCGAACTACCGAGTCACGTTAAGCGGAGGAGCGGTCATCATGCGGCGAATGGGAGGCAACCCCATTTAAAGCCCATCCGGAGAAAAGGGGGGTGTGAAGGTGTGGGATGGATCCACCCCTCACAACAACTTGTTTTTGTACTATATACCTATTTTTATTATAATGTTGTTAATATACGCCACTGAAGGTATACCTTTAAGTTAGAAAAAAAAAAACAACTTAGTTTCAAAAGGGCGGGCATTTCCACCGGTCATCAGCATGTAAATAGCTATCTACATATCATTAGCGAGTCGACCCAATTTTGAGTAGTAATGGGGTCACATTAGGATAATTGATATCGATAAGAACCGATAATGAGCCGATAGGAAAAGCTCAAATTGGAGCAAGGAGGCTTCATCACGACGCAAGCGTGGCGGTCTCGGGCACTCAAGTTTTGGCAGCTGAAGTGAGCAGTCGTGAAAAAAAAGGAGAAAAGGAAACGGGTGGTAGTGAAAAGTGAAGAAAAAACAAGCGTGTAAAAAAAAAGTAATAGATAAAAATCATAGTGACAGAGACGCAAGGAGAGTGAAAATTTAATAAAATAAAAACACAGTGGTAAAGGAACAGAAATAAATACGCGACGGACCAAATAAAACAATAAAAGAAGGGTTTAATTAAACAATAAAAAAAAAAAAAAATAAAAAGTTAATCAAACAAATTAATCCGACAGTCGCAAAGGTTAGAGGTAAGCTTTGGGTAAGAGGATTGACACGGTGCAGTCCGGTCACGGTTACACGATCTTTTTTATAAAAAAAAAAATAAAATTATAAAAGGAAAAGAAGCCCAGTTAAAATAAAAGAAGAGGAAATATATGCTTTTATACTGACTCCTTGGCATTTCATTTACATGTGGTGGTATTAGGTGTAATAATTAATGGTCATTAACCTCCCTTCCCTCCTCCACTAACCAATCAAATCAAGTAGAGGAGCTACCCTACTGGTTTTGAGTAACATTCCGTAACTCCAAGGATATTCGTAAAGGACTCTGAGTTGAAGCGAGGACGACCCTACCCGCCTAAACTAAGACCCTTTAGGAAACCTTGACCCCGAACCCCCCCCCCCCCCCCGTCTGCACCACTAACCCAGCGCACTAGGTGTGGAACTGCCCACTAGTCGCGGTTAACCCCCCGTAACTCCGGGATCACTGAGTACTCCTAGCAAGGATGAGGACGACCCTACCCGTCTGAGTCGGGAACCTCAAAGATACCCTAACCACCCCCAAACCAGCGTTGCCCCCGTGTAGCACCGACCCGTACCCTCATACCCTGATTTCAGTCACGATCGTACACCAGGGACGCGTGAGGCGCGAATCCTAGGGTACTCCGCGACCCAACGAGATCAAAATCGCGGTAGAGGTTTGCCCGAATTAGCCGGACCTACCACGCCCCGTCTATCAAAGGTATCGGCAACTACAAATTCCTTGTTTTGTGGACCCATAAGATTGAGAGGTGTACCCCGACCTTAAAAGGTTCCTTACAGCATCAATTAACATTTTATTATTGTTGTATGTTGCTTCATTGTCATTATTAATTATATCGCACTCTTCATTGCGTCAGGGAAAAAATAGCGTTACAAGTTCTCTGTAATAATCCAATCTGGATACATTTTTGCTAAACCTTCTCCATCTCAGGATGTAAGGATTTTTTCTTTTCCGCATGACGCCTGATCCGTTTTGCAGTTGATATTCTTCGGGTGATTCATTTAAATCTTCCTCCACAATTTCTTCTGGAGGATTTTCGTTATCCTCCTCTATATTTTCGTCCGCCTCTCTTCGTCTTCTCGAAGATTTTCGTTCATATAGTGCGGCAAAATCAGCCAGACATTCACGTTCCATAGATTCTGGTCTGAGTATATAGTAATCGTGGAGTCCCGGCACATAAATATTTGTTGAGTCAGGAGGAAGTCTCTCCAATTCTTTTTTTGACTTTATCACTTTTTACTTTATTTACGAAAATGTTTCCATTGCTCGTTTCTGACAAATGAAGTCCCAGAATATTATAAACAGCTCCTTGAGCTGATATTTCGGTTCCCTTAATGAACTTGCTTCCGAGATGTTGTAATTTCTCTTTAATTGATCGATCTCGATGGCCTCCAGCAGTAATTTCATCCATGGCCTCACGAAGCAGTTTTGATACACCTCTGTTTGATTTGTTTATATAATTTATAATGTAACTACAGCATCCAAATGCATCCAAAATGAATTGAATATCCATATTTGCTCTATGTAGTTTTAGTATGTCATGATTATATGCATTCAGCATTATATCAGAAAACTTTCTTTGTAGAAATATTTGAGGTTTCTTTAATGTTGTTCTTATTGATAAAATGTATTCATCACAATTAATGCCCAGGTGTGTAAGAAAATTATCAAAATTATTAAGGTTTATTTGTTCAGCATGTGAAATATTAATTTTGTCATCCAACAGTTCTTGAATGCGTTTCCAAGTTTGTTTATAAATTCGATTGGGAGTTTCTTCGTCGTCAAACGAATACAAAATTTTAGTTTCACGCATTGGAGGGTATGGAATATTAAACCGACATTTGCTTTCTCTACGAATTTCTTTTTTACAAGTGGCACTATGTTTGTGGTATTGATATCTTAGAACATCTTGCAACTCTTCGTTGCCTCCATTGGTAGTAATGAACGTATCAATGAATCTAACCACTTCTTCTGAGTTTAATGAGCCGTCACTATTCTGTAGCTTTGGCGCTCCTTTCAGCCAATACATGCCATGGGAGTGTGGTGAGCCCCGTTGTTGAAATTCTGTTCTCCAATAATAATGAGAAAGCTGGAAATCACCGAAAATATCATTGCTTTTGAAAAGCTTCATTAACTGGTGAAGTCGTTGATCAAAATATCTGGAGCACGTCGCAGGATCTGAACGGATTAATCTTGCCTTTTCCGAACATGGCAGACTCGAAGCTTCGTCTTCACTGATAACTTTGTTATCAATAAGAAGAGATAGAATGACCAGGAGCTCATTCCATTTGGTCTCGGCCGCAGAGAGGGTAATAAAAAATGTTGGTAATCCAAACTGGCGAATCATGGCCAGAACTTTTTTTTTTTCGGCCTCCCAATGAGCTGGGGCAGAACGCAATCCTTTTAGCAAATGGTATCCATCGTCGTGCTGAACCAGGCTGTTCACAAAGTTTTCATCCATCATGTTAGCCGCAGTAACATGCGCTGTGCCAGACTTTTTTCTAAGGGAAATAGAAATTGCATTCTTGATGCGTGTCATTTCATAGCACTTGTACATATACAAAATTTAGTTTTACAGTCAAAAATTTTTCCGCATGATATTGAAGGAAGTCAGAAGTCATATCTACAGGACGCCGACCCTCACCGGGAGCCATTGCAATTATTTCAATAATTGCATTATTTTCAATTGGCTCATTCTCCAGCAAGGTTTCCTGACCACCGGGATTTGAATTGTCTTCATCCTCGTTGCCTTGTGGATCAGGATCTATTTCCATTCGCTCTGCAAGAAGTTGTTCCACGATTGGTCGATCTTCGTGATCAGCAATAAATGGAACTTCTGCATTATTTTGAAATGCCGTAAGCCAATCCGTTAATATTAAAAAGCCATGCTTTTGGTGTAGCTCAGTGCTTATCGCGAATCTTAGCGCTTCCATCACTTTAGCTGGTCTTATAGTCTCCGTCATGAAACTGTCTCGATATTCCAGCTTGCGCTTTAGGTGTACTTGCACCACATGGCTGTTATCAAATGAACGAGGCAGCGCAGTTACCGTGTCGGAAACGGAAATGGGAACATTAACCACGGCTCTTCTTACTGCGCACTGCTTTTCATAGCCCAGGGATATAATTCTCATGAATGGAATAATCGGTGATATCAGTCATTCTTCTAGGCAAGATATGTCTTTGAGGCAGTCGGGAATTTCAGGGAAATCAAACCCTTCGGAAAGGCATAAGTTTGGTATTTTACCTTGATTATTTATTGATTTGTGACACGTAGAGCAAAATGAATAAGAGCCATTTGTGGACGGAAACTTTTCAGACAAATAAAAGGACTTTGTTATATCCAACAGAGGATATTTTAGGGAAATTCGATTCATGTCCAAGTATTTTGTATTGTGCTTAAAAAATGTGCCTCCACAGCTGGTACATATTTCCGTTGGGCCCATCTTTATTTGTCTTAAATATGTTTGACGTGCCAGACTCATTCGCTGCTGCATTTGCAACTCTCTATGTTGCAGCGTCTCTTCTTGTGACATTGCAGCTCTGGCTTCTCTATTACGTTGGGATTTTTCGTTGTGACTCCGCTTCACGATTTTGAGAATTTTGGCGATAATTAATAACCCGTGCTTCATTCATACGTCGAATTTCTTCAGCAATTCTCCGGGCTTGCATTCGAGTCACTCTTTTTTGAGATGAATTCAAATTTTGCTCTCGTCTTCTTATAGTCACATTTCGTCTTACAATTTGACGATTATTCGCATCACGTTCCCGCTCATTTTCTCTGTACTCCACATTCTGTCTTCGGATAGAATGTTCAGCAGTATTCCGGTCTTGTTCCCGCTGTCTCGCATCCAAATCTTCTCGACGAATGGAGTGGGATAACGCGTCGCGTTCGCGCTCTGTTTCCCTGTACTCCAAATCCTGTCTTCGGAAAGAATGTTCAGAAGTATTGCGCTCTTGTTCCCGCTGTCTCGCATCCAAATCTTCTCGACGAATGGAGTGGGATAACGCGTCGCGTTCGCGCTCTGTTTCCCTGTACTCCAAATCCTGTCTTCGGAAAGAATGTTCAGAAGTATTGCGCTCTTGTTCCCGCTGTCTCGCATCCAAATCTTCTCGACGAATGGAGTGGGATAACGCGTCGCGTTCGCGCTCTGTTTCCCTGTACTCCAAATCCTGTCTTCGGAAAGAATGTTCAGAAGTATTGCGCTCTTGTTCCCGCTGTCTCGCATCCAAATCTTCTCGACGAATGGAGTGGGATAACGCGTCGCGTCCGCGCTCTGTTTCCCTGTACTCCAAATTCTGTCTTCGGACAGAATGTTCAGCAGTATTGCGGTCTTGTTCCTGCTGTCTTGCATCCAAATCTTGTCGTCGAATGGAGTGGTATAATGCGTCGCGTCCGCGCTCTGTTTCCCTGTACTCCAAATTCTGTCTTCGGACAGAATGTTCAGCAGTATTACGTTCTTGTTCCTGCTGTCTTGCATCCAAATCTTGTCGTCGAATGGAGTGGGATAATGCGTCGCGTTCACGCTCTGTTTCCCTGTATTCCATATTCTGTCTTCGGACAGAACGTTCAGCAGTGTTACGCACTTGTTCCTGCTGTCGAGTAGTTTCGTTTTCCTTTCGTATAGTATGAGAAGCAGCATCATCTTGGCGCTCTCGGTTTCTATACGGGGCATTTCTTCGGCGTGTAGAACGTGACAATGCATCCTGTCGGCGTTCTCGAGCTCGAGTTTCCAAATCATTTCGGCGATTATTAGCCAAACGTTGTGAATTTCTTTCTCGAATTGAAACAGGATCTTCTTCATAGCGTTGCTGACTACGATTTACCATTTCTCGGCGAAGTTGTTCAGCAGATTTTATTTAAACGCGGCATTTCAAATTTTACAATGTTTTGTTGCTCGCCGGAATTTAAATTAAAATTGGCTGTAAAAGATATTATGTTATTCTGAAAACAAGATAATATGATGTTATTTAAATAATTTAATACACTAGTCTTTAAAAAGACTAGGAATTAATTAACAATTTAAAAAAAAACTTACGAAATTTTCCAGTGTTGGCAGCGTCAAAGGGCAACAGCAACTTCACTCGCGATCGCGGCGATTTAGGAAGCGCGCTCACTATTTAAAAACTTACACTTTTCACAACACTTAAAAAATCACAAATTTTAAACTTTCAGAAACGGCGGCAAAAATCGAGAAACACAGATTATTTTCGGGAGCAGCAGTCGGACAGCCTTCATCGGTCGGGAAATCGATTAAGACTGAATCGACTTTTAAATAGCAAAACCACGAAAGCTATCGAGTTTCATGTTCCGATTGTCATTTTATTCCAACTATGAATCTGTTGCTATCCCTGTCTCTCTCACAATGTTTCAATAAGAGCTCTCTTAGAGAAACTTTTGATAGTTAATATCGAATTTGAATGACTTACTAACTATTCTATAAGCTGAAATAGAAAAGCATTTATATTCTTATACGCCTGTATACATGTCTATGCATTTTGTATAGTTCTTACACCTTAATGAAAACAAATCTCTGCAAATTCAATACCAATTTGGTTTTTTCCCACGAAAGTTTACCCCTTCCCCCCCTTATCGATAAGTTATGTAAATATTTCTCACACTCTTTGGCGGGCGTTTTCATCCAAAACCTCACTCACGACAAATGTATATACATATGTACATACAAACTCATATATGTATGTATGTGTTAATAATGTGTAGGCTTACAGAGGATTTCCTAAATATGTAAATACAAATTACAACCAAAGTAATTCTTGTCTGCATTTTGCAGCGTTCTTAGTTAGTTAGTTTTAGTTTTGTTTTTGACGTGGAAATACTCAAAATTTTTTCTCACGCTCTAACCGTGAAAAAATATTGGCACGCTTTTAATACAGATTATGGCAAAAATTACATAAGCAATGCAACTTGTTTCATTATATTTTCATAAGCCCTAAAAAACTGGCAAAAAAACAGCCTTTTATCTAAATATATTTATTCCTGGAAACATGCAGAACAAGTGCCATTCCACGAAGTATTGCGTAAGTTCTCACGTGTTCCCCCTGAAAAATTTTTCTCACGCTCTAACCTTGAAAAAAAAACTATCGCATTAAGAAAAAACCCATATACAATTTCTATACACACACCTACACATTCATTTGACTGTCAAGACGTGGTAACGCATAAGTAAGATGTCATAAAGTCAATTAAAATCGCCTGTAAAAAGTCTTAGTATTAGGCAAACAGAAAATTTAGCAATACCATTTGTATTTAGTTTCAACACCATTCGTATTGCATATTCTCTTTTGTCTTCGTTTCATTCCTCATCGTCCAACTATTGCCTAGCCTTTTGGCATCATAATGCCATCTCTTTGCTGCGACATACATATACACGCTTACATATGTATTCCATTGGTTCTCATGTCCCCCCTCCCTTACGCCCCTTCACCTAAAGGATTTTTTCTCTCACGCTCTAACCAAAAAATTCCCGGGCATTTTAAATAATTTCTTTTCCCGAAATATTGATTTACGACCTTCCACACGTGATTTTGCAAGTTGTACATGCATACATGTACTCCAAATCACTTGCACAAGAGATTCTGTCTCAGGAGAACAGAAAATTCAGGCGAAGTCCCAAGTTTCATAAACATATTTTTGTTCCGCTGCAACATCTTGTCCCGCTCTCTTTACTACATACATACATATATGTATGTATATGCATCTATGTATGTATCCAGGTATATATCTATGTATGTATGTACATACATTTATATATGTGAATAAAGTCATGAGAATTATGTAGAAATGAGCCAGTGTCATCCGTTTGCTTCTATATTTCTTGCCAGAACTAAAAAATTACACTTGACCAGCTAACGAACATGCAAGAACATGATCGTTATACACAACGCAAGCTTACTCCCACAAGTTTAGTTTTCTACACAAAAACAACAAGGGTTACGTTACACTCATTCCTCTCAAATTTTAGTCTTTCTCTAATTTATATGTATAAAAGATTTCGCAATCGAGCAGAAATATATATGTACATATGTACATACATATGTACATATGTATACTACATACTATGTACATATGTATGTAAGTTAACACCCGACATTCCTAAAACCACTTATTGACCACTTATCGGCCCAAGATCGATATCAATAAATCTGCAATATAATCGCATTGACTCAAGTAAACAGGAATTTCATCTAACACACGACAGCCCTAAACCACTTATGGACCACTTAGTGACCCAAGATCGATACAAACAAAATCTGGAACATAATCAAATCTTACCACACACTCAGACTTTGTCACATCAATATTCTCAATAAACATCCACGAATTAGAACCGCAACACTTTGGTAAACATCGACAACAGCCTTATCCCCAAACGTGGGAAATAAACAAAAACCACCGCCGCTGCCGACGTCGATGCATGGAGGCAGAGCTTTCATCCAACCTTTTGTAATAGAAGTCAGATCAGTTCTTTTCCTGTAATCAAATCTTCCGGTCATAGTATATATCGTACTAACCAAAAGAAGTTGAATAAAAATTTATATTTTTTAAACGGAAAAAAAACTCAATTTTAATTTGTATATTTATGAATCTTGGGATTTCGCCTTCATTTTCTCAAGCATTAAGAGTCAAAGAGATGACATCATAGTTTTTTACCAGAACTCTAGTCCAGAGTTGAACCATGAAGAATGAAACGAAGACAAAAGAGAATATGCAATAGATATGATACTTAAAATTCGTTGCTAAATTTTCTGTTTGCCTAATGCAAAAACTTTTTCCAGGCGACTTTTGATCCACTTTATGGAATTACACTTGTGCGTTACCACGTCTTGACATTCAAATGAATGTGTAGGTGTGTGTATAAAAATAATGTATAGGTTTTTTCTTAAAACCGCGACAATATTTGTTCAAGGTTAGAGCGTGAGAAAAAATTTTGACGGGAGAGTAGTGGAACTTCTGTCAAATAATAATTAAAAGCTAAAAAAAACAAAAATTTCACCATTATAGTCAGTGGGTTTTTCACGTTTACGCGGCTGATCTCTACCCACTACGCCACCAACCAAATTGACTTAATTTCGCTATTATAACATACATACATAGCAAGCGCAGGGCATCTCGCTCTTTCTATTTCGTTCCCTGTAAGAACACAATGCTAATATTTCTGTCTCTTTCAATAAGCATAGAGCATTAAATAAATTGATTATTTTAAAAATTTAATTATTGATTTATAATTATTCGATCTGGTTCAAACTTAGTGTATATGGGTTGAATTAAATTAAAACAAATAAATTAAAACGCAACAAAGAAAAAACAATATTTACTTAAATTTCTTTAATTCGGCGGTGGGATTTGAACCGAGTTCTTCGTGTTTGTACGGCTGACTTCTTTGAATTTCTTCTTGTTTTTTTTGCTGCCAAAGAAAATTGCTTATTTTACTCGAGGTACCTCTACGTTTTAGTTAATAGCTCCGGTGATAATTATCTGATCCGACTAATTTTTAAACTCTACCTACACAAAGGAACTTAACTTTTCATGTTTCAACTATGTAGCTTAAAATTTTACTATCTAAAAGTTGATAGAAACAGACAGACGGACAGACGGACATGTCTCAATCGACTCGGCTGTTGATGCTGATCAAGAATATATATACTTTATGGGGTCGGCAACGTATATTTCTATGCGTTACAAACATCTGACCAATTTTATAATACCCTCTGCAAGGGTATAATTAGTCATGTCAATGCCAAATCGCCTTCATCAAGATGAAGGGATATCCTACTAGATACTAAATTTCTCAAATTTATAAGTAAAATATAGTTTAAACTTAATTAGTTCATATTTTAAGTTAGAGTACGTAGACTTTTGTTGACGCATACATATGAATATTTTTTTGTTTTTTTAATTAATTAAAATTTGCCTTTGAAATGCTATTTTATTATTTTTTTACTTTAAGGATAAAAGACCAACTTAAAATTCTGCATCAAAATTTTTTTGTTTCGTGCGAATGTTTTAGGGGTACGGTGGCTTTAGTGGCAGATTGTATGTATACATATAGTTGCATATATACGTATTTATATATACATATATATATAAGAATATAATATATACTTCACTACATAGTATAAAGCAAAGTCGCTTCCCGCGTCTGTCTGTATGTATGTATGCTTAGATCTTTAAAACTACACAACGGATTTGGATGCGGTTTTTTTTAATAGATAGAGTGATTCAAGAGGAAGGTTTTTGTGTACAATAACATGCTTAATAAATTAGAGAACCATTGATAATTTCAAGATTTCTAATGCGAAGTCGTAAAAACACTAACATATGACAGAGTTCCATGTTACTATACATGGAACCAGAGTAATTCTAAAACCTTTCAACGGCGAAAACAAGGTACTGCGGTCGATGGTTTCCCCGGAGTAAAAAAAACGGATGCTCTTGGCAGAGTCTATTTGATTCATCCCAACAACAGCGAATGCTTTTATCTGAGAATGTTACTGCATATTGTAAAAGGCCCGACATCCTTTGCACACCTAAGAACTGTACAAGGTGTTGTTTACAATACTTATCAAGCAGCATGCAAAGCTCTGGGGCTTTTGGAAGACGATTCTCACTGGGAAGACACATTATCGGAAGCAGCTACTTGCAGTTCAGCTACATCACTAAGATATTTTTTTGCCATCATAGTAGCGTTTTGTCAGGTAACTGATTCTGTTAATCTGTGGAATAAATTTCAAGAAAGTATGGCCAGTGATATTTTGATACGTCGACGGCGAGTGTTAAACTCGGATGACGTACAATATGATCAAAGCATATTTGACGAAGCATTATATGAATTGAACAAAGTAGTGCAATTACTTTCGGGTAAATCGATCAAGGATTTTGGGTTACCGATGCCTGCTAATAATACTAACTCAGATTCAACGAATAGTGCCGAATACACAAGAGAAACATCATACGATCAAACGATACTTTTACAAAATATAGCTCAAGATGAGCCACGATTAAACAACGATCAGAAAAATGTATTCACTACATTACTATCCTCAATTGATACCAATGAAGGGAGAATGTTTTTCCTTGATGCCCCAGGAGGTACAGGAAAAACATTTTTAATCAATCTGCTTTTAACAAAAGTGAGATCTAAAGGAAAAATTGCATTAGCTGTCGCGTCGTCTGGCATAGCCGCTACGCTTTTGGAAGGAGGCCGAACCGCACACTCTACATTCAAGCTTCCGCTAAAAATCGCCACCGATGATAATAACAGCGTCTGTAGTGTTTCTAAACAAAGCAATACAGAAAAATTGATGCGTGACTGCTCATTAATAGTCTGGGACGTAGCTACTATGTCAAATAAAACGTCTGTGGAAGCACTGGATAGGACAATACGCGATTTGCGCAGCAATAATTCACCTATGGGTGGATGTACGATTCTGTTCTCAGGAGACTTTCGTCAAATCCTACCAGTTGTGACTCGAGGAACACGTGCGGACGAAATAAATGCTTCCCTAAAGCGATCTCACCTTTGGCCACACGTCAGTAAATTAGAGCTTAAAACTAATATGAGGGTTTCGTTAACTTCACGTGGGAACAGGCTTTTTCCAGAGATGCTGCTAAAAGTTGGTAATGGAGAGATAACACAAAGTGATGGAAAGATAAACCTAGAAAACCTTTGTGTTTTGAAAGACAATATCCAAGAGTTGTTCGACAATGTCTATCCCGACATTGATAACATAAGTTGTAAGACTATATCTTGGTTTAAAGAAAGAGCGATTTTGTCTCCAACTAACGAACAAGTAGACAAGATAAATAACTTGATTCTTTCAAAGATTGATGTGCCGACGCAAATATACTACTCGGTCGATACTGTTCTCGATTTAGAAGAAGCTGATCATTTTCCTACAGAATTTCTTAATTCTTTGAACCCGTCTGGACTTCCCCCTCACAAAATGGTGTTAAAAGTAGGTTGTGCTGTTATTTTATTAAGAAACCTGAATCCACCTAAACTTTGCAATGGTACGCGTTTATTGGTAAAATCACTGAAAACTTTCATAATAGAGTGCACAATACTCACAGGATGTGGTACAGGAGAAGATGTATTGATTCCCCGAATTCCTCTAATACCATCGGATTTACCGTTCCAATTTAAACGCTTACAGTTTCTGGTAAAGACATCTTTTGCAATGACCATAAATAAATCGCAGGGTCAAACCTTCAACGTTGCGGGTTTAGATTTGAGCGTTGAGTGTTTTTCACACGGCCAATTGTATGTCGCTCTTTCAAGAGTAATCTCTAAGGAAAACATGTTTGTATTGTCTAATGACAAGAAAGCTGTTGTATATAGAGAGATCCTGTAGTATATTAAATGTAAAAGTAAAAAAAAAAGTGAAAATCTAAATCAGATGAAACGAAGTTTCTTTCGATTAAGGGGGTGATAGCTGCTTTTTTCATGCAATTTTGAAAAAAAATGTATTTTAATTAATACTTCAACAATTTCTTTTTATATAATTTTAAAAACAATATACATATGTCGGAAACTGGGTAATATTGCTTTCGTCGGCATTCCTGTTGTCCATCATCCTTGTCTTTGTGTATAATCTTTTTATTTCTTACCGGGAACTCAGTGCGTTGCGACTGGTCTTGAGCAGGTCTCTTTCCAAAGTGAGTCTACTTCCCGTTGGCCATCTGCCTCGAGACCTTCCCCTTCACTTTTTCCCACTTGACACTCCTGTCACTTCTGCCTATCGCCAGTGCACCACACTAGTCCGATACAACCCTGTGGGTGTCGAACCTAGTTCCCAGAAAGATTGACATTGGTCTCTGTACTGTCCTGTCATGACTTTCATATTCTAACTTGTCCGAGCTCATTAACATGACGTTATACGTTAGTCTTTACATTTTATTTGAATATAGTTATTTACATTATTTGTTAATTTCCGACACGGCCTTCCTGACTATAACACGTCCTCGTGTGCAAAACTCTACATTAGATTGGTATCACGCTTTACTTCATGAACAAACGTATCTTCATCTTTGCAAATCAACTTAAACTTCAACGTATAGCACATTCGATTGCTTCATTTTTTTTTGACTGAAACTACATAAATCCATATGCCTTCAAACGTCAGTTTCTTACAAAAACTCGTCCGTTTGGCTCTTCGTCAAATCACAACACAGTTCACAGGCTCTTGCCACCTCAAGTGACGATATGTACCTCCGTACCATGGTCTCTCAACAGATCACACATCCACGAGCAATGACACCCATCATTGGCATGCCCATTGTCGCCAGGACCTAGCCCCTGTGTGCAATGTCCCCTGTATCTCACATAGCAGAGGTGACTCCTTGACCATCGTCTTTTTCACCGTGGTCAACTGCATCAGTATCAAACTCAATGAACGCAAACTCTCATGTGCATACTTAAAAGTTCCTTTGCTTTTCAATTATCGTTTTTCATCTTTCACTAAAACGCTACCACCAATCAAATGTCACTTAAGTTTTTTTTTATTTACGGTTAAGCAGTAAGGTCGTCTCTGTTTGTCACTAGTTGAAATTCCATTCATGAAATTATTTGATTTTTCCAATCTTTCAATATGTGTCTAGTTCTGTCTAGTTCAAAGAGTTCCAAATTCTTCTCATTGCACTCTTCGTTATAAACAGAATTTACTGTTTTAACTTTGTGAATATGAATTTGTGAACAATTTACAGTTGACCAAAAATGTGTAAATTGCTCCTGGCAATGTTGTCACCCCTTCGTTAAGTTACAAAATTTGTAATCCTGATGCCATCAAGTTTATTACACACTCTTTCATTGAAAAAAAAAAAACATTCGGTACCCAAATCAAACAAAAATGGAAAGAGCTCACCCAGTTAATACATTTCTTCTTTTAGCTCCAGAACTAAGCACTTCTTCTTTACTCGCTATGGCTGCTGCCCGATGAATCCGTCCTTCTTCAACACGCTGAAGCGATATGACCAATTTCTCCGCACTTGTAACACGTTACGCCTGGTTTGTTGTACTGCTGGTTAGTCCTTTCTTTGAATTTTTCGTCTGCTTTCTTCATGCGGCAATCTATCATCTTGTGCCCGGGCTCCTTGCAATAGAAGCATTTGATTTGGTTTTGTAACTTGTGCTTCTTCCTATCTGGACCCTCTTCCTGCTCGGAACGATGGCTTCGTTTGGAATATGCGTGCGCTTTTAAATTTTGCTGTAGTTCACTGCGCGTTTTCACACTAGTTGTAAACAGCAACTTCTGCAAATTTGTGTCGGTGTTAGCTGTGTGTGCCAACACGAGTGACACCGCAATCTCCTCCAAATCCATCGTTTTCCACGTTGACAGCAAAGATGTCACCAGTCGGCTAGCATACACTGACACACATTCATTTGCCTCCGGCTTCCCGTTCAGAATTTTCAGCAAGATGGCGGCTGGCGTCTCTACTCCACCGAAGCGTTGTGTCAATAACTCCTTGAAAATTTGCCAAGTCATCCCAACAAAACTAATTTGGGAGAGCCATTGCGACGCACTTCCACTCAATGCCTTGCTTAGTGACATTATTAAGGCACTTCCTTCCAGTGGATGTTCAGCGAAAATTATATCCACAGTTTTGCACCAAGCGGCAGCATCAGCTCATTCTGCATCTGGATTGAATGTTGGCAATGACGTTTTGCTTTGACTTTTCGCAGTTTGCATTGCCTTCAACATTTCCAAAAATTTATAGTTTTGCGAATCCAAAATTGCTCGCAAGTCGCCGGCAGCATCATTTTGAGGCTGAGACAATCCCACTTCTGATGTCGGAAACTGGGTAATATTGCTTTCGTCGGCATTCCTGTTGTCCATCATCCTTGTCTTTGTGTATAATCTTTTTATTTCTTACCGGGAACTCAGTGCGTTGCGACTGGTCTTGAGCAGGTCTCTTTCCAAAGTGAGTCTACTTCCCGTTGGCCATCTGCCTCGAGACCTTCCCCTTCACTTTTTCCCACTTGACACTCCTGTCACTTCTGCCTATCGCCAGTGCACCACACTAGTCCGATACAACCCTGTGGGTCTCGAACCTAGTTCCCAGAAAGATTGACATTGGTCTCTGTACTGTCCTGTCATGACTTTCATATTCTAATTTGTCCGAGCTCATTAACATGACGTTATACGTTAGTCTTTACATTTTATTTGAATATAGTTATTTACATTATTTGTTAATTTCCGACACATATATGTACATGTTTCGAAATACTCCGCCAAACAGGAAACCATTTAAAAAAGTAGCTCAAATGCTATTAAAATGCCACGTTTATCCGAATTGCAAAAACCAAACCTTATTTAAATTGTAAGACTTCAGCCCATACAATGAACTATAAAAAATTCAAAATTGAAAAAAAAAAATTTTTTACAAAATTTAGCTGAAAAAACAACAAAGCGATCACAATTATTTTAGTTCAGATAGGTTTTTATATAATAAAATATTTCGAAAATGTGAGCAAAATCGGTTAAGGAGTTTTTGACATATCTTGGCAGCAGTTTTAAAGAACCGAGTCTACTAAAACGCGTTTGATTGTTGTTGCCCGCAACCAGGCTCTATATACACCTACTCAAGTTTACGGCTATTACTTCTACAAGCATCCGGGCAGAGAAAAAGGGTCGGGATCGCGAATCCGAGCAGAGGTCATACATATGTATACATATGTGCGAGTTTGTGGGCAGACGCACAAGTAAATACGGGTTGCACTTTTAACTGACGGACACACATTTTTGAGCTAGCGATCGCGACCTTTTTTCTTCTTACCCCTGCCTCGCACATTTATGACCCTTTCTCAATCTCAGAATCTTTGCTTGTGCGTCTCGTATTTACTTTCCCCATCAGCATTTGTTTGTGCGTCCCTCTGCCAAAAACTCGAGTCCGCTACCTCTTTTCCCTTCCGAATTTGCTTGTACGTCCCTCTACCCACAAACTCGAGCTCGCTTCTTCTTTCCCCTCTGGCATTTGCTTGTGCGTCCCTCTGCCCACAAACTCGAGTTCGCGATCGCTGCTTGTGCGTCCCTCTCTGTCTACATACTCGTACACTGATCATGCGAAAAAAAAGACAAAACAGTTGGTAACGGTAAAAGTGTCGTTACACTTTTTAGTCTTAATTTTTTCGGTTTAGCCCCTACCGCGCGATATGAAACTTCGTTTCAATAAATAAGTAAAAATGTAGTTTATGAATTTAGATATCCCAACGATAGCAGGAAATCTTCACAGTACAGGGAAAGAATTAGAATTGTTTTACTACGAGTTTAAAGCGTGCGAAGCCGCGGGCAAAAGCTAGTATTATTATATACATATTATTAAATTATTTTAGTAATATGTATATAATAATATATAAATATATAAGTATATTATATAAACATGTATATATGCATATATGTATATACTTATATACATATATATATTTACATACATATATATATAAGTATATATTTTATACTTACACTTGCTGCATATCTCTGCGTACACTTCAAAAATGAACTACACTTTTAGGTTTAGTGGTCAATATCTTTTAATATAAGGCACTTTGGGCAATGCTTCTTTTTTTTTATTATTCTTTGGTGTTCTATGAACTTATACATCTATATTTTTTATTCATAAAAACTAACTTAATAGGAAAAAAAATCATTAACAAAAAACATAACCAAAATATGACGCCTCAAAAGTCTGCGTACGCTCCTATTATTCAGCGAAATTCTGCCGGAATTCGCATTTACCGTTACTTTTTTAACTTTGCTTTGCTCTTTTTCGTTGATGTGCGTTATTTGGCATTATTTTGAAAAAGAAATTTGTATGCGTTTAATTATGGAGCAAAAAGGAAAAGAAATCTCGGTAGAAGTTCGAAAACTTATATTAAAATACAGATTGGAGGGCAAATCCTACCGAGAAATTGGTCAACTGGTAGGCAGAACGCATTCCTCTTGCCAAAGAGTGTACGACAATTATGTGGCATCGGGTTCCATATTGTCAAAGCCCCGATCCGGCCGCCCACCATTGTTGACGGAACGGGAGAAAAAGCGCATTGTCCAGCTGGTGCCTCATAATCCGCGAATAACTGCCCACCAAGGACGTCTCGAAGTCGAGGAACGTTTCTCCAAAACTGTTTCCGAAGAAACGGTCCGGCGCACTTGGAAAAAGGCGGGGTATCATGGCCGAGTTGCTCGTAGGAAGCCGCATATATCTGAGGTCAACAGAAGAAAGCGCATGGACTTTGCCAATGAGCACATTTTGAAGACTCCCAGCTTCTGGAATAAGGTCATTTTTTCAGACGAGAGCAAGTTCTACATATTTGGCATAAAAGGGAAGAAGTTAGTGTGGAGAAAAACCGGAACAGCGATGGATAAAGAAAATTTAATACCGACTGTAAAACATGGAGGAGGTGGTATCATGGTGTGGGGATGTATGGCGGCCAATGGTGTTGAAAATCTTGTGTTCATAGAGTCTACAATGGACCACAAAGACTACATCAAGATTTTAAGGGATAACCTACAGCAGAGTGCCCGAAAATTACAACCTGAAGAGGATTTTTGCTTCCAACAGGATAATGATCCAAAACATACAGCCCATAATGTAAAGCTCTGGCTGCTTTACAATGTAAAAAATCAGTTGCGATCGCCTCCCCAGTCTCCAGACCCAGGCCCGGATTTACCATGCAGGCATTGTAGGCAGTCGCCTAGGGCGGCAAAAATTGGGGGGCGGCAAATGTTAGCAGTAACTTTAAAAACTTGTTCAATTCGTGGGAATTGAATTTCCCGCCTGGTTTGTTGGCACGCGTACCAACGTTATAAGTAGAAAGTGCCTGAATCGAGTAAAAAATCGATTTATACAAGTCTCGACACTCACTTTATGAAATTATCGATAAGTTTCTATATCGAAAATCACAGAAAACCATGTTTATTTTTGTTTATTTTTATCAATTTTTATGACAGGCAGTGTGTTGTGAAAAAAAACAACGTCATCCGTGATTATTAATGAAAATTGGTGGTCGAGAATTAATTGTTAATTCATTGTTAACAATACGTGTGGTGCGACAAGTTTCAATGGCATAAATTGCAGGTTTGTTATCTTGACAATAGTGTATCTTTTACAGATTTACGTGAATCACAATCGCAAAACAACAATTATTATTGTATAACAGTTTACATAACTTAATCAATCGTAGAAAAAACTTGCATGGTGAATATGCAGTACACTATACATCTTAATAACTAAATTAGGCTCGAACTTTAATCAGCGGAAAAATAGCGTAGATGAAAATATGTGAGGTTAGGTAACTAGTAACCCGGACGTCCTTAGATATGCTGAATCACATATTAACCATTTTAGTACAATTTAGTAAAAAACTATTTAAGATCAAAACTGGTTGCGGAACGATTGAACGCACTTGCTTTGTTAACTATAGAATCAGATTTGCTTATGTCTCTAGATTGTGATGATATTATCGATGACTTTGCCATCCTTAAAACAAGACGCAAAAATTTTAGCCAATAAGCAAGAATTTTAGTACGAAAGATAATAGTATAAATAATAGTATTGTTGAATGATATTGAGTCATATACCTCATTATGTAAGGCTACTCATAAGGGGGGCGGCAATTGTGGCAACTGCCTAGGGGCGGCAAATTTCTAAATCCGGGCCTGTCCAGACCTGAATCCTATTGAGCATCTTTGGGAATTACTTGAGCGAAGGATTCGTCAGCACACCATAACTTCAAAGAACATGTTGAAGGAAGTCATCATGGAGGAATGGGGCAAAATAACAGCAGAGGACACCAGGAATTTGGTTGATTCGATGCCAAGACGTCTGGCAGATGTTTTAAAACGAAAAGGTTATCCCACAAAATATTAAAAACTTTGTAATTTTTTTTTTTGTAAGAGCTGCTTGAAGTGTACGCAGACTTTTGAGGCGTCATATTTTGGTTATGTTTTTGGTTAATGATTTTTTTTCCTATTAAGTTAGTTTTTATGAATAAAAAATATAGATGTATAAGTTCATAGAACACCAAAGAATAATAAAAAAAAGAAGCATTGCCCAAAGTGCCTTATATTAAAAGATATTGACCACTAAACCTAAAAGTGTAGTTCATTTTTGAAGTGTACGCAGAGATATGCGAGCAAGTGTATGTACATATATAAGCTCCCTTGCATATTTATAAAGCCACTTGAAAAATAGCAATATTTCCAAAACTACTAACTGTAGCTCAATACGGTATATTAAGAAAATGAAGAGAAAAAAGAAACAAAAATAATACAAAAACAATTGGCTTAATCCAAACTAACGGTATTTTTAAATATACAGTTAAGCTAAATCTTAGTGTTGCATATTTATAAAGCCACTATGAGTTTTTCGTTCTTATTTTTACTGTAGCTTAAAATTAATTGAAAAAAATCAATTTTAACTAACAAATAACATCGCCTCGGGAGCCAATAACCTTTTCTATGCGCCCTTGCATACTTGCAATAAGGTTAGCTATCAAACTGTCATCAATTTTCGCCCACTCATCGAAAAGAGCATCCTTAAGATGACTTAAAGATGAAAACTGGCGATTTTCAGCATATACTCTCTGGGTGAGTATCCCCCATAGATTCTCCATGGGATTTAAATCGGGAGAACAGGCAGGCCACTCTAAAACTTTGATTCCTTTGGAGGAAAACCATGCTTTAGTCTCTCGACTGACATGGACTCTCGCGTTGTCCTGCTGAAAAGTATGTCGTGCATAGCCATTTTCATCTAAAAATGGTACCAGACTACTTTCCAAAGTACGGATGTAATCGACGCTTTTCATTCGGGATGATACCACTTCTAATGAAAGGACACCACTTATGGAAAATGCTCCCCACACCATAATGCTCCCACCACCAAAATTTCTCTTGGCACATTGGAGTGGTTTCTTCCGAATATCATGCCAATAGCTTCGAAAACCATCTGGCCCATCCAAATTCCATTTTTTTTCGTCAGAAAAAATCATCTAAAAAAGAACTGCTTAAAAACTGTCGAGTTTAAAATATCCTTGATTTGGGGTTACCTCATTCCATATTGTACACAAATTGTCTAATGCAAAATTTAATCTGGCAGTCTTATGACGTGCCAATAGCTTGGGGACTTGCTTCATTTTTTTCATACCGGATTATTTTGGAACATTTAAGAGTCCGGGAAATCGTGGAAAGTGATACATTTAGCCCATTTGTCGAACGCAAACGTGATAATGACATTGAGGAGTTGCTGGCGTTTCGCACAATTTGCCTTTCCTCTCGCTTGTCGAGATGTCTTTTACGTCCTGTTCTCTTTATAGAGCCATACAAAGATGGATTTTTTAAAAAGTTTTCGACAACGGATTTACTACGCCCAATTTGACGAGCAATACCTCGACCACTGACACCACTATCGCTTAAGGCTATAATCTTGCCCTTTTCAATATCACTTAGAGATTGTCCACGAGGCATTTGCGCAAATTTATGGTTTTCTTAATTAATTCGTCCAAACTCCGCCAAATCTAATCTCAAACTGCATCAGAAAGCTCTAATTCTAGGGCTGGCTTTATAAATATGCAACACTAAGATTTAGCTTAACTGTATATTTAAAAATACCGTTAGTTTGGATTAAGCCAATTGTTTTTGTATTATTTTTGTTTCTTTTTCCTCTTCATTTTCTTAATATACCGTATTGAGCTACAGTTAGTAGTTTTGGAAATATTGCTATTTTTCAAGTGGCTTTATAAATATGCAAGGGAGCTTACATACATTAACATACAAGAATTCCTTTTAATTTCATAACATATTTCTTTTCTTTGCAGATCTTCAACATGTACATATGTATGTATGTTGGCGCTGGCGCGCAAGATGCGGCCAAAGGAAGGCGCCGGCGCAAGCGACGAATGCCCAGCAAGGCGCCAACAGCGGCAAAAAAGTTGGCAGAGAAGGCGGCAGAGAGGGCGGCAGAGACCCCCGGTGGCAACAGAGACCCCGGAGGCAACAGAGGAGACCCTGGAGGCAGCAGATCCCGTTGGTTATGCCAATAAATATAAAATAAAAAAATTTGAATATTACCATACTTGTTTAGTTTTTTTATTTGGGGGTGGTGGGTGTTCATTTAATTTTTCAGACGAATGATTGGCGAAAAACTTCGCAATAAAAAAAGAAAAACCATATTTTTCTATTATAAAATTTCCAATAAAAAGTGCGCTACCTCACCTCACCTCGACTGAGAATTGAACTAGGGTTGTCGAAAATTAGTAAAATATCGTATCGATGATATTTTACGCTTCGAAAAAATATCAAAATGATATTTGATATATCGCTTTTAAAATATCGATATATCAATATTTTAAGATATTTTCATTTTACTTTTTTTCTAAAATAAACTTAAAATCCGCCAAAAAAATAAGTATATCAATAATAATTTTAACATAACAATTTATTTTCATAGAAATTGTTCACGCCAGAAAGGGTGACCAGCAGGGGAATGAAGAGGGCTTTTGCCACTATCCCCGAATGGGCACACTAGTATTAGTTACTAGGCAAGTTCGAAGGAAAACTCCATCTTGCTAAGTTGGTTTTTTCCTCCCCGGTATATCTATATACGTCTCCCGATATTCTCGGCCTCTTATTTTCACAAAAACACTTTTATTCGTAAACGCCTTAACATTGTGAACCGGTCCGGTACTTATGTATGTGCAGTAAATTGGCCTGTGTTTAACCGAGTTACCGCGCGTTTTAATTCCTTCAACAATTGGGTAATAAGTCTGGGCTCTCAAATCAGAAGCTTCGCCCCCCTACAAACAGAAATGTTCATAGTTAACTGAAGAGATTTCATTTATATTAAAAAAATGTTAATTCCAGTATTTAGAATGTAATGATTTTAAAAAAACGCGTTGTGTAATGTGTATGTCCGTCATGCGACTTCGTGAATCACAGACAACACATTTTATAGCCGAAGCAAGTCGTCCCGAAGGTACTGAACTCCCAGGGGTCGCTAGGTATCTTAAGGCGAGCTTTGCGAGTCCTGGCATAGCCGCCCTGTAAGAAATCCAAAACGTTATTGGATTACTTTCCCAAGAAGATTGGGGCAAGCTTAAATACATTTTAAGCTCCCCATTTTCCGAACCGTCTGTTTTCAAAATTGACCTATTGTGGTCGGTCTCAAAGCCTTGGTCATCTAAATTTTCGTCACATGAAGTCTGTTTAAAAAAAAGAATTACTTATATTTTTAAAACGGAATTTAATTATTTACTGTGAGCGAATTGATTACAGTTATTTAAGTTAGTAATTATGTACTAAGTTTAAAAATATTTGACATACCCGTTCTTCTTCTTGAGTAAATATAATCAATTTTTGTAAAATATCTTTGGTCGCCTCTTGTAACCCGATTGGCGAGATATACATTTTTTTAAATCTTGGATCAAGGAATGAAGACTTAACTAATACTTTATTAAGTTCAAGAGACTTGGACCTTTTCTCCAATTGTTTGTGAAGAGAGTCTTTGGCAAGAACGCCGTCAGCAGTTTTCACTTTCGCTATTTGTATTTTTTTTAGCAAAAGTTAAATCAACGGGATCACCATGCTGACAGTTACATACTTTTCGCCGCTTATTTTTTCGGTTGCATCTTTGAATGGGTTCAGAAGAATACAAAAATCCCTGCAAGTAATTAATTCAGCATTTGATAGCATTTCTGGCAATCCTTTTACGTTCTCCGATCTTTTTATTAAAATGATGGCCACTTTATTAGAAAGACCTAAAAAGGACATCAGCATTTCTATGCAGGAATTCCATCGTGTGTCAACGCTTTGCTGCAAGGCCTTAATACTACCTTCCGGAATTCCCACATCGGCCTGAGCTTTTCGCAGCTCATCCATCAGTGCAGGGCTGTGATTGAAATGCGTTACAATTTTTTTAATTTTGTCCAAAATATTACAAAACGATGCGATTTCCTTCACTGAATCGTCTACCACTAAGTGGATGGTATGAGCAAAGCACGGAACGTGTTTCCCATTTCCAAGAAAAAATCTTGATGCGGCTTTCATATTGTTCGCATTATCTGTGGTTAGTGTTGTACACTTAGATCTACCAATGTTAAACTCGTCGCACGCATTCTCCAATAGCGAGCTTATATACTCACTGGTATGAGACTACATTAAATTTCAGAAATGTTTGGTTTTCTTAAATTCAGTTGTAGAAATAACAATAAAGTGACAAATGACCAAAGTTGACAGAACATAAGGCAAATACTATAAACAATTGACGAGGTAACAAAAACACAGATAAAATAATAAAAATATAAACTAACCTGCTTCATTCTAGCCGCCTTTAAACAAATAGACTCCAAACATTCCTCATTTATGAAATGAGCAGTTATTGTTAAAAAAGATCGGCTTGAGTTTGTGATAGTCACTGCATCACAGGTGAATGCGACATCCTCCACTTTGCTCAAAATCTTTTTAACAGCAATGACGGATACTTCGTATTTTTCCTCGATCAATTTTGTAATCTGGAAAAAATTATATACAGTGAAAGCTCTCTTGGCCGGACAGCGACGGTACCAGTATTTTTGTCCGCCCAAGAAAGATGTCCGCCAAAGGGAGATGTGAAAGAAATAAAGCATTTTTTTGGCTATTGAATAATTTATGTTTAGATAAAAATAAAAATAATTTTTAATTCTTTTTTTTATTATAAATATATATATTCACTTTTTTTTTTTTTTTTTGTTACGTTGTTTTTAACAATTTTGTGTTTTAGAAAATTGGTCAATTGTAGATTGCTTAGAGTTCTCTTGCTTATGCTTAAGATGTGAGTGTTCAATGCGACTTTGAAAAATGTTGAAGGATTGATAAGATATAAAATCAAGGCTCGCCAATTCCCCAAACCTCTCAATTTGTTACAATGCCTCAATAATCTCATCATCTGAACCGCTTAAATCAACTTCACTTTAATCAGTTATATTAATTTCAATATTGTCGTCTTCTGTGGTCAAGGAGCTATCTACTTAAAACAAAAAAATTGAAGATTGTCTTTCCCAAAATTTGAAATAAAAGTTTTGTTCATCGGCGCCAACCGCATCGAAATCGTTGTTCATTTTGAAGCTTCGCGACATTTCGTTGTCCGCCTGAGAGAAATGTTTTGTATAAAAATGTACGAAAAAGAGTGTCCGCGTCCTGCCAAGGGAGCGTCCGCCCAAGGGAACGGATTTTGTATGAAAATCATGCTTAAAAACTTGGGACTATAAAATTCGTTCGGCTAAGGGAGCTGTCCGCCTGAAGGAGCTGTCCGCGAGTAGAGCTTTCACTGTATATTTAAAAAAGCGTACTAATTTTACGATTCTACTACATAAGGAGGAAGCGAAATTAATACTTGCCTTGACCGCCCAGGCATTTTAAAAAGCGGCACACATGTCTTCATAAGGTATATAAGACCTTCTTTCTCCACCGGACAGGCATATCGTCCCTGCAAATCATGTAGACAATTGCTTCTAGTATCTTATTTGTCTGTTGTCCATTGTCTAAAATGAAGAAAAAGTTAATAATATCAGATCATACATTTTTTCTTACTTACCATTAAAAGATTCAACGTTTCTAAATAATTCTTGAATTGAACAGAGCTCATCGAAACCTCATTATTGAGACAAACAAAAAAAAAGCAGGATTATAAATTGCGAAACAATTTTAATGAAATTTAATCGTCTGTGCATTTCAAGGAAATGCGGGAAATAAATTACACACACGCACAAACAGGAAAATGGCGCCACTTTAAATAATGTTTAAGTACTTACCTTTTTTTGCATGCCCTTTAAAAGAGTATCATGGTGTTTGTTTTTAATAATAATTTTTCCATTTAGTGAGAATCAAGGATATCCACACTTTAGAAATAAATTTTTTGATCCACAACCTCTTTTTCCAAGTGACTAATCAATCATATTATTAAGAAAAAAACCCAATTCTTTTATTTTACTCTGAATGATTTTAAAAAAACATGAAATTTTTGAATGGTGCTGTTTTCATGGCCGGTAGTGTATATATGTATATGCTTATTATAAGGGATTATATATATGCTTATATATATGTATATATGTCTAAAAATAGATATGCATATTTTATGGGATTATATATATGCTTATTATAAGGGATTATATATGTGTCGGGTCGCCTAGAATCTTTAGAGCTGTTATTATCGTTCCTTTTCGTAGTGTCATAAGTTTACTGGTTCAGTGGAATCCAGTTACAATGATTGAGAAAACAGCAGGCCTGTAGGTATAAGTCAAACCTATGTATTGAGCTGACAGATAGCTATTGCTGAATGTGGTCCGTAGTATAGTAATACTAAGTATAGTGTGCCATGCATTTTTGCCCTTGTGACATTTCGGGCCTAAAATTGTATAAAAAGGGCAGCTTGACTCGAGAAAGGGGTCATTCAAAAAGTAAATCCAAAGACTACGGAACTCTTGTTCAATAAGGCAAAAGCTATGGTAAGCAATAATCTGGAGCAGTCGACATCAGAAGTGGGATCCCTCGCGCCTCAAGCAAACGACGAGCGCTTATGTCTTATTTTGGAGTCACAGCATAGAAGCCTAATTGAAGTCCTAAAATCTATGAAAGATGGCAGTTTGCAGCAAGGAAAGAACAATGTAACTTTTCAAAATTTAACCCAGAAGCCCCTGGTTCAAGTGCTGCTGCATGGTGTTCTACGGTGGACCTTATCTTGGCTGAAAACTTGCTGGAAGGCAGCGCTCTTCTCATGGAATTGAGTGAGTGCTTGGAAGGCAGTGCATCTAACTGGTTGCCACAAGTTTCCTTTGCTGGTATGGAGTGGCTTTATTTCAATGAATTGTTTCTGCAACATTTCGAAGGCAACGAAACTCCAGCTGTCACTTTATTTAACATTCTTAATGGTCGTCCGAATGAAGGAGAATGTCTGGCGTTATACGGTAATCGATTGCTGACGTCACTTGTCACAAAATGGAAGGGGATGTCTATAGAGCAAGCAGCTGTCTGTAGTACTTGCGCACGTTGCTCAAGTTGAGCCCAAGCTGCAGAGTACAATTTTTACGACAAATTCAAAAACGCGAAACGAAATGCAGAACGAACTGAAGGCATTCTCAGTTGGAAGGAAGAGAGACCATCCAATGTTGGAACACCCTGGCGAAAAAAAAATTCGACTTCAACCTGTCGTTAAATGTCACTATTGTGGAAAACAAGGACATAAAATTGCGGATTGCCGCGCGAAAAGACAAGGAAGACCACAACAAGAACGTAATCAGCAAGCTGGATGGACGGGCTCATACGAGATGAGGAAAGGGCCGATTATGTGCTTTGGTTGTGGGAATCCTGGACACGTGAAGTCAGCTTGACCTAGAGGAGCACCGTCCACTACACGAAATTCAGCCGAAGAGAGAGGCATAAACTTATGCCGAGTCAAAGAACCAGTTGGTACCATGATGCAATCCGGTGAGTCGTACCCATTTTATTTCGATTCAGGAGCCGAGTGCTCACTTGTTAAGGAGTCTGTATCTCACAAGCAATCTGGAAGGCGTTACAATAATTTAATTTTACTCAAGGGTATTGGGAATAACACAGTAAATAGTACACTTCAAATTCTTTCATATGTTAAAATATGCGATTACTCTCTTGAAGTTCTTTTCCATGTTGTTCTTGACGATTGTCTTAATTACGACATAATAATTGGTCGTGAAATTTTGTATTGTAATTTTAATGTCATGATATCATCTGACAGGGTCGAGCTTTCAAAAGCCAAATCGGTTTGTACTACGGCTGTTTTAAATGACTGTTCTATTTTGTCTAATATTGATCTAATTGATCCATATAAGACGGTACAAAGCGACCCTATCGGCTCAGTTTAGATGAAAAAGAAATAGTTAGAGATATAATTGGAGAACTGTTAAAGTCAAATATTGTCCGGCCTAGATGCTCACCGTTTGCCAGTTCAATACTACTTGTTAAAAAAAAAAATGGTTCCAACCGTCGATTATCGCGAGTTAAATTCAAACACTGTTGCCGACAAGTATCCGTTGCCACTGATAAATGACCAAATCTCTAGACTGGGGGGAGCAAGGTACTTTTCATGTTTGGACATGGCAAGTAGGTTTCATCAAATACCTATCCATCCAGATTCAATTTAACGTACAGCCTTTGTTACCCCCGAGGGACAGTATGAGTATTTAACGATGCCGTTTGGACTCAAAAATGCACCGTCTGTGTTTCACGCGCGGTAATGAAAGCTTTGGGTGATCTCGCCCACTCATTTGTAATTGTTTATAAGGACGATATCATGGTCATATCCAAAACCAATGAAGAAGCCTTTGAAAGACTGAACTGTTTTGGAAGTTCTTTCCACTGCCGGATTTAACATCGCTAAGTGTTCTTTTTTAAAGACTAGTGTGGAATATTTGGGTTTTGAAGTTAGGGAGGGTGAAATCAGACCGAATCCCAGAAAGAAACAAGCGTTAATTGATTTACCACCCCCACAGTCAGTTACTCAAATTAGACAGTTCATTAGCTTAGCATCTTAGTTTCGGCAATTTATGATAAGATTTTCTCAGACGATGAAGCCATTGTACAACTTAACATGCAAGAATAAAATATTTGAGTGGAAATTAGAACATGAAGAAATTCGTCAGAAAGTCATAGAAACTCTTACGAATGAGCCAGTGCTCACTATTTTTGACCCCCAGTATCCAATTGAGTTACATACTGATGCTAGTATGGATGGATATGGAGCCATTCTGTTGCATAAAATTGAACATAGACCTCGCGTAGTTGAATATTATAGTAAGCGTACGACTTCTCCAGAATCTCGATATCATTCGTACGAATTGGAGACGCTAGCATTATTTAATGCCATGAAGCATTTTCGTCAATATCTGCAAGGCCGACATTTTGATGTGTACACAGATTGTAATTCTTTAAAAGCTTCACGCAGTAAGGTGGATCTGACACCAAGAGTCCATCGTTGGTGGGCGTATATGCAGTGGTTTGACTTTACAATACACTGTAGACCTGGCAGTAAAATGGCTCACGCAGACTTCTTTTCGTGGAATCCATTGCCAAGCAAAATGGTTCTCATGTCCCCATTAAGCGGGTGTAATTAACCGAGCTATCAGACAGCTAATAAAAATATTGAGAGAAACGCATGTTACGAAAAAAAAAAAAAATAGATTTGACAAAAACAAACAAAAAATTGTGGAGTTTAAGGTAGGCGATTACGTGTTACTTAAGAATGAAGAAAGGCATCAATTAAAGCTAGATCCAAAGTTCAGGGGCCCATTCTAAGTTACTGAAGTGCTCGAAGGAAACAGATACAGTTTAAAATCTTTGTCTAACAATCGAATTTACAAGTATTCGCACGATTCACTAAGACGTATGCCGACAGAAGAGATTCCCACTGAGTTGGACACGAATTCGACGCATTAGGTGTTCTAATGTGGGAGGAGACGGCGTTGAAAGAGACGTCAATAGAGACGGCGTTGAAAGAGACGTCAATAGAGACGGCGTTGAAAGAGACGTAAATAAAGACGGCGTTGAAAGAGACGTCAATAAATACGGCGTTGAAAGAGACGTCAATAAATACGGCGTTGAAAGAGACGTCAGAGGTTCTGGTGTATACCAGAGTTAGATATTGGACTCCTTTCCTGAGGGTGACTGTCAACGCAAGTCCACAGAACTTTTTAGGTGCACAAATTAATGTGCCTTCCTATTAGGTATCTCGTGGTGGCTTGATGGAAAAGACCCAAGATGGTGGGTGTTCCGAATATGATGAGAGAATGATGAACCAGTGGGAATATGCTGAAAATCGGATACGTGAATAAGTTTTATGTTACACTATGTTGTTGGAATGGCCCAAAAGAATGAAAGTTCGGTTTATTTTGGATAACTTTTGTATAACGAGTTTGGGTTATACTGTCTTTTCAGACTGAGCTATACGTGTCGCTAATATTGATTCCTTTATAATCATGTAACTCGAGGACCTGTGGTCATCAGGAGGGCCGTGTGGTATCTTTAGTTAAAATGTTAAGAATCATGAAATGTACAGATAGTAAGTAATGCAAAATCGAATGAAAAAAAAAAATAAATAAATAAATGAGAACGCTAAGCTTATGTGTGATAAAAAGAGGTTCATTGCGGTTAGGGCTATTTAAATTTCTTACACGAGGACGTGTAAAGGTCAGGATGGCCGTGTCGGAGCGGGAACAGAGTATATAACTGGCATACTCTTTGATACTGTATTATAAGTTTGACGTTGTGTGCTGTATTGTAATCGATGAGCGGTTGCTTGATAGACTGGCGGAAGACCCATATGTGGGATTAATAAGAATAGTGTCAAGAGTGAGTTATTGTAAAGAAAAGTAAAGTAAATGTTATGTAAGAAAATGTTTTAGTACACGAGGACGAGTGTAATTGTCAGGATGGCCGTGTCGGGTCGCCTAGAATCTTTAGAGCTGTTATTATCGTTCCTTTTCGTAGTGTCATAAGTTTACTGGTTCAGTGGAATCCAGTTACAATGATTGAGAAAACAGCAGGCCTGTAGGTATAAGTCAAACCTATGTATTGAGCGAGACAGATAGCTATTGCTGAATGTGGTCCGTAGTATTACTTAGTGTGCCATGCATTTTTGCCCTTGTGACATTTCGGCCCTAAAATTGTATAAAAAGGGCAGCTTGACTCGAGAAAGGGGTCATTCAAAAAGTAAATCCAAAGACTACAGAACTCTTGTTTAATAAGGCAAAAGCTATGGTAAGCAATAATCTGGAGCAGTCGACATATGTATATATGGTTATATATATGTATGTCTTAATATTTAAATTATTATTTTTATAATATGGATGCCTTATGAGACTGGTCCACAATTTAAATTTATTAAGATAATTCAATTTTATAATCAACCGCTTAGGCGTGTTGGTTTTGAGTGAGTTCTAATTGATACTGAAGTTGGTACGACCGACTCCAAGACCTAAAGCTTGCCCTTCGTCAAGCTTTTGCGCTTACGCCAATCAGCAGACTCCACGTCAGCAACCACGTGGAATTTAAAGCTCTGTGTTATCAGCTGGGAAAAGTTTTGTAGGGACAAAGCCTCCAGTGATAACTTTAAAGCCTCACTTATGTAGAACCGTTGAAGTTGAAGCTTTATATGATAACTTATATATGCTTATTTATTGGGATTATATATATGCATATATATATGTATGTATGTCTAAATATATATATGCTTGTTATAAAGGACTATACATACATACATGCTTATAATATGTTAATGTTATAATGTCATAAAAAATTGGCGTCAAAGGTGTTCATTTTTCCAAAGTGTCAGGAAAAACACATTCTTTGACAATGTCACTTTGTGGCATTGATGGTGACAGGTAGTCTAAATCAAAATTTTGGGATGTCCAGCATAATGGTTGTAGACTGGGAGAATTTCGTTAGGGAGGTATACGTTTTCACTGGGGGGTGAATCAGGAAGCGGAAGTGAGGGCCATCTGCTTGAGGTGATGAAGACCATAATACCGGATTGTTGGTCTACTGAAGGATGTGCATCAAAGCGTAATTCGTCAATCTCAGAAGCACATACCTAAAACGAGGGTATACAGCGGAGTACCGGTTACTATTCAACATTGTCTTCCTCCTCGGAGGAGAAAGAGGAATTATTTTCCAATTCCTCTTCCTCAACCGAGAAGGAATGGTTGAAACCGAGGCCACTCTTGTGTAATTGGCCTATAGCTGTGAATAAATGGTGTAACCGATCCTTATGATTCGGAAATTTCTTTCCGAAATGGTACTCCGCTATATACCCAGTGAAGTGGGCGTTACGCCGTCCGTATCTCGGTATGGACGCCCGTACATCTCGCCACATTCTTTGAATGTTTTGGGTATGTGCCTTTGTCTGTGGATTCACGAAATTTTTGGAGTGATATACGCTTTAATGCACAAACCCCTCATGAGAAAGGCAATTGTAAGCCTTTCAACAATCTGATATTATGGTCGAATTCGGTTTTATGTATTTTTTAATCACCTCAAGCAGTGTGGTTGCAATGCGATCGGGGACGGCGACTATGAAGCATCACTTCGTCCCCCTCTCGATCCCACCAAACAACCACTGACCCTCAATCGCTCTACCGCGATACACTTCCACTTTTGGCCTCATCGATTTCTAAATTCAGCCATCACCCCCCTGTGGTTCATTAAGTTTTTTTTCCACAAGGTGGACGTATACCTCCCTAACAAAACTTTTCCAGTCAACCACTGATCTCCTGGACATCCCAAACTCATTTTCGGCAAAATTTTGATTTAGACTCCCTGTCACCATCAATGCCACAAAGTGGCAAATATGTTCCATTGACAATTTGGCATTGTCAAAGAATGTGTTCTTCCTAACACTTTGGAAAAATGAACACCTTTCTATAATTTGACGCCTATTTTTTATCATTCGCCGTTGACGCTGACAACGAAAATTATATTCTTTATTCAGATTTGCAGGCTTTTTGCGGTTGGGGCAATCCATCTCATTTTTTAAAGCCCTATATCTGAAGAGGAAATCGTAAATTTCGTCTTCATTGAGCTCACAACACATGCATTACACTCCATGGTGAAAATCAAAGTGACGCGTGCCACATGTGTGCTTAAAGGCTAGCATTATGTTGCAAGGCAGTGTTATACAACATAAAATTTTCACCACTTCCAAAGTGCTACTGAACATACTTTTACTAATGTCCGTTAAAATTCAATCGTTTTGTTATTAACTAACTTTTTTAAATAAAAAAGGAATTCATTAATAACAGCATTATCTATTTTATTGACTTTTGGGCGATTTATACTTTGCAAGCATAAAAATTTTGACCATGAAAATATTGGTTCCCCACATAGCTCCACATCCAGCGACCGTCAAGGAATGCACGATTAGTCAGATTATGCTCCACATATTCAGGAATCAGTCCACCAAATTTAATTAAAATCGGCAGAGCCGTTTTTGAGAGAATCCCTTATCAGTCCTTCAACCTATGATTTTTCCCCATACATGCAGAAAAAAAATTGAGGTAGCAATGTTAGCGAATTAACAAGGCTTACAAAGACCGTCAAGCAATGCACGATATGTCGGATCGTTCTTTATATATTCAGCTGTTGTTTCACCAAATTTCATCAAATTCGGCAGAGCCGTTTTTGAGAAAAAGTCTCAAATGTGTGGGTTCCATGAGTGGGCAAAATTCACTGAAAAGGGTGCCGCCAAGTGCTAATGTGGAACCAGCCAAAAGAACCACTCTCTGGAATCAGTTGTACAAATAGGCGGCAATATTTAAATTTGACATTTACTTAAATACATAAAAATACATAATTACATAATTAATTACATAAAAATGAAACAAATGAAATAATTGGTCATTATTATTAGAGTTTTATGTTTCAAAGGAATAATTGAAAAACTAAAACTAATTATTACATCAAAGGGACTCAGTATATTACGTTGCGAACATTTTTTAAGACCGTCAAGCAATGCAGGGTAGCTTATTTGATTAAACAACATTTTCTATGTTTTCTTGCTGAGTTTTATCAAATGTGGCAGGGCCGTTTTTAAGAAAATGAAAAAAAAATATTTTTGAGCAATTATGAAAATAACCAGGCCATTTGCAAGGGCTGGACAGAAATCGTCGCTAACTTTTTCCGACTCCGTCAAGAAATAAACGGTAACCTATTCGATAGAGCACCATTCCTTATGGGTTCGGGCCAAGTTTTATCAAAACTGGCGGAGCCAGAAAATTGAGAAAATTGCATTTTTATTTTTGATAAATATGTCATTTATTATCGATTCATTCAATTCATACATAATCGTAGTGGCAACACATCGAATTTCCCGCGAAAAATCTTGAAAAAAAATGTTATCTGGCAGCTTCCTGAAGTTTCACTTTACGCCATGGGCTGACCCAAGAGGATTTATGGGTTGCACTATGCCTCACGATACACATATTAAAAATTTATGCTATATCTTTACCATAAAATGATTTGTCCCAGTATTTTGCAAACTGTGATACAATTTTGTATTTTACATTCTGTAATTAATAAAAGTCGTATTTTTATTAAATTCATGATTTTGTTATCGAACCCCCCTCAAAACATTTTTGTCAAGCTTCTGCAATTCGTGGGAATTTTTTAATTACTGAATAAGAAGTGGATATAGTGCCTTTTGTGAAAAAAGAACTAAAAAGAAATAAAACACTGTGCACCTTTTTAAAAAGAAAGTAATATCCAAAAAGTACAAAAAATAAAACAATAAGAAAATAAATATTTTTTATTTATTAAACATTTGAAAAATCATCAAAATGAGTCGTTGGTCAAAGCAGTAAGAAAGCAAAAGTTTTAATACAGGGAAATTCTGAAGGTGTAGTTTCAAATCGTGGTGAAAGTGGCCTGCCTGCTCCTGGCTCTCTTCTTCCTCGTCGATAGATATTTCTTTGTTCTATTTTTATACAATAAATATGTTTTCTTTTTAAATAAAATCGTTTTAAATAAATAATTAAGTTATGCTGACTTTTATGCATTTTTTGCTATTTTTTTAAATATATTTTCTTTTTAAATAATTTAAATAAAATCGTTTTAAATAAATAAATAGGTAAATAATTTAAATAAAGTCGTGTTAAATAAATAAATAGGTAATGCTGACTTTTATGCATATTTTGCTATTTTTATACCCTTGCAGAGGGTATTATAAAATTGGTCAGATGTTATTATCAGCATCAATAGCCGAGTCGATTGAGACATGTCCGTCTGTCTGTTTGAATCACGATGACGGCCTCAAATTTTAAGCTACATGGTTGAAACATGAAGTGTTAAGTTCCTTGAACTATCAATTATGAAAAGATTGAAAATTAGTCGGATCGGATAATTATCACCGCGGCACCAAATAAGAAATATATAAAATTATTGTTTTTTTGTTGTTGCATTTAAATTATTACACATACATCCTACACCAAGTTTGAACAAGATCGGATAATTATTAAGGTTACAAATCAATAATCATATTTGATAGAAATTAAATGTATTTTAATGCTCACGCACACACATACATATGCAAAAATTCAACCACCACGCGGTGTGTGAGAGAGACAGAAATATTTTAGTTGTGTTCTTACAAAGAACGAAATTGAAAAAGCGATATGCAATGGGTTTGATATATATGTCGAATTAGCTTACTTCAGCTAAGTAAGGACGGTGGCGTAGTATGTAGAGATGTTTAATAGTTCACTGCTCGGTGAAGAAGTGAAAATTCTTGGATGTGTTTTTCTCTTTTTATACCCTGTACCCATAGGGTAAAAGGGTATATTAAAGTCGCTAAAATGTATTTAACAGGCAGAAGGAAGCGTTTCCGACCCCATAAAGTATATATATTCTTGATCAGCATCAACAGCCGAGTCGATTGAGACTTGTCCGTCTGTCCGTCTGTCCATATGAACACCTAGATCTCGGAGACTATGAGAGCTAGAGCTACCAAATTCGGTGTGAACATCCGTCTTATGCCTAGGCAGTTCAAGTTTGTTTCAAATTTTAGCCACGCCCACTTCCGCCCCCGCAAATAAAAAAATAAAATTTTAAAATCAATTTACTAGATTTGTATTAAAGATATCGAATTCTTATTTGGTAAACATAATTTTATAGTCAAACTGCACTAACTGACCAAATTTCGTTCAAATCGGACAATAAACATCGGAGATATAGCCATTTGCATTTTGTACTGAATTGCCAAGGCGACATTGGCAGATAAGAAAGAGCGAGATAGCATGCGTTCTCTGCTGCTGAATGGTAAAGGGAATTTTGTTTTGAATTGATTGCGATTTCGAGGGTGTTCAAACATTTGTCTAGTGCCTACGCAAATTAAGATGGTTTAAAACTTTTGCCACGCCCACTTACGCCCCCGCAATTTATAAAAAATGAATTACTAGAGAAGTTTTAAAGAAATCACATTCTTATTTGGCACACCCAACAATGTGGCCTGTGGGAACCCTGTCAGGGGAATGAATAACACATGCGTGTTATGTCAGTTGTTAGAATCGAGACGAGCGAGCGAGAGACTTATATTAATAAAATAAACTACAAGCGAACCCAAAATACGAGTTGTTACATGGCCAAAATGCACCATATGACCAAATTTAGTCGAAATCATACAATGAAAATTTTAAAATTTTCTTTTTTCAGTTGCGGGGGCGGAAGTGGGCGTGGCAAAAATATGAAACAAACTTGACCTGCTTAGGCATAAGACGGATGTTCACACCAAATTTGGTAGCTCTAGCTCTTAAAGTCTCCGAGATCTAGGTGTTCATACGGACAGACGGACGGACAGGCAGACATGTCTTAATCGACTCGGCTGGTGATGCTGATCAAGAATATATATACTTTATGGGGTCGGAAACGCTTCCTTCTGCCTGTTACATACATTTTAGCGACTTTAATATACCCTTTACCCTATGGGTACAGGGTATAAAAATTAGTTACTGCTTTGCTGTCAGTTGACTACATAAAGGGTTGTTAAGAAAACAACAATAGGGGTACACAAATTTTTACCGCGACATGATGGAATGTCATTCTCTAGTTCCCATTTTTTGATTCTGATTTTGTATCGTTTGAAATTCTCAAGATTTAAATAGTGTAGGACTGGGTATAAGAATTTCGGCATGTCCGAAATTAACTTTATTTTATTTTTATGGCTTACATTTTTTACATATTCTTATGGCATTATATAGTACAACAATTTTTTTTACTTTTTTTAGGTATGTTAATAGTTTGGGCCTTAGAAATGCATTAGAAGAAGCAATTTCCAATGGTATTATAAAAGAAATATCAGTTTTAGATGATAAGCAATACATGGAAATTGCTAACATTATTAATAGAAAATTGATAGAAAAAAATAAAATCTATAAAGTTAACGGTGCATGCGGAAAATGGCGCAACTCCTTTGATAAAAGCCTTAATCGCATTTTATTAAGATCAAACTGTCAAATTTTATCAAAAAGCAGTCCAATCCAATTATCCAATTCCGTGGACCAATATTTCCAAGATCTGTCTGTTAACCCTCTGGACGAAAGTCTTGTCGGTAGCAAACTAAAGTGCTTACGAAAAGACTGTAGACTTGGAAATACAAGTTTGAATATACATAGATGTAAAAATGGTTGATAATCCCCATCGATTAACTAAACGTGATAGTAAGCGTAATTGCGAGTATCACATTAAAAGTCTGCATGTTAAAAATTTCAAAGAAATTGTTGAAAACTGCTGTTCGATGTTTACCCGAAAAAAGAGTATAGAACATATTGTCAGAGAACAGTATTGTTTAATAAATAATGCTTGTGTTCTATACTTTAATACCATAAGAATTAATAAAGCATCGTTTGTTGCATATGGATACTGCAAAGATCCATCCTGCAACCTTTTAAAATTTACTGGAGATTTCAATGGTAATGTCGGAGTTTACTCTAATAGTTTGGAAATTGGTCATACCATTAATTTAAAAAAAAGCTCTCATTGCAGAGCAATTAATCGCTTTCTTGAAAAGCAAGAATTAAAGGGCCGCACTGCATTTCAGTATAAAATAAATTGGCTCTAAGAACAAACAAAATAAGAACTTTGGTTAGAAATTATCAAATGTTGAATAAACATTTATCATTTTATAGAAATACGAAATCTGAGTCTAATGCTAAAGACGATTTCGATAAAGACCCTTTTAAGGATGCGTACGACATGATATGTAATGGATGTTCCCATTACATTCAACATTTATCGAGGAAGTTAGAAGTTGTTTTTATGGAATATTGAGGATCTACGTCTGTTCAAAAAACATTTCAAGATTCATACTTTGCACATAGATGCTACAGGATGTGTTGTAAGGACCCTTACAATAGCCAAAAAAAGAATTTTATTGTATTCTTTAGTCGCACACACTTCCGATATAGGTGTGACATATGGGATGGCGCATGCAATCCTTTCTAATCACTCTGCCTACGACATAAGTAGGTCGCTTCTTATGCGACTTAAATATGTCGTGCGAGAAAAATCATCTGCGCACACCCATTTGCAAACGCATCATTACTGATGTTAGTTTTGCCATTATTGGAGCAATTCTGAAAGAATTTTTCGGACTTACTCTAATAGAGTATAATGAATGATGCTTCCAATTTCTTTACCACAGAAAGGGTGAATTTCCAACTGTTTGCGTCCAATTCTGCACAAGTCATTACGCCAAAATAATGTGTGCAGATATAGATAGCAGAGTTGGCTTGAACAATATTAGACTCAGGGTTTTCTTAAGAAATGCTCTGGGTGCGGGATATTAATATATAATATAATGTTTCGGAGATAAAAGACTTTGAAGATTGGTTTAAATATATAGCAACCATACGTTCACCCACAAAAAATCAAATGGCTAGCAATGCCTTCAAATATTTCACGGATGAGCGTCCAATAAATTTTAATCTTGGTGATTGCGAAAATAAGCCGATCCCCAATGAAAGACTTGGTGAGGATACCCTGAAAACGGTAGCCGGTAAAAGTAAACTAAAACAACGTTTTAGCTGTTTTGCCAAAGAAATTAAAGATATGAGTTCGATGCTATCTGTTGAGGGAGAAGAAATTAACACTTATTATCATCCTAAAATGGCAGATGTTATTTTGAGAAAATATGTAGTCTTCGCGGCATTTTGGACTAATTTGATGGGCATTTTCATTGATAAAGCAAAAAAAAGACCCAGTAATGGACCTATAGAAGCTTTTTTTAAAACACTTAAGCATAGTGTCATACAAAATAAGCAAGGCTTAAAACTAGGAAGATGTATTCGAGTAATGGATAAAATTTCCAATTCTGTGGTGAAACAAATAGAACTTGCTCACCCAGAAAGCATTAAGTCGCCGATAGTCTATGGCTCTGTCATTAAAGCAAGCGTTAATAAACGTTAAATACGTTCAAAGACTGCTTTAACTGATATTTCCAATAAAAAGCTTGCCAACTATAAAGAAAGTTTGAACAAAAAAGGACCGAAAAGATTAAAGACAGGTTTGTTTAAAGGGGACTTTACCGGTCCTAAAAAACTGAAACTGACAGATGTAGCTGAAAATGATTTATTGGGCTTTTCAGACCAATCTGATTATTCATATGCGTCCAATTATAGAATTTTTGAAATAGAAGACGGCTATATGCAGATGCTTCTCAGTCATTCGAAGCTATATATACATATGTACATATACTTTCTTCACTTCAACGAAGTCGGTCGTGTTTTTTTTTTGCGCTCTCGCTTTTATCAAATTTTTTATTTAATCCCGCATATAATAAATTCTATTTCGTGGAATCTAGTGCCGAATTAATAAATTACGCGATTTAAAAATTGTAACTTGTTCTTAAACACTCACTCAAAGCTATTATTACTTATTGCTTTATTTAATAACAAAACTCTAAGTTTTGTTGTTTTGTCTAAATAGCCTTTGATTTTGTGTTTTCGATCCCTTTTAATTGCATTCGCGCTCTCGCTTCACATTAGTGTTGTTGTTTGTGCTTGCTCTCGCGTTTTTACGTTGCCCGCGATCGCGACCGTTACTCTCGCGATTGTACCCGTCTTTGTTGTTGTGTGTTTACTAACTTCTCTTAACTTCTGTCTCTTCAGTTTTTTTTTTCTTTTTCTCTTGTGCATAATAAACTTTAACACTTGTGTTATTTTTTGGTGCGTATAGCCCCTACATATATTTCTTATTACTCATTTTAAATTGCCTCTCTTATAAACTTTTTGATTTATTTATTTATTTGTTGTTATTTTAATTTTTTTTTGATTAATTTAACTTACAATGGTTGTCTGCTCTTCAAAAAAGTGCCCCCATCCCCAAAAAATCCAAGATGATTATCTTTTGTGCTGGCTGTGTGATAACATTATGCATGTCAAATGCGCGGGTTACACAGCCAAAGTAAAGGATAGTATTGGTAACGGCGGGGGACTAAAATGGAGTTGTGAAGCGTGCCGGGACGTAGAAATGGATATGCGTCTATTTATGCGGCGGACGAGAGAGGGCTTTAAGTCCCTGTCGGCTGGCTTTCTGAAACTTCGTGATGAGTTTTCGTCTCTGGAAACTCAGTTTAATAGTTATAAACTATTGAACGAATCACCGAAGCGGAAGAAGACTATCCCACGGGATTTCTCTCCCGATCCGCCGGCATCTCTGTTTCTGTCGGTTCCGGCATCGTCGAACGACCCCATAACTCGAAATGGTCAGCAACTGATATCGTTTAGGAGTCCAGCAGTGACTGCAGTTGCGGGGACGATTGACATTTCCCCTGATAATAGTGCCCCGCAAACTGACCCGATATCGGTTGTAGTTTCCGATGAGTCCGGGCGAATATCCACTCCCAGGGATATTCCCAATAAAGTAGTAACTAGAAGAGCTCTCAAGGCGTCATCCGCCTCAGCAGTTCCAGCGCAAAATGTTGTTGCTGCGGTTGCGACTGGCGCATTGAGATCTCTTGTAGCCATTCCACCAAAAAAGCAAATCTTTGTTTCGCGGCTCGACCCCAATACTACATCAGATGATGTCATAGCCCATATCCGGGCAAAAGTCGTGGCGCCAAACATTGTGGTGGAAAAGTTTAGGTTTTCATACACCCGTGACATTTCGTCATTTAAAATCAGTGTCCCACCAAATGTCTTTGACCAAATTTGTCACAAAGATTTTTGGCCGGAACATTTAGTTATAAAGGAGTATACGGCTAAGAAAAAGAAAAATCGGCCTCCGATTCGTCTGCCTAACACAACTAATCCTTCCATACCCTCTGGCTCGTCAGTAGCTGGCGGGTCAAAAAACTAATTTCGTCCCTTATTCTGGCCTATCAGAATGTTAGAGGACTAAAATCTAAACTTTCTAAGCTTTTTGTAGATAGTCTATCTTTTGACTTTCATATCTTGGTCTTTACAGAAACGTGGTTAAAGCCAGACATTTCTGATGCCTCTGTTTTTCCCACAATTTTTTCAACCTATAGATGCGATCGAATCTCCAAAAATGGTGGTGGAGTTTTGATTGCCGTAAATTCATCTCTTCCTTCAGAAATAGTTCTGCCACCTGCTGTTCTTGACATTGAATTTGTTAGTGTCAAAATTTGTTTGAAATCATATTCTGTATTTCTAACTTGCTCGTATATTCCACCGAATTCTGACATGACGGTATATGCTAGCCATTTAGAAGCTATTCGCTTTGTCTCTTCACTTCTTTCGGATGCAGACATATTTATCATTCTGGGAGATTTTAATCTACCTGACGTTTCATGGCTTCCATCAGGTGAGTCTTCCTTGTTGATGCCCTCCTCCTCACATTGCTTTGTTGACGGTCTCCTTGAGTTATCCCTAACCCAAGTTAATCCTGTTCGTAACAAAAATGAGAGATCACTAGATCTTATATTTATGTTAGATTCTTCTAACTGCACTGTTTCGAGGATTGATCCCTTAGTCGTCCCCGAAGACAGTTTCCATCCAACTTTGGACTTAACTATTGATCTACCTATTCGGTTATCAAATGCTGGTACCAGTTCGACGTCTCGTACCCGTTGCTTTCGTAAAACTAACTTTTTCAAGCTCAATGAGCTAATTCTTGCCACAGACTGGTCTTATCTGTACTCCTGTAATGATATGAATGCTGCCATTTGTTTTTTCTATAATACTATGTTTTCACTTTTTGATGCCTGTGTTCCACGTGTGATCCATGTGTTGTCTAACAAACCGCCATGGTTTACACGTGAGTTAACTAATTTGAAAAATGTAAAGTCTAGATATTATAGAAAGTTTAAAAAATCGGGTCGACCGTCTGATTTCTCTCTCTATGCTGTTGCTCGATCGAATTTTTCAGTGCTTAATACACTATGCTATAAGGATTACATTAGGCGTTGTAAACTTCAGTTCACCCGTGATCCTAAGCAATTTTATAACTTCGTTAACGCCAAACGAAAGGTGGCAGTGCACCCGTCCTATTTATGTTTTGAAAATAATAAAGCAAACGATGATCAGGCCATTGCCGATATGTTTGCTGATTTTTTCAAAACGACCTATTCCTCCAAAGATCATCGAGCTAACTTTTCATATCCCTATCAGTTGAAAAGGTCTAATTGCGTCTTTAATCCTGTGATCGATGAAGATTCGCTTCTCAGCGTGCTTACTTTAGTGAAGCCCGTGTACTCACCAGGACCTGATGGGATACCTGGTTGCGTACTCAGGTTTTGCGCTGAGACTTTGATTTCCCCGATTCTTAAGTTATTTACTTTGTCCGTTGAAACTTCCTCTTTTCCAACCATTTGGAAAGAATCTTTTATTATTCCTTTGCATAAAAAGGGTAATAAATCCGTAGCTTCTAATTATAGGGGTATTTCCAAATTGTCTGCTATTCCGAAGGCATTTGAGAAAATTATAACTTCTCAACTGCAACATTTCTGTAGTTCTATTCTTTCATCTTCTCAGCATGGGTTTATGAAACGTAGATCCACTACCACTAACCTTTTAGAGTTTACTTCTTTAGCGATCGAAGGATTCAGGAATGCATTGCAAACTGATGTCATTTATACTGACTTCAGTAAGGCTTTTGATTCTGTCAATCATACACTGCTTTTGTTCAAGCTGAACGAACTTGGGATTCCAAGCCTTTTGCTTAATTGGATTTCTCAATATCTTAATAACCGTACACAAAAAGTTTTATTTAAAACTTATCTTTCGAAGACCATCAATGTGACCTCGGGGGTGCCACAAGGTAGCCATCTAGGACCACTGCTTTTTACGCTTTTCATTAATGACCTTCCGTCAGTTGTAACTCACTCTCGCGTGCTTATGTACGCTGATGATGTTAAACTTTGTATTAGTTTTAAAGACTTAAGCTCTCCACGTCTGCTTCAAGTCGATCTTAATAACTTTCAAACTTGGTGTGAAATTAACTTATTAAACCTTAATGTTTCAAAATGTAATGTCATGTCATTTCATAGATCCTCTTTTCAATTAGTGGTATATTATCTCAATAATACCCCACTTGAACGTTTGAACGAGATTAATGATTTGGGTGTACTCATGGACCACAAATTAAATTTTACTCGTCATATTAATATCACTGTCAATAAAGCCATGAGTTGTCTTGGTTTCGTTAAGCGATGGTCGAAAGAATTTGACGATCCTTATACAACCAAAACTCTTTTTATTTCACTGGTCCGCCCCATTTTGGAGTATGGATCATGTGTTTGGTCTCCACAATATGGATCACACCAAGTTAAAATTGAATCTGTTCAAAAACAGTTTCTAATTTTTGCTCTTCGTGGTTTAAACTGGGATCGAAATGTTAACCTGCCCTCTTATTCTAAAAGACTTCTTCTAATTAACCTTCCCTCCTTACTTAATCGTAGAGTAATGCTTGGTACTTTGTTTATTCATAAGCTTCTAAATGGACAAATAGATTGTCCTAATTTACTTAATCAGGTCAATCTATCTGTACCTTGTAGACTAACCCGCAATTATGTCCCTTTAACTTTAACACGCTGTACTTCTAACTATTCTTTGCATGAACCTTTCCGAGTTCTCTGTTCCGACTACAACCGCCTTTATTCTGTAATCGGATCAGAGTTCTCTATAACTATTCTAAAAACTACTATTTTAAGTTATCTATCTAGTAGTTAGTCTTAATTATTATTTTAGTTGTCGTCCGTTGTCCACGCGACTTCGTTTTTGCATGCTGTCTGATAGGGTTCGCGCGTAACAGGCTTTGTCCTGGTGTCGCTTGGACCACTTGAACGTACTGCGCATTGTACGCGTCAACGTCCAGAAGAAGATTGCATTATGCCAAATATAAGTTATTATATTTTAAATTGTAGAACTCTCTTTGAAAGTGTCCATGGACCTGGTTGCAATGGTTTTATGCACGATATTCAATTAAATGATATTGTGACATTGCAAAATGAGGCATGGTTATGAAATTTTATTGTCAATGCTGCCTTAACCGCAATCATTTATGATGAGCATGATGACAGGCTTAATGAGGCAAGCAAGTCGTCCCTGCCGACATTGAGTATACCCTGTACCAACTAGTTATATTAAATAAAATAAAATATCCTCGAAATCTCCATCAATTTCATGCAAAATTCTCTTTAACATGCAGCAACAGCAAACGCATGCTGTCTCGCTCACTCTTGCCAGCCAATGTCGCCTTGGCGATTCAGTGCAAAACTCATATAGGTATATCTCCGATACATATTGTCCGATTTGGACAAAATTTTCTCAGGGGGAGCAGTTTGGGTATATAATTAGGTGTGCCAAGTAAGAATACTATATCTTTAATACAGCTCTAGTAATACGTTTTCTCGATTTGCGGGGGCGGAAGTAGGCGTGGCATAAATTTGAAACAAACTTGATATGTCTATGCAATAGACGGATGTTCACACCAAATTTGGTGGCTCTAGCTTTTATAGTCTCCGAGATCTAGGTGTTCATACAGACGGACAGACGGACATGTCTCAATCGACTCGGCTGGTGATGCTGATCAAGAATATATATACTTTATGGGGTCAGAAATGTCAGAAATTTCTGCCTGTTACATACATTTTAGCGACTTTAATATACCCTTTTACCCTATGGGTACTGGGTATAAAAATTTTCCATGCCAAAGCGATTATGCTGCATTTAATAACCATGAATTAATAAGCAATGCTTTGCAAAGCATCGCAAGCATTGTATTAGTGCCTCACTGTTATAAAGGACATTTTTATATTCTCTTTATTAATAAAGCAAATTTAGAATTTTTCTTTCTAGATCCTCTTGGCCCGACAAGTACATCGAATAAGTTTATTGCTTATTATAAAACTTTGTTGGATGGCTATGAAAATGTGGTTGTCGCTTACGACACACAGAAAGACACATATAACTGTGGTATTTTAATATTGCAATATGCACAATGCTATATTGCAGGTAAACCACTAACAAATTTAAGATCTCCGGTTTTATTCAGGAGAGACATATTTCAAAAATTGATTAACTGCAGTGATGCCGTATTAATAACCTGCTTGCATTGTTGTACACAAATAGCAAAGATGCTAAAATTGAATGCATAAGATGCAACAGGACTCTTTGCATTAAATGCATCGCACATTTTTATAATATAGCAAATAAAAAAACAACTTGTAAGATTTGCGAATTTTTTTCTATTTAGCAATGAATTTAAAGAATAAAGATGTGGTCCAAATATAATATATTAAATATTTGAGTAAATGACCAAAGGTACTGAGACAGACCGTAAGTGATAGCGCTATAAATATTGCGAATCGGTCGAAATATGGTCTACTATAATTTTGAACAAAAAAAATTTTTTTTTTTTTTACGCGCCAATCCCAACGGGAGCACTAATTGCACACACCTCCCGCTCAACCGACCGAGGGGCGCAAGCCGCATAACGCACGGCTCGAGTCGCGGGGACAATTCACAAAACACAGACAAAAAGCGAAACTATAGCTAGTTACGTGCTAGATAGGAAAGGATAGAAGTTTTTAGTAAAGGAATAGAGAGCTCTGAACTGATTACATGATAAAAATGATTATAGTCAGAACAAAGAACTCGAAAAGGTTCTTACATAAGGTAGTTAGTAGTACATCGTGGAAGAGTTAGAGGAATATAGTTTCTAGTAGGTCTACAAGGAACTGTTAGTTTTACTCGGTTCAATAGCTCGGGAGAGTCTATATCCCCATTAAGGAGCTTGTGCATAAATATGACACCAAGCATTAATCTAATTAGTAAGGGAAGGAAGGTCAAGTAAAAAAGGGTTACAAGAGTACGAAGGTAAGTTGATATTACGATCCCAGTTCAGACCACGAAGAGCAAAAAGAAGGAACTGTTTTTGAACTGATTCTATTCTTGCTTTATGTGAATCGTATTGGTGTGACCATATGCAGGTTGCATATTCCAAAATTGGACGAACCAATGAGGTGTAAAGAACTTTGGTACTATAAGGATCGTCAAATTCCTTTGACCATCTTTTAACAAACCCAAGAACACCCATGGCTTTTCCGACAGTAGTGCTTATATGGGACTTAAAAGTCAATTTATGGTCCATAAGTACTCCCAAGTCAATCATCTCATTAAGTCTGGTTAACGGAACGTTATTAAGAAAGTAGGTAATCAACTAAGGAGTATTTCTGAAAAAAGTCATGACCTTGCATTTAGATGTGTTTAGGTTTAATAAGTTGTGTTGACACCAAGACTGAAAGTTTTGGAGGTCAGACTGCAGCCGTGAGGGAGATATAATGTCTCTGTAGCTGAGACAAAGCTTAACATCATCTGCGTACATGAGGACATGAGAAAGAATAATAACGGCAAAGCAAAGCAAAGGCCCCAGATGACTACCCTGAGGCACTTCCGAAGTGACTTGGATAGACCTAGAACTTGAAGACTTGAATAGAATTTTCTGTGTTCTGTCTGTCAGGTATTCACGAATCCATTTAATTAAACTGCATGGGAAACCAATTTTGTTTAATTTTAAAAGAAGAAGTGTATGATTACCAGAATCAAAAGCCTTACTGAAATCAGTATAAACGATATCAGTTTGCCTTGCATTCCTAAATCCTTCAATCGTTAATGATGTAAACTCTAAGAGGTTAGTGGTTGTAGATCTACGTTTCACAAAACCATGCTGAGATGGTGAAATAATAGATCTACAAAAATGTTGCAATTGAGAAGTGATTAACTTTTCAAATGCTTTAGGAATAGCGGACAATTTAGAAATACCCCTATAATTGGATGCTTCGGACTTTTTACCATTTTTATGAAGAGGAATTATATAAGATTCCTTCCATATAGACGGGAAATGACAAGATTTAACGGACAACAAAAAAAGTTTTTGAAGTGGCTTACATAGAGCCTCAGCACAAAATCTGAGTACACAACAAGGTATTCCATCAGGACCAGGTGTGTACACAGGTTTTACTAAATTAAGCACGCTAAGAAGCGAACTTTCATCAATCGAAAGACTACAAATACAATTAGACCTTTTTATCTGATAAGGATACGGAAGATTCGCTCGGTATTCCGTTGAGGAATATGTTGTTGTGAAGAAAAAAGTGAACAAATCAGCAATCGCTTGATCAGAGTCCGCTAGATTATTTTGATGGGTGGACAACGTTTAGAATTCACAAAACTATAAAACTGTTTAGGATCAGGGGAAAACTCAAGCTTACAACGCTTGAGGTAATTATTATAGCAGTGCTTGAGTAATTGCCAAGAGTATCATAAAACAACGAGATAGCAAGATCCAAGTCTGAGCAACTGTATAAGGATTTCCGATCAGTTCTCAGAATGAGCTCGATTAGTTTAACAAAGTTAGTCTTGCGAAAATTACGAGATTTAATCACAGGACTGACACCAACAATCGGTGCACGAAACGACAGATGAACAGATAAATCCAAAGAAGGATGAAAATTGTCTTCAGGCAAGACTAGAGGGTGTAGTGGTCGGTTAGGCATAACAAAAATAAAAAGAAAACAAAAACTTACTTGTGCCTTGAAATGGTAGTTATATTTGAAACATACGTTACAAGTCAGAAATTCGTTAGTTCAAAAAGTAACTTGCAAGCAGTGCGGTCAAGCAGTTTGAGCACAAGCTTGAGTGAGAGCTTAAAGTGCAGCGATCAACGGCAACTGCTCAATTGTTCTTCCGTTTCTCTCACACACTTGAGTCACAAAACTTGTAGAAACAGGCCGGCTAGTGTGTTCCTGGCATATCGTGTATTATTTGCAATCAGTTTTAGCCACGCCACTAGCCGAGTCCACCTCGTACTCAGTCTGGAAGCAGCGTTATATAATTTGGCACCTAAGAATCGACCCAAAAATAGGGCTGCTGGTTGTGAACTAGGGCTGTAGTTGGAATCTGGGAGTCAATCACACCATTTCCCAGTCATAACCTACTTGTTGACCGGTTGATTTGAACGGACCATCCCAGATCAATTTGTGCAACCATATAAAACTATAACAGGGTCGCTAAGGAGATAAAGCGATTCGAATTATTTAACAGCGAGGCTCTCGGATGCCTTAGAATGATAGATAATTAAAATACTATATCCAGGAAACTATAGATTTAAGTGTAGTTAGTGCTGAGATGCATAATTAATTAATTAACTTTTTTTTTTCTATTTTGTAAACGTAATAATTGAATCTATTAATTATGCAATTTAGCAAAAATCCATCGAACATTTATTAATCCATTTATTAACATATTCAGCGTCATCTCTACATCTCAACGAATCATCATCCATGGGCCCAGGGAGTTATTTTTCTGAGTAAGAGTATATTGACCATCATTTTTTATATATATGTATATATACCTATATATAACAACTACATTACTTGTATAAAATTATCATCATGTTTACTGGGAATATTATCAGCTTCCCTAAGATCGTTCTGGTGTATATTTGCTAAATTGTTTTGTTTTCTCTCATTATGAGAAAGTTTATCGATTATAGATTTTGTCGGATTACGAAGAGTTAAGAATGAATTGTGAATAAAATTATCACAATTATCACTGATGAGCTAGTCGACCTTTATTTGTTTAGGGGACAACCAATTAATATATCTCCGAGGATTGTCCATAGGTAGGGAGGGTAAAGAAGGGAGAGATGAACAGACCACCACGTTCACCCACACACCGTCAACAGTTAAAACTCCAATTCTTCAATCCAGTAAATTTGTTTTTGTGCACTATAATTTTTGTTGTGAACGGATACATAAATAGGTTGTAGGGAAAAGAACCCCCCCCCATCCGGCGAGCTAAGAGAGCGGCAGAAAAGTGCACAGTCCCTCTTCCTATGTCCAGTTGCACTGCAAGGTGAACCATATAGTCGGCTGGAGTATCGTACCCCAAATAAGGGTACACTAAGTTTACATTACAAAATGGCGCCCAACGTGGGGCCCGAGAAAAAAAAAAAGACCCAACTAACAGCTTTAGGGTCCGATTTAATTTGGTGAGCCCCAACTGCTCTCTATTATCATTTCCTTTCAAAATTTTTATATACCCGACTAATCAAAAGCCAGGATAGTTGGTGTTTCAGTTGTTTGCAATTTTGCGATTTCAATTCTGTTGAACAAGGGTTGGTCGACCACTTCAGAGACACACAGTACTACTGGAATTATATATGACTAGTTTTCATACTCTTATCAAACAATAGATACTTCAGAATAGCGGAAAAAGAAATGGCCTTAATCAGTATTTGGAAATGCAGTTTGGATTCATACTTTAAAGGATTTAACTGACCAATACCAGAATAAAGTTTTCGTTAGTTTTCTTCAAAATTTACATTTGATTCTTCTTTAATGTTTCGGAATATGCAATCTTTTAAGTTTTCTTAAAGTATTGACTAAACATTATCGATGCAACAAACAGTAAATAACAATCGCCATTAGATTAACAATAGAATTAAAGGCTGTTGAGGTTAGACTTATCATCGTTTTCGGAGCATAATCAGGAAGTAGGATTTACAATCAATATCATAATACCAATTTAAATATGGCGGTGCGTCGCAGTACCGATAATTTAGTTGACGCCATGGGCGCAAGCGAGTCCTTGTGTGGCATATGCCATGAAATATTAGGTAATCACGAACTTATTGCCACAGCCCCATGTACTCATCAATTTCATAACAAATGTATTGTAGAATGGCTGCAAAACGCCACATCTTGTCCAAGATGCAATTTTACCTGCACATCTAGGCAATTAAGATACACAGATAATACACTCGAGGTAGAAATACAGGCTGCCGCTAATACTTCGCATGTGTCTGCACCTCTCGATAGTTCTAGTAATCTAGAAACAAATGTAGTCAAGCCATCCACCGGTGCTATTAATAAGAAACAGTTACCAACTGGCGGTGTGACTACCAGATCAAAACAACGAGGTCAGCCAGGAAGACCACCAGGTCAACAGCCAGCAGTCACTGGTAGGCCAAATCAATCAGCCAGACCAAATCCAACCATGACTAATACTGAAATTATTAATCTAATTCAATCCACTGTTCAAGGTCAGCAACAGCAGCTAGTGGGAAACATCACCTCTGTTTTAGCGGAAACAATAAAAAAGTCCATTCAAGGGGAATTGGCTTCCCTTAATCTGGGAAGTAATTTGCACAGTTCTCCTAGAGTGAATCAATTAGGAACAAGACCGGGAGAAGTAGATGACAGCGTTCACACATCAGATCCTAGTCGAACTGAGAAGCATTCTAGTATTAGGACTAATAGAGACTATACACCCGCGGCAGTTGAAAAAGCAGCTAGCATAATTCAAAATTGGCACCTTAAATTTGACGGCTCTAAATTGGGTATGCAAGCAGAAGCTTTTCTTTATCGAGCTCGTTCGCTTACAATTCAGAATTTGAACGGAAATTTTCCACTGCTATGCGATCACTTGCACATATTATTTCGAGATAAGGCTAGCGAATGGTTTTGGAGATTTCATCGTAACAATCCTTCCTTTACCTGGGGATCGTTTTGTAGTGAATTTATGAAAAAGTTTGAAGACACAGATTCAGATTTAGATGTATGGGAATTAATCAACTCCCGCAAACAGGGAGATAATGAACCTTTTGAAGACTATCAGTTTGCAGTAGAGCGATTAGTTGAGCGATTGCGAGAAAATATCTCTGAGCAATCATTAGTTCGATTACTAATACGTAACTCAAAAACCACATTGCGATATGAATTAATGCATTTAAATATTCATAACATTGCTTTGTTAAGGCAAGAAATTCGTACGCACGAGCAATTTTATAAACATGTTTCACCAAATACATTCAAACCGAGATACGGCGCTAGAGCAGTAGCTGAGATTGATAGTGAAGATATATGTGAGGAGGTTTCTGAAATACAGCGGAAGAAATTCATCTGCTGGAATTGCGACAAACCAGGGCATAGGTTTGAGAATTGTCTTGAAAATCCTTCTATATTCTGTTATGGCTGTGGGGCAAAGAATGTGTTTAAACCCCGATGTCGAACCTGTCACCCGACGGAAAACCGCCGAGTGGATGCGCAGACCAACACTCTGACGCATCCAAATCGAAACCGGCAGATGTGAAAATTAAAACAAATGAGTCAAAACTACTAAGAAATATAAGCACCCAAACGGATAAGTACCAAAACTTATCAATCAAAGGAATTAATCCAAACTTACCATTTCATGTTAGATTTAATAATTACTTAAGAGCAAGAAAGAACATCTTTGGTAACAACAGTCAGATCAACTGGAGACCGAAGCGTTCAACAAAAAGATTGAGAAACTATTGGCGAGATATTAGGACAAGAAAACAACTTTTTTGTTCATCAATTTTCCTTAAGAAGGATAACAGGATGTATACCGATATAACCATTGAAGGCAAGACTTTTGTAGCATTACTAGACACAGGAGCAACAATAAGTTGCATTGGCAACACAGCAGCTGAGGAATTTCTAAGTAAGGCAGGAAGTCGCAAATATCTCGGTTGTATTAAAACAGCTGATGGAAGCAAATGTGCGGTGTTAGGGAAATTTAAAACTACTGTGACATATCGGAATTTAAGCAAGAAGTTAGAATTTTATTTAGTACCGGATTTAAAACAAGAGATCTATTTAGGAATTGATTTTTGGAAAGAGTTTGCGTTGCTAGACAAGATCATGGACAATACTATCTCTGAGATTACTAATGATGTTAGTCTAACAAAGGAAATCTCAAAGTCACATATTCTTACCCCAGACCAGCAAAAACAATTAGCAACGACAATTAACTTGTTCCCATCTTATGAACGAGAAGGTCTCGGTCGAACAACGGTAGCATCTCACTTGATAGAGGTAGATTCCGTAAGGCCAATAAAACAACGCCACTGGCCGATCTCTCCAGCGGTAGAGAAGATAATGTTCGAAGAAGTAGATAAAATGCTAGCATTGGATATCATAGAGCCATCAGACAGTCCATGGAGTAGCAATTGTGTACTTGTTAAAAAGGGTGATAAGAGTCGGTTATGTCTGGATTCTCGGGAAATAAATAAACATACGCGCAAAGATGCATATCCTTTACCTCACATCGACGGGATATTAAGCCGTATTCCACCTGCTCGTTATATAACCGGTTTAGATTTGAAAAATGCTTTCTGGCAGATTCCCTTAGAAAAGAACTCTAGACAATATACCGCTTTCACCATACCTAATCGTCCATTATACCAATATAAGGTGATGCCTTTCGGACTGTGTAACGCGCCGCAGACATTGTGTCGATTAATGGATAAAATCATTCCTCCCATGCTTCGGAATCGAGTTTTCGTCTATTTGGATGACTTATTGATTCTCTCGGATGATTTTAATTCTCATTTGTTGCTATTGCAAGAGGTTGCGTTTTACTTGCGGAAAGCTAATATGACTATCAACATAGCCAAATCAAAATTTTGCTTAAGTGAGATCAAATATCTTGGATTTATTATTGGAGATGGGCAACTGAAAACCGATCCTATGAAAATACAGGCCATTAACGATTTTCCTTCACCAAAAACAGTAAAACAACTCAGAAGATTTCTAGGACTTTCTGGTTGGTATCGGAGATTTGTTAATAACTACGCAGCTGTCAGTTTCCCATTGACAGAGATGCTCAAGAAACAGAAGTTATTCAATTGGACAGATTCGGCTGAAACATCGTTCGTAGAACTCAAAAGATTATTAACAACAGCTCCTATTTTAATCAATCCCGATTTCACAAAACTTTGCGACGCTAGTTTGCATGGACTCGGTTGTGTGTTGGCACAGAAAAATGAGGAAGGAGTCGAAATGCCAATTGCGTTTATGTCCGTTAAATTAACGAAAGCACAGAGGAACTACTCAGTTTCGGAATTAGAATGTTTTGCTGTAATTAAAGGTATAAAGAAATTTAGACCCTATATAGAAGGTCAAGATTTTGTCGTAATAACAGATCATGCAGCTTTGCAGTGGCTAATGAGGCAGAAGGACTTATCAGGTAGATTAGCTCGTTGGTCTCTCCAATTGCAAGGATTTGTGTTTAAAATAGAACATCGTAGAGGATCACAAAATATAGTAGTTGACACCTTATCCAGACAACATGAACCAGTCATAGAGGAATTTAGTGAATTAGGTCCCATAATTGATCTAAATTCAGATCAGTTTAAAAGCTTGGAATACGAGAATCTTATCAGTCGAATAATTGAGAACCAAAATAAACTGCCCGATTTAAAAATTGAGGATCAATTTATTTATAAAAAAACTGAGCCTGTTGATAAAGATAATTCTTTGAATGCGTGGAAACTTTGGGTTCCAGCCGGCCTCACTTTAGACGTTCTAAAAAGAGCGCATGATTCACCCAGTTCTTCCCATTGTGGTATAGGCAAAACGTTAGAGAAGTTAAGAAGATACCTGTATTGGCCACGGATGGTATCACAAATAAGAGATTATAACTCCAAGTGTGATATATGCAGACAGACCAAAAGTCCAAACGTAATTTTAAAACCTCCGTTAGGCAAACCCATGTCTTCTGACAGGCCCTTTCAAAGACTGTATATGGACTTATTAGGTCCTTATCCCCGAACGAAAGCTGGTAATATTGGACTTTTAATCATTGTTGATCACCACACCAAATTCCACTTTCTATGTCCCTTAAAACGATTTACTTCACCGAAGATTTGCGACTATTTAGAACAGCACATTTTTTACACTTTTGGAGTGCCAGAATCCATTTTAACTGATAATGGTTCTCAATTTCGTTCAGGATATTTTGAAGCATTTCTGACTAAGTTCGCAATTAAACATATTTGCACCGCTATTTATTCGCCACAAGCAAACGCTAGTGAAAGGTTAAACCGAAGTGTTTTAGCCGCAGTGAGAGCCTATATCGGTAAAGATCATACTGGTTGGGATCTTAAGTTAAATGAGATTAACGGAGCAATTCGATCGAGCATTCATACGGCCACCGGCTTCTCGCCTTATTTCTTAACTTTTGGCCAAAACATGATTCTAAACGGCAAAGACTATGATCTGCTTCGAAAATTAAATCTGTTAATAGACGATGCCAGAATTGATTATCCTAATGCCATGCAGATCATTCGGGCAAAAGCGAAAGAAAATATCTCGAAAATGTATGAACAGAATGCTCGACGTTACAATTTGCGTACCAGAGTCTCTCAACTTAAGGTCAACGACCAAGTATATACACGGAACTTTGCGCAAAGTAATGCCAGTAAACGATTCAATCGTAAGCTTGACTTAGTTTTCGTCAAGGGAATAGTCCAAAAGAAAATTAGTCCTACTTATTACGAGATACAAAACGAGAAAGGAAAGTTTATGGGAGTTTACCATTTAAAAGATCTTCAGCTACGTAAATAACCTTCCTTTTTCAGATAATGATTCCCTTCTGGTGGTAGGACATTATCTGCGTTGTAGTGGGCGGTTAGGCATATTGTTATGTAAAAAGAAAACAAAAACTTACTTGTGCCTTGAAATGGTAGTTACATTTGAAACATACGTTATAAGTCAGAAATTCGTTAGTTCAAAAAGTAACTTGCAAGCAGTGCGGTCAAGCAGTTTGAGCACAAGCTTGAGTGAGAGCTTAAAGTGCAGCGATCAACGGCAACTGCTCAATTGTTCTTCCGTTTCTCTCACACACTTGAGTCACAAAACTTGTAGAAACAGGCCGGCTAGTGTGTTCCTGGCATATCGTGTATTATTTGCAATCAGTTTTAGCCACGCCACTAGCCAAGTCCACCTCGTACTCAGTCTGGAAGCAGCGTTATATAATTTGGCACCTAAGAATCGACCCAAAAATAGGGCTGCTGGTTGTGAACTAGGGCTGTAGTTGGAATCTGGGAGTCAATCACACCATTTCCCAGTCATAACCTACTTGTTGACCGGTTGATTTGAACGGACCATCCCAGATCAATTTGTGCAACCATATAAAACTATAACAGGGTCGCTAAGGAGATAAAGCGGTTCGAATTATTTAACAGCGAGGCTCTCGGATGCCTTAGAATGATAGATTGTAGTGAATTCACATGCCGGTTTTAAATGACTTCAGCACAGCTTGTAACATTCTGTTGCAAGCAGGAAATAATAGTAATAAGTTTATATATAAGAACAATTGTATGTATGTACGCAAACTTGCATGCATACATTTCGTTCTGTATATAAGCTTACACAAACGAATTGTGCTGGCAAGCCAGCCCAATTATGCTGAGCTTGCAATTTGATCATGTGAGTTCACTCGCGCGCCTCACCCCTCTTATTTTTGTAGCTGCCAACAATCAGCATAAGTTAACACACTAAATGATTCATTCGAATAAAAGTTGACTAAGAGCACAGACGTGCTCATTAACAAAAACCTTTAATAAATATTGGAATAAATTGAAACAATCAATATGTACTAATATACATATTTCATGGCGACCGTGACAGGATAGTCACCTTGCAGAACCCCTTGATTGGAATTGTGTGTGAAATGTGGAAACAACAAAAAGTGCCCGATTATACAATAAAAAAAAAGAATTTTCTTTGATTCGACTGAGATAATCTGCATTTGCTCAGTACAGTCGTACCTCGCATCGTTTAGCACACACTCGCTAACCAATTTCCCAACAACGAAATATGTTCACATACATACATACTGCCAAGTGAATGGCCAATACAGAAGTGACGTTCGAAAGTGCTGCTCCTGTCGAGCAAAGGGATGCACCCACACTAGAAGAGGCTCTAGTGGTGTATCCAAACGATGGACCACGCCCACTCACCATTGCTGAGTACCGGGCTCGAAGACAACTAAATAAATCTACGCAAAGAAGGAAGAAGCGGGGCGGAAAAAGAATCGCCCTCCTGCGCCAGAGACGATTGATGCAGGATATGTTGAAAACCACAACATTGCCTGAGGAAGACCGACAACTCTACCAAGAGAGTCTAAAGAATCTAGAAGAAGAACTTTGCCGTGGTGCAAAGTAACGCAAATCGGATTTCCGATATTGCCACTAATTTTAAAAATTTATCATTCATTCACTCATTTAAAAAAAAATTTTTCTTTACTATGTTTATATAACAAATCATCTCAATCATTTAATTTTAATTAAACCCTCAAGTCGATGCGTGCAAACGCTGCTTGAAAAATACTAACGAAAAAAATTAGGCTATTACTAACACATGTGGTTGGAGTATCTATTGTAAAATTTAATGAAATGTAAACCTGAATTGTGAGCCAACCACATGCACTATCTCTTCTAACTTCCACGTCTCTGTCACTGCTATAAGCAGTTGAATATATACGTTCGTTTCTGCATGTATGCTTATACAATGTAATGAATCATTCTTCGATGATCTATTGATCACTTAAAGTGGATATCAACAACTGATATCACACTCCTTTTTTTTTATATATATCTACAATTTTTTTTTGTGAATCCAATTACAGTTTTTATACCCTGTACCCAAAGGGTAAAAGGGTATATTAAAGTCGCTAAAATGTATGTAACAGGCAGAAGGAAGCGTTTCCGACCCCATAAAGTATATATATTCTTGATCAGCATCAACAGCCGAGTCGATTGAGACATGTCCGTCTGTCCGTCTGTCCGTATGAGCCACTCGATCTCAGAGACTATAAGAGCTAGAGCTACCAAATTTGGTGTGAGCATCCGTCTAATGTCAAAGCAGTTCAAGTTTGTTTCAAATTTTAGCCACGCCCACTTCCGCCCCCACAATTTCAAGATATCGTATTCCTACTTGGTACACCTAATTATATACCCAAACCGGCCCAGCTGAGCAAATTTTGTTAAAAATCGGACAATAAACATCGGAGATATGGCTATATCCGTTTTGTACTGAATTGCCAAGGCGGCATTGGCAGATAAGAAAGAGCGAGATAGCATGCGTTCGCTGCTGCTGCATGTAAAGCGGAATTTTGTTTTGAATTGATTGCGATTTTGAGGTTGTTCGATCATTTGTCTAGTGACTACGCAGATCAAGAGAGTTTAAAATTTTTGCCACGCCCACTTCCGCCCCCGCAATTCAGAAAAAACAAATTATTAGAGCAGTTTTTAAGGAATCACATTCTTATTTGGCACACCTAATAATGTGGCTAATATGCATCATCTGACCAATTTTAGTTGAAATCGGACAATAAATATCGGAGATATACCGAATGTGCATTTTGAACTAAATTGCCAAGGCGACACTAGCTGGAAAGAGTGAGCGAGATAGCATGCGTTCGCTGTTGCGGCATGCTAAAGAAATTTTTTTATGAAATTAATCGCTATTTCGAGGGTGTTTGACTTTATTCAATATAATAACTAGTAGGTACAGGGTATACTCAATGTCGGCAGGGACGACTTGCTTGCTTCATTAAATTTAAATTTCTCTTTAGAACATGTTACTTAAACATTTCAAAATATTAAATGCAATGAAATAAAAAAAAAATATTTTCTATGTATACGCTTCAGACTTAGATTCTTTCAACTTTTATGGGTAGTTTTGAGAAAAAGGTAGATTTTGGAAAAAATTTAAATAAAGTAATTATAGATGAAATATCAAATTTCTTTAAAGTAGCTTCCCCCGAACCAAAAATGGGTTTAATTGACACGAAAACGGTGGATTCCACTGCCAATGTGATCAATAGAGTAGAAGTAGAACAACAAGGGCTTACAACTGTTACGATCTTATTGATCGTAATAGTAATAATAATGAGCATCAACATGCTAATTAAAATTAACGGAATGCACAATAGGTGCTTGAAAAGGAAATATTTGAGCAGGGCAAATGATTTAGATAAGGTCTAAGGAAAAAAAAGAGAAAGGAAAAATGTCGCTAGACGAATATTTTGCGAAAATTAGAGATAGGAACCCAAATATAGAAACCGATTTACTAGAGGTTTTTAAGAGTGAACAAATTAGCTCACCTCAACGCGCATTAGATCTAGCTACCATCAATATAACATACTTGGATATAACGGGAGAAAATTTCCCAATCCAAGGAAACAGTAGAGTAGCCATGTGCTTCATCCTTACAGTACCTAGCATATGCTGTTATACAAACGCAGCAGGTACTTTTTGCTTTTATCTAATGGATGAAGCACAACATTAAAAAAAAAAAGAAAGAGAGAAAAAAAAATATATATGTATAAGAACTTAGACAAGGAAGGTGTAATAAAATAACACTACATATATGTATGTACACATATTTAAAGAATGACCGACTGGCAAGTGATTGTCGCACAAGCCAGAATTCTGAAAGAGGAACTGTTAAAATCAATAAAGTGTATCAGTCAAGATAGGACAATTAGTCCAAATACACTTGACAAGCACGTTGATATAATTCAAACCACTCTTCAGCAAATTCGTTTGCTTTTGAAAAAACATTTCGATTCCCTTACAGAAGGTCATAAGTGTGCCAAAGCATTCTATAACGAGTGTAGAGACAAATCTGTCTCGGCGTTGGCAAAACACAATATTCAGTTCGCCAGAGTATCTGACCTAGATACAACGATAGTTCTCAACGAAGATAACGAATATAACAGGAAGAACATAAATTTTACAATGGCGGAAAAAATAGCTGCCGATAGGGAATATGTGAGACAAGTTATGTCTTCAGTCCCTGAGTTTGATGGTCAAAAGACCTCACTCACCCGTTTCGTTACGGCACTACAGTTGGTCGAACGAACTAAAGGAGACCAGGAGGATTTGGCCATTAAAGCCATAAAGTCCAAGATTGCCATTGCCCACAAAGTCCAAAACGAGACTACAATAATGGGCATAATAGAAAAACTAAAATATAACGTTAGAGGTGAATCAACCGACGTTATAATAGCAAAACTTATGAACGCCCAACAAAAGGGTAAAACGGCTTCAGAGTATGCTATGGAGCTTGACAATTTGCGGAAGCAACTTGAAGCCGCTTTCATTGACCGTGGTTTAGATCCCGACAACGCTGAGGAATTCGCCACAAAAGAAGCTATGGAGGCGCTAATCCTCCAATGTCAGCATGAGCGAGTTCGTACTATATTGGAAGCTGGACACTTTAGTCGTTTTAGTGATGCTATGGGTAAATATATCCGTCTCATGACCCAAACGACTGGGAGTCCCAGTACCATATTGTACCAGCGTGGGAGAAATAATAGAGGCAGGTATTACTCTAACTACCAACTAGAGGCAAAGAAGATTCAGATGTTCTAAATGACATCGACACGAATCACAAAATTAACATTCAAGGCATTGGTAAAGGAGCAAAAAAAAAAAAGACGAAGAACCGGTATATATCAAAAACTAACGGAGCCCGCATAGTCAAAAGGAAGAAATCCAAAAGCAGGTTGGAAAACTAATAGTCAACAATATAGTTGAACCATCTGTGTCTGAATATAATAGCCCACTGCTACTTGTTCCGAAAAAATCATTACCTGGCTCAGAAGACAAGAAATGGCGATTAGTTATTGACTATCGTCAAATCAATAAAAAATTATTGGCCGACAAATTTCCTCTTCCTCGAATTGAGGACATACTAGACCAACTAGGTCGAGCTAAATACTTCTTATGTCTTGACTTAATCGAACTTGAAGAAAGTTCAAGAAATATAACGTCATTTTCAACGAGCAACGGCTCTTATCGCTTCACGCGATTACCATTTGGTCTAAAGATAGCGCCTAATTCATTTCAGAGAATGATGACTATCGCATTCTCGGGACTAGATCCGTCCCAAGCATTTCTTTATATGGATGATTTAATAGTTATTGGTTGTTCCGAAAAACACATGCTAAAAAATCTTAACGATGTCTTCAATACATGTCGGAAACACAACCTCAAATTACATCCAGAAAAATGTTCATTTTTTATGCGCGAAGTGACTTTTCTAGGTCATAAGTGCACAGATAAAGGAATTTTACCTGATGACACAAAATATAATGTCATTAAGAATTATCCAGTCCCACATGATGCGGACAGCGCTAGACGGTTCGTTGCATTTTGCAACTATTATAAACGTTTTATTAAAAATTTCGCTGACTATTCCCGGCACATAACTCGATTATGTAAAAAGAATGTTCCCTTTGAGTGGACAATTGAATGCCAAAATGCATTCCAATATCTTAAAGAAAATTTAAAGCGGCCAACCATATTACAATATCCTGATTTTAGCAAAGAAATTTGCATAATCACAGATGCAAGCAAACAAGCGTGTGGAGCGGTTTTAACCCAAAACCGAGATGGACTCCAACTTCCAATCGCTTATGCATCGCGTTCATTCACCAAAGGTGAAAGTAATAAGAGCACAACGGAACAAGAACTAGCAGCCATTCATTGGGCCATTACGCATTTTCGACCATATATTTATGGCAAGCATTTCACGATAAAAACAGACCAAAGACCTTTAACATATTTATTTTCCATGGTAAATCCTAGCTCAAAATTGACTCGCATGCGGCTTGAACTGGAAGAATACGACTTCACAGTTGAGTATCTAAAGGGAAAAGACAATTTCGTGGCAGATGCCCTATCTCGGATCACAATAACCGAGTTAAAAGACATTCAAAATAAAGTCCTGAAAGTCACTACCAGGCAACAGTACAGACAAAATAAATCCTGCGCAGGGAAAGAAAAAGAGACTTTGCCAAGGCAAAGTACTCCAAATGCTTCTATGCCCAACGTTTACCAAGTTATAAATAATGACGAGGTACGAAAAGTAGTGGCCTTGCATATAACAAATAAACTGTGTTACTTGAAACACGGAAATAAAGTTATTGCAAGAATTGATATTGGCGACCTATATACTAATGAAAAACTTGACTTAGGTCAGTTCTTTCAAAGGCTTGAAAAGCAAGCCGGTATATTAAAAATAAGCCATATCAAAACGGCACCGTGGGAAAAGATCTTTGAATTTATTTCAATAGATACTTTTAAAGAAATGGGCAATGATAAATTGAAATCATTAAGAGTAGCGCTACTCAACCCGGTGACCATAATAAGCAATGAAAAAGAAAAAGAAGCAATTTTGTCTGAAAATCATGATGATCCAACCTTTAATAAATATTGGAATAAATTGAAACAATCAATATGTACTAATATACATATTTCAAGATAATTAAAATACTATAACCAGGAAACTATAGATTTAAGTGTAGTTAGTGCTGGGATGCATAATTAATTAATTAACTTTTTTTTTCTATTTTGTAAACGTAATAATTGAATCTATTAATTATGCAATTTAGCAAAAATCCATCGAACATTTATTAATCCATTTATTAACATATTCAGCGTCATCTCTACATCTCAACGAATCATCATCCATGGGCCCAGGGAGTTATTTTTCTGAGTAAGAGTATATTGACCATCATTTTTTATATATATGTATATATACCTATATATAACAACTACATTACTTGTATAAAATTATCATCATGTTTACTGGGAATATTATCAGCTTCCCTAAGATCGTTCTGGTGTATATTTGCTAAATTGTTTTGTTTTCTCTCATTATGAGAAAGTTTATCGATTATAGATTTTGTCGGATTACGAAGAGTTAAGAATGAATTGTGAATAAAATTATCACCTGAAATGCTCGAAAACTGATGAGCTAGTCGACCTTTATTTGTTTAGGGGACAACCAATTAATATATCTCCGAGGATTGTCCATAGGTAGGGAGGGTAAAGAAGGGAGAGATGAACAGACCACCACGTTCACCCACACACCGTCAACAGTTAAAACTCCAATTCTTCAATCCAGTAAATTTGTTTTTGTGCACTATAATTTTTGTTGTGAACAGATACATAAATAGGTTGTAGGGAAAAGAACCCCCCCCCCCCCCCCATCCGGCGAGATAAGAGAGCAGCAGAAAAGTGCACAGTCCCTCTTCCTATGTCCAGTTGCACTGCAAGGTGAACCATATAGTCGGCTGGAGTATCGTACCCCAAATAAGGGTACACTAAGTTTACATTACAAGGGTCGGTTCTAGTAACTGCACAGTTGGTGGAATCCAACACAAATATCAGATCTAAGGATCTGCTTATGTTATTTCGCACAGGGTTTATTTGAGCTAATGATAACTCAAAAAGGCCATCAACGAAGCAGTGAGATTTAGAAGGAAGCAACAAAGCAGATTCATCAGATTGAGACCATGCTATTTGTGGTAAATTAAAGTCACAAAAGACGATTAAAATATCACTATCAGAAAGCAATGAAGAAATATATCGAAGAGAATCTAAATGTTTTGCGTACACTGCCATGTCGGATTGTGGCGGGATGTAAGAACAAGTAATGTAGGCAGAGAAAGAGTTGAATCTGACCTTAACACTAACAAATTCAATCTCCAGAATGTCCGGTGAATGAATTTGGTCAGAAGTTAAGGCCGAGTCAACTGCAATCAGAACTTCTCCGCCTACACGAGAAGTCCGATCACATCTAAAAATTGAAAATTTTGCGGAAAGAACAGATGCATCGTTAATATCGGGTTTTAACCATGTCTCAGTAAACACTAAAATTTTAAATTCAAATGCTAGACTATCTAGATAGAGTCTAGGAAGCTTAGATTTAAGTCCTCTCACGTTCTTATAGGCCAGATGAAGGGACGAGACTAGTTTTTTGGAACACTAGCCGATGCTGATATTCCGGAAGATGAGGAATTAGATGGGATACAAAGCCTAACCGGCTTTATATTTTTTCACTAAAATGTGATCCGGCCAAAAACTGCTATGACATATACAGTCAAACAGTTCAACTGGGACACTTATTTTAAAGGAGGATATCTCCCTCGAATATTTAAATTTTTCCACCGCTATTTTAGCATTATAGTGATGAGCTTGAATTTTTGTCTTAATAAAAGCTAAGACATCATCCGACGAATGTTCGGGATCAAGCCTTGAAACAAATATATGTTTCTTAGGTGGAACTCCAGTTAAAGGCTTATAGGAACCAGGCCGCAAATCAACCGCAGCGTCAGCGACCGCGATTGAATCCGCCTGCGTGTCCGGTATTGCACCTTCAACTGGACTACTATCGTCAATATCAACAGTTATTGATAATTGCCCGGACTTTTCGGAAACTACAGCTTTATTCGTCTGCAAAGAGAGACAATTTCCTGGAGAAACGGAGATAGCCTCGTCGTTGCGACCACCTTGAGAAATGGGGGTGGTAAACGAAATAAGCTGCGGCGGATTTGTCACAGTGAGCAGTGAAGGAGATTGTGGAACTACGGCCGAGACGGGATTGGGCACAGGCAAATGCAAGGACAGATTGCGCATACTAGTTTTCTTACGCTTTGGAGACTCATTTAACAGCTTATAGCTGCTAAATTCGCTCTCCACAGCATTGAACTCATCACAGAGTTTACGAAAACCAGATGACAATTTCTTCAATCTATCCCTGGTTTGCCTCATGAACACCCTCATTTCGATCTCAACCTCTCAGCATGAGTCACAAACAATCCCTTTTGCTCCAAACAATCCCTTACCCTGGCTGTGTAGCCAGCACATTTAACGTGCATGACATTGTCACACAGCCAACAAGAAAGGAATGCGTTATGGGGTGAGGGGGGGTTCAAACACTTTTTGCTTGAGCAGACATACATTTTTAGATTAAATTGCAACGTTTTATGGGTTAAAAACAAAATATTAAAAAGGCCAAAGAAAAAACTCATTCAGATTTTTTAAGCAAATTCAACACTGGGGTCAAACTTGCAGAGAAAATTAATTCGAAAACTAAGAGAACCAAGCACTACACAAATACACGTATCACTTGTACGCGAGACAGAGATAGATGCGAGCGCGAATAAAAGAAGTTAGAAAAAACAGAGAGCGGGAGAGCCAACAGCACTGTATGTCCGTCGAAATAGCCACGATGAGTTAGCCACGATCGGTACGGTGGAATTTTGGAACATTTTTAATTTTTTTGTTTATTGATTATTTCCTTATTTAACAACTTTTTCGACCAAAATAAACTATAAAATTGTTAAGAATGCAATAATCTATTGCTTGCATTCATTTTTGGGCGATTTCAATTATGCTGGGTATAAAAAAATTACATGTGAAAAATCGACTTATCACAATTGGCCCCATAGCTCCCTTCACAGAGAATGTAGGGATATGCACGGTATGCCAATTTATGCTCCACATATTCATCTATATCTCCACCAAATTTGAAGAAAATCATTGGCAGGATTTTTGACGAAATCGCTTATCAGTCCACCAATCTATGGTTTTCCCCCATACAAAATGCGACAAAAAAATTGAGTTGCAATTGCTGTCAATATAACGGGCTTCACAGAGAATGTAGGGCAATGCACGGTGCATGGGGCTATTTGTACATGTTTCAAGAATATATAGCATAAATTTTATCAAAATCATTTACGGCGTTTTTAGGAAAAAGCCCCAAGTATGTGGGTGCCTCGGATGCAAAAATCTTACTGATAAGGGTGGCACCCAGTTCGAAACCTGAACCAGTTATCGAACGAGTGTGGAACCAAAGTGGAACCTGTGTTGGTACCAGTGTTAAAAGATGAAACAAGGGATGCAGTGATATCGTGGCTAACTTTTCTAGAGAATGTAGGAATATGCACGGTAGTGCATATTGTTAAGCATATTTTTTTATATACTTTGGCCAACTTTCATCAAAATCACTGGCAGGAATTTTGAGAAAATCAATTTTTACATGTTGACAAAAGTATAATATAAAAGCGAACAACAGCGCCATGTCGATAAGATACATATAATCGATAAGATATAATAATAATCAGAATAAGGGCGACGCCAACTTTTTCGTAAATAGGGGCATCCCGCAAAATACTAAGTGGCAACTTCCTCGCTGCCATTCATTCAAAACTATTCAATCCACTGCACATTGGGCCAGATTTCCCTTTATTTGGCATAAACTACATTTCAAATGCTAGAGAGCTAAAATTTTGCAAGCACATAAGTCAGATCAAAATAGAATTTTTATTTTTTTTTTTGAATATACCACGTTTTTACCGCTATCCGCTCAAAATTGTAAAAAAAAATTTAAAATTTTAGGCTTTATTTTTTAAAAATTTTAAGCCTTTCTTAGCAAACAGCATGTAGAAAATAATTAAAGGATGTCTATTTTTTTCAAGCAACGCTTCAAATCTTCAGATTTAAAGCTGAAAATGCCCCAATAACCAATAACTGCGCATTTTAGAATGGAAAATTTCTTATTATATTTAAGTATAAACACACAAAATAGTATAATTTACCATTAAGTTAAATAAAAAACATGAACATTAGTCTGACTATTCGACCTTCATATCCAGGGAAATGTCACTGTTTTCCTGATCAGAATCCAAGTCGCTATCATCGCTGCTTGAGAAATTTTCTTTGTTATTGTTATTAACATTTGGTGCTTCTAAAACTTCAATAACTTCCTTTGGTAGTGGGTTTTTCTTATTTTGAGCTAATCTTTTGTTTATATTAATGCTTGAAAGAAAAGGGTCAGATGAATCCATTGATCTATTGAACACATCCGTTATGTTATTGATACGAGAATTTCGTCTTGCATATGATCGTCTATCACGTTTATAAAGTTTGTAGCGCGAGTTACCTACTCGGTCACCACACCAACGAATTTACCTTCAACTACACAAACCACAGACAATACATCAAAAAAGGCAACAAATAACACATACATATATAAATACATACATATATAAATACATACATATATAAATACATATGTACATCTCAATACATATATACACACATAGTTTTGTAAGCATTAACTGAAGCTGAGAACGGCATGTTGGCCGAATAAAATGATTCTGTTGTTGAACGTCAAACAAGACGGATGTTTAATTTTCATAAAACTAAAATGAAACTAAATGTATATTTAAAAAAAAAAGAAAGGTTACAAGACTTGGCCAAGATGTTAACTGGCGCAGCCTGACGACTTCAGGGACGGGAAAAAGTGCCCCGAAGGAACTTACGTTCATGCATAAGTATCAAAACAAAACAAAAAAAAAACGAAAACAAAAAAAAAAATATTTTAAAGCAACAAAGATATAAACAATGATATATCATAAACATCATGAATCGTATCATATCATATTATAAATATTTCATTAATAATGCATAAATTGTTGCCTAATCGTGCTAAAGGTTATTAAGTGCACTAAACCAGTGCATTTAGTGATTGAACCAGCTGTATCGGACAGAGCGATAAAGGCAACAAAACATGTACACATCTATGTAAATACATATGTATATGCATAAATCGTCAATGTGTGCTATGCACTCCGTGATATTGATGTTGGTGTTGACCTTGAGTTTCACTCGAATTTAAAATATTTGCACATACAAACATGTATATGGGTACCAGCTGCGTAACAGGCGACAATGTCTTTTGCTACATTTTGCAGACTTTTGCATGTCTTGTCAAAGTTGCAAAGTTACAAAGTTGCTTTGCAACAAGTGTCTCTATTTCATCATCTCGGTGATCTGCTTGCGTCGCGAGTCGCACTTTTTTTGTGGCTTTGCATGTCGCGTTAGAGCAGAACGACAGCGCTGTCGCGACAGTCAGTTAGAGTGCGGTTGTAGCTTCTTAACCTTTTGGGCAGCGTGTCGTTTAAATTTCAGTCGCCTTGCAAGCAACATCGTTCTTCAAACAAAAAAGGAAAATAAATAAAAAAAAGAAAAGTAGACAGAAGTCTAAGTGTGTGCAAATTAAAAGCTGAGAAATTGGAATGCTTCAAGTTTGTTAACTGGAGTGAGCAAAAAAGCCCAACAATATTAGCGGAAAGTGAAAGGGGTAATGTACATGTATATATATAGAAATAAAAAAAAACAAAAACAACAAAATTGATTCAAATAAAATATGTAAAACTATAAACAAAAAACAATACTATAAAAATAGTATAACTTTCCCCAACTTTGCGATTCTCAAGGGACCCTCCAAAGTAAAAGGGGCAAACTTCTGGTTTTCATACTCAAAAAAAAAAAAAAAAAAAAAAAAAAAAAAAAATCAAAAATCAAATAGTTAAACGACACATAAGCTGTTTAAACCAACAAATAAGTTGTTGACACAAATTTCTTTGTGTTCTTCTATATAATCCCACAAGTTTGTGTGTATGTGTAACCGGAACCTGCTGTATTGGACAGACCGAATATATAAAAAATTAAAAAAAAAAAAAAAAAAAAAAAAGAAAGAAAGAAAGAAAGAAAAAACTATATTTCAATTATAAAACAACAATAAAGATGTTGAATATACATAAAAGCTTGTCTATTCAAAAAAATAATAATAATTTTTTTTTTATTAATAAGGTGTGTTATAACTTAATCTGGAAATTCACGGCAGATGACTGTCCGCCCTTAGTTGGGACTACTGCAACGAGCAACAATCTCAGCTAGCTTCAGCACAACCGCGAAATAAACCAACAAATATTTAAACACATCATTTCATCGCTTGCCACACGGAGGGGCAACAATTCGTGCGTCGATAGATTAAAAAAAAAAGGACACCTTGCTTACACATAACACTAATTACAATAAAACATAAGTAAGAAAGATATATTAAGCTACGATTAAGTTAAAAAGTAAGAAACACGATTTAAGAGACTAGATAGTAACAAAAACAAAGTCAAAAAAAAAAAAAGAAGTTTTGGAATTATCAATGCCTTTAGATCAGGAGATTCCCCCAGCCCAACCCACTGGCCCCCAAACACAGGAGCCATTGGGTGGGTTTAAGATATCCGATTTATTACAATTGATTCAGTCTATGCCTGTATATGAGGGAAATAAAGAGGGACTAAAAGAATTCATTACCAATGTTGAGGAGTTTTTAATGCTTATTAAAGGAGCAGATCAGACACCTGCAGGGGTCATGATTCTGAGAGCAATCAGGAACAAAATTCAGGGTAAAGCTCATGAAGTCTTGTATCAATCAAATGTGCGACTTAATTGGAACGAAATTAAAGATACCTTAATTAAACACTTTGTCGATAAAAGAACCGAGTATAATCTAATAGCCGAACTTGGAATATTAACACTGCAAAGCCATCCGGTAGAGGTATTATACGAAAAAATCACAAATATTCAAAGAGCCCTACTAAATATCATTGACCAAAAGGATACCAATCCAACTATCATACAAACAAAGAAAGAATTGTTTCTTAACCAATGCCTAACCACTTTCTTGAAGGGACTTCGCGGACTTTTAGGTTCAATAGTTCGAGGCAGAGACCCCACGGATATCGTTACAGCATACGAAATAGCAATTGCGGAAAAGGAAGTTTATACTAGTCAAAGAGAAGCTAGGCGAATAAATCTGAGCTTTGAGAGGACAACTTATAATGGTCGAAATTCGGAATCGTTTGGGCCCCGAAACCAACAAAAAAGGGAGAGAAATTGGTCTCAAGAGGGAAAAACAAATAATTACGGTAACAACAGTCAAAGACCATTTAAACAAAAAAAGTACGACAATGAGCAACAAAGTGACCGACAGAGACAGAAAAATTGGGGAAACTATAGTACCCAAACTAGAAATTCCAATTTCTCTAACCAGTCTGCAAAATCCAACACAAACAACAGTAATCAAATAAAAAAAAGAGATGAGTAGCACAACATTAATGATGACCAAAATTTTCAGTATGTAGCCTCAACATCCAAGCAGGCTACATAACCAAGCACACACATGGCTCGATTTTACCATATGTTCAAATTCAATTCCCATTTGGTAAAAATTTAAACTTTTTGATCGACACTGGGTCTACTACTTCTTTTATTGACCCTCAATTCGTTCCAAGTGAACAACATATTAAACTAACCGAGCCAAGAATCATAAAAACAATTATAAATACACATGCACTATATTCAGCATGTTTATTAGACATGTTTAATGAATTTGACCAAAATGGTACACTAAAATTTTTATTATTTAAATTCCATTCATTTTTCGATGGTCTTATAGGAGTCGATTTACCAAAAACATTGAAAGCAAAAGTAGACTTAGAAAATTTCGTGTTGATCACACAAAATGCTAAACTCCCAATTCTCACAAAGGAAAATTGAGCATTCAACCAGAAAACTAATCAAGATCCCCGTTGACCTTAAAGAAGGCACTTTTCTTTGTCAGGAAATACAACTAGATAATGACCTTTTTATTTCAAACGGATTATATTCACCAGAAAATAACTTCAGTTGGGTCGAAATAACAAATTACTCCGACTCACATAAAAGTATATGTTTTGACCAACCACTTCAAGTAAATTCATATTCCGAAGGTCAGCATATAGAAGTAAATATCGCTTTCCAAAATGATAATAAAACATATTTAAACTCATTTGATTTTAACAATATAATTAGAACTACACATATCAACTCAGAAGAAATCCAATTATTAAAAGACATTTGTGTTGAATTTTCTGACATCTTCTATGATGACAGTAAGCAACTATCATTTACAAACGAAGTCAAACATAAGATTTTGACTAAAGATGATATCCCTATCTATACAAGACCCTATAGGTATGGGTTCCATGAAAGAATTGAGGTAAAGGAACAAATAAAAAAATTACTCGATAATAAAATAATAAGACATAGTCACTCTCCTTGGAGTGCACCAGTTTGGCTTGTGCCAAAGAAAGCCGATGCCTCAGGAAAGAGAAAGTGGCGTCTAGTTGTAGATTTCAGAAAACTAAATGAGAAAACCATAAAAGACAAATACCCTATGCCAATAATAAATGATGTCTTAGATAGAATTGGGAAAGCGAAATATTTTTCAATACTGGATTTAGCCAGTGGTTACCACCAGATAGAGATGCACAAAAACGACATCCAGAAAACAGCATTTTTGGCGGAGGGGGGACATTACGAGTTTATCAGAATGCCCTTTGGCCTGACTAATGCACCTGCAACTTTTCAAAGGGCAATAGATTCTTTATTTGGTGACTTATTAGGAACCTGTTGCCTTGCATATATGGATGACATCATTGTTTTCTCGCCTTCTTTACAGGAACATATCCAACATTTAAAAAAAAGTTTTTCAGAAAATTAGAAATGCAAATTTAAAATTACAACCGGATAAGTCTGAATTCCTGAAAAAGGAAATCGAATATCTGGGTCACATTGTTACCCCTGAAGGGGTAAAGCCAAACCCGACAAAGATTGAGACAATAAAGAAATTCCCTTTGCCTACTACACAGAAACAAATTAAGTCATTCTTAGGCGTCATGGGTTATTATAGAAAGTTTATTAAAGATTTTGCTAAAATAACAAAACCACTAACTAAACAACTGAAGGGAAAATCAAAGGTTACTGTTGACGAGGACTTTGTAAAAACTTTCGAATATTGTAAAACCTTGTTATGTAACGACCCGATCCTAATATACCCTGATTTCGATAGACTTACTACGGATGCAAGTAATGTCGCTTTAGGGGCTGTTTTATCTCAAGGAAACTTGGGATCGGACAAGCCAGTTTCATTCGCTAGCAGAACACTAACGGACACCGAGGCGAACTATTCTACGGTAGAAAAAGAGATGCTTGCCATAGTTTGGGCAATTAAGTATTTTAGACCGTATCTTTTTGGTCAAAAATTTAAAATTGTCACTGACCATAAGCCCTTGACATGGCTTATGAGTTTCAAGGAACCAAATTCCAAATTGGTGAGATGGAAGCTCAGACTGTTAGAGTACGATTACGAAGTTATACACAAATATCAAAGAAGCTAACTTCGGCTCTGCCGAAGTTTGTATACCCTTGCAGCAAAATAATTGGTATAAATGTTTAACAAAATCAAAAACAAAAAAGAAAAAAACACATATAAAAATTTTCACTTCTTCACCGAGCATTGAACCTTGAAACACCGAAGCCCATCGTGCCAACGATCTCCACATACTACGCCACCGTCCTAATTCGATATACATATATGCAAACCCATTGCATCTCGCTCTGTCAATTTTGTTCTGTGCAACAACACAACGCAAATGTTTCTGTCTTTCTCACACACCGCGTGGTGACGAATTTTTGCATATGTGTGTGTGTGCGTGATTGCTTGGAATTTGTTTTTGTTTCTTTGCTGCCAAAGAAAATTGCTTATTTTACTCGAGGTACCTCCACTATCCGATCCGACTAATTTTTAAACTTGATCTGGATGATCGATTAAGGAACTTAACTTTTCATGTTTCAACCATGTAGCTTAAAATTTAAGCTCGAAAACGCATGGCTAAACAGACAGACAGACGGACATGTCTCAATCGACTCGGCTGTTGATGCTGATCAAGAATATATATACTTTATGGGGTCGGAAACGTATATTTCTATGCGTTACAAACATCTGACCAATTTTATAATACCCTCTGCAAGGGTATAAAAAGGGGTCTCAAAACGTGATTGCCGACGCTTTGAGCAGAACAACACTTGATATTAACTTAAATGACCAAAAATCAGTCGAGACGACATGTGGGGAAACCGTACATTCAGGCCTAGAGAACATTTCACAGCTTATAGCAATTTCGGAAAAATGTTTAAACGATTTTAATATCCAAATTATCCTTAAAAAAGATCCAGTCTCTAACATCAAAATTGAAAGTCCGTTTAAAAACAAACTTCGCCGCATTATATCAGAACTAGAATTCTAATTCAGAATTAGAATTTTGAAAACTATTTTAAAACCAAATAAAACTTGTGCAATTTTTACCACTGACACAATATTCAAAATAGTACAAGAGGTTTTTTCACAGTTTTTCTCACACAGTACACTCTATAAACTTGTTAGATGCACAGAGTTTTTGGAAGAACGTACCACACAACAGAATGAACAAGAAAAAGAAATTAGAGACTATCACTATTATAATAATCACAGGGGAATCGATGAAACTCTATCTTATTTAAAAAGAATATATTTTCCACATATGAAGCAAAAAATTACAAAAACAATAAGCAATTGTGACTTATGCCAAACCCTGAAATACGATAGACATCCGCAAAAAGTTCCCAATCAGGAAATAGAGGTTCCAAAACTCCCATTAGACATAATTCATATCGATTTGTACACCATTAACCATCAAAATGTTTTAACAATAAAAGACAAGTTTTCAAAATTTGCTGCTGGGTGCAGGGTGCAGAGTTCGCAGGAAATCTTTTCATTGGTTTTTGCATTCAATACAATATCACCAGACATGTCACATCTTTTCAACAGTCTTCAAGTAACGCCCCTGTTGAACGATTTCATTCGTCTTTAACAGAAATTTGCAGACTAATAATGGAAAAGAGCAAAACTGAAAAAACTCCCACAATACATGACGATATCCTCGCCGAAGCATTGATCACTTACAACAATACTATACACTCTGCAACTATTAATTTCACACCCTTTGAATTATTCTCGGGTCGAACCCGCTTGTTTTAAAAAGCATTAAAATTTACTAACGAACACGATTATTATAAGATAAAACACAAGCAAACAAAAAAATTATTAAATAAGATTTTTCATACATACATACCTAATTATTGTAAAAAACAACATATGTATTATAAAAATACTTATTACACAAAAAAGAAAAAAAAAAAGGAATTTAAGGAAATTCAAAGGAGCATGAGCAAATGAATAAACAATGTTAATCATCAATTAATTAATAACGAACAGAATATTATAAATAATTTAAAAAAAAAAAAAAAGATCTATAAGGAATTAAACACTGAACACAACGGAATCTATGTTCTTCAATATATAAATAGAATCGGCCTTAGCATTGATGTTATGTACATATAACCATTTAAATAATACTTTATTTTTGCTTAAAATTATACCAAAATCTAGTTATCAACTAAAGAAATAGACAACGTGCCCCAACGTGGGATACAAATTGTCTACAAGGAATCATCAATGGAGAGAACAACCGCAAATTCTGGAACCAGAAAGGGAGTTCGTTGTTTTGGTGTTAAATAGACTTAAAACCTAGCACAGACAACCTCACCTACGATGATTTCGAAATGCGCAAAAAGGATAATATCATGACCAGAATACCACTGTTCACCAAAAACCCAATTTAACAACACCACGGGAGAGTTAATTCTACACAAGCACCACCTGGAAGCAATCAAAGCGCAACCATATTTGAAGCCTTTGAAGAGGATCAATCGTTCTCAAATCCACCATGCTACTAATTTCGTTCAGACCAACACTATGGCCCTCACTTCAATCCAGTGGGGGAGGAGTTACCTACTCGGTCACCACACCAACGAATTTACCTTCAATTACATAAACCACAGACAATACATCAAAAAGGGCAACAAATAACACATACATATATACACACATACATATATAAATACATATATCTCAATACATATATACACACATAGTTTTGTAAGCATTAACTGAAGCTGAGAACGGCATGTTGGCCGAATAAAATGATTCTGTTGTTGAACGTCAAACAAGACGGATGTTTAATTTTCACAAAACTAAAATGAAACTAAATGTATAATTAAAAAAAAAAGAAAGGTTACACTTGGCTCGACCACGACAAACTTGGCCAAGATGTTAACTCGCGCTTCAGATGTATTTTCCTCAAAGCAACCAATAGGTAATACTGATGACGCCATTATCTGCGAACCGTGAACCAAAACTTTATGGACAGTTGCTGACATTGGGTACCAAGAATAATTTTGCATATATAATTGGCTGAATTTGGTAATATTTATGGGGAATTCACATGAAATAGTTATCAAAATGATGTAAAATCGGTATAGAATATTATAGTCTAATCCCAATATTGATGAAAGTTGCCTTGTGTTTTTGAATGCTCTTCTTGCGGTATTGCCGTCATTTGTATTTCCACTTCCATTTGCTCTTAGTTGATCCACATGTAAGCCCAATTCTCTCCAAAATAATTTTTGTATTTCTTTTTTACGGGACATCATTTCATCTTTCTCTTTTTTATCCCTTACTTGCCACTTGAAGGTGTAATTTATATGAGATGTGAAGTACGAATTCAAAAAATCTTATCCATGCATGTAAGGGACTGACGCCGTGTTGAAGATTTTCAGATTTAGACGCACAGCTTAAGAATTCACTGGTTGCCATGAAATCTTTTGGACTTGCTCCACAAATAGGACATACTTGAATAGATTTGGTTCCCGTTAGTACATTTAACACCTTACCGACTATCAGTGTCAAATGGAGATCAAAAGTGACTGTAAGTTGCCGATCACTTGAGAAATTGTTAGGTTTTGTATTTGTGATTCCAAATCAGCCTGCTCTGCAAGAATAAGAGCTTTGTTCTCCTTAGCATACTCAAGCTTTAGGGGTCTGCAAAATCTTACGGATTGCGGAGTTAGATTTATCCATAGAGGCGTCTTAAAATCGTCCGTTAACCTTAGTGGAATAACACTCGTAACAAATAAACAATCGTCGTTGGCATCGTTTTTTTCACCAAGAAATCTCTGTTTATGCGTACTTTGCCCCGTAGAGCCGTCAAATCCATAACTCGCAATGAGTTTTATATCTTTTAAATTTCTATATATTTGAAATACCTCCTCTTGCATAAGGGTAATTCGACTAGCCGTGTGATTTAGCAAATTTTGGAGAGATACTTGGGCTCTGGTTTCCGTAACATTGACTCCCATGGGCCTACACTCCAACTTAGCTTCCCTTACTTTGTTATAGGATGGATAAATGTTGGAAAACTGGATTTTGTTGAAAGCTCTCATGTTGTTGTATTGTGCTTTGGTTAGGGAGTTGTCAATCAAAAATGCAAGAGCTTGAATTGGCGCGACTGGTACTTTCTCCGAAACTGACAATTTTTGCTTAGTCTCACTTAATCCATTTGAAGAAGAGACAATATTCTTTAATACAGAAGCAGTATTGCTCTCTTTGGCTTTTTTAGCTGACATTAAAGCTGCATGCACAAGAAGGTTTGTATTATTTCCTTCCTTATCGGCAAGCTCTACCGCCCCTTTTCTTTTCAGCGGTGATCCTGCATCATTAAACGGCAGTCGTGGTCGTCCCATTCGGTTGGATAAGTCTTGGTCTTGGTCGACACTCATAATTTTGGCAAGCCAACTTGAATGCTTATTTTTAAAAGTCCCAATTGTACGATGGCATTTTTGTAAATTTTTCGTTACATATAGGTGAAAACTCCTTATTTTTCTTGATATTTTAGCTTTCATTTCATTTGTTACATTATTTCGTCGTAATTGGAAAATAATCTAGTCTATAACTGCTTTTTCATATCGCTTTTTTTCAATTAATACTTCAAGAAGTGCAGCATGGCTAACCTTAAAATTGGCTTAAAATGCAAAATCGAGAGAATGGGCAAAAATGGGCAAAAACAGTTAATTACACGTTCAAGTTTGAACCTTAGAGTAAATATTTGTATAATTACTTTTTGGCACAAATTGGCAGAAATTATTTTTTTACTCCCAAGTAGACGAAGACTTTCACTAGATTTGTTCTAAAATAAGACATTACAAAAACAGCCCACAGCTACAACATTGATAGCATATTTTAAAAACATTTATAAATAATAAATTTTTCATACCTTGACCTTTATTTTCCATTTTGTCGCCAAAAATTTGGATAGAAGGTGTGGCTGCAGCAAAAGCTCAAAATTAAGTGATCATTTTCGTCAATTTTGACAAAACAAACAGCTGATCAAACATCTGACTTTAAAGAGCTGCCGAAAATGCAGAGTTGCACCTAAAATTTCTTTTTTTTTTGTTTTGATTATACCCAATGCATGCCCTTTTCAAATATCAAGTTAAATTTTTTATTTGGCATTACAAAATTTTCCTACTTTATGCCAAAAAAAGGGAAATCTGGCCCAATGTGCACTGGCACGAATGGAGGAAAAGAAACCAAACGTGAAGACATGCGTAAGTAAAAAAAATAAATTTCATATAAATATACATATATATAAATATATTTATGTATATTTATATTAATAATATATATCACTACATAGTATAAAGCAAAGTCGCTTCCCGCGTCTGTCTGTATGTATGTATGCTTAGATCTTTAAAACTACACAACGGATTTGGATGCAGTTTTTTTTTAATAGATAGAGTGATTCAAGAGGAAGGTTTTTGTGTACAATAACATGCTTAATAAATTAGAGAACCATTGATAATTTCAAGATTTCTAATGCGAAGTCGTAAATAAACACTTTTTTATGCACTTACATTGCAAACGCTGGCTGAACTCTACGAGTTAGATCAAAATAATGTACTAAGTATTGTAAACCTTGAAAAAGTCTACAAGAAAGTCCGCGATGGTATATGTTTATCTCTTAGGGATAACCCACAAAACCAATTTTTATCCTTTACATTTCTCGAGAAATAATGGCTTATTTACTAAGCTATTTTAAGCAATACAGTATTAATCCTTACCTAATTAAGTACCTTAATTATATTTTGCATTAAATATAGAACAATATCGTCCTTTACACCATGTAATTTAAGTGAATATTTTCGAAGATATTACAGATTTAAAATGTAGGGACATCGCGGTTGCGGGCGGCACTACCGGCCGGCCGGGACTGTGCCGCTCGGCGCGTGCCTATACATAGCGTGTCGAGCTCTCTAGCGAGGAAAATAAAAAACTTAATAAAAACGTGTTTTTTACCGCGACATTTTTTTTTCGAAGTTGTACGTTCGTACTTTAGTCGAATTCTATTTCTTCTATTAAGGTCCTGGTTGGAATTTAAAGTTAAGGTTATTTTGTAAATATTTTTGATTATTGAGAACAGTAGTATAAGGTAAGGTATTTAAGTTCAAAAAAGAGCCGAATAGAACAAGTATTTTTGGTTGTTGAGTTTATTATTTTGGTTTTGAACAGAAATAATAAAATCATGTCTGGAAGACGTCGTCGTTCGAACATAGGTCGTAGTACAGTGAATGCCAGAAGAACACGTTCAGCAAGAGATGAAGAAACGTCAGCGTAACGTGATGCTCGCATCAGCCAGCTTCGGGATAGAAATAGAGCTGAGAGAGAGAGAGAATCTTCAGTAGAGCGTGAGGCCCGACTCAGCCAACTTCGGGCTAGAAATAGAGCTGAGAGAGAAAGAGAATACTCCGTAGAGTGTGAGGCTCGCCGTAGCAGTTCAGAGAGCCAGAGAATTGTCTCTAGAGCGTGAGGCTCGCCTCATCCAGGATAGGGATAGACTTCGAATACAGAGAGCCAGAGTAACTAATTCATGGGTTAACAAAAAAAATTCTGCCATGAATTACGATCCTTCGATTCCTTACAAAGACGATCGTATAGTATCAATTGGTACCATGTCAAGGAAAAGTAAAATTAGAAGAAATTCTACCTCCACCTAAACCACTTCACTCTCTACTTACGGGTGACGATCCGAAACAATTTCTGCGCAATATACGCCGTTATAATAACGCATTTCAAATGACCTCTTTCAAGAGTAATCAAGTCGTTGTGCGTGGTTTCATGCCTACATTTAAAATTCAAGGGCAAGTGTATCACTTAGCAGGGAGCTTGCTACCACTTCGACCCGATGATCACAAATTTCTGCAAATTTATTTTATTGCAGATCCAGATACACAAGCATCAACGCGGTATTCAAGTGTCGCACAGCCAATTGATAGAGATTTGATTAGATCTCTCCAAGGAATGTTACATTCGCATAATCGCTACATACAGTCTTTTAAAACTGCGATACAGAGTGTTCCAGCAAGTACTCCCGACTTTAATGTCGTAATTCATGCAAGTAAAGTTCCTGTCGGAGAACACAGAGGACGATATAATGCGCCTTCCACGAGTGAAGTAGCAGTGGTGATAGCCGGACAGCAATTTGACAAAAGAGTTATTGTGTTGCATAGTCGTGATGATAATTTGCAAAAAATTTCAGCGTTACACAAATCTTATGACAGCTTGCAATATCCTTTGATGTTATGCCGTGGAGAAGATGGTTATGCCATTAACGTTTCTCAAGTTGACCCAATCAGTGGAGTAACTCTGCGTAAAACAGTGTCATGTATGAACTACTATTGCTACCGGATAATGACAAGACGAAACAATTTCAATTCCTTGCTTAGATATGGAATGTTAACAAATCAATATTTAGTCGATCAATATGCGAAAATTAAATCCGAGAGATTGGCCTACATCCGTAACAATCAAACTAAATTGAGAGCTGAAAATTATGTTCATCTTCAGGATGCTTTACAGGCGAATGAACACAGCAACGGTATTGGACAGTTGGTTATACTACCTTCATCATTCACAGGTGGACCTCGATATTTACATGAAAAATCGCAGGCCGCAATGACTTACGTCAGACATTACGGTAAACCTGATTTATTTATAACAGCAACATGTAACCCAAATTGGCCAGAAATCAAAGAAAACATTACCCCAACTTAACTCCGCAAGACGGATACGATATAGTTAACAGAGTCTTCCATTTAAAAGTACACAAACTCCTGCACCTCATTAACAAGTCTAATATTTTCGGTTCGCCACGCTGTCACATGTACACAATAGAATGGCAGAAACGTGGTCTGCCACATGTACATCTGCTGGTGTGGTTAGTAAGCAAAATTAAACCAAATCAAATTGACAACGTCATTTCAGCTGAATTACCGGACAAAAAAGAAGATCCTGAACTGTTCGAAATCGTAAAGAAACACATGGTACACGGCCCGTGCGGGACTTTAAACCCTTCTCTCCATGCATGCGAGATTCCAAATGCAGCAAAAAATTTCCGAAGTCGTTCCAAACTCAAACGTCTACCAGCGATGATGGATATCCCAAATATCGTCGACGATCGCCAGAACAGGGTGGGCAAAGTGCCACCTTTCGAAACCACGATATTGATAACCGATGGATCGATCCATATAATCCGCTTCATTTGAAATGATTTTTGATGCGCACATCAACGTCGAGTTGTGCAGTTCAATAAAGTCAATCCAATACGTTACTAAATACATTAATAAAGGTAGCGACCAAGCCACTTTCAGCATACAATCATCAAATGAAGTGAAAATATCAAAGAAGCTAACTTCGGCTCTGCCGAAGTTTGTATACCCTTGCAGCAAAATAATTGGTATAAATGTTTAACAATATAAAAAAAAAACAAAAAAAACACATCTTAAAATCTTCACTTCATCACCGAGCGAGCATTGAACCATCAAACACCGAGCCCATCGTGGCACCGATCTCTACATACTACGCCACCGTCCTTTCCTAGCTGACGTAAGCTAATTCGACATATATGCAAACCCATTGCATCTCGCTCTTTCAATTTCGTTTTGCGTAAGAACACAACACAAATATTTCTGTCTCTCTCACACACCGCGTGGTGGTTGAATTTTTGCATATGGATGTGTGTGCGTGCATTAAAATACATTTAATTTCTATCAAATTGATTATTGATTTGTAACCTTAATAATTATCCGATCTTGTTCAAACTTGGTGTAGGGTGTATGGGTAAAAATTGAATTTAGATGCAACAACAAAAAAACAATAATTTTATATATTTCTTATTTGGTGCCGCGCGGATTCGAACTCGGGTCTTTTGTGTTTGTACGGCAGATTTCTTGGAATTTGTTTTTGTTTCTTTGCTGCCAAAGAAAATTGCTTATTTTACTCGAGGTACCTCCACGTTTTAGTTAATAGCTCCGGTGATAATTATCCTATCCGACTAATTTTCAATACCACCATACTTCATAGATCAAGGAACTTAACTTTTTATGTTTCAACCATGTAGCTTGAAATTTGAGGCTGTCATCGTGATTCAAACAGACAGACGGACAGACGGACAGACGGACATGTCTCAATCGACTCGTCTATTGATGCTGATCAAGAATATATATACTTTATGGGGTCGGAAACGTATATTTCTATGCGTTACAAACATCTGACCAATTTTATAATACCCTCTGCAAGGGTATAAAAATATCAGTCTGGACGTTACATCTGCAGCTCCGAAGCTGTATGGAGGATTTTATCATTCAAAGTGCACGACCGGGCTCCCACAATTGTCCACCTAGCAGTTCATTTAGAAAACGGACAAAGAGTTTATTTCAATGAGAACAATATACAAGAAGTTGTTTATAACCCGCGGGACACAACATTGACCGCATTCTTCAAGTTATGTGCTCAAGATGATTTCGCGAAAACACTAACATATGACAGAGTTCCATGTTACTATACATGGAACCAGAGTAATTCTAAAACCTTTCAACGGCGAAAACAAGGTACTGCGGTCGATGGTTTCCCCGGAGTAAAAAAAACGGATGCTCTTGGCAGAGTCTATGTGATTCATCCCAACAACAGCGAATGCTTTTATCTGAGAATGTTACTGCATATTGTAAAAGGCCCGACATCCTTTGCACACCTAAGAACTGTACAAGGTGTTGTTTACAATACTTATCAAGCAGCATGCAAAGCTCTGGGGCTTTTGGAAGACGATTCTCACTGGGAAGACACGTTATCGGAAGCAGCTACTTGCAGTTCAGCTACATCACTAAGATATTTTTTTGCCATCATAGTAGCGTTTTGTCAGGTAACTGATTCTGTTAATCTGTGGAATAAATTTCAAGAAAGTATGGCCAGTGATATTTTGATACGTCGACGGCGAGTGTTAAACTCGGATGAAGCATTATATGAATTGAACAAAGTAGTGCAATTACTTTCGGGTAAATCGATCAAGGATTTTGGGTTACCGATGCCTGCTAATAATACTAACTCAGATTCAACGAATAGTGCCGAATACACAAGAGAAACATCATACGATCAAACGATACTTTTACAAAATATAGCTCAAGATGAGCCACGATTAAACAACGATCAGAAAAATGTATTCACTACATTACTATCCTCAATTGATACCAATGAAGGGAGAATGTTTTTCCTTGATGCCCCAGGAGGTACAGGAAAAACATTTTTAATCAATCTGCTTTTAACAAAGGTGAGATCTAAAGGAAAAATTGCATTAGCTGTCGCGTCGTCTGGCATAGCCGCTACGCTTTTGGAAGGAGGCCGAACCGCACACTCTACATTCAAGCTTCCGCTAAAAATCGCCACCGATGATAATAACAGCGTCTGTAGTGTTTCTAAACAAAGCAATACAGAAAAATTGATGCGTGACTGCTCATTAATAGTCTGGGACGTAGCTACTATGTCAAATAAAACGTCTGTGGAAGCACTGGATAGGACAATACGCGATTTGCGCAGCAATAATTCACCTATGGGTGGATGTACGATTCTGTTCTCAGGAGACTTTCGTCAAATCCTACCAGTTGTGACTCGAGGAACACGTGCGGACGAAATAAATGCTTCCCTAAAGCGATCTCACCTTTGGCCACACGTCAGTAAATTAGAGCTTAAAACTAATATGAGGGTTTCGTTAACTTCACGTGGGAACAGGCTTTTTCCAGAGATGCTGCTAAAAGTTGGTAATGGAGAGATAACACAAAGTGATGGAAAGATAAACCTAGAAAACCTTTGTGTTTTGAAAGACAATATCCAAGAGTTGTTCGACAATGTCTATCCCGACATTGATAACATAAGTTGTAAGACTATATCTTGGTTTAAAGAAAGAGCGATTTTGTCTCCAACTAACGAACAAGTAGACAAGATAAATAACTTGATTCTTTCAAAGATTGATGTGCCGACGCAAATATACTACTCGGTCGATACTGTTCTCGATTTAGAAGAAGCTGATCATTTTCCTACAGAATTTCTTAATTCTTTGAACCCGTCTGGACTTCCCCCTCACAAAATGGTGTTAAAAGTAGGTTGTGCTGTTATTTTATTAAGAAACCTGAATCCACCTAAACTTTGCAATGGTACGCGTTTATTGGTAAAATCACTGAAAACTTTCATAATAGAGTGCACAATACTCACAGGATGTGGTACAGGAGAAGATGTATTGATTCCCCGAATTCCTCTAATACCATCGGATTTACCGTTCCAATTTAAACGCTTACAGTTTCTGGTAAAGACATCTTTTGCAATGACCATAAATAAATCGCAGGGTCAAACCTTCAACGTTGCGGGTTTAGATTTGAGCGTTGAGTGTTTTTCACACGGCCAATTGTATGTCGCTCTTTCAAGAGTAATCTCTAAGGAAAACATGTTTGTATTGTCTAATGACAAGAAAGCTGTTGTATATAGAGAGATCCTGTAGTATATTAAATGTAAAAGTAAAATAAAAAGTGAAAATCTAAAAAATAAATAAGTAGAAATGAAAAAAAAGTAAAAATGTAGTTAATGAATTTAGATATCCCAAAGAAAGCAGGAAATCTTCACAGTACAGGGAAAGAATTAGAATTGTTTTACTACGAGTTTAACGCGTGCGAAGCCGCGGGCAAAAGCTAGTATTATTATGTATATACATATTATTAAATTATTTTAGTAATATGTATATAATAATATATAAATATATAATATATAAGTATATTATATAAACATGTATATATGCATATATGTATATACTTATATGCATATATATATTTACATACATATATATATAAGTATATATTTTATACTTATGTATATACATACATACATATACATATGTATGTACATACAAGAATTCCTTTTAATTTCATAACATATTTCTTCTCTTTGCAGATCTTCCACATGTATGTTGGCGCTGCACAGTGGGCGATTTGGCTGATCTAGCGTAACAAAATACCAATTTTCAACATTTAAAATCATGTAAAATTTGATTTCCCTCCTATAGTAATATGTTCATTTAGCAAGTCGATAGCATCTATATCGATAATATGTATATCGTTAATCAGCCCTGAGCTCACAAACACAAAATATCTAATCACAGCTTTTCGTTCCACTTTACTCACGTTTATACAGCGATCTTAAATTGTTGAAAAAAACGTTGTTTTATTCATTTTTGATCCAGTTTTTTTGTATTTCACAAAGTGAAGGTATGTATTTAAAGAAACTACATATATGTTTTGTGACCTGTGAATATATGCTGTGTTGTTTAATTGTACTTTTAACCATCTGTCTCTCCAATACCCTATTGTTAGTTAATTTCATCTTCTGTAGAATAAAAAATTATGAGGCCCGTATTGGCCCGTAAAAATGTTTTTTTTATACCCTTGCAGAGGGTATTATAAAATTGGTCAGATGTTTGTAACGCATAGAAATATACGTTTCCGACCCCATAAAGTATATATATTCTTGATCAGCATCAATAGACGAGTCGATTGAGACATGTCCGTCTGTCTGTTTGAATCACGATGACAGCCTCAAATTTCAAGCTACATGGTTGAAACATAAAAAGTTAAGTTCCTTGATCTATGAAGTATGGTGGTATTGAAAATTAGTCGGATAGGATAATTATCACCGGAGCTATTAACTAAAACGTGGAGGTACCTCGAGTAAAATAAGCAATTTTCTTTGGCAGCAAAGAAACAAAAACAAATTCCAAGAAATCTGCCGTACAAACACAAAAGACCCGAGTTCGAATCCGCGCGGCACCAAATAAGAAATATATAAAATTATTGTTTTTTTGTTGTTGCATCTAAATTCAATTTTTACCCATACACCCTACACCAAGTTTGAACAAGATCGGATAATTATTAAGGTTACAAATCAATAATCAATTTGATAGAAATTAAATGTATTTTAATGCACGCACACACATCCATATGCAAAAATTCAACCACCACGCGGTGTGTGAGAGAGACAGAAATATTTGTGTTGTGTTCTTACGCAAAACGAAATTGAAAGAGCGAGATGCAATGGGTTTGCATATATGTCGAATTAGCTTACGTCAGCTAGGAAAGGACGGTGGCGTAGTATGTAGAGATCGGTGCCACGATGGGCTCGGTGTTTGATGGTTCAATGCTCGCTCGGTGATGAAGTGAAGATTTTAAGATGTGTTTTTTTTGTTTTTTTTTTATATTGTTAAACATTTATACCAATTATTTTGCTGCAAGGGTATACAAACTTCGGCAGAGCCGAAGTTAGCTTCTTTGATATTTGTGATATTATATAGTTCGTCCACTATGTGAATTGTCCAACATTAGCTGCCCTGAGCTGCCCATTGTAACAGTGTAGCTGTTTTTAGGAACCATGTCGGTCTGCAAGCGGCAACTTTTTGTAGTATGGCATAAGCAAAAATGCGCTTCAAATAAGTATTCCGCACTTGTCGACTACATTTTTTCTAATGTTCTACAGAAATCGGACTGTAGTGAGCAGGACTACCATTCAATTATGGATACACTTAAAATTTTCCACAAAAAATTGTCTGAAAAGTGTAAGAAAAGCAACAGAGATAAGAATCGATTGGAAAACAACCACGCAGCCTGGCTCAACGACGATTTGATTCTTCTGAGCCCCGAAGAAAAATTGGCTCCAGGGCGAAAACCAAAAGAAGTTGAAAATTGCCACCCTAACCGTCAGTGCACAAAATTATCACATCTTGTAGAAAACAACTCTTGCAATGACCTAATGAGAGCAACACGTATAAGCCTATATAAATGTGGTAAACGGAGTGCATCGGACAATGGTAGAATTAGATCCCGCCGCATCTAAAAAAATAAAAAAAAGTTTAGATGCAGGCCAACAACTCCCCGCTAAATATTCTCAAAAAGAAGCATTAGCGCTTTATATTGATGGCGATTACACGAAGAACTCGTACAAGCTATTGCAATCAGGCACAAAAGCGCGAAAAGCTAATATTTTTCCAACGTACGATGTTTTGCGATCGGCTAAAAAAATGTGCTATCCGGATTGCATCAGAACGGAAGAAAGTTGGGCTGAAGTTCCTTTACATGAAATGCTGGACCACACAATTACGAGAATTGTTGGTGCGCATCCCGAAGTTTTTAGCCAAGTCTCGGATAATGGCAATAAACATAAGTCTTTGAGCCTCATTTCTGAATGGGGTTGCGATGGGAGTTCGGGACACGCGACATACCGGCAGAGCTTCAGTAATTTGAAACTTAAGATGGCAGATGAGCACATATTTTTCATATGCATAGTACCGTTGCAATTAGAATTGGAAAGCAACGTACTTTGAAAAAATCCTCGCCCGGCATCGACTCGGTATTGTAGACCTTTAAAAATAATGTTTGCCAAAGAGTCTACAGAATTGGTTAGAGCGGAAATCGAAAAAATTAATTCACAGATATTGCAAATTGTTCCTACGCGCTTAAGTAGTTTTCAAGTTCACCACAAATTACAACTTACCATGATCGATGGCAAAGTTTTTAGCGTGATTGCCGAAACATCATCGCAAAATTGTGGTATTTGTAAAGCCACGCCTAAGGCAATGAACGATTTAGATGCATTTAAGGCAAGACATGAGAACTTACTGAAGTTCGGATTGTCGACTTTGCATTGTTGGATTCGCTGCTTTGAATGTATGCTACATATCGGTTATCGTCTACCAATAAAAAGTGGCAAGTTCGTGCTTCGGACAAGAGCATAGTCGATAAACAAAAGGCAGTCATCCAAGAAAGATTCAGAATCGAAATGGGTTTATTGGTAGATATTCCAATGCACGGTTCTGGCAACACGAATAGTGGAAATACTGCTCGAAGGTTTTTTGAAAAGTCAGAACTGTCCGCTTAAATTAATGGAGTAAACCAAGACCTGATAAAAAGACTTGGTGTTATTTTGCGTTCCATGTCTTCAGGTTGTTCAATAAATGCCGACAGCTTTAGAAAATATACGATGGAAACTGCGAAGATATTTGTGCAAGAATATTCTTGGTTTTACATGCCCAGCTCATTGCACAAAATATTAATTCACGGAGCCGAAATTATAGAATGTGTACCACTTCCGATTAGCATGATGTCGGACAGGCGCGTATACAGGGGGGGGTTTCGGGGGTTCAAACCCCCCCCCGAAATAGTCGAAAATTTGGAAAGATACTTTGAAGATAGATAGATATTTTGAACGAAATGGCGAAAAGAAGTCGGAAAATAGACATTCTTTTGTAGAAAAAAAATTTGAAATAAAGGTCATCCATTATATTATTAAGTATGAATATGTGTATTTAATATTTGCTGAAAACCCCCCCCCGAAAAAATTTTCTGGCTACGCGCCTGATGTCGGAAGAAGCTTTGGAAGCAAATAACAAAAATTTACGAAATTTTCGGATCAAGCATACACGAAAAAACTCGCGTGTAAATACAATGGAGGATTTATTGAATTCATTATTAGTTGCTTCAGACCCACTTATAACAAGTTTGTGCAAAAGCAAAGGATATAAATCTAGTAAAGAAAAAGTGTTTGATAAGGAAGTTCGAAGCCTGCTATTAAATTACCCTTCGGATTCGGAAAATTCCGATTCGGATTCGGATAACTGATATTATTAATAATAATAATAGCTAAAAAAGCAGACAATAAAAATATTGAAGGAAAACTCCATCTTGCTAAGTTGGTTTTTTCCTCCCCGGTATATCTATATACGTCTCCCGATATTCTCGGCCTCTTATTTTCACAAAAACACTTTTATTCGTAAACGCCTTAACATTGTGAACCGGTCCGGTACTTATGTATGTGCAGTAAATTGGCCTGTGTTTAACCGAGTTACCGCGCGTTTTAATTCCTTCAACAATTGGGTAATAAGTCTGGGCTCTCAAATCAGAAGCTTCGCCCCCCTACAAACAGAAATGTTCATAGTTAACTGAAGAGATTTCATTTATATTAAAAAAATGTTAATTCCAGTATTTAGAATGTAATGATTTTAAAAAAACGCGTTGTGTAATGTGTATGTCCGTCATGCGACTTCGTGAATCACAGACAACACATTTTATAGCCGAAGCAAGTCGTCCCGAAGGTACTGAACTCCCAGGGGTCGCTAGGTATCTTAAGGCGAGCTTTGCGAGTCCTGGCATAGCCGCCCTGTAAGAAATCCAAAACGTTATTGGATTACTTTCCCAAGAAGATTGGGGCAAGCTTAAATACATTTTAAGCTCCCCATTTTCCGAACCGTCTGTTTTCAAAATTGACCTATTGTGGTCGGTCTCAAAGCCTTGGTCATCTAAATTTTCGTCACATGAAGTCTGTTTAAAAAAAAAGAATTACTTATATTTTTAAAACGGAATTTAATTCTTTACTGTGAGCGAATTGATTACAGTTATTTAAGTTAGTAATTATGTACTAAGTTTAAAAATATTTGACATACCCGTTCTTCTTCTTGAGTAAATATAATCAATTTTTGTAAAATATCTTTGGTCGCCTCTTGTAACCCGATTGGCGAGATATACATTTTTTTAAATCTTGGATCAAGGAATGAAGACTTAACTAATACTTTATTAAGTTCAAGAGACTTGGACCTTTTCTCCAATTGTTTGTGAAGAGAGTCTTTGGCAAGAACGCCGTCAGCAGTTTTCACTTTCGCTATTTGTATTTTTTTTAGCAAAAGTTAAATCAACGGGATCACCATGCTGACAGTTACATACTTTTCGCCGCTTATTTTTTCGGTTGCATCTTTGAATGGGTTCAGAAGAATACAAAAATCCCTGCAAGTAATTAATTCAGCATTTGATAGCATTTCTGGCAATCCTTTTACGTTCTCCGATCTTTTTATTAAAATGATGGCCACTTTATTAGAAAGACCTAAAAAGGACATCAGCATTTCTATGCAGGAATTCCATCGTGTGTCAACGCTTTGCTGCAAGGCCTTAATACTACCTTCCGGAATTCCCACATCGGCCTGAGCTTTTCGCAGCTCATCCATCAGTGCAGGGCTGTGATTGAAATGCGTTACAATTTTTTTAATTTTGTCCAAAATATTACAAAACGATGCGATTTCCTTCACTGAATCGTCTACCACTAAGTGGATGGTATGAGCAAAGCACGGAACGTGTTTCCCATTTCCAAGAAAAAATCTTGATGCGGCTTTCATATTGTTCGCATTATCTGTGGTTAGTGTTGTACACTTAGATCTACCAATGTTAAACTCGTCGCACGCATTCTCCAATAGCGAGCTTATATACTCACTGGTATGAGACTACATTAAATTTCAGAAATGTTTGGTTTTCTTAAATTCAGTTGTAGAAATAACAATAAAGTGACAAATGACCAAAGTTGACAGAACATAAGGCAAATACTATAAACAATTGACGAGGTAACAAAAACACAGATAAAATAATAAAAATATAAACTAACCTGCTTCATTCTAGCCGCCTTTAAACAAATAGACTCCAAACATTCCTCATTTATGAAATGAGCAGTTATTGTTAAAAAAGATCGGCTTGAGTTTGTGATAGTCACTGCATCACAGGTGAATGCGACATCCTCCACTTTGCTCAAAATCTTTTTAACAGCAATGACGGATACTTCGTATTTTTCCTCGATCAATTTTGTAATCTGGAAAAAATTATATACAGTGAAAGCTCTCTTGGCCGGACAGCGACGGTACCAGTATTTTTGTCCGCCCAAGAAAGATGTCCGCCAAAGGGAGATGTGAAAGAAATAAAGCATTTTTTTGGCTATTGAATAATTTATGTTTAGATAAAAATAAAAATAATTTTTAATTCTTTTTTTTATTATAAATATATATATTCACTTTTTTTTTTTTTTTTTGTTACGTTGTTTTTAACAATTTTGTGTTTTAGAAAATTGGTCAATTGTAGATTGCTTAGAGTTCTCTTGCTTATGCTTAAGATGTGAGTGTTCAATGCGACTTTGAAAAATGTTGAAGGATTGATAAGATATAAAATCAAGGCTCGCCAATTCCCCAAACCTCTCAATTTGTTACAATGCCTCAATAATCTCATCATCTGAACCGCTTAAATCAACTTCACTTTAATCAGTTATATTAATTTCAATATTGTCGTCTTCTGTGGTCAAGGAGCTATCTACTTAAAACAAAAAAATTGAAGATTGTCTTTCCCAAAATTTGAAATAAAAGTTTTGTTCATCGGCGCCAACCGCATCGAAATCGTTGTTCATTTTGAAGCTTCGCGACATTTCGTTGTCCGCCTGAGAGAAATGTTTTGTATAAAAATGTACGAAAAAGAGTGTCCGCGTCCTGCCAAGGGAGCGTCCGCCCAAGGGAACGGATTTTGTATGAAAATCATGCTTAAAAACTTGGGACTATAAAATTCGTTCGGCTAAGGGAGCTGTCCGCCTGAAGGAGCTGTCCGCGAGTAGAGCTTTCACTGTATATTTAAAAAAGCGTACTAATTTTACGATTCTACTACATAAGGAGGAAGCGAAATTAATACTTGCCTTGACCGCCCAGGCATTTTAAAAAGCGGCACACATGTCTTCATAAGGTATATAAGACCTTCTTTCTCCACCGGACAGGCATATCGTCCCTGCAAATCATGTAGACAATTGCTTCTAGTATCTTATTTGTCTGTTGTCCATTGTCTAAAATGAAGAAAAAGTTAATAATATCAGATCATACATTTTTTCTTACTTACCATTAAAAGATTCAACGTTTCTAAATAATTCTTGAATTGAACAGAGCTCATCGAAACCTCATTATTGAGACAAACAAAAAAAAAGCAGGATTATAAATTGCGAAACAATTTTAATGAAATTTAATCGTCTGTGCATTTCAAGGAAATGCGGGAAATAAATTACACACACGCACAAACAGGAAAATGGCGCCACTTTAAATAATATTTAAGTACTTACCTTTTTTTGCATGCCCTTTAAAAAAAATGGTCATGGTGTTTGTTTTTAATATGCGACAGCATATTGGATGAGTTCCCACTTGTTTCAATTGTTTTCAGGCACAAATTGCATTTGGCTGTGCCATTTTTAAAATTTGCATAGTGCGTCTTGAACATTTTCAGTCGTTTGGTTTCGCGTTCGCTACAATAGTGACCAACGCAAATATATCTTCGAATATCCCAAAAATATATCGCATATTCGATATCTAGGGAAAAAATTATCCCGATATAAATATTTATTTTTATGGAAGAAATATCGATATACTGGATAATTTTGATATTTTTTCAACAACCCTAAATTGAACCAACCTCCCAAGTGGGAACAGTAACTTTTTCATACCAATGTTCTGCGTGCTTACCACTTAGGCTAATAGCATCAGTTGAAGTTGAAAATAGAAATTAAATCTATTTAATCTGGGTGACAAAAGAACAATTATAATGAAGAAAGCAAGTCGTCCCTGCCGACATTGAGTATACCCTGTACCAACTAGTTATATTAAATAAAATAAAATATCCTCGAAATCGCCATCAATTTCATGCAAAATTCTCTTTAACATGCAGCAACAGCAAACGCATGCTGTCTCGCTCACTCTTGCCAGCCAATGTCGCTTTGGCAATTCAGTGCAAAACTCATATAGGTATATCTCCGATATTTATTGTCCGATTTCGACAAAATTTGGTGAGCTGGTCCATAATATATAATTACGTGTGCCAAGTAAGAATACGATATCTTTAATACAGCTCTAGTCATACGATTTCGCGATTTGCGGGGGCGGAAGTGGGCGTGGCAAAAATTTGAAACAAACTTAATCTGTGTTTGCATTAGACGCATGTTCACACCAAATTTGGAGACTCTAGCTCTTATAGTCTCCGAGATCTAGGTGTTCATACGGACGGACGGACAGACGGACGGACAGACAGACATGTCTCAATCAACTCGGCTGGTGATGCTGATCAAGAATATATATACTTTATGGGGTCGCAAATGCTATGCTTCCTTCTGCCTGTTACATACATTTTAGCGACTTTAATATACCCTTTTACCCTATGGGTACAGGGTATAAAAAGATTGAACGCGACTTGAACACACACGCTCTTTAAGTCAAGTCAAGCGCTCGTACAATGCACCAAACTCCAACTCATGCAACTTGGTCTAAGTTTTAACAAAAGCATTTGACTTTGCAACAACGAAAAGTCAGCTGTATTTAAATATATATAGAAAAGTTAATACTTTTAAGATTATTAAGATGACAATTTATATAAACAAAATGAAAGAACTCATTTTTATTTCGCATTTAATTCAAATTTACATGTATTCATCATTGTAGCTTTTATTATTATATTATATAACGATAGAAAACGGTGCATCTAATGCAGAATCTAATGCTTAGAATTATTAAAAAAATTACTATTGTTGAAATATTTTTTTTGGACAGCGCATTTTGTAAACACATGTTTAAAAAAGTTTTCAAAAAAGTACGTAAATTTAAGATTATTAAGATGACAAATTTATATAATAATATAAAAGAACTCATTTTTATTTCGCACTTAATTCAAATTTACATGTATTCATCATTGTAGCTTTTATTCTTATATTATACTAGCTTTTGCCCGCGGCTTCGCATGCGTTAAACTCGTAGTAAAACAATTCAAATTCTTTCCCTGTACTGTGAAGATTTCCTGCTTTCTTTGGGATATCTAAATTCATAAACTACATTTTTACTTTTTTTTCATTTCTACTTATTTATTTTTTAGATTTTCACTTTTTATTTTACTTTTACATTTAATATACTACAGGATCTCTCTATATACAACAGCTTTCTTGTCATTAGACAATACAAACATGTTTTCCTTAGAGATTACTCTTGAAAGAGCGACATACAATTGGCCGTGTGAAAAACACTCAACGCTCAAATCTAAACCCGCAACGTTGAAGGTTTGACCCTGCGATTTATTTATGGTCATTGCAAAAGATGTCTTTACCAGAAACTGTAAGCGTTTAAATTGGAACGGTAAATCCGATGGTATTAGAGGAATTCGGGGAATCAATACATCTTCTCCTGTACCACATCCTGTGAGTATTGTGCACTCTATTATGAAAGTTTTCAGTGATTTTACCAATAAACGCGTACCATTGCAAAGTTTAGGTGGATTCAGGTTTCTTAATAAAATAACAGCACAACCTACTTTTAACACCATTTTGTGAGGGGGAAGTCCAGACGGGTTCAAAGAATTAAGAAATTCTGTAGGAAAATGATCAGCTTCTTCTAAATCGAGAACAGTATCGACCGAGTAGTATATTTGCGTCGGCACATCAATCTTTGAAAGAATCAAGTTATTTATCTTGTCTACTTGTTCGTTAGTTGGAGACAAAATCGCTCTTTCTTTAAACCAAGATATAGTCTTACAACTTATGTTATCAATGTCGGGATAGACATTGTCGAACAACTCTTGGATATTGTCTTTCAAAACACAAAGGTTTTCTAGGTTTATCTTTCCATCACTTTGTGTTATCTCTCCATTACCAACTTTTAGCAGCATCTCTGGAAAAAGCCTGTTCCCACGTGAAGTTAACGAAACCCTCATATTAGTTTTAAGCTCTAATTTACTGACGTGTGGCCAAAGGTGAGATCGCTTTAGGGAAGCATTTATTTCGTCCGCACGTGTTCCTCGAGTCACAACTGGTAGGATTTGACGAAAGTCTCCTGAGAACAGAATCGTACATCCACCCATAGGTGAATTATTGCTGCGCAAATCGCGTATTGTCCTATCCAGTGCTTCCACAGACGTTTTATTTGACATAGTAGCTACGTCCCAGACTATTAATGAGCAGTCACGCATCAATTTTTCTGTATTGCTTTGTTTAGAAACACTACAGACGCTGTTATTATCATCGGTGGCGATTTTTAGCGGAAGCTTGAATGTAGAGTGTGCGGTTCGGCCTCCTTCCAAAAGCGTAGCGGCTATGCCAGACGACGCGACAGCTAATGCAATTTTTCCTTTAGATCTCACCTTTGTTAAAAGCAGATTGATTAAAAATGTTTTTCCTGTACCTCCTGGGGCATCAAGGAAAAACATTCTCCCTTCATTGGTATCAATTGAGGATAGTAATGTAGTGAATACATTTTTCTGATCGTTGTTTAATCGTGGCTCATCTTGAGCTATATTTTGTAAAAGTATCGTTTGATCGTATGATGTTTCTCTTGTGTATTCGGCACTATTCGTTGAATCTGAGTTAGTATTATTAGCAGGCATCGGTAACCCAAAATCCTTGATCGATTTACCCGAAAGTAATTGCACTACTTTGTTCAATTCATATAATGCTTCATCCGAGTTTAACACTCGCCGTCGACGTATCAAAATATCACTGGCCATACTTTCTTGAAATTTATTCCACAGATTAACAGAATCAGGTACCTGACAAAACGCTACTATGATGGCAAAAAAATATCTTAGTGATGTAGCTGAACTGCAAGTAGCTGCTTCCGATAATGTGTCTTCCCAGTGAGAATCGTCTTCCAAAAGCCCCAGAGCTTTGCATGCTGCTTGATAAGTATTGTAAACAACACCTTGTACAGTTCTTAGGTGTGCAAAGGATGTCGGGCCTTTTACAATATGCAGTAACATTCTCAGATAAAAGCATTCGCTGTTGTTGGGATGAATCACATAGAATCTGCCAAGAGCATCCGTTTTTTTTACTCCGGGGAAACCATGTTTTCGCCGTTGAAAGGTTTTAGAATTACTCTGGTTCCATGTATAGTAACATGGAACTCTGTCATATGTTAGTGTTTTCGCGAAATCATCTTGAGCACATAACTTGAAGAATGCGGTCAATGTTGTGTCCCGCGGGTTATAAACAACTTCTTGTATATTGTTCTCATTGAAATAAACTCTTTGTCCGTTTTCTAAATGAACTGCTAGGTGGACAATTGTGGGAGCCCGGTCGTGCACTTTGAATGATAAAATCCTCCATACAGCTTCGGAGCTGCAGATGTAACGTCCAGACTGATATTTTTTCACTTCATTTGATGATTGTATGCTGAAAGTGGCTTGGTCGCTACCTTTATTAATGTATTTAGTAACGTATTGGATTGACTTTATTGAACTGCACAACTCGACGTTGATGTGCGCATCAAAAATCATTTCAAATGAAGCGGATTATATGGATCGATCCATCGGTTATCAATATCGTGGTTTCGAAAGGTGGCACTTTGCCCACCCTGTTCTGGCGATCGTCGACGATATTTGGGATATCCATCATCGCTGGTAGACGTTTGAGTTTGGAACGACTTCGGAAATTTTTTGCTGCATTTGGAATCTCGCATGCATGGAGAGAAGGGTTTAAAGTCCCGCACGGGCCGTGTACCATGTGTTTCTTTACGATTTCGAACAGTTCAGGATCTTCTTTTTTGTCCGGTAATTCAGCTGAAATGACGTTGTCAATTTGATTTGGTTTAATTTTGCTTACTAACCACACCAGCAGATGTACATGTGGCAGACCACGTTTCTGCCATTCTATTGTGTACATGTGACAGCGTGGCGAACCGAAAATATTAGACTTGTTAATGAGGTGCAGGAGTTTGTGTACTTTTAAATGGAAGACTCTGTTAACTATATCGTATCCGTCTTGCGGAGTTAAGTTGGGGTAATGTTTTCTTTGATTTCTGGCCAATTTGGGTTACATGTTGCTGTTATAAATAAATCAGGTTTACCGTAATGTCTGACGTAAGTCATTGCGGCCTGCGATTTTTCATGTAAATATCGAGGTCCACCTGTGAATGATGAAGGTAGTATAACCAACTGTCCAATACCGTTGCTGTGTTCATTCGCCTGTAAAGCATCCTGAAGATGAACATAATTTTCAGCTCTCAATTTAGTTTGATTGTTACGGATGTAGGCCAATCTCTCGGATTTAATTTTCGCATATTGATCGACTAAATATTGATTTGTTAACATTCCATATCTAAGCAAGGAATTGAAATTGTTTCGTCTTGTCATTATCCGGTAGCAATAGTAGTTCATACATGACACTGTTTTACGCAGAGTTACTCCACTGATTGGGTCAACTTGAGAAACGTTAATGGCATAACCATCTTCTCCACGGCATAACATCAAAGGATATTGCAAGCTGTCATAAGATTTGTGTAACGCTGAAATTTTTTGCAAATTATCATCACGACTATGCAACACAATAACTCTTTTGTCAAATTGCTGTCCGGCTATCACCACTGCTACTTCACTCGTGGAAGGCGCATTATATCGTCCTCTGTGTTCTCCGACAGGAACTTTACTTGCATGAATTACGACATTAAAGTCGGGAGTACTTGCTGGAACACTCTGTATCGCAGTTTTAAAAGACTGTATGTAGCGATTATGCGAATGTAACATTCCTTGGAGAGATCTAATCAAATCTCTATCAATTGGCTGTGCGACACTTGAATACCGCGTTGATGCTTGTGTATCTGGATCTGCAATAAAATAAATTTGCAGAAATTTGTGATCATCGGGTCGAAGTGGTAGCAAGCTCCCTGCTAAGTGATACACTTGCCCTTGAATTTTAAATGTAGGCATGAAACCACGCACAACGACTTGATTACTCTTGAAAGAGGTCATTTGAAATGCGTTATTATAACGGCGTATATTGCGCAGAAATTGTTTCGGATCGTCACCCGTAAGTAGAGAGTGAAGTGGTTTAGGTGGAGGTAGAATTTCTTCTAATTTTACTTTTCCTTGACATGGTACCAATTGATACTATACGATCGTCTTTGTAAGGAATCGAAGGATCGTAATTCATGGCAGAATTTTTTTTGTTAACCCATGAATTAGTTACTCTGGCTCTCTGTATTCGAAGTCTATCCCTATCCTGGATGAGGCGAGCCTCACGCTCTAGAGACAATTCTCTGGCTCTCTGAACTGCTACGGCGAGCCTCACACTCTACGGAGTATTCTCTTTCTCTCTCAGCTCTATTTCTAGCCCGAAGTTGGCTGAGTCGGGCCTCACGCTCTACTGAAGATTCTCTCTCTCTCTCAGCTCTATTTCTATCCCGAAGCTGGCTGATGCGAGCATCACGTTACGCTGACGTTTCTTCATCTCTTGCTGAACGTGTTCTTCTGGCATTCACTGTACTACGACCTATGTTCGAACGACGACGTCTTCCAGACATGATTTTATTATTTCTGTTCAAAACCAAAATAATAAACTCAACAACCAAAAATACTTGTTCTATTCGGCTCTTTTTTGAACTTAAATACCTTACCTTATACTACGGTTCTCAATAATCAAAAATATTTACAAAATAACCTTAACTTTAAATTCCAACCAGGACCTTAATAGAAGAAATAGAATTCGACTAAAGTACGAACGTACAACTTCGAAAAAAAAATGTCGCGGTAAAAAACACGTTTTTATTAAGTTTTTTATTTTCCTCGCTAGAGAGCTCGACACGCTATGTATAGGCACGCGCCGAGCGGCACAGTCCCGGCCGGCCGGTAGTGCCGCCCGCAACCGCGATGTCCCTACATTTTAAATCTGTAATATCTTCGAAAATATTCACTTAAATTACATGGTGTAAAGGACGATATTGTTCTATATTTAATGCAAAATATAATTAAGGTACTTAATTAGGTAAGGATTAATACTGTATTGCTTAAAATAGCTTAGTAAATAAGCCATTATTTCTCGAGAAATGTAAAGGATAAAAATTGGTTTTGTGGTGTAGCATGTTCTATCGAGTGATCACTGTACACAGTGAAGCATATAAATAATGCATTGCTGGATATTGCTGAATTAACAATAATAACACAAGCGACCAGCAATGTAACATGATACATCCTCACTCTTGCATATATCCATATATGCATATTTAGCTTACGTTAGCATTTATGACATAAGCAGACCGCTCCTCTGCCGGCGTCGCTGGCAGCGCAGCTACGCGGTCTTAGCTAAGAAAACCCTTTGTTAAAGAACTAAGATACAGTCTACATAAGACATTAAATGTGAATACACACAAATGAATATAAACTCAATGAAAACATATTAAATAAAGAATTTAATAAAATAACCTAAACACTGGATTTAAATATAACACATGGCGACCGTGACTGAGGTCAACCGACCTGACGACAATCTGCACGGGAGGACAATATAATTCCAACACTGTAAAATTTTACGAAGACCAACGGCAAAGAAGGAGGAAACAAAGAAGGAAGAAACAAAGGAAATATCAAAGAAAAAAATAAAGGAATCTGAGTGAGTAGAGTAAGAGTGTAATGGCTAGGAGAGGTGGTGTAAAAAATAAAATAAATAAGAGAATAGCGCACATAAAGTGGCTATTATACACCAGTCCAACACCTCCTCCTTGGGCAACTGCCCAAAAACTGCAGTATGAACTTGACTTTTTAAAGTCACATAAAGAAAATAAAAAGCCAAATACCACTCAAACTCACTCAGAAAATATTCCAACAACAACAAACAAAACTAAAAACCTTCCACCTCCACAAGTAAACCTACCAAAGCTGCAAAAGAAGTGCCCGAGAGACTGCCCGGGGCCATTGGAGAGCCCCTTCTGCGAGTATACGTGTTGGAAAGACGTCAAATCTGGTGCGAAGACCTGCACCGGTACCGCCTGAGCCCATAGGCCCAGGACATCAGCAGCAGAGACAACTCAGTGTGAAAAGCAGGCCGCTTTTTACGCCATCGATGGAGCATCAGCTAGCCAACCGGCGACGACCAGCTGATGCTATGAAGAAATAAAACAAGCAGAAAAATATTCAAAAAAAAAATTTTTTTAAACTTCAAATGTAAAAAAAAAATATCAAAGAAGCTAACTTCGGCTCTGCCGAAGTTTGTATACCCTTGCAGCTTCATTGTTTTATTATTTAATTTAAAAACAAAATTTTTAAAGTAATTAAGGAGAAAACTCAACTAAAAATTTTCCCGAATTCACCGAGAATCGAACACACCAAACACCGAACCATCGTGCGACCGATCTTTACGTACTACGTCACCATCCTCACTTAACTCACTTAAGCTAGTTCGACATACATATACATATGTACATATGTATAGCAAGCGCATGGCATCTCGCTCTTTAAATTTCGTTCTGTGCAACAACACAACGCAAATGTTTCTGTCTCTCTCACACACCGCGTGGTGACCAATTTTTGCATATGTATGTGTGTGTGTGATTGCTTGGAATTTGTTTTTGTTTCTTTGCTGCCAGAGAAAACTGCTATTTTACTCGAGGTACCTCCACGTTTTAGTTAATAGCTCTGGTGATAATTATCCGATCCTACTCATTTTCACACTTTTCATACTTCATAGATTAAGGAACTTTACTTTTCATGTTTCAACTATGTAGCTTAAAAATTTATGGTCTAAAACTTGATAGAAACAGACAGACGGACAGACGGACAGACGGACAGACGGACAGACGGACATGTCTTAATCGACTCGGCTATTGATGCTGATCAAGAATATATATACTTTATGGGGTCGGAAACGTATATTTCTATGCGTTACAAACATCTGACCAATTTTATAATACCCTCTGCAAGGGTATAAAAAAACAAATTTATAATTATGTATAAAAATATATAAATAGAAACTAAGAAAAATTGTAAGACACATTGTAAACTTGAGCGGAACCATTTCCGCCCAAGAGAAGCATAGCCTGTAAAGCTATGCGCAAAATTAGGCAGGGTAATGTAAAAGAAAATTTTTCTATATAGATATACAAAAGTTTTCTTAAAAAAAAAAATTGTCTCAAATTTTTTTAATGTTTGATAATAGTATAAATAAGTTTGATGATTTAACAACAAATTTAATAATTTATAAAAAATCCACAATGGGAATAATAGACACGAAGACAGTGGACTCCACTGCTAACGTGATAAATACAGTTGAATCATCAAATATTGATTTAAGTATTACTAATGCACTTTTATTGACAATAGTCATAATTTTGATCGCATACATTTTGTTCAAGGCATATAGGCTACATAACAAATGTATAACAAAAAGAGCCCTAAGCCAAGCCAATGACTTGGACAAGATTTAAATAAAGTATGCAAACCTAAAAATGAAGGTGCATTTTTGATAAAAAAAAAAATTAATTATATATATTATCAAACGAATCAATTTCTCTCGAATTTCTCAAATAATAAAACTAAAATTTCAACTTTAAACAAATTTTTATCGAATGTTATGTATTAACTAAAATAGGAATATGAGTACGTTAGATAGTTATTTTAGTAGAGTAGTAGAAAACCATCCTAGCATAGAGTCCGATATAATCGGGGTTTTTAAGAGTGAAAATATTAACTCACCCCAACGCGCTATAAGTTTGGCAAAAATAAAGATAATTTACTTGGAAAAATTTGGTAAAAAATTCCCAATCCAAGGGAATAGTAGGGTAGGTACTTGTTTCATCCTATCAATACCATTTATTTGTTGCTTTTCAAACGCAACAGGAACATTTCTGTTCTATTTGATGGATGAAAATCAAGAATAATGTTAGAAAACCATAAAAAAAAAAATAATAAGAAATATTAAGATAGGTCAGTAACAGATCCAAAACAAGAAGGCATGGACTTAAAATTTCTTTTTAAATAAAGTTCCCCATGGAATGGCCAAAAATTGTTCAGATAGTAAAAGAACATAGGATAGAATTCGAGAAGTCATTTAAATGCCTCAATAAGAGCATTCAGATAAAAAACAAAACAAAGTTGAAACATATTCGAATTCTAATACATGAATTCAATACAATCAACAAACTATTTGCGGAAGTATTCAGCCGTTTAAATAATTTGCACTTGCTACAAGCAAGGGAGAATCTTGACAGACTAAGAACTCAACTTAGAACAATATCGGATAGGCATAATCTTCATATTTTCGTTCCAAACGCATTAAATGCGGATGCTAAATTTGACGAGTCAATTCTAGCCACAAGTAGTCCAGAAGAATCTGAACAGATGAGCGGCGAATCTGACATCGAAAATAAATTAAAAACGAAAGAAATTGAAACGCTGTCAGTAGCAACACCTTCGCTGCAATCACTTTCCTACAATCCGACAATGCCAGATGAACAATCTGTACCTGAGTTTTTAAAACTCGCATCCACTCTAATACCAGAGTTTGATGGAAGTACTGAAAACCTTCAAAGTTTCCTAGATGGTCTCGACTTGGTTGAGACTATGAAAGGTACTCACGAAGCAATTGCAGTACGAATAATAAAAACAAAATTAAAAGGCCACGCTAGAAAGTTAATTACAAATGAGCAAACAATAGTTGCCATTAGTAAAAAACTAACTGAAAATGTTTTAGGAGAATCTGTAGAGGTAATCTCTGCAAAATTATTAAATCTCCAACAAAAAACCAAGACAGCCAGCCAATACGCCCAAGAGGTTGAAACATTGACAAAAACTCTTAAAGGAGCTTACATCGATGATGGCTTGTCTACAGAAATAGCAAACAAATACAGCACAACACTTGCTGTAAAGGCTATGACTAAAAATTGCACTTTAACTGAAGTAAAACATGCTATGCGGTCAGGCACATTCAAAAACATGAATGAAGCCATTTCAAAATTCGTGGACGTTTCTACGGAAGCCACTGAAGAGGCAAGCTCCGTTAGATACTTTCGTCAACGACAGACCCCCAACCAAAATTACCAGTTACAAAACCAACGAGGAAACCGAGGTAACCTCCGTGGAAGAGGCTATTACCAATACAACGGGTTCCGAAATACCAGAAATAATAATTCCTATTATAGAGGACAAGGCCAAACTAGAGGAAACCCTAGAGGCCGTGGCAATTCAAATAGAAGCCACAATAATAATAATTCAAATGTAAGGGTCGCGCAAAGTGATCCGGAAAACCAATAACTCCCTTAAGATATTCGAAAGTACACAATATTAACCTTAATTTAAATATATTTGTAAAATTAAAAAATGAAAATTCAGGTAAGGAATTTACCTTACTAATTGATACTGGTGCAGACATTTCACTATTAAAAGAAAATGTCGATATTTTTGAGAATGTTAATACTAACATAAAAACAAAAATATCAGGAATAGGGGAAGGATCAATTTTTTCAATCGGTTTGTCATTTGTAGAATTAACTACAGGAAAATATATAATTCCTCACAACTTCCATTTAGTAGAACAAAATTTTCCGATTCCGAGTGACGGTATAATTGGCATAGACTTCATTAAAAAATTCAACTGCCAATTAGATTTCACACATTCAAGTGATACTCTAATACTTCGGCCAAACAATCTCAACTATCCAATACATATACCAATTACACATACGTTTGATAATAACGCTATAATACTTCCAGCTCGCGCTGAAGTAGTCCGTCAAATAAAACTAAACTTTGTTGAACATACCATTTTAATTCCGAATCAAGAAATTGATAAAGGAATATTCATTGGAAATACAATTTCCAATAAAGATAATATTTTTGTCCGAATATTAAATACAACGAGTTCAACCAAAATTATAAATTTAAATGAAATCCAAACAGAGTCATTAAGTAATTATGACATAGCCCAAGATATCAAAAATGATAGACATAAAGAAGTAATGAAAAAACTAGAAAAGAATTTCCCACAATTATTCAAAGCAAAGCTTACAGAGTTATGCACTCAGTATACAGACATTTTCGGAATTGAAACCGAATCTATTTCAACAAATAACTTTTACAAGCAAGAATTAAGGTTAAAAGATACAGAATCAGTGTACATAAAAAACTACAGAAATCCTCATAATCAAAAAGACGAAATTCAAAGTCAAGTCCAAAAATTAATAAACGACAAAATTGTCGAGCCATCCGTATCAGCTTATAATAGCCCACTTTTATTGGTACCGAAAAAATCTTTACCAAATTCCGAAAATAAAAAATGGCGATTAGTAATTGACTATCGTCAAATTAATAAAAAATTACTAGCAGATAAATTTCCACTCCCTAGAATTGATGATATCTTAGATCAACTAGGTCGAGCAAAATATTTTTCATGCCTTGACTTAATGTCAGGTTTTCATCAAATTGAACTTGAAAAAGAGTCACGAGACATTACATCTTTCTCAACATGTAATGGCTCATATCGCTTCACGCGATTACCATTCGGTTTAAAAATAGCGCCAAATTCGTTCCAGAGAATGATGACTATAGCATTCACTGGACTTAAACCTTCGCAAGCTTTTCTTTATATGGATGACTTAATAGTCATAGGTTGTTCCGAGCAACATATGCTCAATAATCTAAAAGATGTCTTTGAGAAATGTCGGCAACACAACCTAAAGTTACATCCTGAAAAATGTTAATTTTTCATGCATGAAGTCACCTTTTTGGGACATAAGTGCACAGATAAAGGAATCTTGCCTGATGACACAAAATATGAGGTCATAAAAAAATATCCAGTCCCACATGATGCGGACAGCGCTAGAAGATTCATTGCATTTTGCAATTATTACCGAAGATTTATAAAAAATTTCGCTGATTATTCTCGTCACATAACAAGATTATGTAAGAAAGATGAAAAATTCGAATGGACAGTTGATTGTCAAAACGCATTCGATCATCTAAAATCAGCATTGATGAATCCAACTCTGTTACAGTACCCAGATTTTAGCAAAGAATTTTGCATAATCACGGATGCAAGTAAATATGCATGTGGAGCAGTCCTAACCCAAAATAAAGATGGACTTCAGCTTCCAGTTGCATACGCATCTAGATCTTTCACAAAAGGTGAAAGTAATAAAAGTACAACAGAACAAGAATTAGCGGCAATTCATTGGGCCATCACGCATTTTCGACCATACATTTATGGTAGACATTTCACTGTCAAAACGGATCATAGAGCATTAACTTATTTGTTTTCAATGACAAATCCCAGTTCAAAGTTAACCCGAATGAGACTAGATCTTGAAGAATACGACTTTACAGTAGAATACCTTAAGGGAAAAGATAATTTCGTGGCCGACGCTCTATCAAGAATCACGATACAAGATTTACAAAACATACAAAATAATAATAAAATTCTGAAAGTCACTACCAGAAACCAAAGTAAACAGTTAAATTCCTGCGCAGGAAAAGAAAAATATAACGATATAGAAGATTCGCGAAAGCAATCTCTTAATGCTTCTAAGCCCAACGTATATGAAGTCATTGTTAATGACGAAGTACGAAAAGTAGTGACCTTGCGTATAACTGAAACTTTATGCACATTCAAACATGGCAAGAAAGTTATAGCAAGAATTGACATTTGCGATATGTATACCAATGGAATTCTCGACTTAGGTCAATTCTTCCAAAGGCTTGAAAAGGAAGCCGGTATACTTAATATCAGCCAAGTCAAAGTGGCACCGAGCGAAAAGATCTTTGATACAATTTCAATAGAATCTTTTAAATTATTGGGCAATAAGAATTTAATATCTTTACGAGTAGCGCTACTCAAGCCGGTGACCCTATTATCAAATAATGATAAAGAAAAAGAAGCAATACTGTTTACGTTCCACGATGATCCTATACAAGGAGGTCATTCGGGAATTACAAGAACCTTAGCAAAAATTAAAAGACATTATTACTGGAAAAAAATGACACAAGAGATATCTCAATATATAAAAAAATGTAATAAGTGTCAAAAATCAAAAATAACTAAACATATAAAAACACCATTGATTATAACAGAAACGCTACAAATGGCTTTTGACAGGGTAATTGTGGATACGATCGGTCCATTTCCCAAGTCAGAACAAGGAAATGAATATGCAGTTACTTTAATCTGCGATTTAACAAAATACCTTGTAATCATACCAATTAAAGACAAAAGTGCAAAAACAGTAGCGAAAGCTATATTTGAAGATTTTATTCTGAAGTACGGTCCAATGAAGACGTTCATTACGGACATGGGAACAGAATATAAAAATTCAATAATTGAAGATTTATGCAAAAACTTGCATATTAAAAATATAACTTCAACTGCACACCATCACCAGACTGTAGGAACTGTGGAGCGAAGCCACCGAACACTTAACGAGTTCATACGTTCATACATTTCAGTTGACAAAACTGACTGGGATGTATGGATAAGATACTTCGCATATAGTTTTAATACAACACCCTCTATGGCACATGATTATTGTCCATATGAGTTAGTATTTGGTAAAACTTCAAATTTACCAAAACACTTTAATACAATAGATAGGATAAATCCACTTTATAATATAGATGATTATGCTAAGGAATCAAAATTTAGATTAGAACAGGCCTATAAAAGGGCCAGAGTTATGTTAGAACAGCATAAAGTTAAGAATAAGGAACTATATGATAGGAAAATAAATAATATTGAGCTAGAAATAGGAAGAAGAGTCTTATTAAGAAATGATACGGGCCATAAGTTAGAACCTAAGTATTTAGGCCCATACACAATAGAAGCAATAGAAGATAGAGACAATATAAAAATAAAAGATGGTAAAAATAAAAAGCAGGTAGTACATAAAGATAGGTTAAAGATTTTTAATTCCTAATTGGTTAATACATAAAAAAAAAAAAAATCGTACGAAAAAAAAAAAGAGAAAAGAGAAAAAATTTTTCTTAATGAATAATATGTATAATTCTTACAATTTCCTAATATTTTCTAAAATTTTTTCCTACTATATTTCATTAAATTTTTTTTTTAACAAAAAAAAAAGAGAGTAAAAAAAAAATATATAATAATAATAAATAAAATTAATAAATAAGTCAAACATAATCAAATTTTAAAATAACTCCATAAATTACGTTATTTTTCTAAAGGAGGGGGATGTAGCATGTTCTATCGAGTGATCACTGTACACAGTGAAGCATATAAATAATGCATTGCTGGATATTGCTGAATTAACAATAATAACACAAGCGACCAGCAATGTAACATGATACATCCTCACTCTTGCATATATCCATATATGCATATTTAGCTTACGTTAGCATTTATGACATAAGCAGACCGCTCCTCTGCCGGCGTCGCTGGCAGCGCAGCTACGCGGTCTTAGCTAAGAAAACCCTTTGTTAAAGAACTAAGATACAGTCTACATAAGACATTAAATGTGAATACACACAAATGAATATAAACTCAATGAAAACATATTAAATAAAGAATTTAATAAAATAACCTAAACACTGGATTTAAATATAACACAGTGGGTTATCCCTAAGAGATAAACATATACCATCGCGGACTTTCTTGTAGACTTTTTCAAGGTTTACAATACTTAGTACATTATTTTGATCTAACTCGTAGAGTTCAGCCAGCGTTTGCAATGTAAGTGCATAAAAAAGTGTTTATTTACGACTTCGCATTAGAAATCTTGAAATTATCAATGGTTCTCTAATTTATTAAGCATGTTATTGTACACAAAAACCTTCCTCTTGAATCACTCTATCTATTAAAAAAACTGCATCCAAATCCGTTGTGTAGTTTTAAAGATCTAAGCATACATACATACAGACAGACGCGGGAAGCGACTTTGCTTTATACTATGTAGTGATAACGATACAAAAATCTGCATTACAGATACTAATAATTAGAATTATTACAAAAAATTTCATTACAATGATTTATATATTTTTTCATTTTTGTACAATTTTTTTGTACATTTTTGTTGGTGTAACATTTGTACATTGCCAATACGGAAGTTTTCAATATCATAAAAGATGTTTGCTGAAACAAATATAAACATACAGTTTAAAGGAGGAAATTGGTTTAGAAATACAATTCAGTAGCTTACATGCTCTTTACATGTCTTTAAAACTCCGCGTGCTTGTTCATATTGATCCTGTTTTTCAAGTGCAGCCATGCAGTCATTCTGCATCAATTGCACGTTGCACCATCAGAATTATTGGTATTGATCGAGGAGCACTATCAGCCAGGGGCAAGGGATTACCCTTTATAACTTGTGGTGGGCCAGCTCCAGGTAATGGTGTGGATGGTGTTGTCACTGGACTCACTAAGGAAGTACCATCAAAAGTAGCCTCAACGGAAGGCAAAAACTCAAAGCTGCTGAAGCGATCATCTTAAACCAACTTGCCCACCTGCAAATGAAAGTAAAAAAGATTAACAATAATTCAAGAAAAGCTCTCTTCAACTCACCCCAACTAAGTCACAGCAATCACCGGTTAGCTTGATCAGATAATATTCATCACAGTTGGTGATTAGTATACAATTAGAAACAAAAGGACATTATGAAATTTATCTGCAAAAATAAATAGTATAAATGATATATATGGATTCAAAGTGTATATGGAACAGGGAAACTCAGATTACCTACAGGCCAAAGCTGGCTATAAATAGCTGGGGTATATGCCTGGGGGCTAAAAAATGCTGTATGTATTTAGCTTAGCAGAGAATTCCTGATTACTGTGAAATCCAATCCAATCACAAAGCCATTTGGGAATGTTGCTGGGGAATTTAAAAAGTAAATTAAATCATTATTACATTTTTGGTTCCTTTTTCAAAATGAACTATTTTCCGCACCACCTATGAGGTACAGTTTATGGCGGGTTTTTTTTTATAGTGGTTTCCCCGGTAGGCCAAATCCACTTTTTAACAACTAAATTGAAGGAAAAGCAGATTCAGTATTACATTTCATTTGTCCGGTTAACCGAAATCGACAGAACCAAACTTATTACAGCAGATTTAGTCTGTCTCAGGCTATCGCAGTTATGAGCTCAACGTCTCCAAGTTTTGATGTCACACACTGGGTCAATTTATCCATATTTAGCAAATTGAATCATATGCTTTTTTTCCAACTATGTTGTACAAAAATTCGTTCGTACACCTTGCACAGCTTACAAATTGAATTTTTAGTTTTTTGCTGATAAAAATTGTCAAAGCATTTAATGCAAAGTGACCTGTTACATGAGGTGTATTGAATTTTTGTCGTGTTGCCAACCGGTTTACAACAATGAAGGCAGATATTCAATACTGCATCACTGCAGTTAATTATTTTTTCGAACATGTCTTTCCTAAACATTGTAGAAGATTTCAAATTGGTCAACGGTGTGCCATTAATGTAGCAATTTGAATACTCCAAAATCAAAATGCCACAATTAAATGTGTACGTCGTAGGCGATATCCACATTTTTGAAGCCTTGTAGCAAACTTTGATAATAAGTTATAAACTTATTAGCTTTAGTTCATGGGCCAAAAGTATCTAGAAAGATAAATTCTAATCTTGTTTTGTTAATAAAAAGTACGTAAAAATATCCTTTGTAACAATGAGGAACAATTAAGACGGTAGCAGTGCTGTTCAAAACATTGTTTATGTCGTCATCGTTTTGAAAAACAGCAAAGTCACCTTGACATGGAATACTTTTGAAGGCCCCATTATTTCCATCAAATATATTAGCAGTTAAGGCAGCTTCAACAATAAAGTTGGATAACCATGCTTCATTTTCCAAAGTAACAAAACCATCTAATTCAATATTGTAGATGAAACGGTTACAATCGCTACCATGGACACTCTCAAAGAGAGTTTTACAGTTTAAAACGTAAAAGTGTACATATGGAGTAATACACTTTCTCAATTTAGAATGGTTTTTGAGTAATGGCTTGAAGTCTTCCCCGATATTAAATATGTTACATTCTCGAGCATATGAGTGATCAGTTTTCACTGTCAAATCTAAAGTATGAGTTACATTTTCTGCAACTACTGAGGGTTCCAAACTCTTATTATCATTTTTTCTAAGTGCGATTTGGGAATATTTTGTGGCCCACAGAAATCGCCCTTAAACAAACCTGCTTTCAACTTTTTTATGCCCTTTTTACACCAACTTTCTTTATACTTTGAAAGTTTTTTATTGGACATTGTAGTAGAAGATTTTTCCGATTTTCCCCACGTTTCTTAGGCTTAGCTTTTATAATGAATGTATTAATTCCGGGTGAGCACTTTCAATTTGTCTCGCCACAGAGTTTGAAAGTTTATCCATTTCACGAATAAATCTTCCAAGTTTCATGCCCTGCTTGTATTTTATGACACTATGTTTTAGTATCTTAAAAAAGGATTCGATTGCACCATTACTGGGTCTTTTGTTTCTTTTATCAACCAAAATTCCCATCATATTCGTCCAAAATGGTGCGAAGACCACATATTTGCCCAAAATGATCCCTGCCATTTTTGGGTGATAGTATTTATTGTCTACGTCATTTCCAGTAAGCTGAGAAATCAGGTCTCTGATTTCATTGGCAAAGTTATTGAAACGTAGTCTCAATTTACTTTTGCCAGCTACTGTTCGAAGGCTATCCTCCGAATTTTTTTGATTAGGTATGGGAATACTATTATGATCGTCTAAATTAAATTCGGTTGAACGACCACCTGTAAAATATGAGATGGCATTGCAAACCATCTCATTTGTAGTAGGGGATAGAAGAATGAATACTAGATACTTAAAGCAATCTTCAAAATCCTGCACAGTAAATACATTATAGGCCAAACCCAGCGCATTTCTTAAAAATGTTCTAAGTTAAATATTTTGCAATCCAATTGTGCTATTTAAGTATATCCGCACACTTTATTTTTGCATGGTGGCTTGTACAAAATTGAATACAAACATTTGGAAATGTTTCGCTATTACCGTACAAAAACTGATAGCATATTTCCTTGTATTCAATAAGGTCTAAGTTGCAGTACTCTTTAAGGATCGCTCCTGTAATAGCGAAACTTACGTCAGTTATGACTCGTCTGCAAAGTGGTATTTTTAATTTGTTCTCTTTGCATGATCTATGCAGTTCGCATAAAAAACGACCATATCATAATGATTGGAAAGTATTGCATATGCGATTCCGTAAGTTAGAGACAACTCTGGAAGATGAGCAACTAAAGAATAAAGAAATATCCTTCTTTTTTTTTCTTACAACACCTCCTGTTGCATCTATATGCAAGGTGCGTATATTTAGGTGTTTTTGTAGAAGCCGTATATGGTCAATGTTCCATAGAAATACGTTCACCTTGGACGACAAATGTTGAATGTAATGAGCAAATCCATTACTCAACATATCGTATGCATCTTTAAATGCATCTTTGTAAAGATTTTGTTTTTGGCGTTTGCCACCGATTTTATATTTCGATAAACTGATAAATTTGTATTTATAATTTGGTTACCTACCAAAACTCTTTCATTATTCGTTTGCACTTTTATATGCAATTCTCGACTTTCGAGAAAGCGGTTAATGGCTCTACATTGATAATTTTTTTTTTAATTTATTGTATGGCACAATTCAAGACTTGTTGAGTAAACTTGAACGATGCCATTGAAATTACCAAAAAATTTTATGTCCGTCAAATTAGCGTCGATGAGTTAGCAACGATCGTTGCTAAAAAGTGTAACGACACTTTTACCGTTACCAACTGTTTTGTCTTTTTTTTCGCATGATCAGTGTACGAGTATGTAGACAGAGAGGGACGCACAAGCAGCGATCGCGAGCTCGAGTTTGTGGGCAGAGGGACGCACAAGCAGGTCAAAAATGTGTGTCCGTCAGTTAAAAGTGCAACCCGCATTTACTTGTGCGTCTCGCTGCCCACAAACTCGCACATATGTATACATATGTATGACCTCTGCTCGGATTCGCGATCCCGACCCTTTTTCTCTGCCCGGATGCTTGTAGAAGTAATAGCCGTAAACTTGAGTAGGTGTATATAGAGCCTGGTTGCGGGCAACAACAATCAAACGCGTTTTACTACACTCGGTTCTTTAAAACTGCTGCCAAGATATTTCAAAAACTCCTTAACCGATTTTGCTCAAATTTTCAAAATATCTTTATTATATAAAAACCTATCTGAACTAAAATTATTGTGATCGCTTTGTTATTTTTTTTTTTAGCTAAATAGTCTCTCAAAATGGGTCGAAAAAGGGACTTTTTTCAAGTCTGTAAAAATTTTTCTTTGGAATTTTGAATTTTGTTATAGTTCATTGTATGGGCTGAATTCATACAATTCAAATAAGGTTTGGTTTTTGCATTTCGGATCAACGTGGCATTTTGGTGGCATTTGAGCTACTTTTTTTTTAAATGGTTTCCTGTTAGGCGGAGTATTTCGAAATATCTACATACATATGTATATTGTTTTCAAAAAATATAAAAAAAATTGTTTAAGTATTAATTAAAAAATATTTTCTTTCAAAATTGCATGAAAAAAGCAGCTCCCACCCCCTTAATCGAAAGAAACTTCGTTTCATCTGGGTGTCCCATGACACCTTTATTCTTTGTTTTCCTTTTCTAACAAATTTTTCGACCAATATAAACTATAAAATTGTTAAGAATTCAATAATCTATTGTTTTTATTTATTTTTGCGGTTTTGATTATCGACTTCTCACAATTTGCCCCATAGCTCCATTCACAGAGAATGTAGGGATATGCACGGTATGCCAGTTTATGCTCCACATATTCATCTATATCTCCACCAAATATAAAGAAAATCATTGGCAGGATTTTTGAGAAAATCGCTTATCAGTCCACCAACCTATGGTTTTCCCCCATACAAAATGCGACAAAAAAATTGAGTTGCAATTGCTGTCAATATAACGGGCTTCACAGAGAATGTAGGGCAATGCACGGTGCATGGGGCTATTTGTACATGTTTCAAGAGTATATAACATAAATTTTATCAAAATCATTTGCGGCGTTTTTAAGAAAAAGCCCCAAGTATGTGGGTGCCTCGGATGCAAAAATCTTACTGATAAGGGTGGCACCCAGTTCGAAACCTGAACCAGTTTTCGAACGAGTGTGGAACCAAAGTGGAACCTGTGCTGGTACCAGTGTTAAAAGATGAAACAAGGGATGCAGTGATATCGTGGCTAACTTTTCTAGAGCATGTAGGAATTTTAAGCATATTTTTCTATATATTTTGGCCAACTTTCATCAAAATCATTGGCAGGAATTTGGAGAAAATCAATTTTTAATTTGTTGATAAATGTCAAATTCAAATACGGGCAGCAGCGCCATGTCGGTTTGACTTGGCAAGGGATGCAGTGAAATCGACGCTAACTTTTCTAGAGAATGTAGGAATATGCACGGTAGTGCATATTGTTAAGCATACTTTTCTTTATGTTTCAGCCAACTTTCATCAAAATCATTGGCAGGAATTTTGAGAAAATCAGTTTTTAATTTTAATTTTTAATTTGTTTGTAGTGCATATTATTAAGCATATTTTTCTTTATATTTTGGTCAACTTTCATAAAAATCATTGGCAGGAATTTTGAGAAAATCAATTTTTAATATGCTGATAAATGTCAAATTGAAATACGGGCAGCAGCGCCATGTCGATTTGACTTGGCAAGGGATGCAGTGAAATCGACGCTAACTTCTCTAGAGAATGTAGAAAACGTAGAAATATGCACGGACATATTTCCAGATCTGAACCCAATAGAGCACGTTTGGGACTTGCTGAAGAAAAAAAATTAGGAAACATAAAATTACCTGCAAGGATACGCTTAAAACAGGTCTGATGACGGAATGGGAGAAAATTAATGCAACGAAACCAAAAATTTTGGTAAAAATTATGCGTCGACGCCTACAGGCTTTTTTTAAAGCTAAGGGTGGCCCTACCAAGTATTAAAAGTTTAAAAAGATTAAGAAAATTAGAGATTTTTGGCACAAACGGAAAAGTGTACGAATAATTGTTGTGCGTAAAAAAGTGCCTTTTTGGTTTTGTTTATATTTTTTTCTTAAGCCAAAGAATATTTTTTTGATTTTGTCTTTAAAACTGGTATTAGTAACATAGATCTTCATTATGACATAAAGAAATTTCGTTATAACATGGCACATAGGGGTGTACGAATAAATGTTATGCTGACTGTATGTTGGCGCTGGCGCGTAAGCGTCGGCTGCTAAAAGGCGCCGGCGCAAGCGGCTTATAAGAAAGGCGCCAACGAAGAAGTCGCAGACGGTGGTCGAGACCCCGGCAGCGGTGGTGGTTAGGCAGTGGTGGCGGCGGCAGAGGGTTAGGCAGTGGTTCGGCAGCGGTGGCAGCAGAGGCTCAAGCATCGGCGTCGGCCGAGTCCCAGGCCGATAAATAAAAATAATAATTGAATAAAAAAAATTCAAGCTTCAATATAATTGTTTGTTTTTTTATATTGGGTGGTCATCTTATTTTTCAGGCGGCAGATGATAAATAATTTAATAAAAAATTCAAATATATAAATTAAATTGTTTTGTTTTTTTTATTGGGTGGTGGGTGATCTTTTATTTTCCAGGTAGATGATTAGCGCAGAAATTCGCAATAAAAAAAAAGAGAATCCATATTTTTATTTCCCCAGAAAAAACTAATTTTTGCCTCGGCCGAGGGACTGAACCCACCAAGATGTGATAATAACACTTATAATACTAATACTCTATGCGCTTACCACTTATACCAATAGCTTTACAACAACGAAAAGTCAGCTGTATTTAAATATATATAGAAGAGCAATTACTCTTTATCTTACAAGAATAAGGTATTGAAGTATTATTTTCTTTTTCCACAGTGCTAATATTTTTCCTTACCATTAATAGGTAATAAAAAATACTCAATAAATATACATATTATGTAATTGGTTAATTGGGATTATATGGTACAAAGGAAAAAATCGACAATTGGATTTTAATTACTGAACCGCCAAAACAAACTTAAAAAAGTACGTAAATTTAAGATTATTAAGATGAGAAATTTATATAAACAAAATGAAAGAACTCATTTTTATTTCGCATTTAATTCAAATTTACATGTATTCATCATTGTAGCTTTTATTCTTATATTTTTTAAACACATGTTTAAAAAAGTGTTCAAAAAAGTACGTAAATTTAAGATTATTAAGATGACAAATTTATATAAACAATATAAAAGAACTCATTTTTATTTCGCACTTAATTCAAATTTACATGTATTCATCATTGTAGCTTTTATTCTTATATTATATAACGCTACAAAAATGATTAGAATTATTATTATTATATTTATATATATTTTTTTTGACAACGCATAAGCACAGATTTTGAAAATATGTACAGTGTTTGTCTTAAACTAGCAGACAATTTTTTTTTATAGTGGAGAACACAAAAAGATCTTAGTCTATGTATATATTTATGTATGTCTATATATATATGTATTTGTACAAACATATTGTTACGAAATTTTATTCATTATTTCGCAAATAAAGATGTTTTATTGACGGATGGCACCAAAAATTATCCTCCTTGATTTATGGCCAACAGCTTTGCGTTTCGTCGAACCGGAAAACAAAAGAAAGAGTGAAGTTGGTCGCATCCATCTGAAGTGCTGCCATACATCCAGAGTTCCTTTGGAGTTGCCAGTCCTGAGGTGGCCAGATTTGAACTGAAACGCCTATCGGCGTTACAATATACATACATATTGTAGTTTTTTAATTTCATATCAAGAGTTAACAATATTCTTAAAATCGAATGAAATATTGCTGAATGGTAGGTTTCAAATAAAGAAGCATGAAAATTGATTTAAATTTCCTTTCCCTGATGTTGACAATTAACTATTATTGGCTGCTTGGGTGGTTGTGGTGGTGGTTTTTTATTGGTAGTGATTTGGTAAAAGCATTTCAAACTGCTGAATTCCCTTATTCCGTATAATCGTTGGGTTTGCTTCTACATTTTTTGGCCAACTGTTGCGTAACAATCAAGCATGAAAGAAATAGGAGGAAATTATTTTAGAAATACAATTCTGTAGCTTACATGCACTTGTCTTTAAAGCGTGCTCGTTTATATTGATCCTGTTTTTCAAGTGCAGCCATGCAGTCATTCTGAGAATTGCACGTTGCACCATCAGCATTATTGGTGTTGATCGAGGCGCACTATCAGCCAGGGGCAAGGGATTGCCCTTCATAATTTGTGGTGGGCCAGCTCCAGGTAATGGTATGGATGGTGTTGTTGTCACTGGACTCACTAAGGAAGTACAATGAAAAGCAGGGCCAGCCTCAAGGCAAAAACTCAAAACTGCTGAAGTTATCATCTAAAATGAACTTGCCCAACTTTCTTTAACTTACCCCAGCTAAGTCACAGAAATCGCCGGTTAGCTTGATCACATAATAATAATCACAGTCGGTGATTAGTATACAATTACAAAACAAAAGGACATTATGAAATTTATTTGCAAAAAATAAATTGTATAAATGATATACATAAGTTACCCTAGTAGGCCTTTCAAAAGCTGCCTGCGCCCAGGATACAACTGCAACCTGTTGTCACCCAACAAGTTTGATACCTCCCAAGATGTTTTCGAACTAAACGGTGTAGGCAAAGAACTGCAATGATTACAGTTACTTTGGGTTAGCGTACCTTGGGTCATGGCAAAACGAGTGCTTTCGTAAGGTAGTCTACTCGGCTGCCTTTGCCTTCGGGCTTCGTAGCTCTTTTGCCACTGCACGTTTGCTTGTCAAAGAGCAAGGTTGTCTGTGTTCGATTTTTTTTTCGTTTAATTTTTCGCATTAACCCTAAAAAATTAATAATTGCTGCTAATCATGTACAAATTGATGATAATGTAAAACAATTTTATTTTAAAACTAGAATTTATTTTAGACTTAAATATTTAAACAAAAAATTAGCTATTATGAATCAAAAACAACGTTTACTTGGAAATTCAAAATTACTAATATATATGTATATATATATATAAATCAATTGCTGTTTGTTAGTCTCGCTAAAACTCGAGAACAGCTGAATCTATTCGGCTAATTTTGGTTTTGAATTATTGTGGAAGTCCAGGGAAGGTTTAAAAGGTGAGAAAAATTCGAATAATTGCCGGGAAAATCCTCAAAACAGCATTTTTCTATTTCCCATACAAAAGTTTCGAACTAGCCTAATTAAGTTAAGTAAGCGTGGCGTAAAATCCACTGGAATTGCCTGGATTACCACCTCACAATTTGCAGTTAAAAGTAGGATCAGTTGTCATCATGCTGCGCAACATTAATCAACCTCGACTATGCAATGGAACAAGACTGGCTGTGAAAAGACTTATGAATAACGTCATTGAGGCGACAATCAAAAAAGGAAAATACAAAGAAGAGGATGTCTTGATCCCGCGGATACCGATGATTTCAAACGATTTACCATTCGATTTTAAACGCTTACAATTTCCAGTACGTCTGGCCTTTGCGATGACCATAAGTAAATCGCAAGGACAGTCGTTAGAAGTTTGTGGAATCAACTTGGAGTTTCCCTGTTTCGCGCATGGACAATTATACGTCGCGTGTTCGCGCGTCGGAAAACCGTCTTCTTTGTTTATTTACGCACCACAAAACAAAACAAAAAACATAGTTTATGAGAAAGATTTAAATTAATTAACAGACTGTATTTTAACAGTGTGTGTCTGTGAATATCAAATTTAAACCCTATAAATAGCCAGTATTTCAGAAAAACTCTGTTTTCTAAGTAAGCAACATGATGTATCGAAAATAATAATAAAACTTCATGCTTAATTCAATAAATGTTTTTTTATTAAATACGGATTCGATTTGTTTGTTTTAACATCATTTTATACAAAAGATTAGGTCTTTTATTTATCGATGAGGCAGTACGAAGTCCGCCGGGACACTAGTAATAAAATATAAACACAAAAATAACATCGTCTAAATGCATTATTGTAGGCTATTTTCTACCCCAACAGGCAACAAGAAGTTAATCAACTCACAGCAGTGCCTTTCAGTCGCACTCATATACCATGTCCCATTTCACTCGCACTCATTGTAATCATAGAAGAACTAGTTTGGCAGCCGAGTAGACTACCTTACAGACAAGCTCTTATTTTTGCCATGGTTAAAAGCATGTCCGTCAAAATAGCGACGGTCTGTTAATGCCGAGTTAGCGACGGTCGCTGTTAAGCCACTGTTAAAATTTTTTCAATTTTTAAAATTTAATTATTTTGTTAATAACTAACTTTTTTAAACAAAATAAAGATGAAATCTATTAATAATAGCATTATCTATGAATATTATTAACTTTTGGGTGGTTTTAAACAATGGAAGTATGAAAATTTTGACCACGAAAAAATTAGCTCCCAACATTTTGGGGAATAGCTCCATTCACAGCACGAGTCAGAGTATGCACGATATTGCAAATGAAACTCCACATATTCAGGAATATCTCCAGCAAGTTTAATCAAAATCTGCTGAACAGTTTTTGAGAAAATCGCTTATCAGTTGACCAACCTATAGTTTTTCTCCATACAAAAAGCGACGAAAAAATTGCATTCTCACTGTTATCAAAATAACTCGATTCACAGCACGAGTCAGACAATGCACGGTATCTCATATTGAGCTCCACATATTCAGGCATAACTCCACCAAATTTAATCAAAATCTGCTGAACAGTTTTTGAGAAAATTGCCCAAACGTGTGGGTGCCTTGGTCAAAGGAAATTCACTGATAAGGATGCCGCCAGCTCCAAATCGGAACCAGTGTAAAGAACCAGTAATCAAAATCGATTCACAGGCAAGCGGCAACATTTGAATTTTAAGTCTTTGTCATTTATTTCGTAATAAAAATTGTAAACTGCATTAAAATGTCAAAACAAATTAGCTGGTATTTTACAATTAATTTATTATATTGCTGGGATTTACCAAATAGTTATAAAATTAATATAAAATTACTATATTTTTACATGGAAATATAAGACATTTTGTCATTGAAATAAAAAAATTCTGAGCACGAGTCATGCAATGCACGGTTGTTTTATTGATTAAGCATAACTCTATATCTATTCTGACAAATTTTCATCAAATTCTGCTGAAAGGATTTTGAGAAATTTATATTTTAAGTTACAATTATGGAGCAATAACCGGAAACATATTAAATGCAAAGGCCATTGCAAGGGATGGAGAGAAACCGTCGCTAACTTTTCTAAGACGAGTCAGAAAATGCACGGTAGTCCATTAGATTAAGCATTATTTACTGATTATTCTGGTAGAGTTTTATCAAATTCTGCTGAAAGAATTTTGAGAAAAATGCATTTGAAAAATTCATAAATCTGTCGCTTATTATCGGCCAGCAGCGCGAACCAAAAAAATAAATAAAGGGGCATTTGCAAGGGATGGAGAGAAATCGTCGCTAACTTTTCTAAGACGAGTCAGAAAATGCACGGTAGTCCATTAGATTAAGCATTATTTACTGATTATTCTGGTAGAGTTTTATCAAATTCTGCTGAAAGAATTTTGAGAAAAATGCATTTGAAAAATTCATAAATCTGTCATTTATTAAATTTGAAGTTTTTACCCGCGTAAAAATACAGGGTTAATCATTAGTGGTGATTTCTGGCAACGTCGTACAATTTGACTGTGCTTCATGGTCAGCGAAAAGGGGGATCTGGGGTTAGCATATTTTTCTGCCCCCAATATATATATTTGAATAAAATGAAATTTTGCTTCAGTATTATAGGTATTTCACATATGCAGTTATAATCTTTGTTTTCAGAACCCCCTTTTAAATATTTTTGAAATGCTTTGCATTTCACGAGAATTTTGTATGCTTATGCGTACACATATACATACATATGTATGTATATATGTATGTGCATTTTAAAGCTCATTTCATTTTGCGATCGACGATGGGAGGTTTTAGAAATTGCGCGTTTCACAATTGTGTAAGTATATTTAAATATTAAAAAAGACTTCATTTATAAAAAAATAATTTATTAATTTTATTTAACACATAGAAATTTCAGGTGACCAGTGGCGGGCCAAAACAAAATAGGAGTATGCCACGATCCCGCCACGCGTCTCGTGACGGCCAGGGTGACCGGCGCAGGCGCCCAAGGCCTAACCAAGAAATCCGAGCTCGGTTGAGAGCTGCTGCGGCAGCCCTTAATCAGGATGTGGCACGCCACCAGACTTATGCCGCCACCGCCCGAGCTGTTGCCCGTGCTGCTACCCCTGCTCGTGCTGCTGCCCCTGCTCGTGCTGCTGCCCCTGCTCGTGCTGCTGCCCCTGCTCGTGCTGCTGCCCCTGCTCGTGCTGCTGCCATTGCCTGTGATGGTGCCATTGCCGTTGCTGCCCAGGACGCCAACGATCGTTCTGCTGCCCCTGACCGTGCTGCTGCCCCTGCTCGTGCTGCTGCCACTGCTCGTGCTGCTGCCATTGCCTGTGATGGTGCCCCTGCCGTTGCTGCCCAGGTCGCCAACGATCGTTCTGCTGCCCCTGCTGCTGTCCCTTCCCGTGATGCCCCGGTCGCCATCGATCGTGCTGCTGTCCCTGCCCGTGATGCCCCGGTCGCCATTGAACGTTCTGCCACCCTTATGTCCGGCAAAAAAAATACAAACAAAAATTGATTTAAAAAAATAAAAGAATAAGTCAAATATTACGTGTTTTGTTTTCCTTTTGTTTAGCAGTTCATATTGCAAAATTTCAGTCAAATAGATTGAGTGTTAATAAACGTCAACGTTGTAATTTGCGTTTGACATTCATTATATGTACTTACATATAATAAGATAAGAGAGATAGGTTTAAGCAACCTATTGGCGTTAAGGGTAGAAGTTCGTTTTGGAGACTGTGACATACTGTGTTCGAATTCGCTTAAAAATAAAGTTCTGATTTTTTAATTTTTTTATTACGTTATTAAACAAACTCCAAATTAAAATAGGATAAAAAAAGTTTGCTACTCTCGCCAATGAAATAAATCTCAAGGTAATTACTTTTATTTCGAACTGTACAAGCACAGTGTGGCAAGGAAAAAGTGTATCAGTATTTTTTTAATAATTCTTGTATAAATATACTTATATCTTTTTTTCTTAATGTATAAGATACTAGTACATCCGGCAGACGTTGTTCTGTCTTAACTACAAATATTTTCGAAAATTGTTAGTACCAATACAGAAATCTTCATGAGGTAATGCACAATTATCGCAACGGGTCATATTTATGATAATCGGTTGAACGGGACAGAAGTTGCTACTCTGCAGTGTCACTTGGTGGCAAAAGTCATCAATTAGCTTATTATACTAACCTTCTCCCTTGGAAAAATACATACATATACCAATTTTCATAATAATCATAATAATCAGTCCAGTATTTTTTGAGTTCATCGATGACATATGTATATAGACTAACTAATCCGGCAAACTTTGTTCCAAAATATTTTATTTATTTCTTAATGTCAAGTCACACGGGAACGCTGTCGAACGGGATAAAAAGTATCCTATATCCATCTCCTGGCTCTAAGCTACCCCCCTACCAATTTTCAGCCAAATCTGTTCTGCCGTTCTTGAGTTATAAGTGGTGTAACTAACACGACTTTCTTTTATATATATAGATTATATGAAGTACATATATGTATGTATTCTTTGTCAAGATTTTTGTAGATCGTAAAAACTCCTTTTTCTGTGAAAAATATATCTTAAATTTGTCCTAAATGTTTAAAATATGAAATCTTTATTTAAAGAACTTTAACAACGGCTAAATATTAGAGTTCGTCAAGTGTTTGCAGTGAATAAATTTCTTTCGTTCAAAAACGTTTATACGGTTGGAAAATTTTACAAATAAATATTAAAGCTAACTGCTGCCTTGCCCAAAGTTTGTATACTCTTGCAGCCTAGACTATTTAATTTTTTAATTTAAAAAAATTATAGAATAAATGCTGTAAATGTTTTACAAAAGAAAAAAATATTAACCGAAGAAATTAATATTAACCTATCCACCACCAACCGCACCAACGTTTGACCACTATTTCGGCATACACATGTACATAATCATTTAAACAAAAAAAATTTATTAAAAATTAACATTCAATTTGTACTCAGTTTGAACTAGATCAGATAACTAGACAGGAGCAAAATAAGTAAATGAAATTTCTTATCAATTTGTTTCAATGCACACATGCACAAATTTTTCAACAGGCGGAATTTGAAAGAGAATAAATATTTGCGTTGTGTTATAGTTTTTTTGCTGTTTTTTTTTTTTTTTTGTTAAACTTTTATAGCAATCATTTTAAAATTTTGTTTTTAAATACATAATTTTAAAATTTTGTTTTAAATACATAATTTAAAAATTTTATGTTTTAAGGGTTAGGATCCAAAGGTACATACACCATTGGAATCTATATTTCGCTTGAGCAAAATGTGTAATTTAATTGTATACATTTTTTTTAAATTGTGTTTATACACAATTAAACCTTAAAAATATATTTCTAAAACTCTATTGTCATACAGTATTTATTAAGGGTTTAGGAGTAAGTTTAATTTTAAGGAAATGTTTTTTTATGTTATGGTGCCTAAAAATATTGCCTTAAAGCTAGAAGCCAATCCGAAAAATCTTTTGCAAGAAATACCTATTGTATCTAAATACTAACATTTCTAAAAATTCTATATATAGCTTTGACAGTGATGATTTCGAGATATTCAATGCCTACAGCAAACAGAAGCCTATGTTTTCGAGGAGATTTTTGTCCAAAATTACTTTCTACTACTGTACGACTGTGGGTCACAAATTTATGTAATTGGAGACGTTTATATTATATGTTACAAATTTTGTTTTTTTGTGTTTTGTATGCTTATCTAAGGAAAGGCGCAAATAATTTAAAAATTACCTTTCTTTTAACAAACATTTCTTATATAAAATCTTATGTGTTACATTTTTTCCATCTACATAAGTGCTACATATTTATACAACGTTTTTAAAAACTATCCCAGATGTTAAAAGCCCTTCAGCTCGGGGCGGGCTTATACTGGTTATAAGGTACCACTATCGCATGCATAGTTTCATCAACAAGCCAGAAACATCAATTACAAGGATTCTAGAAAGAGAGCATATTGAAAACTTTTAATTTTGTTGTATATTAAATGAATGTAGAGAGTTAAAATTTTGTACTTACAGATGCAGCTGTATCAAAACCCCATTAGATCAAACAATTTTGGGAAAATTTTCCAAGTAAAACTGAAATATATATGCATATAAGTAAAATTTTTTATTATTAATTATAAAGACTAGTTGAAACTCTTTTCCGCACCACCTTGAGGTAGAGTTCATGGCGCGTTTTTTTTAAGTGGTATCCCCAGTAGGCCTAATCCACTTATTAGCAAATGATATAAAGATATAAGGCAGGTCCAACATTTCAAGCTCATTGACCAGTTGGTAACCAGAAGTAGACCAGATTTCGACCGACTCCCTATATTTATAGGGCAGTCACTTACGGTCTGTTTCGGTACCTTTGATCATTCACTCAAAAATGTTATATATTTGACCACATCCTTGTTCTTGAAATTCATTGCTAAATAGAAGAAATTGCTCAAATCTTACAAATTGGTTTATTATTTGTTATGTTATAGAAATTTGCGATGCATTTAATGCAAAGAGTCCTGTTGCATCTTATACATTCCATTTTGGCATTTTTGTCCATCCGTCTGCAGCAATGCAAGCAGGTACTTAATACGGCATCACTGCAGTTAATCAATTTTTGAAATATGTCTCTTCTGAATAAAACCGGAGATCTTAAATTTGTTAGTGGTTTACCTGCAATATAGCATTTTGCATATTGCAATATTAAAATACCACAGTTATATGTGTCTTTCTGTGTGTCGTAAGCGACAACCACATTTTCATACCCATCCAGCAATGTTTTATAATAAGCAATAAACTTATTCGCTGTACTTGTCGGGCCAAGAGGATCTAGAAAGAGAAATTCTAAATTTGCTTTATTAATAAAGAGAATATAAAAATGTCCTTTATAACAGTGAGGCACTAATATAATCCTTGCGATGTTTTGCAAAGCATTGCTTATTAATTCATGGTTATTAAATGCAGCATAATCGCTTTGGCATGAAAAACTTTTTAGCTTGTCATCATGCTCATCATAAATGATTGCGGTTAGGGCAGCATCGACAATAAAATTTGATAACCATGCCTCATTTTGCAATGTCACAATATCATTTAATTGAATATCGTGCATAAAACCATTGCAACCAGGTCCATGCACACTTTCAAAGAGAGTTCTACAATTTAAAATATAATAACTTATATTTGGCTCAATGCAATCTTCTAGCTTCGAATGACTAAGAAGCATCTGCATATAGCCGTCTTCTATTTCAAAAATTCTATAATTGGACGCATATGAATGATCAGATTGGACTGAAAAGCTCAATAAATCATTTTCAGCTACATCTGTCAGTTTCAGTTTTTTAGGACCGGTAAAGTCACCTTTAAACAAACCTGTCTTTAACCTTTTCGGCCCTTTTTTGTTCCAACTTTCTTTATAGTTGGCAAGCTTTTTATTGGAAATATCAGTTAAAGCAGTCTTTGAACGTACTTTACGTTTATTAACGCTTGCTTTAATGACAGAGCCATGGACTATCGGTGACTTAATGCTTTCTGGGTGAGCAAGTTCTATTTGTTTCACCACAGAATTGGAAATTTTATCCATTTCTCGAATGAATCTTCCTAGTTTTCAGCCTTGCTTATTTTGTATGACACTATGCTTAAGTGTTTTAAAAAAAGCTTCTATAGGTCCATTACTGGGTCTTTTATTTGATTTATCAATAAAAATGCCCATCAAATTGGTCCAAAATGCCGCGAAGACTACATATTTTCCTAAAATAACATCTGCCATTTTAGGATGATAATAAGTATTAATTTCTTCTCCTTCAACAGATAGCATCGAAATCATATCTCTAATTTCTTTGGCGAAACAGCTAAAACGTTGTTTTAGTTTGCTTTTGCCTGCTACCGTTTTCAGGGTATCTTCACCAAGTCTTTCATTGGGGATCGGCTTATTTTCCCAATCGCCAAGATTAAAATATATTGGACGCTCATCCGTGAAATATTTGAAGGCATTGCTAGCCATTTGATTTTTTTTGGGTGATAAAAGTATGGTTGCTATATATTTAAACCAATCCTCAAAGTCTTTTATCTCCGAAATATTATATCCCACACCCAGAGCATTTCTTAAGAAAACCCTGAGTCTAATATTGTTCAAGCCAACTGTACTATCTATATCTGCACACATTATTTTGGCGTAATGACTTGTGCAGAATTGGACGCAAACAGTTGGGAATTCATCCTTTCTGTGGTAAAGAAATTGGAAACATCTTTCATTATACTCTATAAGAGTAAGTCCGGAAAATTCTTTCAGAATTGCTCCAATAATGGCAAAGCTAACATCAGTAATGATGCGTTTGCAAATGGGTGTGCCAAGATGATTTTTCTCGCACGACATATTTAAGTCGCATAAGAAGCGACCTATGTCGTAGGATTGCATGCGCCATCCCATAAGTCACACCTATATCAGGAATGTGTGCGACTAAAGAATACAATAAAATTCTTTTTTTGGCTAGTGTAAGCGTCCTTACAATACATCCTGTGGCATCTATGTGCAAAGTATGGATCGTGAAATGTTTCTGGAACAGTCGTATATGTTCAATGTTCCATAAAAACACTTCCAACTTCGTCGACAAATGTTGAATGTAATGGGAATATCCATTACATAGCATGTCGTAGGCATCCTTAAAAGGGTCCTTATTGAAATCGTCTTTAGCATTAGCCTCAGATTTCATATTTCTATAATATGATAAATGTTTATTCAACATTTGATCATTTCCAACCAAAGTTTTTATTTTGTTTGCTCTTAGAGCCAATTCATTTTTATACTGAAATGCAGTGCGGCCCTTTAATTCTTGCTTTTCAAGAAAGCGATTAATTGCTCTGCACTGGGAACTTTTCTTTAAATTAATTGTATGGACAATTTCGACGCTGCTAGAATAAACTTTTACTGTGCCGTCGAAATCTCCTACGAATTTAAAATTATTGCAAGATGGATCTTTGCAGTATCCATATGCGACATAAGAAAGTTTGTTGATTCTTATGGTATTGAAATAGATAACACAAGCATTGTTAATTAAACAATACTTTTCTCTGATAACGTGTTCTATACCCTTCTTTTTCGTAAATAGAGAAGTACAATCTTTGATAAATTGTTGAAAATTCTCTACATACAAATTTCCTATGTGATGGTCGCAATTACGCTTTTCATCACGTATACGTAATGGGTTCTCAACCATTTTAACATCAACATTCAAGCTTGTGTTTTGAAGCCTGCAGTCTTTTCTCAAGCACTTTAATCTGCTTCCGACAAGACTTTCATCAGCGGGATTGGAGGACATATCTTTAATTAGATCATCTCTAACAATATTTTCTAAAGGATGGTATGTTTGGTCAATAAAACTTTGGGAGTCTCTTATTAACATTTCAGAGTTTTTTCTCAACACGAGGCGCTTAAAGCTCTTTAAAACAGAGTCACGCCATTTTAGAGAAGTACCGCTTATTTTATAAATTTTTTTATTATTGTTAAGTCTTTTATTAACAATTTCTGCGATTTTTAAGTATTGATCATCATTTAAAGATGAACAACTTCCCACAAGGCCCATACATATTGCTTCTTTAATTGCAATAGCAGTGCCCTCGTTTATTTGCCTAAAATAAATTGTAAAAAAAATGTATTAATGACGAACGAACAAGATAATTAAGAAAAAATTCATTTAGTAGTTTAGTCCAATGCGAAAATTATAAAAAATTGTCTAGTACGCAATTTTGCCAAATGATTGAAATAAAAACCACAAATATAATATTTAAGTAAAACAACAGAAAAAAGGGAAAATTAGATCTCTTTAGGTAACTACTCCAATATTATAAATTAAGAAAAGGAGCTAAGTAAATCACTTTAGTTCTTTGTTCGAACTTCAATTTTTCTACAACAGAATGAGAACCTATTCGATGATCTAAAATAATTAATAGTTTTTCTTTTTTGCATAAAAAGACTCCCAAAAAGAACCGAAATGGTTTTTTTTAAAGTCTGTATAAACCTAATTTTTTGGAATTTTGAATTCTTTTAATTCATTATATACAATACAATACAATCGTGGCAGAAGTTGAGGTACTTTTTTAAATCGAAATCAACAAATTATATTGTTTCCAAAAAATATGAAAATATATTTGAAGTATCAATTAATATTATATACAAACAATAATTGTATTATTAAAATCATTTGTTCAAATTTTTTTTTTCAAAATTGCATGAAAAAGCAACCCTAACACTAGACACCGCAACAATTGTGTCACATCAAATTACTTTTGAATATAAACAATCAACCATATTTATACAGGATCAATTTTTTTGGGAGTAAAATTTTTTTTAAAACTAACAATGCAACATAAATAAATAATGTTTTAACTTGGTTTCACAAGAGTTAAAATAATTAATAATTTTAAAGATATGGCTGTTTGCATTGACCCTTTAAAAATAATGGAGATTCATCCGAAATCAATCGGACAAAAATAATTATTTTATAAGTAATAATTCTCGTGCTTAATCGAAGTTTCTGTTTTTTTCCAAAAATAACAAAATGGGTTTTTGGATATTCGAAAAAACAAGAGATAACAAATTGAACTTTATTTAAAATTGGAAATCCTTCAATTAAGTACGAGATTTTATCGGTGTAAAATATCATTAAAATTTCTTAAGATGATTTCTAGCTAGGTACATATATCTCGAAAAAGGTTTGTCGAATTAACTTTAAATTTTTAGACAATATTTTTAAAATATAATAGTTTAGGAAAAAACGCAAAAAAATGTTCCAAGTTCTAACTACCCCTAACTCTTAAAAATATGCTAAGCAAAGGTTGAATTCTTAGTTAAAATTGTTAAGGATAATATTTCAAATGCTAAACAAATTTTTACAACAATAATACAATTCCATTTCCGCCAATCTGCTTGAAAAGAAATAGAGCATTTGAATAACTCTATTTTTAAAAAAGAGCAAAAAATCGTCTTTTACCACTGTTTCTTTGCTCAGCAAAGCACAGAAAAACATTAATTGATTTCATTTCTGTTTCAAAAATCATCTCAATACATTTTCACTTTTCAAGTCATGGGCGGAAATGGGTTAAGAGTTAAAGTTAAATCATTAAAAAGTGTCCAAAATACGTATTTCAACTTTTATATATTAACTTTGAGAAATTTGAGCATTGCATACAATATATGAATGTAGATTCACTCATGATGAAAATAATAGATACACCAATATAATTTTGGTGATTTGTCGTAAATGCTGAATTTTTAACATTTTCAAAAAGTACAGGATGGCAATTTTTAGTAATTGTAATTATTTGTAAAAAACTTGCTGAAAATAATGATACACTTGACAGCTTCTAAGAGAAAAAAAATTGAAATAAATACAAGCTTGTATTTATTGCAAGGAAATAGTAAGTATTCCTTAAAAGGATGTTAATTGTAATAAAAAATTATAAATATCACATGTAGATGGCTCGAAATGTTCATTGTCCAAGTGAGGAACGCAGAATTGCTATAAACCTCAGAAGTTATTGCTATATTATTAAAAAGATCCCTTCATTTTGTACAAAAGGCATAAATAAATAAAAATAAAGAGGAGACACGAGGACTTTCATAGAAAACCACAACAGAACTGAACCGACGCATCGTGAGGATCGCGAAATCTGACCCTTTTAAGCCTTCAAGGGTCATTGCATCCGAAATTGACAACATTATCATATTTGGCAATGATTATTCAAGAAATGTAAGACGTCCAAAAAGCAAGGAATTTCATCCTCGGTACACACAAAAACGGTGAAGCATGCTGGCGGAAATATTATGGTAGGGGGTGGTTTTTTTCTGACATGTAGGTGGATACACTGAATATAAGTCAAATAAGAAAATTAAAATAGATTTTAAGTAGTATGAAAACCAAAATAATTTAATTTCACTTAGAAAGCTGAAGCACAATGTGGCATAGTTTTCATTTTCTTTGGTAACATTTGAAAAACATATTGTATTTTCTTTCGGAATTGCATTGATGATGCAATGATGAAACGTGCATTTAAATTATATTATTTAAGGTAGTGGAAAAATTATTATTATATCTATTATTTTCATCATGAGTGTATGTACGCGTGTTTTTCAATAACTATATTCAAATATATGTATGTATACAAATATATTTAGAGAGAACTATATATATATATGTACATATGTATGTATGTACATACATATATATGTAAGCATATCGCGGGGCACAAACATAATAAGACACCAATTAATGACTTAACCAATTTAACTAGTTTTTAATGGGAAAGTTAAAATTCACTCACTTTTGCGTCATACGACTCATTTTTCACTTAGATTTTCTTATTTATTTATGAACACATTATTTTTAACACACAAATTATTTTTAATATTTTTGTCTTTTTCACTAATTTGTCGCTCTTAGACTTTTGGAATAAAGTGGCAACTTCTTTAACCGTGAGCGGCAAAGTCAAATTGTACGACGTTGCCAGAAATCACCACTAATGATTAACCCTGTATTTTTACGCGGGTAAAAACTTCAAATTTAATAAATGACAGATTTATGAATTTTTCAAATGCATTTTTCTCAAAATTCTTTCAGCAGAATTTGATAAAACTCTACCAGAATAATCAGTAAATAATGCTTAATCTAATGGACTACCGTGCATTTTCTGACTCGTCTTAGAAAAGTTAGCGACGATTTCTCTCCATCCCTTGCAAATGCCCCTTTATTTATTTTTTTGGTTCGCGCTGCTGGCCGATAATAAGCGACAGATTTATGAATTTTTCAAATGCATTTTTCTCAAAATTCTTTCAGCAGAATTTGATAAAACTCTACCAGAATAATCAGTAAATAATGCTTAATCTAATGGACTACCGTGCATTTTCTGACTCGTCTTAGAAAAGTTAGCGACGGTTTCTCTCCATCCCTTGCAATGGCCTTTGCATTTAATATGTTTCCGGTTATTGCTCCATAATTGTAACTTAAAATATAAATTTCTCAAAATCCTTTCAGCAGAATTTGATGAAAATTTGTCAGAATAGATATAGAGTTATGCTTAATCAATAAAACAACCGTGCATTGCATGACTCGTGCTCAGAATTTTTTTATTTCAATGACAAAATGTCTTATATTTCCATGTAAAAATATAGTAATTTTATATTAATTTTATAACTATTTGGTAAATCCCAGCAATATAATAAATTAATTGTAAAATACCAGCTAATTTGTTTTGACATTTTAATGCAGTTTACAATTTTTATTACGAAATAAATGACAAAGACTTAAAATTCAAATGTTGCCGCTTGCCTGTGAATCGATTTTGATTACTGGTTCTTTACACTGGTTCCGATTTGGAGCTGGCGGCATCCTTATCAGTGAATTTCCTTTGACCAAGGCACCCACACGTTTGGGCAATTTTCTCAAAAACTGTTCAGCAGATTTTGATTAAATTTGGTGGAGTTATGCCTGAATATGTGGAGCTCAATATGAGATACCGTGCATTGTCTGACTCGTGCTGTGAATCGAGTTATTTTGATAACAGTGAGAATGCAATTTTTTTGTCGCTTTTTATATGGAGAAAAACTATAGGTTGGTCAACTGATAAGCGATTTTCTCAAAAACTGTTCAGCAGATTTTGATTAAACTTGCTGGAGATATTCCTGAATATGTGGAGTTTCATTTGCAATATCGTGCATACTCTGACTCGTGCTGTGAATGGAGCTATTCCCCAAAATGTTGGGAGCTAATTTTTTCGTGGTCAAAATTTTCATACTTCCATTGTTTAAAACCACCCAAAAGTTAATAATATTCATAGATAATGCTATTATTAATAGATTTCATCTTTATTTTGTTTAAAAAAGTTAGTTATTAACAAAATAATTAAATTTTAAAAATTGAAAAAATTTTAACAGTGGCTTAACAGCGACCGTCGCTAACTCGGCATTAACAGACCGTCGCTATTTTGACGGACATAATAAGATGTCCGTAAAGTTAGCGACGGTCTGTTAATGCTGAGTTAGCGACGGTCGCTGTTAAGCCACTGTTAAAATTTTTTCAATTTTTAAAATTTAATTATATTGTTAATAAATAACTTTTTTAAACATAATAAAGATGAAATCTATTTATAATAGCATTATCTATCAATATTATTGACTTTTGGGCGGTTTTAAACGTTGGAAGTATGAATATTTTGACCACGAAAAAATTAGCTCCCCACATTTTGGGGAATAGCTCCATTCACAGCACGAGTCAGAGTATGCACGATATTGCAAATGAAACTCCACATACTCAGGAATATCTCCAGCAAATTTAATCAAAATCTGCTGAACAGTTTTTGAAAAAATCGCTTATCAGTTGACCAACCTATAGTTTTTCTCCATATAAAAAGCGACAAAAAAATTGCATTCTCACTGTTATCAAAATAACTCGATTCACAGCACGAGTCAGACAATGCACGCTATCTCATATTGAGCTCCACATATTCAGGCATAACTCCACCAAATTTAATCAAAATCTGCTGAACAGTTTTTGAGAAAATTGCCCAAACGTGTGGGTGCCTTGGTCAAAGGAAATTCATTGATAAGGATGCCGCCAGCTCCAAATCGGAACCAGTGTAAGGAACCAGTAAGCAAAATCGGTTCACAGGCAAGCGGCAACATTTGAATTTTAAGTCTTTGTCATTTATTTCGTAATAAAAATTGTAAACTGCATTAAAATGTCAAAACAAATTAGCTGGTATTTTACAATTAATTTATTATATTGCTGGGATTTACCAAATAGTTATAAAATTAATATAAAATTACTATATTTTTACATGGAAATATAAGACATTTTGTCATTGAAATAAGAAAATTCTGAGCACGAGTCATGCAATGCACGGTTGTTTAATTGATTAAGCATAACCCTATATCTATTCTGAAACAATTTTGAGAAATTTATATTTTAAGTTATAATTATTGAGCAGTAACCGGAAGCATATTAAATGCAAAGGCCATTGCAAGGGATGGAGAGAAATCGTCGCTAACTTTTCTAAAACGAGTCAGAAAATGCACGGTAGTCCATTAGATTAAGCGTTAGTTACTGATTATTCTGGTAGAGTTTCATCAAATTCTTCTGAAAGAATTTTGAGAAAAATGCATTTTAAGAATTGATAAATCTGTCGCTTATTATCGACCAGCAGCGCGAACCAAAAATAAATAATGGGGCATTTGCAGGGGTGGAGTGAAACCAAACTTAATTTTTCCGAAGAATATAAAAAAAAAACTGGTTGTAAATATAATTAAACATGAAAAAAATGTGTTTCAGCAATTTTTCAGAAAAATCATAGGCTAGATTTTTGGAAAATATAAATTAAATACTTTTTCTTTTAAGTTATAGCTATCCCGCCCAAACAATGTCGCTAAATCTGAAAATGCCCATAGCCCTGATTTATTAATTAGTCACTTAGGGCGAATTTTCAAATACTCTAAGCTACGCATATGTTTATTTATTCTGATAGCTTATATGCTTAATTGTAGTAAGGCAATGTACAGTGTATGACATCAAAATATGTATACTTTCATGTATACATATGAGAAAAGAAGCCTCACAAAATTTTAAAAGTTGCTAATATACATCCAAATTTTTGCAAACTTTTGCAAAAGTGTAAAATATGATAGAAAACATTGTTTTTAATATGTGTACATCCATCAATTTCAATATATGTACAATTATATTCTTGCTATTTACAAAAACGTACATAACAATTTATCATACATAATTGACAAGTACAGGTAGCCAATTACCTGTGAAACATTGCAAACTTAAATAAACAATTAAAACACATCTTCATGGAAATAATTTTTTTGTTCAGTGTACTGTCGTTCTTTGACGCCCGCCAAAAGTAGATTTAGCATCCAGGGACATAGGTATGTTTTCCTGTAGAGGGGCCAAACAGTATGTAAATGTAAATTGATCAGCATGTTCTTTTAACCTTTTTGTCATTTGATTTCATTTACATTTGTAATATTTTTGTATACAATGGTGAAAGATATTTGAATGTGACATACACATACTTAAACCTAACTTGACCCCTGCTACGCCACTGGCAGCAATTGCAATACATTACATTTAAGCATACATACATATGCATATGTACATATATAATATACATATTTTCTTGCTGTATACAATATCCTATTTGGCCCCTGCGCATACTTTCCTACATACATATGTACATATTTGCAAAACCCACAATTTCCTGTCCTTTGACAAACTCGTGAACCGCAATAAATTGTATGTATGTATGCTTTACTGCAGAATGTTTGAATATACATGCATATGTTTGTATGTATTTGTCCAAAACAAGACAATTTCAATTCATCGAAACTCACACACGCACATTTCAATCAATTTCTTGAACTGTCTGGCGCCAGCGTTCTTCTTAGAAATAACGGGGATTTTCGAAACATGTGTGCAGAAATAAGTAAATTCATTATAGTTGGCTGGACAAAATTTTCGATTTTGATAGAAAAAATGCCTCGAAAAGAGTTATCACTTGATGATCGTGGAAGAATCCTGGAACTCCACACAAAGCAGCAGAAATCGTATGCAGAGATAGCTAAGATAATGGGTAGAAGCAAATCCACTATTCAAACTGTCATTGGGCGATTCAAATACGAGGGGCGCATTAAAAATAACAAAAGATCCGGCCGGCCACCTGCACTTTCTGATCGTGACAAGCGCACAATTAAGCATTTGGTGGACAAAGATCCGTTTTGTAGCACAGTGAAGATTGGCGTTTCCGCGTATGGAGGAGACCAGGAGAAGCCCGTAATCCAAGAAATACGATTAAAACCGTAAAACACGGCGGCGGTGGTATTATGGTTTCGGGCTGCATCGCTGCATCAGGAGTCGGAAATTTGGAATTTATTGACGGAGTGATGGACCAATATGTGTACATTGACATTTTGAAAAAACATTTAAAGAGCAGCGCTGAGAAGCAGGGAATAGGTTCCGAATTTTACTTTCAGCAGGATAACGACCCTAAACACAAGGCAATGAACACCAGACTTTACCTCGCGTACAACACTCCACACCTTTTGGAGACGCCACCACAGAGCCCGGATATCAATCCGATTGAACATGTGTGGAATATGCTGGAACAAAAAATTAGGAAGCACCATATTACCAACAAAAACCTCCTGCGAGAGGCATTGTATCAGAGTGGTGCGCAATGGATCCAAATTATATTGAAAAACTGGTGATCTCAATGCCAAATCGTCTTAAAGAGGTGATTAAGATGAAGGGTTATCCCACTAGATACTAAGTTTAAAGTTTTCATAAAAATAATGTTCCTTATAGTTAATAGTTTATATTGGTTTGTAAGAGTACGTAGACTTTTGTTGAAGCAGATATTGACGATCCGTTTGTTTTGCATTAATAATATTATATCAAGTTATAAATCTTACTATTTTTTTCATTATTTAAGAGAAAATATATTATATTGTTTGCCTACTTCAAAGTTTTTTAAATTTAACAAAAATTTGGCCAAGTTACTTGGTGATTTGTGGAAATATAACAAGAGTACTGTGACTTTAGTGGCACATTGTACATACGCAAAAGTCAATTTGCTTCATTTAACTCAAGCAAACGATCAGTGATTGACGCGAAACGAAAACAGAAATAACCGTCTTGCTCAGAGCGCGAGTAAGTTAAAGCTGTGTATCCACTAGAGGTCTGCATGAGTCCACTCACAGCATACGTAAAATTGAATGTATTCGAATGAATTCAGCTGATTCAGTACGAAGCACACAATGAATTGAATGTGTGTGAGTGACAAACCACACTGTGTCTCATAACTAATGGCATTCAACGAAATGAGTTAGAATGAATGAAGCATAAAACGGAATGAAAACTTTGGCGAAGCCGAAGACATTCGAATGTATTCGAGTTGTGGCATAAACTTTGTGTGTCTTCATTTCTTTAGAATCGCCCAAACGAAACACACGCGAAATGAACGGAGACAACGTAGCGAAAGCCGACACGGTATGTATTGTATTGTTGTTGTACTTTAGTTTTTGTTTTGTTTTACAAGTGTGTTATTTATGTGTATGCTATCTGTATTATGATTAATAAATTGTATTCTTTGTGATTAGACTAATAACTGTGAACTTGTGACCTGTCCATAAATGTGGTTTTTTCAGATTTAATTCAGTTTTTTTTGAAATATAAGTACATGTAGGTTTTAAAAGAAAATTATTCAGATAAAGTAAAGGAGAAACTTCAAAGTGGCATGTATACGTTAATTGAAAAGAGAGGACGAAGCGAAGTTTGGCAGTTTTTTTCTAAGATAAAAAAGGAAAATGGAGAGGAGTTGGTGGACTTAGTAGCCTGTAAGATGTGCTTTACAGTTTTGAAATTTACAGGTAGCACGTCTAATTTAGTAAAACACAAGTGCTATGTAGTCAATAGCAGCAAGGCGCAGAAAACTTCCACCACTGTTGAAGTGAATTCAGAAGTGAAGCAGGAGGGCGTAGTTGTCGTAACCGAATGGGTAGTTAAGAATTGTCGTCCGTTAAAAATTATTGACGATTCGGGGCTTAAAAAGTTTGCGTCGTTCCTAATTTTTGGACCCAACTTTTGGACCCAACGTCGATGTGGAAAAAATGCTACCACATCCAACTACAGTGTCCCGGAACATAGGAACTCTTTACGAGTCACACTTTGGCCCAATTAAAAACGAAATACAAAAATATAAGGCGTTTGGATATGCTATCACTAGCGATATATGGACGGATAATTTTTTAAGAGCTTCGTATTTATCGTGTACTATCTACTATATAATGGATGGAGTTTTGGTGGATCGTTTAATGGCTATGAAGTCAATGAAGGAGGCGTCCTGCACAGGTATATTATGTTAATCTACGAGTTTATAAACTAAATTCAATTAAGTTTTTTTTTATAACTAGGCTCAAATATTCGGACCAAAATAATGGAAACTTTGCAGAACTTCGGATGCGATCTCGAAGGGGACAAGCCTATTATTGTAACAGATCGAGGGTCAAACATGATAAAGGCTTTTCGTGATTTGGATAAAATTCACTGCGTGAACCATCTGCTGAACAACGCTGTGGAAAAAGCTATCGATGCTGTTCCTGACATAAGCTTCATTGTGTCCACTTGCACCAAGTTGGTGAAGTACTTCAAAAAATCAGGAATGAATTCCTCGTTGGGATTTTCGCTAAAAAGTTTTTGCCCCACTCGCTGGAATACAGTTTACTACCTTTTAAAATCAGTAGAAATTAATTGGATCGAACTTGTAACAGTTCTAGAGGACAAAAACCAATTAGATAGAATAGAAGGCATAAATTTTAATCATTTAGGTGCAATAGTTAAGGTATTGGAACCTTTTGAAAATGTTTCAAAAAAACTGGAAGCAACTAAACGTCCAACCATACATCTAATTATTCCAAATATAAATAAGTTAAAGAAAAGTTGCCAGATCAATAACACAGACATTGAAATTATTCAGTTACTCAAATCCGCATTAAATAGCCAAATCTCAACAACAATAATACCAAACTTAACAAAATTTCATAACATAGCTCTGTACCTTTTCCCACCAACAAACAAATTGCTGCAATTTTCAACTGCAGAAAAAGAGGATGTAGTCAATGATTGCAAAAATATAATGCAACATTTCTTCATAGAAAATGTTTGTAGCCCAACTCAAGCATTAATAGATAACGATGAGTTTGCTGACTTCATAGAAGTTCAAGTCGATTCAAATTACGACCAAATAGATCAAGAAATAGCATCATATTCCAATATAAGTGTTCCATATAGTGTAGATTTTGATCCATTAGCTTGGTGGAATATGCACCAAAAATTTTTTCCGCTCCTTTATAAAACCAGTTGCAAAATATTCTGTATTCCAGCGAGCAGCGCGGCTTCTGAGAGGACATTTTCAGACGCAAGAAATCTCATTACCGAAAAACGATGTCTTATTGCAACTAATGCAGAAAACATTAACAAAATAATGTTTTTGCACTCAAATATGTAAACTAAATACATGTATAAATATAGGCTTACAAACATAAATTTAATACATATATATTTTTTTTTTATTTATTTATATATTACTATCAATATAATTGTAAATTATAAGCTAGCTTAAAGTTATGAGCAATGGCTACACAGGCCTTCAGCTCTGTATTTCTACATATATGTATTTTAGTTATCATTAGTAAGTTAGTGCTATGTTATACTATATTTACATTTTTGTTAACAGTATTTATATGGCGTGATACAAATGTGTATCTTTGAGGTATTTTAAAATGGCGGAAATATTATCAAATATTGGAATAGTAAGACATTGTTTTGGATTACTGTTGCCGAAAGAGTGAAGTCTGTGTGTGTGCAAAGAGGGGCATGCATTAAGAATGTGCTCTATTGATATTTGGCCGTTGCAGAAGGTGCAGGCGTTGGGTCTTTTTTCTATGTAGTGTATGTGTGTGATTTTTGTATGTCCTAGTCGAAGCCGATTTATTTTTATTTGATCCGTTCTTGAGAGGTACTTTTGGTTGTTTTTAAATATGTCGTAAGTAGTGAGTCTGTTAGTGTTTATAGATTGATACCAGTTAGATGTTTTGTTGAGGTTAGCTTGTATTTTGGTTAGGTGAGTGTTTTTTATGTATTTCTTTATGTCCTTTATGCTTATGTTTTCCCTTGTGGTTAGAGGTTGTTTTGCTGTGTTTTTTGCTGTTATGTCTGCTAGTTCGTTACCTGTTATCCCTGCATGCCCAGGTACCCAGAGAAGTTTAAATTTTGGGAAGGCTTTTATGAGTATGTTACGGGCGAGTGAGGTGTAGTGTTCTGCGTTGTTTATGTTGTGTATTGCGTCTATAGCAGAAAGTGAGTCTGAGCAAATACAGAATTTTCCCTTTTTGCTTTTAAATAATTGTAGTGCTTCTATGATTGCAATGATTTCGGAAGTAAAGACTGAGGAATAGTGGGGTAAGAGGCATGTTTTTAAGGGTTGTTGTTCATTCGTGACTGCGAGAGATGTAATGCCGTTTGATTGTGATCCATCAGTGAATATTAAGGTGTAGGAATTGTATCTGTTTCTTCTTTCTTCGAACTGAGATCGGTATATTTGAGATGTTGTGTTTTCCTTACACGAGTGTCTTAGAGATGAGTCTATTGTCGCTTGTTGCAAAAACCAGGGTGGGAAAGTTTGGGATGACGTAGCAATAGGTCGAAATGGTAGGCTGTGAGATAAACAAAAGGTGATGATCCGGTCTATTGCTGATTTGTATTGTGGTTTTCTATTTGGTTTATAAGTTTTTATTATTTTGAAGATCGGTGAGTTTTCAGCTGAAAGTAGGGACTTGAAGAGGTTAGCTGTGAGTAATACATATATAAATATAGGCTTACATATGTAATACATATATACATATTATTATACTATAATTAGATATAGGAAAAATAAATATAAGTATATATACACTGCTGGTCATAGGTTAGACGCACCAATTTTTTTTTTTCGAAAAGCTGTTTTATTAACTATTAGACATCAATTTGATGTCCGCAACAGTTTTCGTATTGAAATTCGAATCTTGTCCGAAAAATATTTGCTTATAATTAGTTGATTTGCAAAAACATAACGGTGCTTTCGAAGATTCTAGAAGTTGCCATGCAAACACATGGGCTTTTGGTTGGTCACTGAAATAGACGCAGTTCACTTTTTTTAGAGTCCTGCGAACGGATGCAGTTTTTTTGAATAAATTAAAACTAAATATTAAAAAGTTAACTGTTATCGATCGATTTTTTAAGAAAAAATGGGAAAAGCTACTGCATTAAGCTTATTGGAACATCAAAAAATTGACTTCTTCCACTCGCAAGGACTATCAAACAGAAAAATTTGTAAGGAGATAAAACGCAGTTCCAGAACTCTCGACAGATATTTAAAAGATCCGGAGGCATATGGGAAAAATTTTAAGGGGCGAAAAAAAGCTTTAACTTCCCGAGCAGAACGCAAAATTGTTCGAGTTGCTTCCAATTCCACCAAGTCAGCAGCAAGGATTAAGGAATTAGCCGGAGTAAACGCAAGCCTTTCGACTGTGCAACGCACTATCAGGAAAGCAAAACATCTGAAGCGTCTAAAAATTAAGAAAAAACCTCCATTGAATGCTATACGAAAAGAAAAACGGCTTGAGTATGCGAAAAAATATATGACATGGACTATTCAATGTGACACTCGACTTAATGATTGGCGTTCGGTTGTTTTTACCGATGATAAACGTTTTAATTTAGATGGCCCTGATGGCTTTCAATACTATTTTCACGATTTGTGAAAAGATGAGCTGTATTTAAGTCGCCATCATAGCCGAGAAGGTGGAGTCATGGTGTGGAGTGCCATCACGTATTATGGAACGATGGATTTAATGTTTATTGATCAGAAGATGAATGGTGAGCGCTTCAAACAATTGTTGGAGTCCGTATTTCCAAAACTAAATGATCTTTTTGGACCAATTCGATGGCTTTTCCAACAAGATAATGCTCCAATTCATAATGCACGAGTGGTGAAGTCCTTTATTTCGAGTCAGAACGTTAATATAATGACTTGACCACCATATTCCCCAGACCTTAACATAATAGAAAATGTTTGGGGCTGGCTTACAAGGAAGATATATGAAGGGGGAAAACAATATGAAGATAAGGAAGCATTAACTGCAGCAATCAAACTCGCTTGGAGCGAGATTTCGCTGAGCTATGTAGACTCCTTATATCACTCTATGAAGGACCGGATATATGAAGTCATTGCAAAGAAAGGAAGCAATACTCATTACTGAAATTATTTTTCTATATTTACTAATAAGTCTAATATTTGTACTAACTAATCATTTTATTTTAAAATATGTTACTGTTCCTTAAAAAATTATTTAGTTTAAGTGCGTCTATCCTAATGACCAAGAAAAAAGTGCCTTTATTTTAGATAGCTTTAAGAAAATGTTTGAAAACACAAATTCTTTAAGTTTCTATTATGTTTTGAATAAACTATATAAATACCCGTTAAATAAGTATTGTTTTTGCATATAAACATTTCTGCAATTGTTTTCAATATAAAAGTTATAAAACTATTTTTAATGCAAGCAAGGATGCGTCTAACCTATTGACCAGCAGTGTATATAAGTATGTAAAATACATTGACTTGCGTTTTTCTTTTATTTTCTGTACGCTTTGTGTTCTACGCATTAATAAAAAATCTCTCTTGCATTCGAATACATTCGAAACCAACCCTCTAATTCATACGCGTTCTCACTCATTCAATTCATTGCTTTTCGTTTGAGTTGAATGAGACATTGTACGACGCTAGCGTACTCACTCACTCAAATAAATTGTGCGTCGCATTCGAATTCACTCAACTCAATTTGCGCATTATTCATTCGAACGTCGATTTTCTGCCATTCATGCAGATGTCTAGTATTCACACTCAAATTTGTATGACAAACGTGTTGCGTTTGAAGCAAATTTGAACGTGGATAGTGTTGTTTGCAGTAATTTTCGTGTGTGAAGTGCGCGTTTGACGAAAATAGAAATGGTTCTATCTTCGACGTGTTTGACAAATTTGTTTGACAATGGATAATAGTGTTTGACAAACACGTTTGTCATACAAATTTAAGTGTGGATACACAGCTTAAGCTAGACGCGAAAAAACAATTTCTGTCTAAGTCTTTTTTAATTGTGTGAGTGAAAGACACTTATGTATGTATGTATTTGCAGACAACGAAAAAGTACCAACCGTTATTTGCGAGCTATGTTCAAGACTGATGTTTCACTTATTAGGCCTTGAGACATTGCTTCCTCTAAAGCAGCTCTATTGCCTATACTATTACAAACCTATTACAAATGAGAAGTAAAAAAAAAAAGCAATAGTGAATAGCTTTTCGAATTTGAAAATGATAGAAACAAAAACTATTGAAACGAAGTTTCTTATCGCGCGGTAGGGGCTAAACCGAAAAAATTAATACTAAAAAGTGTAACGACACTTTTACCGTTACCAACTGTTTTGTCTTTTTCTTTCGCATTGAACAGTGTACGAGTATGTAGACAGAGAGGGACGCACAAGCAGCGATCGCGAGCTCGAGTTTGTGGGCAGAGGGACGCACAAGCAAATGCTAGTGGGGAAAGAAGAAGCGAGCTCGAGTTTTTGGGTAGAGGAACGCACAAGCAAACGCTGGAGGAGAAAGAGGAGGGACGCACAAGCAAATGCTGAAGAGGAAAGTAAATACGAGGCGCACAAGCAAAGATTCTGAGATTGAGAAAGGGTCATAAATGTGCGAGGCAGGGGTAAGAAGAAAAAAGGTCGCGATCACGAGCTCAAAAATGTGCGTCCGTCAGTTAAAAGTGCAACCCGCATTTACTTGTGTGTCTCGCTGCCCACAAACTCGCACGTATACATATGTATGACCTCTGCTCGGATTCGCGATCCTGACCCTTTTTCTCTGCCCGGATGCTTGTAGAAGTAATAGCCGTAAACCTGAGTAGGTGTATATAGAGCCTGGTTGCAACAATCAATATGTCAAAAACTCCTTAACCAATTTTGCTCAAATTTTCAAAATTTCTTTATTATATAAAAACCTATCTGAAATAAAATATTTGTGTTCGCTTTCTTTGCTTTTTTTTTTTTTGCTAAATAGTCTCTCAAAATGGGTCGAAAAAGTGACTTTTTTTAAGTCTGTAAAAAATTTACTTTTTTGAATTTTGAATTTTTTATAGTTCATTGTATGGGCTGAAGTCTTACAATTCAAATAAGGTTTGGTTTTTGCAATTCGGATCAACGTGGCATTTTGGTGGCATTTGAGCTACTTTTTTTTTAAATGGTTTCCTGTTAGGCGGAGTATTTCGAAATATCTACATACATATGTATGTATATTGTTTTCAAAAAATATAAAAAAAATTGTTTAAGTATTAATTAAAAAATATTTTCTTTCAAAATTGCATGAAAAAAGCAGCTCCCACCCCCTTAATCGAAAGAAACTTCGTTTCATCTGGGTGTCCCATGACACCTTTATTCTTTGTTTTCCTTTTCTAACAAATTTTTCGACCAATATAAACTATAAAATTGTTAAGAATTCAATAATCTATTGTTTTTATTTATTTTTGCGGTTTTGATTATCGACTTCTCACAATTTGCCCCATAGCTCCATTCACAGAGAATGTAGGGATATGCACGGTATGCCAGTTTATGCTCCACATATTCATCTATATCTCCACCAAATATAAAGAAAATCATTGGCAGGATTTTTGAGAAAATCGCTTATCAGTCCACCAACCTATGGTTTTCCCCCATACAAAATGCGACAAAAAAATTGAGTTGCAATTGCTGTCAATATAACGGGCTTCACAGAGAATGTAGGGCAATGCACGGTGCATGGGGCTATTTGTACATGTTTCAAGAGTATATAACATAAATTTTATCAAAATCATTTGCGGCGTTTTTAAGAAAAAGCCCCAAGTATGTGGGTGCCTCGGATGCAAAAATCTTACTGATAAGGGTGGCACCCAGTTCGAAACCTGAACCAGTTTTCGAACGAGTGTGGAACCAAAGTGGAACCTGTGCTGGTACCAGTGTTAAAAGATGAAACAAGGGATGCAGTGATATCGTGGCTAACTTTTCTAGAGCATGTAGGAATTTTAAGCATATTTTTCTATATATTTTGGCCAACTTTCATCAAAATCATTGGCAGGAATTTGGAGAAAATCAATTTTTAATTTGTTGATAAATGTCAAATTCAAATACGGGCAGCAGCGCCATGTCGGTTTGACTTGGCAAGGGATGCAGTGAAATCGACGCTAACTTTTCTAGAGAATGTAGGAATATGCACGGTAGTGCATATTGTTAAGCATACTTTTCTTTATGTTTCAGCCAACTTTCATCAAAATCATTGGCAGGAATTTTGAGAAAATCAGTTTTTAATTTTAATTTTTAATTTGTTTGTAGTGCATATTATTAAGCATATTTTTCTTTATATTTTGGTCAACTTTCATAAAAATCATTGGCAGGAATTTTGAGAAAATCAATTTTTAATATGCTGATAAATGTCAAATTGAAATACGGGCAGCAGCGCCATGTCGATTTGACTTGGCAAGGGATGCAGTGAAATCGACGCTAACTTCTCTAGAGAATGTAGAAAACGTAGAAATATGCACGGACATATTTCCAGATCTGAACCCAATAGAGCACGTTTGGGACTTGCTGAAGAAAAAAAATTAGGAAACATAAAATTACCTGCAAGGATACGCTTAAAACAGGTCTGATGACGGAATGGGAGAAAATTAATGCAACGAAACCAAAAATTTTGGTAAAAATTATGCGTCGACGCCTACAGGCTTTTTTTAAAGCTAAGGGTGGCCCTACCAAGTATTAAAAGTTTAAAAAAATTAAGAAAATAAGAGATTTTTGGCACAAACGGAAAAGTGTACGAATAATTGTTGTGCGTAAAAAAGTGCCTTTTTGGATTTGTTTGTGGTTTTTCTCTTAAGCCAAAGAATATTTTTTTGATTTTATCTTTAAAACTGGTATTAGTAACATAGATCTTCATTATGACATAAAGAAATTTCGTTAAGGCTTATTATTTTTCAAGTTATTGATAAAATAACATGGCACATAGGGGTGTACGAATAAATGTTGTGCTGACTGTATATAAACCAAATGATCATATAGACAATTCAATGAAATTTTATAATCCGTTATGTTTAGCTCCTGCACGGTATCTCCTGGAGGTCTTTCGAAAAAAGGTGTCTTGTGGTGAGCAGGATATTTCTGGTCCAAATTATCCGAATTGAAAAAATCCAAAGGATTTAACGAAAGAATTGATAAATACAAGTAATGATGATGAGGGATTGGTCAAAATTTAGATTTTTCAACAAAATGGCGGGGTTATGAAAAAGAATAATTTTTTTCGAAAATTTTTTTTATTTTTGAAGTAGCTTAAAAAATCGAAATTATTGTCAGAATCCTTATTTCTTCGATCATTACCTGGTAAAAATATCTAAGAATATCGGGTGAATATTTCAATCCAATCGGTTAAGCCGTTTCCGAGAAATCTCGCTCACCAACTTTGAAAACATAGTTTCGAGAAAAACGCATTTAAAGTTTTGCCACCTACAATTAAACGCTTGGCGGCGTCTTCACAAATACACCAGTATTTTCGAAATTATTGTTCGGGTCGACTTAAAATTTGCACACAATATTCTTAAATATATTTGGATTCAAAATATTAAAAAAAAAAAATTGGATTTTTTCAAAATTGCAAGTAGAGTGGACCCTCGGTTAACGAACACATCTGATTACGAACATTTCGGTTAACGATCCGAATACATATGTACATATTCAGTTCATTAAAAATTTTTGCACGTTTTGTACATTCTTTCAGTAAAAGCTGAATTTATATATATGTATATTGATGAATTTTAACAGTTCTTTAAAAGTTCTTATGCATTTTGTGTTATTTTCTTTTAGTAAAATTTCAAATTGAAACATGTTAAAGTGTATTTTTTTTCTCAACCTGGAACGCATTTTTTTATTTTACATTGGGGTTTCGCTTAACGAACTTTCGCATAACGAATAAGTTGCTGGAACCAATTGGTTCCGAGGGTCCACTGTAGATGTAACCCGTTAAACAAAAAATGTTATTTTTCTATCCTTGCAAAATGACTATATTAGTCGTTTAAAATCTGAAGTCTAAAATTTCAAAAAATGTTCGCTTTTTGCGTTTTCTTATTTAAAATTTTTTTTTAAATATCAATCAATAATAAATATACATATGTAAATACAAAAAAAAACAAAAATTTTTTTCCAAAATTTTATGGAAAAAAACAACCCTAATACTATACGACTGCCTAAGGCATTATCCTATCATAGTAGTTTTTGGCTATTCATTCATTGAGTACCCCTACTTTTTTGCTTTGTTTTAATTTTTCGAACATTTTTTCTTTTATCATTTTTTTCGCGGTGTATTCACTAAAATTTCCGCCTAATATAACTGTATGTATGTGTGTATGCATATATGTAAGGAGGCTAACATATGTATGTATATACAAATAAGTTTAAATTTTAACTATTTTGCATTAAGCAATAATAAAAAGGGATCGTTTAATAAGGAGACGCACAAACCAGTATACAATTAAACACGCGGACTAAGGTATTATTTCCTTATTTACATATGTTTTTAGGTATGTGCATGCATACACACATACATATGTATGTAAAAATTAGAATTTTCAATTATTAATTTCTACTCACTTTTTTGAACAGCGATACATATTAACACTTGCCGTTTGTTTTTCCGTCACTAAATTTAATTATAGTTTTTATTATTTTGTTTGAAATTTAAAGACACAATAAACTTTTGTGCACACGAACTCACAAATTGGTTCAGAGTGCTTTTGTCTTTATAACGGTGAACGCTTCTGCGTATCACAGAGGCGTCCCAAATTTGTTTAAAGGGAGCTCAAATATATATATATATATGTATTTATATTCATGCATAACTTCTATTTTTCACTCTATTTAAAAAGCAAGTGCCAATTAAATACATGAATTTAATTATTTGTAATCAAATGTAATCCATATGTGACCCCTCTGGCATGCCCCTGGCGCTTCATAACAGTTCACAAAGTTGCCACATAGGTTAAGTAAAAGATCTAGTTCTCTTAGATGCGTCAAAACTTCGATAGTAATAATAAATTAAAATGCTTTATTTTACAACAATTTGCAGCTGCTAAAGTTATGCGATCAAATCAATAGATATTAATGTATTCATATCACACAAACGATGCTTCCGCATGTGTAAACAAGTTTTTAGTGAATGTGGGTCAGCATCTGATTCAAGGGTGAGTTGAAGAGAGCTTTTCTTGAATTATTGTTAATTTTTTTTACTTTCATTTGCAGGTGGGCAAGTTGGTTTAAGATGATACTTTTGTTATGAACCTAGTGCTGGTCCCTCGTGTCGTGGTCTTGGATGCTTCGCCGGCTAGCTCCTTCGCGGGTCACAGGTTCCTTGGTTCCCCTGCCTCTCTCACACGGACAATAAAAAAAAATATTGGAAAGGGTCAGTCTTAGGTATCGCCAGACCTCGATTCTGCACAAATGTCTGGCGCTACCCAACACTAAGACTTCGCCGGAGTTGTATACCCGACAGGGTCTCCAACGTCCGACAGAGCCATCAACTGCACATAAACCAACAAGTCTACCTACGTCACGTCCCTTGAATTATTTCGATTCCACCTGGCCATCATCCCTTCCCAACAAAAAAACTACTCCATATTCGCCATAATCATTACATCTAATTCATAACATACCAACATCAAACATCGACATAAAAATTTTCCTTATTTCCTTAATTACTAACAATTTTTTTTCTTATATTTTTTTATTCCTTAATTACGGTCGTACCGGCGCATCATCTCTTCATCCGGGATTCGGCAAAATTCACCGGTGAGTATTATATTTTGAGAATAAACAAAAATCACTTCGAGATCCCTATTCTCGATTCTTTATTGTCAAAAAAAATCTTTCACCAATCCTTTGCCCTTCCTTTGCAGGATCTGATCTGTTACGCCTACCTAATAGAGCTCTGTTAGGGGGGGTTTCGCGATCAAACTCGTCGCGCAATCATTGGGTCTACCGGATATACAGCGATATTTGACAATGGCTGTAGGGATATCGAATGTCTTCTCGATGTGCGAGGTAAAAAAAAATATATATATGGATATGAGTAGATTCAGTGATGATGCAGGGTAGAAAAATTTTGGACGTAAACGTAACCGTGGAGACCAATAAATTGTTTAAACAATTAATCAATTTATTAATTCTCCAAGGAAATTTTACCAAATGATTTGAATATATAGAAATAAATAAATAAGTAATAAATAATAAATGTATATAAATAATTGATTAAATAAATAAATACTTAATTAGTCTAAAGGACATGGACATAAATATTTTGGACAAAAAAGAGACGGGACCACACTTATAAAATCCTCAGCAATTTAATTCCTTTTTTTTTATTTATTGGCATCTTTGCAGGCTTTCGACTCCCAGATTTCTTGGAATATTGGGCAGGCAGCCCAGTGGCCTCACTGTGTAAGTAGTTGGAAATAATTTTCTTGAGCCATCATCCGATAAAAAAAAATTTTTGAATTTCCAGCTTATTCTTCTGGCGCTCACGTGGATGGACTGGGCTCGTCCAGAAAAATTTCGGCCCCAAGAAACTGGTTTCCAAAACTCCTCTTTTGGTTATTATTTTTTTGCCGAGGTATAGTGATCGAACTGACTGGCGGGACAGCAGGCTCGGGACACACGTTGTCTCTAAAGTGGGCTTGGAAAAATTTTCCGGCACGTGGCAGGATGGATTGATAGCAAAATGGAAGAAATACCGATGACGAAAATACGGAAAAGAACTCGGCCAGGCCTGGCTCCTTGAGAAGACCTGGCCGTCAGGGAATCTCCCGGCTGGCCCTAAGATAAAGGAGACAGGGATGAAGACGGCCGTTTAACCTGACCTTGCGGGGCGGTCCCTAGTCGGATGACTTACCCTAGTATATCACCAATCCGGCTTCACTCCCTGGAGTTTTCTTTATAATTTTATTTCACACACTTTTGTTTTAAAACTTTACTTTTCTCGTTACTTTTAATAAATTTGGAAAATTTAATATTCTCCAGACAAAATACTTTCTTCCACGTTTTTCCCTTTTTTTTTTCTTTTCCAGCCACACACTCGCGCACCCATTGATCACTCTGACCCAATTAACTGTCCCTATCGCTGTTATATCAAAGTTTGCCTAATCCTCCATTTCTATATTCCTCTCTGAGAGGATTTTGAATTGCCCGGGTCATTGGCCTTTTGACCGCTAAATCTTGCCAACTCTTATATAGAGAGATAATCCCTCCTCCCCAGAATTAGCCGTCTCTCAACACTAGCCAAAAATCTAGCGGCTTTATCGATAGTTTTCCAACAACAAAAAAAAAACTGGCCATAACACTTTTGATGGTACTTCCTTAGTGAGTCCAGTGACAACATTACCCCCACCATTACCTGGAGCTGGCCCACCACAAATTATGAAGGGCAATCCCTTGCCCCTGGCTGATAGTGCGCCTCGATCAACACCAATAATGCTGATGGTGCAACGTGCAATTCTCAGAATGACTGCATGGCTGCACTTGAAAAACAGGATCAATATGAACGAGCACGCTTTAAAGACAAGTGCATGTAAGCTACAGAATTGTATTTCTAAAATAATTTCCTCCTTTTTTTTTCATGCTTGATTGTTACGCAACAGTTGACCAAAAAATGTAGAAGCAAACCCAACAATTATACGGAATAAGGGAATTCAGCAGTTTGAAATGCTTTTACCAAATCACTACCAATAAAAAACCACCACCACAACCACCCAAGCAGCCAATAATAGTTAATTGTCAACATCAGGGAAAGGAAATTTAAATCAATTTTCATGCTTCTTTATTTGAAACCTACCATTCAGCAATCGAATGAAACGATTTTAAGAATATCGTTAACTCTTGATATGAAATTAAAAAACTACAATATGTATATTGTAACGCCGATAGGCGTTTCAGTTCAAATCTGGCGCTTCGAACGCCCATTGATAACAAGTCGGCCACCTCAGGACTGGCAACTCCAAAGGAACTCTGGATGTATGGCAGCACTTCAGATGGATGCGACCAACTTCACTCTTTCTTCTGTTTTCCGGTTCGACGAAACGCAAAGCTGTTGGCCATAAATCAAGGAGGATCATTTTTGGTGCCATCCGTCAATAAAACATCTTTATTTGCGAAATAATGAATAAAATTTCGTAACAATATGTTTGTACAATTACATATATAAATATATAGACTAAGATCCTTTTCTGTTCTCCACTATTAAAAAAATATCAAAGAAGTTAACTTCGGCTCTGCCGAAGTTTGTATACCCTTGCAGCAAAATAATTGGTATAAATGTTTAACAAAATCAAAAAAAAACAAAAAAGAAGAAAAAACACACTTAAAAATTTTCACTTCTTCACCGAGCGAGCATTAAACCATCAAACACCGAAACCCATCGTGTGCCACCGATCTCTACATACTACGCCACCGTCCTTACTTAGCTGACCTAAGCTAATTCGACATATATTTTTTACTGTTTGTGATGCTATCAAGCTCACGATTTAACGCCAATTGACGTTAAAATTTATTGGACCAATACGTAAATTAACATAATGTTACAACTATTCATTGGTTTTAACATAGTTCCAGGTCAGAGCCTGTTAATAAAAGAAACTAGATCAACTAACATATTTGACATGTAGAGATACTTGAGTAGATAGCAAAGTAAATTTAAATACAAAATAGTAGTAGAATATTTTTAAGATTAACAAATGTAGTAGATATGAGACTAAAAATAACAATTAGATTTTTAACAATAGTTTCTTTTTGAGTATTTAAAATAGCAATAACAAAAAAAGTATTTTTTTTTAAACAAGGTAAGTTAACGTTAAGTTGTCAATGAATAATTATTGAGTTTGGTATGTATAATTATTTTTTAAAATAGAAGAATAGTTGTGGTTTGTATCAGACTTCAGCAAAGGTAAGTCTTAGGCCCAGAGAAGGATGAGAGTGTCCAGGTAAGTATCGTAGCAGTGAAGGTGAGTATTTACAGGAGTCCCAGCATATAAAGCGGAGACCAGCTATACAAGAATTAGATCCAGTAGAGCGGTGGACCCATGGTGAAAGGTAAGTATTGCAGTCTTCAGCAAAGGTAAATCTTAGACCCAGAGAAGGATGAGAGTGTCCAGGTGAGTATCGTAGCAGTGAAGGTAAGTATTTGTAGGTATCCCAGCGTTTGTAGCGGAGACCAGCTGTGCAAGAATTAGAGCCAGCAGAGCGGAGGACCCTTGGTGAACGGTAAGTACTGCTAAAGATTGGTAAGAAATTTGGATTAGCAATAGATTTAGCCTTTAAGTGTTAGACTTTTTCTTTGTGTGCTGTTAGATGCTTGAGGTGTGAGTTTGTATTTATTTATAATTAGTGTTGTTTGTGTTGTATGTGTATGATGAGGTCGGATTGTGTTGATGACAGATTTAGTTGTAGTTAGTGCGGAAGTTTGTAGTTGCAATTTGACTTAAATAGTTAAAAGTCGTTGAATGCCCACGATGTATGTGATTTAATCAGTTTATATTTTCAGATTTTATTTTGTAGTAAGAAGTAATAATTTCGTCCAGCCAGGATCTGGTAGGTATAGATGATTTTACAGTACCTCAGCGGCAGGTCGCCGCAAGGAAGGAGTTGGAGAAAGCAAGGTAAGTCTATGTAAGTATCATCTTCATCATTCAAATTAGTAGTGAGGAGCAATAGTCATCCTCTTTGTAATATTAGTTGGAACAGTCTTGGTGCCTTTCGACAGTTGTGGTACATAACTCTGCGTAGAACAGGTAAGTGCAGGAAGGAAACGCCTCTCTGTTAATCTGTCGCAGATGAAGCGGCAGAGAATATAGCTGTAGGCGAGTTTGGAAGCATTTTTTTTTTTTTCCGATGGATTCCAGCAGTGGGAAGTAGATTCAGGTGAGAAGTATGTATTCTTTTATTTCCAGAGCAATGCAGTTGGATGGTAGCAGCTGTTCCAGACTGTGGAGTGGTGTTCAGTTTAATTTAAAGTAGATTAGAATTAGAAGTAGATTTAGCAATTTGGACTTAGCCTTTTTCATTGGTAGATTACGGTAGAGTTGGTGAAGCAGTTTTAATATGTGATTAGCTCGTAGTTTACTAAAATTATACGTTGTAGAATTAGTTCGTTGTTTACACACTGTAAGTGTTAATTCGTAGCTTGTAGATTTGTGCCGTATAGTAAAAAAAGTAATTTTGTCGTTTGCAGTTGATTTTTTTAAATTTTTTTTTGCCTCACGCTACTTCCGTATGCTTGTGGGAAAATTTTAGGGATGCATTTGAGCGTTAATCGAGCGTTTGAGTAAGTTTACTGGGAGGGTTTGAGAATAGTGGGTGAATAACCCTTATTAAGGAGCGGATTATCCAATACATCCACCATATTTTAGTTTATGTTTGAGTATTGTATGATGTAGTAATTAGAAGCATGCACTTTTAGCTTTTTGTTCGTAATTTGTATGGAATTGTGATCATGTTAGCAAATATGTGTAATTAGCAGGCGACTGCTAACATGTATATGGTTTAATTAGAAAATTTTGTCTAGCTTACCGACACTGGTTAATTGTGTGTAAGAAGAATAGTCGCTTGCATCTTGCTGCTTGTTAGTAGTTGCAGTTCCTTCTTCCTCATTTCCTTATTTTATTTGCCAGTCTCTTAATTGTTGCCAAAGCGATTTCCTGAATCATCTAGTGCAGATGATACTCAGGTAGGTGACAATATGTAGATAGATCCTTGGCTTTGTAATAGATACAAGTGCTACTTGTTGTTATTGATGTAGTCCAGTGTAGGAGATTATTAGCACGTCGGGTGGTAAGTATGTGCAGGTGGTTAGCTTTTATTTTACAGAGATAAAGCAGCGCGGTAGATGGATGATTGATAGTGACTGAGGTAAGTTGCTCATAGTGCGTTGGAGCCTGATTAAGGTTCGCGTGCGAAATTTGCTGTTGAGGCTGCTTTGGCAATATCCAACTGGGGTGAGTGAATTGAGGTAAGTAGCAGAAATTACTCCTCGGCAGTACATTGGAGTAGTTGTAGGAGTATTCATGTGCTATAATCTGTGAAGCTATACCCTCGAGCGCATAGATTTCCATTATGGGCAATGAGTAAAACCAACTGTGTGTGGTAAACGCTGCTAGTGCGGGTAAGGGATTAAATTAATGAAATATTACACGAATGGAGTGTATGAAATTGCATGCATATTGTGTGAAGTATAGTAATTTGTGTTGATAATTACGATGAGATGAATTGAGAATGTTTTTGGCTTATTTATATGTCCGTCAAAATAGCGACGGTCTGTTAATGCCGAGTTAGCGACGGTCGCTGTTAAGCCACTGTTAAAATTTTTTCAATTTTTAAAATTTAATTATTTTGTTAATAACTAACTTTTTTAAACAAAATAAAGATGAAATCTATTAATAATAGCATTATCTATGAATATTATTAACTTTTGGGTGGTTTTAAACAATGGAAGTATGAAAATTTTGACCACGAAAAAATTAGCTCCCAACATTTTGGGGAATAGCTCCATTCACAGCACGAGTCAGAGTATGCACGATATTGCAAATGAAACTCCACATATTCAGGAATATCTCCAGCAAGTTTAATCAAAATCTGCTGAACAGTTTTTGAGAAAATCGCTTATCAGTTGACCAACCTATAGTTTTTCTCCATATAAAAAGCGACAAAAAAATTGCATTCTCACTGTTATCAAAATAACTCGATTCACAGCACGAGTCAGACAATGCACGGTATCTCATATTGAGCTCCACATATTCAGGCATAACTCCACCAAATTTAATCAAAATCTGCTGAACAGTTTTTGAGAAAATTGCCCAAACGTGTGGGTGCCTTGGTCAAAGGAAATTCACTGATAAGGATGCCGCCAGCTCCAAATCGGAACCAGTGTAAAGAACCAGTAATCAAAATCGATTCACAGGCAAGCGGCAACATTTGAATTTTAAGTCTTTGTCATTTATTTCGTAATAAAAATTGTAAACTGCATTAAAATGTCAAAACAAATTAGCTGGTATTTTACAATTAATTTATTATATTGCTGGGATTTACCAAATAGTTATAAAATTAATATAAAATTACTATATTTTTACATGGAAATATAAGACATTTTGTCATTGAAATAAAAAAATTCTGAGCACGAGTCATGCAATGCACGGTTGTTTTATTGATTAAGCATAACTCTATATCTATTCTGACAAATTTTCATCAAATTCTGCTGAAAGGATTTTGAGAAATTTATATTTTAAGTTACAATTATGGAGCAATAACCGGAAACATATTAAATGCAAAGGCCATTGCAAGGGATGGAGAGAAACCGTCGCTAACTTTTCTAAGACGAGTCAGAAAATGCACGGTAGTCCATTAGATTAAGCATTATTTACTGATTATTCTGGTAGAGTTTTATCAAATTCTGCTGAAAGAATTTTGAGAAAAATGCATTTGAAAAATTCATAAATCAAATTGATACATAAAATAAAAATAAATCGGCTTCGACTAGGACATACAAAAATCACACACATACACTACATAGAAAAAAGACCCAACGCCTGCACCTTCTGCAACGGCCAAATATCAATAGAGCACATTCTTAATGCATGCCCCTCTTTGCACACACACAGACTTCACTCTTTCGGCAACAGTAATCCAAAACAATGTCTTACTATTCCAATATTTGATAATATTTCCGCCATTTTAAAATACCTCAAAGATACACATTTGTATCACGCCATATAAATACTGTTAACAAAAATGTAAATATAGTATAACATAGCACTAACTTACTAATGATAACTAAAATACATATATGTAGAAATACAGAGCTGAAGGCCTGTGTAGCCATTGCTCATAACTTTAAGCTAGCTTATAATTTACAATTATATTGATAGTAATATATAAATAAATAAAAAAAAAATATATATGTATTAAATTTATGTTTGTAAGCCTATATTTATACATGTATTTAGTTTACATATTTGAGTGCAAAAACATTATTTTGTTAATGTTTTCTGCATTAGTTGCAATAAGACATCGTTTTTCGGTAATGAGATTTCTTGCGTCTGAAAATGTCCTCTCAGAAGCCGCGCTGCTCGCTGGAATACAGAATATTTTGCAACTGGTTTTATAAAGGAGCGGAAAAAATTTTTGGTGCATATTCCACCAAGCTAATGGATCAAAATCTACACTATATGGAACACTTATATTGGAATATGATGCTATTTCTTGATCTATTTGGTCGTAATTTGAATCGACTTGAACTTCTATGAAGTCAGCAAACTCATCGTTATCTATTAATGCTTGAGTTGGGCTACAAACATTTTCTATGAAGAAATGTTGCATTATATTTTTGCAATCATTGACTACATCCTCTTTTTCTGCAGTTGAAAATTGCAGCAATTTGTTTGTTGGTGGGAAAAGGTACAGAGCTATGTTATGAAATTTTGTTAAGTTTGGTATTATTGTTGTTGAGATTTGGCTATTTAATGCGGATTTGAGTAACTGAATAATTTCAATGTCTGTGTTATTGATCTGGCAACTTTTCTTTAACTTATTTATATTTGGAATAATTAGATGTATGGTTGGACGTTTAGTTGCTTCCAGTTTTTTTGAAACATTTTCAAAAGGTTCCAATACCTTAACTATTGCACCTAAATGATTAAAATTTATGCCTTCTATTCTATCTAATTGGTTTTTGTCCTCTAGAACTGTTACAAGTTCGATCCAATTAATTTCTACTGATTTTAAAAGGTAGTAAACTGTATTCCAGCGAGTGGGGCAAAAACTTTTTAGCGAAAATCCCAACGAGGAATTCATTCCTGATTTTTTGAAGTACTTCACCAACTTGGTGCAAGTGGACACAATGAAGCTTATGTCAGGAACAGCATCGATAGCTTTTTCCACAGCGTTGTTCAGCAGATGGTTCACGCAGTGAATTTTATCCAAATCACGAAAAGCCTTTATCATGTTTGACCCTCGATCTGTTACAATAATAGGCTTGTCCCCTTCGAGATCGCATCCGAAGTTCTGCAAAGTTTCCATTATTTTGGTCCGAATATTTGAGCCTAGTTATAAAAAAAAACTTAATTGAATTTAGTTTATAAACTCGTAGATTAACATAATATACCTGTGCAGGACGCCTCCTTCATTGACTTCATAGCCATTAAACGATCCACCAAAACTCCATCCATTATATAGTAGATAGTACACGATAAATACGAAGCTCTTAAAAAATTATCCGTCCATATATCGCTAGTGATAGCATATCCAAACGCCTTATATTTTTGTATTTCGTTTTTAATTGGGCCAAAGTGTGACTCGTAAAGAGTTCCTATGTTCCGGGACACTGTAGTTGGATGTGGTAGCATTTTTTCCACATCGACGTTGGGTCCAAAAGTTGGGTCCAAAAATTAGGAACGACGCAAACTTTTTAAGCCCCGAATCGTCAATAATTTTTAACGGACGACAATTCTTAACTACCCATTCGGTTACGACAACTACGCCCTCCTGCTTCACTTCTGAATTCACTTCAACAGTGGTGGAAGTTTTCTGCGCCTTGCTGCTATTGACTACATAGCACTTGTGTTTTACTAAATTAGACGTGCTACCTGTAAATTTCAAAACTGTAAAGCACATCTTACAGGCTACTAAGTCCACCAACTCCTCTCCATTTTCCTTTTTTATCTTAGAAAAAAACTGCCAAACTTCGCTTCGTCCTCTCTTTTCAATTAACGTATACATGCCACTTTGAAGTTTCTCCTTTACTTTATCTGAATAATTTTCTTTTAAAACCTACATGTACTTATATTTCAAAAAAAACTGAATTAAATCTGAAAAAACCACATTTATGGACAGGTCACAAGTTCACAGTTATTAGTCTAATCACAAAGAATACAATTTATTAATCATAATACAGATAGCATACACATAAATAACACACTTGTAAAACAAAACAAAAACTAAAGTACAACAACAATACAATACATACCGTGTCGGCTTTCGCTACGTTGTCTCCGTTCATTTCGCGTGTGTTTCGTTTGGGCGATTCTAAAGAAATGAAGACACACAAAGTTTATGCCACAACTCGAATACATTCGAATGTCTTCGGCTTCGCCAAAGTTTTCATTCCGTTTTATGCTTCATTCATTCTAACTCATTTCGTTGAATGCCATTAGTTATGAGACACAGTGTGGTTTGTCACTCACACACATTCAATTCATTGTGTGCTTCGTACTGAATCAGCTGAATTCATTCGAATACATTCAATTTTACGTATGCTGTGAGTGGACTCATGCAGACCTCTAGTGGATACACAGCTTTAACTTACTCGCGCTCTGAGCAAGACGGTTATTTCTGTTTTCGTTTCGCGTCAATCACTGATCGTTTGCTTGAGTTAAATGAAGCAAATTGACTTTTGCGTATGTACAATGTGCCACTAAAGTCACAGTACTCTTGTTATATTTCCACAAATCACCAAGTAACTTGGCCAAATTTTTGTTAAATTTAAAAAACTTTGAAGTAGGCAAACAATATAATATATTTTCTCTTAAATAATGAAAAAAATAGTAAGATTTATAACTTGATATAATATTATTAATGCAAAACAAACGGATCGTCAATATCTGCTTCAACAAAAGTCTACGTACTCTTACAAACCAATATAAACTATTAACTATAAGGAACATTATTTTTATGAAAACTTTAAACTTAGTATCTAGTGGGATAACCCTTCATCTTAATCACCTCTTTAAGACGATTTGGCATTGAGATCACCAGTTTTTCAATATAATTTGGATCCATTGCGCACCACTCTGATACAATGCCTCTCGCAGGAGGTTTTTGTTGGTAATATGGTGCTTCCTAATTTTTTTGTTCCAGCATATTCCACACATGTTCAATCGGATTGATATCCGGGCTCTGTGGTGGCGTCTCCAAAAGGTGTGGAGTGTTGTACGCGAGGTAAAGTCTGGTGTTCATTGCCTTGTGTTTAGGGTCGTTATCCTGCTGAAAGTAAAATTCGGAACCTATTCCCTGCTTCTCAGCGCTGCTCTTTAAATGTTTTTTCAAAATGTCAATGTACACATATTGGTCCATCACTCCGTCAATAAATTCCAAATTTCCGACTCCTGATGCAGCGATGCAGCCCGAAACCATAATACCACCGCCGCCGTGTTTTACGGTTTTAATCGTATTTCTTGGATTACGGGCTTCTCCTGGTCTCCTCCATACGCGGAAACGCCAATCTTCACTGTGCTACAAAACGGATCTTTGTCCACCAAATGCTTAATTGTGCGCTTGTCACGATCAGAAAGTGCAGGTGGCCGGCCGGATCTTTTGTTATTTTTAATGCGCCCCTCGTATTTGAATCGCCCAATGACAGTTTGAATAGTGGATTTGCTTCTACCCATTATCTTAGCTATCTCTGCATACGATTTCTGCTGCTTTGTGTGGAGTTCCAGGATTCTTCCACGATCATCAAGTGATAACTCTTTTCGAGGCATTTTTTCTATCAAAATCGAAAATTTTGTCCAGCCAACTATAATGAATTTACTTATTTCTGCACACATGTTTCGAAAATCCCCGTTATTTCTAAGAAGAACGCTGGCGCCAGACAGTTCAAGAAATTGATTGAAATGTGCGTGTGTGAGTTTCGATGAATTGAAATTGTCTTGTTTTGGACAAATACATACAAACATATGCATGTATATTCAAACATTCTGCAGTAAAGCATACATACATACAATTTATTGCGGTTCACGAGTTTGTCAAAGGACAGGAAATTGTGGGTTTTGCAAATATGTACATATGTATGTAGGAAAGTATGCGCAGGGGCCAAATAGGATATTGTATACAGCAAGAAAATATGTATATTATATATGTACATATGCATATGTATGTATGCTTAAATGTAATGTATTGCAATTGCTGCCAGTGGCGTAGCAGGGGTCAAGTTAGGTTTAAGTATGTGTATGTCACATTCAAATATCTTTCACCATTGTATACAAAAATATTACAAATGTAAATGAAATCAAATGACAAAAAGGTTAAAAGAACATGCTGATCAATTTACATTTACATACTGTTTGGCCCCTCTACAGGAAAACATACCTATGTCCCTGGATGCTAAATCTACTTTTGGCGGGCGTCAAAGAACGACAGTACACTGAACAAAAAAATTATTTCCATGAAGATGTGTTTTAATTGTTTATTTAAGTTTGCAATGTTTCACAGGTAATTGGCTACCTGTACTTGTCAATTATGTATGATAAATTGTTATGTACGTTTTTGTAAATAGCAAGAATATAATTGTACATATATTGAAATTGATGGATGTACACATATTAAAAACAATGTTTTCTATCATATTTTACACTTTTGCAAAAGTTTGCAAAAATTTGGATGTATATTAGCAACTTTTAAAATTTTGTGAGGCTTCTTTTCTCATATGTATACATGAAAGTATACATATTTTGATGTCATACACTGTACATTGCCTTACTACAATTAAGCATATAAGCTATCAGAATAAATAAACATATGCGTAGCTTAGAGTATTTGAAAATTCGCCCTAAGTGACTAATTAATAAATCAGGGCTATGGGCATTTTCAGATTTAGCGACATTGTTTGGGCGGGATAGCTATAACTTAAAAGAAAAAGTATTTAATTTATATTTTCCAAAAATCTAGCCTATGATTTTTCTGAAAAATTGCTGAAACACATTTTTTTCATGTTTAATTATATTTACAACCAGTTTTTTTTTTATATTCTTCGGAAAAATTAAGTTTGGTTTCACTCCACCCCTGCAAATGCCCCATTATTTATTTTTGGTTCGCGCTGCTGGTCGATAATAAGCGACAGATTTATCAATTCTTAAAATGCATTTTTCTCAAAATTCTTTCAGAAGAATTTGATGAAACTCTACCAGAATAATCAGTAACTAACGCTTAATCTAATGGACTACCGTGCATTTTCTGACTCGTTTTAGAAAAGTTAGCGACGATTTCTCTCCATCCCTTGCAATGGCCTTTGCATTTAATATGCTTCCGGTTACTGCTCAATAATTATAACTTAAAATATAAATTTCTCAAAATTGTTTCAGAATAGATATAGGGTTATGCTTAATCAATTAAACAACCGTGCATTGCATGACTCGTGCTCAGAATTTTCTTATTTCAATGACAAAATGTCTTATATTTCCATGTAAAAATATAGTAATTTTATATTAATTTTATAACTATTTGGTAAATCCCAGCAATATAATAAATTAATTGTAAAATACCAGCTAATTTGTTTTGACATTTTAATGCAGTTTACAATTTTTATTACGAAATAAATGACAAAGACTTAAAATTCAAATGTTGCCGCTTGCCTGTGAACCGATTTTGCTTACTGGTTCCTTACACTGGTTCCGATTTGGAGCTGGCGGCATCCTTATCAATGAATTTCCTTTGACCAAGGCACCCACACGTTTGGGCAATTTTCTCAAAAACTGTTCAGCAGATTTTGATTAAATTTGGTGGAGTTATGCCTGAATATGTGGAGCTCAATATGAGATAGCGTGCATTGTCTGACTCGTGCTGTGAATCGAGTTATTTTGATAACAGTGAGAATGCAATTTTTTTGTCGCTTTTTATATGGAGAAAAACTATAGGTTGGTCAACTGATAAGCGATTTTTTCAAAAACTGTTCAGCAGATTTTGATTAAATTTGCTGGAGATATTCCTGAGTATGTGGAGTTTCATTTGCAATATCGTGCATACTCTGACTCGTGCTGTGAATGGAGCTATTCCCCAAAATGTGGGGAGCTAATTTTTTCGTGGTCAAAATATTCATACTTCCAACGTTTAAAACCGCCCAAAAGTCAATAATATTGATAGATAATGCTATTATAAATAGATTTCATCTTTATTATGTTTAAAAAAGTTATTTATTAACAATATAATTAAATTTTAAAAATTGAAAAAATTTTAACAGTGGCTTAACAGCGACCGTCGCTAACTCAGCATTAACAGACCGTCGCTAACTTTACGGACATCTTATTTATCCTTACATTGTGTGTTGTATCGATCCATCAATGAATGGGTTAGTTTAATGAGTTGATGAGTTATGATTTTAGGTTTATGTAAGCGAGGGTGTTTCGTTAATTGCAATGCTAAATGTTTAGCTTAGTTTGATGATTAATTAATTCAGGCTTACCGCCAACGATAGACTTGGTAAGTATAAAAATGAGTGATTCCAACTTACTAGTTACTGACTGTAGCATTACATTTTCATTAGATTGGCACATCTGCACAGGATGCACTTCCTGAGTGCATTGGGTGACTTTGCGTATGGCACCAAGATTCTCACTGATGCCAAAATGCGAGCCGAGATCATCAGAAGCAGGTAAGTTTCTTTTAACTGCCAATTTGGCTTCAGTAAATTTATGTGGTTCCATATTATTTTGGATACCATTCCAGAGATTTCCGGGAAGTCTGTTGCGGGTGTGGCTAGAGTTGCTTGAGCCTCTCCTCTGGTGTAGATGTGGATGAAATTTCCTGGGTGAGCGAGTTACTTCACTGCTGGCCACTGTTGCCGCATTAGTTGTTGCCTGCAACTTGTTCTCCAGAGCTCGGTTATTTGTGGTACTCTCTGTATCCCTGTGTGAGTCGTTTTGGAGCTGGGTGGCTGCTTTGGTAGGTGTGGACCTAGGATTAAGCATAACATTGTTAGTTTTAGGATTATTATTATCATTAGCATTAAGTGGGATATGTGCAATATTTTTCAAATAAAGCTGAGTTTGATCCGCTAATTGGCTGGTGTCAACAGCGTTATTCATGCGTTTGTGGTGTGGTTTTGTAGTTGCAGCGGTGGTAAGTATTTTTTTATTGAGTTTACCCATGAGTTTGAGGAGGGCTGCCTTGTAAGTAGGGCAGCCTTTATATATAGCTGTGTGCTGGCCACCACAGTTGGCGCATCGCGGATTTGCAATCCACTTTTCAGGGCATTGCCCGTCGATGTGGTGCACACTGCATTTAATGCAGATTTGCTTGGCAGAGCAGAAATTTCTGGTATGCCAGAATTTTAAGCATTTAGTACATTGAGGAGGCTCTGCCCTTTTCCGTTGTCGTTCAATTTTGACACGTTGACCTCCAAGTAAGTTTATGAGCAGGGACTTATCGTTGAAGCCATCAACTCTCGGCTCCAGTTCAGCCTCAAAAATATTCATCGGTTTGCTGTCCTTCCTGTTTCTCAAGACCAAGACGTATCGGACGGAGTAGCCGAGTTTGATGAGCTCCCCTCGAATTGTCTCGCTCGGAGTAGAGTAGTGTAAATGTTTTAATACAATTCTATAGCCTCTGTCACACTTTGGCTGGTATGTGTGAGTGTTCTCATTTGCATCTTTAAGATAACTAGCCACTTTGTTATGTGTAATTAGATCTTTGCAGGAGATTTTGACAATGCCGCCAGGTTGGCTTTTTGTAACAAATTTGCTAGGGCCAACAGCTGTGGAGATCATTTCTAAGAGGGGAGAAATAGAAATTATATTTTTGATGATAATAGGTGGGACCTTATCAAGTTTAGTTGGTTTTTGTATAGATACTTGGGACCATGGCAGATCATCATGGAGATTTAGCTCGCCCGTGTTTGCTTGCTTTGCCTTCGTAGTGGCTGCGGCCATCTGGGGCAGGGTACTAGCAATTGGTTGATGAGTGTTTGTTTGGCTTGCTTTTGGTGGGGTAATTTTATTGATTTTGGGTTTATTTATAATTGTGGGTGGTTTAGAGAAGTTAGAGTTTTTATTATTTGGCTGGTTATTGTTTGTTGAGTTTAGGTTTTTGCTATTGTTGGATGACGTTGGAATGTTATTGGTGTATGAGTTATTACTTAGTATCTGGTCAACAGTGGGGTTGGTTGAGTCCATTTTATTGTTAAACAAGTTTTTTCTAGACTTAGATATTGATTGAATGTGTTGTTTTAATTCTTTGCTGGTGTAGATTTTAACAGTGGGGTTGATTTTAGTGTTATCGTTGGTGATTATTGATTTAATTAGCGTACAAATAGGATTTTTATCTACCAATGGTAAGCTGTCTTTTTTGGTTAATTTATTTTTATATATTTTATTTTTTGAGCGATTTAGCATGTCAGGTTGTCTTTTTGAGGGTGAGACATTGTGCATGTAATTAGAAGAAGAGTTAGCCGATGAGCCTGGCTTTGAGGCTGAGGCCTTAGGCGTGGAGGAAATCCTGGAAAGTTTTAGCCTTTTAAAGGGAGAGGTATGGTGTGGGCTCTCATTGCTAGCACGCATAAATTCTTTTTGCCAGTCAAGAATGTTGGGTATTTGCGTTTTATTATTTGGGTCGTCATCCTTAACAAAACCACTCGGGCTGGGGGAGCATACAGCTGCTAGTATAACACCGCTTGGGTCGAGAAATGGATAGGTCGATTCTTCATCACTAATGCTGATAATGTCAGCCTTATTAGACGGCAGCCTAGCATTTAGGGAGCTGCAAGTTGGCGACATTGGCATAAATGCATTTGTATCGTCCTGCAAATCATTGCTGGAGTCACATATCTCTCCTGGCGAGAATGCTCGTTTCCTATTGCATGGAGACAGAGGGGGGTGGACGCCAGCTTCAATAATGGCGTCTGGTTTAAGCATGGCGTTAGATTCCCGCGTGGTGCCATTTTTCGGCGTGGCGTCATTATTTAACTGAGCCATGTCGGCGTTTGGAGAATGCCCGGAGGCCATGCAAGATTATCTCGGTATATATAGGGCAATTAGTTGTTAAGATTTTTAATGTTGTAGCAGAATTGGGCTTCGAGTTATTAAACAGAATACCTCGTGGTTGATTGTAGGTCAGTTTTAACCTCACTTTTAGATCAGCTTCTTTATCTTTTTTTTTTTTATATATTTCGCAGAATTAATTTAGTAAAGTTTTTTGATTGCTATTATGCACGAGTTAGGTAGGTAGAATTGGCAACTTTTATTTTTTTTTTTTTTTACTTTTTACTTTTTTTTTACTTTTACTGTTTTTTTACTTTTTACTGTTTTTTACTGTTTGTTTTTTTTACTTTTTTTTTTTTTACTTTTTTTTACTGTTTTTTTTTTTTTGTGATGCTATCAAGCTCACGATTTAACGCCAATTGACGTTAAATTTATTGGACCAATACGTAAATTAACATAATGTTACAACTATTCATTGGTTTTAACATAGTTCCAGGTCAGAGCCTGTTAATAAAAGAAACTAGATCAACTAACATATTTGACATCTAGAGATACTTGAGTAGATAGCAAAGTAAATTTAAATACAAAATAGTAGTAGAATATTTTTAAGATTAACAAATGTAGTAGATATGAGACTAAAAATAACAATTAGATTTTTAACAATAGTTTCTTTTTGAGTATTTAAAATAGCAATAACAAAAAAAGTATTTTTTTTTAAACAAGGTAAGTTAACGTTAAGTTGTCAATGAATAATTATTGAGTTTGGTATGTATAATTATTTTTTAAAATAGAAGAATAGTTGTGGTTTGTACCAGACTTCAGCAAAGGTAAGTCTTAGGCCCAGAGAAGGATGAGAGTGTCCAGGTAAGTATCGTAGCAATGAAGGTGAGTATTTGCAGGTATCCCAGCATGTGGAGCAGAGACCAGCTGTACAAGAATTGGAGCCAACAGAGCGGAGGACCCATAATGAAAGGTAAGTGCTGCTTTATGTGCCGAAGGTTGCATGAGGTGCAAATTTGTATTAATTTATAATTAATGTTGTTTTGTTGATTGAATATGATGATCTCGGATTGAGTTGATGACAGATTTGGTTGTAGTTTATGCAGCAGTTTAAGCCATATATTTCCATAGCGATGCCGGTAAGTATTTGCAGGAATTCCCGCAAGTGAAGCGAGGGCCACACGGTTGGAGTCCGAGGACCGGCAGAGAGCCGGTGGGAGCATGGAGGTATCTTCTGTTTGGAAAATCAGCTAGTAGTCGATGTTCCAGCCAGGGGAGGAAAGATGCATCTGAGGTCTTTAGTGATAGCGTTGATCTTTGCGAGGCCTTTGCTGGGTTAGCTAGAAGATTCTATGGGGTGAGCGGTCGAACGGAGACCATGTACCAGCAGAGGTAGGTAGGTGCAGGAGAGCCTTTCTGTTGGATTAAATATTTGTGTTAATTGCATATATGATACATAAATTAATGAGGGATGAGTCATGAGAATGCCTGGTCGTTGAATTCATAATTAATTCGGTCTTAATTTAGGTCCCTCAGGTTTAGATCAAGTTTTTGGTCTTCAGTTAGGACTACCCTGGGGCCAGAGGTGGCAGGATTAAGTCTTGAATTTATTGTGGCTGTTCACGTATGTCCTCCATTATGGATGCTCTAGTGGCTATGCCGTGGCGAAATCGGTAGGCAAAATAATTGATTTCTATGCCTGATAGTCGTTCAATGGGTTTCTGGAATCGTTTTTTGTTAGCTAACTCTTGTCGTCGTTCATTTCCGTAGGTTTTGTGGTCTATTTTCTCTAAGATGGACATCTTTATAAGTGTTGGAGCTTTGTCTATTTGCGACAGTTCGCTGCTGGGAGTATGAGTTGGGCCACCTTGCTGGGAGATCCTAAGAGGAGTCATATGATCATTTAGTTGTTGTATGTATCTTGGTCTCTTTAAGACGGTTGGAATATATGGGTCCATCAGGATTTTGTTCGCCTCTTTGTTGGGGTGACCCACTAGGGAAAGAGCGAACCTGCTTGACGCCTTGTCAAAGATTTCCTCAAAAGAGGGTGAATTAGCTTTACTGCGAATACTGACATTTGTCTCATACCTTCCGGCTTTCATAATAGCCCGTAGCGTCTTGTTTTGGGTAGCACATATACGGTTAAACTGGGTTTGGCTGGCGAGCGCGCCCCATACTACTGATGCATAAGACCAAGTGGGCACCATGAGTTGCTTAAATAAAGTTACTTTGGTGGAGGGGTCAAGCTTGCTGTCCTTGCCGACGAGCCAGCCCAGCTTAATCCAAGTGGCTTGGGCTCTGGTACAAAGCTGAGTTATGTGCTGGCTCATGGTGAGGCGTCGGTCCAGGTAGACCCCTAAGTATTTATGGCCGAGAGAGTTCTTGATCTTTGAGTTTTCCAATAATGGTGATAGTTTTTGTAGCTCAGGGTTCATAGTTCTATTGGTGAAAAGAACATGGGCAGTTTTGTTTGTATTAAGTATGAAACACCATTTTTTTGACCATTGAGAAAAGTGAAAGAGGTAAGTGTTCGCTCTGTTGACTGCAATTCCAGGGATTGGGTCAGCTGAAATTAAAATCGTGTCATCAGCAAAGGTCGAGAGCAGCATGTTACCTTGGTGCAAGTTATTAGTTTTGAATTCAGCTCCAGCTTCAATGAGGGCAGGTATTGGCATATCTGATGAGTATATGGAGTACAGCAGAGGGCCAAGGACACTGCCTTGGGGAACTCCAGCAGCAATTATACCCTTTCTTGAGTTAACTCCTCCGTTTGATTTGACTATGAAGGTTCTGTTTGTCAAGTAGCTGCGCGTGATGTTATAAAGAGGGAGCGGCAGGAGTTTTGCAAGCTTATAGAATAATCCGTCGTGCCATACTTTGTCGAATGCCTCGCTAATGTCAACAAAAACTGAGGAGCAAGAGAGCTTTTTTTCAAAGGCTTTCAGAATAAATTGCGTAACCCTGGCAAGCTGCTGTTCCGTGTTATGTTCCCTTCTGAATCCAAACTGGTGATTCGGTAGGGCGTCTCGCAGGTGATTGCAGTCAAGCAGACGCCTCATGAGGAGAGCTTCAAACATTTTGGATAGTCCAGATAAGAGGCTGATAGGGCGATAAGAAGATAATTCAGCAGTACTTTTTTTTGGTTTTGTAATCATTGATATCAGAGCTGTTTTCCATTGCTTAGGAAAATGACCAATTCTAAGGATGCAGTTGTAGATGTTTAGCAGAAGGAGGACTGCTTTTTCTGGTAGAAGTTTGATGAGTTTGTTGTCTATTCTGTCGATTCCCGGGGATTTATTATTTTTCAGAGAAGAGATAAGCTCGTTTAACTCTTGAAGCGAGATATGTTTAAATGGGGGCATCGTAGGACCTGGTTTCCTACCTATATTGTATTCCAGCTGATGCAGTAGTTGTTGTGGTGTTTGAGACAGAAGTTTTTGATTAATTATGCATTTTGTCGATTCGAGTATTTCATTCCGGAATTCTGCAGTGTTAGTGAGCGAAGGGGAGAATCTTTCCTCTAGGTGGGCGGCGAAAGCTTCAGCTTTCTCTTCGTTAGTGCGCGTCCAACGGATGTTTTTATAATTAGTAGCACCGATACGAATTGCCCAGTTTGGCTCTACATGCCTTTTAATTTTTGATGTGAGCTTCCAGAGCTTGTTAAGTCTGTATCTATCCTGGGGGTCAATATTCGAGAGCAAATTATTGTAGTATTTTTTCTTTGCAGATTTAAGTGATTTTTTTAATGTATATTGGGCTTTCCGTAGATCCTGTAGCGAATTGGCTGTTGGGCGCCTAATATGGTTGAGTTTTAGGGCCCTTGTAATTTTTGCGAGTTTTTCGGATTTTTTGTCCAGAGGGACTAGGCAGTTCTTTTGGAATTTGGTTATCATCCTTGAACGGGGCAACGATTTAGCCGCAGCAAAGTAGATATTATTAGTGAAGGAGTCGATAGCATCCTCGATGTCTGTTGCCGTTTCTATCTTAACATTGAGGTGAATGTTTTTAATCAGTAAGTTTTTAAATAACTTAATGTTAGATCCGTTAGGTAGTAATTTAGAGGAGGTCGTACTTTCAGCAGCTGTCGGCAAATTAGTTCTCAGTTTGATGATAATAGGAAGGTGATCCGAATTTAGATCTGCCAGTTGGTGCGTATTAATCCTGCCGTGTTGAATTCCGGAGTACACTGCAAAGTCAATCGCTGATGGCCGTTTCCGTGGGTCGAATGGATAATGCGTTGAGCTGCCTGTAGCCAAGATGTTTAGTCTGTCATTTGTTCGCACTGCACCGAACAGCGATTTGCCTCTAGGGCAGGAGCGGATATTTCCCCAGCTGGTGTGCTTTGCGTTCCAATCGCCAGCCATGATGAACTTAGAGCCAGGAGTGTAGCTTGCTGTGAATTTGAATAGCGACTTAAAGTTGTCATCAGACCATTTCAGCACTGGAGGACAGTAGGTTGCAGAAATAATGACTGTTTCATTGCTTGTAGTAGTGAGCGAGACAGATGTTACCTGAATGGCCGGTAGTGAGATCGGCTGAATGGCCGAGTGTTTGATTCCGTGTTTGATCAAAATGGCCGTACCTTCTTTCCTAGTATTAGTAGGGTGTGTAGCAGTAGTATCCTTGGAGAGAGAGTGGAGTGGTTGGGGGTAATTTTGTCTCAACCACAAGCATGATATCAATGCTTTCTCTGGTAATGAACTGTTCTAGTTCGAGCATTTTGTTATTGAGCCCGCAGGCATTCCAATATGCTATGGTGAAGATTATGCCTGCTTTGGGCTAACTAATGGTTTTAATGGGCGGCGTTGTATTAGATGCTGCAGTTGCAAATATGGGCAATGGAGCGATTGTTGGTTGACTGTTTACATTATTTTTAAAGTTATTCATAAGTGGCGTGAGTATAGCTATTAAGATTCTGGTTTATTATATATATTTTTTCATTTTGTTGCATAGGACTGGTCCAAGTTTGGGGTTTTAAAGTAGTTAGTAATGTCATTCTTTAGATTTTTTTTGATGTTGTGACAAATATTATTTATTTGTTGTGTGTTACTGTTTTTTCGAATGAGAGGTAGATCTAAGTATATCTAACAAGACATCAAACTTACTGATGAGGAGATCAATAGGCTCTGTATTTGTCTGGGAGTGGTGAGTGGTAATCCTCTCCTGGGGTTTTGCTTGAGTGGGAGGTTGGTACTGCTTATGAGGACTCAGTTCATCAGGATCTGCTTTGTTTGGGTTTTTTATCCATATTTGGTGATCAGTCCTTTGTGGTTGGCGGCCTCTGAAAGGATTTTTATAGTTGCTTGGGTTATCAGGTGTTGGGCTTCTTCGACGCTTGGTAGTATTGCCGCTGTTTCCTGTAGGGCTGTTGACCAGTAGAGCCGTAGTAGTGTATTTTGCCAGTCTGGTTTGATCCTTTTGCATCATTGACGAGATAAGAGAATTTATTAGAATTAGGATATTTTAAAATGGATTTGTGTTTTTGGTATAGTAGATCGTGAGTGTGTTGCGGATGAGTAGCGAACCAGATTTGCTTGTTGGCGTGTTGGTTAGTTTTTTTGTGGATGTGATTGGTGATTTGATGATGATTTATGGGTGAGTTTGGGGTGATTTTTATTTTTGGGGATTTGTTCAGAAATTCAGTTAGAGCGGCCCTATACGTGGGGCAGCCTTTGTATATTGCTATGTGTGGTCCTCCACAGTTAGCGCAGCATGGTTTATCAACAAACTTGACAGGGCATTGGTTATTAGGGTGGGTGATGGCACATTTGAAGCAAACGGGCTTGGCAGTGCAAAAGTTCTTTGTGTGCCAGAATTTAAGGCACTTAGTGCATTGTGGTGGTTCCGCTCTTTTTAGCTGGCGTTCGACTTTTGTGTACTTTTTATATAAACTGATTAAATCACATACATCGTGGGCATTCAACGACTTTTAACTATTTAAATCAAATTGCAACTACAAACTTCCGCACTAACTACAACTAAATCTGTCATCAACACAATCCGACCTCATCATACACATACAACACAAACAACAATAATTATAAATAAATACAAACTCACACCTCAAGCATCTAACAGCACACAAAGAAAAAGTCTAACACTTAAAGGCTAAATCTATTGCTAATCCAAATTTCTTACCAATCTTTAGCAGTACTTACCGTTCACCAAGGGTCCTCCGCTCTGCTGGCTCTAATTCTTGCACAGCTGGTCTCCGCTACAAACGCTGGGATACCTACAAATACTTACCTTCACTGCTACGATACTCACCTGGACACTCTCATCCTTCTCTGGGTCTAAGATTTACCTTTGCTGAAGACTGCAATACTTACCTTTCACCATGGGTCCACCGCTCTACTGGATCTAATTCTTGTATAGCTGGTCTCCGCTTTATATGCTGGGACTCCTGTAAATACTCACCTTCACTGCTACGATACTTACCTGGACACTCTCATCCTTCTCTGGGCCTAAGACTTACCTTTGCTGAAGTCTGATACAAACCACAACTATTCTTCTATTTTAAAAAATAATTATACATACCAAACTCAATAATTATTCATTGACAACTTAACGTTAACTCACCTTGTTTAAAAAAAAATACTTTTTTTGTTATTGCTATTTTAAATACTCAAAAAGAAACTATTGTTGAAAATCTAATTGTTATTTTTAGTCTCATATCTACTACATTTGTTAATCTTAAAAATATTCTACTACTATTTTGTATTTAAATTTACTTTGCTATCTACTCAAGTATCTCTACATGTCAAATATGTTAGTTGATCTAGTTTCTTTTATTAACAGGCTCTGACCTGGAACTATGTTAAAACCAATGAATAGTTGTAACATTATGTTAATTACGTATTGGTCCAATAAATTTAACGTCAATTGGCGTTAAATCGTGAGCTTGATAGCATCACAAAAAAAAAAAACAGTAAAATAAACAGTAAAACAGTAAAAAAACAGTAAAAAAAAAACAGTAAAAAAAAAAAAAAAAAAAAAAGTAAAAGTTGCCAAATCTACTTACCTAACTCGTGCATAATAGCAATCAAAAAACTTTACTAAATTAATTCTGCGAAATATATAAAAAATGAAGCAAGCAAGTCGTCCCGACGACATTGTGTATACCCTGTACCAACTAGTTATTATATTAAATGAAGTCAAACATCCACGAAATAGCAATTAATTTCATAAATAATTTTCTTTAACATGCCGCAACAGAGCACGCATGCTATCTCGCTCACTCTTGCCAGCCAATGTCGCCCTAAGCGCTTCAGTACAAAACGCATCAACGTATATCTCCAATATTTATTGTCCGATTTCGACTAAATTTAGTCAGATTATGCACTTTGGCCATAATATTAGGTGTGCCAAATAAGAATGTGATTCCTCAAAAACTGCTCTAATAATTAGTTTTTTCTGAATTGCGGGGGCGGAAGTGGGCGTGGCAAAAATTTTAAACTCTCTTGAGCTGCGTAGTCACTAGACAAATGATCGAACAACCTCAAAATCGCAATCACTTCAAAACAAAGTTCCCTTTTACATGCAGCAGCAGCGAGCACATGCTATCTCGCTCTTTCTTATCTGCCAATGCCGCCTTGGCATTTTAGTACAAAACGGATATAGGCATATCTTCGATGTTTATTGTCCGATTTCAACAAAATTTGGTCAGTTGGTCCAGTTTGGGTATATAATTAGGTTTACCAAGTAAGAATACGATATCTTGAAAGCAGCCCTAGTTATCGTTTTTTTTTAAATTGCGGGGGCGGAAGTGGGCGTGGCTAAAATTTGAAACAAACTTGACCTGCTTTGACATTAGACGGATGCTCACACCAAATTTGGTAGCTCTAGCTCTTATAGTCTCTGAGATCGCGTGGCTCATACGGACAGACGGACAGACGGACAGACGGACATGTCTCAATCGACTCGGCTGTTGATGCTGATCAAGAATATATATACTTTATGGGGTCAGAAACGCTTCCTTCTGCCTGTTACATACATTTTAGCGACTTTAATATACCCTTTTACCCTATGGGTACAGGGTATAAAAAGAGAAAAAGAAGCTGATCTAAATGTGAGGTTAAACCTGACCTACAGTCAACCACGAGGTATTTTGTTTAATAACTCGAAGCCCAATTCTGCTACAACATTAAAAATCTTAACAACTAATTGCCCTATATATACCGAGATAATCTTGCATGGCCTCCGGGCATTCTCCAAACGCCGACATGGCTCAGTTAAATAATGACGCCACGCCGAAAAATGGCACCACGCGGGAATCTAACGCCATGCTTAAACCAGACGCCATTATTGAAGCTGGCGTCCACCCCCCTCTGTCTCCATGCAATAGGAAACGAGCATTCTCGCCAGGAGAGATATGTGACTCCAGCAATGATTTGCAGGACGATACAAATGCATTTATGCCAATGTCGCCAACTTGCAGCTCCCTAAATGCTAGGCTGCCGTCTAATAAGGCTGACATTATCAGCATTAGTGATGAAGAATCGACCTATCCATTTCTCGACCCAAGCGGTGTTATACTAGCAGCTGTATGCTCCCCCAGCCCGAGTGGTTTTGTTAAGGATGACGACCCAAATAATAAAACGCAAATACCCAACATTCTTGACTGGCAAAAAGAATTTATGCGTGCTAGCAATGAGAGCCCACACCATACCTCTCCCTTTAAAAGGCTAAAACTTTCCAGGATTTCCTCCACGCCTAAGGCCTCAGCCTCAAAGCCAGGCTCATCGGCTAACTCTTCTTCTAATTACATGCACAATGTCTCACCCTCAAAAAGACAACCTGACATGCTAAATCGCTCAAAAAATAAAATATATAAAAATAAATTAACCAAAAAAGACAGCTTACCATTGGTAGATAAAAATCCTATTTGTACGCTAATTAAATCAATAATCACCAACGATAACACTAAAATCAACCCCACTGTTAAAATCTACACCAGCAAAGAATTAAAACAACACATTCAATCAATATCTAAGTCTAGAAAAAACTTGTTTAACAATAAAATGGACTCAACCAACCCCACTGTTGACCAGATACTAAGTAATAACTCATACACCAATAACATTCCAACGTCATCCAACAATAGCAAAAACCTAAACTCAACAAACAATAACCAGCCAAATAATAAAAACTCTAACTTCTCTAAACCACCCACAATTATAAATAAACCCAAAATCAATAAAATTACCCCACCAAAAGCAAGCCAAACAAACACTAATCAACCAATTGCTAGTACCCTGCCCCAGATGGCCGCAGCCACTACGAAGGCAAAGCAACCAAACACGGGCGAGCTAAATCTCCATGATGATCTGCCATGGTCCCAAGTATCTATACAAAAACCAACTAAACTTGATAAGGTCCCACCTATTATCATCAAAAATATAATTTCTATTTCTCCCCTCTTAGAAATGATCTCCACAGCTGTTGGCCCTAGCAAATTTGTTACAAAAAGCCAACCTGGCGGCATTGTCAAAATCTCCTGCAAAGATCTAATTACACATAACAAAGTGGCTAGTTATCTTAAAGATGCAAATGAGAACACTCACACATACCAGCCAAAGTGTGACAGAGGCTATAGAATTGTATTAAAACATTTACACTACTCTACTCCGAGCGAGACAATTCGAGGGGAGCTCATCAAACTCGGCTACTCCGTCCGATACGTCTTGGTCTTGAGAAACAGGAAGGACAGCAAACCGATGAATATTTTTGAGGCTGAACTGGAGCCGAGAGTTGATGGCTTCAACGATAAGTCCCTGCTCATAAACTTACTTGGAGGTCAACGTGTCAAAATTGAACGACAACGGAAAAGGGCAGAGCCTCCTCAATGTACTAAATGCTTAAAATTCTGGCATACCAGAAATTTCTGCTCTGCCAAGCAAATCTGCATTAAATGCAGTGTGCACCACATCGACGGGCAATGCCCTGAAAAGTGGATTGCAAATCCGCGATGCGCCAACTGTGGTGGCCAGCACACAGCTATATATAAAGGCTGCCCTACTTACAAGGCAGCCCTCCTCAAACTCATGGGTAAACTCAATAAAAAAATACTTACCACCGCTGCAACTACAAAACCACACCACAAACGCATGAATAACGCTGTTGACACCAGCCAATTAGCGGATCAAACTCAGCTTTATTTGAAAAATATTGCACATATCCCACTTAATGCTAATGATAATAATAATCCTAAAACTAACAATGTTATGCTTAATCCTAGGTCCACACCTACCAAAGCAGCCACCCAGCTCCAAAACGACTCACACAGGGATACAGAGAGTACCACAAATAACCGAGCTCTGGAGAACAAGTTGCAGGCAACAACTAATGCGGCAACAGTGGCCAGCAGTGAAGTAACTCGCTCACCCAGGAAATTTCATCCACATCTACACCAGAGGAGAGGCTCAAGCAACTCTAGCCACACCCGCAACAGACTTCCCGGAAATCTCTGGAATGGTATCCAAAATAATATGGAACCACATAAATTTACTGAAGCCAAATTGGCAGTTAAAAGAAACTTACCTGCTTCTGATGATCTCGGCTCGCATTTTGGCATCAGTGAGAATCTTGGTGCCATACGCAAAGTCACCCAATGCACTCAGGAAGTGCATCCTGTGCAGATGTGCCAATCTAATGAAAATGTAATGCTACAGTCAGTAACTAGTAAGTTGGAATCACTCATTTTTATACTTACCAAGTCTATCGTTGGCGGTAAGCCTGAATTAATTAATCATCAAACTAAGCTAAACATTTAGCATTGCAATTAACGAAACACCCTCGCTTACATAAACCTAAAATCATAACTCATCAACTCATTAAACTAACCCATTCATTGATGGATCGATACAACACACAATGTAAGGATAAATAAGCCAAAAACATTCTCAATTCATCTCATCGTAATTATCAACACAAATTACTATACTTCACACAATATGCATGCAATTTCATACACTCCATTCGTGTAATATTTCATTAATTTAATCCCTTACCCGCACTAGCAGCGTTTGTCACACACAGTTGGTTTTACTCATTGCCTATAATGGAAATCTATGCGCTCGAGGGTATAGCTCCACAGATTATAGCACATGAATACTCCTACAACTACTCCAATGTACTGCCGAGGAGTAATTTCTACTACTTACCTCAATTCACTCACCCCAGTTGGATATTGCCAAAGCAGCCTCAACAGCAAATTTCGCACGCGAACCTCAATCAGGCTCCAACGCACTATGAGCAACTTACCTCAGTCACTATCAATCATCCATCTGGACCGCAGCTGCTTTATCTCTGTAAAATAAAAGCTAACCACCTGCACATACTTACCACCCGACGTGCTAATAATCTCCTACACTGGACTACAACAAAAACAACAAGTTGCACTTGTATCTATTACAAAGCCAAGGATCTATCTACATATTGTCACCTACCTGAGGTACCAAATCTTGCTTTTTAATTCAAAACTGTTGAAAAAATAAGGCAACTACTCATGGTTGCTCGGGCGTACTACAGTATCATCTGCACTAGATGATTCAGGAAATCGCTTTGGCAACAATTAAGAGACTGGCAAATAAAATAAGGAAATGAGGAAGAAGGAACTGCAACTACTAACAAGCAGCAAGATGCAAGCGACTACTCTTCTTACACACAATTAACCAGTGCCGGTAAGCTAGACAAAATTTTCTAATTAAACCATATACATGTTAGCAGTCGCCTGCTAATTACACATATTCGCTAACATGATCACAATTCCATGCAAATTACGAACAATAAGCTAAAAGTGCATGCTTCTAATTACCAGTATACTTACTCAAACGCTCGATTAACGCTCAAATGCATCCCTAAAATTTTCTCACAAGCATACGGAAGTAGCTTGAGGCAAAAAAAAAATTAAAAAAAATCAACTGCAAACGACAAAATTACTTTTTTTACTATACGGCACAAATCTACAAGCTACGAATTAACACTTACAGTGTGTAAACAACGAACTAATTCTACAACGTATAATTTTAGTAAACTACGAGCTAATCACATATTAAAACTGCTTCACCAACTCCACCAAGTCCAAATTGCTAAATCTACTTCTAATTCTAATCTACTTTAAATTAAACTGAACACCACTCCACAGTCTGGAACAGCTGCTACCATCCAACTGCATTGCTCTGGAAATAAAAGAATACATACTTCTCACCTGAATCTACTTCCCACTGCTGGAATCCATCGGAAAAAAAAAAAATGCTTCCAAACTCGCCTACAGCTATATTCTCTGCCGCTTCATCTGCGACAGATTAACAGAGAGGCGTTTCCTTCCTGCACTTACCTGTTCTACGCAGAGTTATGTACCACAACTGTCGGAGGGCACCAAGACTGCTCCAACTAACATTACAAAGAGGATGACTATTGCTCCTCACTACTAATTTGAATGATGAAGATGATACTTATATAGACTTACCTTGCTTTCTCCAACTCCTTCCTTGCGGCGACCTGCCGCTGAGGTACTGTAAAATCATCTATACCTACAAGATCCTGGCTGGACGAAATTATTACTTCTTACTACAAAATAAAATCTGAAAATATAAACTGATTAAATCACATACATCGTGGGCATTCAACGACTTTTAACTATTTAAATCAAATTGCAACTACAAACTTCCGCACTAACTACAACTAAATCTGTCATCAACACAATCCGACCTCATCATACACATACAACACAAACAACACTAATTATAAATAAATACAAACTCACACCTCAAGCATCTAACAGCACACAAAGAAAAAGTCTAACACTTAAAGGCTAAATCTATTGCTAATCCAAATTTCTTACCAATCTTTAGCAGTACTTACCGTTCACCAAGGGTCCTCCGCTCTGCTGGCTCTAATTCTTGCACAGCTGGTCTCCGCTACAAACGCTGGGATACCTACAAATACTTACCTTCACTGCTACGATACTCACCTGGACACTCTCATCCTTCTCTGGGTCTAAGATTTACCTTTGCTGAAGACTGCAATACTTACCTTTCACCATGGGTCCACCGCTCTACTGGATCTAATTCTTGTATAGCTGGTCTCCGCTTTATATGCTGGGACTCCTGTAAATACTCACCTTCACTGCTACGATACTTACCTGGACACTCTCATCCATCTCATCTGGGCCTAAGACTTACCTTTGCTGAAGTCTGATACAAACCACAACTATTCTTCTATTTTAAAAAATAATTATACATACCAAACTCAATAATTATTCATTGACAACTTAACGTTAACTTACCTTGTTTAAAAAAAAATACTTTTTTTGTTATTGCTATTTTAAATACTCAAAAAGAAACTATTGTTAAAAATCTAATTGTTATTTTTAGTCTCATATCTACTACATTTGTTAATCTTAAAAATATTCTACTACTATTTTGTATTTAAATTTACTTTGCTATCTACTCAAGTATCTCTACATGTCAAATATGTTAGTTGATCTAGTTTCTTTTATTAACAGGCTCTGACCTGGAACTATGTTAAAACCAATGAATAGTTGTAACATTATGTTAATTTACGTATTGGTCCAATAAATTTAACGTCAATTGGCGTTAAATCGTGAGCTTAATAGCATCACAAACAGTAATAAGAACACAACTAAAATATTTCTGTCTCTCTCACACACCGCGTGGTGGTTGAATTTTTGCATATGTATGTGTGTGCGTGAGCATTAAAATAAATTTAATTTCATTCAAATCTGATTATTGATTTGTAACCTTAATAATTATCCGATTTAGTTCAAACTTGGTGTATAGTGTTTGGATACAAATTAAATTTAAATGCAACCACAAAAAAGCAATAATTTTATATATTTCTTATTTGGTGCCGCGCGGATTCGAACTCGGGTCTCTTGTGTTGGTACGCCAGATTTCTTTGAAATTTTTTGTTGCTGGAGTAAATAACTTATATGGATGATTTGTTTTATTGATTTGTAGCCGTAATAATTATCCGATTTGAGTCAAACTTGGTGGGTAGTGTTTTGGTACAAATTAGATTTATATTCCAAAAGAAAAATAAAAAATTTTTAATTGGAACCCTATTATTCCGATATTGGATATATCATATAGTAATCCGATCCGACCGATTTTCATACTTTGTCTACCTACACCTTTAAGAAAGCTAACTACCAAGTTTCAACTACGTAGCTTAAAATTTAAGTTCGAAAAGCGACGAACAAACAGACAGACGGACAGACGGACATGTCTCAATCGACTCGGCTGTTGATGCTGATCAAGAATATATATACTTTATGGGGTCGGAAACGTATATTTCTATGCGTTACAAACATCTGACCAATTTTATAATACCCTCTGCAAGGGTATAAAAATTGTCTTCTAGTTTAAGACAAACACTGTACACATTTTCAAAATCTGTGCTTATGCGTTGTCAAAAAAAAATATATATAAATATAATAATAATAATTCTAATCATTTTTGTATCGTTATATAATATAAGAATAAAATCTACAATGATGAATACTTGTAAATTTGAATTAAATATGAAAAAAAAAAATGAGTTCTTTCATTTTGTTTACATAAATTTCTCCACTTAAGGGGGGAGATACCTGTAAATGCTCAAATTTTCACTGATGTTTGTGATTTTTTTTTTTTTATTAAAGAGTCATTATTTATTTTTGAAAATTTACATGTAGTTAGTTTGGCGGCTGCACGTGTAATTTTTTCAGGTAGGTCGGAGCGAGGCTTGTCAATTGGCGGGCATTCTAGCATCCTTTCAATTGATCTGAAAACCGAAAACCAAACATTTTTGTATTTATTAATATTATAATTTCTATATGAACCTAAAAAAAAAAAAATTCACGAAATACAAAGCTTCAAAAAAAAAAAAAAAATGAATTTTGGCCCAAATTTTTATGTTGTTTGGCTCTAAAAAATTTATTTTTTCAAAATTTTTGCATTAAACATTAATAAAAAGGGATCGTTTAATAAGGAGACGCACAAACCAGTATACAATTAAACACGCGGACAAAGGTATTATTTCCTTATTTACATATGTTTTTAGGTATGTGCATGCATACACACATACATACATATGTATGTACTTAAAAATTAGAATTTTCAATTATTAATTTCTACTCACTTTTTTGAACAGCGATACATATTAACACTTGCCGTTTGTTTTTCCGTCACTAAATTTAATTATAGTTTTTATTATTTTGTTTGAAATTTGAAGACACAATAAACTTTTGTGCACACGAACTCACAAATTGGTTCAGAGTGCTTTTGTCTTTATAACGGTGAACGCTTCTGCGTATCACAGAGGCGTCCCAAATTTTTTTAAAGGGAGCTCAAATATATATATATATATATATATGTATTTATATTCATAACTTCTATTTTTCACTCTATTTAAAAAGCAAGTGCCAATTAAATACATGAATTTAATTATTTGTAATCAAATGTAATCCAAATGTGACCCCTCTGGCATGCCCCTGGCGCTTCATAACAGTTCACAAAGTTGCCACATAGGTTTAGTTTTTTCCCAGTACGGTAATGTCAAAAAGATCTAGTTCTCTTAGATGCGTCAAAAATTCGATAGTAATAATAAATTAAAATGCTTTATTTTACAACAATTTGCAGCTGCTAAAGTTATGCGATCAAATCAACAGCTATTAATGTATTCATATCACACAAACGATGCTTCCGCATGTGTAAACAAGTTTTTAGTGAATGTGGGCCAGCATCTGATTCAAGGGTGAGTTGAAGAGAGCTTTTCTTGAATTATTGTTAATTTTTTTTACTTTCATTTGCAGGTGGGCAAGTTGGTTTAAGATGATACTTTTGTTATGAACCTAGTGCTGGTCCCTCGTGTCGTGGTCTTGGATGCTTCGCCGGCTAGCTCTTTCGCGGGTCACAGGTTCCTTGGTTCCCCTGCCTCTCTCACACGGACAATAAAAAAAAATATTGGAAAGGGTCAGTCTTAGGTATCGCCAGACCTCGATTCTGCACAAATGTCTGGCGCTACCCAACACTAAGACTTCGCCGGAGTTGTATACCCGACAGGGTCTCCAACGTCCGACAGAGCCATCAACTGCACATAAACCAACAAGTCTACCTACGTCACGTCCCTTGAATTATTTCGATTCCACCTGGCCATCATCCCTTCCCAACAAAAAAACTACTCCATATTCGCCATAATCATTACATCTAATTCATAACATACCAACATCAAACATCGACATAAAAATTTTCCTTATTTCCTTAATTACTAACAATTTTTTTTCTTATATTTTTTTATTCCTTAATTACGGTCGTACCGGCGCATCATCTCTTCATCCGGGATTCGGCAAAATTCACCGGTGAGTATTATATTTTGAGAATAAACAAAAATCACTTCGAGATCCCTATTCTCGATTCTTTATTGTCAAAAAAAATCTTTCACCAATCCTTTGCCCTTCCTTTGCAGGATCTGATTTGTTACGCCTACCTAATAGAGCTCTGTTAGGGGGGGTTTCGCGATCAAACTCGTCGCGCAATCATTGGGTCTACCGGATATACAGCGATATTTGACAATGGCTGTAGGGATATCGAATGTCTTCTCGATGTGCGAGGTAAAAAAAAATATATATATGGATATGAGTAGATTCAGTGATGATGCAGGGTAGAAAAATTTTGGACGTAAACGTAACCGTGGAGACCAATAAATTGTTTAAACAATTAATCAATTTATTAATTCTCCAAGGAAATTTTACCAAATGATTTGAATATATAGAAATAAATAAATAAGTAATAAATAATAAATGTATATAAATAATTGATTAAATAAATAAATACTTAATTAGTCTTAAAGACATGGACATAAATATTTTGGACAAAAAAGAGACGGGACCACACTTATAAAATCCTCAGCAGTTTAATTCCTTTTTTTTTATTTATTGGCATCTTTGCAGGCTTTCGACTCCCAGATTTCTTGGAATATTGGGCAGGCAGCCCAGTGGCCTCACTGTGTAAGTAGTTGGAAATAATTTTCTTGAGCCATCATCCGATAAAAAAAAATTTTTGAATTTCCAGCTTATTCTTCTGGCGCTCACGTGGATGGACTGGGCTCGTCCAGAAAAATTTCGGCCCCAAGAAACTGGTTTCCAAAACTCCTCTTTTGGTTATTATTTTTTTGCCGAGGTATAGTGATCGAACTGACTGGCGGGACAGCAGGCTCGGGACACACGTTGTCTCTAAAGTGGGCTTGGAAAAATTTTCCGGCACGTGGCAGGATGGATTGATAGCAAAATGGAAGAAATACCGATGACGAAAATACGGAAAAGAACTCGGCCAGGCCTGGCTCCTTGAGAAGACCTGGCCGTCAGGGAATCTCCCGGCTGGCCCTAAGATAAAGGAGACAGGGATGAAGACGGCCGTTTAACCTGACCTTGCGCGGCGGTCCCTAGTCGGATGACTTACCCTAGTATATCACCAATCCGGCTTCACTCCCTGGAGTTTTCTTTATAATTTTATTTCACACACTTTTGTTTTAAAACTTTACTTTTCTCATTACTTTTAATAAATTTGGAAAATTTAATATTTTCCAGACAAAATACTTTCTTCCACGTTTTTCCCTTTTTTTTTCTTTTCCAGCCACACACTCGCGCACCCGTTGATCACTCTGACCCAATTAACTGTCCCTATCGCTGTTATATCAAAGTTTGCCTAATCCTCCATTTCTATATTCCTCTCTGAGAGGATTTTGAATTGCCCGGGTCATTGGCCTTTTGACCGCTAAATCTTGCCAACTCTTATATAGAGAGATAATCCCTCCTCCCCAGAATTAGCCGTCTCTCAACACTAGCCAAAAATCTAGCGGCTTTATCGATAGTTTTCCAACAACAAAAGAAAACTGGCCATAACACTTTTGATGGTACTTCCTTAGTGAGTCCAGTGACAACATTACCCCCACCATTACCTGGAGCTGGCCCACCACAAATTATGAAGGGCAATCCCTTGCCCCTGGCTGATAGTGCGCCTCGATCAACACCAATAATGTTGATGGTGCAACGTGCAATTCTCAGAATGACTGCATGGCTGCACTTGAAAAAGAGGATCAATATGAACGAGCACGCTTTAAAGACAAGTGCATGTAAGCTACAGAATTGTATTTCTAAAATAATTTCCTCCTTTTTCTTTCATGCTTGATTGTTACGCAACAGTTGACCAAAAAATGTAGAAGCAAACCCAACAATTATACGGAATAAGGGAATTCAGCAGTTTGAAATGCTTTTACCAAATCACTACCAATAAAAAACCACCACCACAACCACCCAAGCAGCCAATAATGGTTAATTGTCAACATCAGGGAAAGGAAATTTAAATCAATTTTCATGCTTCTTTATTTGAAACCTACCATTCAGCAATCGAATGAAACGATTTTAAGAATATCGTTAACTCTTGATATGAAATTAAAAAACTACAATATGTATATTGTAACGCCGATAGGCGTTTCAGTTCAAATCTGGCGCTTCGAACGCCCATCGATAACAAGTCGGCCACCTCAGGACTGGCAACTCCAAAGGAACTCTGGATGTATGGCAGCACTTCAGATGGATGCGACCAACTTCACTCTTTCTTCTGTTTTCCGGTTCGACGAAACGCAAAGCTGTTGGCCATAAATCAAGGAGGATCATTTTTGGTGCCATCCGTCAATAAAACATCTTTATTTGTGAAATAATAAATAAAATTTCGTTACAATATGTTTGTACAATTTCATATATATATAGACATACATAAATATATAGACTAAGATCTTTTTGTGTTCTCCACTATTAAAAAAAAATTGTCTGCTAGTTTAAGACAAACACTGTACACATTTTCAAAATCTGTGCTTATGCGTTGTCAAAAAAAAAAATATTTAAATATAATAATAATAATTCTAATCATTTTTGTATCGTTATATTATATAAGAATAAAATCTACAATGATGAATACTTGTAAATTTGAATTAAATATGAAAAAAAAAAAAATGAGTTCTTTCATTTTGTTTACATAAATTTCTCCACTTAAGGGGGGAGATACCTGTAAATGCTCAAATTTTCACTGATGTTTGTGATTTTTTTTTTATTAAAGAGTCATTATTTATTTTTGAAAATTTACATGTAGTTAGTTTGAATATTGAACTAAAAAAAAAAAAAATTTTTATTTATAAAAATTCAAAATGGCGGCTGCACGTGTAATTTTTTCAGATAAGTCGGAGCGAGGCTTGTCAATCGGCGGGCATTCTAGCATCCTTTCAATTGATCTGAAAACCAAAAACCAAACATTTTTGTATTTATTAATATTATAATTTCTATATGAACCTAAAAAAATAAAAAATTCACGAAATACAAAGCTTCAAAAAAAAAAAAATGAATTTTGGCCAAAATTTTTATGTTGTTTGGCTCTAAAAAATTTATTTTTTCAACATTTTTTTGGAATTTTGTAGGTTCATATAGAAAGTAATGTCATTCGGAAGATGTGTGCAAAATTTTAGGAAGATCGGTCAATAACTTTTTGAGTTATCGTGCCCGCCGATGGCGCATGATTTACATTGCCGGCCTACTATTATATCTGAGCAGTTCATTATTTGTAGAATTGATGTGTATCCTTCATTGAATAATCCAGCAGCAATGTATGAAGCCATTTGAATGATTTTTGACCCCGAGTGTAGGTGTTTTGGAGCTAGACGCCAAACGGTGGAGTTAAAACTCTCATTTGCATTTTGCGTATGACCACCAAAACATCTTTCGAGCAAATCATCTCGCGATAAATCTATAAATATTGGCTCTACATACTTATGGATATCTGGATGTAGTGGTGCAGGATGTTCAAAATATTCTTTAGAAGCTTGGGCTTTTTGCCATTTGCACCAGCTGTCGGGATCAGGTGGACAGTACTCATGATTTGGTTCGTCATCTGTGGAGTACATATGATAGTAGGTGGCCATTAAAGCTTTTTTCATATCCTCGAGGTTGTTTACAGTCCTACGAATAGCTAGCCCGTAGAATACTGATAATTTATTGATGAGAGCTTGCGTCAATTTGCCTTTTGCTCTGAGTTTATGATCTTTCGTAACTTTTCGCAGGCGAGTACCCATTCTCTTTTGCACGTGGCCAATACACTCACTTTTTACTACCGGAAAATCGTCGCCATATGGATTTGCATCGAGAATTCCTTTAAATGTTTTTGAATCTCCATCTCCTATATAATTGCCGTACTTCACGCCAAAAAGTTCTTCCGATCTCACAAACATTTCTTTGATTGATTCGACTTCCATTGCCCCCGCAGGACCTTGGTGATTCTCTTGACAGTCTGGCTGGTGTTCTTCATACCATTCATTGTATTCTGCAGTACCTTCTTTATTTTTCCATAATTGACACCCTAAACAATAGCTAGATTTCACCATTAGATCGATAACCTTGCCACTGTAGCACCCAATGAGCGTTGTTACACCGTATAAAGATTTGAAGCCACGTTTCTTCCATGAGCCATCACCTGATACTTTTAAATCTGTAGCTGGCCTGTCATGTTTTCCATTTTCTATTTTTTCTTCCTCTACAGCTTTTTTACAGCAAGATTGAAATAAGGATTGCGAAGCGTTATGTAAATGCACAATAATTTTATTATATCCAGTTTCACTCAAACCGTCACACATGTCCATAAAATTACAAAAGATATAAATCCCCTCTCGGGCGACGCCCAAAAGACGCATGACAAATACAATCCTACGGTTAATTTCAAATCCATTGTTAATAAAAGGTTCTGAGTTGATATCTCTACGACCGCAACGACATAATAAAATAATTTTAAAACCCAATCCGCGATCGCCAGCTTCCTCAAATTTCACTGTCTGTTTACACTCGCGGCACACAACAAGTTCGGATAACGCAGTAAACACCGTAAAAAACTCAATAAACTTATAACAATGCGTATTATTGTAATGAATATCCTCCCTAGTAGAACTAGATAATTTTCTGGCACTTGCACTCGATTGATCGGCTTCCTCACGGTTAGAATACTGATTTCCTTGAAATTTACGTTTCGACGGGCGTGCGGTCCGCTTTGATAAATCTTTATCCCTTTTAGGATACGAACTCTTTTTTATATTTACTTGATTTCAAAATCTTTACGTACAGAATGAGGTCCAATTTGAGGAATTTGTCAATGAAAGTATTTTGTAACATTTGCTTAATCACATTTTTAACAGTAGAAACGTTAAAAGCGTCGGCCGCTAAAGTAGCCCAGCGCTGGCGCGCAAAAAAATGAAGTAAGCAAGTCGGAGCGCCGACTTGAATATACCCTGTACCTAGATTAAGGACAGCTTAAAATTATGTTATAGAAAGTTATAACGATATTGAATTACAAAAAAATAATTGATCTGGATACTTTAAACAATTTATTTAATATTTATAAAACGCCGCTCGAATTTGCTACCGACTGACTAAATAAGTCGGTACCCAGGGAACACCACGTGGAGGCATTTGAATAAACCAAATGGGTTACCAATATAACAAAATATTGGAAACCTTCGAGTCGACTTGAATCACTATATTTAATATAGCCAATTCCTTGTTCCCCTTCTTTTTTTTTTTTAAGCGCAAAACCCTACTGAATATTATATACACAACCCTACCTAATTCGCTATTCAAAATCCTTAATACTAACGGAAATTCCTCTATGATAGCTATATATAGTTTCAAATGTGCGCGCACTGGCCCTACTACTAGAAATATTTGAAAACGCCCAATCAATATTGGTATTACCAATAGTGGTGGACGCATTCAAATCTAAGAGAGAACTAAAGTTAAGGCTACTCAAAAACTCATAAATATCCCTACCACATCCTGAAAGGGACTGAAGGTTTACATTAAAATCTCCTAAAATTATGAAATTACTAACTAAATCATTTTGAGACTCCTGAACTAGCCTCTCCAACTCATCCCTAAACTTCGCCAATGGATATGTCGGACTACGATAAATTATTAAAATTCCTAGGGACCTATATTTCAAAAGGGCAAACTCGAAAACAGGGGAAGTTAGGGTAGTTGATCTGGCATAATATCGACCACTTGAAAAATTACTAGTATGCTCCACAATTTCATTTCTTATGAATATAAGAATACCTCTTTTGGGTCGAGCACCGCTTGCCAGCGAAGGGCAATCTAGTCGCACAGCAATAGTGTAACCAGGAATTTCATATGCTTCATTAGCATATGTAGAAGCCTCTACAAAACACAATATGGGGGACTGAAGCATTAGCTGATTAGAGCAAACATCACTAATATGACAGTGGAGACTTTCCGTATTGTGGAAGAAAATATTAAAATTGGAGCTGTCAAATAGTGGATCAAAATGTGTTTGAAGAGCTTTTTCGGTGCGTAATTTTTGCAACTCTTGTTCAGCTGCAGAATCTTGGCCAGATCTGGGGGGGACGAATTGTCCGACAATAAAAAGTCCTGCGGCACTAGTTGCCCTACTACATGCTACATATAATGCTACACGTTGCATTCCAGAACTTGTGTGGACCACCACTCTTTCGTACGTAGCACCCTGACTCTTATGGATAGTTATAGCTTCTGCAGCTATAACCGGAAACTGTTTCCTATCAATTGTGACTTGCTCATTCGATCTGAATTGAAAACTTTTTACCGTTTTCTGAATTGGGGTCCAGGAATTTTGTGCACTGCGGCGAAATTTTGATCGAGCATTCACTCCTACACTGTCATCTAGGAACTTTATCCAAAGAACTGAGGGGATATTGGATGAATCTAATTCGATGTCCATTAAAGTACCCGTGGCTCCATTCACGAGACCATCTGCCGTATCGACGTTAACCGTCATCATATACTTGGCAGTGGTTTTCAAAATGAGACGACTACACAAACCTTGTGTATCAGAAGTTTTGAAACCTTTGACATCTTCTAAATATTTTATTTTGGCTGCATCACTTAGATGAGCAGCTTTAATCAAATCTACTGCAACCGAAACATGTTCCTCGGTGGGAATGGAGGATAATTTTGCCCTGTTGTAAAAATCGGTATCCCTATTACTAAGAAACAGATGAATTGCTTCATCTGGCACTTGACTTGCGTCGAAAATTCTGGTTCTAAATAATTCTATATCTGCCGATGACATTTGGCCGGATGCCATGTTATTTAGTGCGATTGCAAAAGGTTGGTCGTCTCGCTGTCGCATGATCTCTGTGAGCTCGAAAAACTTAAAACGTTCCCACAGAGAAGGCCCAACAAGAACGCTGTAAGGGTCATGCGAGGATGATGTGGATTGGAATATCCAACGATCACCTACAGGGCGTAGTTGTCTGAGATCGCCGAACACGATAACAGAAATGCCCCCAAAGGGAATATCCCGATTACGGAAAATTTGTTTGAGTCGAGAGTCCAAATAGGAAAACATTTTTGCACCGACCATAGAAATTTCATCAATTATTAAAAGTTTGAGATCTATAAACCTTGTTCGAAGAGTGTTTACCAAGTCAGAACTCAAATCTCTAAAAGAAGACCCAGACTGATTAATGGGTAGGGAGAACATGGAATGGAGGGTTGAACCTCCAATACCGAAAGCTGCTTTTCCTGTGGGAGCGCACAAGAGGATCTTAACAGTCGTTGGGTCGTTTCCTATCCTGCGACTATACTCCATAGAAAGGGACTGAAAAATTGCAGAAATAAGCCTACTCTTGCCGACACCTGCTCCGCCACCTACGAACTCATGAAAAATTTCATTATTCTTCACATTGTGAAGAACATGAGTAAGAAAAGTTTTTTGCTTTACATTTAGAGATCTAACAATACTTGCCAAATTTTCTGGCGAAATAATTGGGGGGAGTTTAACAACGCGGATATCATTTTCCGAATCTGCAGGTTGGTCATTGGCATTTAAATTTAATAAATTAAGTTGAGAACTAATTTCGGGAAAGGCTAGAACCCTAAACTCCTCATCTAATACAACCTGACCTTCTAGTTCGTTTTCAGTCTCCCTGTTTTCAAATTCCATAGCCCTCCTAAGCGCGTCTTCTAAATCATCTAAAACATTGTACCTATTAAAACCAGCCCTAATAATTTCCTCATGCTGACTGTAAAACTCCTCACAATTTCTCTGAACTAACTCTACCTGTTCGTCTCTCCAAGGAAAATATAACATAACTAATTCCCTAAAATAGTTCTGCCTATCCGTGTTAATATTAAATTTCCTAAACCTAATTGTGCAAGGCCACCTCCTATGCGTAATGTAGCCACTTCCATCACGCAAAGGAAGACTGCCTCCTAAAAGTTCATTCTCTTCTTCATTTCTATTAGTTCGGCGAGCCCTAATACTAAACTCATAATTGGCAGCGAAATCAGCTAAGCAAAGATCTTCTAGATTATTTGGTCTTTCTATATAATGGTCAAGTAGCCCTTTTACAAAGATGTCAGTTGAATCCTGAGGCAAACTTTGTAACTGCTGTCTAGATTTGAGCATTTTAACTCGAAATTCTGGCAAATTGGTATTAATAAACCTATCTTTGTGGCTGATATTGGACATAGACATCCCTAGACAGCAATAGGCGGCTTCCTGAGCAGAAATCTCAGTGCCGCAAATGAATTTGTGACCAATATATTGCAGCTTTTGCCTGATGCTTAGATTGCCCCTCTCAACACTAGCAACGGCTTCCCGCATCAGCTTTGAAATGCCTCTTTGGGATTTATTTATATAATTTATTATATAGCTGCAACAAGCATACGGATCCAATATGTACTGAATGTCCATATTGGCCCGTTGCATAGAAAGTATATGTTTATTATAAGCATTTACCTTAATTTCAGCAAAACTTCTTTTGAGGAAAATCTGGGGCTTTTTCAAGCTAGACCTGACTGCAAGTATATAGTCCTCGTAACTGAGGTTAACATTTTCATGTGAAAGAAAATTGTCGAAATTGCTTAAGAAAGAAACAATGTCAGAAGGAAAACTATTATTAAGAAAGTTTTGAATCAGATGAAAGTTTTGCCGATGGCGAGATATATTTTGAAGTTCTTCAGAAAGAGGCTTCAAAATAACTGTTTGGGGCATAGGAGGATTAGGTATCCCGAATCTACAAATTTCTTGCCCCCGAACTTTTCGAAGGCAAGTAAAGCTATGTGTGTGTGTTTGGTACACTAAAAAGGGAGCTAAGTCAGAATTTGTTACATCTGTGGTAACGAACTGGTCAATAAAACTTATTACGGGTAAAAAGGAATCTTCATTATTAAGGTCTACTTGGGGGGCATCTTTCAGCCAAAACATCCCGTGAATATGAGGAGAGCCTCTCTGCTGAAACTCAACCCGCCAATAATACCTAATTACAAAATTCTCACCAAAAATCCCTTCCTGGCTTTTCATTATCTTTAACAACTCCCTATATCTATGTTCAAAATACCTTGCACAAGTAACTGGATCAGATCTAATGAGACGAGCCTTTTCACTAAACTGTAGATTTGATGCTTCTTCTTCTGTAATATCTACCCTATCAACTGTTTTTTTAAGAATAACTAAGAGCTCTGACCACTTTGTCTCGGCAGCCGACAAAGTTATAAAGAAAGTTGGGAGCCCGAATTGCCTAATCATAGCCATAACCTTTTTCTTTTCGTCCTCCCAATGAGCTGGAGACGTGCGAATACCCTTCAGGACCCTATAACCCTCATCGTGTCGAATTAAATTATTGACAAAATCGTCACAAAGTACATTAGAAGCTGTTGTTGCGCGTGGAGCGCTATGCTTACGCAAACATATAGAAGTATTATTGCGTATCGTTATCAGCTCTAACTTTTTATAGTTGAAAAATAATTTATCTGTTCTGCAACCTCTTCTATCTACATTTCTAAGCTCAGACCTAACTATGGTTGCAAAACTAGCGGACGTGTTTCTTTTAGTGCCGGCATATATAGTGGGAAATGCTAACTCTTCACAATCTGAATCTAAGACCATATCTAACGGCCTTTGCCCCTCGCCAGGTGCTATTGTTATTCTCTGTATGCCGACATCATCTACCTGAATATTTTCGAGCATTGTTTCTTGCCCACCGGGATTGAGTTCCTCGGCTTCCTCGTCAGGATGGGCAAGATCTTCAGAATGAGTAGTTTCCTCATTTCTGTGCAGAATTTCTTCTACAAATTCCCTATCTTCCTCACTAGCATAGAAAGGAACATTTTCGGATTCAAAAGAATCAAGTCTCTGCTCATTAATTGTAATATTGTGCTTCCTATATAACTCGCTATTGACTAAAAACCTAAGTGCACTTTGGACCCTAGCGGGCCTAATGGATTCAGCCATGAAATCATGACCATATTCCATTCTACGTTTGAGGTGGAGCTCAATAACCTCAGTCTCATTAAATGCTCTAGGGAGTGACGTGACAATACTGCCAACTGGAATCGGAACATTAACTACAGCTCCTTTAATTGCGCTTTGACGCTCATGGCCTGTTGCCTTAATAATCATAAAAGGGAGACGAGGAGAAATGAGGCGTTCCTCTAAAGGGCTAAGACCCTTAAGACACTCTGGCAAAACTGGGAAATCTAGACCATTTGAAATCGCAAATTTTGGTTTTGTATCCCTAGAAATGTGTGAAAAACACGTTGAGCAAAAAGTGAGATTGTCATCAGTGGGAGGGAACTGAGTAGCAATATCTAAGATCGGACGACTAAACTGATAACTATTTTCTATAAGGCTTCGAGACTTTGATTTAAGCTTATGAGGAAACCATAGGCCTTTGCAAGAATAACAAATATGACTAGGCCCTAACTTTACAATTCTATTAAATTTTTCCAATTGAGTTACTAAATTGGGCTGACGATTTGAGTTTCTAACATCCTGAAGGGTGTTTGCACGGTCCTCCCTATTACGGATTGCATTTCTTCTATTTTCTGCTACTCTATTTTCATTAATGCTTCTAAACTGACTAACTCGCTGGCTAATATTTCTAACAGCGTTACGGTTTGCTAATTGAATTGCAATTCGAGCACTTCGACGTGCCAATGTGTTGCGCGCGCGTTCAATAACCCTACGTTCTAAGTTTCTCCTATCCTGGGATCTACGAATCCTATCTTGTTCCCTTTCTTGAATACGTTGGCTAATATTTATACGCCGATTTAGCGATCTACGTGAAGAATTTGCTGCCTGTTCTGTTTCCCTATAGTGCAAGTTTCTCCTTCGGGTCGACCGACGTAGAGTATCGGACACTTGTTCTGCCTGCCTTATAAATGGATCTGTTCTACGTACCCTACGCTCTTCTGTATTTTGTACTTGCTCTGCCCGCCTAATGTCTAAATCCGTTCGTCGTTCCCTATGCGATAATGTATTTTGTGCTTGTTCACTAGCCCTATATTCCGAGTTTCTCCTACGGGTCGACCTGCGTCGAGTATCGGACACCTGTTCTGCCTGCCTTATCAATGGATCTGCGCGACGTTCCCTATGCTCCTCTGTGTTTTGCGCTTGTTCATTGGCCCTATATACGGAGTTTCTCCTACGGGTCGACCTGCGTCGAGTATCGGACTCCTGTTCTGCCTGCCTTATCAATGGATCTGTGCGACGTTCCCTATGCTCCTCTGTATTTTGCGCTTGTTCATTGGCCCTATATACGGAGTTTCTCCTACGGGTTGACCTGCGTCGAGTATCGGACACCTGTTCTGCCTGCCTTATCAATGGATCTGTGCGACGTTCCCTATGCTCCTCTGTGTTTTGCGCTTGTTCATTGGCCCTATATACGGAGTTTCTCCTACGGGTCGACCGGCGTCGAGTATCGGATGACTGTTCCTCGAATCTAACGTTAACGTTTTCCCTACGGGTTGACCGACGTAAAGTATTTAGAGACTGTTCCTCTAGTCTAATTTCTATGCTGGAGTTGGCCCTACGCGCCTGCTGGTATTCTACATTTCTTTGCCTTTCTATTTCCGCGTACAAATCATTATTCCTATTACTCCTATTTCTCAATCTTTTTCTTTGAGACCGCTGAGAAGCTGAAAGTCTACTGAAACGGGGCATATTGGTGATATTAAAAACTAGTCTTGAAAAAGACTCGAATTTATTCAACAATTTAAAGAATTTAAATAATTTGAAGAAAAAAACTTACAAAATTTTTCAGTGTTGGCAGCGTCAAAAAGGGCAACAGCAACTTTACTCGCGTTCGCGGTTATCTGGAAGCGCGCTCACTATTTAAACACACACACGTTTCACAACACTTTCAAATTCGCAAATTTTAAACTTTAGAAAATGGCGCCAAAAATCGGGAGGCAAAAATTTAATTTTGAGAGCAGCAGTCGGACAGCCTTCATCGGTCAGCAAATCGATTAAGACTAAACCGAATTTTAGATAGCAAAACCACGAAAGCTATCGAGTTTGACGTTCCGATTGTCAATATTCCAATTATGAAACTATCTCTATCTCTGTCTCTCCTACATTGTTTTAATAAGAGAAACTTGTGATAGTTAATATCTCACTTAAATGACTTACTAACTGCATTCTAAAAGCTGGCATAGAATAATATATAGCCATACTTATCTGTATATTTGTTCATGCATTTGGTGTATAAATTACACCTTGATGAAAACATCTCTCTCTCTGCAAATTCAATACCAATTTGGTTTTTTCCCACGAAACTTTACCCCTTTTCCCCCTCTAATCCATAAGTAAAATATTTCTCTCACTCTTTGGCGGGCGGGCTTTTCATCTAAAACCTTACTAACGACATATGTACATACATATGGGTTTTGAGAGAATTTTTAATATATACATAAATTATGCTCTATTTACAGCGTTCTTAGTAGTTAGTTTCAGTTTTTTCGACGTGAAAATATGCAGAAAAGTGCAATTCCACGAACTATTGCGTAAGTTCTCACGACTCCCGCATCAAAATTTTTTCTCACGCTCTAACCTTGAAAAAATTTTGTCGCGCTTTTAATACAAATTAAGACAAGAATAACATAAGCAATGCAACTGGTTTCATTTTATTTCTATTAAGCGCTGACAAAGGGAAAGCCTTTTGTCTAAACTTTGCTCTATTTATACTTTAGAATATGCAAAACAAGTGCAATTCCACGAACTATTGCGTAAGTTCCCACGACGCCCCCTGAACAATTTTTCTCACGCTCTAACCTTGAAAAAATTTTGACGCGGTTTTAAGAAAAAACCAATACATAATTTCTATACACACACCTACACATTCATTTGAATGTCAAGACGTGGTAATGTGTAAGTGTAATTCCATAAAGTGGATCAAAAGTCGCCTGGAAAAAGTTTCAGTATTAGGCAAACAGAAAATTTAGCAACGGGTTTCAAGTACCATTCCTATTGCATATTCTCTTTTGTCTTCGTTTCATTCCTCATGGCCCAACTCTCGCCTAGATTTCTAGCAAAAAACTATGATGGCATCTCTTTTACTCTTAAGGCTTAAGATGATCGCCTAAAAAACCTGCGACATATACACACATATGTATTCCATTGGTTCTCACGGTCCCCCCTCTCTTACGTCCTTTCGACTAAAAGATTTTTTCTCTCACGCTCTAACCAAAAAAATTCCCGGGCTTTTAATATAAGTTTTTTTTCCCGAAATATTGCTTTTCGACCTTCCACACGTGATTTTGCAAGTTCCACATGCATACATGTACTTTAAAATCAGTTGCCACAAGTGATTCTGTATCAGGAGAACAGAAAATTTAGGCGGAATCCTAAGTTTCATAAACATATTTTTGTTTCGTTGCGAAATCTTGTCCCGCTCTCTGGTAGTGCTGAGAGAGCTACTCTCAATTTTACTCTTCACTACATACATACATACATACATACATACACACATATATATGCATCTATGTATGTTCAAGGTTCGTATCTACATATGTACATGCACTAATATATGTCAACATATATCATAATAACTAATCCATATGAAGAAATGCACTTGCTTCTATATTTTTTGCCAGAACTAAGAAGTTTCACTTGACCAGCTAACGAACATGCATGAACACGATCGTTTACACAACGCAAGCGCAAGCCCTATTCACTCCCACAAGTTTCGTTTTCTGCACAGAAACAACAAAGGCTATATTCAGCACACTTCTCCTAAATTTTAGTCTTTCTCTAATTTATACATACATATGTTATATATATATACATATATATTTTGTATAAATAACTGTATAAATAGGTAAAATTAAATTGAAGTATGGAGACATGAATATATCGACTCGGCTTAATACATAATATGTAAACTTTATTAAGTTATTTCAATGCGTTACAAAATCACAATCAATTTGATTCGGAAATAATAAAAAAGCAAAAAAAATAACAAAGTTCGCTCGTGTTTTCACGCCGCCTCTCTGATCGGAGATTTGAACCCACGCTTATCCGTTTGCGCAACTGATCCCTATCCACTCTACCACCAAAGCATCGATATGATGCTTTGCTATTTTGTTATATGTATATCGCAAGCACAGTGTATTTCGCCGTTCAAGTCAAATTCAATGCAAATATTTCTGTCTCTCACATAAGAACATTAAAAGAAATTGATTTTATTAGAGATTTCTTTTAAATGATTTGAATTTTAATAATTAGACGTGTTGGATTAAATTTATTTGAATACAAGGAGAAAAAAAAACAACTATATTTATATATATTTTTCATTCGCTCCCGAGGGGATTCGAACCTGGGTCAAATCCGTACATACATACACATACATATGCACCTGTCTCAGAAACAAATGCTTGCTGCTTCTTACACAGTACAAACAGTAAAACAATTATACGTATATCTCCGATGTTTATTGTCCGATTTCGACTAAATTTGGTAATATGATGCATATTGACCACACTATTGGGTGTTCCAAATAAGAATGCGATATCTTGAAAACAGCCCTAGTTATCGTTTTTTAAATTGCGGGGGCGGAAGTGGGCGTGGCTAAAATTTGAAACAAACTCGACCTGCCTAGGCATTAGACGGATGCTCACACCAAATTTGGTAGCTCTAGCTCTTAAAGTCTCTGAGATCGCGTGGCTCATACGGACAGACGGACAGACGGACAGACGGACGGACAGACGGACAGACGGACATGTCTCAATCGACTCGGCTGTTGATGCTGATCAAGAATATATATACTTTATGGGGTCGGAAACGCTTCCTTCTGCCTGTTACATACATTTTAGCGACTTTAATATACCCTTTTACCCTATGGGTACAGGGTATAAAAAGTCGTCACATATTACGCTCTGTAATATGAGAAATACTGAAAATTATGTTCTGAAAATTTGGTGACATATTCTGAAAGGTCTATACTAACATTTTATCGAAAAAAAAAATTTTTTTTTTCAGCATTTTACAGGTATCTCCCCCCCTTAATAATCTTCAATTTACGTACGTATGGGAATACTATTATGATCGTCTAAATTAAATTCGGTTGAACGACCACCTGTAAAATGCGAGATGGTATTGCGAACCATCTCATTTGTAGTAGGGATAGAAGAATGGATACTAGATACTTAAAGCAATCTTCAAAATCCTGCACAGTAAATACATTATAGGCCAAACCCAGCGCATTTCTTAAAAATGTTCTAAGTTCAATATTTTGCAATCCAACTGTGCTATTTAAGTATATCCGCACACTTTATTTTTGCATGGTGGCTTGTACAAAATTGAATACAAACATTTGGAAATGTTTCGCTATTACCGTACAAAAACTGATAGCATATTTCCTTGTATTCAATAAGGTCTAAGTTGCAGTACTCTTTAAGGATCGCTCCTGTAATAGCGAAACTTACGTCAGTTATGACTCGTCTGCAAAGTGGTATTTTTAATTTGTTCTCTTTGCATGATCTATGCAGTTCGCATAAAAAACGACCATATCATAATGATTGGAAAGTATTGCATGTGCGATTCCATAAGTTAGAGACAACTCTGGAAGATGAGCAACTAAAGAATAAAGAAATATCCTTTTTATACCCTGTACCCATAGGGTAAAAGGGTATATTAAAGTCGCTAAAATGTATGTAACAGGCAGAAGGAAGCGTTTCCGACCCCATAAAGTATATATATTCTTGATCAGCATCAACAGCCGAGTCGATTGAGACATGTCCGTCTGTCCGTCTGTCCGTCCGTCTGTCCGTCTGTCCGTCTGTCCGTATGAGACACTCGATCTCAGAGACTATAAGAGCTAGAGCTACCAAATTTGGTGTGAGCATCCGTCTAATGCCAAAGCAGGTCAAGTTTGTTTTAAATTTTAGCCACACCCACTTCCGCCCCCGCAATTGAAAAAAAACGATAACTAGGGCTGCTTTCAAGATATCGTATTCTTATAATTGAATTATATACCCAAACTGGACCAGCTGACCAAATTTTGTTGAAATCGGACAATAAACATCGGAGATATGGCTATATCCGTTTTGTACTGAAATGCCAAGGCGGCATTGGCAGATAAGAAAGAGCGAGATAGCATGCGCTCGCTGCTGCTGCATGTGAAAGGGAATTTTGTTTTGAATTGATTGCGATTTTGAGGTTGTTCGATCATTTGCCTAGTGACCACGCAGATCAAGAGAGTTTAAAATTTTTGCCACGCCCACTTCCGCCCCCGCAATTCAGAAAAAACTAATTATTAGAGCAGTTTTTAAAGAATCAGATTCTTATTTGGCACACCTAATAATGTGGCTAATATGCATCATCTGACCAATTTCAGCCGAAATCGGACAATAAATATTGGAGATATACGTTAATGCGTTTTGTACTGAAGCGCTTAGGGCGACATTGGCTGGTAAGAGTGAGCGAGCGTGCGTTCACTGTTGCGGCATGTTAAGGAAATTTTTTATGAAATTAATTGCCGAGGGTGTTTGACTTCATTTAATATAATAACTAGTTGGTACAGGGTATACACAATGTCGGCAGGGACGACTTGCTTGCTTCATTTTTTTTCTTACAACACCTCCTGTTGCATCTATATGCAAGGTGTGTACATTTAGGTGTTTTTGTAGAAGCCGTATATGGTCAATGTTCCATAGAAATACGTTCACCTTGGACGACAAATGTTGAATGTAATGAGCAAATCCATTACTCAACATATCGTATGCATCTTTAAATGCATCTTTGTAAAAATTTTGTTTTTGCCGTTTGCCTCCGATTTCGTATTTTGATAAACTGATAAATTTGTATTTATAATTTGGTTTCCTACCAAAACTCTTTCATTATTCGTTTGCAGAGCCAGTTCACTTTTATATGCAAAGGCAGTGGTGCCTTTCAATTCTCGACTTTCGAGAAGAAAAATTAATGGCTCTTCATTGATTATTTTTTTTTTTAATTTATTGTATGGCATAATTCAAGACTTGTTGAGTAAGCTTGAACGATGCCATTGGAATAATGCCATAAATTTGTAGTAATTACAGGATGGATCTTTACAGTAGTTTGCATTAATTCTAACAGATTTGAAATAAAGCACACAGGTGTTATTCAAGGAAGAATAATTTTTCCTGATTATGTGCTCTATACTTTTTTTTAGTAAATAAAGTGCAACATTCAGTAAAAATATCTGAAAAATGCTGCATTTCCATTTGCAGAATGTGATAGCTGCAAATCTTCTTACGTGATCGTAGGCGAAGGGGGTTTTCAACCATTTTGACGTCTATATTTAAACTTTTATTTCCAACCCTGCAGTCTTTTCGGAAACATTTTAGCCTATTTTCGACAAGACTTTCGTCCACAGGGTTAGAGGACAAATCTATAGTTAAACTACTCTTTTTTCAACTAAAAGATCGCGGTCAACAAAGTTGACTGTGTCGAATTTTGTTTCAGCACTTGACTTTAATAAAATTCGTTTAAAACTTAAATTAACTAATAGTTACCATTTAAAAGCATTTGCTTTGAATCTAGTCTTTCATTAACAATGCGTGCAATTTCCAAATATTGCTGATCATTCAAGACTCATGTTTCACTTATTAGGCCTTGAGACATTGCTTCCTCTAAAGCAGCTCTATTGCCTAATACTATTAAAAAAAAAAACAATAGTGAATAGCTTTTCGAATTTAAAAAAGATAGAACCGATAGTACCGTTGAAAAATGTTGAAAAATATAAAATTGTTTATTGTTATATATTCATTGACCTACTTTGTTCAATAGGTGCCACCTATTAAAGGGTTATATCTACTTATAAGCTCAAAAAAACGTGCTTTTCTGAGAAATTTTCATGATGATACTGTTAATGAAATAAATATATAAACCAAATGATCATATAGAAAATTCAATGAAATTTTATAATCCGTTATGTTTAGCTCCTGCAGGGCATCTCCTGGAGGTCTTTCGAAAAAAGGTGTCTTGTGGTGAGCAGGTCCAAATTATCCGAATTGAAAAAATCCAAAGGATTTATCGAAAGAATTGATAAATACAAGTAATGATTGAGGGATTGGTCAAAATTTAGATTTTTTAACAAAATGGCGGGGTTATGAAAAAGAATAATTTTTTTCGAAAATTTTTTAACTTTGAAGTAGCTTAAAAAATCAAAATTATTGTCCGAATCCTTATTTCTTCGATCATTACCTGGTAAAAATATCTAAGAATATCGGGTGAATATTTCAATCCAATCGGTTAAGCCGTTTCCGAGAAACCTCGCTCACCAACTTTGAAAACATAATTTCGAGAAAAACGCATTTAAAGTTTTGCCACCTACAATTAAACGCTTGGCGGCGTCTTCACAAATACACCAGTATTTTCGAAATTATTGTTCGGGTCGACTTAAAAATTGTACACAATATTCTTAAATATATTTAGATTCAAAATATTAAAAAAAAAAAATTGGATTTTTTCAAAATTGCAAGTAGAGTGGACCCTCGGTACATTCTTTCAGTAAAAGCTGAACTTATATATATGTATATTGATGAATTTTAACAGTTCTTTAAAAGTTCTTATGCATTTTGTGTTATTTTCTTTTAGTAAAATTTCAAATTGAAACATGTTAAAGTGTATTTTTTTTCTCAACCTGGAACGCATTTTTTTATTTTACATTGATTTATATGGGAAAAGGGGTTTCGCTTAACGAACTTTCGCATAACGAATAAGTTGCTGGAACCAATTGGTTCCGAGGGTCCACTGTAGATGTAACCCGTTAAACAAAAAATGTTATTTTTCTATCCTTGCAAAATGACTATATTAGTCGTTTAAAATCTGAAGTCTTAAATTTCAAAAAATGTTCGCTTTTTGCGTTTTCTTAGTTAAACATTTTTTTTTAAAAATGATGAGTGCGATTGATTGGTAGTCATTGTCGCCACTAAGTTATTAATAGTTAGAGCTTCACCACAAGCCATGTGCACCGCCAATCTCTCTGCCTGGAACATGGGGCAGACAAAAATTACATGCTCGGGGCTCTCCGTTACTCCATTTTCGTAGTTTTTGCATTCCGGGCTAGATTGATGGTTGAACCTGAAAAGATACTCCCCGAAACAGCCGTGGCCACTTAGCATCTGAGTGTAACCTCTCCGTGTTTGCGTTCAAGCCACGTCCGAAGATCGGGAATAATTTGGTAGGACCAAACGACCCTTCAAGGAGTTTTCCCAGCGAATCTGCCACGCTTCCCAACTTTCTCTACGCGCCGCAGTTTTGATTTCCCTTTTTTGAGTGAGGGACATCAATGGGTCCCTGGTTTGGGTGTAAACCTTCTTCGCTTCCTGGTCTAGCCGGTCAATTGGCGTCATTCCCGCAATAACTAAAGCAGCATCATCCGAGATAGTGCGGAAGCCACAGCATACTCGCAACGCAGACAACCGATATATACTCTCCAGTGACCTTCTATAGGATTTGCACTCCATCGCTTGGGCCCAGGCTGGTGCTCCGTAAAGAATGGTTGACCGCATCACATTCATAAGCAGAAGACGACGCTCTTGCTTTGGCCCTTTGGAGTTCAGCATAATACGATTAAGAGACCTTCCGAGCTCAGCTGCTCTGACGCCTACATGTTCAAGATGCTCCTTGAAACTAAGGCGAGTATCGATCATAACGCCCAAGTATCTTATAGCCCGTGCAGATGATATAGTGCAAGTGTCTAGAGTGATATTTGCCACCTCGACAACTTTCCAACTACTTATTAGCACTAGTTTCTAATCTACCTTCAAAGAGAACGGTCGTGTCGCGCTTGATCAAAGTTATATACATATTTTTGTAATCTCCGCTTTACGCGTGTATTTGCTTTTGTGCTAAACAACATAGCACACATCGGTACTTTCGGGCGCTGCTTAGTGCAGTGTCGGCAACTTGTACAAAGACAAAAGCACTGTTAGAAGTACTGTTTGTTAGCATCAACTGCCCGCTGGGCAAGACATTCTGTGCGTGGGCACACAAGCAGGGCAATAAAACTCTTTTTGCTCTGTATGTTTGTTTTTCTTTTATTTGTTTCTTTATATATTTTTTTTACCATACAGTGTAAAACATATATAATTATACCATGGCAGAGAAATATAATTATGACCCTCCGCTTAGAAATAAGCTGATTGATCATAACAAAATGTTCTCAATATCAGGAAAAACTCCTGCTAATATTCGGGCTGAGTGCCGCTCACAATTACAAGAAGCTACGCAAATCAACACGACAACCACCTGCAATACAACAACAACTGGAACTAGCATTGTTCGACAAGATTGTTTGCCTAATGGTAATAAAGCTGAAACTATCAGCGAAGCTGCTGGAAAATTGCTCGATGCCCAAAAACAGAGAGGGGCTAAGAGAAATGAAGCAAGCAAGTCGTCCCTGCCGACATTGTGTATACCCTGTACCAACTAGTTATTATATTAAATGAAGTCAAACACCCTCGGCAATTAATTTCATAAAAAATTTCCTTAACATGCCGCAACAGTGAACGCACGCTCGCTCACTCTTACCAGCCAATGTCGCCCTAAGCGCTTCAGTACAAAACGCATTAACGTATATCTCCAATATTTATTGTCCGATTTCGGCTGAAATTGGTCAGATGATGCATATTAGCCACATTATTAGGTGTGCCAAATAAGAATCTGATTCTTTAAAAACTGCTCTAATAATTAGTTTTTTCTGAATTGCGGGGGCGGAAGTGGGCGTGGCAAAAATTTTAAACTCTCTTGATCTGCGTGGTCACTAGGCAAATGATCGAACAACCTCAAAATCGCAATCAATTCAAAACAAAATTCCCTTTCACATGCAGCAGCAGCGAACGCATGCTATCTCGCTCTTCCTTATCTGCCAATGCCGCCTTGGCATTTCAGTACAAAACGGATATAGCCATATCTCCGATGTTTATTGTCCGATTTCAACAAAATTTGGTCAGCTGGTCCAGTTTGGGTATATAATTAGGTGTACCAAGTAAGAATACGATATCTTGAAAGCAGCCCTAGTTATCGTTTTTTTCCAATTGCGGGGGCGGAAGTGGGCGTGGCTAAAATTTAAAACAAACTTGACCTGCTTTGGCATTAGACGGATGCTCACACCAAATTTGGTAGCTCTAGCTCTAATAGTCTCTGAGATCGAGTGTCTCATACGGACAGACGGACGGACAGACGGACAGACGGACATGTCTCAATCGACTCGGCTGTTGATGCTGATCAAGAATATATATACTTTATGGGGTCGGAAACGCTTCCTTCTGCCTGTTACATACATTTTAGCGACTTTAATATACCCTTTTACCCTATGGGTACAGGGTATAAAAATGATAAAACTCTTTCACCCATATCCCAATCCAAGAGGGCGAGTGGACGAGTTCTGATCTCGACCGCTACTACAAGTCAACAAGCAAACTTTACTAACAGATATGCCATTCTTGACACAGACATTGACAGTGATGAGGAAGAAAGCGCGAGCCCGATGAATACAGAAGACGACGCTGAAAACAACCCATTGGACAAAGCAACTAATAGTGGCCAAGACTCGCAAAATGAGTCAGCCAGCACTAGTAATCCGCTTAAGGGCCCTCCGAAACCTCCGCAAATTGTTGTCACAGCCAGCAATATAAATGATCTATTTGATTTAATTAAGGAAGTAGCAGATGTGAACAAAGTCATTGTTCAATGCAATCAAGGGGAAACGATCCGAATCTTTCCCAAAGACAGTGAAACTTACAGAGCCATTGTCAGCCATATGGACAGCATTGGACTTGAATTCCACACTTACCAAATGGTAACTGAAAAGCCACATAGAATTGTTGTTAAAAATTTAAACCATAGCACACTGAATCATAATATCACTGCTGATCTTAAGAGACTAGGTTTTGAGATTCTCCACATACATTGCCCAAGTTCTAAAACCAATAAAGATGAAAAACTTAATATATTTTTTATCAACATAAAGCCGTGTTCCAAAATAAATGACATTTATCAAGTTAAATACCTCTGCGATCAAAAAGTGAGGATTGAAAGGATGCGGAAAGCCACTGAAATCGCCCAATGCCGGCGCTGCCAAGATTACTGTCACACAGCTAAGTACTGCCACCGACATCCCAATTGTGCAAGATGTGGTGAAGGTCACTTCACCTCACAGTGTACGCTGCCCCTTGATGCACAACCAACCTGCTACCATTGCTCTGGAGGCCATATAGCCAGCTACAAAGGTTGCCATTGGTACCAGGAATTTCTTCGCAGATTAACCGGATCCACAAAAAAAAAGAGGAGTAACTCAAATAGGCTGGGTAAAGCTTCATTAGGTACCCAAATGATTTCTTCCCAACCATTTAGGCTTAATAACATTGAACAACAACAGTTTCCTACTTTGCGATCGAATCGCAGAGCTACAAGATCAACAAGTCAGCAACAGCAGCAACTATATCAACAACAGCGTAACAACACAGGTGTTTCTTATGCTGATGTAACCAAACGCAATTTAAATGCAAGCACTAGCAAAGATGGACCTGCTCAGCAACGTCTACAGTCCCTAGGACACAACAAACATCAGCAACATGAACTACATAACCAACAACAAAGCTTTTCCCAAGTTCAGGCTCTACTCCACGAACAGCAGAAACAGTTTATGAAATGGCAACAGCAGCTCCAACAACAGCAGCAACAGCAGTTTCTTACATGGCTACAACAGCAGCAGCAACAACAACAGCAGCACTACAGTCAAAACAATCAACGTATTCGAAAACTGGAAAATATGGTATTTGAATTAGCCAATATAATTAAGCAATGGACGGAGGACGGACCTAATCCTCAGACCCAAAACAACGCTTCAGCTCTACAATGATCCCGCTAAAGGTTCTTATCTGGAATGCTAATGGCATTTCAGGGAAGGCAAAAGAAATAGAACTCTTCGTGCACAACAACAGCGTTGACATTCTTCTTTTGTCGGAGATTAGGATGAAAAGGGGCGATATAGTAAAAATATATGGGTATGCCTTCTATCCTGCTTACAAACCATCGCGGAACAATAACAGCGTTGGAGGGGCAGCAGCTCTGGTGAGGAATTCTCTTCGCCATTTCCCACAAAAAGTTATTGAGACACCTAGCATATAAATGTCCTCAGTTAAAGTAGCCACAGGGTTGGGTGACATAGAATTTAGTGCAATCTACTGCCCCCCTAACACTAGGATTCTGGAACAACACTTTGTCAACATACTAAGAGCCTGTGGCCAAAGATATTTGGTTGGCGGTGACTGGAACGCCCGACATTGGTTGTGGGGTGACACTTACAATTCACCTAGGGGTCGCGAACTAGCAGAAGCCATATCTGTTACTAGTGCCAAGGAACTTGCAACTGGGTCATCGATTAGGTACCCATATGTGCGGCATCATACGCCCTCCTGTATTGACTTTGCAGTCTACCATGGAATATCACACCGCCAGGTAAACATAATCCAAAGTTGGGATCTGGAATCAGACCACCTGGCTTTAATCGCCAGTATCCACACAGATTGTTTTAGTGCCAATCTCAGCCGTCGCCTTATCACCAAAAACACCGACCTGCTCGCCTTCGGACAGCATTTGGAAAATTCAATCCAGCTAAACACTACTCTTAATTCTGGCGAAGATATCGAAATGGCTGTAGATCACCTAACAGAGAGTATTCACAGGGCTGCTGCTGCTTCAACGCCTGCTGATAACTTGAGAGACAATAAGTATGGTGTTGTACTAACAAGAGAGGCCAGAGAGCTTCTGGTGCAGAAAAGAAGGCTCAGAAGGCGCGCAATAAGAACTCAAGACCCATGGGACCGTATCCTTTGGAATCGAGCTGCAAAACAACTACGAATTGTATTTGCGAAGCAAATTCTTCGAGCCGAAGCTGGCTTCCATGGATTATACAGTGGATGCTAATTATTCACTATGGAAGTGCACAAAATCTCTCAAAAGACAACCATATAGACAAGTGCCTATCCGATGTCCTAGCGGTGAGCTTGCTAAAAGCGAAGATGAGCAGGCCAATTCGTTTGCGCAACATTTAGAAGCTCGGTTCACGCACTACCAATTCACCACAGACGACCAATTCAGCGAGACTTGTGGAAGTCTGCAGACAGCACTGCAGATGTCTTTGCCCATCAAACCTGCAAGAACAGAGGAGATTGCTGAAGTCATCAAGGATCTTCCGAGGAATAAAGCTCCTGGCATAGACCGGATGTGCAATGCCACTCTAAAAGCCTTACCAACACGGGCTATTATTTACATAGCAATAATTTTTAATGCCATTTTAAGAGTCCAGCACTTCCCTAAGCAGTGGAAAATGGCTGCTATCATAATGATCCATAAGCCTGGTAAACCAGAGAACGATCCTGAATCGTATCGGCCAATAAGTCTCCTGCCCTCACTATCTAAAGTATGGGAAAGGATTATTGCTAACCGAATGAAAGACATCATTAATGAACGCCATATCTTGCCGGATCACCAGTTTGGTTTTCGCGAGGGACACGGCACTGTTGAACAAGTCCATAGATTGGTGAAGCATATATTACAAGCCTTTGATGACAAGGAATACTGTAATGCAGTCTTCATTGATATGCAGCAAGCTTTCGACAGAGTTTGGCATATGGGTTTGCTGTGCAAAGAAATTATTTCCAGCACCATACTATAGTGTCCTTCGATCATACTTAGAAGGCCGGCAGTATATGATCAAGGTCAGGAACACTTTCTCCAACGCTTACTCAATGAGAGCTGGAGTCCCACAAGGCAGCGTACAAAAAGAATGGGCTTCGCCAAACACATAAGCTAATCAACGCCAAAAAAAAAATAATATTTATATTCCTCTTAGATATACCAAGGAGGTTTCGTTCTCATTATAAATCATATAATTGTGTTGTTAAGATACTATTTTTGTATGTATGGATTCAGCGCTTAAATAAATAACTAAAACTAAAAAAAAAAAAACTTATTAGCACTGCCTCAGTTTTCTGGTCAGCCAGTTGTAGTCCAGCACAGAAAAGCCATTGCTTTACCATTTTTATTGCTATCGCTGTTGTGCTCTCGGCTTGATGAAGGTGTTTTGCCACAACCTCAAGTGCCACATCGTCGGCAAAGCCTATAAGTTTCGCCTCGTATGGCAATTGTAGACGAAGAATGCCGTCATACATGACATTCCATAATAAAGGGCCAAGTATGGATCCCTGTGGAACTCCCCCACGTACTTCATGTCTACGAACGCCGCTTTCGGTGGTATAAAGTAGAATTCTGCCTCGGAAGTAGTCCTCTACCAACAGGATTAAGTATTCCGGAACTCTAAAAGCCTTAAGTACCCGAAGAATACAGCTCCAGTTTGCCGTATTAAAGGCGTTCTTAACGTCTAATGTAGTGACTAGACAGTACTTTTTATGGCCTCCCTTCCAACGTTGGCCCTCTATAGCCTTGGCAGCAATATCAAGCACAGTTGTTAGGGCGCCAATAGTCGACTTGCCTTTGCGGAATCCGAATTGCATTGGCGAAAGATCACCAGCAATTTTTAGGGCACATTCGAGTCTGTTACTTATTAATTTTTTGAACAATTTGGCTGCCAAGTCCAGCAGGCATATTGGCCTGTACGATGATGCGTCACCTGGCTCTTTGTTTGGCCTTGGAATCAGAGTTAAATTCTGCTTTTTCCACCTGACCGGAAAGATGGCTTCCTTTAGACAAGCATTGAATGTTTCGGCGAATTTTTCTGGCTGAAGCGCAACCGCTAATTTCAGAGCTCTATTGGAAATAGAGTCAGGGCCTGGTGCCTTGTTATCTTGTAGGAGAGCAGCTGTGTTTTTTACCTCCTCTGCTGTAATTAAGCTGTCGACCGGTGGTAAATTTAACGTGTGTTGCCTTTCCGCTATAGACGACGTATCCGGAAAGAGTGTTTCCACAAAGCATTTGCTTCTCACATCCGCAATGTTATCATTCCACCAGTAAACCGGTGTTCGGTGGAGACTATGCCCTCTGCGAACTCTCATGCTTGCATCACATGCCCTTGTGACTGCGTCCATTAGTGTCTCTGTGGAATTAATTGCACTGCAAGAGAGTGACGGAATGCGAAATAAGTGCAGAAGTGAAGTTAGACAGACTGAAAGTATCGATCCGATATACCTTGCCTGTTCGTAGGGAATCAGCTGAAAATAATCTTGAGTTAGTTATGGAGCACGAAATGGCCAAGTGGTCGCTAACTGTGTAGTGGCCGCATAGTTTCCAGTGGCAGTGTGGAAAAAGGCGGCTGATGGCAAATGTGACGTCAATGACTGAGCCATATCCGTTTTTGCTGAACGAGTGTTTAGTTCCCTCGTTTAGGATAGCGAGATCCAGAGACGCTAGTGCCTCAAGCTGGGCCCTGCCCTGGCATTAGTTGACTTGCTGCCCCATTCCTCTGACCAAGCGTTAAAATCTCCTGCAACTATTTTATTTGACTTTCCCCTTGAATCGGTTGCAATGTTGTCGACCACGGTTTCGAACTCTGCTATGTTGAGACTAGGCGCAATGTAGCAGCTGTAGTACCAAGTTTGGCCTATTTTTGCCCGAACAAAGCCATGCGAGGCAAAAACGTGTTCGATCGCCGGTGCAGTGTTGCCGCATACCCATATGGCCGCCTTCCCAGAAAGGTCCACTGCCCAAAGGCTGTTTTCGGATGCTTTGTAGGGCTCGCTTAGGATAGCAATATCTGCCTTGAGTTCCCGCACCGATTGTGCCAACAAATCTTGCGCGGCGGCGCAATGGTTTAGATTGAGCTGAAGAAACTTCATGATTATGTTGTTTGCAACTCACCAGAATTGACCAGCGGTCATCTTTTGCTGCCAGCGTAGTGATCTGTCTCTGATTGGTTTACTGCTGCACAATTAAAACATTTGGCTTCATTTGTGCAGTTTGCAGCTTTATGATCGGATTGGCCGCATCGCAAGCACCAGTTTGTGCGGTCAACTGAGCTGTTGCATCTTGATGAAACGTGGCCGAAGATGAGGCATCTGTAACATCTCTGTTTGACTGCTCTTGCTCTGATTCGGCATCTTGACCAACCTACACGTAGAACTTTCTTCTGGAGTAGTGCCGTCGCTTGATGTTGCGGCAAGAATACTACAGCCATCTGTTGGCCTCAACGCCTTGACAGAGACTTCAAACGAGTCCTTATCCATCTCCTTGGTAATGGCCGCTTTTAAGTCGGATTCAGTAGCCAGACAGTCAAGGTCTCGTATTTCGAGATGCGCCAAGTCAGAGACTGCCCGTATTGAGGCTTTTTGCCCCAGAACTTGGCATAACTCCTCTTGCAGCTTGTTGGATTTAGTTTTGCCATTTAGCTCCAACAACAATTCGCCCTTTTGCGTTTTTCTCGCCCGGGATACACTGTCCTTCATCCCATTGAGCCGGCCGTCCTCTCGTCTAGTGACCATGCGCAGCAGTTGGGCATAGGATATACCCTCGTCTGCCTTGATGATGATGGGATCGGGTCTGCCTCAGCGCATCTGAGGATTAGTTTTCCGCTTACGGGTTGCCAGTTTCCATTCCTGTGACGATTCGCTAATGCTGGTAGGTTGTCGAGCTGGCGCGGGACTTGCTGTTAAGCTACTGACATTTGACTCCTTTAGCTTGGCCGCATACGCTGCTTTTTTGGTGGGGTATTCCTCTGAGCGTGTGACTCGTCCCGAGGGCGCTTTGGTGTGTCTGCATGGGTGGCGTATGAGAATTTACGCCCTTCCTTAATAGCAGGCACAGTTTGTGTGGCCATGTCCACTTTAATTGCTCTATCGGGGCTTTTTGCTGCGAGAGCCTTCAAACTAATTAACTCATGCAGATCGATCATGCGCTTGAAGTCTTGTTTGGTACTAAGGTTTACCATCATCCTTCATCCATGCTTTGTACACTTGTGAGTGTGTGTGTGTGTGTGTGTGGTGGTTGTGGTGTATGGTTGGTAATTTTAATTAAAGTGATAATACAAAATATGTGTATAGTTATGTGTGTGTGAGACTAGTGACGATCCGTTCTAATGCAGACTCTCGGGCGTTCTAATGCAGACTGGTGATAGAGTGGGGCTATGCGGCCGGTATTTATTTAGAAGGATTTGGCATGTGTATGGGTAGACATGGTGTCGCGACGATCGGCCTTCCTTCTCTTCCTTCCTTCCTTCTCTTCTCTTCCTTTCCAGTAGAGAGTTCCAGTATTAGCCGGCATTGTCATCCATCTTGTGTAATTGAAGTGGTAGCGGTAGTTGCTTCTCTTAAGAAAGTGAAAGTGATACTCTCTCTCTCTCTCTCGGCGCCATCATCCAATGTCCATCGTCGCCTCGCTTATTGTTGCTATGCGGTAAATGATGCCTGAATACACACACACACTTGCATGTGTTCCATCATCATTACATACATAGCTAGCTGGCATGTAGAAAGAAAGAAGGAAATTGTACATACGCACATATATAGAAACGCATGCATACAAATATTATATTATTTTATTTTTTGCATGTTGCTTTTGCTTGCGTGTGTATATATGTATGTATGTTAGTTTATCTGACGCCCAGCATCAGATTGGCTTGTATGTACAATTGTTTCGTTAAGGCTTCCTTCCCTCCTTCTTAAGCGGGGGTATGGTCATCGATGTATGTATGTGTACATTGCACAGTGGATCCACTTGTATGGAGACGCGGCCAAAAATACTTATGTTTGAGATATAGTTATGAAAACTTGTCCAAAAATTTTGAAAAATATTTAAAACATGTAAAAGACAAATTGAGCAGATCGGACTACTATATCATATAGCTCCCATATGAGCAATCCGACGAAAAAAAGTACTTTGTATGACAATTTTGTTTGTTTGTTGAGATATCTCAACCAAACTCACACGGTAGGTGTATGATGTGGATCTAGAAACCCTGATTTGGTTGAAATCGGACTACTATATCATAAAGCTCCCATATGACCAATCGGTTGAAAACAGTGATTTGTATGGCAATTGTTCGAGTTTTTAGAAATATTGCAAACAAACTCGCGCATTTGGCGTAAGTACGACGTTCCAGCTGGAATCCGATAACCATATTTTATAGCCGTCATAGGAACAATCAGATAAAAAGTTAACATGGCGCTAGAAAGTGTACGGGATCTTCTCTTTAGCCGTTCTTACTTGTTTTTAATAAAAGAGGAAAGAAATGTTAGAACAAAATATGTATTTTCATGAATTAAAGAAAAATATACATATAACAAAAAAAAACTAAAAATTATCTTCTAATAAATCAAAAACAGATTTTAACATGGTTGATTTTGGTTTTTTAGGTAGTTGTCTTTGTCCTGTAATAAATGGATCTGATCTTAAAATTAAATTATGAATAACATCTGTATTTGATAGAGTACGTGAAATTTTCCTACTATGTTGAAGTCTACATTTTTTTATTTCTTTGTTATTGGACTCGGCAGCTTCCTCTGATAGCTCTCCAATCGACACTAATGCGTACTGTATTACAGCAGAACCATGTACTAACACCTTATGCACGGTCGCCGGTAAGTAATACCATGGATACGCAGTTATTAAATCATTCGCAGTATCCAGTGCGTAATTTTGAAATTTTTCTGCATTGATTTTACATCCGAATCCGATGGCTTGTAATATAGTCGCACATTTATAAATTAATTTGTGATCAATACCAGTGATTTCGGAGCTCAAAGCTGCATTTGCAAAGAATTTCCTAGCGATATTTCCATCGTTGGATGATCCCCTGCCTCCATCTCTGGGTTTGTCCACAATTATTCCCATCTTCTCCCTAAACTCCTTTTGAATTTTTTTTTTCTTGCTAATACAGAGATCTTAATTTCTGGATCTCTCACTTGCCACTTTTTAACCTCTAATTTATATGACATATGCAAGAAGTATTCAAAGAAGCGTATGTAAGAGTGTAGTGGAGACAGGCCAAACTCATAAAAATTTTCTTCAACTTCCTTACTTAAGCATTTTCCGACGTCGTTCATTTCCTTTGGCTTTGCTCCGCAAATATAGCACTTTGCCGACGATGATTCAGATAGGGCGTTGCAAACTTTCCCATCTACCATAGTAAGATACAAGCTATGTGTAATCAGAATTTTTCTATTGCAAATTGATACTTCGGTTGGTCTTAATTGGGTTATTTTTCCCCTAAAGTATTCTTCTTCTTTAATCGACAGTTCGGTCGTCTCTTTTTTGAACTGGAACCGGATCGGACGACAGTATCGAGTAGAAGATGGTCTAGGGTTTTTCCAAATAATTTTACCATCTATTTGCGTAACTAGCTGCAGAGGAACGTACGATGTTACAAACAAGCTCCTGTCGTCCAACTTAGCGTTTGAAAACTTTTACTTATATTCGCTGTGCCCGGTACTTCCATCAAATCCCCATTTGCCGACTAAAAGTAAATTTTTAATGGAGTCTTCAGTGACCGTTGCAACAACATCAGTTTGAAGCTCTAATATGCTCGACACTGTGTTATCCAATAAACTTTGAAGATCGACTTCTGCGGAGGATTCGTCCACAGATATGTTGTCAGGATATCTAGATTTTTTGGAGCTTAAAATGCATTGATAGCTCGGAAAAAAATCCAATAACACTTTGCTGTTCACAAAATTCCGTAATAACAGATATTGATGCTTTGTCATTCCGGTCTCCATTAAAAGAGAAATTACTTCTGTCGGATCCGCTGGCAATACATTCCGGCTTTGATTTTCATTGAGTAATGCAGAAACAGCGGTCTCATCAACTTCAACCAGCTGAGCTAAACGACGACGCTTTGTTCTCGTGGAAGATTCTATAAAATTTAGTTTTTTACGGCCACGTAGAGCACTTTCCGTGTTTTCCTGGTGTACATTTTTCGTATTCAATAAAATTGATTCCTTTGTACTCAGCCAATCAGATTCATATTGTAAAAGGGAAAATTTCTTACGTTTATAACGCATCCATAAAACAACAATTTTTTTACAAATGTACTCAATAGGTTGAATAGGCGCATTGAATTCTTCTAGAAGGCAGTTGTTTTCAAAATTTCGTTGCACATCAGCAATTACTTCTCGTAATTTTTCAGCGTTTGTGCCTTTTTTGGAGCACCATAAATTAAAAATATGTAGGCGTGCGAACACACACTGACATATGTTGCCTACCAAATTAAAAGTTAAAAATACAATATTAATTAATATTAAAAGGTACTGATACAAATTGGACACCACAAGAAACGACAAAAACAAACACACGAAACAAATATGTACAGAGGCTCCGCTGGGCAAGTTTGACCTTGAATAAATAAGATTATTAATTATTTCACACACATCTGCAAGTTTCTGCAGCTGACTTAAACACTTTTCTTAAGTAAAAACTTGGATTAATACAATGAATATAGACTCAACCGGGGAATCGCTGGGGTACACAACTAAACTACTTTAAGTAAACATAAAAGTCATGCACAAAAAAGGAACAAAAAGTAAGGTTTCATAAAACATTAATTTTAAAAGGACAAAAACACAAAATAGTTTTTAGTTTTTTACAAAAATAAAATAATCACCTTTAACTTCGAAATCCATTGATAAATTTTTCAATATGGACCACAACAGGAATATGCGAACCACTTCAAATTGACTTTCACATTGAATGTTTTTGCGTTTGCTTAGCTTTACTCTAAAAATGAACACGTGTTCATGCGTTTCGTTCTATTTTTAGAAAGTCCCGTTATGTTTCCAGAAAAATCCGATTTGCCATTGTGAAGTATGAACATTTTGGAGACAATTTGCATCAAAATTTTTTTTCTACGTCGTTGTGACTTTTTTTGATTTTTGGCCTCTGGCGGAACCACTGTGCATTGGTGGCATCTAGTTCAGCTTCCTTATCTTCATCATCCTATATTCTTGTATCTTCATCTTTGTTGTTGCCTGTTGGACTCGGTTGGTGTTGTGTGTGCAAATTTTCATTTTATTTGCAAGGCAATATACGTAAAATTCCTGCATTTCACCCATTGGATGGGACCAATTGCTATTGACTAATATTTATTGTATATTATGCAATTAAGCTTTATGGTAAACACCGATCCGGACTAGCATATAGTTTGTATGCGTTTACGTCACTAATTATTGGGTGGTCGAATTTTGGATTGCCCCGGTTGACTAGCGTACGGTCCATTAATTTGACTATTGATTATAGAGAAACCCTCTTATTGGGAAGAAAACTCTATCACTTACTAATGGGCGTATGATCATTGAAATTGTTGATTCAAATGCCACGAGAAGAAGGAATTTAAATTTACATTTTTCCCTCCTTCCTCTAGGGCATAGAATTGATGTCGATTGCAAATTATATTGGTGACTTTTATTGCTGCTGCTGCTGTCAGCTGCTGCTGGCTGCTCCATGTTGTCGTCATGCCAATATAAATTGGAAAAATGTGTGCTTGCTCTTAATTTTGCCAACAAGTTTAATACTGATGAAGATTTTTTTTTTTTTTTTTTTTTTTGATTTGCTGCTGTCAGCTGCTGCTGCTATTATTATATGGTGGTGGTAGTAGCAGTAGTAGTCGTCATCATCGTTGTGGTATTGTTGTTGCATCCGCTTTTTGGCTATGGACGCTAAGCTGTATTGATGGTTGTGTGTGGGTGTGTAGGCGTATGCGTGTGTATGCGTGTGTGGGTGCTGATCATCATTGGATTTTTTTTTTAGATGCTGCTGGCTACTGCTGTTGTCGCTGTCGCTGCCACTGTCGCTGCCGCTGCCACTGTTGCTGCTTTTGCTGCTGCTGCTGATGATGATCTGTCAGGAGGCAGTGACTGGAATTGGTTTAATTTATCAGTTGCAATCCCCGTCAACTGAGGAGTCATCTAATTAGTAGTAATAACCATCATTGTGATTGCTGGTACTGGTATCTGTGCCACTGCGGGCGAATGTCGTTTCATCGCTCGTCATCACTCGCAATCGCTCAGATGTCATTATTATCAAGTTTGCCACTATGATGTTGTTGATTCCAGTGTGTATATACTAATTCGTTATTTGATCTGCTTGTGCACTCGGTGTTTGGATGCCAACATCATGGATTACTTGCTGGTATTGGCATTCAAGCTTTTGCAAGTGGGGTTTTATCAATATTATCCTAACTGCGTGCTGCTGCTGCTGCTGTTGCGTACTGAGTGCTGATTGCCATTGTTTGATACATCCCAATATGTGGATGTGTTGTAATGATGTTTAGGATTGACTATTATAGCACGAAGCCAATTATAGTAGATGTTGATGCTTATTGAGAATGCCACTGACTGCTGCATTTAACGCTGATTGCTGTCATGCTGCTGCTTCTGCTGCTGCTTCCGCTGGCGCTATCTGTTGCTGCTGCTGCCGCTGCCGCTACCTTTGCCGTTGTTTCTGCTGTTGCTGCTGCGCTGCTGTTGCTAACTGCTGCTGCTTCCGATTTCTCAGGTGGATGGTGTGTTTCATGCTATTGTCCCAGGAGGAGACGGCTGGAGTGGAGGGTGGTATATGCTTATTGCGCTGCCTGCTAATATATGCTTAAGATTATTATCTATGGTTGTGTGTTTAATTTTAACATTGTGTTTTTATACCCTGTACCCATAGGGTAAAAGGGTATAATAAAGTCGCTAAAATGTATGTAACAGGAAGAAATATACATTTCTGACCCCATAAAGTCTGTCCGTCCGTCTGTCCGTCTGTATAAACACCTAGATCTCGGAGACTATAAAAGCTAGAGCTACCAAATTTGGAGTGAACATGCGTCTAATGCATAGACAGATGAAGTTTGTTTAAAATTTTTGCCAGGCCCACTTCCGCCCCCGCAAATCGCGAAAATAAATTACTAGAGCTGCATCAAAGATATCGTATTCTTATTTAGCACACGTAATTCTATACCCAAACTGCTCCACCTGACCAAATTTTGTCCAAATCGGACAATAAATATCGGAGATATACCTATATGAGTTTTGCACTGAATTGCCAAGGCGACATTGGCTGGCAAGAGAGAGCGAGACAGCATGCGTTCGCTGTTGCTGCATGTTAAAGAGAATTTTGCATGAAATTGATTGCGATCTTGGGGGTGTTCGATTTTATTGAATATAAGGTACAGGGTATTCTCAATGTCGGCAGGGACGACTTGCTTGCTTCATTTTTTATGGAATTAATAGAGAACAAGAGCAATTATCATAAATAGTATTGGAGGCTATAGTTTATTAATTAGCTTATTTGTTAATTATTGTTCTTCATTGATTTGATCTACATATCATTCTGCTGGTGGTAGATAGTTTTGTTCATTTCATTCTTGGAAAATATTTCATTGATAGTATAAGGGTTAATGATGAGAGGGATTTTGGTGTATAATTATACCCTGTACCCATAGGGTAAAAGGGTATATTAAAGTCGCCAAAATGTATGTAACAGGCAGAAGGAAGCGTTTCCGACCCCATAAAGTATATATATTCTTGATCAGCATCACTAGCCGAGTCGATTGAGACATGTCCGTCTGTCCGTCTGTCCGTCCGTCTGTCCGTCCGTATGAACACCTAGATCTCGGAGACTATGAGAGCTAGAGCTACCAAATTTGGTGGGAATATCCAACTAGTGTCTACACAGGTCAAGTTTGTTTCAAATTTTTGCCACGCCCACTTCCGCCCCCGGAATTCGGAAAAAACTAGTACTAGAGCTGTATGAAAGATATCGTATTCTTATTTGGCACACCTGTTTGTATAGCCAAACTGCTTCAGCTGACCAAATTTAGTCAAAATCGGACAATAAAAGTCGGACATATTCGCATATAAGTTTTGCACTGAAACACTAAGGGCGGCATTGGCTGGCAAGAGTGAGCGAGATAACAAGCGTGCTCTGTTGCGGCATGTTTAACAGAATTTTGTATTAAATTGATGGCGATTTCGATGGTGTTCTAGTTTATTTAATGTAACCAGTTGGTACAGGGTATACTCAATGTCGGCAGGGACGACTTGCTTGCTTCATTTTAAATTTTAAATTTATTTTTTTTTTTTTCCTTCATTGATTTGAAGTATTTATTATTAGAATATCTGTCTATTTGAATTTTTGAATACTTCGTTTTATTTTAATTCAGCTAGTAGTTAGTTTTCTTTTTTCATTTTTTATCTTCTTGATTTTATAAAGATATTCTAATAAGAAAAGAAAAGTACTAGGGGTAATATTAGTGAGCAGAATTAGTGTTTAGTTTTATATAAGGTTGTCAAAAAAGTCTTGCGGTATTTTCGCAAGCTTGTCTTTGCAACCGCGTAGTTCTTGTTGTATTTGTCGCATCGGTTTACGCTAGATCTTTTTGGAAAGCTCTTTTCACGAGCTAACACTGCTGTTTTATTAATTGTTGTTGGTTTTAAGTCGTTCGTGAGTTATAGCGTCGCAAACATGGAGCAAAATAAAGAGAAAATACGGCATATTTTACAGTACTACTACGATAAAGGCAAAAATGCATCTCTTGCTGCTAAAAAAATTTGTGCAGTTTATGGACCCGATACAGTTTCCATTTCCACCGCACAACGATGGTTTTAACGTTTTCGTTCTGGTGTAGAGGTGATCGAAGATGCGCCACGGTCCGGAAGGCCTGTCGTCGATAATTGCGATAAAATCGCTGAAATGATCGAAAGAAACCGGCATAGCAGCAGCCGTAGCATCGGCCAAGAGCTGGGCATGAGTCACCAAACCGTTATAAACCATTTGAAGGAGCTTGGATTCACAAAGAAGCTCGATGTATGGGTGCCACACGACTTGACGGAAAAAAACATTTTTAACCGTATGGATGCATGCGAATCGCTTCTAAATCGCAACAAAATCGACCCGTTTTTGAAGCGGATGGTGACTGGCGATGAAAAATGGGTCACTTACGACAACGTGAAGCGCAAACGGTCGTGGTCGAAAAGCGGTGAAGCTGCCCAGACGGTGGCCAAGCCTGGATTGACGGCCAGGAAGGTTCTTCTGTGTGTTTGGTGGGATTGGCAGGGAATCATCTACTATGAGCTGCTCTCCTATGGCCAAACGCTCAATTCGGACCTGTACTGCCAACAACTGGACCGCTTGAATGCAGCACTCATGCAGAAGAGGCCATCTTTGATCAACAGAGGCCGAATTGTCCTCCACCAGGACAACGCCAGGCCACACACATCTTTGGTGACGCGTCAGAAGCTCCGGGAGCTCGGATGGGAGGTTCTTTTACATTCACCGTCCGTCCGGATCCCGCACCAAGTGATTACCACCTATTTCTGTCCATGGCGAACGAGCTTGGTAGTCGGAAGTTGTCCACAAGAGAGTCCTGTGAAAATTGGCTCTCCGAATTTTTTGACAACAGGGAAGCAAGCTTCTATAAGAGGGGCATTATGAAGTTGGCATCTCGTTGGGAACTCGTCATTCAACAAAACAGCGCATATTTGACTTAAATCGCATTATTATAACCAATTTTATGAACAATTGAAAATTCAATAAAAATACCGCAATACTTTTTTGACAACCTTATATTTAATTTAGGTGATAGTAGGATAAACATAGCTAGTATATGGTAATGAATCTAGGATTGATATATTATTTTATTAAGAATTTCTTTTCTTTTTATACCCTTGCAAAAAGGGTATATTAATTTTGGTCAGAAGTTTGCAACGCATAGAAGGAAGCATCTCCGACTATATAATGTATATATATTCTTGACCAGCACGACGAGCTGAGTTGATATAGCCATGTCCGTCTGTCCGTCTGTCTGTCTGTCCGTCTGTCTGTCCGTCTGTCTGTCTGTCTGGATCAACAGCTTCTCCTCCGAAACCCTTAAAGCTACGGAGCTGAAATTTTGCACCTAGGCTTCATTTTGCTGCAGGCATTGTATATCTCGGAATCATCCCGATCAGATGACTATATCATATAGCTCCCATAGGAACGATCGGTCGAGAATAGTGTTAAACCTCCATAACTTTGTTGTTTTTCAATCAAATATTACAAAATTTGTTGTTTATGAGTTTAGCATACTTTCTAGCATGTCCACCAAGTTTCATTAGAATCGGTTGACTATATCTTATAGCTCCCATTGGAACGATCGGTCAAGAATATTGTTTTAGAGCAATAACTTGGGTGTTTTTATACCCTGTACCCATAGGGTAAAAGGGTATATTAAAGTCGCTAAAATGTATGTAACAGGCAGAAGGAAGCGTTTCCGACCCCATAAAGTATATATATTCTTGATCAGCATCACCAGCCGAGCCGATTGAGACATGTCCGTCTGTCCGTCTGTCCGTCCGTCTGTCCGTCTGTCCGTCTGTCCGTATGAGCCACGCGATCTCAGAGACTATAAGAGCTAGAGCTACCAAATTTGGTGTGAACATCCGTCTAGTGTCTACACAGGTCAAGTTTGTTTCTAATTTTAGCCACGCCCACTTCCGCCCCCGCAATTTAAAAAAAACGTTAACTAGGGCTGCTTTCAAGATATCGTATTCTTACTTGGTACACTTAATTATATACCCAAACTGGACCAGCTGAGCAAATTTTGTTGAAATCGGACAATAAACATCGGAGATATGCCTATATCCGTTTTGTACTGAAATGCCAAGGCGGCATTGGCAGATAAGAAAGAGCGAGATAGCATGCGCTCGCTGCTGCTGCATGTAAAAGAGAACTTTGTTTTGAATTGATTGCGATTTTGAGGTTGTTCGATCATTTGTCTAGTGACTACGCAGATCAAGAAAGTTTAAAATTTTGGCCACGCCCACTTCCGCCCTCGCAATTCAGAAAAATCGAATTATTAGAGCAGTTTTTGAGGAATCACATTCTTATTTGGCACACCTAATAATGTGGATAATATGCATCATCTGACCAATTTCAATCGAAATCGGACAATGAATATCGGAGAAATACGAATGTGCATTTTGAACTGAATTGCCAAGGCGACACTAGCTGGAAAGAGTGAGCGAGATAGCATGCGTTCGCTGTTGCGGCATGTTAAAGAAATTTTTTTATGAAATTAATCGCTATTTCGAGGCTGTTTGACTTTATTTAATATAATAACTAGTAGGTACAGGGTATACTCAATGTCGGCAGGGACGACTTGCTTGCTTCATTAAAACGATTGTTACGAAATTTGGTATTCAGAAGTTAAGTATATATAGAAAAGTCTGTGCTAAGTTTCAGTCAAATCGGTTGACTATATGCTATAGCTCCCATAGGAACAATCAGATCAAAAAATTTTTTTTGTCGAATTACATTTTTATACCCTGTACCCATAGGGTAAAAGGGTATATTAAAGTCGCTAAAATGTATGTAACAGGCAGAAATATACATTTCCGACCCCATAAAGTATATATATTCTTGATCAGCATCACTAGCCGAGTCGATTGAGCCATGTCCGTCTGTCCGTCCGTCTGTCCGTCTGTCCGACTGTCCGTCTGTCCGTCCGTCTGTATGAACACCTAGATCTCGGAGACTATAAGAGCTAGAGCTACCAAATTTGGTTTGTAGATCCGTCTAGTGTGCAGACAGATCAAGTTTGTTTCAAATTTTTGCCACGCCCACTTCCGCCCCCGCAAATCGGGAAAACGTATTACTAGAGCTGTATTAAAGATATCATATTCTTACTTGGCACACCTAATTATATACCCAAACTGGACCAGCTAATCAAATTTTATCGAAATCGGGCAATAAATATCGGAGATATACCTATATGAGTTTTGCACTGAATTGCCAAGGCGACATTGGCTGGCAAGAGAGAGCGAGACAGCATGCGTTTGCTGTTGCTGCATGTTAAAGTGAATTTTGCATGAAATTAATGGCAATTTCGAGGATATTCTATTTCATTTAATATAACTAGTTGGTACAGGGTATACTCAATGTCGGCAGGGACGACTTGCTTGCTTCATTTTCTTAAGCCACGAACATTTAATGAAGATTTGACTTCTGTTAAACAACAGTTTGCAAGGGTATACGAACTTCGGCACGGCCGAAGTTAGCCCATCCTTCTAGTTTTTTCTCTCTTTTCTTTTGTTTCCTCTTATTATTAATTTTCCCTCTTTTTATTTGTATAGATATATTCTTTTATATATTGTGACGAAGTGCCAATTAGGCACCACGGCACAATTACGAGGCTCATAAAATCTAGTATTGTTATTTCAAGCTATTAGATAATAATAAGTCATTAAGCCCAACCCTAAATACTCTGACTTGTGTCTTAATTAATCGTCTCATCTCTAGGTACATTACTATTTATATATATGCTCATTGCCACGTACACATGCGTATATACATAGATACATAAGTTTTTCTTTAGGTATGCCCGCTTATATACAAAATTAATTGCGCAGTAACATTTAGCCGGCCGCATATATACACATACACACACACACACATGCATATATATATATATATATATATATATATATATATATAATTTTATATTTTTTGTTTAACGTTGATTAAAAAAAATGTCTTTATTTAATTTCAACGGAGTTGTTCTTTTACAAAGGATACTTATATTAACGTGCACTTAATGCTGAACTAACTGCTTGTGTGTTAAATATAAAAAGGAATCGCGAATCAAAAATGTAAAGGAGAACTAAACTCTAACAGAAGTGTTCGCGTATCAAGAACTGAACTGTTCGCGTAAGGAAGAACTGAACTGTTCGCGTATCGAGTGTAAAGAAGAACTAAAACTGATGTCTTAAACTTCTAAGATTATTTATAGGAGATTTTTCGGGGGTGGCGTGATTTTTGGGAGTTGGCTAAAGTGGCCTGATCGATTCTGATTGGTCACTTCGAAGATTTGTTTTGGATAATGATTTCCCACGAAAAGGGTGTAAAGTGATCTTCTTGTTTTGGCCGCTGCAGCCGTGCGTATGAGTTAGATGGGGTCATTTGCTTATAATATAAAAAGGGGTCAAGATTTGCTTAGTGAATTGTTTATAACAAAATAAAAGAGGGTCAAGATTTGCTGAATTAGCAATTTAAAGATGGGGTGAATTGTTTATAATAAAGTAATAAGAGTGGTATTATATGGGGAGGCGGATATATTACTCCCCCAACCTTTAAAAAAGTAGCCTGTCCTCAGGCGGGAAATGGAGGGTATAATGAAGCAGGTGTTTGCATATTTTCAATAGGGATTTCTTGCGATATTATTTCTTCTTGTGGGACGGGATTATCTAGTGCTGATTCAACTGATTTAATTTGTCTTATAATTATTTTTTAGTCATTGATTTAAACTTATAGATAAGATATATAATAAGACTTATTAAAGTCATGATAAATGTAGTTGTTGTTATTATATTAAATATGTTGTTATACTTAGTTTTTTCGTAAATGATTTGTTTCGTTTGTAAGTAAGAAATAGGTTCCAATTTAGTTACATTATTTGTTACATAGATATTTTGTGTGTAATCTGAAAATGAGTTTACTATTGATATTTCGTTTAACTTAATGCTACAATCGTATATCTTAATTATATTATTTCCTTCTATAAATATTTTATTTTGATTACAGTTTTTTTTTAAATTTGTTTTCGGTAGATTCCAGGTAACAACAATGTTGGGCTCTACATAACTAATTTGATTTGTTTTAAAAGTTTTACTATGTATATTTGCATTCTGCTGGTATTTGTGTTATAATTCCATTTATACATTCATTTATTTCTTGTTTTCTAGTAGATTTTATGTATGTTTTATTGTTTTGTATATAATAAGTTTCTTGAACATTTTCTGTTAAAGTATTATTGTTATCGTCTGGGTAGGGGATAATTTTGAAAAGTGGGGTTTTGGATATTAGTCTAGGTATGTGCGAGATTATTAGTATTTCGTTCGTATCTGATTTCAACCAAGTAGATGTTTTTATGTTTAGAATTTTTTCAGTATTTATATCGACTATGTATTGATGATTCAAAAGTTTTGGGTTAAATATTCCGAGTCTTGTCAACTGCATGCCTAATTCTATGTCTTCTATGTATTCTGTGAAATGCTCTAAGTTAAATACAAGGATATTTAGTTTTTTGTCTGTATCTTGACTAATGGTGAGGTTGTTTAATATTTCAATGTTTTTGTTGACTGCGTCTATAATGTGGTTAAGTTCGTCGTTTTGGGCATTATTTGCTGTTAAACTGTTAATTTTGTCTTCTAGTTCTTCTTTGTCGTTCTGGTCTAAAGTACCAAATAGATATTTATTTACTGTACCTACAAAGTTAATAAGTCCTCTTTTGTTTCTCTTTATTATTCTGATGTCATTCATTTCACGGTTTAATTTCTCAGTTAGGTATTGGATGTGCATTAAATTTTTATATGGTTCTGTTTGCTCTAACAAGTTGTTGTAGGTGATTTGTACTTTGCTTAAATTTACGGTTAGATAATGAAATTCGTAATCTGAAGGTAGGTCCATAATTCCTGTTTTAAATATAAGAGAGCCGTTTGGTGCTTTGATGGGATTAATTTCTATACTTTGTGTATGTGTTAGGGATGCCATTGATAGGAGTAGAAGCAGTAATATTGGAATGTCTGAAATTAGTCAGTATATTTGCTTTGGTGAATTTTCTTTTTTTTCTTGAATTTTGATTTGTAGTGTGTAGTTTGTCTTCCTCTGTTTGTTTCAATGAAATGTTTGTCGTCAACTTGGGTAATTTCTCCTGTTTTCTTAAATGGTGTAGTAGTTTTACTTCTAACTAACGGGGCTTGCATGTATTTTGTATTTATATCAAAGTCATTCCTATTTTTATTTAATTTGTCAATTTGATTTATCTTATTAGCTTGAGTGTTATAAAGGCGCGTGCCTGCATAAATGAATATATCTGCGGGTGTTCTATTTGTTGTCAAAAGTTTAGTCTTGTGGTTATAAGTATAAAGGATGGTTTCGAACTTAGTTTGTTTATCTTCTATGCTTGATTCTGTATTAATAACTCTTAGTTTCTCATTCACGGCTCTATGAAATCTTTCTATATCAGAAATGCCATTTTTGCTCGTTGTTATACTTATTTTAACGTTTTCGGAGTTGAGCTAATTTTGGAGTGCTACGCATATAAATGCGGAATCTTTGTCTGCTTTGATTTCTAAGGGTTTTCCCATGTCATTAAAGATTTTAGTGATTGCTCTTTTTGCTTCTAGCCAATCACGACTTTGAACTTCAACTAGAGAGGCAAATTTAGAATATACGTCAATGCATGATAAAAATTGTTGATTGTCAACTAAATAAAAATCCATTACATATTTTTCTCTGGTATTAAATATTTCTGGGGTGGTTTCAAAAGTTAGTTTAGTATTTCTATTTTCTGATTTGGACAAATTGCAAATATCGCATTCATTAATAAAGTTCTGAATTAGTTTTTGGTAATCTGGGTAATAGTATTTTTCTTTGAACCAATTTATAGTTTTAGTGATACCTGGGTGAAGTAATGTTTTATGGTTTTTATACCCTGTACCCATAGGGTAAAAGGGTATATTAAAGTCGCTAAAATGTATGTAACAGGCAGAAGGAAGCGTTTCCGACCCCATAAAGTATATATATTCTTGATCAGCATCACCAGCCGAGCCGATTGAGACATGTCCGTCTGTCCGTCTGTCCGTCCGTCTGTCCGTCTGTCCGTCTGTCCGTCTGTCCGTATGAGCCACGCGATCTCAGAGACTATAAGAGCTAGAGCTACCAAATTTGGTGTGAACATCCGTCTAGTGTCTACACAGGTCAAGTTTGTTTCTAATTTTAGCCACGCCCACTTCCGCCCCCGCAATTTAAAAAAAACGTTAACTAGGGCTGCTTTCAAGATATCGTATTCTTACTTGGTACACTTAATTATATACCCAAACTGGACCAGCTGAGCAAATTTTGTTGAAATCGGACAATAAACATCGGAGATATGGCTATATCCGTTTTGTACTGAAATGCCAAGGCGGCATTGGCAGATAAGAAAGAGCGAGATAGCATGCGCTCGCTGCTGCTGCATGTAAAAGAGAACTTTGTTTTGAATTGATTGCGATTTTGAGGTTGTTCGATCATTTGTCTAGTGACTACGCAGATCAAGAAAGTTAAAAATTTTGGCCACGCCCACTTCCGCCCTCGCAATTCAGAAAAATCGAATTATTAGAGCAGTTTTTGAGGAATCACATTCTTATTTGGCACACCTAATAATGTGGATAATATGCATCATCTGACCAATTTCAATCGAAATCGGACAATGAATATCGGAGAAATACGAATGTGCATTTTGAACTGAATTGCCAAGGCGACACTAGCTGGAAAGAGTGAGCGAGATAGCATGCGTTCGCTGTTGCGGCATGTTAAAGAAATTTTTTTATGAAATTAATCGCTATTTCGAGGGTGTTTGACTTTATTTAATATAATAACTAGTAGGTACAGGGTATACTCAATGTCGGCAGGGACGACTTGCTTGCTTCATTTAAAATAATTTCTTTGAATTCTGCATAAGTGGGTATGTCTTTTAGTTTGGAAGTTGTTCTTAAAGTTTTGGTTCGACTATTGGAACTTATAATTTCAACATAAGCTTGTTGGAATATTAAAAAGTCTGCATCGTCATGGAAATAGATCGCGTTATTTTTTGAGCATAAATATTCTTTGATTAGTTCTTTCGCGGAATGATTAGTCATTTCTTTATAAGATATTTATACCCTGTACCCATAGGGTAAAAGGGTATATTAAAGTCGCTAAAATGTATGTAACAGGCAGAAGGAAGCGTTTCCGACCCCATAAAGTATATATATTCTTGATCAGCATCACCAGCCGAGCCGATTGAGACATGTCCGTCTGTCCGTCTGTCCGTCCGTCTGTCCGTCTGTCCGTCTGTCCGTATGAGCCACGCGATCTCAGAGACTATAAGAGCTAGAGCTACCAAATTTGGTGTGAACATCCGTCTAGTGTCTACACAGGTCAAGTTTGTTTCTAATTTTAGCCACGCCCACTTCCGCCCCCGCAATTTAAAAAAAACGTTAACTAGGGCTGCTTTCAAGATATCGTATTCTTACTTGGTACACTTAATTATATACCCAAACTGGACCAGCTGAGCAAATTTTGTTGAAATCGGACAATAAACATCGGAGATATGCCTATATCCGTTTTGTACTGAAATGCCAAGGCGGCATTGGCAGATAAGAAAGAGCGAGATAGCATGCGCTCGCTGCTGCTGCATGTAAAAGAGAACTTTGTTTTGAATTGATTGCGATTTTGAGGTTGTTCGATCATTTGTCTAGTGACTACGCAGATCAAGAAAGTTTAAAATTTTGGCCACGCCCACTTCCGCCCTCGCAATTCAGAAAAATCGAATTATTAGAGCAGTTTTTGAGGAATCACATTCTTATTTGGCACACCTAATAATGTGGATAATATGCATCATCTGACCAATTTCAATCGAAATCGGACAATGAATATCGGAGAAATACGAATGTGCATTTTGAACTGAATTGCCAAGGCGACACTAGCTGGAAAGAGTGAGCGAGATAGCATGCGTTCGCTGTTGCGGCATGTTAAAGAAATTTTTTTATGAAATTAATCGCTATTTCGAGGGTGTTTGACTTTATTTAATATAATAACTAGTAGGTACAGGGTATACTCAATGTCGGCAGGGACGACTTGCTTGCTTCATTAAAACGATTGTTACGAAATTTGGTATTCAGAAGTTAAGTATATATAGAAAAGTCTGTGCTAAGTTTCAGTCAAATCGGTTGACTATATGCTATAGCTCCCATAGGAACAATCAGATCAAAAAATTTTTTTTGTCGAATTACATTTTTATACCCTGTACCCATAGGGTAAAAGGGTATATTAAAGTCGCTAAAATGTATGTAACAGGCAGAAATATACATTTCCGACCCCATAAAGTATATATATTCTTGATCAGCATCACTAGCCGAGTCGATTGAGCCATGTCCGTCTGTCCGTCCGTCTGTCCGTCCGTCTGTCCGTCTGTCCGACTGTCCGTCTGTCCGTCCGTCTGTATGAACACCTAGATCTCGGAGACTATAAGAGCTAGAGCTACCAAATTTGGTTTGTAGATCCGTCTAGTGTGCAGACAGATCAAGTTTGTTTCAAATTTTTGCCACGCCCACTTCCGCCCCCGCAAATCGGGAAAACGTATTACTAGAGCTGTATTAAAGATATCATATTCTTACTTGGCACACCTAATTATATACCCAAACTGGACCAGCTAATCAAATTTTATCGAAATCGGGCAATAAATATCGGAGATATACCTATATGAGTTTTGCACTGAATTGCCAAGGCGACATTGGCTGGCAAGAGAGAGCGAGACAGCATGCGTTTGCTGTTGCTGCATGTTAAAGTGAATTTTGCATGAAATTAATGGCAATTTCGAGGATATTCTATTTCATTTAATATAACTAGTTGGTACAGGGTATACTCAATGTCGGCAGGGACGACTTGCTTGCTTCATTTTATTTTTGTTTTATGAAAAAAGCGAATAGTTTCGACTTTGTCTTCGTTGCTTTTAAGAAATTCGATTTGATGGTTGTAGAAATTCAGAGGTTTTTCAGAAATAGTTATTAAGTTTTGATTATCTTCCTGAGCACTGTGTATTGTTGCCAGGGAACTACTTGTTTCGTCTCCTAAAAAGTTTTCGTCTATTTTAACTCTAGAGAGGGCATCGGCCACATAATTTTCTTTTCCGGGTAAATATTTTATTTTGTAATCGTATTCATTTAATCTGATTTTCCAACGCTGTAATTTCATATTGGGTTCTTTAATATTGGATAACCAAATGAGTGGTTTGTGATCACTTAGGATCTCGAAATGTCTTCCGAAGAGATAGGGTCTGAAATATTTAGTTGCCCATACAATTGCTAATAGTTCTTTTTCTATAGCTGAATAATTGAGTTCATGCTCATTAAGGGTTCTGCTAGCAAAACAGATAGGTTTATGGTCCTGTGAAAGGACAGCGCCTAAGACTACGTTACTGGCGTCTGTAGTTAAGGAAAAAGGTTTTTTGAAATCGGGGTATGCGAGTATGGGATCATTGGTGATGAGAAGTTTTAATTTCTCAAAGGCTGAAATATAATCTGGGTTATCTTTGTTAATTTTGGATCCTTTCTTTAATCCAAGGGTTAAAGGTTTTGCAATCTTTGCGAAGTTAGGAATAAACTTGCGGTAGAATCCGCATAAGCCTAAAAATGATTTGATTTCTTTCGGTGTTTTAGGAACCGGGAATTTTAAAATTGCTGTGATTTTGTCTGGATTTGGTTTAATGCCGTCTGTGGTTATAATGTGACCTAAGAATTCTGTTTCCCTTTTCAAGAATTCGCACTTATCTAATTGTAATTTTAAATTTGCATTGCGTAATTTAGTAAAGACTTTTTGGATTGATGCTAAATGTTCCTCCAATGAAGTGGAGTAAATGATAATATCATCCAAATAAACCAAACAATCTTTGTAGATAAGATCTTCTAGCAAATTATTCATGCATCTTTGAAATGTGGCTGGTGCATTTTTCAAGCCGAATGGCATTCGTGTGAATTCGAAATGCCCATGTTTTGTTGAGAAAGCGGTTTTTTCAATAGATTTAGGGTCCATTTGAATTTGATGGAATCCCTTGGCAAGGTCAATGGTTGTAAAATACTGACATTTTCCTAATTTGTCAAGAATTTCATCCATTATGGGTATTGGGTATTTATCGTCAACGGTAATGTCATTTAAACTGCGATAGTCTATGACTAACCGGAACTTTTTTTCTTTGGATGCGTCCTCTTTCTTGGGTACGATCCATATTGGTGAACGATAGGGCGATTCCGATTTTCGGATTATTCCCTGTTGTATCATTTCGTTTATTTGCTTATTAATTTCTTCATCAAAAATTTGGGGATGTTTATAGGGGTGCGTATATATAGGGTCTTCGTGTTTAGTACGAATGGTATGCTTAATAGTACTAGTAAAAGTCAAATTTTCACCTTTCCTGTACTGAATATCGCTAAAGTCGTATAATATTTTTTTTAACTTTTCTCTTTCTTCTGAATTTAAATGATCTAGTCGGAATTCATTATTTTCTTCAATGTTGTTATTTATTTCGTATGCAAATGCATCGTAGTCAAAATCTACAGGGGGATAAGGAATTGATTCTGATGTCTCTTCTTCATTGTTGGTGAACTTAAAATAAAATTTATGATTTGATAATGTTACACTGTTATCATTATAATCAATAAGAGCTTGACTTGCTTTGAGGTAATTTCTGCCTAATAGAATGTCATACGTAGTTGAAAAATTATGACAATAAAATTTTTGGGTTGTTTGACATAGTTTGCTGGATGCAAAGGAAATACTTTTATTAAGCTCAATTACGCCTTTTATCGTCTGAACATTCAATTTTTCTGCGGTTTCGGGGAAATTAAAGAAGTTTTCGTTGATAAGGTTTATTGAAGAACCTGTATCAATGATACATTTAAAAGGTGTGTTGTTTATAGTTAATAAGATATAGGGGTTTCTTCCGTTTGATCTATCCGATGAATTGGTTCCGAGGCTGTCTGATGAAAATTTTCGGACCAGTCCATTCTACTCTGTCCGCTACCTGATGGCCTAATTCGTTTTGTAGGTGCGTTCAATATGCCCGAGTTTGTTTGTTGTGCATGGTTAGTAGTCATGTTTTGGTTAGGTCGGAATCTGTTAGCGTCAAAAATGTTATGCCGTTGGTAATTTGGTCGTTAGTAGTTTGGTCGTTGGTAGTTTGGTCGTTGGTAGTTTGGTCTAAATTGATTGTTAGGGGGTGTTATATTGGATCTTGGGTGGTGATTAACTGGTTGATAAGGTGTTGGGTTATAATTGGGTTGAGGTACGAACTGATCATAACGTGGTTGAAAAAGTGTAGGGAATCTTTGAGTGTTGTTAGTAGTGTGATAGGGGGTTTTAAATGATTTCTCAAATGTGGGTTGTTTGTGGGTTGACTTATGCATATCAATAATATCTTCAACTAAGCCCTTTTCTTGTAAGAAACTTTTCAATGATAGTAAATCTGGGATATTAGTGTTTACGATTCTTAAATATATTTGCATTGGTAATTTTTGTATTAATTTCTCAGTGCTTGACTTTATGAGTCTGTGAAAATATGGTTTTTCGTATGTATCGTTTTCTAATTCTAGCTTACTCGTTAACTTTTGTTTTCTGCGTTCTGCTTCGTCCAGGAATTCTCGGATGTTGCCTTTGTAGGGGGTGTTACGGAAATTCTCCAACAGCGTCTCATTGGGTGTCCGCGTTTTAAAATTCAATATCAGCTGGTTTCGTAGGTCAGTCCAGGTAGTTAATGTTGTTGTTCCCAGGGTACGCATAACTTCGCCGCTGATACTGCGATCAATGTACCCAAGCATCACATGTTGTTGACGGGTATCATCAGTAAAATACATGGAGAGTATGTAGTCAATACGATTTATAAAGGTGAATAGTGCATCGGGATTGCCGTTGAATTTTTCAACACTTCCAAGTTGGTGGACAGCTTCCGCCATACTAGATTCGGTGAGTGGTGGATGAACCATTTTATTTATTTTGAAGATTTGTTTTATTATTTGATCGTTGATATAATATTTTTTTTTTTATATAGAATTTTTTGTTGTGTATTTGTTTCTTATAATTTTTTTTCTTGTGAATTTCTTATTTTTAGATTTGTTGTTTTTTTTTTTTTTATTTTATTGAATTTTTAGTTTTAACTTATGTATATCTCGTGTCTTCTGGCACGAAGATTCTTTTGCGGATAAAACAAGTTGTTTAGTGTCTTCTGGTATATTTCCAGTTTTTATCGGTACAAAGGTCCTGGTATTAACTCAGGTTTGAAACCTTAGCACAAAAAGTCTTGGTTGGAAACACAAGTTTTGCACTGCACTTTAACTTTTTGTTTTATCCTACCGGCTGCGCCAATTTTATATTTTTTGTTTAACGTTGATTAAAAAAAATGTCTTTATTTAATTTCAACGGAGTTGTTCTTTTACAAAGGATACTTATATTAACGTGCACTTAATGCTGAACTAACTGCTTGTGTGTTAAATATAAAAAGGAATCGCGAATCAAAAATGTAAAGGAGAACTAAACTCTAACAGAAGTGTTCGCGTATCAAGAACTGAACTGTTCGCGTAAGGAAGAACTGAACTGTTCGCGTATCGAGTGTAAAGAAGAACTAAAACTGATGTCTTAAACTTCTAAGATTATTTATAGGAGATTTTTCGGGGGTGGCGTGATTTTTGGGAGTTGGCTAAAGTGGCCTGATCGATTCTGATTGGTCACTTCGAAGATTTGTTTTGGATAATGATTTCCCACGAAAAGGGTGTAAAGTGATCTTCTTGTTTTGGACGCTGCAGCCGTGCGTATGAGTTAGATGGGGTCATTTGTTTATAATATAAAAAGGGGTCAAGATTTGCTTAGCTTGCACTTTTACGCGTGGGAATTGGATGGGGTGAATTGTTTATAACAAAATAAAAGAGGGTCAAGATTTGCTGAATTAGCAATTTAAAGATGGGGTGAATTGTTTATAATAAAGTAATAAGAGTGGTATTATATGGGGAGGCGGATATATTACTATATATATATGCGTTGAAGTCGGTTGCGTCTTTAAAGCGGCTCCTAATAAAACTGAGTTATATCGGTGATCCTGGTGCTGTTCTCTGCGGATAGACGATACAACATTGGTTTGGTTTTCCCTGCAGGAGTGTCTACTCACGGTTTGGCCCCGACGGTCCTGTGTGCCGTGATTCTGCCCTTGTCCTGGCCCTGTTGCCCTTGGAGAGCGGCGGTTTGGTGACTCTGGAGAGGGGTGCGGTGAGTCCAGTGAGTTTCCCGCTCTTTGGCCGACTTTTGTCGGTGTGGGTGCCTGCCAACAACAAAGTGTACTCCCTGAGTTTTGGCTTTTCTCACTCTCACGTATGGTCTTGCCACCGGTCAACCAGCTGGCACGCTGTGTGGCCAGATCAGCTGTCTGTGGCTGGAAACAAATCAGCTGCGTGGAAAGTAATCTGGAAGGTGCAGATCAAAGCTTTGAAAAGCTCGCAAAGCAGAGCTTTCGTCGTGATACATTCACAAACTCATCTGCGAGCACCGACATATGTACATATCTTTTGGTCTCAGCTTTACAAGACCGGCCGGTGGTGTTGTCGGCTAAGCGGCTGTTGCGGCGGTCGGAGCTGCGATTTTCACATTGGGGATAATTCACATTTTTATTTCTTTTTTTTTTATTATGTTGGCAGCAGAATTAATTAATTTGATTCAGTTTGGGTAATAAAGGAAAGAAAAAGTAATCATTTCAAAACACCGCTCCCCGCCTCTCGCAGCGGTGCAGTGCGAGGAGTACCAGGCGGCTTTCGGTCGGCGCGGCGCGCTGCAAAGAACACCGCCACAGCAACAGATGTGGGCGACGCCGGGTAAATGGCAAACTCCAGCTGGGGATGAGGTTGTGCCATCTACTTCAGTTCCTTCTTCGGTAGAAATTGCTCCAGCAGTCCCAAAAAGAGCCAGGAGGGAATCATCATCCAGCCCTAATCCAGGACGAGAGGATATGTTGCCACCAAAGAGGGCAAAAGGAGCGCGTTGTAATAGAGGTAAGACCTGTTGCCAGGAGTTAACCCAGATGGGCGAGCTACTGCAAGATATTATTGAAGCCACAACGTTGGGAGGAGACTCCAAGGTGCGACACATTAATAATAAGATGCGCGCACAATTCGCTCAATTAAAGTCGCTGTTTGAATCCGTCAGTGCGTTCTACGGTGAAGAGCAATCAGAAATGGATGCTGACATAACAATTAGAGAGCAACGCAAGTCTGAATGTCGTTACCAGCAAACGGAAGACGTACGCGTCATAGATGCTTCCACTCAGACGACCAAAGTGGCCACGAAAGAGAATATCAGTAAGCAGCAGTCAAACCAACAACAAACAGCAGGCAATCTGCCAGGTGACAAATGGCAAAAAGTAGTAGGGAAAAGAGCTGGAGTTCGTGATCGCAAGCCACCACCGCCTCCTAGACACCGACCAGATGCAATTTTGATTCGCAGCGAGTCCATCTCGTACAGCGACATGCTGAGAAAGGTGACCCGGAGCACAGATGAGAACATGAAGTCCTTAGGGGAAAATGTACGTATGGTCAAGCGAACTGCGAAGGGTGACCTATTACTGGAATTGAAGCCATTGCAAAGAAGTAATTTGGATAAACTAAAAAATGATATCGGAGCTGCGCTCGGTGGTGATATCGAAACAAGAGCACTCACCCAACAAACGAGGCTAGATTCTGATTGGTCACTTCGAAGATTTGTTTTGGATAATGATTTCCCACGAAAAGGGTGTAAAGTGATCTTCTTGTTTTGGACGCTGCAGCCGTGCGTATGAGTTAGATGGGGTCATTTGTTTATAATATAAAAAGGGGTCAAGATTTGCTTAGCTTGCACTTTTACGCGTGGGAATTGGATGGGGTGAATTGTTTATAACAAAATAAAAGAGGGTCAAGATTTGCTGAATTAGCAATTTAAAGATGGGGTGAATTGTTTATAATAAAGTAATAAGAGTGGTATTATATGGGGAGGCGGATATATTACTATATATATATGCGTTGAAGTCGGTTGCGTCTTTAAAGCGGCTCCTAATAAAACTGAGTTATATCGGTGATCCTGGTGCTGTTCTCTGCGGATAGACGATACAACATTGGTTTGGTTTTCCCTGCAGGAGTGTCTACTCACGGTTTGGCCCCGACGGTCCTGTGTGCTGTGATTCTGCCCTTGTCCTGGCCCTGTTGCCCTTGGAGAGCGGCGGTTTGGTGACTCTGGAGAGGGGTGCGGTGAGTCCAGTGAGTTTCCCGCTCTTTGGCCGACTTTTGTCGGTGTGGGTGCCTGCCAACAACAAAGTGTACTCCCTGAGTTTTGGCTTTTCTCACTCTCACGTGTGGTCTTGCCACCGGTCAACCAGCTGGCACGCTGTGTGGCCAGATCAGCTGTCTGTGGCTGGAAACAAATCAGCTGCGTGGAAAGTAATCTGGAAGGTGCAGATCAAAGCTTTGAAAAGCTCGCAAAGCAGAGCTTTCGTCGTGATACATTCACAAACTCATCTGCAAGCACCGACATATGTACATATCTTTTGGTCTCAGCTTTACAAGACCGGCCGGTGGTGTTGTCGGCTAAGCGGCTGTTGCGGCGGTCGGAGCTGCGATTTTCACATTGGGGATAATTCACATTTTTATTTCTTTTTTTTTATTATGTTGGCAGCAGAATTAATTAATTTGATTCAGTTTGGGTAATAAAGGAAAGAAAAAGTAATCATTTCAAAACACCGCTCCCCGCCTCTCGCAGCGGTGCAGTGCGAGGAGCAACAGATGTGGGCGACGCCGGGTAAATGGCAAACTCCAGCTGGGGATGAGGTTGTGCCATCTACTTCAGTTCCTTCTTCGGTAGAAATTGCTCCAGCAGTCCCAAAAAGAGCCAGGAGGGAATCATCATCCAGCCCTAATCCAGGACGAGAGGATATGTTGCCACCAAAGAGGGCAAAAGGAGCGCGTTGTAATAGAGGTAAGACCTGTTGCCAGGAGTTAACCCAGATGGGCGAGCTACTGCAAGATATTATTGAAGCCACAACGTTGGGAGGAGACTCCAAGGTGCGACACATTAATAATAAGATGCGCGCACAATTCGCTCAATTAAAGTCGCTGTTTGAATCCGTCAGTGCGTTCTACGGTGAAGAGCAATCAGAAATGGATGCTGACATAACAATTAGAGAGCAACGCAAGTCTGAATGTCGTTACCAGCAAACGGAAGACGTACGCGTCATAGATGCTTCCACTCAGACGACCAAAGTGGCCACGAAAGAGAATATCAGTAAGCAGCAGTCAAACCAACAACAAACAGCAGGCAATCTGCCAGGTGACAAATGGCAAAAAGTAGTAGGGAAAAGAGCTGGAGTTCGTGATCGCAAGCCACCACCGCCTCCTAGACACCGACCAGATGCAATTTTGATTCGCAGCGAGTCCATCTCGTACAGCGACATGCTGAGAAAGGTGACCCGGAGCACAGATGAGAACATGAAGTCCTTAGGGGAAAATGTACGTATGGTCAAGCGAACTGCGAAGGGTGACCTATTACTGGAATTGAAGCCATTGCAAAGAAGTAATTTGGATAAACTAAAAAATGATATCGGAGCTGCGCTCGGTGGTGATATCGAAACAAGAGCACTCACCCAACAAACGAGGCTAGAAATTCGTGACCTGGACGAGATGGCTACCTCAGATGACATCTTGCAGGCATTCTCGGCCCAGATGGAGGTCAAGCTAGAACCAGAAGCAATCAAGAGCCTGCGGCCTGCCTACTCTGGTACCCAAAAAGCTATGCTCAGTGTTTCCTCAACGGTTGCTAAAAATATTCTTACTGTTGGCAAAATCAAGATTGGGTGGACTGTTTGCCGCATTAGGGCCAATGACGCCCCAATTAGATGTTTTAGATGCCTGAGATTCGGTCACATAGCAGCCAAGTGAACAGACTCTATTGATAGAAGTAGCTGGTGTCTGAGGTGTGGTAGCCAATCACACAAAGTAAGGGAGTGCAGGAACAATCCCTTCTGCTTCCTTTGTGACGTCAGCGGCCTGGAGGATAAGGCACATATGGCTGGTAGTTTGCGTTGCCAAGCGCCTCCGGCGGGAAACAAAAATTCAGAGGTTACCACAGCACACAGGCAATGATTAAGTTAATACAAATTAACTTAAATCATTGCGAGGCGGCTCATGACTTGCTGTCGCAAGTTGCGAGGGAATCGGGGGCTGACGTAGCCCTTATTAGTGAGCCCTTTCGTCCAAGGACATCTAGCCCATGGGTTAGCAGCGCCTCCAGCAAAGCGGTGATCTGGTCCTGCAGCTCCCCGGCTCTGCAACTTCGAGACATTAGAGCAGGAGAGGATTTCGTGAGAGCACATATCGAGGGTAAGTGGATATACAGCTGTTATCTGTATCTGTATCCCCCCAGCCTGTCATATGAAAGATATTGCAACTCATTGGACGAACTAATCGCAGACGCTAGGAATCATTCTTCTTGTGTAATAGCTGGCGATTTTAACGCGTGGGCAATTGATTGGGGAAGTAGTTGTACCAATGCAAGAGGGCATGCCCTACTGGAAGCCATGGCATCGCTTGACGTCGCCCTGCTCAACGTCGGCAGCAGAAATACTTTCAACAGGGCAGGTAGAGGATCCATAATTGACCTCACCTTCGTCAGTACGAATTTATTTAGGAGCTCATCGTGGCGGCTAGGAGACACATACACGGCCAGCGACCACGAGGCAATTTTCGTGACACTAGGAGGCCTTGTGGAACAGCCAGCGAACAACAACACCATGTATGCAATTAAGAAGGGATACATTGCAGACACTCTCAACCCTCAAGTTTTTGCAGAGTCTCTGTGCGGTCAGAGATGGTCACAGGACTCGGCGCAGAACATGGTCGATCAACTCGTGTCATCGGTGGTTTCCGCGAGTATGCCACCGAAACTGGGCTAAAGGCGTCATCATCGGGCAGTCTACTGGTAGGACGAAAGGATCTGCAATATCCGCAAGCTGTGTCTTGACGCAAGAAGAAGGTACCAGAGGGCAAGAAAGAGAGATGCACCAAACTGGCCACAGCTACACGACTGCTACCGCACCAACAGAAAGTTGCCGAAGGAAGCCATAGCCTCGGCAAAAAAGAAAGTTTTCTTGAATCTTTGCGACTCAGCAGACGATGACCCCTGGGGTAAGGCGTACAAGCTGGTGGTGAAGCGAATATACGCTAACAGGCAGGCTGCCCCGACAGATGCGGCTGAACTAAATGAGATTGTGGACGGGCTGTTTCCACAGCGCACGGATATGCTACATTCCAGATGTCCCTTACCAGATCCACCGTATGTAATAGAGGAAATTACGGAGGAGGAGGTCCTTGCAGCGGCAAGCGTGCTAAAGCCCAATAAGTCCCCAGGACCAGACGGGATTCCCAACAGGGCGCTAAAACTCGCTTTGACACTCCAGCCAGCCCTTTTTGCATCGACGTTCAATCAATGCCTTGTAGATGGCTTTTTCCCCGTCCAGTGGAAGGCACAAAGACTGGTCTTAATTCCCAAGCCGGGCAAACCATCGGATGATGCGAAGTCTTACCGGCCCATCTGTATGGTGGATGCTATGGGAAAGGTCCTTGAAAGATTAATTAGCGTCAGGCTAAATGAGGCAATTAGCGAGGGAGGCGAGGGAGCGAAGTCTTACCGGCCCATCTGTATGGTGGATGCTATGGGAAAGGTCCTTGAAAGATTAATTAGCGTCAGGCTAAATGAGGCAATTAGCGAGGGAGGCGGTCTGTCAACTAACCAATTCGGATTTCAAAAGGCTAAATCTACATTGGATGCCGTGTAGTGGATATCGCTACAAAAGCAATCGGCGGCTCAAGGTGGAAAGGAGGGACAAAGGAATACTGCCTGGTTGTTACATTGGATGTCCGTAACGCCTTCAATACGGCGGACTGGGGCTGCATTCTTGATGCCATCCAACGCTTCGGATTGCCACCCTATTTGTGCGCCATCATCAGGAGCTTTTTTAAGGAGAGGCAGCTTCTCCTAAGTACTACCGAGGGTCCCATTGATCGTCTTGTGACCGCTGGATTTCCTCAGGGCTCTGTCCTTGGGCCACTCCTGTGGAATATAATGTATGATGGATTGCTACGCTTATCGATGGATTCGAGCACCGAACTAGTTGGTTACGCAGACGATGTGGCTGTGGTAATCGTTGCCAAGGAGCTGCGTAATGCTGAGGCGAACGCGGCCATATCGGTCATTACAGACTGGCTGCGCTCGGTAGGCCTGGAGCTTGCAGCACAGAAGACAGAGGCAGTCCTTATCAGCTCAAGGAAGTTGGTTGAGCAAGCCAATATAGTCGTGGATGATACACCAGTAGTCTCAAAGCGGGCCATTAAATATCTGGGAGTCTGGCTGGACACTAGGATGAGTTTTCGCGAGCACCTGCAGCATGTACAAACAAAGGCGGCAGAGTCTGGTAGAGCATTATCCAGAATTATGCTGAATACTCGTGGACCAAAGCAGGAGCGCAGATTATTGCTGATGAGCGTGGTACGGGCAATTATTCTGTACGCAGCGGAGATCTGGTGCACGGCAATGCAAACGAGGAGCTACAGCAGAGGCATTAAGGCGACATATCGCCTATGTGCTCTCAGGGTCTGCTGCGGTTTCAGAACGTTGTCTGATGAGGCGGCGCTGGTCATAGCGGGCATGATACCCATTGATTTGCTGGCAACCGAAGCAAAATTGATAGCTGACGCAATTAGGGCTGGTATACCAAAGATGCAGGCTCGTGCGGACGCAAGGACAAGGAGTCTGGAGACCTGGCAGACTAGGTGGGACTCATCCACCAAAGGCAGGTGGACACACAGGCTCATCCCAAATATTGACGCGTGGCTAAGTAGGAGCCATGGGCAAGTCAACTTTGCCATGACTCAGCTCCTAAGTGACCACGGGTGTCTTGGGCAGTACCTCCGGAGATTTGGCCACGCGATGGGGTTATAGAGGACGCAAGCCATGTTCTCTTTGTTTGCAGCAGATTTCATAACGAGAGGCTACATATGGAGGCATTGGCTGGGTGCAGGCTTACCGCTGACAATCTGGTGGAGCGTATGTTGGCTGATACTAGTATTTGGGCGGCAGTCAGCAAATTCTCAGGATCAGTGACGTCGGAACTGCGAAGGACAGAAAGAGAGAGGGCGACATAGAGGATGCGAAGGCTTCTGCGAAGCAATTCCCCCAGGGACGTCCCGCATTGTATACTATGCTGGCTATTTCTCTTGTTCTGTAATTCCTATGACCATTTTGGTCATTTTTGTTCTATTTCTTGTTGAATTTTTTGATTGTTATACAGTTGCAATAAATGAATTAAAAAAAAAAAAAAACATGCAAGCCCAACGGGACTTGCACGAATTTGTCGACGTTGCTTTTGCGCAGTTTCCATTTTGTGGTTGCAACGGGACCAAAAGAATGCGTACGTGAAGATTCTGACGCCGACGCGTGTCGCGACAGAATCTGTTGTTATGGCAACATTGATGGGACAAGCGCGAGTCGCAGCCGGCAGAGGGTAGAGTCTGGGCAGAGAAAAGTCGAAAGCATGAAAAGAGCGGTCAGCGACTGCGTAAAGAGAGAACAATAAATCATTACGCAAACCACCCTTAAGGGAGACAGTCGGGAGTGATAGAAAAGTGAAAAGAAGTGTCAGCGTCAGTGGGGGTGGGTCAGAAATTACAAGGACCCACAGCCGGCCCTTATAAGATAAAAGGCAGAGTAAAAGACAAGTCACAATCGAAGTGAGTGCAAAGAAAACCATAAAGAAAAGAACGAACGAGGCTGACCATACAAGGATATACGGATTAAGTGTGTGTGAGCCGGGATAGCGGGTGAGTCGGACATGTGGCCCAATAGTTGCCCCTCCCCTTTGACCCTATAAAAATAAATACCATTTTAGAGTGTGGTCAAGTGACAATGGTCAAAGAATTATGTTGAATAAATCTATAATAAAGTTTGTAACGTTGTAAAGAACATATGTGTAAGGAACCTTCTAAGGCCGGGGTATAAATCACAGTCTTATGGGTCCACAATACAAGAAATTTGTATTTGCCGAGACCTTCGATTGACGGAGCGTGGTCAGTCGGACTAATCTTGGCTAGCACCTAACGGAAAATTCCGACCACTTTGGGTCACGGGGTACCCAGGATCGTGGCTACGCGTCCCTGGCGTACAACCGCGGCCGAGACGGGGTAACCAGTGGGCAATTACACACCTAGTACCGAGGGTTAGTGGGACACTACCGGGCCTGGTGGTGACTACACTTCGCCATAGGCGCCTACGGGGCAGGAAATCTCAGATATTCTGAGCCTCGGCGGGAGGGTGGTCCACGCCCGGGTTAGAATTCTCTAAGATTTAACCTACGGGTTAAATCAGAGCGGGGACTGGTAAGGATTGCTGGTATTCCGAGCCTCGGCGGGAGGGTGGTCCACGCCCGGGTTAGAATTTCCTAAGATTTAACCTACGGGTTAAATCAGGGTGGGGATTGGTAAGAATTTCTGGTATTCCGAGCCTAGGCGGGAGGGTGGTCCACGCCCGGGTTAGAATTTCCTTCGATTCAAACCAAGGGTAAAACGGGATGGGGAAATTAGTAGGAGACTAGCAGGGAGAGTCGTCCTCTACTAGCTCGGAGATTAGGGGGTTAAGAAAGGTTAACCAACACTACCACATGCAAATAAAAAAAAATGAACGCTTTTATTTCCTTTATTTAATTTCGCTTCTTTAGTTATATATTTTTTCTTTTTATTATTTTTTTTTTTCTCTCTTTTTCATATATTTTTTTTTATCATCAAAGTAGTAATTTTTTTTTGTTTTTGACAAAATGTTGACCGGGCTGTACCAGGTCTAACCCCTAAAAAAAAAAATAAACTCCCTAATGCTTACTCGGAATTGGCCATTGACTTTGAATATAGTCTAGCACGTGGTCCCGTACAAATTCCCTCGTCGCGATTTTTGTCACTCTCACTTGCTCTTCAGCCTTTATTTATTTATATACCTTTTTCCACAACACGTGTCTTTTCACCGATCTTAACCTTTCGTTATTTTTCCTTTTATTTTCTTTACGTCACTGTTCACTATAAACTTTCATTCACTGCTTGCCCATTTTTTTACTTTTCCGCACACACGTCCGACTGCTCTGAAAATTCGCCAAGAAGTGGCGCCACGCTGCCACGCTTGCGCTCCGGTCACATTTCCTGCTCCTACTTGAGCTTTAACTATCGACTCATTATCGGCCAATTACTGGTTAATCGACTCAATGTGACCTAATTAATGCTCCAGATCGAGTATGACTCATACTGATTTCGATCACCGAACATAACATAACCCTGACTATGATTGATATCGCCCGCCACTTTTGAATTAAACTATGATAGTAAATAGACTATGGAAGTAACCCGCCAATTTTGAATTAACCTATGATAATAATAATAACTCTCTAAATTTTCTAAAACAAAAGTTGCCTTCAGTGGCCTATAATCTAAATATTGTAAGATTAGTATAATAAAGAATATGATATAATACAAGATTAATATACAAATAAAAACAAATTGCCATGCGTGTCCGACAGTTGAATCGTTGTGGGGATGCGATGTAATTTCGCGTCCTCACACCCCCCCCTTCCTCCGGGTGGGTTTTAAAGGGCCTTTCCTTGGTAGAGACGGATCACCACCATTTCGCCGCCACATTTTTTACGGTCACGCGGCAACTCGCCAGGGTCGTGGTGTAATCGAATCGTGTCCGTTTGTTTGTAGGACCACGAGCTCCCGCGCGTCGCTTAATCCATGTTAGGTCACGTGCCGGCATCTGCTGCAACTCCTGTGGCACTATCCAGTGCAGGGGCACGTCAACCAACCGCTCTGAGTTTGTGTCTGGCTCGGTGGGCTTCGAGGAATCCCCGTCATCGATGTCGAAGAGTCGGGTGAGCTCGTCGACCCAACCATGGTGGTTCTCAGGACCCATGATGTCGTCCAGGACATCACCTTCCCATCCGGAGAGCGACCTATATACTTCCGGGGAAGACTCGGGCTCAGGGAAACGACGCCGGAATAGAGGTCCTCCATCCTCCAAGTCCTCATTGGGCTCGAATGCAGCCGGGAAACCGGTTTGAGTAGCCACCGTGGTTGTGAGAGGCATATCTGACTCGGTTTGCGTGGCTGTAGAGACGGTTGCCGGAGGGTCACAGTCCTTTCGACCAGTCGGGGGCGGGGCAGACCTTCGCTCATCGTCTTCGGGCTCCTCGACATAGGGGTCCTCCGATCGCATCACGGGCATCTCGATCACGACCGTGGTCGTCTGTGTGCGCATGCACATCACGCAGCCATCCCGCCGGTAGCCAAAGTTCTCCTCCCCGTGGTATACGCGGTGCCGATACTGGGGAAGGTCTTCGGATTCCTCATCCGACGCGTATCGGGGTGATTCCGCGTATCTGGGCGAGGCAGCACCTCCGGGCGAATATCGCGAGCGCTCCTCCTCGTCGTCGGTGGTGATACACGTCGACGATCGGTGTGTAGGGTCATACCCTCCTCCAGTACCCCACGAACGCACCGAGTCTCCCGACGATGAAGTTGAGGGCACGTATAGACTTCCGCTGGGTGCCGGGGAAACCTCGCCCACGTGGATTAGTGGGTCCCATTCGGCGGCATGGTCATCGGTAGCTCTGCTCTTGCTGGGGGGATACGGTACCGTATCATTTGAGCTATCATCTATGATGATAATCTCGTCCATTCTGTGATCAAAATTGGGGTTAATCTCTTATATATACTTCCTTCATTCGATCCCTAGCCCTAATCCTAACCCTGAAGTTCATTTTACATATGGGTTTTTCTAATAAATACCTTACGTTCTACCTTAATACATGTCGGCTTACGCATCCTCATCTTCGTCTCTAGGGGCTTCCTCCTGGTCGTCACCTTCGGCCTCCGGATCATCTTGATTGTGGTAGGGCTTCAGTTGAGAGATATGGGCAACTTGCCCGTGTCGCTCGCCAGGTCGCCTCAGGCGGACGATATTGGGTGAGACGAACTTCGCCACTCGGACGGGCCCATCATATTTTGGGGCCAGCTTTGCGGCAACCCCTTCGACTGCATTGGATAGCTGATGTCGTCTGCACCAAACCCGAGATTGTAAGGTTGGTCGCCACTCCCTGCGTCGCAAATTATAGTGTCTTCCTTGATCCTTCGAGGCCTTCTGGAGATTGCTTCGGACTATATGGAAAATCTCCTTCATTCTGTTCGCTCGATCTTCAGGGGTCTGCTGGTGAGTTCCAGAGCCTGGGGTTACTTCGTCATACAATGTAGCTGGCAGTCGGGGCTCTCGTCCATGCATCAGGAACGCAGGGGTATATCCGGTGGAATCTGCGACACTAGAATTTATGGCCAGCATAATCTCGGCCAGTCTTTGGTCCCACGTTTGATGTTCCTCTGTAGTGAGCTGTGCCATCATCGTCTTGATGGTCCGGTTAGATCGTTCGGTGGGGTTGCCTTGTGGACTGTATGGGGCGGTATGTTGAAGCTCTATCCCAAGGGAAGACATCATCGCTGTGAACGCTCGACTAGTAAATTGCGTGCCGTTATCGCATACTAATATCCTGGGGATTCCGAAGCGAGCGAGAATATGTTCTCGGAAAGCCTTTTGTAGACTGGCTGCGGTAGCTTTACGAAGGGGGATCAATTCCACCCATTTCGAAAAAGCATCATGGAATACCAGCAACATCGAATGCCCTTGCTTCGACCTCGGTAGCGGGCCAACAAAGTCTGCGCAGAGTATCTCCATCGGCTCTCCGGACCGTCTTGTCAGCATCCTTCCCGCGGGTTTAACCTGTGGAATCTTGTATTTTTGGCACGACTCGCACCCTCTCACATACCTGGCTATATCTCGTAGCATACCTGGCCAGTAGTAGCGCTGCATTGCTTTGGTAACCGTCTTCCGCACTCCTAAGTGTCCTGCCGTGGGAACATCGTGGCATTCTTGCAAGACCTTCCTTCGGTTTTCGTTGGCGACTCACAATTTCCAGGGCCAATGATCGTCGTCATCGGTTCGATGTCCGATATTGCGGTATAGTTGACCGTTTTCCACCGCATAGTCGGCATACTTCTCGGGTTCCTCTGAAACCTTGTCTTTCATCCGGGTTAGCCACCGGCACTCGGGGACTTCGGTGTGCATCTGTTGTAATGCCTCTCCAGGCTGTCGGGACAGGGTATCTGCCAACACGTTCAGCTGTCCTTTCCTGTAATTGACGTCAAACTGGTACTGTTGGAGCTCTAGAGCCCATCGTGCTACTCGGCCTGAAGGAGATTGAATAGAATTGAGCCATCTCAACGCCATGTGGTCCGTGATTACCTCGAAGCGGTAACCTTCCAGGTAGCACCGCATCTTTCTTATGGCCCAGACACTCCTTCTCTGTGGTCGTGTAGTTCTCCTCAACTGCGATCAGGCGACGACTGGCGTAGGCAATGACTCGTTCGTGGCCTTCTATTTCCTGTGTGAGCACTGCTCCCAGTCCAACGTCACTTGCATCGGTCTGTAATACGAACTTTTGTCCGAAATCCGGGCATGCAAGAACTGGTGCGGTAGTGAGGCATTTTTTTAATAACACAAACGCTTCCTCCTGTTCTTTAGAAGGCTAGTCATGGGCTGGGCGATGGTCGAAAAATTCGGTACAAATCGTCGGTACCAAGATGCCATCCCTAGGCATTGACGCAGCTCCTTAACATTGGACGGCGCTTTCAAATCCCTTACGGCGGCGACTTTAGCAGGATCGGTGTGTATTCCCTGGTCACTAATCACGTGACCCAAATACGCCAGCTTCCTCTGAAAAAAGGTACATTTCTCTTTATTTATCTTAAGATTGGCCTTTCGTAGCCTTCGCAAAACTTCCATCAAATTATTCAAGTGTTGTTCCGGTTTTTTTCCAATTACAATGAGGTCATCCAGGTAGGCAAAAGCATACGGTTCCATATCTGCGCCGATGACACTATCCAACGCCCGTTGGAATGCAAGCCAAATGGCATCACTTTCCAGTGATAAAGGCCTCGACCGGGCACGGTGAAGGCGGTACATTCTCGGCTATCTCTGGCTAAAGGGACTTGCCAGTATCCGTTCTTCAAATCCAACGACGAAATATATTTGGCCTCTCTTAACTTCTCCAGGATATGGTGAATTCTCGGTACAGGGTAGGCGTCCTTCACTGAATTAGCGTTCAGCTGCCTAAAATCAATGCACATTCGCCATTTGCCGTTCTTCTTCTTTACCAATACAATAGGGGAACTATGTGGACTCCCTGAAGGTTCGATGGCGTCTTCTCGTAGCAATTCCTCCACTTGAGCATCGATAATTTCCTGCATTGCGGGGTTCTTCGGGTAATACCGCTGCTTCATCGCCTTATTCTCCTTCAAGGTGATGCTGTGTTCAGCTATATGGGTCACTCCCATCATCCCGTCGAATTTAGCCAGTTCAGCATCAAGGATGTTTTGGATCTGGGGAGCTAAAGGGACCTGCTCAGGACTCACGTCCTCTGTCTCTTCCATCTCGCTATCCGTTTCTGCCTCGATTTGGTGGAGGGCCTCCATTCTTCTCACTACCTTTGGTGAGGGTACATATTCTCCGTTGCTTTCTCGCCGTCGTGACCCCGGTGGGGTATCTTGCACTGTTCTCTCGTTAGTTGTCCTTACCTCTCCCCGCGTGGTAACAACTTCTGGTGTCCTCGGCCTTGGTGTCCGTCGGGGTCCATCTCTATGTTGTGTATGTTGCCTTGCGCGTGTGGGACTCGTGCGAGCGCTGTGTGGGGGTGTCACCCTCGGTGTTCCGGTGACTCTGACGTCAGGGGAATTAGTGATAGGGGTCGTACCCGGTCGCAGTCGTGCGTCCTCTCCTTCCATTGCTGGGGTTCGCAACACCAATGAGGCGGTACCGATCTGTACGCGCGTTTCCATTGCCTGAAGGAAATCCATTCCTAGTATGACTGGGTCCAGCATGGTTGGCATCACCAAGAAAGGCATGACCACGCTCTTTCCGGCCAGCTGAACAGGGATTCTAAATAACCGTGTAATCTCCATCTTTGATCCGTTGGCTAAGGACACGGTGGTGCGGATATCCAAATATTCTCCTGCGTTCGCTATCTCCCGTGCTAGATCTTTGCTGATAAAACTTCTGGTGGCCCCCGTATCCAGGGTGGCTGTTGCTATGAGGTCGGCGAGTTGTATCCGAGCAATTATCCTGCCTCCGACCTCCCGAAGATCCGCATCTATTGTCTGGGCGCTGACTGGTGGGTCGCTTCCCTGGCCCGGTCTGGGGAAGGACCTCTGCCGTTTCCCGCTGCATTGCGTCTGCAACATTCGAATGAAGTGACTCCTCTTCGACCACATTCCCAGCACTATCGACTCATATGGCCTACTCTTCCGCATCGCCTACATGCGCGACACACATCCACTGGTCCTGGATCAACACCGGTTTCATTACTATGAGTCTGAGGTAAGACAGGTTCTTTTCGGGGGCCGGAATCCCTAAAGGGATTGTGTCGCTGTGCTGTGGTTGGATAATTTAGCGGTGGCCGAACCATATCGGGTCTTCGAGACTGCGATGATTGGGCCTGATCCTGTCGTTTAACATTCTCATACTCCGTGGCCATCTCGAAGAGTTCGTTCAGCGTTCGGAATTCGTGTCTACTGACGTAGAGGCGACATTCCGGGGCTGTGTTTTCATATATGCGGTACAGCTCTTGAGCACCGTCATAACCTGCGTGGTGCATGAGGGTTCGAAGCTCGATCACATAATCCTTGAACGACTCTCCTACTTGCTGAGTGCGTTTCCGGATTTATTCCTCTAACCTTTCAAAATAATGGGGGGTCAAGAAAAAGTTTAAAAATTCTTTTCTAAAAACACCCCATGCGGCGTTGTGCAATCTACTCGTGCGGAACCATCGCGCCGCTCTACCCGTGAACACTTCCGTCATTGCACGTGGTATCCGCTCCTTGTCAAGGCCATAAGTCTCGACCTTTTCGAGCAATTCCTCGATGAATGATAAGGGATCCTCCGACCCATCGAAACGTAGACCCCATTTACGCACTCGATCGGGGAGGTTGGTGGTAGACTCTGGGTTTACTACGGGTGTACGGCGTGAAGGGGTATCATCCCTGTGTAGATCTTCAAATTGCACGACCCTGCTGGCTCTCGGAGGAGCGATTCCCGCGGGGCGGGTATTGAACCGGCCATCCCACTCTGGCGTTAAAAACTTTGCCCCTTCGTGAGGCACTTCTAGGGAACCCGTGGCTTCGGTTCCTCTCGTCGGATCAAACTGTATCCTTATTTTTGGAGCCGACTTGGTGTAGTAGGACTCAAGTTCCGACAGACGGGTCCACACAGTCTCCGGGAGCTGCTCTGTGGCCAGTATAGCAGCGAAATTTTTGCGAGCCTCCTCGACTCGGCAATCGGCGTCGAAGCCGAACTCGTTGGCCAGTGATGCCAACTCTTCCTTGCGCCGGGCATATATCCACCGTGCGCCCACCCCGGGGTTTTTAATTCTTACAATGGTTTCGTACTCACCGCCATCTCCCTGTGGGATCGTATCAGACTCTTCTTTGGATTTCATCGTTTTGACCTGTGTATTGATTCGCTGGTTATTGCTATGATTGTATCCTCGTTTTCCTTTTCCCTTTATGGGCTTCGTTGTTTTATCCGTTATCTTTGGGGATTCCTTCTAGAGCTGTGCACTTGATCTGGACTATTATTTCCTTTTTTGGTTTCTGTTTATCACTTGACTATTGTCTGATCGCTGGTCGTTGAGTGCTTTATTATTATTTTTATTTTCTTTCGTTTTCTTACTTTATTGTCATTTCCTGTGTTTCCATTTCTTTTTGCTTTTTATTTCTCAAAATTTATCACGCGAACCAAAAATTTTCGTTTGATTCCTTTTATTTGGTTAATTCCGATTGCACATGGTTTCACAGTTTTCCGTTTTTTTTTTTCCAATGATTTTATTTTTCCCAAAATTTTCATTTAATTCGTTAATTTGAATGGCACATGGTTTCGCACTTTACTTTTCTTATCCTTGTTGGGGCGCACGTGTTATTTTTATTTTTGGTTAGGCTTGTAGTTTCTTTTTTTTTTCCACATTTCAATTTTTTTGAATTTTGTATAAAATTGCTCCTTTTGTTACCCCTATGTTTCGAGCTTATGTTCTGCACCTTTTTCCCTTTTCAAAACTAACAGACTGACCACGGAACGGGGCTTTAATCCGTCCGAAATGTTCGCCCGTCGAAAAACTCAGGTCCCTGCTCGGGCGCCACTTGTAAGGAACCTTCTTAGGCCGGGGTATAAATCTCAGTCTTATGGGTCCACAATACAAGAAATTTGTATTTGCCGAGACCTTCGATTAACCTACGGGTTAAATCAGAGCGGGGACTGGTAAGGATTGCTGGTATTCCGAGCCTCGGCGGGAGGGTGGTCCACGCCCGGGTTAGAATTTCCTAAGATTTAACCTACGGGTTAAATCAGGGTGGGGATTGGTAAGAATTTCTGGTATTCCGAGCCTAGGCGGGAGGGTGGTCCACGCCCGGGTTAGAATTTCCTTCGATTCAAACCAAGGGTAAAACGGGATGGGGAAATTAGTAGGAGACTAGCAGGGAGAGTCGTCCTCTACTAGCTCGGAGATTAGGGGGTTAAGAAAGGTTAACCAACACTACCACATGCAAATAAAAAAAAATGAACGCTTTTATTTCCTTTATTTAATTTCGCTTCTTTAGTTATATATTTTTTCTTTTTATTATTTTTTTTTTTCTCTCTTTTTCATATATTTTTTTTTATCATCAAAGTAGTAATTTTTTTTTTGTTTTTGACAAAATGTTGACCGGGCTGTACCAGGTCTAACCCCTAAAAAAAAAAATTAACTCCCTAATGCTTACTCGGAATTGGCCATTGACTTTGAATATAGTCTAGCACGTGGTCCCGTACAAATTCCCTCGTCGCGATTTTTGTCACTCTCACTTGCTCTTCAGCCTTTATTTATTTATATACCTTTTTCCACAACACGTGTCTTTTCACCGATCTTAACCTTTCGTTATTTTTCCTTTTATTCTCTTTACGTCACTGTTCACTATAAACTTTCATTCACTGCTTGACCATTTTTTTACTTTTCCGCACACACGTCCGACTGCTCTGAAAATTCGCCAAGAAGTGACGCCACGCTGCCACGCTTGCGCTCCGGTCACATTTCCTGCTCCTACTTGAGCTTTAACTATCGACTCATTATCGGCCAATTACTGGTTAATCGACTCAATGTGACCTAATTAATGCTCCAGATCGAGTATGACTCATACTGATTTCGATCACCGAACATAACATAACCCTGACTATGATTGATATCGCCCGCCACTTTTGAATTAAACTATGATAGTAAATAGACTATGGAAGTAACCCGCCAATTTTGAATTAACCTATGATAATAATAATAACTCTCTAAATTTTCTAAAACAAAAGTTGCCTTCAGTGGCCTATAATCTAAATATTGTAAGATTAGTATAATAAAGAATATGATATAATACAAGATTAATATACAAATAAAAATAAATTGCCATGCGTGTCCGACAGTTGAATCGTTGTGGGGATGCGATGTAATTTCGCGTCCTCACATATGTCACAATTATTGGGGTGAAACTAGATTGGGATTAACATTCTCTCCTATCCTTTCCCCGATCCCATTCCTTTGTGTGTGTGTCACCATAGTACATGTTTCTCCTCTGGCATGGGCATCCGGGTTGTACCCTACCCAATGGCAAGGAGAGTGTGGTGTTTATTTGTAGTGTGCCTGGATACTGGGTCGCCACACAGCCAACGTCCGGGTTGTACCCTTGTTGACTGTGATGGCGGCTAGTATCCATTGGCATGCGACCAGGATTTATGTTGTGATCGATGTCCGGGTTGTACCCTAGTCGATCACAACGTAAATCTTGGGACGTCCCTATGTTGTGTTGTATTAAGTCGGTGTCCAGGTTATACCTTAACCGACTTAGTTTTATGTTTCTCTTTTGTGACCCTGTATTTTAGTAGTACAATTGTAAGTCGGTGTCCGGGTTGTTCCCTAACCGAACTACAGGTCTGCATGTATCTGTGTTAAGTTTTTGTCTCCTTCTATCCCTTCTTCTCCCTGTAGTCCGTTCCCCGCGCAAATCTCTGGTCTCGGCATTCTATTATAAATAATCTATAATGGAAGACCCTGGGGAGACTGAGAGTTGTACCCCAGCCGCAAAACTTCCTTACAGATGGCGCCCGAGCAGGGACCCGAGATTTGAAGAGAACATCGTATATATATTTTGCGAAAATTTTGCCTAATTTTGTTGCATTACAACAGGTAGAAAATATAAGGGAAAAAAAAAGCATTAATACACCAAATATTTTTTTTTCTTGTGTAATGTAGCAAAGCGAAATTTAATTTTTATTTGCACATATATACATATGCATGCACATATAATTGTTTCATGAGCATGTCATCTGCGTGGCGTAAAGAACCACCATAACCCATATCGCGGGAGATTCATACGTCACAGGAATTTTCGTATACCCTCCTTGTAAAGTGTAAAATTTTCTTTATATAAAAAAAATATTTTTTTTTTTATATATATATGTATATATCTATTATTTTGTGTTCACCTTATATGTTGACCCACATACATTTATCCCTGCATTCCCATATTTGCCCATATCCCCGTTTGTTTCCTTTAGCCCAAGTGAAATCCAGCAAAGCAACGTAGCAGTTTGTTAGTCAGCGATAGGACTGTCGACATAATCACCGATAGAGCTTATATACCCAGCAGAATCACGATAGAGTAGACAGTGGAATCAGCGACAGAAAATTATATTTCGAGAGTCAGCGATAGAACGGCGTACATAACTACCAACATAGCTAATTAATGCAGCAGAGTTTCGGTAGAGTACGCGTAGAATCAGCGACAGAAAATTATAACTAGTTAGTCAGCGATAGAACTATTCGCATAGTCGATGACATAGCCTATGGACCCGGCAGAGTTACGGCAGACGAAGCAGTAGAATCAGCGACAGAAAGCACCGTTAAGAAACAATCAGAAAGAGAAACGTTGATGGAAATTTTCCATGACGCAGTTCAGGTACAGTCACAGCAAAGCAGCGCCGGCATAGAATAAAAAAAAAAAAAAAAAAGAACACCGTTAAGAAACACTCAGAAGCGAGAGACATCGATGGAAACTTTCCATGACGCCGGTCAGGTACAGCCACAGCAAAACAACGCAGGCACAGACAAAAAAAAGTAAAGAAGTTAGACAAAGCAACAGTAGCAACTGCAGCGGTAGTTCTATCGCCTGGGAGAGAAAGGAAGAGGTTTGCTTTTGGGTTCTCATTGGTCGACGAGCTTGGCGTCAAGATCAGAATACACCGAATGAGACGAAGAATGAAAGAATACGAACATTTAATAACGGCACAAGTTTCTTCAATCTGATTTTGAAGTAGATAAAAGACTAGCCACATCATCAGAGAGGATAGTCAACCGCGAACCTTCAACGAGTTAACAACAAGAGTCAACCGCGAACCTTCACCGAGTTAACAACAGAGAGTCAGCCGCGAGCCTTCAACGATAACCAAGGATAATTAAAACCAACGTTCTCCAACAAGGATATTCAAGGATAACACAAGGATAATCAAACCAAACCAGCAAGGATAATTAAACCAACGTTCACCAGCAAGGATCTTCAACGACAACCAAGGATAATTATAACAACGTTCATCAGCAAGGATATACGGCAAGGATAATTAAAACCAATGTTCACCAGCAAGGATATTCAACGATAACCAAGGATATTTATAACAACGTTCACTAGCAAGGATATACAGCCAGGATACTTAAAACCAGCATTCACCAGCAAGGATATTCCGCTATAACCAAGCATAATTAAACCGACGTTTACCAGCAAGGATAACCAAATACGGTTAAGCATAGCAAGGATCGAACTAAGCCAGGTTCAAATATCAGAAGTGGGGATCATCGCACAGCCTACTCAGTTAATACAAGGATATTCCGCACATAATAATAACTCAGCTGCAACATCCCAACCAACAATCATAAAGGATATCGACTACGGTGCAGCAGCATGCAATAATACATCGTTCACTGATAATACTTTTTTTTTGTGGTCTCGAATTTGATTTATTGCCCTTTGAATTAATCCTTCACTTTCAGCTAGTGTTTATTTTTAACGTTTTTCTACAAAGAACATTAGTAACATGGAAGTCAAATGGATAACATATCGTCGAAAAGCCGAGCTCGAAAGCTTCTTCGCCGAATTTGGACTGACCCCTGGCGGTTCAGTCGAGGAGATGAGAAGCCGATTCTCTAGCTTCGCATCCAGGGAAGACCATAAACCAGATGTACTCTCCCGGCTAGCAGAACTAGAATCACAATACGGACAAGCATCCAGCCTCGATAAAGGTCTCGAAGTTAAACCACGTTCACGTCCTGTGTCACCTGCCCGACATACCGACAAGGAGTATTCGATGGAGAGACACGCATCTCTTAAGCAAGACACAGATGGAAAATTATTACAGATACCAGCGTTGACTCACAGCATGGCTACATCAGATCTACACCCACAAAGAGCCTCCGAGAATACCAGTAACACTAATCTCATAGAGAAAGTGTCAAAATGGGGTCTTCATTTTGATGGGAACGCAGATCCATTATACTTCTTGGAAACACTTGAAGCAAGGGCTAGTACTTATCGCACCGAATGGCTCCCTAATATGATGCCCATTTTATTTTCGGGACGAGCCGAAGGATGGTGGCAAACCAGCGGTCTGCTAGACGCCTCGTGGGCCAACTTTAGAAGAGAATTTCTAGATTTCTTTCTGCCGCCCAGATACTTTGAAAAACTGGAAGATGCCATCCGCACGCGAAGACAGCGCCCTGGCGACCCATTTAAGACATACTTGATAGAACTACGCCTCATGATGAGACGAGCTCATTATACGGAAGAACAGAAATTACAGCGTGTGAGGAAAGATATAATATATCTTACCACACAAACACATGAAACTTATAACATATGCTTAATAATACATATTGCCACATAAATATATGAAATCCGTAAGCTATGTTGTTAGTAAAATCACTCCCTCACATTCTATCAAAAGACATGTGTACATGATATACATAATGTTGCTCGTCCAGCCAATATGTGCAAACGTAAGTTAGCAACATAGCATGTGTTAGCAACATGGCGAGAGCTTAGCAACATTAAGAGCTAAGCAACATCGCAAGCGTTGGCAACATAAGCTGAGCGTCAGCAACACAAACGAGAAACATAAAATGTTCATGTACACTAATGTAAATATACACATGCATACAACTAAACATATAAAACACGCATGCCTACAATGACCGAACAAAACGAGAGAGAGCGAGCTGAGAATGAGTGAGAGTCGAAGTAAACAAACATCGAACATATGATCGTAAACAAATATTGCAACGCCGGGGAAGACTAGAAGTTATTCCTAGCAAATTTTAGGAGATTAGCAGTGGTTAGGATAGAAAGGCAAGACCAGGAGTATTTCTGGCAACAGAATCAAATTATTTGCTAAAGTTATTCTCGCTTGATCATCTAAATTTCCCAAATATTGGACATGCATCATCAACAGTAACTACTGGCAGCAAACTTTGCCACCGCCATCCAAAAAGCCACATGATAATTAGAATAATTAGTCAACATAATCCAAATTATAAATAAAACCACCGATTTGCATACTCAAAATTTCAACAACAAAATCTTATCATTTCACCAGCGCACATATAAATTTGTTGTGCCGAACCTCGACACCTGAAATCCGGCTCTGCCGACAATCAGGACGAAAAAGGACCGTTACAACTGGCGCCCAACGTGCTTAACTGGTGAAAAGGATAATAAAGACAAAGTTGAAAAATATAAATAACAAATCAAAAAAAAAAAATATTTACAAATTTTTGTACATCGTTATATGCAAAAACGACTCAAATAAACGGTAACAGAATCATTAATTATTTCTGCAAAATTCACACAAAGTAGGATATAATTTTGCTGCGAAATATCCGGTTGTTCCAAAGAAAACAATACAAAATAGATATTTATTTTTCTGTTGCGGCGAAAGTACAAACCGAGAGTAGTACAAAATGACAAAATCATGGATATACTACATGAGGAAGGAGGAGTTGATAAAAGCAGGCGGTACATGTGGAATTTCGATGACCGGAGCCGTCGAAGAAATGCGGAAACAATTCGGAGACTGGGTAGAAGCACACGAGGAAGACTCAATATGGCAAGAATGGATTGCTAAAATGGCAGGAAAGTTTACAAAAGTAGCAAAAGCTACTCCGGCGGTGGACTTGGAGAAATTGGCAGTTCCAACACTAACACCGCCCAGATGGGGAAGTGTCGGTGCATTGGAGGGTCCACAAAAACAACAACAAACATTATAACATTCAGGTTCGACGGTGGTTCAAAACCATTAGAATTCCTCGAGCAGGTCGAATGGTCAGCCGACATGTACGGGCTAGACATAAATTTGATACCGAGAGCCATGCCAGAACTACTGAAAGACAAAGCTCTTAAGTGGTACGTCGCGAACAACAGGCATTGGTCTTCTTGGGAGGATTTCACGGTTGCTTTTAAAAAGTATTTCCTACCGAGGGGTTATTTTAATAAACTTGAGGACCAAGTTAAGGCCAGAAAGCAAATGTGGAACGAAGCATTTAAGGATTTCATGGTCGAAATGCAAACTTAATGCGACCATTGAAATGCTCAGAAAATGAGCAGCTGGAAATAATATTAGAAAACTGCACACCGGACCTTAAAGTTTTCATAAGCCCACACCACATACGAACACTGGATGATTTAATGCAGCTGGCTGATGAATTCGAAATGTTGGAACAAGAAAGGCGTAAATTCCATCGAGAGGCTCAAAAGGAGCGTTCCAATATCCCGATGCACGTTTCAAGGCGACCAGTAGCACAGGATAGAAGAGACACAATGTGCAGGCGATGTTTGGACGAAGAACCACCGGTACCAGCACAAAGGAGAATGGCCAATAATGAAGCACAAGGATGGATCCAGAACCCATCGCAGGCGTGCAGGCGATGTGGAGGTGCTGGACACTGGGCCAGGGAATGTAACAACAGGAAAATATTATTTTGTTGGGTATGCGGAAGGATCGGAAAACGGTCAATGAACTGCTGTATGGCGGCGGGAAACGCGAACCGGTTTCAGCCTACAAGGGGCGAGCAGGGACCGGTGCCGGCAGCTCCCAGAAACTAATAGGAAAACTATTAGAAGAAGAGAGCCAACTATCAGCGGAGATTAGCATCGAGAGAATGACAATGCAGGCAACAGTGGATTCAGGTGCCACCAGCAGCTTTGTCAGCCAAGGCCTAGTGGAGAAATTAGGAAAACAGGCATATCTCACCCAAACAAGAAAGCAAGTACGACTAGCAGACGGTGCGACCAAAGAAATAACATGGCAATGGATCGCGAACGTGCAGTTTGGAAACGAGAAAATTAAAATGTCATTCCTAGTTCTCCCAGGTGGAATCGACGCTATAGTGTTGGGCTGGAATTTTATAAAAGAGATGGGAGCTACAATTAAATGTGCAGGCCACGCAATAAATATCCCTCCAAGGTGCAGATTGAACGGTAAGCTGACCGAAAGAATATCAACAGCAATAGTAACAGATGCACCAGAAACAGAAGTGGGGGATTTTATGAAACAAGAACTGGCGGAATTAGCAAAAATATCAGGAACATCAAATGTAGGCATGCACACAATTACAATGTGCGATGATAAGCCGATAAAACAAAGATATTACCCAAAGAACCCGAAAATGCAAGGCATCATTAATGAAAAGGTCGATGAGTTAATGGCAATGGGATACATCGAGCGGTCAAACAGCCCGTACAGCTCACCAATAGTAATGGTGAAGAAGAAGCAAACGGGGAAGTGGAGGCTGTGCGTTGACTTCAGACAAATAAATGCAAAGTCAATAAAGGACGCGTACCCAATGCCAAGAATAGACTACATATTGGATCAGTTGCGAGAGGCGAAGTACATCAGCAGTCTAGATCTGAAGGATGGCTACTGGCAAATCCCGTTGGAAGCAAACAGCAGGAAAATGACGGCATTTACTGTACCCGGCAAAGGACTGTACCAATGGAAGGTGATGCCATTTGGATTACACTCAGCCTCAGCAACGTTTCAGAGGGCCTTAGATATGGTTATAGGGCCAGAAATGATGCCGCACGCATTTGCTTACCAAGACGATATAATAATCGTGAGTCGAACCATAGAAGAACACAAGGCACACCTGCGAGAAGTGTTTAGGAGACTGAAAGAAGCAAACCTGCGGATAAATCCAGAGAAATGCCAATTCTTTCGAAAGGAACTACGGTTCCTAGGCCATCGAGTAACAGAGCTGGGAATTGGTACAGATCCGGATAAAGTAGCTGCTATAGCTGAATTAAAACCTCCGAAAAACACGAAAGAGCTACGGCAGTATCTAGGCGTGGCATCATGGTACAGAAGATTCGTTCCAGGATTCGCAACACTGGTGCAGCCATTGAACTCCCTGTTAAAAAAGAAAACGAAATGGATATGGGAAGAGAAACACCAGGAGGCATTCGATAGGGTGAAAGAAAAGCTAGTAGCCGACCCAGTTTTGACTTGCCCAGACTTCTCAAAGATGTTCATACTCCAAACTGATGCAAGCAACTACGGAGTAGGGGCAATTCTAACTCAGAACACGGAGGAAGGGGAACGAGTCATATCCTATGCCAGTAGGACTCTAAATCAGGCGGAACAGAACTATTCAGCCACAGAAAAAGAATGCTTGGCAATAGTATGGAAAGTCAGAAAGCTAAAACCATACTTGGAGGGTTACCACTTCAAAGTGGTAACAGATCACATGGCATTAAAGTGGCTGAATAGTATTGAAAGTCCTACAGGGCGGATCGCAAGATGGGCATTGGAATTACAGCAGTACGACTTCGAAATAACGTACCGCAGAGGCAAATTAAACATTGTGGCAGATGCCCTGTCAAGACAGCCATTGGAGACGTGCCGAAGGATGGAAGACAACAGCATACGAGTCAGGCAAGCGAACAATGGATGTGAATGGATAAGTGAAATGTATAAAAAGATTAAAAACAATCCGCAAAAATATACAGACTACTTATCCGAGAACGGGCAATTATATCGAAACATACCCCACAGAGCCGGCAACGAAGACGTAGTAGCGTGGAAACTGTGCGTTCCAAAAACGCTGAGACAGCAGGTAATAAATGAAAACCACAACACTCCGACGGCCGGACATACAGGCTCAAGAAAAACAATTGCGCGAGTAGCGGCAAGATACTACTGGCCGGGAATGCAAAGGGACATTCGGACATACGTAAATAAATGCGAAAGTTGCCAAAAGTACAAATCAAGTCAACAACAGGCAGCTGGACGTATGTTGACCCAAATTCCCGAAGAACCATGGGCAACCGTGTGCGCAGACTTTGTCGGCCCGCTACCAAGATCAAAACATGGCACTTCTGTGCTACTGGTAATAATAGACAGATTCTCAAAATGGACTGAATTAGTACCAATGAGGAAAGCGTCAGCGGAAAACTTGGTCAAAGCGTTCAGAGAACGAATACTATGCAGATTCGGGGTACCGAAGGTGGTAATAACAGATAACGGCGTACAATTTGTAAGCAAAATCTTCAAGAATATGCTACAGGAATGGGGATGCACACACCAATTAACAGCACCCTATACACCACAAGAGAATCCAACCGAAAGGGCGAACAGAACGGTCAAAACAATGATCGCCCAATTTGCAGAAGGGAACCAGCGGAGATGGGACGAATTGTGGCCTGAATTAATGTTGGCCGTGAACTCCAGCGTATCAGATGCAACTGGATATACGGCAATGACAATAACTCAGGGAAGAGAGCCGAGATTGCCGGGAGCAATATATGATACGCTAACGACAGGAACAGGCAAGCCAGACCACAAACTCCAGGATATGGAAAAGCGTATGAAAGAGATAGGTACGCTTGTACGAAGAAATCTGGAGAAGGCGGCACAAGACCAGGCAAGGCACTACACCCAGAAAAGACGTGAATGGAAACCACGGATTGGGGATGTTGTATGGGCAAAGGAGCATTACCTGTCAAATGCCGCGGAAGGATTTGCGGCAAAGTTAGCGCCGCGATATGGAGGGCCATATAAGATAAAAGGATTTACATCACCTGTAATATGTAAATTGATACATATATCGAGCGGAAAATCAAGAACGGCCCACGTAAGCGAATTAAAAGCGCAGGCAATGCCAGAGGCAAACACAGATGACCAACAAGAAATATAATTCTCCAAATCCGATTTCAGCAGTTTTCAGCTAAGCCGAGACGGACGAGTTGGACCGGCCGGACAACGAGGAAGTTAAGGCGTGGCAGATTTTTGCTGGAAAAGGACAAGGAGGAAATGCCACACAGATAAATTTTATACATGTATATCTTTTTTTTTTGTTTGTTAAACACATTGGCATGTATAAAATTAGAGATATACAGAATAATATCAAAATAACAAATTATGCTATATACATTTGTTTAAGAATATCAAAATAGCAAGTATGCTATAGATACAAAACCTATATATGCAGATGCAAATATGAAATTCAAAAAAAAAAAAGAGGAGAAACAAAGAAATAGTTATACATGTATGAAAACACAACAAAATCAGAATGGCACAGCAACATCAGCATATGAAGAAATTCAGAACAGTGGCTCTAAAACTGTAGTAATCGCACGCACTCTGCAGCGGAAAAAAAAAATAATAAGTTCAAGATCAGCGATTGGTCACTTGACACGAATACGCATAAAATAAAAAAAAAAAAAGGAGAAATTGCAGCCACAATATCAATATAATAAATTGGGAAAGTGCAATCACAACTCACACGCATAGTGTAGGTGTGAGATGCACGCTCTTAATCAATGTATGCGAATACGCACAAGTAAAAAAGAAATTGCATTCGCAAAAACATAAGGAAGTGCATTATCACGCGAATCTACGAGAGAGCACTCACACACACAGTATAGGTGTGAGTGCATACGAAATGCACGCAATGCGTGAGCGATATTACACACGAATTGCAACAAGAGCCGAAATGCGTAAGCAGCGTTTGGGCAGAGGCAATGCGAGGTTTCGCGGCCAACGCAAATAGAATCTAAAATCACTTTCAGAAAATCAATTAAGATCAACGCACGTAAAACTCTGCACAACGAGGATGAGGCTTTGCAGCTGTTGGCATCGCCATATGTCACGGAGGAGGAGTCCGATGGCGAGGATCCGGTCGCAGATGGGCCGGTAATCGTCATCTCCTCCGACGAGGGAGAGGAAGAGGACGAGAGGAGCAGTGATGAGGAGGAGGAAATCGCAAATGAGGATGAAGTTGAAGACTCCGAAGATGAAGGGATAGTCGCCGATAGCCTGGCGGGGCTATTCGCAGAAGTGGAGGAGGAGTTAGTGCGCATGGGGATGCGCATAGGTGGCCAGGCGGAGGAGAGGATGGCGCAGGAGGCACCGGAGGAAGTGGTGGACCTAGTGTCCAGTGATGAGGAGGAGCCGGCTCAAATGTGGCACCCAGCAAGACCACCCACGCCGCATGTGAGAGGAGGCGAGGCAGAGACAGAGGTAAATCCGGCCTTCTGGCAGGAATTCTGCGAGCCTCACAGCAGCGACGAAGAGCCCGAGGAGTTCGAATATTGGCAGGAGGCCCCAAATGAGCCGATATGATAAAAACATGAAGTGTAGGGAATAAGCTAGGTATAGGAGAAAATAATGAAATATAGTATAGGAAATTATAAGGCATAAAAAAAAAAAAAACCAAGAAAAGATGCAGAATGAGCCAAACATGTTTATAAATAATACATGTTTTAAATGAAAAGATGCTCAGTAACTGCCAAAAAGATCCGAAAAGAAGCTCCGATGTATCGCCAATTTGAAAAGATGCCTACAATGGCCAACAAAAAGATGCAAGCCGAGCCAAACAAAAAAAAAAAATTTGAAATTAAACAAAAAAAAAAATAATTGAATAATACATAAAATGATAAAACGGAATTAATAAGCTACATAAACATAAATGTTGAGGGAGGGGAGGCATTGGTCTCCCGAAGAAAGGGGGGAATGTGAGGAAAGATATAATATATCTTACCACACAAACACATGAAACTTATAACATATGCTTAATAATACATATTGCCACATAAATATATGAAATCCGTAAGCTATGTTGTTAGTAAAATCACTCCCTCATATTCTATCAAAAGACATGTGTACATGATATACATAATGTTGCTCGTCCAGCCAATATGTGCAAACGTAAGTTAGCAACATAGCATGTGTTAGCAACATGGCGAGAGCTTAGCAACATTAAGAGCTAAGCAACATCGCAAGCGTTGGCAACATAAGCTGAGCGTCAGCAACACAAACGAGAAACATAAAATGTTCATGTACACTAATGTAAATATACACATGCATACAACTAAACACATAAAACACGCATGCCTACAATGACCGAACAAAACGAGAGAGAGCGAGCTGAGAATGCGTGAGAGTCGAAGTAAACGATCATATGCTCGTAAACAAACATCGAACATATGATCGTAAACAAATAATGCAACGTCGGAATAGAAATGTCATCGGACTTTGGTGCGATGACGTCAGAGAAATGCACCAGCGGTTAGGGCGGGCGGAATGCATAAGCATTACCGAGAACAAGAAAACAAAAGAAACAAAAATTCTCACGCATGAGAATTATGAAGAGCTCGTAGGCTGAAGCGGGAGGGCGGCAATGCATAAGCATTGCCGAAATATTAAACTTACTCACACACGAACACCACCGAAGCTACGCTCAGAGAGCGGTAGTCAGTACAGCTTGTAGGCTGAAGCGGGAGGGCGGCAACGCATAAGCATTGCCGAAATAATAAATACACACACACCCATACGCAACCAACCAAAAGCCACGCTCAGAGAGCAGCTGTCGGAATAGCTTGTAGGCTAATGCGGGAGGGCGGCAGTGCATAAGCATTGCCGAAAACGAAAGCCAAGAAACTGCGCTCAGAGTATACGATCGGCTCGTGAGCGGGAGAGTAACGGCCGAGAGAGCGTGGTTGTGCGTGTGTGGGTGAGCTTTGATGGGGGTGAGAGCGCCGCCTAAACATGTATGGGTGTATCAGCGGCAAATTGATGGATAGTTTGACCGCCACTGGAAAGTGGCTGCAACAAATAAAACGAAGAGAAATTTATGAAGCCGGTTAATTTGAATAAAATCAAATTAAATGTATATATTTATATTAAAAAGGGGGGTTTAGTAATATTGCTGTGGGGATATTGTCATTTATTTATATACTTTTACATTTATATTTTCAGTAGATATTATTATTTTGTATTGCTTTACTACATTTATTTACTCATTTGTATTTAGGCTGTAAGTTTATTATTTTAGGAAACTTGTTAATTACTCTTAATTGTAGCAAAGAGAGATGCATGGTGGATAAAAGTGGTGGCGGTGGCGGAAATCGCGGGGCCAGCACGAGACCAGGAGAGAGCCGAAAAGGAGACGCCGTTGGCAACCGAGGCTGGGAGTTCAGCAGAATAACAGGCGACGCATACAAGGTGAAAGAATTTCACCATGCATAGCAACAAGAAAGCTATGCTGGATGAGCGGCAGAGAAAGCCGATCAAAAGGAAACGAGCGATGGAAAGTTTTCAAGATAAAGCGAAAACTGATGGAAAAGTACCCGTAACGGGTCAGAAGTTCACCACGTGTCCTGATTGGGTCAAGATGCCTATAAATACGCACGGCTGAGACCAGAGGGATAACTAGTGCGTGAGTGAAAGTTTTGAAAAGCGAAGTACCAAGTGAAGAATCAAAAAGTGAAGTCTATAAGTGGAGTTAAACATCAAGTAAAGTCGGCAGAGAAGAACAATATTTTGCGAAATTAGTGGAATTGAGTCCTTTCGGAAACTCGACGGTCAAACGAAGGGTAACATCAAGCAGAATTAAAGACTAGGAGATATTCCTAGCAGCAGAATTAAAGACTAGGAGATATTCCTAGCAGCAGAACTAAAGACTAGGAGATATTCCTAGCGGTAAAATTAAAGACTAGGAGTTATTCCTAGCACATAGTCAAAGACTAGGAGCTATTCCTAGCACTATATATAAGACTAGGAGTATTCCTAGCAATATAGGAAAGACTAGGAGCTATTCCTAGCAATATATAAAAGACTAGGAGTATTCCTAGTACAGATAGGAAGACCAGGAGTATTCCTGGCACAGTGGGGGAAGACTAGGAGTTATTCCTAGCAAATTTTAGGAGATTAGCAGTGGTTAGGATAGAAAGGCAAGACCAGGAGTATTTCTGGCAACAGAATCAAATTATTTGCTAAAGTTATTCTCGCTTGATCATCAAAATTTCCCAAATATTGGACATGCATCATCAACAGTAACTACTGGCAGCAAACTTTGCCACCGCCATCCAAAAAGCCACACGATAATTAGAATAATTAGTCAACATAATCCAAATTATAAATAAAACCACCGATTTGCATACTCAAAATTTCAACAACAAAATCTTATCATTTCACCAGCGCACATATAAATTTGTTGTGCCGAACACCTGAAATCCGGCTCTGCCGACAATCAGGACGAAAAAGGACCGTTACAAGCGCATATATGACAATTTATTACCTGACTACCAATTGCACACCCGACGTATGGATTTTCATAACTTGCATAAGCTGACCCAGTTAATAGTGAATTTCGAGACCCTGCGTGGTCAAAGTTCTAAGAGATTCGACGCATCTTTTTGCGGTCAGGCAAACACTTCGGACATATCAGACAGCCATGGGCAACAATTTACCAATGGACGTAAAGATCACACCGTTAATAACAGAAGCACCAACAAACCAGCTTTGCCCTCTACGGAAAAATCAGCAAGCTACTCACACTTCTACCAAGTATCAGAGGCACCAGTGGATACTTACCGTGCCTGCCTTAACTGCGGCAAACCGGACCATTTCGCAAAACAATGCAACAATCCTAGGATATTGTTCTGTTGGGAATGGGGAAAACGCGATATACGAACCATCGACTGCTGTCGCCGGTCGGGAAACGCCGGGCGCCTACGTTCGACAGGGGATCGAACGAAGAAAGCGCCGAGCCAGCCCCAAATGTAAGTAGACTTCGATTCGACAAGGGTCGCCTCATCGCCTTAGTCCAGGTCAACGGATGTGAAGTGAGCGCCACCCTTGACACTGGAGCCACTAGGAGCTTCATACACAGTTCACTGGCTCAGCAGATCGGCACTAATGGGAACTGGAAACAAATACACACCCCTATCAACTTAGCCGATGGATCTAGAAAGGAAATCACCCAGGCTATCGAAGCTGAGATATGTCTGGGAACGACACAAGTAAAAATACCATTGCTGGTATTACCAGGTATTATGGACCAATTGATCTTAGGCACTGATTTCCTACGTGGCACCCGGACCATAATCCAGTGCGGGGAAAGCTAACTACAGTTAGAACCTATGCAAAACGCCCTGCTTGGATCATTCGTCAGTTGCAGCGCTGCCTCACAACCGTCAAGTACCTTAACCAGCAACAACCAGACTCAGTCAATCATCAATGAATCCCCAAGCTCCCCAGTGGAAGTATTGCCGGACGAAAAACGGATCCGAAACACGGCCTTACCTCCAGTTTCAGATAAAGCCGTCATTAATAACCCATTTCGTCAACCAGTCATCGAAAAATAGACAGTCTCAACTTAATAGCAGCTAGGCCCTCGACAAGGATGGAAAGCACCATGATATCCCCAGAGCCAGAATACTCCAAAGACGCGAGGGCGAATAAAATCATCAACGAGTTCCTATCACAGGAATTACCAAAGTTTGACACATGACAAGGTGTCACCCACATCGCAGAGCACGTCATCATTATGAAGGATGACAAACCAATCAAGCAACGTTATTACTCTCGCAACCCGGCCCAGCAGAAGATCATCAACGACACCGTGGACCAGTTATTAGCCGAAGACCGCATCGAACCATCAAAGAGCCCACATAGCGCACCCATCGTGCTAGTTGGCAAGAAAACAGGAGAGACGCGTATGTGTATCGATTTCAGGCAACTCAACGCGCAGTCTATACGAGATGCATACCCTCTGCCAAGGATCCATCATATTCTGGAAAAACTTCGCAACGCTCAGTTTATCTCTACACTGGATCTTAAAAGTGTTTATTGGCAAATACCACTGGCCAAAGCAAGTCGGGAATGCACAGCGTTCACAGTCCCAGGTCGTGGCCTGTTCCAATGGAAGGTAATGCCTTTCGGGCTACATTCCGCAGCAGCAACGTTCCAACGCGCCATGGATAGTGTGATCGGACCTGAGATGGATCCATTTGCCTTTGCGTATCTAGACGATATCATCGTCATCGGAAGGACATTGGAAGAACATATAACTCACCTGCAAGAAGTTTTTCGACGCCTCAGAGAAGCCAAGTTACGGATCAATAAAGCCAAGTGCAGATTCTTTAGACGCAAAATACAATTCTTAGGACATGTGGTCAGCGAGCACGGTATCCATACGAACCCTGAGAAAGTAGCAGCTGTTCGGGAATTAGCTCCGCCGACCAATGTACGCCAACTTCGACGATGTTTGGGCATCGCGTCTTGGTATCGCAGATTTGTGCCAGAGTTTTCTAGTATCATACAGCCTATCACCGCTTTACTGAAGAAAAATACTAAATGGAAATGGGATGCAGAACAACAACAAGCCTTCGACGAATTGAAATTACGATTGACATCCGCCCCTATCTTGGCCTGCCCCGATTTTAACTCCAAATTCTACTTGCAGACAGATGCAAGTGATTATGGTTTGGGCGCAGTATTAACCCAGTATCAAGAAGGAACAGAACGGGTCATCGCCTACGCCAGCAGACGCCTCCTTGCTCCTGAAGAGAATTACTCAGCCACCGAGAAGGAGTGTCTCGCTATAGTCTGGGCAATTCGCAAACTACGTTGTTATCTGGAAGGATATAAATTCGAAGTCATCACGGATCATCAGGCCTTGAAGTGGCTCAACTCAATAGATAATCCCACAGGTCGTATATCAAGATGGGCACTCGAACTTCAACAATATGAATTCGACATACAATACCGCAGAGGAAAGTTAAATGTCGTGGCCGATGCCTTGTCTCGACAACCATTGGAAGTGCTAAATGCAATTCAGGATACTCTACCGGAGTGTTCATGGTGGAATAAAATAAAGCTTCAAGTAGAAGCACAACCAGAGCAGTTCCCTGATTTTCACTACGAAGGTGGGCAGCTATACCGAAGGAGAATTCATCACCCTGATGAAGATGAATCCATACCATGGAAGCTATGTGTGCCGAAGGAAGCCCGTCAACGAGTACTCAGTGAGTGTCACGACGAGCCCACCGCAGGTCATCTGGGAATCCGTAAGACAGTACTCAGAGTTTCCCAGAAATACTACTGGCCTGGCTTTTTCCGCGATGTAAAGCGACACGTGCGCAACTGTCTTCAATGCCAAAAATATAAAGTGAACCAAATGAAGCCAGCTGGGAAAATGTTCACTCGTCAAGTGTCAGAGCCATTCAACACAGTGTGTGCAGATTTTGTTGGACCTCTCCCCAGATCAAAGCAAGGTAACACTGTTCTACTGGTTTTCTTAGATGCATACAGCAGATGGGTGGAGCTGGTACCTCTGCGTAAAGCCACCGCTGCTTCATTAGAACACGCATTTCGGGAGCGAATTATCGGACACTTTGGAGCCCCACGCACTTTGGTCTGCGACAATGGGACACAGTTCACCAGTCGCACCTTCAAAGAACTTTGTCAACGAGCTGGAGTAGAGATTCAGTACACCGCCCCGTACACACCACGTCAAAATCCTACCGAGAGGGCCAATCGCACCGTGAAGACCATGATAGCTCAATACCTGGGAGAAAAGCAGAGTAACTGGGATCACTTTCTACCCGAGTTCACATTGGCCATAAATTCCAGCGTATGCGATTCGACAGCATTTACACCAGCGTTCCTCGTGCTGGGTAAGGAACCCCGCATCCCTGGAGCCCTGTACGACGAGGTTACACCAGGACTTGGCACCACACCCTGGTCCCCTGAAGCACGAACACGACGCATGGCCGACGTTTTTACCATGGCGCAAGAGAACATGCAACGAGCTTCAATGGAGCAAGGACGTCACTACAATTTGCGACGTAGAGACTGGCGACCAGCAATTGGAGATCTGGTCCTCCTGAAGCAACACCACTTGTCCAAGGCCTCCGAGGGCTTTGCAGCTAAATTGGCCTCAAAGTTCGACGGGCCTTACAAAGTAATCAAGTTTATTTCCAGAAACATAGTGTAGCATGTTTATTAACAATGAATATTCACTGTACTTAATGCAATAAATAATATTAATACAAACATATTGTAACACTTTGTTATAATGTTTATGTATACAATATTCAAGTGCAAAGCCACATGAAAGCATAAGTACTGGACATTGCTGAGTCGGCATATATTGCATGTGCGACCACTTTGTCACAATGCAATATGATACATCCTCACTCTCCCGCTGCGGCGGCATATTTCATATAAGCTTACGTAAACATTTATACATAAGCAGACCGCTCCTCTGCCGGCGTCACCGGCAGCGCAGTCACGCGGTCTTAGCTATATTGAACCATGGTTAGAATTTAAGAATCATTATGAATACTGAATGCCAAGTGAAAACATCAATATATTTCAAATAAAGAAACTACAAAAAACTAAAGATATAAACTTCTAATGCTATACTGGATTGGGAAGAGAGTATTCATTACATGGCGACCGTGACTGAGGTCAACCGACCTGACGACAATCTGCACGGGAGGACAATATAATTCCAACACTGTAAAATTTTACGAAGACCAACGGCAAAGAAGGAGGGAACAAAGAAGGAAGAAACAAAGGAAATATCAAAGAAAAAAAATAAAAGAATCTGAGTGAGTAGAGTAAGAGTGTAATGGCTAGGAGAGGTGGTGTAAAAAATAAAATAAATAAGAGAATAGCGCACATAAAGTGGCTATTATACACCAGTCCAACACCTCCTCCTTGGGCAACTGCCCAAAAACTGCAGTATGAACTTGACTTTTTAAAGTCACATAAAGAAAATAAAAAGCCAAATACCACTCAAACTCACTCAGAAAATATTCCAACAACAACAAACAAAACTAAAAACCTTCCACCTCCACAAGTAAACCTACCAAAGCTGCAAAAGAAGTGCCCGAGAGACTGCCCGGGGCCATTGGAGAGCCCCTTCTGCGAGTATACGTGTTGGAAAGACGTCAAATCTGGTGCGAAGACCTGCACCGGTACCGCCTGAGCCCATAGGCCCAGGACATCAGCAGCAGTGACTACAAGTGTGGAAGGCAGGCCGCCTTCTATGCCTTCGAGGGAGCATCAGCGTGCCAACCGGCGACGACCAGCTGATGCTGGAACTACTAGAGGAAACCAAAAATAATGCTGCAAAAACCAAAAAAAAAAAATTTTTTCAACTAAAATTAAAATATAAAATAATACATAAGATATGCATAAGAAAATACAAAAAAAAAATTGTAACAAAAAAATTGTAAAATTGAGCGGAACCTCATCCGCCCGATAGCAGTATAGCCCGTAAAGCTATACGAAACGATAGGCAGGATATTGTAAAAGGAAATTTTTTTTTATACACATATATAAAAAAAAAAAAAATTTTCTTCAACACGTCGAAAAAAAAATTTTTCTCTTTCTTAAACTGAATGTTTGATAATAGTATTAGTAAATTTGATGATATATCTGAAAAACCCACGATGGGGTTAATAGATTCAAAAACAGTGGATTCCACTGCAAATGTAATTAATAAAGTAGAGTCATCAAATGTTGATATGAAATTTACAAATATACTTTTGTCAATAATAGTAACAGTGTTAATCGCATATGTGTTATTTAAAGCATATAGGCTACACAATAAATGTATATCAAAAAGAGCCATAAGCCGCGCTAATGATCTAGATAAGATCTAAACACATATGCTTTAACTTTAATAAAAGTATATTTGAAAAATAAAAGCAAAAAAAAAAAATATTATCAAACATTAACAACAAATGCCTTCTCAAACAAAGTAATAAAACAATTAATAATATTTTTCGTAATATTTTTCGTAAAAGTTTTAATACATGTAATTTTCATACATGAAACATTCTAAGAGACCTTTAATATTTGAATAAAAACAACATTTTAATGTTGATAAAACCAATGTCACTCCGCATCAACTGATTTAGAAATATAATGGGTACATTAGATACCTATTTCAGTAAAATAGTAGATAGACACCCTAGCATAGTAAACGATTTATTAGAGGTTTTTAAGAGTGAAAAAATCAACTCACCTAAAAACGCTCTCACTTTAGCAGATATAGATACACTATACTTGGAAAAATTTGGTGAAAAATTCCCAATCCAAGAAAATAGTAGAGTAAGGACTAGTTTCATCCTAACCATCCCCTACATCTGTTGCTTTTCAAACGCAACAGGAGCATTTCGTTTTTATCTAATGGATGAAAATCAAGTAGCAATTTATCCAAAAAAATGGAAAAAGTAGAGACTAAACGTCTAGAAAAATACTTGCCTTTCCTTGATCACCTGATAGAGTCAGGCGAAACCAATTATAAATACAAGGAAATAAGAGGCTGGATAGCAAATAATTATAAATTTAAGAAGAATATAGTAGAACTTATGGAAATATCCATAAAGGTAGCGTATCAGAGATTGTTAGTAAGAAAAGATAAATGTAGAAATATCCCAGAAGATATACACCAGATATTTAAGTCAGAAATAGAGGAAATAGACCTTATAGATTCAGATGAGGACATTGAAATAATTGAATAAAAAAAAAAATAAGAAATATTATGAAAGGTCAGTAACAGATCCAAAACAAGAAGGAATGGACTTAAAATTTTTTTTTTAAATAACGTTCCCCATGGAATGGCCAAAAATTGTTGAGATAGTAAAAGAACATAGGTTAGAATTTGAGAAGTCATTTAAATGCCTCAATAAGAGCATTCAGATAAAAAACAAAACAAAGTTGAAACATATTCGAATTCTAATACATGAATTCAATACAATCAACAAACTATTTGCGGAAGTATTCAGCCGTTTAAATAATTTGCATTTGCTACAAGCAAGGGAGAATCTTGACAGACTAAGAACTCAACTTAGAACAATATCGGATAGGCATAATCTTCATATTTTCGTTCCAAACGCATTAAAATGCGGATGCTAAATTTGACGAGTCAATTCTAGCCACAAGTAGTCCAGAAGAATCTGAACAGATGAGCGGCGAATCTGACATCGAAAATAAATTAAAAACGAAAGAAATTGAAACGCCGTCAGTAGCAACACCTTCGCTGCAATCACTTTCCGACAATCCGACAATGCCAGATGAACAATCTGTATCTGAGTTTTTAAAACTCGCATCCACTCTAATACCAGAGTTTGATGGAAGTACTGGAAACCTTCAAAGTTTCCTAGATGGTCTCGACTTGGTTGAGACTATGAAAGGTACTCACGAAGCAGTTGCAGTACGAATAATAAAAACAAAATTAAAAGGCCACGCTAGAAAGTTAATTACAAATGAGCAAACAATAGTTGCCATTGGTAAAAAACTAACTGAAAATGTTTTAGGAGAATCTGTAGAGGTACTCTCTGCTAAATTATTAAATCTCCAACAAAAAACCAAGACAGCCAGCCAATACGCCCAAGAGGTTGAAACATTGACAAAAACTCTTAAAGGAGCTTACATCGATGATGGCTTGTCTACAGAAATAGCAAACAAATACAGCACAACACTTGCTGTAAAGGCTATGACTAAAAATTGCACTTTAACTGAAGTAAAACATGCTATGCGGTCAGGCACATTCAAAAACATGAATGAAGCCATTTCAAAATTCGTGGACGTTTCTACGGAAGCCACTGAAGAGGCAAGCTCCGTTAGATACTTTCGTCAACGACAGACCCCAAACCAAAATTACCAGTTACAAAACCAACGAGGAAACCGAGGTAACCTCCGTGGAAGAGGCTATTACCAATACAACGGGTTCCGAAATACCAGAAATAATAATTCCTATTATAGAGGCCAAGGCCAAACTAGAGGAAACCCTAGAGGCCGTGGCAATTCAAACAGAAGCCACAATAATAATAATTCAAATGTAAGGGCCGCGCAAAGTGATCCGGAAAACCAATAACTCCCTTAAGATATTCAAAAGTACACAATATTAACCTTAATTTAAATATATTTGTAAAATTAAAAAATGAAAATTCAGGTAAGGAATTTACCTTACTAATTGATACTGGTGCAGACATTTCACTATTAAAAGAAAATGTCGATATTTTTGAGAATGTTAATACTAACATAAAAACAAAAATATCAGGAATAGGGGAAGGATCAATTTTTTCAATCGGTTTGTCATTTGTAGAATTAACTACAGGGAAATACATAATTCCTCACAACTTCCATTTAGTAGAACAAAATTTTCCGATTCCGAGCGATGGTATAATTGGCATAGACTTCATTAAAAAATTCAACTGCCAATTAGATTTCACACATTCCGGTGATACTCTAATACTTCGGCCAAACAATCTCAACTATCCAATACATATACCAATTACACATACGCTTGATAATAACGCTATAATACTTCCAGCTCGCGCTGAAGTCGTCCGTCAAATAAAATTAAACTTTGTTGAACATACCATTTTTTTTTCCAAATCAAGAAATTGATAAAGGAATATTCATTGGAAATACAATTTCCAATAAAGATAATATTTTTGTCCGAATATTAAATACAACAAGTTCAACCAAAATTATAAATTTAAATGAAATCCAAACCGAGTCATTAAGTGATTATGACATAGCCCAAGATATCAAAAATGATAGACATAAAGAAGTAATGAAAAAACTTGAAAAGAATTTCCCACAATTATTCAAAGCAAAGCTTACAGAGTTATGCACTCAGTATACAGACATTTTCGGAATTGAAACCGAATCTATTTCAACAAATAACTTTTACAAGCAAGAATTAAGGTTAAAAGATACAGAACCAGTGTACATAAAAAACTACAGAAATCCTCATAATCAAAAAGACAATTTCGTGGCCGACGCTCTATCAAGAATCACGATACAAGATTTACAAAACATACAAAATAATAATAAAATTCTGAAAGTCACTACCAGAAACCAAAGTAAACAGTTAAATTCCTGCGCAGGAAAAGAAAAATATAACGATATAGAAGATTCGCGAAAGCAATCTCTTAATGCTTCTAAGCCCAACGTATATGAAGTCATTGTTAATGACGAAGTACGAAAAGTAGTGACCTTGCGTATAACTGAAACTTTATGCACATTCAAACATGGCAAGAAAGTTATAGCAAGAATTGACATTTGCGATATGTATACTAATGGAATTCTCGACTTAGGTCAATTCTTCCAAAGGCTTGAAAAGGAAGCCGGTATACTTAATATCAGCCAAGTCAAAGTGGCACCGAGCGAAAAGATCTTTGATACAATTTCAATAGAATCTTTTAAATTATTGGGCAATAAGAATTTAATATCTTTACGAGTAGCGCTACTCAAGCCGGTGACCCTATTATCAAATAATGATAAAGAAAAAGAAGCAATACTGTTTACGTTCCACGATGATCCTATACAAGGAGGTCATTCGGGAATTACAAGAACCTTAGCAAAAATTAAAAGACATTATTACTGGAAAAAAATGACACAAGAGATATCTCAATATATAAAAAAATGTAATAAGTGTCAAAAATCGAAAATAACTAAACATATAAAAACACCATTGATTATAACTGAAACGCCACAAATGGCTTTTGATACGGTAATTGTGGATACGATCGGTCCACTTCCCAAGTCAGAACAAGGAAATGAATATGCAGTTACTTTAATCTGCGATTTAACAAAATACCTTGTAATCATACCAATTAAAGACAAAAGTGCAAAAACAGTAGCGAAAGCTATATTTGAAGATTTTATTCTGAAGTACGGTCCAATGAAGACGTTCATTACGGACATGGGAACAGAATATAAAAATTCAATAATTGAAGATTTATGCAAAAACTTGCACATTAAAAATATAACTTCAACTGCACACCATCACCAGACTGTAGGAACTGTGGAGCGAAGCCACCGGACATTTAATGAGTTTATACGTTCATACATTTCGGTTGACAAAACTGACTGGGATGTATGGGTGAAATACTTCGCATATTGTTTCAATACAACACCCTCTATGGCACATGATTATTGTCCATATGAGTTAGTATTTGGTAAAACTTCAAATTTACCAAAACACTTTAATACAATAGATAGGATAAATCCACTTTATAATATAGATGACTATGCTAAAGAATCAAAATTTAGATTAGAACAGGCCTATAAAAGGGCCAGAGTTATGTTAGAACAGCATAAAGTTAAGAATAAGGAACTATATGATAGGAAAATAAATAATATTGAGCTAGAAATAGGAAGAAGAGTCTTATTAAGAAATGATACGGGCCATAAGTTAGAACCTAAGTATTTAGGCCCATACACAATAGAAGCAATAGAAGATAGAGACAATATAAAAATAAAAGATGGTAAAAATAAAAAACAGGTAGTACATAAAGATAGGTTAAAAATTTTCAAATCCTAACTAGTTAATACATACAAACAATTACCGAAAAAAAAAAAAAATTTTTTTTTACGAGGAAAATAAAGAAAGAAAATGATAATAAAATTTTTTTTTAATTAAACCCCTCACAACAATTTTTCCTTGTAACATATACCCTTTTTTTTATATTTTTGCTAATATACGCCACTGGAGGCATACCTTTAAGTTTAAAAGAAAAAGGAAACAACTTCTTAATTTGAAATGAGGGCGGGCTCGCCAACTTGTAAATAGCTATCTACATATCATTAGCGGGTTGACTCAGTTTTGAGTAGTAATTAGGTCACGTTAGGATAAATGATATCGATGAGAACCGATAATGAGCCGATAGAAAAGCTCAAATGGGAGCAAGGGGGCTTCATCACGACGCAAGCGTGGCGGCCTGGGTCACTTAGTTTTTGGCAGCCAAGGTGAGCAGACGTAAAGAAAAAAGGAAACGGGAAAGAAAGTGATAAGTGAAAAGGAAACCGAACCACGTGCGCAGACCAATATATAAAAGAAAATTTAGTGACAGAGACACAGAAGTTAAAGTGAAAAAAAAAGGGAAAAATATAAACGGAAATTGGAGTAATAAAAAAAAAAAAAAATATAGCGAAACGGCAACGACACAAATTAAATAAATGCAAAAAAAATTTTAAATAATTAAATTTAACAAAACCCAAATTATAATTAAATTATAATTATAATTAAATTTAATTAATTAAAAAGAAAAGAATCAATTTATTTAAATTAATCCTAGCCGCCACGTGCAGAGGTAAGCTTTTGAGAAGTGCATAGGCAAGGTGCAGTGCGGTGTGGGGTTTACGATTGTGCAAAAAAAAAAGGAATAATAAAAGTTAAATAAATAAAAGGAATTAAAGTGAATACGAGAAATAGAAAACCCCTGAATGCCGATCCATCGGCCCTTCGTTTTATTTGCATGCGGTAGAAGTGGGCGTAATAATTGACTAACTACCCCTTTTCCTCACCCTCCCTCCTATTAACTCATCGATTCAAGTAGAGGAGCTGTCCTACTGGTCTCGAATAATTTTCCGTAACCTCAAGGACATTCGTGAAGGAATTTGTGTTGAAGCGTGGACGACACTACCCGCCTAAACGCAGATCCTTTAGGAAGCCTTGACCCACCCCGTCTGCCCCATTAACCCCGTCACTATTAGGAGCGGAGTCGCCCACTAGTGGCGATTGGCCCTTATAGCCCCAGGGTTTATCCTCCGAGTATTTCCGATCCGACGAGGACGCCGCTACCCGTCTGAGCCAGGATCCTTGAAGGTACCCTAACCCGTCCCAAACCCAGCGGAGCCGCGGTGTGGCACCGACTCCCGGCCCCAAGCCTCAGTCTCAGCTACGGCGGTACTCCAGGTACGCGTGGGCGCGAATCCTGGGTGCACCGCGACCCAACGTGGTTGAAACCTCGGTAGAAGCTAGTCAGAAGTAGTCGGACTGACCACGCCCCGTCTATCGGAGGTCTCGGCAATTACAAATTCCTTGTGTTGTGAACCCCATGAGACTGAGAGGTGTGCTCCGGCCTTAGAAGGTTCCTTACAAGTGGCGCCCGAGCAGGGACCCGAGATTTTCGACGGGTGAATGTTCGGACGGATTAAAGCCCCGTTCCGTGGTCGGTCACGCTAGCTCTCAGGGAAAAGAGAGAGAAACCGGGTGTAGCCAAAGGGCCATTTGTGTCTAGAGACAGAGGGAAATTTGATTTAGGAAAAAAAAAAAAAAAAAAAAAAAAATTTTTTGGTCGCTTCGTTCTAGCAACGCCTTCAGTTGCAAACGGGAAAACAAAAACGCGGTTTGACGAGACAGAAACAGTGAGACCGGTAGACGAAGTGGTCGGGAAAAACGAAAAAAAAGGGGAAGGTGCGAAACCTACGGGAAAGTGAAAATCGAATCGTGACATCCAAATCGAAAAAAAAAAAATTTTTTTGGATTAATTCCTTAATCAACGTGCAAAGCGGAGCTTTGTCCATCGAGAAAGGCGAGCGGAAGAGGCAGCAGAATACGATGTCCTCTAAGGAAGAGTCAAACGCAGTTCCTCTTAAGGATGGTGGTGAGTACGATATCCCCACTAATATAAGAAACCCAGGGGTGGGTGCTCGCTGGATATACGCCCGGCGCAAGGAGGAATTGGTCTCTCTGGCCAATGAGTTCGGCTTCGACGCAGAGTGTCGAGTTGAAGAGGCTCGCAAGAATTTTGCCGCACTGCTCACCCAGGAGCTACCGGAGCCGATATGGTCTCGTCTGGCCGAGCTGGAAGCATCCTATACAAAGTCGACTCCAAAAATCAAGGTACATTTCGACTCCACGAGGGGAAATGATGTGACAGATTCCCTTGAGGTGCCCCAAGAAGAGGCAAAGTTTCGTACTCCGGAGTGGGACGGTTGTCTCAATACCCGCCCCGCGGGAATGGCCCCTCCTAGGGCTAGCCGAATGGTTCGTTTTGAAGAGTTGCCGAGAGACGAGTTTCTTTCACCTCGTACACCGGTCATACCTGCCGAGCCTCCCTCCAGTCTCCCAGACCACGTACGTAAATGGGGACTACGTTTCGATGGGTCGGAGGATCCCTTATCATTTATAGAGGAGTTATTAGAGAAGATCGAGACATATGGCCTCGACAAGGAGCGGATCCCCCGAGCTATGTCGGAGGTATTCTCGGGCCGAGCGGCGCGATGGTTCCGTACTAGTAGGCTTCATAACGCTACATGGGGTGTTTTCCGTAAAGAGTTCTTGAAATTTTTCTTGACCCCACATTACTTTGAACGGTTAGAGGATCAAATCCGGGAACGCACTCAAATCAAGGGAGAGTCGTTCAAGGATTACGTAATCGAACTACGGACCCTTATGCACCACGCGGGATACGATAACGCTCAGGAACTGTACCGAATTTACGAAAATTCGGCACCGGAATATCGCCTTTACGTCCGTAGGCACGAATTCCGCACGTTAAGCGAGTTGATCGAGATGGCAACGGAATATGAGAATGTCAGACGACAGAATTTAGCCCTATCAGTACCGTCCGGGAGAGCCGACCAAGGTCGGCCCCCAGTAAATTATTCCACGCATCCACACCGGCAGAACCCTTTTAGAGATCACGCGCTCAGAGGTCAACCCGTCCCACCCCCGTTATTAAATCACGGTGCCAATGACGAAAGAGGACTGGTGGACGTACGGCGCGCCTGTAGGCGGTGCGGGAGGATAGGCCACATGAGCCGAGAGTGCAATAACGAGCGCATCCTGTTTTGTTGGGAATGTGGCCGAAGAGGGGTCACGTCATTCGAATGTTGTCGACGCAGTGCCGCGGGAAATGGCAGAGGTCCTTCCCCAGACCGGGCCAGGGAAGTGACCCACCAATCAGCGCCCAGGCAATAGACGCGGACTTACGTGAGGTCGGGGACAGGATAGTTGCCCAGATAAAGATAGCGGGTCTTACAGCGATGGCAACCCTGGATACGGGGGCCACCCGAAGTTTCATAAGTGGAGGCTTGACACAGGAGATAGCGAGTGCAGGAGAAGTTTTGGATGTCCGCACTACCGTATCGCTAGCCAATGGGTCAAAGCTGGAGATCACTCGGCTATTCAGGATCATGGTACAGCTGGCCGGGAGAAGCGTAGTCATGCCGTTCCTGGTGATGCCAACTATGCTGGACCCGGTGATTTTAGGAATGGATTTCCTCCAGGCGATGGAGACGCGGATACAAATCGGTACCGCATCATTAATGTTACGAACCCCAGCGGCGGGAGGAGAAGACGCACGGTTACGACCAGGTACGACCCACACCACGAGTCCCCCTGACGTCAGGGCCACAGGGATTCCAAGGGTCACGTCCTCACAGAGCTCACAAACCGGTCCTGCCGGACGGAAGATACCTGTCCCGCAAGGAGGTGCCCCTCCGTGGGCAGTCGCTACGAGTAGGGAATGCAGAAGGGCAACGTCGAGTAGCGAAACACCAGAACGAAGTTCCTCATCGGGGTCACGGCGACGAGAAGGTGATGGAGAATACGGACCCTCACCCAAGGTAGCGAGGAGGATGGAAGCCCTCCACCAAATTGAGGCGGATACTGACAGTGAGACGGAAGAGGTCAGGGACGGGAGTCCCGAACAAGTCCCTCTATCTCCACAGGTCCAACGCATTCTCGATACAGAGTTGGCAAAGTTCGACGGGATGACGGGAGTAACACACATAGCTGAACACCGTATCACTTTAAAAGAGGATAAGGCGATGAAACAGCGGTACTACCCGAAGAACCCCGCAATGCAGGAAGTTATCGACACACAAGTGGAGGAATTATTACGCGAAGGGGCCATCGAACCCTCAAAAAGTCCACACAGTTCTCCTATCGTGTTAGTCAGAAAGAAAAACGGGAAATGGCGGATGTGTATCGATTTTAGGCAGCTGAATGCCAATTCGGTGAAGGACGCCTATCCGGTCCCAAGAATTCACCATATTTTGGAGAAATTACGAGAGGCCCGATACATCTCCTCGCTCGACCTGAAGAATGGATATTGGCAGGTCCCGTTAGCCAAGGAAAGTCGAGAGTGTACAGCCTTTACCGTGCCCGGACGGGGCTTGTACCATTGGAAGGTGATGCCCTTTGGGTTACATTCGGCTAGCGCTACCTTCCAACGAGCGTTGGACAGTGTCATCGGAGCGGATATGGAGCCATATGCTTTCGCTTATTTGGATGATATTATCGTGATCGGGAGTACCCCGGAACAACACTTAACTAACCTAATGGAAGTGTTGAGAAGATTACGACGCGCAAATTTGAGGATAAACCGGGAAAAATGTACATTCTTCCAGAGAAAGCTGACCTACTTGGGTCATGTTATCAGTGACCAGGGGATACACACTGATCCCACCAAGGTTGCTGCAGTACGAGATTTGAAGCCCCCGTCTAACGTCAAAGAGTTGCGACAATGCTTAGGAATGGCTTCCTGGTACCGACGATTCGTACCCAATTTCTCGACCATCACACAGCCCATGTCGAGTCTACTAAAAAAGGGAAAACGCTGGAGTTGGGAAAGCGAGCAGGAGGAGGCGTTTGCAAAGTTGAAGGAGTGTCTCACCACGGCGCCAGTCCTCGCATGTCCAGATTTCGGGCAAAAGTTTGTATTGCAGACCGACGCAAGTGACGTCGGAGTGGGAGCAGTCCTCACACAGGAGATCGATGGCCACGAACGGGTAATCGCCTATGCTAGTCGCCGTCTGATCGCGGCCGAAGAGAATTATACGACGACCGAGAAGGAATGTTTGGCCATTGTCTGGGCCATTAGGAAGATGAGGTGCTATCTGGAAGGATATCGCTTCGAGGTAGTCACGGATCATATGGCACTGAGGTGGCTCAACTCGATACAAACCCCGTCGGGTCGAGTAGCACGGTGGGCTTTAGAGCTCCAACAGTACCAATTCGATGTCCGGTATAGGAAAGGACAACTAAACGTTTTAGCGGATACCTTATCCCGTCAGCCAGGAGAGGCGCTCCGTCAGATGCGCACCGAAGTCCCTACATGCCAGTGGATAAACAAGATGATGGATAGAGTTTCCCGAGAACCCGAGAAGTACGCCGACTATGCCATTGAAAACGGCCAGATCTACCGTAACATCGGGCACCGATCCGACGACGACGATCATTGGCCCTGGAAACTGTGCGTCGCCAATGAGAACAGGAAAAGGGTACTGCAAGAGTGTCATGATGTTCCCACTGCAGGCCATCTAGGTATTCGGAAGACGGTCACCAAAGCGATGCAACGCTACTACTGGCCAGGTATGCTGCGAGACGTAGCTAGGTACGTAAGAGGATGCGAGTCGTGCCAAAAATTCAAAGTGCCGCAGATAAGACCCGCGGGAAAAATGCTCACAAGGCGATCGGAAGAGCCGATGGAGGTTCTCTGTGCAGACTTCATAGGTCCCCTCCCACGTTCGAAACACGGGCATTCAATGTTACTGGTGTTCCACGACGCGTTTTCGAAATGGGTGGAGTTAATACCGCTACGGAAAGCAACGGCAGCTAGCTTGCAAAAGGCTTTCAGGGAACACATTCTCGCGCGGTTTGGCATTCCCCGAATTTTTGTTTGCGACAACGGTACCCAGTTCACCAGCCGGGCGTTCACTGCAATGATGTCTTCCCTCGGGATAGAACTCCAACATACCGCCCCGTATAGCCCCCAAGGCAACCCGACGGAACGATCCAATCGCACCATCAAGACTATGATGGCGCAATTAGTTACCGAAGAACACCAGACGTGGGATCAGAGATTGGCAGAGATTATGCTGGCCATCAATTCAAGCGTAGCCGACTCTACCGGTTATACCCCAGCGTTCCTAATGCATGGGCGGGAGCCCCGACTGCCAGCCACCCTCTACGACAAGGTAACCCGAGGTTCAGGAACTCAACAACAAACCCCAGAGGATCGAGCCAGCCGGATGAGGGATATCTTCCACATTGTGCGAGGGAACCTTCAAAGAGCCGCAAAAGACCAAGGAAGATATTACAACCTACGACGTCGGGAGTGGCGACCTACACTCCAGTCATGGGTGTGGTGCAGGCGACACCAACTGTCCAATGCAGCTGAAGGGATAGCTGCTAAACTGGCCCCCAAATTCGATGGACCATACCGGGTGACAAAATTCGTCTCCCCCAACATCGTCCGCCTGAGACGACCAGGCGATCGGCAAGGGCGAGTGGCCCATATCTCCCAGTTGAAGCCCCACCATAATCAGGACGACTCCGACGCCGACAAAGAAGCTCCAGACGAAACTGAAGAAGCAGAGAGGTCGAGTTAACATCGACGTCGTAAGTCGGATTTTAAGTTATAAATGTAGAAAATAAAAAAAAAAAAAAAAACACATGTTATAATAGTTAAGTTAATCGAACAATCTGTAAACTGCACCTTAGGCAGGGCTAAGACAAGGGCATAGAGAAACAATTATAGGCAGGCATAGAGCTTAACCATTTTCATTTTTACAGAGAGATGGAAGAGGTTATTATAATCGATGACAGCTCAAGCGACACAATACCCTATCCACAGAGGCAGAAAGCGAGACCGGGGCCGGTCACAGAGGAACAGGATTATGTCCATTTCACGGGCCGTGCCACCCCATCATACCATAGCGGCTCTTCCAGCGCCCAAAACGGATCCGCTCCCTTTTCTCCCCGATCGTGGGACCGATGTTCGGAATCGCGATATTCTTACGACCCGACAGCTCCAGGTCTGAACCACTACCCCTCGCCGCGCTATGCGACCAGTCGCGAGGATGAAGACTCGGAGGGGAATGAGAATCGGGAATATCCCCAGTATGCCTCGGACGAAGAGTCGACCGGTACACCGTATAAGCACTCCGTCTACTTCCACGAGGACTTTTTCGGATACCGACTGGATGGGCAAGTGGTATGCAGGCGCACCCAGCATACGACCATCATTATCAACGTCCCCGGAGCTAAAGGAGAGGAGCCATACGTCACGGAGCCCTCACCTAGCCGTCAGACACCCTCGCCAAGGGGTGACGGTGTAAATCCACAGGCTCCAACTGAATCGAAGACTTCCGCTACGCAAACGGACGACTACTCGGCCCAGACGACTGCCGTGGCAACACAGACAAGTTTCCCTGCCATTTTCGAGGCCGTCGAAGATCTGGAGGATGGGGGACCCCTTTTCCGCCGACGCTTCGTAGAGGCACCACCCGAGCCAGGGGTCGAAAAACCCTTGACCGAGTGGGAGGAAGACGTCCTAGACAGCGTGCTAGGAACCGGTGCGGGCGAACAGAGTTGGGTGGACGAGATAGCCCGGCTGTTCGATGTGAGAATGGATGAAGAAGCAACCCAGGAGTCCGACCCGAGTAACCCTGTCGAATCGGCGGAGGACCTCATTGATGTGCCTCCAAACTGGGTAGTCCCTCCCGAATTACGAAAGATGCCGGCGTCCGAAATAGACTTAATGCAACGACGAATTGCAGGACGAGGGAAAAGATACCGACGAGTACGCTTTATGCATTACACCCCCACGGCAACTTATCGAGTCACGTTGAGCCGGGGAACGGTGGTTATGCGGCGCCTGGGAAGCAGCCCTACCTAAAGCCCATCCGGAGAAAGGGGGGGGTGTGACGGTGTGGGATGGACCCACCCCTCACAACAATTTTTCCTTGTAACATATACCCTTTTTTTTATATTTTTGCTAATATACGCCACTGGAGGCATACCTTTAAGTTTAAAAGAAAAAGGAAACAACTTCTTAATTTGAAATGAGGGCGGGCTCGCCAACTTGTAAATAGCTATCTACATATCATTAGCGGGTTGACTCAGTTTTGAGTAGTAATTAGGTCACGTTAGGATAAATGATATCGATGAGAACCGATAATGAGCCGATAGAAAAGCTCAAATGGGAGCAAGGGGGCTTCATCACGACGCAAGCGTGGCGGCCTGGGTCACTTAGTTTTTGGCAGCCAAGGTGAGCAGACGTAAAGAAAAAAGGAAACGGGAAAGAAAGTGATAAGTGAAAAGGAAACCGAACCACGTGCGCAGACCAATATATAAAAGAAAATTTAGTGACAGAGACACAGAAGTTAAAGTGAAAAAAAAAGGGAAAAATATAAACGGAAATTGGAGTAATAAAAAAAAAAAAATATAGCGAAACGGCAACGACACAAATTAAATAAATGCAAAAAAAATTTTAAATAATTAAATTTAACAAAACCCAAATTATAATTAAATTATAATTATAATTAAATTTAATTAATTAAAAAGAAAAGAATCAATTTATTTAAATTAATCCTAGCCGCCACGTGCAGAGGTAAGCTTTTGAGAAGTGCATAGGCAAGGTGCAGTGCGGTGTGGGGTTTACGATTGTGCAAAAAAAAAAGGAATAATAAAAGTTAAATAAATAAAAGGAATTAAAGTGAATACGAGAAATAGAAAACCCCTGAATGCCGATCCATCGGCCCTTCGTTTTATTTGCATGCGGTAGAAGTGGGCGTAATAATTGACTAACTACCCCTTTTCCTCACCCTCCCTCCTATTAACTCATCGATTCAAGTAGAGGAGCTGTCCTACTGGTCTCGAATAATTTTCCGTAACCTCAAGGACATTCGTGAAGGAATTTGTGTTGAAGCGTGGACGACACTACCCGCCTAAACGCAGATCCTTTAGGAAGCCTTGACCCACCCCGTCTGCCCCATTAACCCCGTCACTATTAGGAGCGGAGTCGCCCACTAGTGGCGATTGGCCCTTATAGCCCCAGGGTTTATCCTCCGAGTATTTCCGATCCGACGAGGACGCCGCTACCCGTCTGAGCCAGGATCCTTGAAGGTACCCTAACCCGTCCCAAACCCAGCGGAGCCGCGGTGTGGCACCGACTCCCGGCCCCAAGCCTCAGTCTCAGCTACGGCGGTACTCCAGGTACGCGTGGGCGCGAATCCTGGGTGCACCGCGACCCAACGTGGTTGAAACCTCGGTAGAAGCTAGTCAGAAGTAGTCGGACTGACCACGCCCCGTCTATCGGAGGTCTCGGCAATTACAAATTCCTTGTGTTGTGAACCCCATGAGACTGAGAGGTGTGCTCCGGCCTTAGAAGGTTCCTTACAATATATATAATTTTTAATCAAATATCAATATTTTATGAAAACATTTTTATTTCTATACTACATTCATATATTTCTTCAAGTTTTTTTTTTTTTTTAAAAAAAAAAAAGAGAAAATCAAACACAAAAAAAAATAATAATAAATAATAATAAATAAGTTTTCACATGAATTATAAAATAACTCCATAGAATTACGTTATTTTTCTAAAGGAGGGGGATGTAGCATGTTTATTAACAATGAATATTCACTGTACTTAATGCAATAAATAATATTAATACAAACATATTGTAACACTTTGTTATAATGTTTATGTATACAATATTCAAGTGCAAAGCCACATGAAAGCATAAGTACTGGACATTGCTGAGTCGGCATATATTGCATGTGCGACCACTTTGTCACAATGCAATATGATACATCCTCACTCTCCCGCTGCGGCGGCATATTTCATATAAGCTTACGTAAACATTTATACATAAGCAGACCGGCTACAAGAAACCAACAGCAGACGCAGACGCACGGCGAACATAGACGACCTGAAGTCTATACAACCAGACGATCCAAGCATCCGAGGGGAAGAGCAAATTAAATCTATGATCGAGTTGACACAGCCCATTGTCGTCAGAGACGAAGCACAGAAGACCGCCGGAGTTACCCTACCTGAGACGAATTAATTCACAGGGGCCACTTGATGGAAGGCGCGCCTTCCCAACGTCCCTGTTCCCCGCTGGGGGGTCTCCAAGTCACGGCAAGTCTGACCATGCACCCACACGCAAAATACTCATTCCTATTATTACATTTAAGTTCACATTGTATCATAGTCATAAGCATCTAATTCATGTACACCACACACGTTAGTTTATAGAGTGCCCAATATAGGGCACTCAGTCTCAAGTCAGAGTATCTAACACCTTTCTTTTCCCCAGTCGTACGATGGCAACTCAGCGTCAATGAAATAGTGGGTGTCATCGAAAACGTGGTGACCGCCTGGGAAGCTGAGTTCGCTAGGACATCAGCCACAATCGTACCGGCAGTGGAGCACGATCCTCCAACACCGCACGTCCCCTCAGCAGCAACCGAGGCAGAGAGCACCAAGGACCACTCAGCATTTTCGTCTGGCAATTCACCGCTACAGGAGCCTATCAATTGCTGGCAGATAGTGGATGCACCCGAACAAGCGATGGTCACTTGGGTGGACGTATTGAGTCGAGCAATGGAGCTGTCCGACATAGCGTGTTTTGACCCGGGGCATTTCTCCGGTTATAGGGGCTGGGTCCCGTCGCCACCGGCAACAAAGGAAGAAGAGGGCGCCGCGCCTCCTCATCCCCAGAGGGACAACTCGCTCCTGCGTCCCCTATCGCCGAACGAAGCAGCCGACCTCCAGGAAGCAGTGGGCGACACCACATCTGTCTCCGAGCCATGAGGAATAACCCTAGCCCATCGCACCTGGACTATATGGACCCAGAGACCGGCGAAACGGTGCAGCTGCCACCGCTCGACATCGAACCCGACTTCGGTGACATACGACGGCCATACAACCCCGTCAGCTACGACACAGACGTCACGTTAGAGGGAGGGGGCGTCCAGACATCAGCCTATCCACATTTTGAGGATATATCGCCACCTCAGTCACCGGCACCTCAGCCAGTGAGTCTGTGGGGTGACTCCAGCTCGAATCAACCGACGGAGGCCGATAACGTTCCGAGTGGTAGCCATATCCACGCCTGGCAGGTTATCCCACTGGGATGGCGGACTAGGGGCGTGCAGGAGCTGCTACCACGCCAACTCGTTCAACAAGTGGAGGAGTGCCAGAAACAACGGCAAGAACGAAAGTTTAAGTATGAAGCAGCCGGTAGCGTGTACGGTGTACGGGTGACCAAGACCCATCAGGTCACTATCAATTACATCGGCCCTGCTTACCCTAGGTAAGGGGGGGGGTGTGACGAAGTGCCAATTTGACACCACGGCACAATTACGAGGCTCATAAAATCTAGTATTGTTATTTCAAGCTATTAGATAATAATAAGTCATTAAGCCCAACACTAAATACTCTGACTTGTGTCTTAATTAATCGTCTCATCTCTAGGTACATTACTATTTATATATATGCTCATTGGCACGTACACATGCGTATATACATAGATACATAAGTTTTTCTTTAGGTATGCCAGCTTATATACAAAATTAATTGCGCAGTAGCATTTAGCCGGCCGCATATATACACATACACACACACACACATGCAAGCCCAACGGGACTTGCACGAATTTGTCGACGTTGCTTTTGCGCAGTTTCCATTTTGTGGTTGCAACGGGACCAAAAGAATGCGTACGTGAAGATTCTGACGCCGACGCGTGTCGCGACAGAATCTGTTGTTATGGCAACATTGATGGGACAAGCGCGAGTCGCAGCCGGCAGGGTTGTACCCTACCCAATGGCAAGGAGAGTGTGGTGTTTATTTGTAGTGTGCCTGGATACTGGGTCGCCACACAGCCAACATCCGGGTTGTACCCTTGTTGACTGTGATGGCGGCTAGTATCCATTGGCATGCGACCAGGATTTATGTTGTGATCGATGTCCGGGTTGTACCCTAGTCGATCACAACGTAAATCTTGGGACGTCCCTATGTTGTGCTGTATTAAGTCGGTGTCCAGGTTATACCTTAACCGACTTAGTTTTATGTTTCTCTTTTGTGACCCTGTATTTTAGTAGTACAATTGTAAGTCGGTGTCCGGGTTGTACCCTAACCGAACTACAGGTCTGCATGTATCTGTGTTAAGTTTTTGTCTCCTTCTATCCCTTCTTCTCCCTGTAGTCCGTTCCCCGCGATATCATAGATATACAGCATTAACACTCACTGTAGCTCGAGCAAATCTCTGGTCTCGGCATTCTAATAATAATAATCTATAATGGAAGACCCTGGGGAGACTGAGAGTTGTACCCCATCCGGAAAACTTCCTTACAATATATTTATTTTTTTTTTTAAATTTTTTATATATATATATATATATTTTTTTTTTTTTGTTTTTCTGATTTTTTTTTTCTTTTTTGATTTTGTGTATTTTTTTTATTTTTTTTTTTTTTTTATTTTATGCAATAATTGCAAATGTATTGATATTTGTATTTGATTTTGCTTTTAATTGGTAGTTGCAATTTTTTGGCATGCATTTTTTTTTTGTTTTTGTATCTTTGATAGGATTGCCAAGTGGTGGTTATCCATGTTCTGCACCAATTTTTTTTTGTTTGTTTGTTGGCTCCCTCTATTGTATGCGGCCATGATATTCAAACTTTTCTTTGGGTTTTGTTCAGTTTCTCAGGCCATCCGCGATCCAGAGGCGCTCAAACTGTGTAAATGATTGAACAGTTTTTTTTTTTTAGGTGAATTTTCTGATTGCATGTATGTGTGTATGTGCGTATTAATGAGAATTTATTTTGTCTTATTTCCTTGGTTATTGGAGAGATTCCATTGAATTATTATTATTTTTTGGACAGTCGCGACATATTTGTGGCACCGTCATACATATGTTCGCGAATTTATTCTTTCCATTCCAAATAATTTTGCCATTGTATTTTGTGCATACGCACATACTGTGCGTAGTAGTAGTAGTGTGGTAGCAAATGGGTAAAAGAGAATGAGAATAGAATTTCTGTACAGCTTCTACCAAGAACCGTTTGTCAATTGGTTTTCAGTTTTGTTTTGACTTCGGGCGCGTGCGGTTTAGTTTCTCAAAAAGAGAAGAAGTTGTCTCAGCAATAAGAATTGAAAAGTGAAGTGAAGTGCAGTGATAGTTTTTATATAAGTGCAATACTATCCCTTTAATTAATTCGATCCATTCGTTTTTCGTGTGCAAATTAATTCAATTGACATCATGTGTGTGTGTGTGTGTGCATTGTTAATTATTTGATAATTAATTGATTTGATGATATTTAATCAATCACATACATAAATGTGTGTACACATATATGCACATATACATATATCCTCTTGTAGTTAGCAATCAAATTAAGATGCTAGTGCACATTGAGGAGAATAATAATATCCCCTACTCTCGATATGTCTTTTGTGCATTGCATATATATACATATATATATATATATATATATATGCATAAATTCCATGCATGTGTGTAAAATAATTGTGTTGACACTCTTTTTCTTTTTTTTTTCCTTTTTTTTTTTCTTTGTATTTCTTCCTTTTCTCGTTCACATTTTTAGCATAGGTTTGACTAATTGCATACCACTATCGCGGCAGTGTAACGCACAGCTGTGGATTATATGTGGAATGCAATTGTTTTTGCCTTATGGATGTGAAGGAGGAATGTAGATGTGAATGGGGGATGAATGGTGGATGCATGCAGGTATGTATAAATGTGTGTGTGTGTGTGCGTGTATGTGGAGTCAGATAACCAGTGTAATTATTATTTTTTCGGCTACATAGTTCTGCCATGCAAAGTATTAGTAATTATTATTCCTTTTAATCAAGTGTGTGTGAGTTATTTGATTTTGCGGTGTGCAGTAGATATTTTGTATGTATATATATGTATACATATGCATATATACTTATATATATACACACATACACATGTACATATACATATGTGTGCATAAATGGCAATAACTTGTCATTTCCCCATAGGCAAGGAGAGAGACAATTGGCATCGGTAGTAGGAGGAGGGTGAGGAGTTAGCAATGGGAAGCTACTCACAATTAGCGTCGGATTAGGGATTTAGTGTATATATATATATGTATGTCCATCCGACATTTTTATACAGGTGATGATACATGCAAATGTCGGGTGGAATGGGGGGGGGGGGGGGGAGAATGGGTGGGTGGTTCCTAAGTATTTCTCTTTCTTTTGTTAGCTGTTGCAATTTTTTTGTTTTTGTTTTTCGCATATCCCAATATCGCTGTCGCTGCTGTCACTGCTGCCGCTGCCACTGCCACTGTACATGAATGGTGCCGCTCCATCAGCTCATGCTGCTACTGCCAATATTTTGAAGAGGGCTGGATGATGATGGTGCCGCTCCATCCGAATTAATTCCAATGCTATACAGTTGGATGCTGAATTGTCTGTTGCTGTATGGTAGTGATGGTGCCGCTCCATCAAATTTATGCTCCCGCTTGTTGTTGTTGATGTTAGTTTTTCATAGCCACCAAGTACTACTTTTTTTTTTTTTTTTTTTTTACGCGCGAATCCCAACGGGAGCACTAATTGCCCACACCTTCCGCCCAACCGACCGAGGGGCGCAAGCCGCATAACGTACGGCTCGAGTCGCGGGGACAATTCACAAAACACAGACAAGAAGCGAAACTATAGCTAGTTACGTGCTAAATGGGAAAGGATAGAAGTTTTTAATAAAGGAATAGAGAGCTCTGAACTTATTACATGATAAGGAAGATTGTAATCAGAACAAAGGACTCGAAAAGGTTCATGCATTAGGTAGTTAGTAGCACATCGTGGAACTGTTAGTTTTACTCGGTTCAATAGCTCGGGAGAGTCTATATCCCCATTAAGAAGCTTGTGCATGAATATGACGCCAAGCATTAATCTACGATTAGTAAGAGAAGGAAGGCCAAGTAAAAGGAGTCTACTAGAGTATGAAGGCAAGTTGATATTACGATCCCAGTTCAGACCACGAAGAGCAAAGAGAAGGAACTGTTTTTGAACTGATTCTATTCTTGCTTTATGTGAAACGTATTGGGGTGACCATATGCAGGATGCATATTCTAAAATTGGACGAACCAATGAGGTGTAAAGAATCTTGGTAGTATATGGATCATCAAATTCCTTTGACTATCTTTTTACGAATCCAAGAACACCCATGGCTTTACCGACGGTTGTAGATACATGGGACTTAAAAGTCAATTTATGGTCCATAAGTACTCCCAAGTCGATCATCTCGCTAAGTCTAGTTAATGGAATGTTAAGAAAATAGGTAATCAACTGGGGAGTATTTCTGAAAAAAGTCATGACCTTGCATTTAGATGTGTTTAGATTTAATAAGTTGTGTTGACACCAAGATTGAAAGTTTTGGAGGTCAGACTGCAACCGTGAAGGAGATATAATGTATTTGTAGCTGAGACAAAGCTTTACATCATCTGCATACATGAGGACATGAGAATGTGTTATAACGGATGGAAGATCGTTAATAAAAAGGGTAAATAGCAAAGGTCCCAGATGACTACCCTGAGGCACCCCCGAAGTGACTTGGATGGTCCTTGAACTTGAAGACTTGAAAAGAACTTTTTGTGTTCTGTCTGTCAGGTATTCACGAATCCAACAAATTAAATGGCTTGGGAAGCCAATTTTTAATTTTAAAAGAAGAAGTGTATGATTAACAGAATCAAAAGCCTTGCTGAAATCAGTATAAATGACATCAGTTTGTCTTGCATTCCTAAATCCTTCAATCGTTAATGATGTAAACTCTAAGAGGTTAGTGGTTGTAGATCTACGTTTCACAAAACCATGCTGAGATGGTGAAATAATAGATCTACAAAAATGTTGCAGTTGAGAAGTGATTAACTTTTCAAAAGCTTTAGTGATGGCGGACAATTTAGAAATACCCCTATAATTAGACGCGTCGGACTTTTTACCGTTTTTATGAAGAGGAATTATATAGGATTCCTTCCATATAGATGGGAAATGACATGATTTAACGGACAACAAAAAAAGTTTTTGAAGTGGCTTACATAGAGCCTCAGCACAAAATCTGAGTACACAACCAGGTATTCCATCAGGACCAGGTGTGTACACAGGTTTTACTAAATTAAGCACGCTAAGAAGCGAACTTTCATCGATCGAAGGACTACAAATACAATTAGACCTTTTTATCTGATAAGGATAATTCGCTCGGTATTCCGTTGAGGAATATGTTGTTGTGAAGAAATAAGTGAACAAATCAGCAATCGATTGATCAGAGTCCGCTGTATTATTTTTAAACGATAATATTGATGGGTGGACAAACATCTTACGTTTAGACTTGGCGAACGGGCATCTTTTGCTGCCAGCGCAGTGGCTTACCTCCGTTCTCTTTTCCTCAGCACAGTTGAAGCATTTGACTTCGCTAGTGCAACCGCATCTCAGACACCAGTTTGAGCGATCCACTGTGCTGTTGCATCTTGCTGCAGTATGGCCGCAGTTAAGGCATCTATAGCATCTCTTTTGGACTACTCTTGCCCTTATTCTACATCTGGACCACCCTAGGCGTAGCGCTTTCTTTTCAAGGAGTACCATCACCTGTTGTTGTGGCAAGCATACTACTGCCACAGTGCCTTGACTGAGATTTGCGTCGATTCCTTACCCAACTCTTTATTAATGGCCGGTATTATATCGACTTCAGTAGCCAGGCAATCGAGGTCTCGTACTTATAGGTGAGACACGTCAGAGACCGCCCGTGCTGAAGCTTTTTGTCCCAGCACTTGGCATAACTCCTCTTGCAGCTTGTTGGCTTCAGATTTGCCGTGTAGGTCCAACAATAATTTGCTCTTTTGGGTTTTTTTCGCCCGGGAAACGCTGTTCTTTACCCCATTTAGCCGGCCGTCTTCTCGTCTAGTGACCATGCTCATCATCAAAGCTATAAAACTGTTTAGGATCACGGGAAAACTCTAGCTTACAACGCTTGAGGTAATTATTATAGCAGTGCGTGTTAAGCAACATAAAATTGGAGCGAGCAACTGCATAAAGAGCAAAGTCTGAAGAACGTCCCGACTTCTTGGATAGCTCACGAGAAAACCAGGGAGGTCGGTGAGACGACACTGGAGTCCTCAGTGGGACACAAACTTTAAAAAACGAAACAAGAGTATCATGAAACAACGAGATAGCAAGATCCATGTCTGAGCAACTGTATAAGGATGACCAGTCAGTTCTCAGAATGAGCTCATTCAGTTTAACAAAGTTAGTCTTGTGAAAATTACGAGATTTAATCACAGGATTGACACCAACAATCGGTGCACGAAACGACAGATCTACAGATAAATCCAAAGTAGGATGAAAATTGTCTTCAGGCAACACTAGAGGGTCGGTTCTAGTAGCTGCACAGTTGGTGGAATCCAACACAAATATCAGATCTAAGGATCTGCCTATGTTATTTCGCACAGGGTTTATTTGAGCTAATGATAACTCAAAAAGGCCATCAACGAAGCAGTGAGATTTAGAAGGAAGCAACAAAGTAGATTCATCAGATTGAAACCATGCTATTTCTGGTAAATTAAAGTCACCAAAGACGATTAAGATATCACTATCAGAAAACAATGAAGAAATATATCGAATAGAATCTAAATGTTTTGCGTACACCGCCATGTCGGATTGTGGTGGGATGTAAGAACAAGTAATGTAGACAGAGAAAGACTTGAATCTGACCTTAACACTAACAAACTCTATCTCCAGAGTGTCCGGTGAATAGATTTGGTCAGAAGTTAAGGCCGAGTCAACAGCAATCATAACTCCTCCGCCTACACGAGAAGTCCGATCACATCTAAAAATTGAAAATTTTGCGGAAAGAACAGATGCATCGTTAATATCAGGTTTTAACCATGTCTCCGTAAAAACTAAAATTTTAGATTCCAATTCTAGACTATCTAGATAGAGTCTAGGAAGCTTAGATTTAAGTCCTCTCACATTCTGATAGGTCAGATGAAGGGACCAAATTAGTTTTTTGAATACCAGCAGATGCTGACGTTCCGGAGGAGGAAGTATTAGGAGGGATAGTTAGCCTAACTGGACCTCGAGATTTCTTTTTGGCCATATATTTTTTTATTAGAATGTGATCCGGCCAAAAACTGTTACTACAAATGCAGTTAAACAGTTCAAAGGGAACACTGATTTTAAAGCAATCTCCCTTGAATAATTAAACTTAAATTTCTCCACCGCAATTTTGGAGACTTCAACTTTTGTCTTAATGTAACTTAAGACGTCATCCGAAGAATGTTCGGGATCAAGCCTTGAAACAAATATGTGTTTCTTTGGTGGTACGCCAGTTAGAGGCCTAAGTACTTGTGTACCTCTAACTGGACAACTATTGGCAATATCAATATTATTTGATATTTGCCCGGACTGATCGGAAACTACGGCTTGATTCGCCTCCAAAGAGAGACCATTTCTTGGAGAAACGGAAATAGCCTCATCTTTACGCCCACCCTGGGGAACGGGGGTATTGAACGAAATGAGCTGCGGCGGATTGGTTGTTGGCAGCGACGGGGATTGTGGTATCGCGGCCGAGACAGGATTAGGTACCGGCAGATGCAAGGAGAGATTTCGCATACTGGTTTTCTTACGCTTAGGGGACTCGTTCAACAGTTTGTAGCTGCTGAATTCCATCTCCAAAGCGTTAAACTCAACTTAAAGTTTACGAAAACCAGATGACAGTTTCTTAAACTTGTCCCTGGTCTGCCTCATAAATACCCGCATTTCTATTTCCACTTCTCGGCATGCGTCACATCCCCATTTGAGGCCACCTCTTTGCTCCAAACTATCCCTCACTTTGACCGTGTAGCCAGCACATTTAACGTGCATGACATTGTCACACAGCCAGCAAGTGAGAAACACATTATGGGGCGCAGGGGGGTTCAAACACTTTTTGCTAGAACAGACGGACATAATTAAGTTTTTACTTAAAAATAATAAATAAATCTTCAAAGAACAAATGCCAACGAAAAAACTCACTCAGTTTTATTAAGCAAATTCGACACTGGGGTCAAACTTGCAGAGAAAATTAGTGCAGAATCTAAGAGAATTAAGCACTACACAAATACACGAAACACACAGAGATAGATGCGAGCGCGACTAATAGAAACAGTGCTGCCATTTTAGCTATTTTCAAGTCAGATCTGACTTCTTTTATTAAGAATTGCAGGAAAAAATTTGAAAATAGCGGGTAGCGGGAATTCTAGCTTTACAAATTTTTTTTTAGCTTTACTTTATTATTTATAACGTTAGTAGTTGTCAATGTCCTCCTTTATTAACATTGTTGCTGTTATTCGTATAATGTAATTACTTGTCGACTGTTTTACCCTTTTTGATTTCATTAACTTCAAGAAATATTTTATTTATAAATATACTTATACATATATATTATCTAAAGGCACCGCTAAAAATTCCACGAGTGTGTGATACACGATGGCTATCAATCGAAGTAGCTGTAAAAAGAATTTTGGAGCAGTGGCAGGAATTAAAGCTCCATTTTAGTATTGCTGGTAAACAAGAAAAGTGTCTACAAGCTCAACATCTTTGCGATTTGTTTAAGGACATTAAGAATCTGTTGTACCTGCAATTCTTGAAGCCCATTTTGCAAGAAATGCAGCATGTAAAGAAATGCTTTCAGAGCCAAGATACAAACTCAACCAAGTTGATCAACGATCTTATAGTGGCCAAAAGATCACTTCAAAACAAAATAATTCCTGAAGAAAAAAACATTAACATTTTAAAAGAAGAAGATTTTAAAAAACATGTGAAGAAGATTTGAAAAAACATGTCAAGGACCTGTGTATTGGCTTAAGTTCGAAAAACAGATCAAAACTGCACAAATGGACATGGTTAATGAGATGTCTATTTGGGAGTGCTGTAGTAATTTCATAATAGAGCTCTTGAAACAGTTAAAGCATTGTTTTATATTGTTTTAATAACTAGTTTTTTTTTTCAGCTTATTTTTCCTTTGATTTAGCGTTTTTCAGCTTTTTTTTTGCTTCAATCTGGCTTTTCTTGCTCGAAAAATTATGGCAGCACTGAATAGAAGTTAGAAAAAAAAGAAAAGAGGAGAGCGGGAGAGCCAACAGCACTGCACATGCAACAACTATGCGTTGGCGAGAGCGCGAGAGCGGTTTTAAAAACGGTAAGAAGCACAAACGCAAGAGCAAAGATCAACAAGAACAACAACACTGCTGTAAAAAGTTTTGTTGTTATTACAAATAATAAGTTCAATGCTTTGGTTTTGCGTTTGTTTATTTAAGCAAACAAAAAGCGCAAAGTTAACAATTCAATTAACAAAATGTTAAGAATATTATTGCTAAGTAATTTTTAGGCAGGCACGATGAGTTTAAAAACCGAAAATAAACGAAAATATGCAAGAGCACAGAAAACACGTCAATCCACGACGAGAAGTGAGAAGTTTTTGCCATAGTTTCCTTTAATCGTGGGTGAGATGTGTAGTTGTTTCCTCATTGGTCAGCATAATATATATATGTATATACATATATATATGTGTGTGTGTATATACTGTGGCCACCGGATGAAGTGTGTATGTAGGGGTGAGTGTGAATGTGAGAGTGTGTGTATGGGTGTGCAAAATAGGGGTTGTTCTTGCATGCATTCACCAATGTCGGCCATGGATGTCCATATGTATATAAATACCAGCCAGTGGATGGAGTGCGCAGGAGTTTTCCCATTGGAATTATAAATAATATTACACATGTGAGGAGTAAATGTAGCACATGCAACGAATATACATACATGCTGGATATGATGGTTATATACCACAAAATGATGGATATTTGCGGATTCTAGACTTCGTTTAAATTGTTATGGAGGTGAGTTATTTGATATTTAATAATTAATTTCCATTGGTATTAATATGCTTGGTTTTTCTCTCTCTTTTTCATTGCAGATTTTTATAACAATAATAATAGTGGTGAGTGCAGCACATTAAATTACTATGTGCAGACTCAGGAATTTTAGTATAAATACAGACATGTTCAAAAGTATTTGAGCAACATAATTTTTTTCTCATTTTGCACTTTAGAGGCTTTTGTTGTTGTTGTTTTTAGTTTGAAATGCCAAAGATGCATACCGTTAGAAAGTTTGGTCTGTTTAGATGGACATGAAAGAAGAATTGAAAAAAATGACGGAAAGATTGCCTATCTCTTTTCAAAATTATTTGAGCACATTTTATGCGTGTCAAAATTATTTGGGCAATGCAAAAGTTGCATTTACTCTTCGATTGGCGTCCGGAAAGTGCAGTCATTATACTTCGCTGGTGTCTCTTAATTAAAATGGTTAAAACTAAAGAGCTTTCGGTTGAGGTTAGGTCTGAGATCGTAACAAAATTCAAGGGTGGAATCTGCGCTTCGGCCTTGGCTCAGATTTATAATATTTAACGCAACACTGTGTACTTTTTGAACAAAAAAAAAGGAAGCATAGGGAAATTTGGAGAATTAAAAGAGATCTGGGCGAAAACGTGCACTTGATCCGAGGCAATGCAGACGACTATTGGGAGAGATTGCAGAGAATCCATCAATAAGTCCTGTAAAAGTCGCAGCGGCATCAGAAAATTTAATTGGCAAGAAAGTCAGCAGCTGCACTATCTATCGCAGGATGAAAGAAATTAACATAAAAACGTACGTGGTCCGGAAGATTGTTGATATAAGCCCAGCAAACAAAGCAAAACGACTAGATTTTGCTTTGAAATTCATACAAAAGCCTAACGAGGCGCAACGTATTGTGGACGGATGAGGCGGCTTTTAAATATCAAGGCTCAGTGGGAAAGCGATTTATGCACCTTCGAAAGAGTGAAAAGCACAAGGCTGTGCAGCCCTTCAACAGATTTGGAGGAGGTACTGTAATGTTTTGGGGATGTGTCTGCTACTACGGATTCGGAGACCTTACACCAATCGAAGGGACTTTAAAGCAAACGGGCCATGTCGACATTTTAAATAATCATGCTTTTTCTTCTGGCAACCGATTGTTTCCATCCACCGACAACGCGCCATGTCACAAAGGATGGATACCAACCGAATTTTTAAGGGGCGCGGGTCAGACTGTGCTGGACTGGCCACCACAAAGCCCAGACATTAACATTATTGAAAATGTGTGGGACTTTATAAAGCATCATCGGACAATTGATGCAAATCGGAATCGCGAGGGTACTATAAACGAAATTCAAAACATTTGGTCAACATTGACTTTGGAATTTGCGCGAAATCTCGTCAACTCTATTCCTGCACGATTGCAACAAGTTATTGATCTCAAAGGCGATGTTACAGATTTCTAATTTTCTCTTGAAAAATATATTTAATTGTTACAAACTAAAATTTCTTTGAGTTGTTAATAAAACAAGAAAAAATCAACTTAACGTTTTGCTCAAATAATTTTGACACGCATAAAATGTGCTCAAATAATTTTGAAAAGAGATAGGCAATCTTTCGTTTGCTTTAGTGTTGTCCTATGCTCCGTCATTTTTTTCAATTCTTCTTTCATGTCCATCTAAACAAACCAAACTTTCTAACGGTATGCATCTTTTGCATATCAAACTAAAAACAACAACAACAAAAGCCTCTAAAGTGCAAAATGAGAAAAAAATTATGTTGCTCAAATACTTTTGAACATGTCTGTATATATGTATAAGGATAGGCGATAGGATAGTTTGTAAGAAAACAATTATTAAATGTATAAACTCAATGTCCAAACGTCAGTCTGTATTAATTTAAAGAAATTCAAAAATTAGATCCTTGTATTAGGGTTCACTTCTGTGAGTTTGAATAATGCCGAGAGTATTACTCTCGATTTTTGATGCCAATGCATCAACTGTCTCGGTCATCTTGTTCAATGCCACATTGTTCTCTGTATTATTATTATTTACTGCTACTGCTGCTCCTCCTGCTGCTGCTACTGCCTTTGGTGGTGGCAGTGATGGTAGTGGTAGCTGTGGTGGTGGGTGTAATAGCTGCGGCTGAATTTCTCCTGCCATCATTATTGATGTGCTGCTATTTTTCTTTGTAGATGACTTCCTTTTTCTGCCACTGGGCTGTTGTTGTCGTTGTTGTTGCCTGCTAGTGGTGTGATTATTTTTATTAGTAGATTGTTTTGGTTGTTGTTGTTGTTGTTTTTTTTCTGCTGGTATTGATGTAACTGGTGCTGCTGCTGCTGCCTATGCTTTGGAGTTTGCAGTTGATACTTTGGATGTTGTTGCCCCTGCTGCTGCTGCTGTAATCCAGAATGCTGCTGCTCCCATGGTAATAGTTTATCATGCTGCCCTTGGAGTGTCATATTTGAATTGTAATTGCGCCTTTGGCCATTAACCTGCTGTCGCTGCTGCTGCTGCTGACGATGCCTCTGCTGCTGATGCTGGTGCTGCTGACTCTGGTCATGCTGGCTTTTTTGGGCAGCATTGCTCCTCCCATCATTTAATTGTGATTGACAATTGAAGCTGGTATATTGTTGGCGCTGCCATCTGCATTGTTGCTGCTGCTGCCGCTGCTGCTGCTGCTGCTGCTAAGGAATTGACTGCTGATGCTGCTGTTGATCCATATGTCTGAAGTTTTGGAATATCCTTGGCATCTGCCGATGAGGATATTGCTCTTTGTTTGGATTCTGTTGCTGCCGCTGCTGCTGATACTGCTGCCTCTGCTGCTGATTCTTCTGCTGCTGCCGCTGCTGCTGACACAGATACTGCCGTTGCCGCTGCTGCTGCTGTTACTGATATTGATTTTGTGTAGGATTGTTGATATCATTGTTATTGTTATTGTAATTAATTGGACTATGTTTCAATTGTGCCAATGCCTCTTTGTAGGCAGGACAGCCCTTGTAGATGGATGTATGTGGTCCACTAAAATTGGCACATTTAGGATTTGGATGCCTTCCATTGGTGTTACATGAAGCAGTGGCATGTGATCCAGCACACTTCATGCATCTCCACATGTGGGTGCAATGTTTCATTGTGTGCCTGAATTCTTGGCATCGGTGGCATTGCGCCGGTTCAAGGCGATGTCTTTGTTTTTCCATCTTGATTTGTTGATTTGCCTATTGAGCTTCAAAATGTCATAATGTTGACCATTCAACATTGGTGCGATCTCCATTTGAAACATATTCTTCGGCTCATGACTCCGACGATCTTTGATGGCGCGTATATATCTAACATTGTATCCACCAATCTTTTTCAATTCTTCCTTGATCAATTGCGTGGGGGTTGTGTGATGTAGATAGCGTATTATAAGACGCAGACCACGCTCATCTTTACGCTGATGCGTATGCATTTGTATATAATTACCGTCATCATCGTCGTCGTCGTTATCATCATCATCATTGCCATTATCTAGATTTTCTACATTATTAATAATGTTATTGTTATTATCTTTGATAAAATTGACAATTATGGTATAGCTGGTCAGGTTATTACATTCTATTTTGATCATTTTTGATCTTAGAATTTTAATTATGTATTTGTTAGTTGGTTGCTGTGACTGTAATTCTTCTTGTTGTTGCGAATTAGCTGGCGATGCTGTGACATTGAGTGCCATATTTAGTTTTTCAATTAATGTCCCAATATTTCTCACATTTGTGATATAGATTGCAGGTGGTTTATTGATTTGAATAGGCCTCTTCTTTTTTTGTTGTTGTTGTGTGAGATTGGGATTCATAATAGTTGGCGGCATCACCGTTTGGCTACTATTATTATTGTTGTTGTTATCCAGAACACACTCAGCAGAGTCATTTAGTAATTGTATTTGCATTGGCTCTGGTGTATCTGGTGATGCTATTGCTTCTGCTCCTGCTGTTGATGATGCTGGCGCTATAGGTGGTGTGGGAGTTTTATATAATAGTGCTTCTGCTGATGCTGCCGCTGGTCTTGCTGCTTCTGCTGCTGCTTCTGTTGGCGCTGTTGCTGCCGCTACTGCTTCTGCCATTGCTGCTCTCAACAAGCCATCATTTGAATTTAAAATTCCAAGTATGCCATTTACTTTTTTGTCATTCATTTGATGCTTGGTATTTGGCTGAAACTTATATGGAATAATGTTTGGTATTTGCGGTTTCTTGTTTGGTTTTATGTGTTTCCTTTTGGCATTATCGGGATACTGCTCCATTGGCATATACAATTTGCGCTTTACACTAATGGGAGCTGTTCATTGCTGTCCATTATTATTATTGCCAATGTTTATATCCTCAGGTGGTAATATAGCAAAAGATACATGATTATCATTAGTATTAGTATTTGCCCTTGTAGTATATATTGATGCCATTGGTGTGGATGTAGTTGTTGTTCTTATTTTTATTTGATGGTCATTGGATTTATTTGAGTTTTGCTCCGGCTGTTTGCCACCATTAATGTCTGTAGCATTATTCTCAAATATGCTGCTAACATATATTTTGCTAGCAATATTGTCATCACCTTCCATAGCCCATGGAGGTGTGATGGGAGGAGAAGGAGAAGGGGGCCGATTATTTAGCTGCTGCTGCTGTTGCTTTTGCTGCTGCTTCTGCTGCTGCTTTAGAGTAGCTTTGTAGGTGGTGGTAGTGCTGCTTCTGCCGCTGCCGCTGCCGCTGTCGCTGCTGTTGTCTCTGCTTTTGTTCTTCTCATTTCTTTTGTTGAGCGTCGCTGTAGATGTCGATGGCGGTGGTGATGGTGATAATGATGTTTTTTCATTATCTCTCACACCACTTCCATGCACTTGTGCAATGGTAGTAGTAGTAGCGGTATTTTTTCTTGCTTCTGCGGTTGTTGTTGCTGCTTTTTTCTTCTCTTTCCCTTTCTCATTATTGGAATTGGAATTTAGTGCACTTCCAATGGTTTGGGCGCCGAAAATTGGCGTCCTTATTATGCCATTGGCGCCAATTTGTGAGCTTTTGCCGCCTAATCTAATATTTTTCATGGCATTCTCTCGCCCATTTACATTAACAGGGGAAGAGGGGTGGTGGTGGTGGTGGTGGTGGTGATGGTGGTTGCGGTGGTGGTGAGACAAGGGAGAGGGGGGAGTTGAGGTTAAATTATGTATTTGCAGCTGCTGCTGTTTCTCATGCTGTCCCCTCATCGATATAGGAGAAGAGGAATTTCTATTTGTATATAATTTGATGGCATTGTAATTGATTTGAGTCTTGTTTTGGGTTTGAATTTCAATTTAAGTATGACATTTCTTTGTTTTAGTTGTTTTTGAGGATGTCATTGTTGTTGTATATGGATGGGGGGGGTGGTAGTATGTTTATTCAAAATATTAAAAAAAAAATTGGATTTTTTCAAAATTGCAAGTAGAGTGGACCCTCGGTTAACGAACACATCTGAATACGAACATTTCGGATAACGATCCGAATACATACATATTCAGTTCATGCACGTTTTGTACATTCTTTCAGTAAAAGCTGAACTTATATATATATTGATGAATTTTAACAGTTCTTTAAAAGTTCTTATGCATTTTGTGTTATTTTCTTTTAGTAAAATTTCAAATTGAAACATGTTAAAGTGTATTTTTTTTCTCAACCTGGAACGCATTTTTTTATTTTACATTGATTTATATGGGAAAAGGGGTTTCGCTTAACGAACTTTCGCATAACGAATAAGTTGCTGGAACCAATTGGTTCCGAGGGTCCACTGTAGATGTAACCCCTTAAACAAAAAATGTTATTTTTCTATCCTTGCAAAATGACTATATTAGTCGTTTAAAATCTGAAGTCTTAAATTTCAAAAAATGTTCGCTTTTTGCGTTTTCTTAGTTAAAATTTTTTTTTAAATATCAATCAATAATAAATATACATATGTAAATACAAAAAAAAAAAATTGTAATAAAATTATGTACTCGAAAAATTTTTTCCAAAATTTTATGGAAAAAAACAACCCTAATACTATACGACTGCCTAAGGCATTATCCTATCATAGTAGTTTTTGGCTATTCATTCATTGAGTACCCCTACTTTTTTGCTTTGTTTTAATTTTTCGAACATTTTTTCTTTTATCATTTTTTTCGCGGTGTATTCACTAAAATTTCCGCCTAATATAACTGTATGTATGTGTGTATGCATATATGTAAGGAGGCTAACATATGTATGTATATACAAATAAGTTTAAATTTTGCATTAAGCAATAATAAAAAGGGATCGTTTATAACCAGTATACAATTAAACACGCGGACTAAGGTATTATTTCCTTATTTACATATGTTTTTAGGTATGTGCATACATACACACATACATACATATGTATGTACTTAAAAATTAGAATTTTCAATTATTAATTTCTACTCACTTTTTTGAACAGCGATACATATTAACACTTGCCGTTTGTTTTTCCGTTACTAAATTTAATTATAGTTTTTATTATTTTGTTTGAAATTTGAAGACACAATAAACTTTTGTGCACACGAACTCACAAATTGGTTCAGAGTGCTTTTGTCTTTATAACGGTGAACGCTTCTGCGTATCACAGAGGCGTCCCAAATTTGTTTAAAGGGAGCTCAAATATATATATATATATGTATTTATATTCATGCATAACTTCTATTTTTCACTCTATTTAAAAAGCAAGTGCCAATTAAATACATGAATTTAATTATTTGTAATCAAATGTAATCCATATGTGACCCCTCTGGCATACCCCTGGCGCTTCATAACAGTTCACAAAGTTGCCACATAGGTTAAGTAAAAGATCTAGTTCTCTTAGATGCGTCAAAACTTCGATAGTAATAATAAATTAAAATGCTTTATTTTACAACAATTTGCAGCTGCTAAAGTTATGCGATCAAATCAATAGATATTAATGTATTCATATCACACAAACGATGCTTCCGCATGTGTAAATAAATTTTTAGTGAATGTGGGCCTGCATCTGATTCAAGGGTGAGTTGAAGAGAGCTTTTCTTGAATTATTGTTAATCTTTTTTACTTTCATTTGCAGGTGGGCAAGTTGGTTTAAGATGATACTTTTGATGGTACTTCCTTAGTGAGTCCAGTGACAACATTACCCCCACCATTACCTGGAGCTGGCCCACCACAAATTATGAAGGGCAATCCCTTGCCGCTGGCTGATAGTGCGCCTCGATCAACACCAATAATGCTGATGGTGCAAAGTGCAATTCTCAGAATGACTGCATGGCTGCATTTGAAAAACAGGATCAATATGAACGAGCACGCTTTAAAGACAAGTGCATGTAAGCTACAGAATTGTATTTCTAAAATAATCTCCTCCTATTTCTTTCATGCTTGATTGTTACGCAACAGCTGGCCAAAAAATGTAGAAGCAAACCCAACGATTATACGGTATAAGGGAATTCAGCAGTTTGAAATGCTTTTACCAAATCACTACCAATAAAAAACCACCACCACAACCACCCAAGCAGCCAATAATAGTTAATTGTCAACATCAGGGAAAGGAAATTTAAATCAATTTTCATGCTTCTTTATTTGAAACCTACCATTCAGCAATCGAATGAAACGATTTTAAGAATATCGTTAACTCTTGATATGAAATAAAAAACGCCGATAGGCGTTTCAGTTCAAATCTGGCGCTTCGAACGCCCATCGATAACAAGTCGGCCACCTCAGGACTGGCAACTCCAAAGGAACTCTGGATGTATGGCACCACTTCAGATGGATGCGACCAACTTCACTCTTTCTTCTGTTTTCCGGTTCGACGAAACGCAAAGCTGTTGGCCATAAGTCAAGGAGGATCATTTTTGGTGCCATCCGTCAATAAAACATCTTTATTTGCGAAATAATGAATAAAATTTCGTAACAATATGTTTGTACAATTACATATATATATAGACATACATAAATATATAGACTAAGATCTTTTTGTGTTCTCCACTATTAAAAAAATATCAAAGAAGCTAACTTCGGCTCTGCCGAAGTTTGTATACCCTTGCAGCAAAATAATTGGTATAAATGTTTAACAAAATCAAAAAAAAACAAAAAAGAAGAAAAAACACACTTAAAAATTTTCACTTCTTCACCGAGCATTGAACCATCAAACACCGAAACCCATCGTGCCACCGATCTCTACATACTACGCCACCGTCCTTACTTAGCTGACCTAAGCTAATTCGACATATATGCAAACCCATTGCATCTCGCTCTTTCAATTTCGTTCTGTGTAAGAACACAACTAAAATATTTCTGTCTCTCTCACACACCGCGTGGTGGTTGAATTTTTGCATATGTATGTGTGTGCGTGAGCATTAAAATAAATTTAATTTCATTCAAATCTGATTATTGATTTGTAACCTTAATAATTATCCGATTTAGTTCAAACTTGGTGTATAGTGTTTGGATACAAATTAAATTTAAATGCAACAACAAAAAAACAATAATTTTATATATTTCTTATTTGGTGCCGCGCGGATTCGAACTCGGGTCTCTTGTGTTGGTACGGCAGATTTCTTTGAAATTTTTTGTTGCTGAAGTAAATTGCTTATATAGATGATTTGTTTTATTGATTTGTAGCCGTAATAATTATCCGATTTGAGTCAAACTTGGTGGGTAGTGTGTTGGTACAAATTAGATTTATATTCCAAAAGAAAAATAAAAAATTTTTAATTGGAACCCTATTATTCTGATATTGGATATATCATATAGTAATCCGATCCGACCGATTTTCATACTTTGTCTACCTACACCTTTAAGAAAGCTAACTACCAAGTTTCAACTACGTAGCTTAAAATTTAAGTTCGAAAAGCGACGAACAAACAGACATACGGACAGACGGACATGTCTCAATCGACTCGGCTGTTGATGCTGATCAAGAATATATATACTTTATGGGGTCGGAAACGTATATTTCTATGCGTTACAAACATCTGACCAATTTTATAATACCCTCTGCAAGGGTATAAAAATTGTCTTCTAGTTTAAGACAAACACTGTACACATTTTCAAAATCTGTGCTTATGCGTTGTCAAAAAAAATATATATAAATATAATAATAATAATTCTAATCATTTTTGTACCGTTATATAATATAAGAATAAAATCTACAATGATGAATACTTGTAAATTTGAATTAAATATGAAAAAAAAAAAAATGTGTTCTTTCATTTTGTTTACATAAATTTCTCCACTTAAGGGGGGAGATACCTGTAAATGCTCAAATTTTCACTGATGTTTGTGATTTTTTTTTTTTTATTAAGAGTCATTATTTATTTTTGAAAAATTTACATGTAGTTAGTTTGAATATTGAACTAAAAAAAAAAAAATTTTATTTATAAAAATTTAAAATGGCGGCTGCACGTGTAATTTTTTCAGGTAGGTCGGAGCGAGGCTTGTCAATCGGCGGGCATTCTAGCATCCTTTCAATTGATCTGAAAACCAAAAACCAAACATTTTTGTATTTATTAATATCATAATTTCTATATGAACCTAAAAAAATAAAAAATTCACGAAATACAAAGCTGGACCATTTTTTTTTGTTTTTTGGAATCAGATTCTGTTTTCGGATGAGAGCCAATTTACCGTGTTCCGATCAGATGGTCCAGTAAAGGTATGGAGGAAGCCGAACACTGCATGAGACGCATGCAACCAATTGGCAACAGTGAAACATGGTGGCGGAGGGGCTTCGGTGTGCTGCTGCATGTCTTCTGCTCTCGTTGGAGTGCTTATTTTTATAGATGGTATAATGGACAAACAAATGTATATCGAAATTTTAAAGGCAAATTTAAAAAAAGTGCAGAAATGTTGAGTTTAGGCAGCTCATTTACTTTTCAGCAGGACAACGATCCTAACCACACGGCCCGTGGATGTGCGAATGTGGCTTGCATACAATACTGCACACCTTCTTCCACACCCCCCAATTACCTGATCTCAATCCAATTGAACATTTATGGAAAGAACTTGATAAAAGGCTTCAAAAGCTATCTATAGCGACCAAATCTGACCATGAGGCGGCTTTAATGGAGCAGTGGCTAAAAATAGATAAGAAAGTTACTGAAAAACTGATACATTCAATGCTAAACTATTCAAAATACGTTATAAAACAAAGAGGCATACCAACTAAATACTTATTTTTTTTAGTAGCTAAATTTTTTAAGTTATAATTTGTATTGCCAATACTTTTGTCCAATTGAAATCGACAAGCTTTTCGTTTTTATTATTTTATAAAATTAAGTTTTGAAAAAAGTTCGTTTTTTAACTGTTTATACAATCAATAAATATCTAAGAATATTTAAAAAAATATAAACAATTGAAACACTAACATTGTTAACTAAATATTCTGGTTTTTATTTGGAAACAGGGTAGTTGCCAAAACTTTTGTCCATGACTGTACATAGACTAAGATCTTTTTGTGTTCTCCACTATTAAAAAAAAATTGTCTGCTAGTTTAAGACAAACACTGTACACATTTTCAAAATCTGTGCTTATGCGTTGTCAAAAGAAAATATATATAAATATAATAATAATAATTCTAATCATTTTTGTACCGTTATATAATATAAGAATAAAATCTACAATAATGAATACTTGTAAATTTGAATTAAATGTAAAAAAAAAAATGAGTTCTTTCATTATCTTATTATCTTATCACAATCCCTCGGACGAGGCAAAAATTAGTTTTTTTTTTCAATCATATTGATGTTTGATTTTTTTTATTCAATTATTATTTTTATTTATCGGCCAGGGTCTCGGCCGACGCCGACGCTTGAGCCTCTGCCGCCTGACCCTCTGACGCCGCCTGACCCTCTGCCGCCGCCGATGCCTGACCCTCTGAAGCCACCGTTGCCTGGGTCTCGGCCACCGTCTGCGACTTCTTTGTTGGCGCCTCTCTTAGAAGCCGCTTGCGCCGGCGCCTTTTAGCAGCCGACGCATGCGCGCCAGCGCCAACATACATGTTGAAAATCTGCAAAGAGAAAATTTTTTTTTTTGCAATTTGAATTATTTACTTTATTTCTCCCCAGAAATTCAATTTGAACTTTTTGAATAATTGGGTTTAAAGATAATAATTTTTTGTTAGTTGTTTGCACAAATTGAATAAAAATTGGTTTTTTATAGATTTAACAATGCTTGTACACTATATACATATATAGAGTGGTAGTAGTGGGTGATAGTTGATTGGAATAAAATTTTTTTTTTTAAGGTATTAGTGATTAAGACAAAAATAAAACTGTTCAGAGTGAGTGATCCGATCTCAACGACGTATTGTAGCAGACTCAAAGAACAAGAGTGATCCGATCTCTATGGCAAGCCAAGACAAACTGATGATCTCGTTGGGCTTGTGGTCAGTGTTGCCATAATTGTTTGAGCAAAACACGCTAGATTAGCAAAAAAAAAAAAAGCAAAAAAACCCAAAAATCCTTTAGAAAAAAACACTAGTTTTTCTTTTATGTCCTTTTACTCAAAGTTTTTAATAATGTCGTCTATATCGACAGCCTCTTTGTCGGAACAGGTATTTTTAGTTGTTGCGATCATTCTTAGGACATCGGGAGGTATTGCATATTCATGACAACACTTGCCATGGCGCTGCAAACCGGATCTGGAATGTTGAATAAATATCATTATGTATAGTTTTAATTTAGAGATATGTAAGTGATTGTACCTGATGCTTAAAATTGCGTTCAAAGTGTCAATATGCATTCGATTTCTTTGCTTACATTTAACCAAATTAACTTGGCTGAAAACCCGCTCAACCTCCGCGTTGGACCACGGCAACGCCAATACTTGCAAAGCAATGGTGGCCAGCTCTTTAAACTTCTAGTTTCCACCAGAATCGCGGTATGCGTTTACTTCCTGCCAAAACTTACGCTACAGTTTTGTCTTTGTTCTCCCAATTTACAAGATTTACGTTCTGGTACTGAAGTACAATTTGGTTAATATTATCTAAACCAAAGTGCTCCAAAACTGGAATGATGCTGGGTTTTTTATTTTTTAAAATATCATCAACAGCGAAGGAATCAATTTGCTTAAGCAATTCATAATTGTCGGAAAGTCTGAAAAACAAAATTATAACATCAAATTTAAAAAATCAACTTAAATTTAAAGAACATGTGCTTTACCTTTGTTTCAACTGCTTTATTAGCTCTACCACAAATTGAGTACAGCATTCTCTAATCGACTTTTCCTCAGTTGTAGAGATACTTGAGTTTTTCATTTGTTTTTTTTCGAATTCATAGCCCATATTGATCGCTGACGACATGTATTTCAAAATCATTGTCGGTTAAAACATCTATTTCGCTGTCCGGTGGTAATATTACATGCATTAGTGTTTTAATGGTAAAAAAAATGAAGCAAGCAAGTCGTCCCTGCCGACATTGTGTATACCCTGTACCAACTAGTTATTATATTAAATGAAGTCAAACACCCTCGAAATAGCGATTAATTTCATAAATAATTTTCTTTAACATGCCGCAACAGTGAACGCATGCTATCTCGCTCACTCTTGCCAGCCAATGTCGCCCTAAGCGCTTCAGTACAAAACGCATTAACGTATATCTCCAATATTTATTGTCCGATTTCGACTAAATTTAGTCAGATGATGCACTTTGGCCATAATATTAGGTGATTCCTTAAAACTGCTCTAATAATTAGTTTTTTATGAATTGCGGGGGCGGAAGTGGGCGTGGCAAAAATTTTAAACTTTCTTGATCTGCGTAGTCACTAGACAAATGATCGAACACCTCAAAATCGCAATCAATTCAAAACAAAGTTCCCTTTTACATGCAGCAGCAGCGAGCGCATGCTATCTCGCTCTTTCTTATCTGCCAATGCCGCCAATGCCAATGGCATTTCAGTACAAAGCGGATATAAGCATATCTTCGATGTTTATTGTCCGATTTCGACAAAATTTGGTCAGTTGGTCCAGTTTGGGTATATAATTAGATTTACCAAGTAAGAATACGATATCTTGAAAGCAGCCCTAGTTATCGTTTTTTTTAAATTGCGGGGGCGGAAGTGGGCGTGGCTAAAATTTGAAACAAACTTGTTCAGCTTTGACATTAGACGGATGCTCACACCAAATTTGGTAGCTCTAGCTCTTATAGTCTCTGAGATCGCGTGGCTCATACGGACAGACGGACGGACGGACAGACGGACATGTCTCAATCGACTCGGCTGTTGATGCTGATCAAGAATATATATACTTTATGGGGTCGGAAACGCTTCCTTCCGCCTGTTACATACATTTTAGCGACTTTAATATACCCTTTTACCCTATGGGTACAGGGTATAAAAATCGTTGAGCAATTTTGTGGCGTCACCAGTTTTGCTTTGAAAACATTTGTTTATGTTTTGCATTTCTTTTAAAATTGGCTTAAGAAGAAACAAGTATAACAAATTTGTTTCATTTTTATAAAGCGAGTGCAGATTTTGTGCCTGATAGCATTTCTCCCGCGTCGCAGCTAATTGAAAATGCAGTTTTAACTCCTCCCACTGTTCCACAATTATTTTGACTGCCATTTCAATTGAGAGCCATCTCGTGTCGCACACTCTAGGTATTTTAAGTGGGGCCTTTCAGCACACCAAGTAAAAAATATTAGTTTGCTACAAATACAATGACTAAGACAAAAATATACACACTTTCACGAAGGCTTTAGAAATATGTAGAACGGTTAATGTTTAGATTGGGAACTACAGACATTGCACGGGGATTACGTATGAGTAATAAATCATCTACCTTATCATTATTAAGGCATTGGTAAATTTTTTTGTATTCAATTTGCCTGCATGAACTCTTGGAAAAGCAGTTGTAAGTTGAATAAATTAAATATTCCAATGACTCTGGCAAGACGTGCTTACAGGCATGATTCACTTCCAACTGCACAGAATGGCAGACGCACTTAATTAAAACAAGCCCTGGCGCTTCCATTTTCAACTCAGTGTATACACTTTTTTTCGAGCCAATCATCACACTTGCATTGTCTGTACCAATTCCAATAAGGTGTTTCAGGTCCAACTTCCAACAACTCGGTTCATCCTTGATACCATTTACAATCGATGTGACATCTCCACCCTCCAAAGATATAAGGCTAAGAAACGTCGACACCATTTCCTTACGTTCTACAGAACAATAATTGATGACTACGCCTTCCCATACACAAATAAACATAAAAAACCAGAAAAGTCGCCAAGTACTATAAAAACACAGATCCATGTGAACTTACCAAGTAGTTTTGTAAAACTAACATCAGTTGACTCATCTATTATTAGACTGTACTTGGCGCCACCGATGTCGTTGCAAAGATCATCTTTAAAATGGCACGCTAAAATATTTTTTATGATGAAGGTACATTTTGTTCGATGCAGCTTGATTTTTTTTTGCTGTACTGTCGTCATTAAAGTGTAAGCTGCATAACATGCCTAGATGGTCCACAGATGCAATGGCAGTATGTTTTGCCATGAAAAGACATAGCGCAGCTTCGTGCTCTAATGTTTTAGTTGGCAATTGCATGAAGTGTATTTTGTTGGCTTGCGAAAAGCCACTCACGGAACTAACGTGCTTTTTAGTTGCAGCATGTGCTCGCAAATCACTTAATTTTGCGGCTACACCGCACTTGCAATAGCTGCAGTAAGCCCCTGTCAAATCGGTAAGATCTTTCCGAAGCCACTCTTTAAACTCGCTGTCCTGTAGCCACGCATCGCGTACTTTTTGTTTATAAGTTTTGGCTTTTGACATCATAAACACTTTTTGCACTTAAGTAATCACACCGCAAAGCAAGAGTCGTAAGAATTTGTATCGATATATGTACATTAGGCTGTCCCAGGCTACAAGGGGAAATTTTTTTTTCGGAATCTCAATATGCATACCCTTTATTTTTTTCCATATGACTCTAAAGACTTAAATATAAAATATTATTGAGATCGGATGTCATTAACCCGTGCCGACTTGCCGTCAAACTTTAAGTTTAAAAGTTAGTATAAAAGCTATACGCTCACTATAGAGAAAAGTTGAATTGAATTTTTAAATTAATTAAATAATTAAAAATAAAACATATAGTTCGTATTTATTTTCTTTTTATTATAAAAGAGACATCAATCATCCAATTTTCTTTTCAAAGTTTGCTTTTTACAGTCGGGATATACCTGTCTGTGTTCTTGTACGCAACGTAATAAAAATTGTTTTTGCTCCTCTTGAACAGTGATCAAACCGTGGAAATCTTGCATTAACTTAACCGCTCTTTCCGCCGTGTCATTGACTGCTTTCAGTTCTAGCAGCTTCTTTTTAGCCTGTAGAAACGAATCATCATTTGACCACGACGAGGGACACTTGTTGAGAAAACTGTCGTCAATATGGAGTCGATTAAACAAGAACTTGCTTTTCACAGAGACGAAGTCATCAATGTTTTTCTCTTAAATTAAAAAAGGTTGATCAGTTATTATTATACCTATTAGCAAACTTTGTAAAATTACAAATTCAAAGATTAATTAACGTACCAAAAAGTGGGTTACAGAGTTCTTCGTTGGATATAATGTAACGTTTATTGTGGGCAGTTGAGTTTTCTCTAGTTAAGTTAGAAATCATTCTTACTTTAGTTTCTAAATTGACATCATCATCAAATAAAGCCAGAATAGATATTTCATCTGTCAAATACCACAAATGCTGGCAAAACTTCTGCAATGCTGCTCTTAAAATGCTTTTGTCTATTGTTTCGTAATTTTTCATGGCCTTCAAAAAACACAAATCCTGATACGGCGCCTTTACTGCTAAAATACATTGGAGCCAGGGTTTAACGTAGGATGTCACGATGAACAGACATACGTCCAACAGAGCTGCCTTATCCTTGTTTAAAATTCTGAGTTGAGAGCTAAGTAACGATATTTTCAATGAATAAGTGGCTTTCGCCATCCATCGAGCCTGGTGCATAGCACCTGGAGGCCGAATCTTAAATTTCTTCTCTGAATCTCCGCCAAGAAATATAATTGAAAGCTCAATTAATTCGCGATAGTCATCTCTAACGATATCTTTGGTTAATTCAGTTCTGTAAAATGCTAGCAGTTTGTCAATTTTCGAAACATTTAAACAATATAGCTTTTCTGTACAGCTTTGGATTTTCTCGGGATCTATGTTTTTCCAGTTTTCTCGGAATTTCTTGAATAATGGGATGTCTGGGCTTGTAGTTACTTGACTGATTTTCGCTTCAAACACGCCTTTAAGTACTAATTCATAAACGTGATGGCGGCAAGCAAAAACAATCACTTCTCTACCCAGTTTTTGTTCGAGAAGCACACATGCTCTATTTATGCGGCCTGTGGTAGAAGCAGTAGTATCACAACAGAGAATCTGCACTTTGTCTTCAAGGTTCCAGTTCGTAATAGCATTCCAAACTGCATCTGCCTGTTCCCTTCCTGTCGAGCTGTCCAACTTAGAAACAGCAATAATTTGTTCTTTATTATCATATGTAATAACTATCGGTAGGCGTTCTTCTTTACTTTTACGTGAATCTAGAGCTGGCAACAGTTTTCCGTCCCAGTGGACAGTTACCGTGTCCGGGACCTTGTTTTGAAAATCAATTTTTATAGTTTCAGCCCGTTCTTTTCGCATTTCCGTACGAACTCTATGAATGGAGGACTTGCTTATAGGGAATTCATCCGTATTATGCCCCAGAGCCTCAATAGTTGCTTCAATTATAAAGACAGAATCATCCCTCACACTTAACTGACTCCTGTCTAATGCGGCAACTAACTTGGCAGTTAAGATATTTTTCCGCATATAAGTTTTATCGGGCTGAGAGGGGGCTTCTCTTGCGCTGGGCCTATTTTCTTCTAATTCTATTATTTCAGATTCAGAAGATGACTTTTCTAGAGGTGGTTCACAAGATGATGTTGATTGATCTAAGGATGAAAAATATTTAGCACGTCGCTTTTCCTCCTCGATGATTCTAAGTCGCGTCCTTTCCTCTTTGTCTGTTACCTTTTTATCCACTCCGGCTAAATGACCGGGCCGACCTGGTTCTCTTTGGCGCTGCAAGAAGATCTTATCTTCATTTATTTTAATCAATTGAAGAGCATCGGCATGTGCGATGTCAAACAAATTGCTTAAGTTTGAAACAAATTCATTTCGACGCTGTTTAAACACTTCTTGAGTTTTTTTTCGCATTTTTTTGTAATTCTCTCCAAACTTGGTATAAGTTAACTAGTTTTTTAACACAGTTGGGTATTGATCTTGTCGGTATACGTGCCTTTTCCCAACAAATAATACACTCACGAATTGTGAGATTTGCACTTTCACTGACATTTAAGTTCACTTCACGAATATTATAGAACAAAACTGCCAGTACTTGCCCGTTAGAGGGAAGTTTAGAACCGGTGATTTGATGTTTTACGTCCCCTACTAAAAATATTTCCGTTTTGGAACTTCTTAACTCCATTGACATGTTCACTACACGAAAACAACGCGATGACTAATAAAACAAACAAGTAACTACACGCAATCAACGCGACAGGGTGCTTGCGCCGTACTATACAAGTACCGACATGTTTGCGATCAACTCGGCACGGGTTGCCGTTATTCTAAATAGTCGAAACTTTATTTTCAGTTGTTTTTAGACCATTTAAACAAAATAAGAGGGTATGCGTTAAAAAAAGAACATTTTAATTTTTTTGGGACACTCATACTACACTACATATTATAGGTAATGCTTTAGTGTTGTATTTTGATAAATAAAAAAGCTTAAAAAACCCTAACTCGTTTTAAAATAAAGGTAAATTAGCTTCTTCCCGCTGTTTTCATATTTTTTCCGCAATCGCAATTCAAATGAAGCTACCCAGTCGTCCCTGCCGACATTGAGTATACCCTGTACCAACTAGTTATATTAAATAAAATAGAATATTCTCGAAATCGCCATTAATTTCATGCAAAATTCTCTTTAACATGCAGCAACAGCGAACGCATGCTGTCTCGCTCACTCTTGCCAGCCAATGTCGCTTTGGCAATTCAGTGCAAAACTCATATAGGTATATCTCGATATTTATTGTCCGATTCCGATAAAATTTGGTCAGCTGGTCCAGTTGGGGTATATAATTAGGTGTGCCAAGTAAGAATACGATATCTTTAATACAGCTCTAGTAACACGTTTTCTCCATTTGCGGGGGCGGAAGTGGGCGTGGCAAAAATTTGAAACAAACTTGATCTGTCTGCACACTAGACGGATCTACATACCGAATTTGGTTGCTCTAGCTTTTATAGTCTCCGAGATCTAGGTGTTCATACAGACGGACAGACGGACATGGGGGGTCAGAAATGTATATTTCTGCCTGTTACATACATTTTAGCGTCTTTAAAATAACCTTTTACCCTATGGGTACAGGGTATAAAAACGCCAAATCTGGTGGGAAAAACCCTAAAACGGCAACACTGCTTGTGGTCGGTATTTAATGGGTTCGGTTTGGTTCGGTTTTTGGGTAGACACAACGACGCGTCATCATTCCTTCCTTCCTTCCTGCCTTCGCTTCCAAGAAGAATTCCAGTTTGTCAACCATCTTAGGTAGTATTGTTGTTGTTGTTGCTTCATCGCATTGCCGCCTGCGTTAAGAGAGCGAAGAAAAACCATTCCCCCTCTCTTACTCATTCTCCAACATCTGGATTCCAGGCGCCGTCATCGTGTCCATCATCGTTGTTGCTGGACGGGATACATATCCACCAGTATATATAGCATTTGGTGGCTCTAGCTTTTAAAGTCTCCGAGATCTAGGTGTTCAGACATGTCTCAATCGACTCGGCTGGTGATGCTGATCAAGAATATATATACTTTATGGGGTCAGAAATGTATATTTCTGCCTGTTACATACATACATTTTAGCGACTTTAATATACGCTTTTACCCTATGGGTACAGGGTATAATTAGTTTATTCGATGCCAGCTCGCTTATTAGCCGTCATTAAGGCTAAGGGCTTTAACACAAAATATTAATAATTTGTTATGTATCTTATTTTTAAGTTTTTCTTGGGGTGTGCCAATAATTTTGTTTCATGAGATATGCCATTTTTTTAGTTTTTGATTTTTTTTTAAATATTAAGTTTATGTTTTTGGAAAAAAGTTTTTTGGAAATGTATAATAAATAGTTTGATCTCCTTAAAAAATTTTTGTTTTACATGTACTTCAATTATAGAAGACAAAACTCAGCTTTGAAGTTCAAAAAGCTTACTTTGCGAAAAATTAAGTTCGTCACTGTATGTATATACAGTATATGTACGTAGTGCAGTATAGCATGTAAATATGTATGTATGCAAGTTTAGACTGCCATTATTGGGGGATGTATGTATTTTCTTCCTTCCTTCTTTGCAAGTTATTGATGTATGGATATTGATGCGTGCGCTGAATTGTTTGTGATCTCTTTTTATACCCTTGCAGAGGGTATTATAAAATTGGTCAGATGTTTGTAACGCATAGAAATATACGTTTCCGACCCCATAAAGTATATATATTCTTGATCAGCATCAACAGCCGAGTCGATTGAGACATGTCCGTCTGTCCGTCTGTCTGTTTCTATCAACTTTTAGATAGTAAAATTTTAAGCTACATAGTTGAAACATGAAAAGTTAAGTTCCTCAATCGATTGAGCAGGTAAAGTTTAAAAATTAGTCGGATCTGATAATTATCACCGGAGTTATTAACTAAAACGTGGAGGTACCTCGAGTAAAATAAGCAATTTTCTTTGGCAGCAAAGAAACAAAAACAAATTCAAAGAAATCACGCACACACATACATATGCAAAAATTCGTCACAACGCAGTATGTGAGAGAGACAGATGCATTTGCGTTGTGTTGTTGCACAGAACAAAATTGAAAGAGCGAGAAGCCATGCGTTTGCTATATACATATGTATGTCGAACTAGCTCAAGTAAGTTAAGTGAGGATGGTGACGTAGTACGTAAAGATCGGTCGCACGATGGTTCGGCGTTTGGTGGGTTCGATTCTTGCTGAATACGGGAAAATCTTTAGTTGAGTATTTCTTCTTTTTTGTTTTTTGATTTTATTAAACATTAATACCAATTACTTTAAAATTTTTGTTTTTAAATTAAATAATAAAACAATGAAGCTGCAAGGGTATACAAACTTCGGCAAAGCTGAAGTTAGCTTCTTTGGTATTTTTTATTATTCATGTCGGTATTAATATGGAAACACTTATTAATAAAATTATTATTTGCAAATCTTTAGTTATATATCGCAATAATTAACTAAGATTTGAGTTCATGAGTATATTGAAGCCACACTCAAATTTTTGTAACGTACTTTAGTTATCATCGACCAATCATCACAGTAATACCGCCAGAGAAAACATCGAATATAACTATGTATTACTGAACTCACAGATGAAAATATTTAAATTGTAGCCACTTGATATTAATATCGAGTTTTTATATCACATGTAAATAAATGTTTATTAAATAAAGTTACCATTTGCTGTAAGAAATTCGTAATACTTCATTTTCTCATTAGGCTATATTTAATTCCTGTAATAATATTATCTTTTATGCATATTACTTGTACATACACGATGTTTCACATCTGCCAGGCGTCCCATGACGGCTCACATCATTTTTTTTTTGAGAAATAAAAACCAAACCGCACGCGCCCGAAGTTAAAGCAAAACTGAAATCCAATTGACAAACAGTTGTTGGTAGAGGCTGTACAGAAATTTATTCTCATTCTCTTTTACCTATTTGCTACCACTACTACTATTACCATTACTACGCACAGTAGTGCGTATACACAAAATACAAAGGCAAAATAATTTGGAATAAGAAGAATGAATTTGCGAACATATAACGGTGCCACAAATGTGTTGCGACTGTCCAAATAATAATTCAACGGAATCTCTCCAACACCAGAGAAATAAGACAAAATAAATTCTTATAATTTATTATATTATTCTCGTATATGTATGATATGCAAAAGAAATTACTCAAGAATTGTCCAAAAAAATCCGCCACCAAACAAAATAAAAAAATTCTTTCCTTACTAATACCAGCACGGCCATATCAAAGCCCACACTCACAAATGTATGAGAATGGGAGGAGAACAAGATGAGCACGGAACAAAAAAACATCAAATATCATTTACGCAGTTTGAGCGCCCCTGGACTGCGGATGGTTTGTGAAACTGAACAAACTCAAGAAAAGTTTGAATATTACGGCCACACACAATAGAGGGAGCCAAAAACCGATGGAGAACACAGATACTACTATCACTTGGCAATTTTTGCAAAGGCGCAAAAATATTTGCTAATACAATTATTGCATAAAAATATACAAAATCAAAAAAATTTATATACAAAATTAGTAAAAAATAAAAAAAAAAATATATAAAAAAAAGAATAAAGAAAAAAAGAAACTCTATACAAATAAAAAGAGCGAAAACTAATATCTAATCAAAAACAAAAAAAAAAAAAAAAAAAAACAAAAGAAAAAAATCTAATAAAATCCCCACATTTATATACACCAATCCTAGATTAATTACTACATACTAGCTCTTTTCTACTATTACCTAAATTAAATAAAAAAAATACCAAAGAAGCTAAATTCGGCTTTGCCGAAGTTTGTATACCCTTGCAACTTCATTGTTTTATTATTTAATTTAAAAACAAAAATTTTAAAGTAATTGGTATTAATGTTTAATAAAATCAAAAAACAAAAAAGAAGAAATACTCAACTAAAGATTTTCCCGTATTCAGCAAGAATCGAACCCACCAAACGCCGAACCATCGTGCGACCGATCTTTACGTACTACGTCACCATCCTCACTTAACTTACTTGAGCTAGTTCGACATACATATGTATATAGCAAACGCATGGCTTCTCGCTCTTTCAATTTTGTTCTGTGCAACAACACAACGCAAATGCATCTGTCTCTCTCACATACTGCGTTGTGACGAATTTTTGCATATGTATGTGTGTGCGTGATTTCTTTGAATTTGTTTTTGTTTCTTTGCTGCCAAAGAAAATTGCTTATTTTACTCGAGGTACCTCCACGTTTTAGTTAATAACTCCGGTGATAATTATCAGATCCGACTAATTTTTAAACTTTACCTGCTCAATCGATTGAGGAACTTAACTTTTCATGTTTCAACCATGTAGCTTAAAATTTAAGCTCGAAAACGCTTGGCTAAACAGACAGACGGACATGTCTCAATCGACTCGGCTGTTGATGCTGATCAAGAATATATATACTTTATGGGGTCGGAAACGTATATTTCTATGCGTTACAAACATCTGACCAATTTTATAATACCCTCTGCAAGGATATAAAAAATAATTAATTGAAGATAATATTAATATAATTTATATAATTATTAATCTTCATATAATTTATATAATTACTAATATGAATATAATTAATTAAATATAAAAATATAATAATTACATTTATGGACACTTGAAAAATTCGATCTACTTACTGATGACTTGGTAGTATGCCATAGTGTAGTTTCATTTTCTTTGCGCAAGGTTGATCACTTTGATCTTCTGAGCTATCACTATCACACATATTTTATTGTTAAAAATTAAAATAAAAATTAAATAAAACGCAAGATATGTGTACCGTAGTAAACAACAATGTCGAACTGAGTGACGAGGAGATCGCATAGTTGGTTTCAAATGGCGACACGTCGCCACACCGTACACTCTACTACACATAAAATATATATGTATATGTATACCTCAGTATAGCGTGGCGACACGTCGACACCGTACACTCTACTACACATAAAATATATATATGTATATCTTAGTATAGCGTGGCGACCCGTCGCCACGGCAAGCGTCGCCACGCCAACAATTCGGTTTACAAGTGAGCCTATAGATGTTTCACATCAAAATATCTACCGGTTTCCGTTTTGTTACCGAATGAATAGAGTTATTGTATCTATCGACCGCTATAAAAACTAACTCGATCATTTTTAATTCTGGGTGCTGTGTTTTTAAACACCTATATATTTCCAGGAATGTAGAGTCGAATCTTTCTACCTGACCATTAACCTCGCTTTTCTGTGTAGGTGTGTGGTAAAGATGTATCTCCAGCGATTTAAGAAAATTAATTATGGTGGGACACAAGAAACCCCTTTCGTTATCGGAGACCATAAGTTTAGGTGCAGTGAAGTAATGTAAGATTTCTGCCAATTTTTCTCGCAAACTGATTGCTGACTTAGAATCAATAGGAAATAATTTAGCGAATTTCGAAAATTTGTCGATACAGCTTAGAAATTTTTGTTTTTCTAGCTTGAATAAATCATTTTGGGAAAATAAAATTTATCCAATATTTGTAACTTCATTTCTCTTGCATTTCTATGAGCCCTGAAATGTTCTTTGTCTATAATACTACATATCGCCTCCGCGTCGACTAAATCAGTAACCAATCTTTGCGCTATTCGAATTTTATAAAGATAAAAAAATTCAAGATAACAATTTTGAAAATTTTGCAAATGTGATTCAGGTATTTTTACACCATTTAACACTGCTGGTTTTAAGTATTTGCTGAGTGACTATACTAAATTAATTCATGTTAGGGGTATTAAATGCCTAACGTACCCGTTGTGGGGAGTTTCGGTCAAATATGTAAGTATTTCGGTTTGGATCGAAGATTAATTGGTTCCTAAAAACGTTGATAGGAGCTTCAACATGAGGAATAAGTTGTGAAGCATCCTCCAACGCACTATGAATTGTCCTTATTGACTCATTGTCGTCGTGTTCATCTACTGATGTTGCCGAAGTCAAGTGATTTGTTTGCGTGGGTATCCGCGAAAGAGCATCTGCGACTACTTTATTTTCCTGGTTTATATATCAAAATGCAATTGTATTCTTCAATTCGAGCTTTCCAACGTTTAAGTTTTGCGTTAAAAATATCTATTACCTAGAGCAAAGGTGAGAGGCTGGTGATCAGTAAGAACCCTAATTAAACCTGCCATATAAAGACGAAGATTGTCCAGGGACCATATTATTGCCAACATTTCCTTCTCATTCGTCGCATAACTTTCCTCAGTTTTAGTCAAACTTCTTGAAATGTATGCTGTTGGACGATCGTTCCCATCATCGTCTTGGGATAAGACGGCTCCAATAGCGTAGTTTAAGGCATCAGTGGTGTTTGGGTTTTTTCAAGTCAGGAAACGCCAAAACTTCCGATGATGACAGCAATGTTTTCAACTCCTCAAAAGCTTTTAACGCATCTCCATGAATTTTAATAGCAATTTTCTTAGATTTCCCGGACTTTACTTGGGCAGCTTCACCGCGAGTCAGATTCGTCAAAGGCTTAGCTATTTTTGTGTAATCAAGAATAAATTTCCTATAATATGAAGTCATACCTAAGAAACTCTTTAACTCTTTGACATTTGTGGGAGGAGCCATGTGCCTTATCGCCTGATTTTTTTTTTTTGGATTCGTCTTAATACCGTTCGGAGTTATAATATACCCTAGATATTCAACTTCTTTTTGCAAAAACTGGGTTTTTCTAAATTTACCAACAAATTGGCTTCTTTAAGTTTTTTAAAGACGGCTCTAAGGTTAATCCAGTGAGTATCATAATCCTGGCTAAAGACTATTATGTCATCGATATAGACATAAGAAATCTTACCTATATGATCCCTAAACACAACGTCGATCATTCTTTGGAAGATTGCAGAGGCGTTTTTCAGCCCAAACGGAAGTCTAGGGAACTCATATTTTCCATTTAATGCAGAAAATGCTGTTTTCTCTCTATCTTCTTTCATTCGTATTTGATGAAATCCAGATGTCAAATATAAAGTTGTAAGCAATTTCGCGTTTCTCAAACTTGCTAATGTAGACGTAATGTCGGGTCTAGGATAAGTATCGCCGCTTAAAGTCAATCACCATGCGATATTGTTTTTCACCATTTGGTTTTGATTTTTTTGGTACTATCCAAACTGGTGAATTGTTTGGGCTATTAGACGGTTGAATGATACCATTTTGTAAGAGTTCTTTAACTTGTTTCTCTATTTCTTCACGCATGTAAAAAGGATATGAGTAATATTTAGTATAAATTGGCTCCTGTGTGCTAGTTCTTACTTCAGCTTGGATCTGTGTTTTTACGTATTCGGTAGGGGAAAGTGCTTTCAACAAATCTGAGTACTCTTTAAACAAAGAATCGAGAACCTGTTTATTAGGTAATGGGTGAGCACCAACAAGAAGTGGGTTAAGACAACGTGATGGCTTTGCAAGTAAAGGTATCTTTACTCCTGGTGTTATCTTTGAAAAATTCTTCTCCCTGTCAATAACTGCTTTTAATGTTTTCAATGTATCATCCCCTATGATGCCTTCAAACGTTTCTAGTCCTGGGAGAACAAAAAATGTGAAAGGTGTGTGGTTACCTAATGAGTGAAAAAAGGGTCCCGTAATGCAGTGAGTAACCTTAACTACCCCAGCGACAGACTGACCCTTAAATGGATTTTTAATTAATTTACTACCTTGCACTATTTTAGAATTAATGAAATTTTTATTCGCTCCTGTATCAACTAGAAATTCTAACGTTTTTCCTTCACACGTGGTGTAAACTAGGTATGGTACACTAGAGAGGCACCCGTTATAAAATTTTCTTGTTATTCGTGTTCCTCATTTTCGCCAGGAACATCCTGGTCCTCAAAAATATGAATGTCTTCGTAAAACGTGTCATTTGTGTTATCCTGAAAGTCAACTTCTGAGGCATCCCTCTCGACTTCTAAATGGTGTAAGCGTTGTATTTTACTAAAAGGATTGGTTGAGCTACTTTCGCGTTTTATACCAGATGAACCATTATTATGGTTACTAGAGTAATTCTGACGTAATTGACCAGATTTATTTTCCATTTTGATGGCTGGCCTTGGAGCCGGGAGCCACTCGCGGTAATATAACCACCTGGAGTTAATTCCCTGAGTCATTCTACTTAGTTGATATTCTATCGTGCGTATATCTCTCTTATCAGCATAATGGAGGGCAAGTATTCTTTTAGTCTCCGACCAATCATCGTCCGCAACATTATATGACCACAGTGCTGTATCAGCACTCCCCCGTATTTTCTGCCTAATATGCAAAATAATAGAGCGGAATAGAGGTTTTTCCCTAACTATTTCGTATTCCCTTAAAACAGATTTAATTCTATTCAACCAAGAAGCATACTTTTCTGAATTGCCATCAAAAACTTGCAATTCCTTCACGCAATCGGGCAAAATGGTATTCTCTTTTAAATCATGCTCAGTTCTAGGTCGTGCAAGTGGTCGTTGTTGCTCTAGAGCTAGATTCGGTGTATCGTGGTCATTTTCTTTGTTTCTTTAAGTCATCCCTTATTTCTCCTAATTTCGATTGTACCCTCGCCATGGTTTCCTTTAAAACAGCCAAAGTTGACATTATTTCTTCCATTTCTCTTTTTATTCTTTTAGGAAAAATTGGAAATATAGTCAATAAATTTATGAACACAACCGTTCCTACGCTTCACTTACCACAATTTCCATAGTATTCTTTTTATTTTATCTTTATCCCTTTATTTCCGTTGTGGTTGATGCGATTATCCTTCAAGGTGCGATGTTCCCTCCTGATGAGTATAAAATGTTATAAAGAGGTTTTTTATTAGTTGAGATTAAATGTGAGCTCAATTTTTATACCCTTGCAAGGGTATATTAATTTTGGTCAAAAGTTTGCAACGCACAGAAGGAAACGTTTCCGACTATATAAAGTATATATATTCTGGATCAGCACGACGAGCTGAGTTGATATAGCCATGTCCGTCTGTCCGTCTGTCTGGATCAACAGCTTCTCCTCCGAGACCCTTAAAGCTACAGAGCTGAAATTTTGCACCCAAGCTTCTTTTTGCTGCAGGCATTGTATATCTCGGAATCATCCCGATCGGATGACTATATCATATAGCTCCCATAGGAACGATCGGTCAAGAATAGAATTAAACTTCAATAACTTTGTTGTTTTTCAATCAATTGTTACGAAATTTGGGGTTCATAAGTTTTATACACCTTTAAACAAATCCACCAAGTTTAATCAGAATCGATTGACTATATCATATAGCTCCCATAGGAACGATCGGTCAAGAATATAGTCTTAGAGTAATAACTTGGGTGTTTTGAAAGCGATTGTCACGAAACTTTGGTTTTTGTTTTTGGAAGTTTAGTATATATAGAAATGTCTGTGCTAAGTTTCAGACAAATCGGTCATCTATATGCTGTAGCTCTAATAGGAACAATCGGTCCAAAAAATTTTTTTTTATTTCGAAATACTTGTTTTTCTCATGCTACAAACATTTAATGTAGGTTTGACTTGTTTTATATGCTTTCTAATGATTTTCTCACATTATAAATGTGTATGTATTTAAATTGTTAAAAAACAGTTTGCAAGGGTATACGAACTTCGGCACGGCCGAAGTTAGCCCATCATTCTAGTTTTTATTTTACTTCGAACACGTAGGCTCGATGGTTTGTCCTCGATATGTAATTGAAAAAAATTTATTTTTTTTATAATTTTCTTTAAGTAAGTATTATATTGGTTTCATTTCTTGCATTATGTCGCCAATTTACTCCAAATGCACTCTTGTCGAAAAATTACCTATTTTTTCAGCTTGATACACAATTTCAGGATTTGCGTTGGTTTTTTTCTTATTTTTGTTTTTTTTTCAATTTTTTTTTCTTTTAATTTTCTTCTTTTAATTTTTTTTTTTAATAGTTTTTTTTTTCACTTTTCTTTTACTTAGCTTTTTTGCTTTCTTCACACTTGTGGAAATCAGTGTTGCCATTTTAGCTTATTTAAGGCTAGATCTAGCATATTTGCAAACGGAAATGCTTGAAAATTATGTAGCGACGATCGGAACGGTGGAATTTTGGAACATTTTTTATATTTTTGTTTTTCAATTATCTAAACAATTAGGCACTTTTTTAAATAAAATAAACTGCAGAATTGTTAAGAAATGCATAATATATTGTTTTAATTTGTGTGCAGGCGATTTGGGTCATTGAAGGTATTAATAATTTGCATATGAAAAATTGACTCTTTACATTTTGGAGCATATCTCCCTTCACAGAGTTTGTTGGCATAAATGGAGTATGCCAGCTTATGCTCCACATATTCAGTTATATCCCCATCAAATTTGACAAAAATCTACCGCAGCTTTTTTGAGAAAATTGCTTATCAGTGACCCAACCTCTGGTTTTCCTCCATACAAAATGGTCATAAAAAATTATGATGTGATTGCTGGCGACATTTTACGTCTCACAGAGTTTGTCGGCCAATGCACGCTACATCATATTAATTGGTCAACTTTCATGATGGATTTCAGAAAGTTTTATCAAAATCTACCGCAGATATTTTGAGAAAAAGACCCAAATGTGGGGGTGCCTCAGGTGGCTAAATATCATTGATAAGAGTGCCGCCAACTCCGGAGCCGGAACCAACCCAAAGAACCAGTGTTAAACAGTATATGCAATGTTGGCCAACACCGATCGTCGCTGGCTTTTTCCGAGTTTGTCGGCATATGCACGGTAGTCCATTATATTGAGCATAAATTTTTAGATTAAGCATAATTTTTTATATATTCTGCTGTATTTTTATCAAAATCTACCGCAGAAATTTTGAGAAAACCTAAATTGAAAAATATTCCCAGCATCGATAAAAAATGTCGGCATCGAGTATAGAGGGCAAATATTTAATGTTGGCCAACACCGATCGTCGCTAACTTTTTCAGAGTTTGTCGGCATATGCAACGGTAGTGCATTAGATTAAGCACAAATTTCTTTGCATTCTGTTAAGTTTTCATCAAAATCTACAGCAGATATTTGGAGAAACCCTAATTGGAAATTGTTACCGCCATCGACTAAATATGCTGGCATGGAGTATAGGGGGCAAATATTTAATGTTGGCCAACACCGATCGTCGCTATATTTTTTAGAGTTTATCGGCATATGCACGGTAGTGCATTAGATTAAGCATAATTTTTTATATATTCTGCTGTATTTTTATCAAAATCTACCGTAGAAATTTTGAGAAAACCTAAATTAAAAAATATGGCCAGCATCTATAAAATTTATATGCATTTTTTATTTATACTATATTTTTGCCTTTAAATTATTGTTAGCCCGCCAAAACAAATGTCGATATAAATGAAAACGCTCGTAGCCCTGGAAGAGTAATTGTTCGCTGATGGCGAAGCCATAAATACTCTACCCATGTGCGTTTCTTTAGTTATTCTTATAGCTAATATGCTTTGTCGCTGTACGGCACCGCACAGTGTACATATGACATCAGAAAAAAAAAGTTTTATATAAGAAAATTTTCTCAATATATTAAAATTTATAATTCAAAATACTAATTACATATTAAAATTTACATAAAATACAATATTGTACGCGTAGTTAGCTGCTAGTTATAGCAACTGTGTAGCATTAAATAACAAACATTATTTTATAGCATGCACATATGGATTTACTATTTTATTATATTTACACATATGTATGTACAATTGGTATAATCAAAATCTTACTTATACTCTGTTTACCATGATTCATACATACACACATACATTGTGAGGATGCGAAAGGAGATCGCATCCACACATTTATCTTGGAATCCGGACATGTACGTCCGAGTTGTTTGTCTTATGATTTTGTTTTGCATATGTTGATCTCGATTATTCCTTATTATAGGCCGCTGAAGGCAACCCTTTATTCAAAAAAAAAAAAAACCGAGTGTTATTATTGTTATCTATAGGGTAATTTGAAATTGGCGGGCAATCCCGATAGAGCTATTTTTGCCGGTAGGTTAATTTGAAATTGGCGGGCGATATTAATCATTCCCAGGGTTATGTTGCAGTGATCGAATCAATATGAGTCATACTCGCTCGGGAGCATTAATTAGGTCACATTAAGTCGATTAAGGATTAATGAGCCGATAATGAGTCGATAGATAAAGCTCAAGGATGAGCAAAAATGTGACCAAAGCGCAAGCGTAGCGGCGTAGCGTCACTTGGTATTGAACTCTCGGAGCAGACGGACGTGGATACGGAAACAAAAAAAATAAACGGGCGACGAGTTAAAGTGTAAAAAGTGAAGTGAATATAAAAGGACAAAAAAATTAAAAGAAAAGGAGGATCAGACCTGTGACAGAGACACGTAAAAGGAAAGCGAAACGAGCAGTGCATGGGCAAGAAACAGAAATAAAAAAAAAAAAAAGAAATATTAATTGTTTTCTACAACAAGAGGAAAGGAAACTTACGCGCCCAGCCACAAATTAAAACATGGCTCGCGCCGAACCTGAGTAAGCATTGGGATTAGAAGGATAGTGGGATAGACCTGGTGCAGTCCGGTTGACATTTTGTTAAGAAATTGTAGTTCAAAAGAGAAAAATAAGGAAAAATAGACGAACATAAATCCCAAGAAGGGAAAAATAAAAGAAAATAAGGAAATTGAAGTGTACATTTTCTTTTTTTTTTATTTGCATGTGGTAGTATTGGGTTACTAGCTTCCCCCTTTCCCCCTAACACTACACTAGTAGAGGACGAACTCCCTACTAGTTCTTAACACCACCTATTAACCTCCGAGGTAGCAGAGGATTGATCCCTGCTGATCTCCTCCTTAACCCGTAGGGTAAATCTCAGGTGATCTAACCCGTGCTAGGACAACCCTCCCGCCGAGGCCAAGAATACCGGAGGTTTTCCTACTCTTTCCCCCTTCGGTAGTTAATCCGTAGGCTTGAATCTCGGAGTAATCTAGCCCGTGCGAGGACCACCCTCCCGCCGAGGTTCGAACTACATCCAAGATTTCCTACTCTAGTAGTGCCCCACTAACCCCGAGTACTAGGTGCGGAGTTGCCCACCAGTTACCTCGTCTCAGCTGTACGCCCGGGACACATAGGCGTGACCCGGGGCACCCGTGACCTAGAAGGGTCAAGGTCCCGTTAGGGATTCAGAAAAGAAAATTAACTCGACTGACCACGCCCCGTCACTCGAAGGTCTCGGCAGATACAAATTTCTTGTGTTGTGGATCCAATAAGACTGAGAGTTGTACCCCGGCCTTAGAAGGTTCCTTACAAGTGGCGCCCGAGCAGGGACCCGAGATTTTGACGGGTGAACCTTTCGGGCGGATTAAAGCCCCGTCCCATAATCAGTCCCGTTAGTTTTTTTTTTTGCAGAGGCAGGATCGCCACACTTGTAAGGAACCTTCTAAGGCCGGGGCACAACTCTCAGTCTTATTGGATCCACAACACAAGAAATTTGTATCTGCCGAGACCTTCGAGTGACGGGGCGTGGTCAGTCGAGTTAATTTTCTTTTCTGAATCCCTAACGGGACCTTGACCCTTCTAGGTCACGGGTGCCCCGGGTCACGCCTATGTGTCCCGGGCGTACAGCTGAGACGAGGTAACTGGTGGGCAACTCCGCACCTAGTACTCGGGGTTAGTGGGGCACTACTAGAGTAGGAAATCTTGGATGTAGTTCGAACCTCGGCGGGAGGGTGGTCCTCGCACGGGCTAGATTACTCCGAGATTCAAGCCTACGGATTAACTACCGAAGGGGGAAAGAGTAGGAAAACCTCCGGTATTCTTGGCCTCGGCGGGAGGGTTGTCCTAGCACGGGTTAGATCACCTGAGATTTACCCTACGGGTTAAGGAGGAGATCAGCAGGGATCAATCCTCTGCTACCTCGGAGGTTAATAGGTGGTGTTAAGAACTAGTAGGGAGTTCGTCCTCTACTAGTGTAGTGTTAGGGGGAAAGGGGGAAGCTAGTAACCCAATACTACCACATGCAAATAAAAAAAAAAGAAAATGTACACTTCAATTTCCTTATTTTCTTTTATTTTTCCTTCTTGGGATTTATGTTCGTCTATTTTTCCTTATTTTTCTCTTTTGAACTACAATTTCTTAACAAAATGTCAACCGGACTGCACCAGGTCTATCCCACTATCCTTCTAATCCCAATGCTTACTCAGGTTCGGCGCGAGCCATGTTTTAATTTGTGGCTGGGCGCGTAAGTTTCCTTTCCTCTTGTTGTAGAAAACAATTAATATTTCTTTTTTTTTTTTTTATTTCTGTTTCTTGCCCATGCACTGCTCGTTTCGCTTTCCTTTTACGTGTCTCTGTCACAGGTCTGATCCTCCTTTTCTTTTAATTTTTTTGTCCTTTTATATTCACTTCACTTTTTACACTTTAACTCGTCGCCCGTTTATTTTTTTTGTTTCCGTATCCACGTCCGTCTGCTCCGAGAGTTCAATACCAAGTGACGCTACGCCGCTACGCTTGCGCTTTGGTCACATTTTTGCTCATCCTTGAGCTTTATCTATCGACTCATTATCGGCTCATTAATCCTTAATCGACTTAATGTGACCTAATTAATGCTCCCGAGCGAGTATGACTCATATTGATTCGATCACTGCAACATAACCCTGGGAATGATTAATATCGCCCGCCAATTTCAAATTAACCTACCGGCAAAAATAGCTCTATCGGGATTGCCCGCCAATTTCAAATTACCCTATAGATAACAATAATAACACTCGGTTTTTTTTTTTTTTGAATAAAGGGTTGCCTTCAGCGGCCTATAATAAGGAATAATCGAGATCAACATATGCAAAACAAAATCATAAGAAAAACAACTCGGACGTACATGTCCGGATTCCAAGATAAATGTGTGGATGCGATCTCCTTTCGCATCCTCACAACATATATACAAAACCCACGTATAACTTTTCTGTACACTAGAAAAGAAACACTGCAAACATGTAGTAAGCGAGTAAGTCTAGTAAGAATTTATTGATAATTCTTTATAACAGCACCCTGGTTATATTATTGTAGCCAATTATCTGTATAACGGTGCAAAATAAAGAATTAAGGTTTTTTTCGGTGAAACTAATTTTTTGTTCAGTGTACAGTCATTTTATACCTCCCGCCAAAAAACGATTCAGCATTCAGGGGCATAGATATGTTTTCATAAAGAGGGGCCGAAATAATATATGTACACATGTGCACAAATTGATCATCATGCTTTTACAAACTTTTTCTAAAAATGTTTTTCTTTATATATGTACATATGTATACAATGATGGAAGACATTGAAATGTAGCATTTTAAAAATTTTCACTAGCTACGCCCCTGACAACAACGACTGCAAAGTGCGTGTGTAGTGTTAATGTATGTAGATGTGTGCAATGTTTTTACATGGAAATACATACATATGTACATACTTTCAGCCATACATATACAATGTATGAGAGTGGGTACCCAATATTGTCAAACAACAGTGATTTGTGGGTTTTATGTATGTTTTAATTTAGGTTTTCTCGAAATTTCTGCGGTAGATTTTGAAAAAAATACAGAATATATAAAAAATTATGCTTAATCTAATGCACTACCGTGCATATGCCGACAAACTCTGAAAAAGTTAGCGACGATCGGTGTTGGCCAACATTAAATATTTGCCCCCTATACTCCATGCCAGCATATTGAGTCGATGGCGGCAACAATTTCCAATTAGGGTTTCTCAAAATATCTGCTGTAGATTTTGATGAAAACTTAACTGAATGCAAAGAAATTTGTGCTTAATCTAATGCACTACCGTTGCATATGCCGACAAACTCTGAAAAAGTTAGCGACGATCGGTGTTGGCCAACATTAAATATTTGCCCTCTATACTCGATGCCAGCATTTTTTATCGATGCTGGCAATATTTTTTCAAGGTAAATATTTACTTAGACTCCTCGGATTTTAGTGTTGGAAAATTAAAAAATGTGGAAAAAAGGCTATATTTGAATTACAGTGTTGATAAACGTGATTTGCCGCCAAAGTTGCCACAGAAATAGCGTTGCCACCCTGTTTGATCTATTTCCGTTGTATTTTTAAATATCTTTGAAATTCCCGTTTTTGTCAAGCAGTACATCTATAAAAAAAAAAGTGTAATGAGATTGTAATATATAGAGTAATCTATGAGAAGGTAGCTCACTTTTCCATAAGTATTGTATTTTTACCCTCACAACAAAAGTTGCGGATTATACACTAAGAAAGAACGGATTTACATATGTTCCTGATATGTTAGCTAATATAGCAAGGCAGTGTATTTCAGTGACGCTTGTTTTGTTTACTGCGAACGCAAAGTAAGGCGTTAAATAAAAGCTGTTGTAATGCATATGTGCGTAACTATTTTGTTCAATTGTCGGTAGGGAACATTGCTGACCTAAGTCAGGGGCTACCTAAAAATATGCAATTTGCGATACAAACTATAAAAAGGCTATATGATATCATATTTATATTACCATATATATATATGTGATTTTATGTATATATATACATATGTATAGATCTGGTTATATATACATAAGTACTTATGTATATGTATCTGGTTATATATGTATGAGCTTATATTATATGCTTTAATATATGTCCGCTTATAATATGTGATTATATATGTACATATGATAATAATGATAATAAAATTATGTGATTATATACATGTGATAATAATATGTCATTATATATGTATGCTTAATTGTAGGAATGTTAGTATATAGTATATTTGTATATGTATATATGCTTATTCTGTATACTTATATATCTATGTCTAAATATATATATGTATATAATAATACTTATTCTAAGTGATTATATATACATATATGCTTAAAATATATATACTAGTACTTATTCTAAGGATTATATATATATGCTTAAAATATGTATACTAGTACTTATTCTAAGGATTATATATATATATGCTTAAAATATGTATACTAGTACTTATTCTAAGGATTATATATATATACTTAAAATATGTATACTAGTACTTATTCTAAGGATTATATATATATGCTTAAAATATGTATACTAGTACTTATTCTAAGGATTATATATATATACTTAAAATATGTTATAATACATATAGAAGAGGAAATTTACGATTTCCTCTTTAGGCATGGGGCGTTAAAAAAAAAGAGATGGATTGCCCCAACTGCAAAAAGCCAACCAAGATATTAATTTCCGTTGTCAGCGTCATTATAAACAGGTGTGATGTTTTTGAAAGATGTTCATTTTTCCAAAGTGTCAGGAAGATTTGCCACTTTGTGGAATCGATGGTGACAGGTAGTTAAAGTCAAAATTTTGGGATGTCCAGCATAATGGTTGTGCACTGGGAGAATTTTGTTAGGGAGGTATACGTTTTCACTGGGGGGTGAATCGGGAAGCGGAAGCGAGGGCCATCTGCTTGAGGTGATGAAGACCATAATATCGGATTGTTGGACTGCTGATGGGTGTGCATCAAAGCGTAATTCGTCGATCTCAGAAGCACATACCCAAAACGAGGGTATACAGCGGAGTACCGGTTACACCATATATTCACAGCTATTCAACATTGTCTTCCTCCTCGGTGGAGGAAGAGGAATTATTTTCCAATTCCTCTTCCTCAACCGAGAAGGAATGGTTGAAACCGAGGCCACTCTTGTTTAATTGGCCTATAGCTGTGAATATATGGTGTAACCGATCCTTATGATTCGGAAATTTCTTTCCAAAATGGTACTCCGCTATATACCCAGTGAAATGGGCGAGACGCCGTCCGTATTTCGGTATGGACGACCGTACGTCTCGCCACATTCTTTCAATGCTTTGGGTATGTGCCCTTGTTTGTGGATCGACGAAATTTTTCGAGTGATTCACGCTTTGATGCACAAACCCCTCATTTGAAAGGCAATTATAGGCCTTCCAACAATCCGATATTATGGTCGAATTCGGTTTTATATATTTTTTAATCACCTCAAGCAGTGTGGTTGCGGTGCGATCGGCGACGGCGACTATGAAGCATCGCTTCGTCCCCCTCTCGATACCACCAAACAACCACTGGCCCTCAATCGCTCTTCCGCGATTATACTTCCGCTTCCCAAATTTGGCCTCATCGATTTCGACGATTCGGCCATCACCCCCCAGTGGTTCGTTTAGTTCTTGGTCCACTAGGTGTACGTATACCTCCCTAACAAAATTTCTCCAGTCAACCACTGATCAGCTGGACATCCCAAATTCATTTTCCGCAAAATTTTGACTTAGACTCCCTGTCACCATCAATGCCACAAAGTGGCAAAAGTGTTCCATAGACAATTTGGCATTGTCAAAGAACGTGTCCTTCCTGACACTTTGGAAAAATGAACATCTTTCTATAATTTGACGCCTATTTTTCATTATTCGCCGTTGACGCTGACAACGGAAATTGTAATCTTTATTCAGATTTACAGGCTTGTTGCAGTTGGGGCAATCCATCTCTTTTTTTAACGCCCCATGCCTGAAGACGAAATCGTAAATTTCCACTTCGTTCAGTTTTAGAAATCCGCATAAGCTGAAAACACATGCTTTACACTCCATGATGAAAATCCAAGTGACACGTGCCACATGAGTGCTTTAAGGCTAGCATTATGTTGCAAGGCAGTGTTATACAACATAAAATTTTCACAACTTTCAAAGTGCTACTTAACATACTTATACTATGCAAATTAACATAAAGCGTCAACGTGACGATCACCTGGAAAACACGCAAAATACAACTGAAGAAAAGATGTTTCGTTTCTTTAATTGATTTGTAATTGTGTTGCAGTCTTCGGCGTATATTTGAATATATGATAATAAGTTTTTGTGTTAACTTTATGCTCTTTAAATAGCAATGAAATGTATATCTTTTCGACGTAGTAAAGTTGCGGTACAACCCAGTTGAGGTGGGTTTGTGACTATGTCGTATAGTTTCGAAAATTATGGCCAGGGAAATAAATGTTATTTTTACAAACATTATGTTTTGAAAAATAAATTTTAGTATGATATATGTATGTATTTCAGCTGGTTGTGACAAGGTAAAACGTCTTTTAATACTGCAATTTTTTTTACTAATAGGATTTAAACGAATATATCGAAGGAAGGCGTTGAATACTCAAGAACTCAGGATGCCAAGATTCCAAAGGAAACATATTCTTAATAAACTTAATAATATTAATTTTTATTTTGTTTATTACTGGAAAATTGCAAGCAAACTTTTTTGGATATTTTTTAAATAACTTTCGAATTTTAAAATTTATTTGCATAATTTCAAGCCGATCAAAAAGTTTAGTGCTCTTGCAAGCAAAGCAAAGATGTAAGATAGGAAAAGTTTATTACAACTAATGTTTATTCAAAAAGAATGTACTTTTGAAAAATAAGCAATTGATGTCCTGCAGTTTGGTTAGTGAAAACCGAAAAATTGTATCAGCAAAGTATTATAGTTGCCTGCAAACGGCCTTTTCTCTAATGTCGAATGCTGCATTCGAACGTTTTAAAGTAAAGAAAAATATATGTTAACGATCACTGTTATATTTTGGAAAAGAAGGAAGCCCTTGATCATCACTATAATTGGTACGAAATTCGTTTTTAAGATAATTCAAAAAATCAAAGCATTCCCACGCTACAAAAAAGTGAAGTCGACATTAAAGTGAACTGTTCAAACACTGATTATCGCAGTACCTGCAGGATAATTTTAATGCGAGAAAACAAAACAAAGTGTAAAGCATTTTTATATGTTAACCCTCTAAGACTATTTTCCAAATTAACAGAAGAAATTTATTCCAATAATTTTTTCTTACATAAAATGAGGCTCCTGAACTCAAATATGTAATGAAAAAATGTTTAGAATTTTTCGTTCACCTGTTAGGTGAGAAAATGTGAATAAGTGCCTAATAGTAAATTAACTAACGTTTCACGAAAAAAATTATGGGTTCAAATGGTTTTGTATATTTACTTTTATAAGCACAGCAAAAGACAATATGTCGCAGATGAAATTTTTGGCTCAAAGTAACACATGTCTCATACATATGTTAATAAAAAGTACAGTTAAAAGCTTCAAAAAGCTATAAAATTTTTTACAATCCTTATGTCGAGTATTCTTAACAATCAAAAAATTTTAAATGATAATAAAAGCTCTTCGATATTTTTTTAAAATTCAAAATATAATAAGTGCCTAGAGAGGGTTAATAATGTTTTTCATTTGATTCCAAAAGGTTAACTTGATTTTTTAAATTTATTTTTAATCTCTGTCGCACGCTACACTTGCGACACTTTTTTCCATTATACTTATTATGTTTTTGTACCTAAATAGGGCTTCTGATGAATTTTCATTTGTTGAATTCACAATCTGAAGTATTTCTTAGTAAAGGTCTTAGATTCTAAAGTTCACATATTTGGTGGTGGAAATTTAATTCTAAATGCAAGCATTAATTCCGGATACCTGGATGTGTTGGTGTTAAATCTATTTACATATATTCCAAGCCTGCGTTGATCGTTAAATGCCTAGCTGAATGCATCGGCTGAAACATAACTATATTCATGATTCCTGCCTAGTTAGGCAGGATTTCAATTTTACATTACTTGTTTTATTCTTTTAAGCAGGATCCGTAACAGTTATAAATGAATTGAAAAAAAAAATCAATTGTAATTGTTAAACAATGATTTATATACATTTAATCCAAAAATAATTGTTTTTTTTTTCATTTTTAAAATATTTCTCCCGAATAACTTTTCTTTTTGATTTTCATTTTTTCCCTTGTATCATCACATTTAGTATTTTTTTCCCATATGTTAATGTTTGATCAAATTTAATAATAGATCTTAAATAAAGAACAAAGAACCAAAGAAAAAAAAAATTTGTTTCCCTCATGCCATAACTGTTATTCGTAATAAAAAAAAATATAAATTATTTTTAATTCTTATTTTTCCCAAAAAAAAACATAAATCTTTCATGATTTTTATTTAAAAAAAAAAAATAAAAGTCAAGTAATGATTTTTACTTTTTTACATAAAAGCTAAAAATGATTTATATATTTTTCATCAAAAATAATAAATACCTTTTGGTCATTTGTTTAAATTTTTAATTTAGTATGCCAAGGGCAAAATGCAAAATATTTTCCTTTGAAATTATTATTAATTTGCAACAATAAAGTCTGTTTGCAATTAAAATTTGGTAATTAACCAATAATAAACGAGCTTTTTTAATGTCGCGCGCTACGTCGAAGTAAAGGCTAAAGAAAACAGGGAAATTTAACGTAATTAGCAATCGCATTACTTCTTTTACTTTTTTTTTAGTTCTTTTTAAATATATACCGAGATATTAAGATGTCTATGCGTACTGCTTTTTATTAAGAGCAATAATTCATTTAAAAAGTTTAGTAAAAATGTTCAAAAAATACATTTTGAACTTGCTTGACCCAAGAACCCAAACCAAAAAAGTACAAATAACCGTGCATTGTTGCTCCTTTACTGGGGATACGACATAATAAAGTAGTACAAAAAACGACAACTTTTTCTTTATACCTCTAGTGTTCTTTAATTATTCCTTAAATTCATGCCCCTATTCAAAAAACTTTTCCATTTATAATATTTACCTTACAATATTAAACGCACAGTGGCTTATTTTCAAAATGTTGTTGCCGTAAATGAAATTCCTTGCATGGGGTATAATAAAATGAAAAGAAATTAAACTATGACTTTACATTTAACAGTTACATATCTATGAATTTTGGTTTATTTTTAAAAGTTAACAAAATTAAAAAAAATTAGTTTTTTTGTTTTTAATAACCTATACACTTGCATCCTTGCAAAAAAATTTGGCCAGAGGTAACTTTAATAACTTGTTCTGCAGGTGTCCAAGAAAATATACTAAAACTATTATTACGATTTTATAATTAAATTCACTGATTGGTGTCATCTATTGGAGAAGAGCAACTGAAGGCAAAAAAATTTTTTTTTTACAAAGTATTTCATATTGAAATTTGAATACAAAATTATCATTATCATAAAAATATGATCGAATTTTCTTGTATATATTACATTGCACCCGCTAGTTAAATTTAGTATCTACTTCCCTCAAAAGCAATGTAAAGCTGCAATGAATAATTTTTTTTCTCACTTTTCACCAAGAAATTTATTAAAATTATTACAAAGCTAAAATTTAAAAAAAATTTAATTGTTTTTGTGTATTGGTTTTTATTTTTCTTTGAATTATGTAAAACTGAAAATTTTTACAACATTAAAACTCATAACAATAAACATTTATTAAACTGGCTTAATTCAAAAGTTACAAACGTTTGCCACCAAGTTAAGCAAAATGAACCGCTGTACAAAGCTGAAACCTAACGCATATTTTTATGTGGAAAGAAAAAATTAAAAAAAAAATTTTTATGTATTTCACAAAGTTCAAGTTCGACATTTATCTTCCTAAAGTATCTGTTGGTGTAAATGAATGCTTTAAACACAAACTATGAATTTCTCACAGTAAAGACCAATGCAGACTTTGCTTAGAATACAATTTAACCTTACATATTTTCATATACACTGTACTCACACTATATTTTCATACTACACAAAACTGTCTCCCACATTATGTTCACACACACAATCACATTTACACTATGAATAAGACCCCCAAATGTACATCTATGTGACCCCCTAGATCCTAGAATCGTGAATATAAACTCGACCTTTTTCTTAATAAAATCAGTATTCGAGCCACTCTTGTCTATTCACTACTCTGAAATCAACGGGTGAGCATCGCTGTGTCTTTGGCTCCATTTGCATGATCTCCCCGAAGTCCAGCCAATTTCAAGTGTAGGTTGCGACAGCCCTATGTCACTAATTTATGTTCTACAGGCGAACATTTGTATAAATAATAAAATTATAAAATTCAATAACAGTATCCATGACTCCAGCAAGAATTCATTTTGAAATTTACTTAGCATTGACTTGATTTAAAAACTCATAGAATGCTTATCCATGTTTTTTAAATATTTACATTTGCTCCCCAAACCATTAAGAATGCATTAAACAATTTCTATCTCTGCGATGTCAATTTTAAGAGATAACAAAACAACACCTAATATCGTTGCTTTCATGCTATGGATGTTAAGTAAGCCTCTTAAAGTATTCATAAAATATTGTTTCCAGTTTATTAAAATTAAAGTAGCCATCTAACATTAAATTTGTTCCGATCTGTTTTTGTGTCCATCTGTGGGCATGTGTTCATCCGTATATCTTTTCCACATGAGAAAAACACAAGACTGTAGTAACTTTAATTTGAAACTTAACGTATTTTTTAGTCCGACGGGCTGGCAATGTATTTGAAATTTTTAACGAACTTCAGTCAGCTGTTTTTCATTCGTGCTATGTGGCAGCGCTATAATCTCGTCATTTCCAACACTAATTCTGATTTTGACAACACTGTTTTCAGCGAGAAATTGCTACATTTAGCTTTTTATCGATTTTTTTTCGATGAAAAAGTCATTTTTGTTTTGTGTTGGTGTTGCTCTGTGATTTTTTTCCTTTCGTTTGATACCAGATTCATTATCCTTAAGGCTGTATTGAGCGCGAGGAGTCTAAGTAAATATTTACCTTTTTCAATTTAGGTTTTCCCAAAATTTTTGCGGTAGATTTTGATAAAAATACAGGAGAATATATAAAAATTTATGCTCAATATATGGACTACCGTGCATATGCCGACAAACTCGGAAAAAGCCAGCGACGATCGGTGTTGGCCAACATTGCATATACTGTCTAACACTGGTTCTTTGGGTTGGTTCCGGCTCCGGAGTTGGCGGCATTCTTATCAGTGATTTTTAGCCACCTGAGGCACCCCCACATTTGTGTCTTTTTCTTAAAATATCTGCGGCAGATTTTGATAAAACTTTCTGAAATCCATCATGAAAGTTGACCAATTAATATGATGTAGCGTGCATTGGCCGACAAACTCTGTGAGACGCAAAATGTCGCCAGCAATCACATCATAATTTTTTATGACCATTTTGTATGGAGGAAAACCAGAGGTTGGGTCACTGATAAGCAATTTTCTCAAAAAAGCTGCCATAGATTTTTGTCAAATTTGGTGGGGATATAACTGAATATGTGGGGCACAAGCTAGCATACTCCATTTATGCCGACAAACTCTGTGAAGGGAGATATGCTCCAAAATATAAAGAGTCAATTTTTCATATGCAAATTATTAATACCTTCAATGACCCAAATCGCCTGCACACAAATTAAAACAATAGATTATGCATTTCTTAACAATTCTGCAGTTTATTTTATTTAAAAAAGTGCCTAATTGTTTAGATAATTGAAAAATAAAAATATAAAAAACGTTCCAAAATTCCACCGTTCCGATCGTCGCTAACTGACCGTCGCTAATTTTACGGACATTTGAAAATTATTAGAAATGCTTATAGCTTAAAATCTGGCATATTTCAATTTTGCAAATTTTGGCTTTGTTTTTGATATTTTACTTCAATTTTGTCAGTCAAAATGTTTTAAAAAAATACTTTTACGATTCGTGGATAAATAGTGAGAAGTTTAAAGGGTTATTGCGCAAGGTGCCTGCGGATGTAAAGCCTGCAAATGTGAAATATCCGCGAAATTGTCTAACTGGAGGCAAGATGCATCAACTAGAAAACTTATGCCAACATTTTCTGACGTTGCTTAAGTCAACGTAAACAATTTCGAAAATAAAGTACAAAAATCAAAGAGCATTTGCGACTGTCTCAATTTTTCGTCCAACAGTCAATTTAACTTAATTTTAAGTATATTTGTTTTTGAAATGTTCAACTGCTTGTGATGATACTAGCAATTTTATATTTACTATAACACAAATGGATTGCGCTGTAAAGGCAAACTATGAAATACTGGCAAAATGTCAAAATTTAATCAGATCCTCTGAATAAGATGGAGATTCAAATGACGACGATATGGACGACATAATTTCTATGTAACATTTAAATTCCCCATTACGTAGTGTTAAGCTTATTTTTTGGCTTATATTTTTAAAACTTAGCATATTCTAGCTTACATTTTTTCTAAATCTAGCTTATTTTGACGCTCAAATTCTGGCAACACTGGTGGAAATCCCTAACGGTGTATGGTGAGGGTCCCTGTTCGGGCGCGAGTTAACGTCGGGTTCGGGTGTTGAGAGTTTTACAACAGTTTTTTGCACTAATTCAATAACTTTAATAACTTAATTTATCACTATGTTTTTCAGATAGTTGACAGTTGTACTTTATTCGGTTAGACTTTGTTTTGGTTTATTATTCGAATGAATTGATTCTGGCTTCCCCCATAGGGAATGCCAGCAATGTTTAGCTAAAACTAGTTGGGAATTATGTGAGAAAATTGTGTGAACAATTATACACAATTCCGTAGTGTGCTTTCTGGGCTAATATTTTAGTAATAGCCTACTAAGGTAATAAGGGGCGTTAACTTATCTATATATATATTATATATACATATATATATAAAAATTAAAGCCGTTTTCCCTGGTCACGGCATCACGCGTGAATGTCTGGACCGATTTTACTAATTCTTTTTTTGTTGTATTTGTTATTATTAGGAGAAGGTTTTTACGTTAAAAAATAATACTGAAAAATTGTCTAAGTGACGGTAAATGCAGATTTTAAAGTTCAACATATTGTTTCATCAGATTATCGCTGATATATATGTCAAAATTGAAAATTGTTTTAGACATTAATTTGTGTAAATTATAAGCGATTGTACCCGCGAACTTCGTACCGCCTTAGCGTATTATTATTAGGATAAGGTTCTTACGTTAAAAAATATTAAGAAAATCTCTCATGCCATGTTTTATACGCATATTATCTTTAAATTTTTGGCAAGACAACACAAGATAGCCGTAGCTTCTTATAAAAATCGATCTGTTTACAGAAATCAGTTTGAGTCAAATAAAGAAAAAGTTCGATTTGAAATCCACAAAAACTTATTCATAAAATTATAGTATTTGTAATTGAATTTTCATTTTTAACAATGCCAGCAACCAGACGTACAAACTTAGGCCGCAGAACTCGAAATACGTCAAGTCAAAGATATATAAGAGCAAGTCAAACTGATGAGCAACGCGAAGCGCGAAATGAACTTGAACGGAATCGAAATGAAGATAGAAATTTTGTGTTTAATCCCCACAGAGCTACATTCAGTTATAATATGGCAATTAATTACAGTTCACCGAAAATTGTTGCTATTGGACAAATGAGTATTGTGTGTCCACATTGCAAGGCATTGAAATTCAAAAATGAAGCTCCTGGATTGTGTTGCGCCAGCGGCCAAGACGCCATTGGTACCGCCACCAGAGCCACTACGCTCATTGGTATCTGAAATTGGTTCAGATTCTCATTATTTTTTGACTCAAATCCAGCAGTACAATAATTGCTTTCAAATGACATCATTTGGGGCAACAAAGGTTATTCGACCTATAGCTGTCATGGATGTAAAGTATTGTGGCAGTATTTTGCGAGCCACATGGTGGTAAAATTTGCTATACAATATATTTATATTCTTGCAGATTCAGGGTCAAATATATTATCGAACGGGCTAAGGAACCAAATAAGGATTGCCAATGCCTGATCAAGACTATAAATTTTTACAAATATATTTTATGGGCAATTCAGCAAGAGAAGTCGATCAGCGTTGCGCACACAACAACTCAGTAAAAAGATACAATGTGGAACAACTTCAAACATTTTTCCATCAACACAATGAATTAGTTGCATTATTCACAACTGCACTAAATGAATCCTAACGCTAAGGCGTTACGAAGTTCGCCGGGTCAGCTAGTATGTATATATATATAAATATATAATATATACTTACATTTATATGTATATAAATATATATATATATATACATATATGTATATAAATATATATATGCATTTTTTAAATAAATATATACATATTTATATTTATTATTTTAATAATATATATATAACGATATATGTATATATTATTAATATAAATCATATAAATATATTTATATATGCATATATAAAAATATACAAGCATTAAATGAAATTTCTACTTACACAGGTTTTCATGTGCATTGCACCGCTTTCGAGTTGTCCCCCATTCCTGCCAACCAATTAATTGCGTTTGAATGAATGGCAGCGCGGAAGTTGCCACTTAGCATTTTGTGGGATGTCCCTATTTACGAAAAAGTTTGCGTCGCCCTTATTCTGATAACTTATCGACATGGCCTTGCTGTTGCTTTTGAATTTGATATTTATCAACATACTAAAAATTGATTTTCTCAAAATTGCTGCCAATGACTTTGATGAAAGTTGTCTGAAATATAAAGAATATGCACTAACGTGCATATTGCTACATTCTCTAGAAAAGTTAACCACGATTTCACCGCAATTCTTGCCAAGTCATATTGACATGGCGCTGCTGCTCGTATTTAAGTTTGACATTTATCAAAATATTAAAAATTGATTTTCTCAAAATTGGCTGAACGGTGGAGTTTTGGAACATTTTTTTTATACTTTTGTTTTTCAATTATCTGGACAATTAGGCACTTTTTTAAATGTCCGTAAAGTTAGCGACGGTCTGTTAATACCAAGTTAGCGACGGTCACTGTTAACCCACTGTTAACTTTTTTTTAATTTTTAAAAATCAATTATTTTGTTAATAACAAACTTATTTGAACCAAATAAAGATTAAATTCATTAATAATACCATTATCTACTAATATTATTAGCTTTTGGGCGGTTTTAAACATTGGAAGTATGAAAATTTGGACCATGAAAAAATGAGGTCCCCACATTTTGGAGCATAGCTCCACTCACAGCTCGTGGCTCGGTATGCACGGTAGTTCAGATTATCCCTCAGATATTCATTAATATCTCCACAAAGTTTGATCACAATCTTCAGACCAGTTTTTGAGAAAATTCCATTTAAGTGGACCAACCTATGATTTTCTCCCATACAAAAAAGGCAAAATAAATCAAGTTCATGTTCCTGCCCAAATAACGAGACTCACAGCTCGTGGCTCGCAATGCACGGTAGTTCAGTTTATGCTCCATATATTTCTAAATATCTCCACAAAATTTGATCAAAATCGTCAGACCAGTTTTTGAGATATATCAAAAAATGTAAGCATGTCTTGGGTATGAAAATAATTACATATATGTGAGGGTACAAATTGGCGCCCCAGCAGTGTTGAAAAGCAGTTGGCGGTGGAGTGACATTTATTGGTCACACTTCTTGCGAAATAAAAAATCGTCGTTATCTCTCACAGCTCGTGGCTCAACATGCACGGTATGCCAAATTGTTGGAAATAACTCAATATATAATCCCTGAAAATTTCATGCAATTCGTTAGACCAGTTTTTGAGAAAATCGCATTTTTCATTTTTGGGGGAAAATTCATAATTGACAGAATCTTTTCAGCAAAAAAATTAACATTTATTGGTCACACTTCTTGCGAAATGAAAAATCGTCGTTATCTCTCACAGCTCGTGGCTCAACATGCACGGTATCCCAAATTAATGGAAATGACTCAATATATAATCCCTGAAAATTTCATGCAATTCGTTAGACCAGTTTTTGAGAAAATTGAATTTTTCATTTTTGGGGGAAAATTCATAATTGTTAGTGCTAAGGCCCTTTTATTTTTTGTGCTAAGGGCCTTTATCGATAAAGTAGGGAATGAGAATAGGGGGACCCCCAAAATTAAAGTATGGCAGCACCACAAATCTACAGCTTTCTTAGAAATGGAGATCAACTTCAATATAACTAAATCGGTAAGTAAAAAATTTTTATTTTCTGATTTATATTTATTTTATTTGTTTTTAATAAATTGTTTTGTTAATTATTATTTTCAGACCATACATTTCGGCGTGGCTGTCGCCCCCAAGCCCACCGAAGTGAGCTCATCTCCTCCGCCGGAAACAAGGGCTCCTTTAAAAATAAGCAAGAACAAAGGCGTTGGGTCAGGGAGGGTTATCCGGCGGCCGCCCGGTGAAAGGGCTGTCCTTCGAGCGCGGGCTAGGGGTGTGAAGATTGGCACCACCTCTGCAGCCCCAACCAACTCTACCGACGTCGCCACCACATCGGGAGATGTCAAACCCGCTGCCGCTGCCGCTGCCGCCACCGATACCACCAAAGGCGGTGCGCCAATAAAAAAAAATAAATAAATTAAATAAGTAAAATAAAATTTTTTTGTTTTATTGTGAAGATCTGTTGAAATACAATAATTAATATTTGTTGCAGTTACATGATTGACATGAAAAATTTAATTCAGTTCAAATTTAGATATATGTGATGGGCCGTCAGTCCTATGGAGGTAGGAATGGAACGTAAAGCGGGTGCCTTCTCTTCAGTCTTCTTGTGTGGGTACTGTTGTCCAACAAGTTGATAGCCAGGGTATTTTCGTGCTGTTCAAGCCTCAAAAGGTGACGCTCACTCAGCCTGCGGATTTCTTCCTTTAGGTAAGGGATATTCAGGTCTCTATGTAGTACCGAGTTTTTGACATATGGGGGAGCATTTACGATTCGTCTCAGCACTTTGTTTTGAAACCGCTGAAGGATTTCGATGTTTGAGTGGGATGCAGAGCCCCAGAGTTGGATGCCGTACGTCCACACTGGCTTTATGATGGTCTTGTTTTAGTTTAAATAGAAGACCCTTGTGAAGACTCGATCAAAGGCCTGTTTTGTATCTAAAAAGACAGCCGAGCAGTACTCTCTATTCTCAAAGGCCAATAGAATTTTTTCCACTATCCTGTGACATTGTTCAGGCGTGCCGTGATGCATCCTAAATCCGAATTGGTGCTCAGGAATAATATTTTTATCTTCTATAATAGGCAGCATTCTTGCCAAAAGTATTCTTTCAAATACCTTTAAGAGTACAGGCAGAAGACTGATTGGGCGGTAGGAGGATGTTTTGTGTTCTAGCTTGCCTTCTTAACCAGACCCTACGTAGGCGTCTTTTCTCTCAGGAAGTTGGAGATTTCGTCAGACATGATGAAGTTGTCTCTGCGATTAACTCTGTTGTTAATATGCGTAGAAGGAGGTGTACAAAACGTTGCAGCTTCGTGAATGCCTTTTATGAGCATCTCAACAGCTTCGTCAATGTCCTCTGCTGTGACCATTGGGGCTTCCAAGTTGATTAACTGCTCCAGCCTGGTAGCAAACTGTTGTAGGTTGGATAAAATAAAATGATAATTTATATATGTATATGAATACTATCATGAATTTATTTTTTTGAGAGGAGGGTAAAGGGGTATGTTAAATTTAATTTTCAGTTCCAACGGATAATATGTCAATTTATTACTTTTGTAGCATACATATCATACATATATAGAAATGTCTCTATTTCATTCAGTAGAATTGATTGCTATATTTTATAGCTCAAATAGAAAAATCGGGAAGAAAAGTTAATTTAATTTATTAAAAATTCAATTTCCGTTTTGAAAGGTATTGTTGTCTCCTATAATAAAATTATTTATTCGCTTTACATTAAAGAAAAACACGTCATAAACGAATGTAAAAAATTGTCAGGGTGAGAAACAAAGGACGAATTTCACAAACAATCTGACCAATTTGACATTCTATATAAATATGTACAATTTATTACATTTCATTTATACTACTTGCCATATAGGAAGAAAAGAAATTGGTGCTTCTCAATCTCTTCTTATATATACATATGTACATATTTAGAGAATTGCATATGATTGATAAAGCAGCAACAATTAACTTAGTTCAAAATATTAAAGAAGCTAACTTCGGCGCTGCCGAAGTTTGTATACCCTTGTAGCTTCATTGTTTTATTATTTAATTTAAAAACAAAATTTTTTAAGTAATTGAAGAGAAAACTCAACTAAAAATTTTCCCGAATTCACCGAGAATCGAATCCACCAAACACCGAACCATCGCGCGACCGATCTTTACGTACTACGTCACCATCCTCACTTAACTCACTTAAGCTAGTTCGACATACATATGTACATATACATATAGCAAACGCATAGCATCTCGCTCTTTAAATTTCGTTCTGTGCAACAACACAACGCAAATGTTTTTGTCTCTCTCACACACCGAGTGGTGACCAATTTTTGCATATGTATGTGTGTGTGTGATTGCTTGGAATTTGTTTTTGTTTCTTTGCTGCCAAAGAAAACTGCTTATTTTACTCGAGGTACCTCCACGTTTTAGTTAATAGCTCTGGTGTGGACGTACGGCATCCAACTCTGGGGCTCTGCATCCCACTCAAACATCGAAATCCTTCAGCGGTTTCAAAACAAAGTGCTGAGACGAATCGTAAATGCTCCCCCATATGTCAAAAACTCGGTACTACATAGACACCTGAATATCCCTTACCTAAAGGAAGAAATCCGCAGGCTGAGTGAGCGTCACCTTTTGAGGCTTGAACAGCACGAAAATACCCTGGCTATCAACTTGTTGGACAACAGTACCCACACAAGAAGACTGAAGAGAAGGCACCCGCTTTCGTTCCATTCCTACCTCCATAGGACTGACGGCCCATCACATATATCTAAATTTGAACTGAATTAAATTTTTCATGTCAATCATGTAACTGCAACAAATATTAATTATTGTATTTCAACAGATCTTCACAATAAAACAAAAAAATTTTATTTTACTTATTTAATTTATTTATTTTTTTTTATTGGTGCGCCTTTGGTGGTATCGGTGGCGGCAGCGGCAGCGGGTTTGACATCTCCCGATGTGGTGGCGACGTCGGTAGAGTTGGTTGGGGCTGCAGAGGTGGTGCCAATCTTCACACCCCTAGCCCGCGCTCGAAGGACAGCCCTTTCACCGGGCGGCCGCCGGATAACCCTCCCTGACCCAACGCCTTTGTTCTTGCTTATTTTTAAAGGAGCCCTTGTTTCCGGCGGAGGAGATGAGCTCACTTCGGTGGGCTTGGGGGCGACAGCCACGCCGAAATGTATGGTCTGAAAATAATAATTAACAAAACAATTTATTAAAAACAAATAAAATAAATATAAATCAGAAAATAAAAATTTTTTACTTACCGATTTAGTTATATTGAAGTTGATCTCCATTTCTAAGAAAGCTGTAGATTTGTGGTGCTGCCATACTTTAATTTTGGGGGTCCCCCTATTCTCATTCCCTACTTTATCGATAAAGGCCCTTAGCACAAAAAATAAAAGGGCCTTAGCACTAACAATTATGAATTTTCCCCCAAAAATGAAAAATTCAATTTTCTCAAAAACTGGTCTAACGAATTGCATGAAATTTTCAGGGATTATATATTGAGTCATTTCCATTAATTTGGGATACCGTGCATGTTGAGCCACGAGCTGTGAGAGATAACGACGATTTTTTATTTCGCAAGAAGTGTGACCAATAAATGTCGCTGATCTTGCTGACCAGATTCTGTCAATTATGAATTTTCCCCCAAAAATGAAAAATTTAATTTTCTCAAGAACTGGTCTAACGAATTGCATGAAATTTTCAGGGATTATATATTGAGTTATTTCCAACAATTTGGCATACCGTGCATGTTGAGCCACGAGCTGTGAGAGATAACGACGATTTTTCATTTCGCAAGAAGTGTGACCAATAAATGTCGCTGATCTTGCTGACCAGATTCTGTCAATTATGAATTTTCCCCCAAAAATGAAAAATTCAATTTTCTCAAGAACTGGTCTAACGAATTGCATGAAATTTTCAGGGATTATATATTGAGTTATTTCCAACAATTTGGCATACCGTGCATGTTGAGCCACGAGCTGTGAGAGATAACGACGATTTTTCATTTCGCAAGCAGTGTGACCAATAAATGTCACTCCACCGCCAACTGCTTTTCAACACTGCTGGGGCGCCAATTTGTACCCTCACATATATGTAATTATTTTCATACCCAAGACATGCTTACATTTTTTGATATATCTCAAAAACTGGTCTGACGATTTTGATCAAATTTTGTGGAGATATTTAGAAATATATGGAGCATAAACTGAACTACCGTGCATTGCGAGCCACGAGCTGTGAGTCTCGTTATTTGGGCAGGAACATGAACTTGATTTATTTTGCCTTTTTTGTATGGGAGAAAATCATAGGTTGGTCCACTTAAATGGAATTTTCTCAAAAACTGGTCTGAAGATTGTGATCAAACTTTGTGGAGATATTAATGAATATCTGAGGGATAATCTGAACTACCGTGCATACCGAGCCACGAGCTGTGAGTGGAGCTATGCTCCAAAATGTGGGGACCTCATTTTTTCATGGTCCAAATTTTCATACTTCCAATGTTTAAAACCGCCCAAAAGCTAATAATATTAGTAGATAATGGTATTATTAATGAATTTAATCTTTATTTGGTTCAAATAAGTTTGTTATTAACAAAATAATTGAATTTTAAAAATTAAAAAAAAGTTAACAGTGGGTTAACAGCGACCGTCGCTAACTTGGTATTAACAGACCGTCGCTAACTTTACGGACATCTTTTTTAAATAAAATAAACTGCAGAATTGTTAAGAAACGCATAATGTCTTGTTTTAATTTGTGTGCAGGCTATTTGGGTCATTGCAGGTATTAATAATTTGCATATGAAAAATTGACTCTTTACATTTTGGACCATATCTCCCTTCACAGAGTTTGTCGGCATAAATGGAGTATGCCAGCTTGTGCTCCACATATTCAGTTATATCCCCACCAAATTTGACAAAAATCTTTGGCAGATTTTTTGATTTTGTTTATCAGTGAACCATCCTCTGGTTTTCCTCCATACAAAATGGTCAAAAAAAATCATGATGTGATTGCTGGCGACATTTTGCGTCTCACATAGTTTGTCGGCCAATGCACGCTATACCATATTAGTTGATCAACTTTCATGATGGATTTCAGAAAGTTTTATCAAAATCTACCGCAGATATTTTGAGAAAAAGTCCCAAATGTGGGGGTGCCTCAGGTGGCTAAAAATCATTGATAAGAATGCCGCCAACTCCGGAGCCGGAACCAACCCAAAGAACCAGTGTTAGACAGTATATGCAATTTTGGCCAACACCGATCGTCGCTGACTTTTTCCGAGTTTGTCGGCATATGCACGGTAGTGCATAATATTAAGCATAAATTTTTATATATTCTCCTGGATTTTTTATGAAAATCTACCGCAGAAATTTTGAGACAACCTAAATTAAAAAATATTGCCAGCATCAATGAAAAATGCCATCATCGAGTATAGGGGGCAATGATTTAATGTGGCCAGAGAACGTTCGTAGCTAACCTTATTCATGCATAACTTTTCCAAATATTATTTTATATATATTGATCAGCATCAACAGCCGAGTCGATTGAGACATGTCCGTCTGTCCATCTGTCTGTTTAGCCAGACGTTTTCGAGCTTAAATTTTAAGCAACATGGTTGAAACATGAAAAGTTTAGTTTCTCAATCGATTGTGTAGGTAAAGTTTAAAAATTAGTCGGATCGGATAAATTATCACCGTAGTTATTAACTAAAACGTGGAGGTACCTCGAGTAAAATAAGCAATTTTCTTTGGCAGCAAAGAAACAAAAACAAATTCAAAGAAATCACGCACGCACATACATGTGCAAAAAATTGTCAGCACGCGGTGTGTGAGAGAGACAGAAACATTTGCGTTGTGTTGTTGCACAGAACAAAATTGAGAGAGCGAGATGCCCTGCCCTTGCTATGTACAGTTGTGTTCAAAATAAGATTGAAAAAAAAAACATCATATTGACTACAGACCAATTTTTTTTTTCAATTTAATACTTACGTGTAATTTCAAACAAAATTAGTGTGTTTTTTTATCAAAAAACTTATTTCATTTATAAATTTAAGTAAAAAATGATGAAAATGCCGAAATTGCCCTGTTCAAAATAATAGCAGCAAAAATCGAAAATGTTAAATGTGTCAACTAAATTTTGTTTATAACTTCATATATTAAATTAACTATGTTACTTATGAACTAATACTTGGTTGTGAACCCCTTATTAGCTAACTTGGTATTAACAGACCGTCGCTAACTTTACGGACATCTTTTTTAAATAAAATAAACTGCAGAATTGTTAAGAAACGCATAATGTCTTGTTTTAATTTGTGTGCAGGCTATTTGGGTCATTGCAGGTATTAATAATTTGCCTATGAAAAATTGACTCTTTACATTTTGGATATCTCCCTTCACAGAGTTTGTCGGCATTAATGGACATAGCAAGGGCAGGGCATCTCGCTCTCTCAATTTTGTTCTGTGCAACAACACAACGCAAATGTTTCTGTCTCTCTCACACACCGCGTGCTGACGGTTTTTTTGCACATGCATGTGTGTGCGTGATTTCTTTGAATTTGTTTTTGTTTCTTTGCTGCTAAAGAAAAGTGCTTATTTTACTCGAGGTACCTCCACGTTTTAGTTAATAACTACGGTGATAATTTATCCGATCCGACTAATTTTTAAACTTTACCTACACAATCGATTGAGAAACTTAACTTTTCATGTTTCAACCATGTTGCTTAAAATTTAAGCTCGAAAACGTCTGGCTTAACAGACAGATGGACAGACGAACATGTCTCAATCGACTCGGCTGTTGATGCTGATCAAGAATATATATACTTTATAGGGTCGGAAACGTATATTTCTATTTATAATACCCACTGCAAGGGTATAAAAAGCTTAAAAAATGTCCGTAAAATTAGCGACGATCAGTTAGCGATGATCGGAACGGTGGAATTTTGGAACATTTTTTATATTTTTATTTTTCAATTATCTGGACAATTAGGCACTTTTTTAAATTAAATAAAAAATAAATTTAAATCTCTTGTTTTAATTTGTGTGAAGGCTATTTGGGTCATTGCAGGTATTAATAATTTGCATATGAAAAATTGACTCTTTACATTTTGGAGCATATCTCCCTTCACAGAGTTTGTCGGCATAAATGGAGTATGCCAGCTTGTGCTCCACATATTCAGTTATATCCCCACCAAATTTGACAAAAATCTATGGCAGATTTTTTGATTTTGCTTATCAGTGAACCATCCTCTGGTTTTCCTCCATACAAAATGGTCAAAAGAAATCATGATGTGATTGCTGGCGACATTTTGCGTCTCACATAGTTTGTCGGCCAATGCACGCTATACCATATTAGTTGATCAACTTTCATGATGGATTTCAGAAAGTTTTATCAAAATCTACCGCAGATATTTTGAGAAAAAGTCCCAAATGTGGGGGTGCCTCAGGTGGCTAAAAATCATTGATAAGAATGCCGCCAACTCCGGAGCCGGAACCAACCCAAAGAACCAGTGTTAGACAGTATATGCAATTTTGGCCAACACCGATCGTCGCTGACTTTTTCCGAGTTTGTCGGCATATGCACGGTAGTGCATAATATTAAGCATAAATTTTTATATATTCTCCTGGATTTTTTATGAAAATCTACCGCAGAAATTTTGAGACAACCTAAATTAAAAAATATTGCCAGCCTCAATGAAAAATGCCATCATCGAGTATAGGGGGCAATGATTTAATGTGGCCAGAGAACGTTCGTAGCTAACCTTATTCATGCATAACTTTTCCAAATATTATTTAAGCATAAAGCTGTCTGCTCTGATAGAGTTTTAATCAAATCTTATATGCGAATGATAAAACAAGAATTTATATGCATTGTTTATTTATACTATATTTTTGCCTTTAAATTATCTTTAGCCCGCCAAAACAAATGTCGATATAAATGAAAACGCTCGTAGCCCTGGAAGAGTAATTGTCCGCTGAGGGCGAAGCCATAAATACTCTACCCATGTGCGTTTCTTTAGTTATTCTTATAGCTAATATCCTTTGTCGCTGTACGGCACCGCACAGTGTACATATGACATCATAAAATAAAAAGTTTTATGTACATAAATCAAAATTTTCTCGATATTAAAATTTATAATTCGAAATACTAATTATTAAAATTTACTTAAAATACAATATTATACGCTTAGTAATTGCTAGTTATACCAACTGTGTAGCATTAAATAACAAACATTATTTTATAGCATGCACATATGGATTTACTATTTTATTATATTTACACATATGTATGCACAATTGGTATAATCAAAATCTTACTTATACTCTGTTTACCATGAGTCATACATACACACATACATATATACAAAACCCACGTATAACTTTTCTGTACACTAGAAAAGAAACACTGCAAACATGTAGTAAGCTAGTAAGTCTAGTAAGAATTCATTGATGATTCTTTATAACAGCACCCTGGTTATATTATTGTAGCCAATTATCTGTATAACGGTGCAAAATAAAGAATTAAGGTTTTTTTCGGTGAAACTAATTTTTTGTTCAGTGTACAGTCATTTTATACCTCCCGCCAAAAAACGATTCAGCATTCAGGGGCATAGATATGTTTTCATAAAGAGGGGCCGAAATAATATATGTACACATGTGCACAAATTGATCATCATGCTTTTACAAACTTTTTCTAAAAATGTTTTTCTTTATATATGTACATATGTATACAATGATGGAAGACATTGAAATGTAGCATTTTAAAAATTTTCACTAGCTACGCCCCTGACAACAACGACTGCAAAGTGCGTGTGTAGTGTTAATGTATGTAGATGTGTGCAATGTTTTTACATGGAAATACATACATATGTACATACTTTCAGCCATACATATACAATGTATGAGAGTGGGTACCCAATATTGTCAAACAACAGTGATTTGTGGGTTTTATGTATGTTTTAATTTAGGTTTTCTCAAAATTTCTGCGGTAGATTTTGATAAAAATACAGCAGAATATATAAAAATTTATGCTTAATGTAATACACTACTGTGCATATGCCGACAAACTCTGAAAAAGTTAACGACGATCGGTGTTGGCCAACATTAAGTATTTGCCCCCTATACTCGATGCCGGCATTTTTTATCGATGCTGGCAATATTTTTATACCCTTGCAGAGGGTATTATAAAACTGGTCAGATGTTTGTAACGCATAGAAATATACGTTTCCGACCCCATAAAGTATATATATTCTTGATCAGCATCAATAGCCGAGTCGATTGAGACATGTCCGTCTGTCCGTCCGTCCGTCTGTCTGTTTCTATCAACTTTTAGATAGTAAAATTTTAAGCTGCATAGTTGAAACATGAAAAGTTAAGTTCCTCAATCGATTGTGTAGGTAAAGTTTAAAAATTAGTCGGATCGGATAATTATCACCGGAGTTATTAACTAAAACGTGGAGGTACCTCGAGTAAAATAAGCAATTTTCTTTGGCAGCAAAGAAACAAAAACAAATTCAAAGAAATCACGCACGCACATACATGTGCAAAAAATTGTCAGCACGCGGTGTGTGAGAGAGACAGAAACATTTGCGTTGTGTTGTTGCACAGAACAAAATTGAGAGAGCGAGATGCCCTGCCCTTGCTATGTCCATTAATGCCGACAAACTCTGTGAAGGGAGATATCCAAAATGTAAAGAGTCAATTTTTCATAGGCAAATTATTAATACCTGCAATGACCCAAATAGCCTGCACACAAATTAAAACAAGACATTATGCGTTTCTTAACAATTCTGCAGTTTATTTTATTTAAAAAAGATGTCCGTAAAGTTAGCGACGGTCTGTTAATACCAAGTTAGCGACGGTCGCTGTTAACCCACTGTTAACTTTTTTTTAATTTTTAAAATTCAATTATTTTGTTAATAACAAACTTATTTGAACCAAATAAAGATTAAATTCATTAATAATACCATTATCTACTAATATTATTAGCTCTTGGGCGGTTTTAAACATTGGAAGTATGAAAATTTGGACCATGAAAAAATGAGGTCCCCACATTTTGGAGCATAGCTCCACTCACAGCTCGTGGCTCGGTATGCACGGTAGTTCAGATTATCCCTCAGATATTCATTAATATCTCCACAAAGTTTGATCACAATCTTCAGACCAGTTTTTGAGAAAATTCCATTTAAGTGGACCAACCTATGATTTTCTCCCATACAAAAAAGGCAAAATAAATCAAGTTCATGTTCCTGCCCAAATAACGAGACTCACAGCTCGTGGCTCGCAATGCACGGTAGTTCAGTTTATGCTCCATATATTTCTAAATATCTCCACAAAATTTGATCAAAATCGTCAGACCAGTTTTTGAGATATATCAAAAAATGTAAGCATGTCTTGGGTATGAAAATAATTACATATATGTGAGGGTACAAATTGGCGCCCCAGCAGTGTTGAAAAGCAGTTGGCGGTGGAGTGACATTTATTGGTCACACTTCTTGCGAAATGAAAAATCGTCGTTATCTCTCACAGCTCGTGGCTCAACATGCACGGTATGCCAAATTGTTGGAAATAACTCAATATATAATCCCTGAAAATTTCATGCAATTCGTTAGACCAGTTCTTGAGAAAATTGAATTTTTCATTTTTGGGGGAAAATTCATAATTGACAGAATCTGGTCAGCAAGATCAGCGACATTTATTGGTCACACTTCTTGCGAAATAAAAAATCGTCGTTATCTCTCACAGCTCGTGGCTCAACATGCACGGTATCCCAAATTAATGGAAATGACTCAATATATAATCCCTGAAAATTTCATGCAATTCGTTAGACCAGTTTTTGAGAAAATTGAATTTTTCATTTTTGGGGGAAAATTCATAATTGTTAGTGCTAAGGCCCTTTTATTTTTTGTGCTAAGGGCCTTTATCGATAAAGTAGGGAATGAGAATAGGGGGACCCCCAAAATTAAAGTATGGCAGCACCACAAATCTACAGCTTTCTTAGAAATGGAGATCAACTTCAATATAACTAAATCGGTAAGTAAAAAATTTTTATTTTCTGATTTATATTTATTTTATTTGTTTTTAATAAATTGTTTTGTTAATTATTATTTTCAGACCATACATTTCGGCGTGGCTGTCGCCCCCAAGCCCACCGAAGTGAGCTCATCTCCTCCGCCGGAAACAAGGGCTCCTTTAAAAATAAGCAAGAACAAAGGCGTTGGGTCAGGGAGGGTTATCCGGCGGCCGCCCGGTGAAAGGGCTGTCCTTCGAGCGCGGGCTAGGGGTGTGAAGATTGGCACCACCTCTGCAGCCCCAACCAACTCTACCGACGTCGCCACCACATCGGGAGATGTCAAACCCGCTGCCGCTGCCGCCACCGATACCACCAAAGGCGCACCAATAAAAAAAAATAAATAAATTAAATAAGTAAAATAAAATTTTTTTGTTTTATTGTGAAGATCTGTTGAAATACAATAATTAATATTTGTTGCAGTTACATGATTGACATGAAAAATTTAATTCAGTTCAAATTTAGATATATGTGATGGGCCGTCAGTCCTATGGAGGTAGGAATGGAACGAAAGCGGGTGCCTTCTCTTCAGTCTTCTTGTGTGGGTACTGTTGTCCAACAAGTTGATAGCCAGGGTATTTTCGTGCTGTTCAAGCCTCAAAAGGTGACGCTCACTCAGCCTGCGGATTTCTTCCTTTAGGTAAGGGATATTCAGGTGTCTATGTAGTACCGAGTTTTTGACATATGGGGGAGCATTTACGATTCGTCTCAGCACTTTGTTTTGAAACCGCTGAAGGATTTCGATGTTTGAGTGGGATGCAGAGCCCCAGAGTTGGATGCCGTACGTCCACACCAGAGCTATTAACTAAAACGTGGAGGTACCTCGAGTAAAATAAGCAGTTTTCTTTGGCAGCAAAGAAACAAAAACAAATTCCAAGCAATCACACACACACATACATATGCAAAAATTGGTCACCACTCGGTGTGTGAGAGAGACAAAAACATTTGCGTTGTGTTGTTGCACAGAACGAAATTTAAAGAGCGAGATGCTATGCGTTTGCTATATGTATATGTACATATGTATGTCGAACTAGCTTAAGTGAGTTAAGTGAGGATGGTGACGTAGTACGTAAAGATCGGTCGCGCGATGGTTCGGTGTTTGGTGGATTCGATTCTCGGTGAATTCGGGAAAATTTTTAGTTGAGTTTTCTCTTCAATTACTTAAAAAATTTTGTTTTTAAATTAAATAATAAAACAATGAAGCTACAAGGGTATACAAACTTCGGCAGCGCCGAAGTTAGCTTCTTTAATATTTTGAACTAAGTTAATTGTTGCTGCTTTATCAATCATATGCAATTCTCTAAATATGTACATATGTATATATAAGAAGAGATTGAGAAGCACCAATTTCTTTTCTTCCTATATGGCAAGTAGTATAAATGAAATGTAATAAATTGTACATATTTATATAGAATGTCAAATTGGTCAGATTGTTTGTGAAATTCGTCCTTTGTTTCTCACCCTGACAATTTTTTACATTCGTTTATGACGTGTTTTTCTTTAATGTAAAGCGAATAAATAATTTTATTATAGGAGACAACAATACCTTTCAAAACGGAAATTGAATTTTTAATAAATTAAATTAACTTTTCTTCCCGATTTTTCTATTTGAGCTATAAAATATAGCAATCAATTCTACTGAATGAAATAGAGACATTTCTATATATGTATGATATGTATGCTACAAAAGTAATAAATTGACATATTATCCGTTGGAACTGAAAATTAAATTTAACATACCCCTTTACCCTCCTCTCAAAAAAATAAATTCATGATAGTATTCATATACATATATAAATTATCATTTTATTTTATCCAACCTACAACAGTTTGCTACCAGGCTGGAGCAGTTAATCAACTTGGAAGCCCCAATGGTCACAGCAGAGGACATTGACGAAGCTGTTGAGATGCTCATAAAAGGCATTCACGAAGCTGCAACGTTTTGTACACCTCCTTCTACGCATATTAACAACAGAGTTAATCGCAGAGACAACTTCATCATGTCTGACGAAATCTCCAACTTCCTGAGAGAAAAGACGCCTACGTAGGGTCTGGTTAAGAAGGCAAGCTAGAACACAAAACATCCTCCTACCGCCCAATCAGTCTTCTGCCTGTACTCTTAAAGGTATTTGAAAGAATACTTTTGGCAAGAATGCTGCCTATTATAGAAGATAAAAATATTATTCCTGAGCACCAATTCGGATTTAGGATGCATCACGGCACGCCTGAACAATGTCACAGGATAGTGGAAAAAATTCTATTGGCCTTTGAGAATAGAGAGTACTGCTCGGCTGTCTTTTTAGATACAAAACAGGCCTTTGATCGAGTCTTCACAAGGGTCTTCTATTTAAACTAAAACAAGACCATCATAAAGCCAGTGTGGACGTACGGCATCCAACTCTGGGGCTCTGCATCCCACTCAAACATCGAAATCCTTCAGCGGTTTCAAAACAAAGTGCTGAGACGAATCGTAAATGCTCCCCCATATGTCAAAAACTCGGTACTACATAGAGACCTGAATATCCCTTACCTAAAGGAAGAAATCCGCAGGCTGAGTGAGCGTCACCTTTTGAGGCTTGAACAGCACGAAAATACCCTGGCTATCAACTTGTTGGACAACAGTACCCACACAAGAAGACTGAAGAGAAGGCACCCGCTTTACGTTCCATTCCTACCTCCATAGGACTGACGGCCCATCACATATATCTAAATTTGAACTGAATTAAATTTTTCATGTCAATCATGTAACTGCAACAAATATTAATTATTGTATTTCAACAGATCTTCACAATAAAACAAAAAAATTTTATTTTACTTATTTAATTTATTTATTTTTTTTTATTGGCGCACCGCCTTTGGTGGTATCGGTGGCGGCAGCGGCAGCGGCAGCGGCAGCGGGTTTGACATCTCCCGATGTGGTGGCGACGTCGGTAGAGTTGGTTGGGGCTGCAGAGGTGGTGCCAATCTTCACACCCCTAGCCCGCGCTCGAAGGACAGCCCTTTCACCGGGCGGCCGCCGGATAACCCTCCCTGACCCAACGCCTTTGTTCTTGCTTATTTTTAAAGGAGCCCTTGTTTCCGGCGGAGGAGATGAGCTCACTTCGGTGGGCTTGGGGGCGACAGCCACGCCGAAATGTATGGTCTGAAAATAATAATTAACAAAACAATTTATTAAAAACAAATAAAATAAATATAAATCAGAAAATAAAAATTTTTTACTTACCGATTTAGTTATATTGAAGTTGATCTCCATTTCTAAGAAAGCTGTAGATTTGTGGTGCTGCCATACTTTAATTTTGGGGGTCCCCCTATTCTCATTCCCTACTTTATCGATAAAGGCCCTTAGCACAAAAAATAAAAGGGCCTTAGCACTAACAATTATGAATTTTCCCCCAAAAATGAAAAATTCAATTTTCTCAAAAACTGGTCTAACGAATTGCATGAAATTTTCAGGGATTATATATTGAGTCATTTCCATTAATTTGGGATACCGTGCATGTTGAGCCACGAGCTGTGAGAGATAACGACGATTTTTTATTTCGCAAGAAGTGTGACCAATAAATGTCGCTGATCTTGCTGACCAGATTCTGTCAATTATGAATTTTCCCCCAAAAATGAAAAATTCAATTTTCTCAAGAACTGGTCTAACGAATTGCATGAAATTTTCAGGGATTATATATTGAGTTATTTCCAACAATTTGGCATACCGTGCATGTTGAGCCACGAGCTGTGAGAGATAACGACGATTTTTCATTTCGCAAGAAGTGTGACCAATAAATGTCACTCCACCGCCAACTGCTTTTCAACACTGCTGGGGCGCCAATTTGTACCCTCACATATATGTAATTATTTTCATACCCAAGACATGCTTACATTTTTTGATATATCTCAAAAACTGGTCTGACGATTTTGATCAAATTTTGTGGAGATATTTAGAAATATATGGAGCATAAACTGAACTACCGTGCATTGCGAGCCACGAGCTGTGAGTCTCGTTATTTGGGCAGGAACATGAACTTGATTTATTTTGCCTTTTTTGTATGGGAGAAAATCATAGGTTGGTCCACTTAAATGGAATTTTCTCAAAAACTGGTCTGAAGATTGTGATCAAACTTTGTGGAGATATTAATGAATATCTGAGGGATAATCTGAACTACCGTGCATACCGAGCCACGAGCTGTGAGTGGAGCTATGCTCCAAAATGTGGGGACCTCATTTTTTCATGGTCCAAATTTTCATACTTCCAATGTTTAAAACCGCCCAAAAGCTAATAATATTAGTAGATAATGGTATTATTAATGAATTTAATCTTTATTTGGTTCAAATAAGTTTGTTATTAACAAAATAATTGAATTTTAAAAATTAAAAAAAAGTTAACAGTGGGTTAACAGCGACCGTCGCTAACTTGGTATTAACAGACCGTCGCTAACTTTACGGACATCTTTTTTAAATAAAATAAACTGCAGAATTGTTAAGAAACGCATAATGTCTTGTTTTAATTTGTGTGCAGGCTATTTGGGTCATTGCAGGTATTAATAATTTGCCTATGAAAAATTGACTCTTTACATTTTGGATATCTCCCTTCACAGAGTTTGTCGGCATTAATGGACATAGCAAGGGCAGGGCATCTCGCTCTCTCAATTTTGTTCTGTGCAACAACACAACGCAAATGTTTCTGTCTCTCTCACACACCGCGTGCTGACAATTTTTTGCACATGTATGTGCGTGCGTGATTTCTTTGAATTTGTTTTTGTTTCTTTGCTGCCAAAGAAAATTGCTTATTTTACTCGAGGTACCTCCACGTTTTAGTTAATAACTCCGGTGATAATTATCCGATCCGACTAATTTTTAAACTTTACCTACACAATCGATTGAGGAACTTAACTTTTCATGTTTCAACTATGCAGCTTAAAATTTTACTATCTAAAAGTTGATAGAAACAGACAGACGGACGGACGGACAGACGGACATGTCTCAATCGACTCGGCTATTGATGCTGATCAAGAATATATATACTTTATGGGGTCGGAAACGTATATTTCTATGCGTTACAAACATCTGACCAGTTTTATAATACCCTCTGCAAGGGTTTAAAAATATTGCCAGCATCGATAAAAAATGCCGGCATCGAGTATAGGGGGCAAATACTTAATGTTGGCCAACACCGATCGTCGTTAACTTTTTCAGAGTTTGTCGGCATATGCACAGTAGTGTATTACATTAAGCATAAATTTTTATATATTCTGCTGTATTTTTATCAAAATCTACCGCAGAAATTTTGAGAAAACCTAAATTAAAACATACATAAAACCCACAAATCACTGTTGTTTGACAATATTGGGTACCCACTCTCATACATTGTATATGTATGGCTGAAAGTATGTACATATGTATGTATTTCCATGTAAAAACATTGCACACATCTACATACATTAACACTACACACGCACTTTGCAGTCGTTGTTGTCAGGGGCGTAGCTAGTGAAAATTTTTAAAATGCTACATTTCAATGTCTTCCATCATTGTATACATATGTACATATATAAAGAAAAACATTTTTAGAAAAAGTTTGTAAAAGCATGATGATCAATTTGTGCACATGTGTACATATATTATTTCGGCCCCTCTTTATGAAAACATATCTATGCCCCTGAATGCTGAATCGTTTTTTGGCGGGAGGTATAAAATGACTGTACACTGAACAAAAAATTAGTTTCACCGAAAAAAACCTTAATTCTTTATTTTGCACCGTTATACAGATAATTGGCTACAATAATATAACCAGGGTGCTGTTATAAAGAATTATCAATGAATTCTTACTAGACTTACTAGCTTACTAGAGCTGCAAAACCATCGATGGTACTATCGATAATATCGATGGACTTTCAATTGAGCGATAGATCGATGGTTTTTTTCCTCCATCGATAGTTCACTGCATGGCTAGACACAAAACCACGCGTAAGTACTTTTACATAAAATTTAAAGTTTTTCGATTTTAATTCTAATTAATTCTATATTAATTCACTTTTGAACTATTTAGTACACAGATTTCTAAAATAGGTGTAACTTTGTTGGCGGTTCCTCAAAAATTATGGATAAGTTTGTGATTTCATCAAGTAAGTGTTTCCAAGCTAATTTTTTCTTATTTGTTCATAATTGTTTTTGTATTTTAGATAAAAGTGCATCATCAGCTGCCTCAACATCTTCAGCTGCCTCATCGATATTAGCTGCCTCACCATCAACATCTGCCTCGTCGTCCGCTGTGGTTCCGCATCCAGACGAGTTGCCTTGCAAGCGAAAAAAATGCAGCTCTCAGGTATGGGACTACTTTGAAAAATGTAAAAGTAGAAATTTCGCAAAATGCAAATTATGTGGCAATGAGTACAAAACGAGCGGGAACACGTCTAACATGCAAGAGCATTTAAGGCGTGCCCACCCGCTCAAATTAAGTCAACTTAGCGAAAATGTGCCAAAAATTGACCAATTTGTTCAACGGTCCGAGCTTTATGAACCTACATCTGAAAGAAGGGCGAAATTGGACAAGTGTTTGACTCAAATGATTGCGAAAGACTTGCAACCTTTCAGCGTAGTAGAGGATGAAGGGTTCAAGTGCTTTGTAAAAGCCTTAGATCCGAGGTATTCTCTACCGAGCCGCACAACATTAAAAAACGTCCATATGAAGACAATGTTTGATGAGATGCAATTAAAGCTAAAAAACAAGCTTAATACAATCGAGCACTGTGGGTTGAGTACAGATTGCTGGACATCTCGAGGCAATAGTAACTACATAACTGTAACGTGCCATTTCATTGACGATGACTTCAAGTTAAAGGCGGCTGTATTGGCAACACAGCCCCTTTTAAACGAAGAAAACCACTCAAGTGCCAACATTAGCGCAACGCTGAAGGAAATATGTGACGAATTTAATATTTTCAATAAAATTGAATCCATAGTCACTGACAATGCGGCGTCCATGATAAAGGCATGCGAGAGTCTAAAAAAAAAACATTTGCCGTGCTTTGCCCACAGTTTAAATCTTGTAGTTCAAGACGCTTTGGCTCAAGATAAGGTGAGGGAAATTTTGACTCAAACTATATATATATATTTCTAATTAACTTTCTTGCAGATTAATGAAATGCAATTTGGCCAACTGGCCAAATGTGCCAAGAAAATATTGTGCATTCCAGGTAGTTCAGTGGAGTCTGAGCGGGTTTTTAGTAAGGCTGGAGAAATCGTCAGCCAAAAAAGAAGCAGTCTAAAGCCAAAAGCTGTGAATATGCTTCTAGCCTTGAAGCAGAACCAATGGATTTTGGAATAAATCTCGAATATTTTTGTTTTTTTAAGTTGAAGTGTTACGTAATTTTATTTTTCTTTTTTTGTTATTTTATTTAGTTCTAAGAGTTTTAAGTTTTTATTTTTATGTATGAAATGACTGAACATTCAAGATACTCATTTGTTTAATAGTCTTAAGATGAAATGAAATGAATTGCCTTATAATTTTAAGTAACATATCTTTGTGATTTATTAAAATGGCACGAAGCCAATATATTATATTGAAAAAATATACAGCGTTTGTTTTTGAACAAGTTGTTATTACTTAAAAGAAATTTCGATGGAACCATCGATACTATCGATGGTTTATTCCATCGAGCTTGAAAATATCGATGGACCAACCATCGATGGTTTTGCAGCTCTATAGCTTACTACATGTTTGCAGTGTTTCTTTTCTAGTGTACAGAAAAGTTATACGTGGGTTTTGTATATATGTATGTGTGTATGTATGAATCATGGTAAACAGAGTATAAGTAAGATTTTGATTATACCAATTGTACATACATATGTGTAAATATAATAAAATAGTAAATCCATATGTGCATGCTATAAAATAATGTTTGTTATTTAATGCTACACAGTTGGTATAACTAGCAATTACTAAGCGTATAATATTGTATTTTAAGTAAATTTTAATAATTAGTATTTCGAATTATAAATTTTAATATCGAGAAAATTTTGATTTATGTACATAAAACTTTTTATTTTATGATGTCATATGTACACTGTGCGGTGCCGTACAGCGACAAAGGATATTAGCTATAAGAATAACTAAAGAAACGCACATGGGTAGAGTATTTATGGCTTCGCCCTCAGCGGACAATTACTCTTCCAGGGCTACGAGCGTTTTCATTTATATCGACATTTGTTTTGGCGGGCTAAAGATAATTGAAAGGCAAAAATATAGTATAAATAAACAATGCATATAAATTATTGTTTTATCATTCGCATATAAGATTTGATTAAAACTCTATCAGAGTAGACAGCTTTATGCTTAAATAATATTTGGAAAAGTTATGCATGAATAAGGTTAGCTACGAACGTTCTCTGGCCACATTAAATCATTGCCCCCTATACTCGATGATGGCATTTTTCATTGATGCTGGCAATATTTTTTAATTTAGGTTTTCTCAAAATTTCTGCGGTAGATTTTGATAAAAATACAGCAGAATATATAAAAAATTATGCTTAATCTAATGCACTACCGTGCATATGCCGACAAACTCTGAAAAAGTTAGCGACGATCGGTGTTGGCCAACATTAAATATTTGCCCCCTATACTCGATGCCGACATTTTTTATCGATGCTGGCCATATTTTTTAATTTAGGTTTTCTCAAAATTTCTGCGGTAGATTTTGATAAAAATACAGCAGAATATATAAAAAATTATGCTTAATCTAATGCACTACCGTGCATATGCCGACAAACTCGGAAAAAGTTAGCGACGATCGGTGTTGGCCAACATTGCATATACTGTCTAACACTGGTTCTTTGGGTTGGTTCCGGCTCCGGAGTTGGCGGCACTCTTATCAATGATATTTAGCCACATGAGGCACCCCCACATTTGGGTCTTTTTCTCAAAATATCTGCGGTAGATTTTGATAAAACTTTCTGAAATCCATCATGAAAGTTGACCAATTAATATGGTATAGCGTGCATTGGCCGACAAACTCTGTGAGACTCAAAATGTCGCCAGCAATCACATCATGATTTTTTTTTACCATTTTGTATGGAGGAAAACCAGAGGTTGGGTCACTGATAAGCAATTTTCTCAAAAAAGCTGCGGTAGATTTTTGTCAAATTTGGTGGGGATATAACTGAAATAACTGGGGATATATGTGGAGCATAAGCTGGCATACTCCATTTATGCCGACAAACTCTGTGAAGGGAGATATGCTCCAAAATGTAAAGAGTCAATTTTTCATATGCAAATTATTAATACCTGCAATGACCCAAATCGCCTGAACACAAATTAAAACAAGACATTATGCGTTTCCTAACAATTCTGCAGTTTATTTTATTTAAAAAAGTGCCTAATTGTCCAGATAATTGAAAAATAAAAATATAAAAAGTGTTCCAAAATTCCACCCTTCCGATCGTCGCTAACTGACCGCTATATTTACAAATCTCCCTACACTATTTATAAGTTTAGTAGCACTTATTTTAGCTAGAAATGGCTAGCTTTTTATCGAACTTTTTTCGATTAAAAAGCATTTTTGTTTTGTTAATTGTGAAAAAACTAAGCTATAAATTCCCGACCGATAAAGGCTGCCAGATTGCTGCTTCCGAAATAAATCTTGTGTTCCTCGATTTTCGGCGCCGTTTCTAAAAGTTGAAAATTTGTGATTTTGAAAGTGTTGTGAAAAGTGTAAGTGTTTAAAGAGTGAGCGCGCTTCCTAAATCACCGTGACTGCGAGTGAAGTTGCTGTTGTCCGTTTGACGCTGCCAACGCTGGTAAATTTCGTAAGTTTTTTTCAAATTGTTAATTAGTTGCTAGTCTGTTTAAAGACTAGTGTATTAAATTATTCAAATACAAGTCTTTTTCAAGACTTCTGTATTCTATTGCTTAAATACAGGTCTTTTTCAAGGCTTCTGCATTTTTTTTTCAAGTAGTAGTCTTCTTTAAGACTACTGAATTATCCGCTCTTTCTACTTTTATATACGATACATAAACATATAAAATAACCCTTTATTTTGAGCCTAACATCATATTATCTTGTTTTCAGAATAACATAATATTTTTTACAGCCAATTTTAATTTAAATTTCGCCGAGCAACAAACATTAAAAAATTTGAAATGCCGCGTTTAAAAAAAAAATCTGCTGAACAACGTCGCCGAGAAATGGTAAATTATAGTCAGCAACGCTATGAAGAAGATCCTGTTTCAATTCGAGAAAGAAATTCAAAACGTTTGGCTAATAATCGCCGAAATAATTTGGAAACTCTAGCTCGAGAACGCCGACAGAATGCATTGTCACGTTCTACACGCCGAAGAAATGCCCCGTATAGAAACCGAGAGCGCCAAGATGATGCTACTTCTCATACTATACGAAGGGAAAACGAAACTACTCGGCAGCAGGAACAACAGCGTAACACTGCTGAACGTTCTGTCCGAAGACAGAATATGGAATACAGGGAAACAGAGCGCGAACGCGACGCTTTATCGCACTCCATTCGTCGAGAAGATTTGGATGCGAGACAGCTGGAACAAGAGCGCAATACTGCTGAACATTCTGTCCGAAGACAGGATTTGGAGTACAGGGAAACAGAGATCGAACGCGACGCATTATCCCACTCCATTCGTCGAGAAGATTTGGATGCGAGACAGCAGGAACAAGAGCGCAATACTGCTGAACATTCTGTCCGAAGACAGGATTTGGAGTACAGGGCAGCAGAGCGCGAACGCGACGCTTTATCGCACTCCATTCGTCGAGAAGATTTGGATGCGAGACAGCTGGAATAAGAGCGCAATACTGCTGAACATTCTGTCCGAAGACGGGATTTGGAGTACAGGGAAACAGAGCTCGAACGCGACGCATTATCCCACTCCACTCGTTGAGAAGATTTGGATGCGAGACAGCTGGAACAAGAGCGCAATACTGCTGAACATTCTGTCTGAAGGCACTGTCCGTCAAAATAGCGACGGTCTGTTAATGCCGAGTTAGCGACGGTCGCTGTAAAGCCACTGTTAAAATTTTTTCAATTTTTAAAATTGAATTATTTTTTTAATAACTAACTTTTTTAAACAAAATAAAGATTAAATTTATTAATAATAGAATTATCTATCAATATTATTGACTCTTGGGCGGTTTTAAGCTTTGCAAGTATTAAAATTTTGTGCATGAAAAAATTAGCTCCCTACATATTGGGGAATAGCTCCATTCGCAGCACGAGTCAGAGAGTGCACGATATTGCAAATGAAACTCCACATATTCAGGATTGTCTCCAGCAATTTTAATCAAAATCTGCTGAACAGTTTTTGAGAAAATCGCTTATCAATTGACCAACCTATAGTTTTTCTCCATACAAAAAGCGATAAAAATATTGCATTCTCACTGTTATCAAAAAACCTCGATTCACAGCACGAGTCAGACAATGCACGCTATCTTATATTAACCTCCACATATTCAGCCATAACTCCACCAAATTTAATCAAAATCTGCTGAACAGTTGTTGAGAAAATTGCCCAAACGTGTGGGTGCCTCGGTCAAAGAAAATTCACTGATAAGGATGCCGCCAGCTCCAAATCGGAACCAGTGTAAAGAACCAGTCATCAAAATCGGTTCACAGGCAAGCGGCAATAAATATAAAATTACTATATTTTTATTTGGAAGTATAAGGAAGTATAAGACATTTTGTCATTGAAATTAGAAAATTCTGAGCACGAGTCATGCAATGCACGGTTGTTTAATTGATTACGCATAACTATTCTGACAAAATTTCATCAAATTCTGCTGAAACAATTTCGAGAAATTTATATTTTAAGTTATAATTATTGAGCAGTAACCGGAAGCATATTAAATGCAAAGGCCATTGCAAGGGATGGAGAGAAATCGTCGCTAACTTTTCTAAGACGAGTCAGAAAATGCACGGTAGTCCATTAGATTAAGCGTTAGTTACTGATTATTCTGACAAAGTTTTATCAAATTCTGCAAAAAGAATTTTGAGAAAAATGCATTTAAAAAATTTAGTAATCTGCCATTTATTAAATTTGAAGTTTTTACCCGTGTCAAAATACAGGGTTAATCATTAGTGGTGATTTCTGGCAACGTCGTACAATTTGACTGTGCTTCATGGGCAGAGAAAAGAAGCATCTGGGGTTAGCATTTTTTTCTGCCCCCAATATATATATTTGAATAAAATGTTTTGATAAATGTTTACTAAATGAAATTTTGCTTCAATATTATAGGTATTTCATATATGCAGTAATAATCTTTGTTTTCAGAACCCCCTTTTAAATATTTTTGAAAAGCTTTGCATTTCACGAGAATTTTTTCGTATGCTTATGCGTACATACAGTCGACGGCATAACTATTTTGACAAAATAAATGTCAAGCAAATATGTGCATAACTTTTTTAAATGAGCATATAAAAAAATAAAATAATTGTGGTGAGAAATTATGATTACCTAATGTTTATTGAAAGTAATGAACTTTTTTTAAGCTTAATAATTACAGTAGAAAAAATTCAATATTCTGAAAGGTTCGGTGGCAAAAGTATTTTGACAATAGTTTTAAATGAACAAAACTAACAAAAAAATTTAATTTCAATGGAGTATTTCTTATTTTTAGTAAAAAATATATCCTCGATACTATCGATGGTTTATTCCATCGAGCTTGAAAATATCGATGGACCAACCATCGATGGTTTTGCAGCTCTATAGCTTACTACATGTTTGCAGTGTTTCTTTTCTAGTGTACAGAAAAGTTATACGTGGGTTTTGTATATATGTATGTGTGTATGTATGAATCATGGTAAACAGAGTATAAGTAAGATTTTGATTATACCAATTGTACATACATATGTGTAAATATAATAAAATAGTAAATCCATATGTGCATGCTATAAAATAATGTTTGTTATTTAATGCTACACAGTTGGTATAACTAGCAATTACTAAGCGTATAATATTGTATTTTAAGTAAATTTTAATAATTAGTATTTCGAATTATAAATTTTAATATCGAGAAAATTTTGATTTATGTACATAAAACTTTTTATTTTATGATGTCATATGTACACTGTGCGGTGCCGTACAGCGACAAAGGATATTAGCTATAAGAATAACTAAAGAAACGCACATGGGTAGAGTATTTATGGCTTCGCCCTCAGCGGACAATTACTCTTCCAGGGCTACGAGCGTTTTCATTTATATCGACATTTGTTTTGGCGGGCTAAAGATAATTTAAAGGCAAAAATATAGTATAAATAAACAATGCATATAAATTATTGTTTTATCATTCGCATATAAGATTTGATTAAAACTCTATCAGAGTAGACAGCTTTATGCTTAAATAATATTTGGAAAAGTTATGCATGAATAAGGTTAGCTACGAACGTTCTCTGGCCACATTAAATCATTGCCCCCTATACTCGATGATGGCATTTTTCATTGATGCTGGCAATATTTTTTAATTTAGGTTTTCTCAAAATTTCTGCGGTAGATTTTGATAAAAATACAGCAGAATATATAAAAAATTATGCTTAATCTAATGCACTACCGTGCATATGCCGACAAACTCGGAAAAAGTTAGCGACGATCGGTGTTGGCCAACATTGCATATACTGTCTAACACTGGTTCTTTGGGTTGGTTCCGGCTCCGGAGTTGGCGGCACTCTTATCAATGATATTTAGCCACATGAGGCACCCCCACATTTGGGTCTTTTTCTCAAAATATCTGCGGTAGATTTTGATAAAACTTTCTGAAATCCATCATGAAAGTTGACCAATTAATATGGTATAGCGTGCATTGGCCGACAAACTCTGTGAGACTCAAAATGTCGCCAGCAATCACATCATGATTTTTTTTTACCATTTTGTATGGAGGAAAACCAGAGGTTGGGTCACTGATAAGCAATTTTCTCAAAAAAGCTGCGGTAGATTTTTGTCAAATTTGGTGGGGATATAACTGAAATAACTGGGGATATATGTGGAGCATAAGCTGGCATACTCCATTTATGCCGACAAACTCTGTGAAGGGAGATATGCTCCAAAATGTAAAGAGTCAATTTTTCATATGCAAATTATTAATACCTGCAATGACCCAAATCGCCTGAACACAAATTAAAACAAGACATTATGCGTTTCCTAACAATTCTGCAGTTTATTTTATTTAAAAAAGTGCCTAATTGTCCAGATAATTGAAAAATAAAAATATAAAAAGTGTTCCAAAATTCCACCCTTCCGATCGTCGCTAACTGACCGCTATATTTACAAATCTCCCTACACTATTTATAAGTTTAGTAGCACTTATTTTAGCTAGAAATGGCTAGCTTTTTATCGAACTTTTTTCGATTAAAAAGCATTTTTGTTTTGTTAATTGTGAAAAAACTAAGCTATAAATTCCCGACCGATAAAGGCTGCCAGATTGCTGCTTCCGAAATAAATCTTGTGTTCCTCGATTTTCGGCGCCGTTTCTAAAAGTTGAAAATTTGTGATTTTGAAAGTGTTGTGAAAAGTGTAAGTGTTTAAAGAGTGAGCGCGCTTCCTAAATCACCGTGACTGCGAGTGAAGTTGCTGTTGTCCGTTTGACGCTGCCAACGCTGGTAAATTTCGTAAGTTTTTTTCAAATTGTTAATTAGTTGCTAGTCTGTTTAAAGACTAGTGTATTAAATTATTCAAATACAAGTCTTTTTCAAGACTTCTGTATTCTATTGTTTAAATACAGGTCTTTTTCAAGGCTTCTGCATTTTTTTTTCAAGTAGTAGTCTTCTTTAAGACTACTGAATTATCCGCTCTTTCTACTTTTATATACGATACATAAACATATAAAATAACCCTTTATTTTGAGCCTAACATCATATTATCTTGTTTTCAGAATAACATAATATTTTTTACAGCCAATTTTAATTTAAATTTCGCCGAGCAACAAACATTAAAAAATTTGAAATGCCGCGTTTAAAAAAAAAATCTGCTGAACAACGTCGCCGAGAAATGGTAAATTATAGTCAGCAACGCTATGAAGAAGATCCTGTTTCAATTCGAGAAAGAAATTCAAAACGTTTGGCTAATAATCGCCGAAATAATTTGGAAACTCTAGCTCGAGAACGCCGACAGAATGCATTGTCACGTTCTACACGCCGAAGAAATGCCCCGTATAGAAACCGAGAGCGCCAAGATGATGCTACTTCTCATACTATACGAAGGGAAAACGAAACTACTCGGCAGCAGGAACAACAGCGTAACACTGCTGAACGTTCTGTCCGAAGACAGAATATGGAATACAGGGAAACAGAGCGCGAACGCGACGCTTTATCGCACTCCATTCGTCGAGAAGATTTGGATGCGAGACAGCTGGAACAAGAGCGCAATACTGCTGAACATTCTGTCCGAAGACAGGATTTGGAGTACAGGGAAACAGAGATCGAACGCGACGCATTATCCCACTCCATTCGTCGAGAAGATTTGGATGCGAGACAGCAGGAACAAGAGCGCAATACTGCTGAACATTCTGTCCGAAGACAGGATTTGGAGTACAGGGCAGCAGAGCGCGAACGCGACGCTTTATCGCACTCCATTCGTCGAGAAGATTTGGATGCGAGACAGCTGGAATAAGAGCGCAATACTGCTGAACATTCTGTCCGAAGACGGGATTTGGAGTACAGGGAAACAGAGCTCGAACGCGACGCATTATCCCACTCCATTCGTTGAGAAGATTTGGATGCGAGACAGCTGGAACAAGAGCGCAATACTGCTGAACATTCTGTCTGAAGGCACTGTCCGTCAAAATAGCGACGGTCTGTTAATGCCGAGTTAGCGACGGTCGCTGTAAAGCCACTGTTAAAATTTTTTCAATTTTTAAAATTGAATTATTTTTTTAATAACTAACTTTTTTAAACAAAATAAAGATTAAATTTATTAATAATAGAATTATCTATCAATATTATTGACTCTTGGGCGGTTTTAAGCTTTGCAAGTATTAAAATTTTGTGCATGAAAAAATTAGCTCCCTACATATTGGGGAATAGCTCCATTCGCAGCACGAGTCAGAGAGTGCACGATATTGCAAATGAAACTCCACATATTCAGGATTGTCTCCAGCAATTTTAATCAAAATCTGCTGAACAGTTTTTGAGAAAATCGCTTATCAATTGACCAACCTATAGTTTTTCTCCATACAAAAAGCGATAAAAAAATTGCATTCTCACTGTTATCAAAAAACCTCGATTCACAGCACGAGTCAGACAATGCACGCTATCTTATATTAACCTCCACATATTCAGCCATAACTCCACCAAATTTAATCAAAATCTGCTGAACAGTTGTTGAGAAAATTGCCCAAACGTGTGGGTGCCTCGGTCAAAGAAAATTCACTGATAAGGATGCCGCCAGCTCCAAATCGGAACCAGTGTAAAGAACCAGTCGTCAAAATCGGTTCACAGGCAAGCGGCAATAAATATAAAATTACTATATTTTTATTTGGAAGTATAAGGAAGTATAAGACATTTTGTCATTGAAATTAGAAAATTCTGAGCACGAGTCATGCAATGCACGGTTGTTTAATTGATTACGCATAACTATTCTGACAAAATTTCATCAAATTCTGCTGAAACAATTTCGAGAAATTTATATTTTAAGTTATAATTATTGAGCAGTAACCGGAAGCATATTAAATGCAAAGGCCATTGCAAGGGATGGAGAGAAATCGTCGCTAACTTTTCTAAGATGAGTCAGAAAATGCACGGTAGTCCATTAGATTAAGCGTTAGTTACTGATTATTCTGACAAAGTTTTATCAAATTCTGCAAAAAGAATTTTGAGAAAAATGCATTTAAAAAATTTAGTAATCTGCCATTTATTAAATTTGAAGTTTTTACCCGTGTCAAAATACAGGGTTAATCATTAGTGGTGATTTCTGGCAACGTCGTACAATTTGACTGTGCTTCATGGGCAGAGAAAAGAAGCATCTGGGGTTAGCATTTTTTTCTGCCCCCAATATATATATTTGAATAAAATGTTTTGATAAATGTTTACTAAATGAAATTTTGCTTCAATATTATAGGTATTTCATATATGCAGTAATAATCTTTGTTTTCAGAACCCCCTTTTAAATATTTTTGAAAAGCTTTGCATTTCACGAGAATTTTTTCGTATGCTTATGCGTACATACAGTCGACGGCATAACTATTTTGACAAAATAAATGTCAAGCAAATATGTGCATAACTTTTTTAAATGAGCATATAAAAAAATAAAATAATTGTGGTGAGAAATTATGATTACCTAATGTTTATTGAAAGTAATGAACTTTTTTTAAGCTTAATAATTACAATAGAAAAAATTCAATATTCTGAAAGGTTCGGTGGCAAAAGTATTTTGACAATAGTTTTAAATGAACAAAACTAACAAAAAAATTTAATTTCAATGGAGTATTTCTTATTTTTAGTAAAAAATATATCCTCCCTTAGCACTTATAACTTTTTGTAAGCGTCTGGGAACTGACTCAACCAAGTTACGGATATAATCCAATGGTACATCCCTCCAAAGCGCTTCAACCTCCGAAATGGTGTCCTCACGTGTCCTTTGTAAGTCAGCACACCGCTTTTGTTTAATGTAAGCCCACAGATTTTCGATTATATTCAAATCGGGGCTTTGGGGTGGCCAATCTAGGATATTAACTCCAATCTCACTCAAAAAACTTGTAATAATTTTAGCCTTATGGCACGGAGCATTGTCCTGCTGGAAAATGAAAGACTCCCCGATCAATTTATCTCCTGAAGGAAATGCAAAAGTATTCAGGACTTCCAAATATTTATTTTTGTCCATCATTCCATCGACTGGTACCAAATCTCCTACGCCGTTATAGGCAACGCATCCCCAAAACATGACTGACCCACCTCCATGGTTCACTCTTTCACACGTCGGAACTCTTTTTTGATGTGTTACTCGTGGCATTCTAACATAAACTTTTTTTTGGAGCAGTGAAACTATAATGAGCTTTCGTCACTCCATAAAACGTGTTGCCAAAACGATGGAGGCTTGTCAACAAATTTTTTGGCGAATTCAAGCCGTTTGAGTTTATTCCTTCACTACTTTCTTCATTTCAACGAAGTCGGTCGTGTTTTTTTTGCGCTCTCGCTTTTATCAAATTTTTTATTTAATCCCGCATATAATAAATTCTATTTCGTGGAATCTAGTGCCGAATTAATAAATTACGCGATTTAAAAATTGTAACTTGTTCTTAAACACTCACTCAAAGCTATTATTACTTATTGCTTTATTTAATAACAAAACTCTAAGTTTTGTTGTTTTGTCTAAATAGCCTTTGATTTTGTGTTTTCGATCCCTTTTAATTGCATTCGCGCTCTCGCTTCACATTAGTGTTGTTGTTTGTGCTTGCTCTCGCGTTTTTACGTTGCCCGCGATCGCGACCGTTACTCTCGCGATTGTACCCGTCTTTGTTGTTGTGTGTTTACTAACTTCTCTTAACTTCTGTCTCTTCAGTTTTTTTTTTCTTTTTCTCTTGTGCATAATAAACTTTAACACTTGTGTTATTTTTTGGTGCGTATAGCCCTTACATATATTTCATATTACTCATTTTAAATTGCCTCTCTTATAAACTTTTTGATTTATTTATTTATTTGTTGCTACTTTAATTTTTTTATTAATTTAATTTACAATGGTTGTCTGCTCTTCAAAAAAGTGCCCCCATCCACAAAAAATCCAAGATGATTATCTTTTGTGCTGGCTGTGTGATAACATTATGCATGTCAAATGCGCGGGTTACACAGCCAAAGTAAAGGATAGTATTGGTAACGGCGGGGGACTAAAATGGAGTTGTGAAGCGTGCCGGGACGTAGAAATGGATATGCGTCTATTTATGCGGCGGACGAGAGAGGGCTTTAAGTCCCTGTCGGCTGGCTTTCTGAAACTTCGTGATGAGTTTTCGTCTCTGGAAACTCAGTTTAATAGTTATAAACTATTGAACGAATCACCGAAGTGGAAGAAGACTATCCCACGGGATTTCTCTCCCGATCCGCCGGCATCTCTGTTTCTGTCGGTTCCGGCATCGTCGAACGACCCCATAACTCCAAATGGTCAGCAACTGATATCGTTTAGGAGTCCAGCAGTGACTGCAGTTGCGGGGACGATTGACATTTCCCCTGGTAATAGTGCCCCGCAAACTGACCCGATATCGGTTGTAGTTTCCGATGAGTCCGGGCGAATATCCACTCCCAGGGATATTCCCAATAAAGTAGTAACTAGAAGAGCTCTCAAGGCGTCATCCACCTCAGCAGTTCCAGCGCAAAATGTTGTTGCTGCGGTTGCGACTGGCGCATTGAGATCTCTTGTAGCCATTCCACCAAAAAAGCAAATCTTTGTTTCGCGGCTCGACCCCAATACTACATCAGATGATGTCATAGCCCATATCCGGGCAAAAGTCGTGGCGCCAAACATTGTGGTGGAAAAGTTTAGGTTTTCATACACCCGTGACATTTCGTCATTTAAAATCAGTGTCCCACCAAATGTCTTTGACCAAATTTGTCACAAAGATTTTTGGCCGGAACATTTAGTTATAAAGGAGTATACGGCTAAGAAAAAGAAAAATCGGCCTCCGATTCGTCTGCCTAACACAACTAATCCTTCCATACCCTCTGGCTCGTCAGTAGCTGGCGGGTCAAAAAACTAATTTCGTCCCTTATTCTGGCCTATCAGAATGTTAGAGGACTAAAATCTAAACTTTCTAAGCTTTTTGTAGATAGTCTATCTTTTGACTTACATATCTTGGTCTTTACAGAAACGTGGTTAAAGCCAGACATTTCTGATGCCTCTGTTTTTCCCACAATTTTTTCAACCTATAGATGCGATCGAATCTCCAAAAATGGTGGTGGAGTTTTGATTGCCGTAAATTCATCTCTTCCTTCTGAAATAGTTCTGCCACCTGCTGTTCTTGACATTGAATTTGTTAGTGTCAAAATTTGTTTGAAATCATATTCTGTATTTCTAGCTTGCTCGTATATTCCACCGAATTCTGACATGACGGTATATGCTAGCCATTTAGAAGCTATTCGCTTTGTCTCTTCACTTCTTTCGGATGCAGACATATTTATCGTTCTGGGAGATTTTAATCTACCAGACGTTTCATGGCTTCCATCAGGTGAGTCTTCCTTGTTGATGCCCTCCTCCTCACATTGCTTTGTTGACGGTCTCCTTGAGTTATCCCTAACCCAAGTTAATCCTGTTCGTAAGAAAAATGAGAGATCACTAGGTCTTATATTTATGTTAGATTCTTCTAACTGCACTGTTTCGAGGATTGATCCCTTAGTCGTCCCCGAAGACAGTTTCCATCCAACTTTGGACTTAACTATTGATCTACCTATTCGGTTATCAAATGCTGGTACCAGTTCGACGTCTCGTACCCGTTGCTTTCGTTAAACTAACTTTTTCAAGCTCAATGAGCTAATTCTTGCCACAGACTGGTCTTATCTGTACTCCTGTAATGATATGAATGCTGCCATTTGTTTTTTCTATAATACTATGTTTTCACTTTTTGATGCCTGTGTTCCACGTGTGATCCATGTGTTGTCTAACAAACCGCCATGGTTTACACGTGAGTTAACTAATTTGAAAAATGTAAAGTCTAGATATTATAGAAAGTTTAAAAAATCGGGTCGACCGTCTGATTTCTCTCTCTATGCTGTTGCTCGATCGAATTTTTCAGTGCTTAATACACTATGCTATAAGGATTACATTAGGCGTTGTAAACTTCAGTTCACCCGTGATCCTAAGCAATTTTATAACTTCGTTAACGCCAAACGAAAGGTGCCACCGTCCACCCGAAAGGTGCACCCGTCCTATTTATGTTTTGAAAATAATAAAGCAAACGATGATCAGGCCATTGCCGATATGTTTGCTGATTTTTTCAAAACGACCTATTCCTCCAAAGATCATCGAGCTAACTTTTCATATCCCTATCAGTTGAAAAGGTCTAATTGCGTCTTTAATCCTGTGATCGATGAAGATTCGCTTCTCAGCGTGCTTACTTTAGTGAAGCCCATGTACTCACCAGGACCTGATGGGATACCTGGTTGCGTACTCAGGTTTTGCGCTGAGACTTTGATTTCCCCGATTCTTAAGTTATTTACTTTGTCCGTTGAAACTTCCTCTTTTCCAACCATTTGGCAAGAATCTTTTATTATTCCTTTGCATAAAAAGGGTAATAAATCCGTAGCTTCTAATTATAGGGGTATTTCCAAATTGTCTGCTATTCCGAAGGCATTTGAGAAAATTATAACTTCTCAACTGCAACATTTCTGTAGTTCTATTCTTTCATCTTCTCAGCATGGGTTTATGAAACGTAGATCCACTACCACTAACCTTTTAGAGTTTACTTCTTTAGCGATCGAAGGATTCAGGAATGCATTGCAAACTGATGTCATTTATACTGACTTCAGTAAGGCTTTTGATTCTGTCAATCATACACTGCTTTTGTTCAAGCTGAACGAACTTGGGATTCCAAGCCTTTTGCTTAATTGGATTTCTCAATATCTTAATAACCGTACACAAAAAGTTTTATTTAAAACTTATCTTTCGAAGACCATCAATGTGACCTCGGGGGTGCCACAAGGTAGCCATCTAGGACCACTGCTTTTTACGCTTTTCATTAATGACCTTCCGTCAGTTGTAACTCACTCTCGCGTGCTTATGTACGCTGATGATGTTAAACTTTGTATTAGTTTTAAAGACTTAAGCTCTCCACGTCTGCTTCAAGTCGATCTTAATAACTTTCAAACTTGGTGTGAAATTAACTTATTAAACCTTAATGTTTCAAAATGTAATGTCATGTCATTTCATAGATCCTCTTTTCAATTAGTGGTATATTATCTCAATAATACCCCACTTGAACGTTTGAACGAGATTAATGATTTGGGTGTACTCATGGACCACAAATTAAATTTTACTCGTCATATTAATATCACTGTCAATAAAGCCATGAGTTGTCTTGGTTTCGTTAAGCGATGGTCGAAAGAATTTGACGATCCTTATACAACCAAAACTCTTTTTATTTCACTGGTCCGCCCCATTTTGGAGTATGGATCATGTGTTTGGTCTCCACAATATGGATCACACCAAGTTAAAATTGAATCTGTTCAAAAACAGTTTCTAATTTTTGCTCTTCGTGGTTTAAACTGGGATCGAAATGTTAACCTGCCCTCTTATTCTAAAAGACTTCTTCTAATTAACCTTCCCTCCTTACTTAATCGTAGAGTAATGCTTGGTACTTTGTTTATTCATAAGCTTCTAAATGGACAAATAGATTGTCCTAATTTACTTAATCAGGTCAATCTATCTGTACCTTGTAGACTAACCCGAAATTATGTCCCTTTAACTTTAACACGCTGTACTTCTAACTATTCTTTGCATGAACCTTTCCGAGTTCTCTGTTCCGACTACAACCGCCTTTATTCTGTAATCGGATCAGAGTTCTCTATAACTATTCTAAAAACTACTATTTTAAGTTATCTATCTAGTAGTTAGTCTTAATTATTATTTTAGTTGTCGTCCGTTGTCCACGCGACTTCGTTTTTGCATGCTGTCTGATAGGGTTCGCGCTTAACAGGCTTTGTCCTGGTGTCGCTTGGACCACTTGAACGTACTGCGCATTGTACGCGTCAACGTCCAGAAGAAATTCCTTGCACTAATTTGGGGAATAGTTCTAGCTACATATGTTCCGTAGTCTGCTTCTTTGAGGCGCCTCCGAATTGACCTTTCACTAATACTTGTGCTTGAAGTATCAGAAAGCTCCTGGGCTACTGTTTTGGGCGTCTCTAATGGGTTTTTTTTAAAACGGCGTAGAATAAACCGATCTGCCCCCTCGGTTGTCTTGCGAGGTCTGCCACTTCGCTCAAGATTTTTGATGCTGTGATATTTTTTAAATTTGTTTATTTGGTAATAAACAGTTTGGCGAGAAACTTTGTATAATTTACTGATATTTTCTACGGAAATACCAGAGTTATACTTCTCCACCATCAGACCCTTTACCATGTCGCTTAATTCATTTGTTTTCACCATAATTACGCAAAATCAATAAGCAAAATTGTTCTAGTTTTTCTTAAAATAAAATATTGAACAGTAATAATCACGTGGGATTAGAGTTAGGTCCGTAGCAGACTAATAAAGACTAAATAATGAGAATGTCAAAATACTTTTGTCCACCTCTTATCAGATAGCGAAAGACAATAAAGCGAAAATTAAGAAAATGCAATTCGTAATTTGGGAAAAAAAATTGTATTCTGCTTTTTGTTTTCGTAATCTATGTTTTGACATCAAACTAAGAACCGTTAAGTGTGCGAGCTCATCAAAACAAAACGGAAAACAGAGCAACGAGGTTTGTCAAAATAGTTATGCCGTCGACTGTATATGTATATGTACATATGTATATATGTATCAGAGAACGGCTTGGCGTGATTGCAAAAATATTCATACACAAAAATAGCCGAATAATCATGTCATTCGGCTCAACCGATCAAACAATCATAAACACACGAACTCACTTTTGAGTTAAATTCACTCTACTTCGCACATAATTTTTCTGACTGAGTTTACTCATGCTCAATTCGCAAACCGATCATTTGGGCGTATGTTCATTCGGCTCAAGATTGATTGAGTTGAGTAAAAAATACAATCAAAAGGCACTAAAACAAGGCGTATGAGTTTATTCATACACAAAGTGAAATAAATCAAAACACGTGATTTCACAACAGATTATGTATTTTCAAGTTGATTGACAATGGCTATGAGAAAATTAACAAATTAATAAAATAAAATAAAACAATAATTTCACTCTTATGTGTATGTATGTATATATAAGTATACATACATACATATGTTTAACATAAAAAAGGAACACATTTTGACTTCATAGGCAAATTCTAAATAATACTTAATGAATAATTATGTATACCTATTGCATATTGTTATCTTGATACGTTTTAAAGTAAGATTTTAAAAATAGTAAGCTGTCCACAGATTTTGGACCAAGACGATTTCTTTTGTCAGTTATAATGTTTCCTGCCAAAGAAAATGCTCGTTCTGCAGCTGCACTACTAGCCGGAATCGAATGAACTTTCAGTGCAAATTTGGAAAGTGTTGGATATTTTTTTGCTCAATTCGCAAACCGATCATTTGGGCGTTCATATGTTCATTCGGCTCAGCATTGATTTTTTTTCTTGATTTACTCATACGCCCAAATTCTTACTCAATTCCACTCACTGAACGAAAGACAGCGTCGAATGAAAATCAGCTCATTCTGCCGAAACCAAACACTCAACTCGTTATGTTTTTAAGAATGCTTGTGATTGTAGGTTGAAATGAACACTAATTAGTTAAACTTTGTCATCTCATCGCTATGGAGCAGACTATATTAGAAAAAATTCGCACAAATACCTACACATTGGCGACCCGTCATAAGGGAAGAAGCTTTGTGTGGAATATTTTGGCAGAGATTATGAAAGAGGATGGCACTGTTTTACATGGATTTTTGTACTGTCGATCGTGCAGTAATATCTTAAAATATTCGGCAAAACAGTCGTCTAATTTAACGCGACATATGTACACATGTGGACAAAATAATAGGTGTGTTTTTTTTTGAAACGAAGTTTCTTATCGCGCGGTAGGGGCTAAACCGAAAAAATTAAGACTAAAAAGTGTAACGACACTTTTACCGTTACCAGCTGTTTTGTCCTTTTCTTTTGCATTGAACAGTGTACGAGTATGTAGACAGAGAGGGACGCACAAACAGCGATCGCGAGCTCGAGTTTGTGGGCAGAGGGACGCACAAGCAAATGCTAGAGGGGAAAGAGGAAGCGAGCTCGAGTTTGTGGGTAGAGGAACGCACAAGCAAACGCTGGAGGGGAAAGAGGAAGCGAGCTCGAGTTTGTGGGTAGAGGGACGCACAAGCAAACGCTGGAGGGGAAAGAGGAGGAGAGCTCGAGTTTGTAGGCAGAGGGAAGCACAAGCAAATGCTGAAGGGGAAAGTAAATAGGAAAGACGCACAAGCAAAGATTCTGAGATTGAGAAAGGGTCATAAATATGCGAGGCAGGGGTAAGAAGAAAAAAGGTCGCGATCGCGAGCTTAAAAATGTGTGGCCGTCAGTTAAAAGTGCAACCCGCATTTACTTGTGCGTCTCGCTGCCAACAACAACTGCCCACAACAACGCTGCGGGCAACAACAATCAAACGCGTTTTACTAGACTCGATTCCTTAAAACTGCTGCCAAGATATGTCAAAAACTTAACCGATTTTGCTCAAATTTTCAAAATATTTCTATTATAAAAAAACCTGTCTGCACTAAAATAATTGTGATCGCTTTGTTGTTTTTTTTTTTTTTTTTAACTAAATAGTCTCTCAAAATGGGTCGAAAATGTGACTTTTTTCAAGTCTGTAAAAAATTTATTTTTTGGAATTTTGAATTTTTTATAGTTCATTGTATGGGCTGAAGCCTTACAATTCACTTGAGCTACTTTTTTTAAATGGTTTCCTGTTGGGCGGAGTATTTCGAAATATGTACATACATACATATGTATATTGTTTTCAAAAAAATATACAAAAAAATTGTTTTAGTATTAATAAAATATATTTTTTTCAAAATTGCATGAAAAAAGCAGCTCTCACCCCCTTAATCGAAAGAAACTTCGTTTCATCTGGGTGTCCCATGACACCTCTCTTCATTTTTCTTACAAAAATGTCCAGCATTTCTATATTTTTTAATGTTTCATAAAAAAATGATTTTTATTTAAAATATGCATATTTAAGAGTAATAAGAACATAAAAAAACTTAAAAAAAAGGATTAACAAAAATTTTGGCACAGGAATAGAGTACCAAGCTTCCTTGATATTTTTCCATAACTGGTCCTTATTTTGGCAAGATGTCTTGGCTAATTCTCTTTTTAGATGTCCCCAGAGGCTCTCTATGGGATTCAGATCTGGCGATTGACTTGGCCACTCGAAAACGTCCACGCTATTTTCCTGAAACCATTCCCTAACGACTCGAGAACTGTGTTTCGGATCGTTATCCTGTTGAAATTTCCATATAAGTGGCATATTGTCCTCGGCATAAGGTAGCATGACAGTGTCCAGTATTTCCTTGTACCCGAATCTGTCCATAATCCCTTCGATTCGATGAATCGGACCAACACCTTGCCAAGAAAAACAGCCCCATATCATTAAGCTGCCGCCTCCGTGCTTCACCGTCTTCTTTGTGAATCTAGGATCAAGTTCTTTGCCTTCTGGTCTTCGAACATTCCTATTAGCGTCATTTCCAAATAGATTTATTTTAGTTTCATCGCTCCAGAGGATATTTCGCCATTTTAACTCTCCCTCTGGTCCGCACCATGACATGTGATTTTGGGCAAAACATTTCCTCTTCTTCAAATTTGCGTTGCGAAGCAATGGGACTTTGCGAGCTATTCTTCCTGGTAAATTGGAATCCACTAAACGTCGGCGAATGGTTCGTGATGATACCACATTGCCCATTTCGTTGGCAATCACTCTTGAAGACTTAAAGGGGTCTCGTTTAGCCAATGTTACTATGCGCGTATCTGCTGACGTTGAGGTTAACCTCGGTGCTCCACGTGTCTCAACCATTTTTTTTTTGTTTTAAGGCATTTGTTACAAAATTCTCTGACCGCCCCAGTAATCTGGCAATGAATTGGTAGGTTTTTCCCTCGTCACGAAGTTGATGAAGTAGCTTCCTTTCTTCCGCACTGCAGTGAACGCCACGACCCATCTAATCTTATTAATATGTTATGAATTAATTTTTAGTTACTTCAAGCTATACATCTTTTTTAAAAATATTACCTTAGGTTACTCAAAAACTGTTAAATATTTTTTTTTTTTAAATTTAGCTGAAACACACCTATTATTATGACCAGGTCAATTTTTGGGTTAGGAACGTTAAAAAATTCTTACTTTTTTTGGAGTAATATTTTTCCTGGGAATTACCAAATTATTGGAGTAATATTTTTCCTGGGAATTACCAAATTATCTTCAAAACAGTGCTACCTTACCGGAAAAAATAGTTGCTTAATTCTAGTACTTGCCATATTATTTTAATTTAGTCATAATGCTAAGTTTTAGGGTCACACCTATTATTTTGTCCACATGTGTAAGTGCTGCCAGTCCCTTAAAAAATCCAAAGTATTAAAAACTGTAACGCCGGAGGAGAAAAAAAGCGGCATAGATGCTTCTGTAGCATAGGTTACCGAAGATTGCCAACCCTTTTCAGCAATTAATGGACTTGGATTTAAAAAACTTGTAAGATTTTTAATTCATATAGGAGCAAATTATGGAGAAGATATGGACATTGACGACATGCTGCCTGACGCAATAACTTTGTCGCGAACAACGCACAAGATCGCGGTCGACAAAAAACAACAAATAAAAGATGAACTAAGCGACATTGTGCGTATTGGTGGAGCAACAGCTACTATAGATTTGTGGTCTGACAACTACGTCCATAGAAATTTTTTAGGAGTAACTTTGCACTTCTACAAAGAACAACAACTTTTCGATTTAATTTTGGGCCTGAAATTCATGGATATCCAACGCTCAACGTCTGCAAGCATTTTGAGCAAGTTGCACACACTGTCTGGCGAGTTCGGCATCAATACTTTGGAGCAAATAAAGTTTGTTACTGACAGAGGAACCAATATTATAAAAGCATTGGAAGGAAACATTCGCTTGAACTGCAGCAGCCATTTGCTAGCCAACGTCTTGGAACATGCTTTTAATGATTCGTTGGAGGTAGCTGAGCTCGTACAAGCATGTAATAAAATTGTTTGCTATTTTAAATGAAGTAAGCAAGTCGTCCCTGCCGACATTGAGTATACCCTGTACCAACCAGTTATATTAAATCAAGATCGGCATCAACTTAATTCAAAATTCCTTTTATCATGCAGCAACAGCTACCGCATGCTATCCCGCTCACTCTTGCCAGCCAGTGTCGTCCTAAGGGCTTCAGTACAAAACGCATTTACGTATATCTTCGATATTTATTGTCCGATTTCGACTAAATGATTTCGTCAGATGATGCATTTTGGCCACATTATTAGGTGTGCCAAATAAGAATGTGATTGCTTTAAAACTTCTCTAGTAAATCGTTTTTTCCAAATTGCGGGGGCGGAAGTGGGCGTGGCAAAAATTTTCAACTATCTTAATTTGCGTAGAGTTCGAAGTTCGAAAACCCTCGAAATCGCAATCAATTCAAAACAAAATTCCCCTTTACATGCAGCAGCAGCGAACGCATGCTATCTCGCTCTTACATATCAGCCAATGTCGCCTTGGCAGTTCAGTACAAAATGCAAATGGCTATATCTCCGATGTTTATTGTCCGTTTTGAATAAAATTGGGTCAGTTTGTGCAGTTCGACTATATAATTATGTCTACCAAATAAGAATTGGATATCTTTAATACAGCTCTTGTAAATTGATTTTAAAATTTTCTTTTTTCATTTGCGGGGGCGGAAGTGGGCGTGGCTAAAATTTGAAACAAACTTGACCTGCCTAGGCATAAGACGGATGTTCACACCAAATTTGGTAGCTCTAGCTCTTATAGTCTCCGAGATCTAGGTGTTCATACGGACAGACGGACGGACAGACGGACAGACGGACGGACGGACAGACGGACAGACAGACAGACGGACATGTCTCAATCAACTCGGCTGTTGATGCTGATCAAGAATATATATACTTTATGGGGTCGGAAAAGCTTCCTTCTGCCTGTTACATACATTTTAGCGACTTTAATATACCCTTTTACCCTATGGGTACAGGGTATAAAAAGCAAGCTTGCAACATCAACTGCAAACTTCATTGAAAAACCATTGCCCTACACGATGGAACTCAAACTTCGGAATGTTTAAGTCCATTGTCGATAATTGGTACACTATAAACACAATTCTAAAAGAGAAGCAAGAAACTCAACGACTGTTGCTTATAAATATATCAACGCTTCAACAGTTAGTTGATTTAAGCAGCGATTTCGAAGTTACACCCGACGAAACAAAAAAAGCCGCACTCGCAAAATTTTCGGTTTTTTCACTTTGGGGGGCTCTAGACTGCTCAAATGCAAAGTTACCTCTAAGAAGTTTATTTTATATGATTTTTGGGTCAATTTTAACTTAAAAAGTTGATGTCTCAATAGGAAAATATTGATGAAATCATAAAAAAAATTTTTTCTTTAAACATTGGTTTAATTTAGCCCTTTTGGGCGGTTTTAGATGCAAACAGGAAAAAAAATTTTAAAAATAGAAAAAAATCAAAATGATTTCGTGAATAATTTTTTTTGTTCTTAAATAATCACAATTGATTAGTTGACATCAATTTTTTATTTCTTTATTGTGAAAAAAATATGAAATTATTTTTTTAATATTTTGTAGTACCACCCTTTGCCTTAATCAAGGCTTTTATTCTATTGGGCATCGAAGCAATCAAATTGTTCAAATATTTTGGTGTAATGTCATTGTACCAAACATATTCTATGGATTCCTTTAGCTCCACCATTGTTTTTGGCTTTCTTTTTTTTATATATCTCGACATTTGCGACCACACATTTTCAATAGGATTAAGGTCTGGGCTGTTGCCAGGCCAATCCAAGGACTCAATGCCTAACTCTTCCTTAAATTTTGTAATCTGTCGTCAGAATAAATTATTTTTTAAGTTATGGCAATGATTGGAACGCAAGGTTTCACACCAATACTTACTGAGTGGGCCCGATGGCAGGGTGCGGAGTCGTCCTGAAAAATTGGTTTTTTTACATGTTCGGAAATTGACTCCAAACTTGGGACCACTCCATCCAATATAATTTCTTTGTACTTTTCTGCATTCACGTAACCCACTAGCATTAATATTGACTCTGGTTTGTATTTGGAAATACATCCCCATACCATTATATAGGGAGAATGCTTTACAGTGGGCAAAAGGCAATTTTCGGAAAACCTTTCTCCATCTTTACGGCGCACTCTGCTAAAGCCATCGGGTCCAAAGAGATTAAATTTGGACTCGTCGGAGAAGAGGACTCGTGACCAATCAGATTCAGTCCAATTAACTTTTTCTTTCGCCCAATTCAGGCGCTTTTCCTTCATTTTTTTTGTAAGAAGGGGTTTTTTTGCGGGCTTCCTTGCGCGCATCCCGCTCTCATTAAGCCGATTTTGAATCGTTCTGGGTGTAACCTTTATAGCATATTCATCCTCGACCTCTGAGTGAATTTGGATAGCATTTTTAAACCTGTCCTCTTGACTTTTCTGGTATATAATCCGATCTTCCCTGGCAGTAGTGGCTCTTTTCCGACCACTGCCTTCCTTCCTTAACAGGATCCCATCCTTTCGAAATTTTTTTATAAATCGCCGTACAGAGCTTTCATTGAAGTTTATTTTTCGAGCAATTTCGCGATTTGATAAATTTTCCTGGGCCAATCTCAATATATCGGACTTTTGGGCCACAGTAAGCTGAGCTCGTTTAGGCATAGTTTGAGGCGACCCGCCAAAAAAATAAACGTGCTGAACAAATAACTTCATCAACTAACCCGCAGAACGCATTAAAAGTAAACGAAAATAACACAGAATGAAAAAAAAAAAATTTCAGAGGGCTATCTCAATTTTCGGGGAATCCCCAACATCGCAAAAGTCAGAAATGTAAAATTTTGCGAGTGCGGCTTTTTTTGTTTCGTCGGGTGTATATTTAAAAAGCTACAACTTTGCAGTTCCCCTTCGCTATGCTACGTAGTGCCATCAATTAACAAAATGCGGCTTCTATGTGAGCCACAGGCTACAGATGTATGTCCTATATTGGCCTTAAAACAAATGAAGTAAGCAAGTCGACCCTGCCGACATTGAGTATACCCTGTACCAACTAGTTATATTAAATCAAGATCGGCATCAACTTAATTCAAAATTCCTTTTATCATGCAGCAACAGCTACTGCATGCTATCTCGCTCACTCTTGCCAGCCAGTGTCGTCCTAAGCGCTTCAGGACAAAACGCATTTACGTATATCTTCGATATTTATTGTCCGATTTCGACTAAATTTAGTCAGATGATGCATTTTGGCCACATTATTAGGTGTGCCAAATAAGAATGTGATTGCTTTAAAAATTCTCTAGTAAATCGTTTTTTCCAAATTGCGGGGGCGGAAGTGGGCGTGGCAAAAATTTTCAACTATCTTAATTTGGGTAGACACTAAACAAAAGTTCGAAAACCCTCGAAATCGCAATCAATTCAAAACAAAATTCCCCTTTACATGCAGCAGCAGCGAAAGCATGCTATCTCGCTCCTACATATCAGCCAATGTCGCCTTGGCAGTTCAGTACAAAATGCAAATGGCTATATCTCCGATGTTTATTGTTCGATTTGAACGAAATTTGGTCAGTTTGTGCAGTTTGACTGTAATTATGTCTAAGAATTGGATATCTTTAATACAGCTCTTGTAAATTGATTTTAAAATTTTCTTTTTTCATTTGCGGGGGCGGAAGAGGGCGTGGCTAAAATTTGAAACAAACTTGACCTGCCTAGGCATAAGACGGATGTTCACACCAAATTTGGTAGCTCTAGCTCTTATAGTCTCCGAGATCTAGGTGTTCATACGGACAGACGGACGGACAGACGGACGGACAGACGGACGGACGGACAGACGGACAGACGGACATGTCTCAATCGACTCGGCTGTTGATGCTGATCAAGAATATATATACTTTATGGGGTCGGAAAAGCTTCCTTCTGCCTGTTACATACATTTTAGCGACTTTAATATACCCTTTTACCCTATGGGTACAGGGTATAAAAATAATTAATAACGTAAAAGAAATTTGGGCCCCAAATATCAATCACTGGCATAAAGCAGCTTTTTTTTATTTCCGCCTGCTTTAAGCATGTAATCAAATGATCAAAGCGAGACTAAACAATTTCGCATTTCAAAAATGAACTCCTTTAATACAAATCCATCAGGCTCATCTTCTGTTCCGGCAAGTCCATGTACGCCAACTTCGGATATTGTGTCCCAATTTTCTTTTGAGAGTGGATCAGTTGACTCGCTTGTATCAACAAACACAAACACACTAAATAAAGAAAAAGATGCTCTCTTTTTTTTCCCTGAACTTTTTAAATCGTCCACCGCAAATAAATTGAAAACACCTACAGATGAAATTGAAAGCTACTGTAAAGAAATTGTGGAAATAAGTAATGATTTTAATGGGCTAGAATGGTGGAAAACTAGTGAAAAAAAATATCCAACACTTTCCAAATTTGCACTGAAAGTTCATTCGATTCCGGCTAGTAGTGCAGCTGCAGAACGAGCATTTTCTTTGGCAGGAAACATTATAACTGACAAAAGAAATCGTCTTGGTCCAAAATCTGTGGACAGCTTACTATTTTTAAAATCTTACTTTAAAACGTATCAAGATAACAATATGCAATAGGTATACATAATTATTCGTTAAGTATTATTTAGAATTTGCCTATGAAGTCAAAATGTGTTCCTTTTTTATGTTAAACATATGTAAGTATACTTATATATACATACACATAAGTGTGAAATTATTGTTTTATTTTATTTTATTAATTTGTTAATTTTGGCTTTTGTTATAATGGCTGCGTATTTACAGACCGCTGACCAGTTCTCCTTTTTGTTTAGCATCATCTTTGTCAGGTTTCCGACTCCCATTTTCTCGCCTAGGGTTGCTTCTAGGCTCTGTCGTTCTTTGATGAACCTCGGGCATTGGAATAGTACATGCTCTGCATCCTCAGTGACTCCGTTTAGGCACAATGTGCACTCCGAGTTGCTTTCATGCCCAAAGCGATGCATGTATGATCTAAAGCAACCATGACCACTCAACACTTGCGTCAGTTCGAAGGTGACTTCTCCGTGTGGCCTGTTTAGCCAGTCCCCTATATTAGGAATCAGCCGGTAGATCCACCTGCCCTTTTGAGACATGGCCCAGCGCATCTGCCACTCCTCTTGGCTATTTCTTTTTGCTTCTTGTCTCGCTATTTTTTTTGCCAGTGGAGTCCAAGCGTTATTTTGCCTCCTAGCGAAAATGTATGCTGCTTCACGAGCTACCAAGTCGATAGGTGTCATACCTGCTAGAACCAGTGCAGCATCGTCGGATATTGTTCTGAAGCCGCGGCACACTCGTGGGGCGCCGAGCCCGTATGTTGCTTCTATGCCTTGCCTATATGATTTGCATTCCATCGCCTTTACCCAAACAGGTGCACCATAAAGCATTGTAGATTTTAGAACGCTCATCAGGAGCAATCTTTGGCCTTGCCTTGGTCCTCTTGCATTAAGGAGGATTCGATTTAGGCGCCTTCCCAGTTCCGACGCTTTGCTGCTGACTATTGCCAAGTGCTGCTTGAAGCAGAGGCGAGTGTCTAACATAACTCCCAAGTATCTGATGCACCTTGATGACTTAATTTTGCATGTGCCAATCGATATTTCCGCTGTTTCAACAACTTTCCGGCTGCTGATTAAAACCGTCTCTGTTTTATGATCTGCTAACTCCAGTCCTGCATTGGTTAGCCACTGCTTAATTTTGCCTACCGCTGCTACCGTTTTGGCCTCAGCATCGTGGAGATGTTTCGCCACGACCACAAGTGCTACGTCGACAGCGAAGCCAATTATCATTGTATCGGGCGGGAGCTCCAAACGCAAGATGCCGTCGTACATTGCGTTCCACAGGAGAGGGCCAAGTACTGAGCCCTGCGGAACTCCTCCTTGTACTCGGTGTACTCGTGTACCACTCTTGGTGTTGTAACGCAAGACGCGATTTCGAAAGTAATCCTCTATAATTAGTATGAGGCGTTCGGGAACATGGAACCATTTAAGTGACTCAAAAATCCGACTCCAATTGGCCGTGTTAAAGGCATTTTTATACCCTTGCAAGGGCATATAAATTTTGGTCAAAAGTTTGTAACGCACAGAAGGAAGCGTTTCCGACTATATAAAGTATATATATTCTTGATCAGCACGACGAGCTGATCCGTCTGTCCGTCTGTCTGGATCAACAGCTTCTCCTCCGAGACGCTTAAAGCCACAGAGCTGAAATTTTGCACCCAGGCTTCTTTTGCTGCAGGCATTGTATATCTCGGAATCATCCCAATCGGATGACTATATCATATAGCTCCCATAGGAACGATCGGTCAAGAATAGAATTAAACTTCAATAACTTTGTTGTTTTTCAATCAATTGTTACGAAATTTGGGGTTCATAAGTGTAATACACCTTTCCACCAAGTTTGATCAGAATCGGTTGACTATATCATATAGCTCCCATCGATCGGTCAAGAATATAGTCTTAGAGCAATAACTTGGGTGTTTTGAAAGAGATTGTCACGAAACTTGGTTTCCGGAAGTTTAGTATATATAGAAATGTCTGTGCTAAGTTTCAGACAAATCGGTCATCTATATGCTATAGCTCCCATAGGAACAATCGGGCCAAAAAAAAATTTTTTTTTCTCATGCTACAAACATTTAATGTAGGTTTGACTTGTTTTATATGCTTTCTAATGATTTTGCTACATTATAAATGTGTATATATTAAAATTGTTAAATAACAGTTTGCAAGGGTATACGAACTTCGGCACGGCCGAAGTTAGCCCATCCTTCTAGTTTATGTCTAGTGTGGTGATCAGACAATATTTTTTGCTTCCCTCGGTGGCTTTGGTAGCTATATCCACAACGATTTGTAGTGCATCAATGGTTGATCTTTTTTTTTCGAAATCCGAATTGCAGGGGAGCTAGATCACCCGTCTGTTTGATTGCCCATTCTAGTCGTGCGGCTATTATCTTTTCTAAGATTTTTGCCATCGAGTTTAATAGACAAATCGGTCTGTAGGCTGAAGGGTCTTCTGCGGGCTTGTTTGGCTTAGGGAGAAGTACCAGGTCCTGGATTTTCCAGCAATTGGGGAAGGAACAATCGGCTATGCATTTATTTAACTTCTGCGAATTTATCAGGGCAGATGGAACCCGCGAGTTTTAAGGCTTTATTTGGTACCCCGTCTGGACCAGGCGCTTTTCGGTCCTGCATATTTGCCGTGGCTAAAAACACTTCCTCTATGGTCACCTGTTCGTCTTCTGCATAGCGTTGTTGTATTGTTCTTCTTGGGCCTACTGATGACGTATTAGGGAACAAAGTTTCCACAATGTGTTTTAATTGGTCTTCTTCTGGAACAACCGGCTTGTTAGCTTTGAATTTTTTGGTCACCAATTTAAATGCTTTCCCCCAGATATCATTTTCTGCTGCGTCGCAGAGCTCTAGAAAGGATTTTCTTTTGCTTTCCTTTATTGCTTTTTTCAGTTCCTTTCGTCTGTCCGCATATTGCGACTGAAGCGCTGGAAAATCTCCTCTGCCCCATGCTCTTTGGTAGCATCTTCTAGTTTTAATGCACTTTTTCCTAGCCTCCGATATTGAATTGTTCCACCAGTATACTGCTTGATGGTGGCGGCTATGACTTCTGCGGGTCTGCATACTGGCGTCACAGGCTGTCGCCACTGCCTCATTTATCAGCTTTGCATAATTGTCCGCATCACCTATTAGAGGTGGGATCGTTAAGGCCGACCTGAAAAGAACTGGGTCGAGAGTATCTATCCTGTATTGTTTACATCTTTGCGGTGGAGCTGCACTTCTTGCCGAAACATTGCCTATTGTGCAAATAATGGCGTTGTGGTCGCTCGCTGTGTAGTGTTTGCTGAGCTCCCATTCAGTTGAGTGAGATAAAACTCTGCTTGCAAATGTGATGTCGATGACTAAACCATACCCGGCTCTTTGAAATTCTCTTTGAATTCAGTACAATAAGGTCTAATGTTGCAAGAGCCTCCATTAAGATGCGGCCTCTGGTGTTCGTTTGGCTACTGCCCCATTCCTCTGACCAGGAGTTGAAATCGCCTGATACTATTATTTTTTGCTTACCTCTAGCATCCGTGGCAAGCCGATCAAGTGCCATTTCAAATTCACTTATGTGTAGGCTTGGTGCCATGTAGCAGCTATAGAGTCATGTATCTTGAAATTTGACTCGCACAAATCCATTAGAGGAGTATTGCATTTGTATTGGAAATGCATTCCTCCCGCAACTCCATGTGGCCGCCTTCCCTGTTGCATCGCAGACCCATGAACTTCCTGCGCGATTTCGGTAAGGCTCGCTCAGGATTGCTATATCGATCTTTAGCTCACGCATCGTCTGCTCCAATAAGTCCTGTGCCATTGCACAGTGATTGAGGTTAAGTTAGAGTATCTTCATTTTTGTTTTTTAGTTACTTCTCCGATCTCTGAGACTTTGTTCACCAGCGGGCAGAGTCTGCTACCAGGGTAATGTTTTGTATCTTCACGATTTTCGGCTGAACAATTAAAACATTTTAGCTCGTTGTTGCATGCGGCCGCTTTGTGGGATGTTTGCCCACATTTTGGGCACCAGTTGGTACGGTCGATTTTGCTTGTACATTCTGTTGCTTTGTGACCAAAGGCATTTGTAGCATATCTTCTGGCCGTGTCTTTCTCTTATGCGGCAGCTAGACCAGCCGACTCTTAGGTTTTCCTTAGCCAGCAATATCAGTGCGATTTCGCGTGGCATACTCAGAATAGCCATTTGTGTATCGCCATACATTTTGCGCAGATTCTTGATTGTGACCTGGGTGGATTTACCGCCCAGCTCTGTCTCAATAGCGGCACCCACATCTGAGGTGGTGACCAGACAGTCTAAATCTCGCACTTCGAGCCAGGTTTCGTCTCCAACTGCTCTCACGCTGGCTGTTTGACCTAGAACTTGACTTATCTCGTCCTTAAGCATTTTGCTACTAGCTCCGCTATTGTCGCTCAATTCAAGCAGCAGCTCTGGCTGTTTTCCTAGCACGCTTGACCTTGTCTTTCACATCGTTTAATTTGCCGTCCTCTCTTTTTGTGACCATGCCGAGGATCTGGGCGTAGGAATAGCCTTCCTGGCCTTTGATCAAGATGGCCTCTGGTCTTCCTTTTCGATCCCTCAATTTCTTTTGACGTTTATTGACTACCTGTTGCTTTTTTGAGGTATCATCCCTTGCATTCTTTTTTACTTCAGAGCTATGCTGAGGAGGTGGAATCTGTTGCCCCAGTTGTTCTGCATACGACGGCTTTGCTTTCTCTCCATTTCTTTGCCGCTTTGGTGGAGTTTTCCGCAGTTCCTCCGCCTCTTCTCGGTGTCGTTTTGGAGTATCGCCCGGGTTTGTTTTGGGACCGATGTTTTTCCTTGTTTGTTGCCTAAGACTTTAACACCCCGCGTGGTCTTAGTTGCTGCGCTTGTTTTGTTCACTTGCTTTGAGAACTCACCAGCCAGCAGCTTTAGACAGAGCACTTCATGGAGCTCCTTCATGCGGCCGATTGCCTGTTTGGTGTTCATGTTTATATGACGCCCCGGGGGCTTTCCATCTTCTTTCTTGTTAAACGTATTTGCCATTTCATGAATTAGTTGGCCTAATTCGTTTAGTTCGACAATCTCTGTCACCAAGCGGCTTTCATCGTTTCCGGAAGGCTCCTCTGGGCTATTGGCCGACCTTGTTTGCATTCCGCTCGTAGGAACAGTCATCGACATTGGCGACTCTCTGAGCCGAGAGCGCCTACCAAAGATAGCCTCTTTACTGCTTTGTTTGCATCCACGCCATCTATACGATGAAGCTGATCCAAGGATGCTACAAATTTCTCCATATTTCGGCTGATATCGGTACCTTTTTTCCAATTACAAACCTAAAAGTAACTGCCTATAAGGTTAAGGCGGTTAGAATATTTGAATTTGAAAAGCCCAGAGGCGCCACCTGACTGGTTTATTATAGGGGCCCTCTTGGTTATCCAGTGATCAACACATCGACGACGATGATAATAAGAGGAAGAACCTTTCTTGCAACAACAAGTATTGAAGTGGATTGGAGAAATTTTTATTGTTACGCACCAACACAGGCAGCAATCCGAGAGAGGCGCCAAAAGAAATTCGATGCTCGACTCCTCTACCTCACCCCCTTGCCAAGGAACTTGGGCGGGCCAACTCCAGCAAGAAATAAGGCTTGTGGCTGCGTCCGGGCCGATGCGAAGTCCCAGCAGTACAGGGGTATGTTTTGTTGTTCCCAAAGGTTCTTACTAAGTTCGCGGGCCACCCAATTTGTGGCTAAAACAGTGGAGCGGTTTCAAAAACAAAACTTTCGCTATTCACTCGTGAGAGTGTATATCACACTGAGTTGTTTCTTTATGATTGTTTGATCGTTTGAGCCGAATGACATGATTATTCGGCCAAGTCGAAATGTGTACCGAAGGCTGTACATACATAATTCATATGCTCATCAGCATGAGCTGATTTTCATTCAACGCTGACTTTCGTTCAGTGAGTGGAATTGAGTAAGAATTTGGGCGTAAGTGTAAATCAAGAAAAAAGTGAGTTTTGCAGATCTCTGATATGTATGTGTATTTTAAAGATCATTTCATTTTGCGATCGACCAAACGAAAAAAAGACTTCATTTATAAAAAAAAATAATAATTTATTAATTTTATTTAACTTATAGAAATTCCAGGTGACCAGTGCCGGGCCAAAACAAAATAGGACTATACCACGATCCCGCCACGCGTCTCGTGACGGCCAGGGTGACCGGCGCAGGCGCCCAAGGCCTAACCGAGAAGTCCGATCGCGCTTGAGAGCAGCTGGTGGCACGCCACCAGACATATGCCGCCACCGCCCGAGATGCCCCGGTCACCATCGATCGTTCTGCTGCCCCTGCTGCTGTCCCTGCCCGTGATGCCCCGGTCGCCATCGATCGTTCTGCCACCCTTATGGCCGGCAAAAAAAATTGAATTAAAAAAAATAAAATAATAAATCAAAAATAACGTATTTTGTTTTCCTTTTGTTTAGTAGTTCATATTGCAAAATTTCAGTCAAATAAATTGATTGTTAATAAAATATGTCAACGTTGTAATTTGCGTTTGATATTCATTATATGTACTTACATATAATAAAATAATAGAGATAGGTTTAAGCAAACTATTGGCGTTAAGGGTAGAAGCTCGGTTTGGAGACTGGGACATACTGTGTTCGAATTCGCTAAAAAATAAAGTTCTGATTTTTTAATTTTCCAAACTCCAAATTAGAATAAGATGAAAAAAGTTTGCTACTCTTGCAAATGAAATAAATCTCAATGTAATTACTTTTATTTCGAACTGTACAAGCACAGTGTGACAAGGAAAAAGTGCATCAGTATTTTTTTAATAATTCTTGTGTATATGTTTTTTCTTGATGTATAAGATATTATATGAAGTACATATATGTATTCTTTGTCAAGATTTTTGTAGATCGTAAAAACTCATTTTTCTGTGGAAAATATATCTTAAATTTATCCTGAATGTTTAAATTATAAAATCTTTATTTGAAGAACTTAAACATCGGCTAAATATTAGAGTTCGTCAAGTGATTGCAGTGAATAAATTTCTTTCGTTCAAAAACGTTTGTACGGTTGGAAAATTTTACAAATATCAAAGCTAACTGCTGCCTTGCTCAAAGTTTGTATACTCTTGCAGCCTAGACTATTTAATTTTTTAATTAAAAAAATTAAAGAATAAATGCTGTAAATGTAAAAGAAAAAAAAATAAACTGAAGAAATTAACATTAACCTATCCACTACACCACCAACCGCATCAACGTTTGACCACTATTTCGACATACACATGTACATATCATTTAAACAAAAAAAATTTATTAAAAATTTACATTCAATTTGTACCCAGTTTGAACTAGATCAGATAACTAGACAGGAGAAAATTAATTAAATGAAATTTCTTATCAATTTGTTTTAATGCACACATGCACAAATTTATCAACACGCGGAATTTGAAAGAGAAAAAATAATTGCGTTGTGTTTTTTTTCCGGTTTTTTTTTTTTTTTTGGTGAACTTTTATATATATATATATTAAAAATGTTGTTTTTAAATAAATAATTTAACAATTTTATGTTTTAAGGGTTAGGATATATTTCGCTAGAGCAAAATGTGTAATTTAATTGTATACATTTTTTTTTTAATTGTGTATAAAAGACCTTAAAAATATATTTCTAAAACTCTATTGTAGTAGCATATTGAAAACTTTTTATTTTGTTGTATATTAAATGAATGTAGAGAGTTAAAATTTTGTACTTACTGATGCAGCTGTATCAAAACCCCATTAGATCAAACAATTTTGGGAAAATTTTCCAAGCAAAACTGAAATATATATATATAAAGACTAGTTAAAACTCTTTTCCGCACCACCTTGAGGTAGAGTTCTTGGCGCGTTTTTTTTAAAGTGCTATCCCCTGTAGGCATAATCCACTTATGGCAAATGATATAAAGATATAAGGCAGGTCCAACATTTGAAGCTCATTGACCAGTTGGGAGCCGGAAGTAGACCAGATTTCGGCCGACTCGCTATATTTATAGGGCAGTCGCTTACGGTCTGTTTCGGTACCTTTGGTCATTTACTCAAAAATGTTATATATTTGGACCACATCCTTGTTCTTGAAATTCATTGCTAAATAGAAGATGAAGCCAGCAAGTCGTCCCTGCCGACATTGAGTATACCCTGTACCAACTAGTTATATTAAATGAAATGGAATATCCTCGAAATCGCCATTAATTTCATGCAAAATTCTCTTTAACATGCAGCAACAGCAAACGCATGCTGTCTCGCTCACTCTTGCCAGCCAATGTCGCCCTAAGTGCTTCAGTACAAAACGCATTTCCGAATATCTCCTATATTTATAGTCCGATTTCGACAAAATTTGGTCAGCTGGTGCAGTTTGGGTATATAATTAGGTGTGCTAAGTAAGAATACGATATATTTAATACAGCTCCAGTAATCCTTTTTTTTCAAATTACGGGGGCGGAAGTGGGCGTTTCTAAAATTTGAAACAAACTTGATCAGCCTTGACATATGGCGAATGTTCACACCAAATTTGGTAGCTCTAGCTCTTATAGTCTCTGAGATCTAGGTGTTCATACGGGCGGACGGACGGACAGACGGACGGACAGACGGACGGACGGACGGACAGACGGACAGACGGACGGACAGACGGACATGTCTCAATCGACTCGGCTGTTGATACTGATCAAGAATATATATACTTTATGGGGTCGGAAACGCTTCCTTCTGCCTGTTACATACATTTTAGCGACTTTAATATACCCTTTTACCCTATGGGTACAGGGTATAAAAATGCGCAAATCTTACAAATTGGTTTTTTATTTGCTATATTATAGAAATTTGCGGTGCATTTAATGCAGAGAGTCCTGTTGCATCTTATGCATTCAATTTTGGCATTTTTGTCCATCCGTCTGCAGCAATGCAAGCAGGTTTTTAATACGGCATCACTGCAGTTAATCATTTTTTGAAATATGTCTCTCCTGAATAAAACCGGAGATCTTAAATTTGTTAGTGCTTTAAGTGAAATATAGCATTTTGCATATTGGAATATTAAAATACCACAGTTAAAAGTGTCTTTTTAAGTGTCGTAAGCGACAACCACATTTTCATAGCCATCCAACAAAGTTTTATAATAAGCAATAAACTTATTCGATGTACTTGTCGGGCCAAGAGGATCTAGAAAGAAAAATTCTAAATTTGCTTTATTAATAAAGAGAATATAAAAATGTCCTTTATTCAAAGAGAGTTCTACAATTTAAAATGTAATAACTTATATTTGGCCTAATGCAATCTTCTAGCTTCGAATGACTGAGAAGCATCTGCATACAGCCGTCTTCTATTTCAAATATTCTATAATTGGACGCATATGAATAATCAGATTGGACTGAAAAGCCCAACAAATCATTTTCAGCTACATCTGTCAGTTTCAGTTTTTTAGGACCGGTAAAGTCACCTTTGTTCCCTTTTTTGTTCCAACTTTCTTTATAGTTGGCAAGCTTTTTATTGGAAATATCAGTTAAAGCAGTCTTTGAACGTACTTTACGTTTATTAACGCTTGCTTTAATGACAGAGCCATGGACTATCGGCGACTTAATGCTTTCTGGGTGAGCAAGTTCTATTTGTTTCACCACAGAATTGGAAATATTATCCATTTCTCGAATAAATCTTCTTAGTTTTAAGCCTGGCTTATTTTGTATGACACTATGCTTAAGTGTTTTAAAAAAAGCTTCTATAGGTCCATTACTGGGTCTTTTATTTGCTTTATCAATGAAAATGCCATTAAATTAGTCCAAAATGCCACGAAGACTACATATTTTCCTAAAAAAACATCTGCCATTTTAGGATGATAATAACTGTTAATTTCTTCTCCCTCAACAGATAGCATCGAAATTATATCTTTAATTTCTTTGGCGAAACAGCTAAAACGTTGTTTTAGTTTACTTTTGCCTACGGTTTTCAGGGTATCTTCACCAAGTCTTTCATTGGGGATCGGCTTATTTTCCCAATCGCCAAGATTAAAATTTATTGGACGCTCATCTGTGAAATATTTGAAGGCATTGCTAGCCATTTGATTTTTTTTGGGTGATAAAAGTATGGTTGCTATATATTTAAACCAATCCTCAAAGTCTTTTATCTCCGAAATATTATATCCCACACCCAGAGCATTTCTTAAGAAAACCCTGAGTCTAATATTGTTCAAGCCAACTGTACTATCTATATCTGCACACATTATTTTGGCGTAATGACTTGTGCAGAATTGGACACAAACAGTTGGAAATTCGCACTTTCTGTGGTAAAGTAAGAGTGAGTCCGGAAAATTCTTTCAGAATTGCTCCAATAATGGCAAAGCAAACATCAGTAATGATGCGTTTGCAAATGGGTGTGTGATGATTTTTCTCGCACGACATATTTAAGTCGCATAAGAAGCGACCTACATACATATGTCGTGGGCAGAGTGATTAGAAAGGATTGCATGCGCCATCCCATATGTCACACCTATATCGGGAATGTGTCCGACTAAAGAATACAATAAAATTTTTTTGAAACGAAGTTTCTTATCGCGCGGTAGGGGCTAAACCGAAAAAATTAAGACTAAAAAGTGTAACGACACTTTTACCGTTACCAACTGTTTTGTCTTTTTCTTTCGCATTGAAAGGCAGAGGGACGCACAAGCAAATTCGGAAGGGAAAAGAGGTAGCGGACTCGAGTTTTTAGGCAGAGGGATGCACAAGCAAATTCGGAAGGGAAATGAGGTAGCGAGCTCGAGTTTGTGGGCAGAGGGACGCACAAATAAATGCGGGACGAACAAGTAAATACGGGACGCACAAGCAAAGATTCTGAGATTGAGAAAGCGTCATAAATGTGTGAGGCAGAGGTAAGAAGAAAAAAGGTCGCGATCGCGTCTCGCTGCCCACAAATTCACACATGCATATACATACATATGTATTCGCGGTATATGCTCGGATTCGCGATCCCGATCTCTTTTTCTCTGCCCGGATGCTTGTTTGCTGCAAATATTGTCGTCGGGCGAAATTTGGCAGCCCACCTTGCATTAAATTATTATTGCATCTAACCCTTAGAATGTCTAAAATACCTGAGCAAAAGATTTTTTCAAAATCTAAAGACGTTTAGAAGTAATAGCCGTAAACCTGAGTAGGTGTATATAGAGCCTGGTTGCGAGCAACAACATTCAAATATGTTTTACTAGACTCGGTTCCTTAAAACTGCTGGCAAGATATGTCAAAAACTCCCTAACCGATTTTGCTCAAATTTTCAAATTATTTTTATTATAATAAACCTATCTGAACTAATATAATTGTGTCGCTTTGTTGTTTTTTTTAGCTAAATAGTCTCCCAAAGTGGGTCGAAAAAGTGACTTTTATCAAATCTGTAAAAAAATAAATTTTTTTGGAATTTTGAATTTTTTATAGTTTATCGTATGGGCTGAAGTCTTACAATTTAAATAATGTTTGGTTTTTGCAATTCGGATCAACGTTACCGTTGGCATTTTGGTAGCATTTGAGCTACTTTTTTATATGGTTTCCTGTTGGGCGGAGTATTTCGAAATATGTACATTCATCCATTATACAAATGGAGTTTTTAAAAAAATATTAAAAAAAAATTGTTAAAGTATTAGTTAAAATAAATTTTTTTTTTCAAAATTGCATGAATAAAGCAGCTCTCACCCCCTTAATCGAAAGAAACTTCGTTTAATCTGGGTGTCCCATGACACCTCTCTTCTTTTTTTTTTTTTTTGGCTATTGTAAGGGTCCTTACAATACATCCTGTGGCATCTATGTGCAAAGTATGGATCGTGAAATGATTTTGGAACAGTCGTATATGTTTAATGTTCCATAAAAACACTTCCAACTTTGTCGACAAATGTTGAATGTAATGGGTATATCCTTTACACAGCATGTCGTAGGCATCCTTAAAGGGGTCCTTATCGAAATCGTCTTTAGCATTAGCCTCAGATTTCATATTTCTATAAAATGATAAATGTTTATTTAACATTTGATCATTTCCAACCAAAGTTCTTATTTTGTTTGCTCTTAGAGCCAATTAATTTTTATACTGAAATGCAGTGCTGCCCTTTAATTCTTGCTTTTCAAGAAAGCGATTAATTGCTCTGCACTGGGAACTTTTCTTCAAATTAATTGTATGGATAATTTCGACGCTGCTAGAATAAACTTTTACTGTGCCGTCGAAATCTCCTACGAATTTAAAATTATTGCAGGATGGATCTTTGCAGTATCCATATGCGACATAAGAAAGTTTGTTCATTCTTATGGTATTGAAATAGATAACACAAGCATTGTTAATTAAGCAGTACTTTTCTCTGATAACGTGTTCTATACCCTTCTTTTTCGTAAATAGAGAAGTACAATCTTTGATAAATTGTTGAAAATTCTCTACATACAAATTTCCTATGTGATGGTCGCAATTACGCTTTTCATCACGTATACGTAATGGGTTCTCAACCATTTTGACATCAACATTCAAGCTTGTGTTTTGAAGCCTGCAGTCTTTTCTCAAGCACTTTAATCTGCTTCCGACAAGACTTTCATCAGCGGGATTGGAGGACTGATCTTTAATTAGATCATCCCTAACAATATTTTCTAAAGGATGGTATGCTTAGTCAATAAAACTGAGTTTGGAGTATCTTATTAACATTTCAGAGTTTTTTCTCAACACGAGGCGCTTAAAGCTCTTTAAAACAGAGTCACGCCATTTTAGAGAAGTACCGCTTATTTCATAAATTTTTTTTGTTATTGTTAAGTCTTTTATTAACAATTTCTGCGATTTTTAAGTATTGATCATCATTTAATGATGAACAACTTCCCACAAGGCCCATGCATATTGCTTCTTTAGTTGCAATAGCAGTGCCCTCGTTTATTTGCCTAAAATAAATTGTAAAAAATGTATTAATGACGAACGAACAAGATAATTTAAAAAAATTCATTTAGTAATTTAGTCCAATGCGAAAATTATAAAAAATTGTCTAGTACGCAATTTTGCCAAATGATTGAAATAAAAACCACAAATATAAAATTTAAGTAAAACAACAGAAATATCAAAGAAGCTAACTCGGCCTGGGGTTTTCGTGTTTGTTTTTTTTTAAAAAAAATTAAGAAAAAAAAGAAAAAAAGGGGGGGTCCACCGGGAAAAGGGAGGGGTGTTTTTTGGGAAAAAAAAGGGGTGCGGGGGGGGGGGTTTTGGGTTGGGGGGGGGGGGGTGGGTGGGTTGTTGTTGTTTGTTGGGGGGAAAAATTTTTTGGGGGCCCGGTTTTGTTAGGGGGGAATGCTCTTTTTTTTTGGAGGAGGTTTTTTGTGAGGAATGGGGAAAAGAAGAAAAGAAGGGGGAAGGGGGAAGGGGGAAGGGGGAAGGGATGGGGGAGGGGAAAGATATATATATGGGGGGGGGGAAGGTATTAGGAAAATGAAATTAAACAAAAATGGAGAAAATTAGATCTCTTTGGGTATACTACTCCAATATTATAAATAAAGAAAAGAAGCTAAGGAAATCACTTTAGTTATTTGTTCGAACTTCAATACGAAATAGCAATTTTTCTACAACAGGATGGTAACTTTCGTGCATAAGGTGTAAAAGGGGGTAGTGGTTCCAAAATGTCCTAATGTGTACAATACATGGGCAAAAGGGGTTTCTAAAATCTAAAACCGTTTAGAAGTAATAGCCGTAAATCTCATAGAGCGCGGTAGCGATTAACAACTTTTAATCATGATTTCTGAAAACAGCTGCCATCAAATATTAAAAAACTACTCAACCGATTCGGCTCGAGTTTTTAAAGTGTTTTTATTATATGAGAACCTATTCGATGGTCTAAAATAATTGATAGTTTTTCTTTTTTGCCTAAAAAGACTCCCAAAAAGAACCGAAATGGTTTTGTTTTTCTGTATAAACGTAATTTTTTGGAATTTTGAATTCTTTTAATTCATTATATAGGCTGTACATTGTCTTACAATTAAAATATAAATTTGCTTTTCCAATTCAGAACAACACAATCGTGGCAGAAGTTGAGATATTTTTTTAAATCGAAATCAACAAATTATATTGTTTCCAAAAATATTTAAGTGTTAAGTTATAACAAATTGAACGTTATTTAAAATTGAAAAGTCCTTCAATTAAGTACGAGATTTTATTGCTGAAAAAATATCATTAAAATTTCTTGAGATGATTTCACGCTAGGTGTATCTCGAAAAAGGTTTGTCGAATTAACTTCAAATTCTTAGACAATATTTTTAAAATATAATATTTTAGGAAAAAACGCAAAAAAATGTTCCAAGTTTTAACTACCCTAACCCTTAAAAATATGCTAAGCAAAGGTTGAATTCTGAGTTAAAATTGTTAAGGTTAACATTTCAAATGCTAAACAAATTTTTACAACAATAATACAATCCCATTTCCTCCAATCTGCTTGAAAAGAAATAGAGCATTTGAATAACTCTATTTTTTAAAAAAAGCAAAAAATCGTCTTTTACCACTTTGCTCAGCAAAGCACAGAAAAACATTAATTGACTTCATTTCTGTTTCAAAAATCATCTTAATACATTTTCACTTTTCAAGTCATGGGCGGAAATGGGTTAAGAGTTAAAGTTAAATCATTAAAAAATGTCCAAAATACGTATTACAACTTTTATATATTAACTTTGCGAAATTTGAGCATTGCATACAATATATGAATGCAGATTCACTCATGATGAAAGTAATAGATACACCAATATAATTTTGGTGATTTGTCGTAAATGCTTACAAATTTTTAACATTTTCAAAAAGTACAGGATGGCAACTATAAGAACACGACCTGGAAACACAATGCACGCCAAGAAAAAATTGTATATCCCCCCAAATTTTTAGTAATTGTAATTATTTGTAAAAAACATGCTGAAAATAATGATACACTTGACAGCTTCTAAGAGAAAAAGTTGAAATAAATACAAGCTTGTATTTATTGCAAGGAAATAGTGAGTATTCGTTAAAAGGATGTTGATTGTAGTAAAAAATTATAAATATCACATGTAGATGGCTCGAAATGTTCATTGTCCAAGTGAGAAACGCAGAATTGCTATAAACCTTAAAAGAAGCAAAAATAATCTGCGAGTTATTGCTATATTATTGAAAAGATCCCATCATTTTGTACAAAAGGCATAAATAAATCAAAATAAAGAGAAGACACGAGGACTTTCATAGAAAACCACAACAGAACTTTCATGGAAAACCACAATAGAACTGGACCGACGCATCGTGAGGATCACGAAATCTGACCCTTTTAAGCCTTCAAGGGTCATTGCATCCGAAATTGACAATGTTATTATCGCTTCTTCAATCAAAAGACGACTACAAATGGCAAAACTACCAAGGCGTAACGCAAGAAGTGTTTCTTTGATGCGCACAAAAATAATGTCCGTAAAATTAGCGACGCACAGTGGGGCCATCGCTCATTTCGCTTATCAAAAATCATATCTTCTAAAGTAGTGAAGCGATTTTCAAAATTTAAAAAGCATTTGATAGCTAATTGTTAAAGCTTCAAATGGAGGTGCTCGGCTTACCGAGGTGCCACGTGCTCGGGTGCTTTGATATTCAAGGTCAAAGTTAAAAAATATTTCTAGGCATATTTTACCCATAAAATTCACTTAAAAAACGCTTTTTTAATGACAAACGAACTTTGTTATTCGAATTTGATAAGATAAATAAAATTTTTTAATGTTTTGTTTTAATTTTTCATTTAAATTGCAAAAAAAATATACTATTGAAAGGGTACATTAATTTTGGTCTTCTCCAAAACCCTTAATGTTACAGAGCTGAAATTTTACACATAGGCATCTTTTTGCTGCAGACATTAAATACCTCGAATTTATCCTGATCGGATAACTATATCACATTGCTCCCATAGGAACGATAGGTCGAGAATAAAATTAAGCTTTCATAACTTTGTTGTTTTTCAATCGAATATTACGAAATTTGTATTATATTACTCTAAGATACTTTTTAACATATTCACTAAGTTTTATCAGAATCGGTGGACTATATCATATAGCTCCCATAGGAACGATAGGTCGAGAATAAAATTAAGCTTCCACAACTTTGTTGTTTTTCAATCGAATATTACGAAATTTGTATTCTATTAGTTTAATTTACTTTCTAAAATATTTACCAAGTTTCATCAGAATCGGTTAACTATATCATATTGCTCCCATAAGAACGATCAGTCAGAAATATAGTTTTAGAGCAATAACTTGAGTGTTTAAAAAGCGATTGTCCCGAAATTATATTTGAAAGTTCAGTACATATGGAAATGTCTGTGCTAAGTTTCAGCCAAATCGGTTGACTATATGCTATAGCTCCCATAGGAACAATCGGATCAAACATTTTTTTTTTGGTCAAATTACATTTTTTTCTTAAGCCATTAACATCTTATGTAGGTTTGACTTATTTTATATGCTCTCCAATGATTTTGGTTCATTATAAATATGTAAATATCAAATAATACTTTGCCAAATTTGCACGCGCTCTTTTTCTTCCTTGTACCTGAAACGCGTTTTTAACGCGAGGTTGCATTAGTTTTTTGAATTTTTGACAAATTTGCGCAAAAAAGCGCAAGACTACACTATATAGGTCTGATAGGTAAATGTTTCCTCTATCACGTGTATATGATTATATCGTGAATCTCCGTGAATCTCCGTTGATTCTACTCCACCAAAGTTTAAAAAATGCGAAAATTTAGTGTGTTTTTGAATCGTCTTCAATTTAATAAGTATTCCAAATTTTATTGTATTTTTTTATAATCTATATATATAAAAGAAAGTCGTGTTAGTTACACCACTTATAACTCAAGAACGGCAGAACAGATTTGGCTGAAAATTGGTAGGGAGGTAGCTTAGAGCCAGGAGATGGACATAGGATACTCTTTATCCCGTTCGACAGCGTTCCCGTGTGACTTGACATTAAGAAATAAATAAAATATTTTGTAACAAAGTTTGTCGGATTAGTTATGTCATCGATGAACTCAATTTGATATTTGTAAGAAATTAATATTAAAACTATTTCTATTAAATTAATAATTATACTTGGAATGCTTCATCCAAGAATTTTCAAAGACGGAAGCAAGGTGATGCGGTTCCTGGGTATCCAGATGTGCGTTCTACTGATGCTCTTGGTCGTATGTATACAGTTCATCCAAAGAATGATGAATGTTTCTATTTGCGGTTGTTGCTGGTAAATGTGCGTGGGCCAACTTCATTTGAGACACTACGAACTGTTACTGGTGTAATATTCCCAACATATCGTGCTGCATGTGAAGAATTGATCTTATTAGAAAACGATACCCATTGGGATACGACAATCGCTGAAGCCATTATCTCTGCATCTCCAAGTCAGATACGCACATTATTCGCTATAATAATTTCGACATGTTTTCCATCAAACCCATGTAACCTGTGGCACAAATACAAGGATAGTATGTCAGAAGATATTTTACATCAAAGTCGTGTCAGTTCCAGAAATCACGATATTGAGATGAATGAGGAGATACATAATCGTGCTTTACTCTTGATCGAAGATATGTGTTACCTCATGTGCGGTAATTTATTAATCAGGTTAGGAATGCCAGCGCCAAATCGTGAAATGAATGACGTATTTAATCGAGAATTGGAACGGGAACGTGAATACGATCACCAGGAATTAGATTTAGTAGTTCAAAGGAATGTACTCCTGTTGAATTACCAACAAAAGGAAGTTTATGATACTTTAATGAAGGCAATCGCTGATGAAAATGGTGGTTTATATTTCCTAGATGCCCCTGGTGGAACTGGCAAGACATTCCTTATGTCATTAGTTTTAGCAACTGTTCGGGCGAGATCCAAAATAGCGGTTGCAGTTGCTTCTTCTGGAATAGCAGCCACATTGTTAGAAGGATGCCGTACGGCTCATTCAGCATTCAAATTGCCGTTAAATCTTCAAACTATTGAAGAACCAACGTGTAATATTGCAAAACACTCAGCAATGGCCAAAGTTTTAGCGGCATCGAAAATCATCATCTATAATATCTGCATCATCATCATCACGAATGCACAATGGCGCATAAACGTGCATTAGAAGCATCGATCATATGACGCATTGCAATACCCACTGATGTTTTGGCAAGGAGAAGATGGATATTTTTTTAATATTAAAATGATAAATCCATTGAATGGTAAAGTATCAGTATCTTAATAATGGTTAATGTCTGCATAACAACGTTTGCCGGGTTTTCTAGTAAATAACTAAAAATTGATCTACTTTTCGAATAAAGTAAAAATATTCAAGATAAATTGTTTAATTCAGCCAATACTCAGTTTCAAAGTTGCAAGTTTTTGTAAAAATTGTACACTTTTTTCATACTTGAAAAATGTCTCCACTTTGAGATGATGTAGCACCCAAAATTCTTACCGGATTTCAAAAATATTTTGTATCCATAAGTTCTGAAATATTATCTGTCGATTTCACTTTTTACTTTTGCCCAACGCCATGGTGAAAAAAATGATTTTTGGTCAGCTATCCGGGCAGAGGCCCCACTGTGCGACGGTCAGTTAGCGACGATCGGAACCGTGGAATTTTGGAACATTTTTTATATTTTTATTTTTCAATTATCTGGACAATTAGGCACTTTTTTAAATAAAATAGACTGCAGAATTGTTAAGAAACGCATAATCTGTGCAGGCTATTTGGGTCATTGCAGGTATTAATAATTTGCATATGAAAAATTGACTCTTTACATTTTGGAGCATATCTCCCTTCACATATTCAGTTATATTGCCACCAACTTTGACAAAAATCTATTGCAGCTTTTTTGAGAAAATTGCTTATCAGTGACCCAACCTCTGGTTTTCCTCCATACAAAATGGTCATAAAAAATTATGATGTGATTGCTGGCGACGTTTTACGTCTCACAGAGTTTGTCGGCCAATGCACGCAACACCATATTAATTGGTAAACTTTCATGATGGATTTCAGAAAGTTTTATCAAAATCTACCGCAGCTATTTTGAGAAAAAGAACCAAATGTGGGGGTGCCTCAGGTGGCTAAAAATCACTGATAAGAGTGCCGCCAACTCCGGAGCCGGAACCTACCCAAAGAACCAGTGTTAGACAGTATATGCAATGTTGGCCAACACCGATCGTCGCTGACTTTTTCCGAGTTTGTCGGCATTCGTACGGTAGTGCATTATATTAAGCATAAATTATTATATATTCTGCTGTATTTTTATCAAAATCTATTTTGAGAAAACCTAAATTGAAAAATATTGCCGCCATCGTTTAAAAATGCCATCATCGAGTATAGGAGGCAAATATTTAATGTTGGCCAACACCGATCGTCGCTAACTTTTTCAGAGTTTGTCGGCATATGCAAGAAATGTGGTGAAAAGAGTAATTATTTTTCTGTCGAAAACCACGTGCTCGGCTTCAACAAAACGATGGCTCGTGTGGGATAGGCCTGGTGCAGTCTGGTCACCATTGTGTTTTTTTGAAATTGTAGTTTTTATAAAAGATTTATTAAAAAAAAAAGAAAAATATATAAAAGAAAATAAATAATAAACAAAAAAAAAAAAAGGAAAATAATAAGAAGTAGAATAAAAATTAAAAGGCTTCAAGTGTTCATTTCATTTGCATGTGGTAGTGTTGGTTTACTCCTTTTCCTCCTCCCTTCCCACTAACCCCACACTAGTAGAGGACGATCTTCCGTACTAGTTTTTAACCCACTCAATTAATCTCCGAGGTAGCAGAGGACTACTCTCCCTGCTGATGAAATTTCTTGTATTGTGGACCCAAGAGACTGAGAGTTGTACCCCGGCCTTAGAAGGTTCCTTACAAGAAAAATAAAAATTTTGAAAGAATCTGACGCCTATTCTGCTGATGAAGTTTATCTTCAGTCAAACTTTACAAATTTAGCTAACGTAGAATTTTCTCATCCTACTGAATGTAGTCAGAAAGGTGATTCTTTAATTGATTTGTCCTCCAAGCCTTTAGATGAAAGTCTAATCGGAAGCCGTCTAAGGTGCTTTCGAAAAGACTGCAGGCTTGGAAATACAAGTCTTAGCTTATGTGAACGTAAGCGTAATTGCGGTAAATATTTACTTAAACTCCTCGCACTCACTACAGCCTTAAGGAAAATGAATCTGGTATCAAACGAAAGGAAAAATTCACAGAGCAACACCTCGGGTGCGCCTTGACGATTTATTGCTTAGTTTTTGCACAATTAACAAGAATGACTTTAGTCGAAAAAAAATCGATAAAAAGCTAAATGTAGCAATTTCTCGCTGAAAACAGTGCTGTCAAAATCAGAATTAGTGCTGGAAATGACGAGATTATAGCGCTGCCACATAGCACGAATGAAAAACAGCTGACTGAAGTTCGTTAAAAATTTCAAATGCATTGCCAGCCCGTCGGACTAAAAAATACGTTAAGCTTCAAATTGAAGTTACTACAGTCTTGTGTTTTTCTCATGTGGAAAAGATATACAGGATGTACACATGCCCACAGATGGACACAAAAACAGATCGGAACAAATTTAATGTTAGATGGCCACTTTATTTTTAATAAACCGGAAACAATTTTTTATGAATACTTTAAGAGGCTTACTTAACATCCATAGCATGAAAGCAACGATATTAGGTGTAGTTTTGTTTTCTCTTAAAATTGACATCGCAGAGATTGAAATTGCTTAATGCATTCTTAATGGTTTGGGGAGCAAATGTAAATATTTAAAAACATGGATAAGCATTCCGTGAGTTGTTATATCAAGTCAATGCTAAGTAAATATCAAAATTAATTCTTGGGGGAGTCATGGATACTGTTATTGAATTTTATAACTTTATTATTTATAAAAATGTTTGCCTCTAAAACATAAACTAGTGACATAGGGCTGCCGCAACCAACACTTGAAATCGGGTAGACTTCGGAGAGATCATGCAAATGGGGCCAAATACACAGCGATGCTCACCCGATGATTGCAGAGTAGTGAATAGACAAGAGTGGCTCGAATACTGGTTTTATTAAGAAAATATCAAAGAAGCTAACTTCGGCTCTGCCGAAGTTTGTATACCCTTGCAGAAAAATAATTGGTAAAAATGTTTAACAAAATCAAAAAAAAAACAAAAGAGAAAAAAACACATCCAAAAATTTTCACTTCTTCACCGAGCATTGAACCATCAATTACCGAGAGAGCCCATCGTGCCATTGATACACACTACGCCACCGTCCTTACTTAGCTAGAGTAAGCTAATTCGACATATATGCAAACCCATTGCATCTCGCTCTTTCTTGTAAGAACACAACACAAATATTTCTGTCTCTCTCACACACCGCGTGGTGGTTGAATTTTTGCATATGTATGTATGTGTGTGCGTGAGCATTAAAATACATTTAATTTCTATCAAATTGATTATTGATTTGTAACCTTAATAATTATCCGATCTTGTTCAAACTTGGTGTAGGGTGTATGGGTAAAAATTGAATTTAAATGCAACAACAAAAAAACAATAATTTTATATATTTCTTATTTGGTGCCGCGCGGATTCGAACTCGGGTCTTTTGTGTTTGTACGGCAGATTTCTTGGAATTTGTTTTTGTTTCTTTGCTGCCAAAGAAAATTGCCTATTTTACTCGAGGTACCTCCACGTTTTAGTTAATAGCTCCGGTGACAATTATCCGATCCGACTAATTTTCACACTTTTCATACTTGATAGATCAAGGAACTTAACTTTTCATGTTTCAACCATGTAGCTTAAAATTTGAGGCTGTCATCGCGATTCAAACAGACAGACGGACAGACGGACATGTCTCAATGGACTCTGCTATTGATGCTAATCAAGAATATATATACTTTATGGGGTCGGAAACGTATATTTCTATGCGTTACAAACATCTGACCAATTTTATAATACCCTCTGGAAGGGTATAAAAGGTCGAGTTTATATACACGATTCTAGGATCTAGGGGGTCACATGTATATACATTTGGGGGCCTTATTCATAATGTAAATGTGATTGTGTGAGTGAACATAATGTGGGGGACAATTTTGTGTTGTATGAAAATATAGTGTGAATACAGTGTAAGGGTAAATTGTATTCTAAGCAAAGCCTGCATTGGTGTTTACTGTGAGAAATTCATAGTTTGTGTTTAAAGCATGCATTTACACCAACAGATACTTTAGGAAGATAAATGTCGAACTTGAACTTGGTAAAATACATAAAAAAATTTTTTTTTAATTTTTTCTTTCCACACGAAAATATGCGTTAGGTTTAAGCTTTGTACAGCGGTTCATTTTGCTTAACTTGGTGGCAAACGTTTGTAACTTTTGAATTAACCCAGTTTAATAAATGTTTATTGTTATGAGTTTTGATGTTGTAAAAATTTTCATTTTTACATAATTCAAAGAAAAATAAAAACCAATACACAAAAACAATTAAATTTTTTTTAAATTTTAGCTTTGTAATAATTTTAATAAATTTCTTGGTGAAAAGTGAGAAAAAAATTATTCATTGCAGCTTTACATTGCTTTTGAGGGAAGTAGATACTAAATTTAACTAGCGGGTGCAATGTAATATATACAAGAAAATTCGATCATATTTTTATGATAATGATAATTTTTTTATTCAAATTTCAATATGAAATACTTTGTAAAAAAAAAAATTTTTTGCCTTCAGTTGCTCTTCTCCAATAGATGACACCAATCAGTGAATTTAATTATAAAATCGTAATAATAGTTTTAGTATATTTTCTTGGACACCTGCAGAACAAGTTATTAAAGTTACCTCTGGCCAAATTTTTTTGCAAGGATGCAAGTGTATAGGTTATTAAAAACAAAAAAACTAATTTTTTTTAATTTTGTTAACTTTTAAAAATAAACCAAAATTCATAGATATGTAACTGTTAAATGTAAAGTCATAGTTTAATTTCTTTTCATTTTATTATACCCCATGCAAGGAATTTCATTTACGGCAACAACATTTTGAAAATAAGCCACTGTGCGTTTAATATTGTAAGGTAAATATTATTAATGGAAAAGTTTTTTGAATAGGGGCATGAATTTAATGAATAATTGAAAAACACTAGAGGTATAAAGAAAAAGATGTCGTTTTTATACCCTTGCAGAGGGTATTATAAAATTGGTCAGATGTTTGTAACGCATAGAAATATACGTTTCCGACCCCATAAAGTATATACATATATTCTTGATCAGCATCAATAGACGAGTCGATTGAGACATGTCCGTCTGTCCGTCTGTCCGTCTGTCTGTTTGAATCACGATGACAGCCTCAAATTTCAAGCTACATGGTTGAAACATAAAAAGTTAAGTTCCTTGATCTATGAAGTATGGTGGTATTGAAAATTAGTCGGATAGGATAATTATCACCGGAGCTATTAACTAAAACGTGGAGGTACCTCGAGTAAAATAGGCAATTTTCTTTGGCAGCAAAGAAACAAAAACAAATTCCAAGAAATCTGCCGTACAAACACAAAAGACCCGAGTTCGAATCCGCGCGGCACCAAATAAGAAATATATAAAATTATTGTTTTTTTGTTGTTGCATTTAAAGTTAATTTTTACCCATACAGCCTACACCAAGTTTAAACAAGATCAGATAATTGTTAAGGTTACAAATCAATAATCAAATTTAAATGAAATTACCTTTATTTTAATGCTTACGCACACACATACATATGCAAAAATTCTTCACCACGCGGTGTGTGAGAGAGACAGAAATATTTTAGTTCTGTTCTTACACAGAACGAAATTGAAAGAGCGGGATGCAATGGGGTTGCATATATGTGTGTCGAATTAGCATATGCTTGTTAAGAAAAGACGGTGTTAAGAAAAGATGGTGTTTGAAGGTTTGATGCTCGGTGAAAAAGTGAAAATTTTTGAATGTGTTTTTTCCTCTTTTTTTTTTTTTTTCTGATTTTGTTAAACATTTATACCAATTATTTTGCTGCAAGGGTATACAAACTTCGGCAGAGCCGAAGTTAGCTTCTTTGATATTTTTCTTTACTTTAAAACGTTCGAATGCAGCATTCGACATTAGAGAAAAGGCCGTTTGCAGGCAACTATAATAATTTGCTGCTATAATTTTCCGGTTTTCACTAACCAAACTGTAGGACATCAATTGCTTATTTTTCAAAAGTACATTCTTTTTGAATAAACATTAGTTGTAATAAACTTTTTCTATCTTTCATTAGGTTTGTTTGCTTTGCTTGCAAGAGCACTAAACTTTCTGATCGGCTTGAAATTATGCTAATAAATTTTAAAATTCGAAAGTAATTTAAAAAATGTCCAAAGAAGTTTGCTTGCAATTTCTCCAATAATAAACAAAATAAAAATTAATATTATTAAGTTTATTAAGAATATGTTTCCTTTGGAATCTTGGCATCCTGAGTTCTTGAGTATTCAACGCCTTCCTTCGATATATTCGTTTAAATCCTATTAGTAAAAAAAATTGCAGTATTAAAAGACGTTTTACCTTGTCACAACCAGCTGAAATACATACATATATCATACTAAAATTTATTTTTCAAAACATAATGTTTGTAAAAATAACATTTATTTCCCTGGCCATAATTTTCGAAACTATACGACATAGTCACAAACCCACCTCAACTGGGTTGTACCGCAACTTTACTACGTCGAAAAGATATACATTTCCTTGCTATTTAAAGAGCATAAAGTTAACACAAAAACTTATTATCATATATTCAAATATACGCCGAAGACTGCAACACAATTACAAATCAATTAAAGAAACGAAACATCTTTTCTTCAGTTGTATTTTGCGTGTTTTCCAGGTGATCGTCACGTTGACGCTTTATGTTAATTTGCATAGTATAAGTATGTTAAGTAGCACTTTGAAAGTTGTGAAAATTTTATGTTGTATAACACTGCCTTGCAACATAATGCTAGCCTTAAAGCACTCATGTGGCACGTGTCACTTGGATTTTCATCATGGAGTGTAAAGCATGTGTTTTCAGCTTATGCGGATTTCTAAAACTGAACGAAGTGGAAATTTACGATTTCGTCTTCAGGCATGGGGCGTTAAAAAAAGAGATGGATTGCCCCAACTGCAACAAGCCTGTAAATCTGAATAAAGATTACAATTTCCGTTGTCAGCGTCAACGGCGAAAAATGAAAAATAGGCGTCAAATTATAGAAAGATGTTCATTTTTCCAAAGTGTCAGGAAGGACACGTTCTTTGACAATGCCAAATTGTCTATGGAACACTTTTGCCACTTTGTGGCATTGATGGTGACAGGGAATCTAAATCAAAATTTTGCGGAAAATGAATTTGGGATGTCCAGCAGATCAGTGGTTCACTGGAAGAATTTTGTTAGGGAGGTATACGTCCACCTAGTGGACCAAGAACTAAACGAACCACTGGGGGGTGATGGCCGAATCGTAGAAATCGATGGAGCCAAATTACGGTCGTCCATACCAAAATACGGACGGCGTCTCGCCCATTTCACTGGCTATATAGCGGAGTACCATTTCGGAAAGAAATTTCCGAATCATAAAGATCGGTTACACCATATATTCACAGCTATTGGCCAATTATACAAGAGTGGCCTCGGTTTCAACCATTCCTTCTCGATTGAGGAAGAGGAATTGGAAAATAATTCCTCTTCCTCCTCCGAGGAGGAAGACAATGTTGAATAGCTGTGAATATATGGTGTAACCGGTACTCCGCTGTATACCCTCGTTTTGGGTATGTGCTTCTGAGATCGACGAATTACGCTTTGATGCACACCCATCAGCAGTCCAACAATCCGATATTATGGTCTTCATCACCTCAAGCAGATGGCCCTCGCTTCCGCTTCCCGATTCACCCCCCAGTGAAAACGTATACCTCCCTAACGAAATTCTCCCAGTGCACAACCATTATGCTGGACATCCCAAAATTTTGACTTTAACTACCTGCCACCATCGATTCCACAAAGTGACCAATCTTCCTGACACTTTGGAAAAATGAACATCTTTCATCATACCTGTTTATAATGACGCTGACAACGGAAATTAATATCTTGGTTGGCTTTTTGCAGTTGGGGCAATCCATCTCTTTTTTTAACGCCCCATGCCTGAAGAGGAAATCGTAAATTTCCTCTTCTATATGTATTATAACATATTTTAAGCATATATATATTATCACTTAGAATAAGTATTAATATTAATATATATTTTAAGCCCATATATATAATCACTTAGAATAAGTATTAATATATATATTTTAAGCATGTATATAATCACTTAGAATAAGTATTAATATATATATATATTTAGACATAGATAAATAAGTATACAGTATAAGCATATATTCATATATATACTATATACTAACATTCATACAATTAAGCATACATATATAATGACATATTATTATCACATGTATATAATAACATAATTTTATTATCATTATTATCATATGTACATATATAATCACATATTATAAGCGGACATATATATAAGCATATAATATAAGCTCATATGTATATATATAACCAGATACATATACATAAGTACTTATGTATATATAACCAGATATATACATATATATATACATAAAATCACATATATATATATGGTGATATAAATATGATATCATATAGCCTTTTTATAGTTTGTGTAACAACTCGTATTTTGGGTTCGCTTGTAGTTTATTTTATTAATATTAATCTCTCGCTCGCTCGCTTCGATTCTGACAACTGACACAACACGCATATGTTATTCATTCCCCTGACAGGGTTCCCACATCTCTCCTCTTCTTTAAAGCTTCAGCTTCAACCCGGTCTTTGGGTTTCCCAGCGCTGAACGTTCCTCCACATAATGCATGGGCTGCGAAGACGGGTTGGCGCCATCATATTAGGCAGGTCCGGAGAGGCTGGAGACGTTGATCGTTGAGAATCCACTTGAACTGGGGTGTCTTGCTATTCTTAAGCGGCCCCTTATTCAACGGTATCTTCTTGCAATGGCTCTCGTTCCATCTGATTCTCTTTCCTTTCCCAAAAAGCTCTACTTCACTTCCATTTCTTTCAACGACAGTTTTATCAAAGTTCTTCAGCAACACCTTGTCTCCCACCTTTACATTGTACTCCTTGGCACCTCTAGCCTTGTGACCTATAACCTTTCCTTTTTTTTTTGCTTATTGACCAAATCATTATCTCTGGCTGAGGTATCTACTACTTCTTCTACAATGTCTCGAATATCAGGCAGCTTATCTCTTATGGTCCGATTGAACATATGTAAGTTCCGAAGTGTAGAACCAGTAGTTCCATGAGGTGTCGTGTTGTAGGTCAATATAAGTTTTTGTAACTCCTTTTTAAAATTGCCTTTATTCACCGCAGCAATCTTCAGTCGTTTGCCCAACGACCGATTCATATTTTCCATTTCCCCATTGGCTTGAGGCCAATACGGAGGTGTCGTAATCAATGTAATGCCATTAGCTTCACTGAAATCTTTGAATTGAGCGCGAATAAACTGCCGTTCGTTGTCTGTCTTTAATGACTTCGGAATGTCAAGTCTGGAGAAAATTTCCTTAAACGCCGTGATGATTGTTTGCGATGAAATTGAACTGATGAATTTAATCTCCTGATAGCGCGTAAAATAATCAATTAGTACTAACACATGATCATTGTTCAGTAGAGGGCCCAACAAATCGGTTGCCAAACACTGCCATGGCCCGTCTGGAAAAACGTGCCGCTGCATCGGCGGTGGACGTGTTGGCTGCGATACTACTAAGTAGCTTTTGCACATTTTCACATGCTGCTCGATATCTTTATCCGAACGTGGCCACCACACCTTCACTCTCATCCGGCGCTTCATGGCCGATTCGCCGGGATGTCCTTCATGGCCCAATTCTAAAACCCTCTGACGTAGCAATTTTGGTATCACTATGCGGGTACCACGCAACAAACTGCTACCCACTGTTGATAGCTCAGATCGAAATGGGTAATAACAGTTTGTTATATCCTCTGTCCAGTTATCGTCTTTAAGATGTGTCACAGCGGCCGATATTTCTCGGTCACTAACGCTTGTTTTTCCTATTTCTGTTATCGGTATGGCCTTCGGTGTAGCACAAGCGACTATCTGGCAGATGTTATAGTCACTCCTTTCATCGAAAGAATCACATGACTGGGTTTTACAAAGTCTTGATATCGACTCGGCAATATTTTCGTTTCGAGAGCGATACATAACCTTAAATTTAAACGCATGCAGTCTCAAAAGCCGACGTTCAATTCTGGCTGGAGGTTTCGAAGGTTGGTAGCGGATAATGTTAATGTTTTATAGCTCTGTTTGCCATCCTCATATCGACGGATACTCTTATTTCCCCATTTTCTTTAAACGCAATCACAACCGGAGAAATCCATGCACTCGGACACCTTCCTTTATTTTATTTTTATTTTTATCCACTATTTCTTCCAGTGCCACTGGCACACGTCTCATTGGTTTGTGTACTGGCTTCACGCTAGAATCGACAGTCAGTGCCTATCGTTTATTTTTGAAAACGGTACCAAAGCATCGACCCGACAAGCTTCCAAACCTATTTTTAGAACCTTGAGCTGAACGGCCGTTTTCTTTCCCAGAAGCGATTGACTACCTTTCTCTATTACGCAAAACGTAGCAATTAATTCTTGGTTCAGCTTCACGCTTATAGGGGCTTCAAAAACTTTAAGGACCTTGGGGGATCATCAGTCGCCTACGCTTTCAATCTATCCGTCGCTTGGGATCTCAATTCCACATCACTGCGTTGTTGCTACACAACACATCCCAATGCTTCTCACATAACAAATTTGCAGGCGATCCTGAGTCGATTATCATTTCCATTGGTTGACCTCCAACGTTGCATATAATATTGTCATCCCTTCCGGACGAACCATCAAGCCTAAAACACTCCAAATCCTTGACCTCCTCAACGCTTCCCCACTGGTCTTCGATGCTTTGAACATTTGAAAATATCTTGCGCCGCTTTGGGTTGAAGTGTCCACCGGCGCCCGATGACCTCTTCGAGTTTCGAGTTCTATAGCAAAATGACCAACCAGATTACAGCGTGCACAAACTTTATCCCGCGCTGGACATTTCCCGTCATCAGCATCATGGTCCTCACGCTTTCGTGGCTCTCGTCCGAACCGTTTCCTTACGGAAATTTTGTTGATGGTGTCGGCTACATCGTCTCCCAGCATTGTTTCCGAGTGCTTGTTCACTTGTTCATAGACCTGGCACGCATGTATTATCTCACTCAGCATCTGCTCTCTTTCCAAAAATCTCTTCTTCAAGTCGTTCGACGCCCAGGAATCAATTATTTTGTCTGCCAGACATATCTCTTCAATTTCAGCTTTTGTTGTGACATATGAACATTTCGCAAGTTGTTGTCTCAAACGAATCAAGTATCTGTTAAATGTTTCGCCTTCACCCGGGGACAGATTCCTCAAAAGATGTCTCTCGAATGCTGAATTTCTTTCCGGAGCAAAATATTTGTCCAGTTCCAGTTCGGCAGAGCCGAAGTTAGCTTCTTTGATATTTTTCTTTACTTTAAAACGTTCGAATGCAGCATTCGACATTAGAGAAAAGGCCGTTTGCAGGCAACTATAATAATTTGCTGCTATAATTTTCCGGTTTTCACTAAGTACATTCTTTTTGAATAAACATTAGTTGTAATAAACTTTTTCTATCTTTCATTAGGTTTGTTTGCTTTGCTTGCAAGAGCACTAAACTTTCTGATCGGCTTGAAATTATGCTAATAAATTTTAAAATTCGAAAGTAATTTAAAAAATGTCCAAAGAAGTTTGCTTGCAATTTCTCCAATAATAAACAAAATAAAAATTAATATTATTAAGTTTATTAAGAATATGTTTCCTTTGGAATCTTGGCATCCTGAGTTCTTGAGTATTCAACGCCTTCCTTCGATATATTCGTTTAAATCCTATTAGTAAAAAAAATTGCAGTATTAAAAGACGTTTTACCTTGTCACAACCAGCTGAAATACATACATATATCATACTAAAATTTATTTTTCAAAACATAATGTTTGTAAAAATAACATTTATTTCCCTGGCCATAATTTTCGAAACTATACGACATAGTCACAAACCCACCTCAACTGGGTTGTACCGCAACTTTACTACGTCGAAAAGATATACATTTCCTTGCTATTTAAAGAGCATAAAGTTAACACAAAAACTTATTATCATATATTCAAATATACGCCGAAGACTGCAACACAATTACAAATCAATTAAAGAAACGAAACATCTTTTCTTCAGTTGTATTTTGCGTGTTTTCCAGGTGATCGTCACGTTGACGCTTTATGTTAATTTGCATAGTATAAGTATGTTAAGTAGCACTTTGAAAGTTGTGAAAATTTTATGTTGTATAACACTGCCTTGCAACATAATGCTAGCCTTAAAGCACTCATGTGGCACGTGTCACTTGGATTTTCATCATGGAGTGTAAAGCATGTGTTTTCAGCTTATGCGGATTTCTAAAACTGAACGAAGTGGAAATTTACGATTTCGTCTTCAGGCATGGGGCGTTAAAAAAAGAGATGGATTGCCCCAACTGCAACAAGCCTGTAAATCTGAATAAAGATTACAATTTCCGTTGTCAGCGTCAACGGCGAATAATGAAAAATAGGCGTCAAATTATAGAAAGATGTTCATTTTTCCAAAGTGTCAGGAAGGACACGTTCTTTGACAATGCCAAATTGTCTATGGAACACTTTTGCCACTTTGTGGCATTGATGGTGACAGGGAATCTAAATCAAAATTTTGCGGAAAATGAATTTGGGATGTCCAGCAGATCAGTGGTTCACTGGAAGAATTTTGTTAGGGAGGTATACGTCCACCTAGTGGACCAAGAACTAAACGAACCACTGGGGGGTGATGGCCGAATCGTAGAAATCGATGGAGCCAAATTACGGTCGTCCATACCAAAATACGGACGGCGTCTCGCCCATTTCACTGGCTATATAGCGGAGTACCATTTCGGAAAGAAATTTCCGAATCATAAAGATCGGTTACACCATATATTCACAGCTATTGGCCAATTATACAAGAGTGGCCTCGGTTTCAACCATTCCTTCTCGATTGAGGAAGAGGAATTGGAAAATAATTCCTCTTCCTCCTCCGAGGAGGAAGACAATGTTGAATAGCTGTGAATATATGGTGTAACCGGTACTCCGCTGTATACCCTCGTTTTGGGTATGTGCTTCTGAGATCGACGAATTACGCTTTGATGCACACCCATCAGCAGTCCAACAATCCGATATTATGGTCTTCATCACCTCAAGCAGATGGCCCTCGCTTCCGCTTCCCGATTCACCCCCCAGTGAAAACGTATACCTCCCTAACGAAATTCTCCCAGTGCACAACCATTATGCTGGACATCCCAAAATTTTGACTTTAACTACCTGCCACCATCGATTCCACAAAGTGACCAATCTTCCTGACACTTTGGAAAAATGAACATCTTTCATCATACCTGTTTATAATGACGCTGACAACGGAAATTAATATCTTGGTTGGCTTTTTGCAGTTGGGGCAATCCATCTCTTTTTTTAACGCCCCATGCCTGAAGAGGAAATCGTAAATTTCCTCTTCTATATGTATTATAACATATTTTAAGCATATATATATTATCACTTAGAATAAGTATTAATATTAATATATATTTTAAGCCCATATATATAATCACTTAGAATAAGTATTAATATATATATTTTAAGCATGTATATAATCACTTAGAATAAGTATTAATATATATATATATTTAGACATAGATAAATAAGTATACAGTATAAGCATATATTCATATATATACTATATACTAACATTCATACAATTAAGCATACATATATAATGACATATTATTATCACATGTATATAATAACATAATTTTATTATCATTATTATCATATGTACATATATAATCACATATTATAAGCGGACATATATATAAGCATATAATATAAGCTCATATGTATATATATAACCAGATACATATACATAAGTACTTATGTATATATAACCAGATATATACATATATATATACATAAAATCACATATATATATATGGTGATATAAATATGATATCATATAGTCTTTTTATAGTTTGTGTAACAACTCGTATTTTGGGTTCGCTTGTAGTTTATTTTATTAATATTAATCTCTCGCTCGCTCGCTTCGATTCTGACAACTGACACAACACGCATATGTTATTCATTCCCCTGACAGGGTTCCCACATCTCTCCTCTTCTTTAAAGCTTCAGCTTCAACCCGGTCTTTGGGTTTCCCAGCGCTGAACGTTCCTCCACATAATGCATGGGCTGCGAAGACGGGTTGGCGCCATCATATTAGGCAGGTCCGGAGAGGCTGGAGACGTTGATCGTTGAGAATCCACTTGAACTGGGGTGTCTTGCTATTCTTAAGCGGCCCCTTATTCAACGGTATCTTCTTGCAATGGCTCTCGTTCCATCTGATTCTCTTTCCTTTCCCAAAAAGCTCTACTTCACTTCCATTTCTTTCAACGACAGTTTTATCAAAGTTCTTCAGCAACACCTTGTCTCCCACCTTTACATTGTACTCCTTGGCACCTCTAGCCTTGTGACCTATAACCTTTCCTTTTTTTTTTGCTTATTGACCAAATCATTATCTCTGGCTGAGGTATCTACTACTTCTTCTACAATGTCTCGAATATCAGGCAGCTTATCTCTTATGGTCCGATTGAACATATGTAAGTTCCGAAGGTGTAGAACCAGTAGTTCCATGAGGTGTCGTGTTGTAGGTCAATATAAGTTTTTGTAACTCCTTTTTAAAATTGCCTTTATTCACCGCAGCAATCTTCAGTCGTTTGCCCAACGACCGATTCATATTTTCCATTTCCCCATTGGCTTGAGGCCAATACGGAGGTGTCGTAATCAATGTAATGCCATTAGCTTCACTGAAATCTTTGAATTGAGCGCGAATAAACTGCCGTTCGTTGTCTGTCTTTAATGACTTCGGAATGTCAAGTCTGGAGAAAATTTCCTTAAACGCCGTGATGATTGTTTGCGATGAAATTGAACTGATGAATTTAATCTCCTGATAGCGCGTAAAATAATCAATTAGTACTAACACATGATCATTGTTCAGTAGAGGGCCCAACAAATCGGTTGCCAAACACTGCCATGGCCCGTCTGGAAAAACGTGCCGCTGCATCGGCGGTGGACGTGTTGGCTGCGATACTACTAAGTAGCTTTTGCACATTTTCACATGCTGCTCGATATCTTTATCCGAACGTGGCCACCACACCTTCACTCTCATCCGGCGCTTCATGGCCGATTCGCCGGGATGTCCTTCATGGCCCAATTCTAAAACCCTCTGACGTAGCAATTTTGGTATCACTATGCGGGTACCACGCAACAAACTGCTACCCACTGTTGATAGCTCAGATCGAAATGGGTAATAACAGTTTGTTATATCCTCTGTCCAGTTATCGTCTTTAAGATGTGTCACAGCGGCCGATATTTCTCGGTCACTAACGCTTGTTTTTCCTATTTCTGTTATCGGTATGGCCTTCGGTGTAGCACAAGCGACTATCTGGCAGATGTTATAGTCACTCCTTTCATCGAAAGAATCACATGACTGGGTTTTACAAAGTCTTGATATCGACTCGGCAATATTTTCGTTTCGAGAGCGATACATAACCTTAAATTTAAACGCATGCAGTCTCAAAAGCCGACGTTCAATTCTGGCTGGAGGTTTCGAAGGTTGGTAGCGGATAATGTTAATGTTTTATAGCTCTGTTTGCCATCCTCATATCGACGGATACTCTTATTTCCCCATTTTCTTTAAACGCAATCACAACCGGAGAAATCCATGCACTCGGACACCTTCCTTTATTTTATTTTTATTTTTATCCACTATTTCTTCCAGTGCCACTGGCACACGTCTCATTGGTTTGTGTACTGGCTTCACGCTAGAATCGACAGTCAGTGCCTATCGTTTATTTTTGAAAACGGTACCAAAGCATCGACCCGACAAGCTTCCAAACCTATTTTTAGAACCTTGAGCTGAACGGCCGTTTTTTTTTCCCAGAAGCGATTGACTACCTTTCTCTATTACGCAAAACGTAGCAATTAATTCTTGGTTCAGCTTCACGCTTATAGGGGCTTCAAAAACTTTAAGGACCTTGGGGGATCATCAGTCGCCTACGCTTTCAATCTATCCGTCGCTTGGGATCTCAATTCCACATCACTGCGTTGTTGCTACACAACACATCCCAATGCTTCTCACATAACAAATTTGCAGGCGATCCTGAGTCGATTATCATTTCCATTGGTTGACCTCCAACGTTGCATATAATATTGTCATCCCTTCCGGACGAACCATCAAGCCTAAAACACTCCAAATCCTTGACCTCCTCAACGCTTCCCCACTGGTCTTCGATGCTTTGAACATTTGAAAATATCTTGCGCCGCTTTGGGTTGAAGTGTCCACCGGCGCCCGATGACCTCTTCGAGTTTCGAGTTCTATAGCAAAATGACCAACCAGATTACAGCGTGCACAAACTTTATCCCGCGCTGGACATTTCCCGTCATCAGCATCATGGTCCTCACGCTTTCGTGGCTCTCGTCCGAACCGTTTCCTTACGGAAATTTTGTTGATGGTGTCGGCTACATCGTCTCCCAGCATTGTTTCCGAGTGCTTGTTCACTTGTTCATAGACCTGGCACGCATGTATTATCTCACTCAGCATCTGCTCTCTTTCCAAAAATCTCTTCTTCAAGTCGTTCGACGCCCAGGAATCAATTATTTTGTCTGCCAGACATATCTCTTCAATTTCAGCTTTTGTTGTGACATATGAACATTTCGCAAGTTGTTGTCTCAAACGAATCAAGTATCTGTTAAATGTTTCGCCTTCACCCGGGGACAGATTCCTCAAAAGATGTCTCTCGAATGCTGAATTTCTTTCCGGAGCAAAATATTTGTCCAGTTCGCCAACTAGCACCTGGTAGACATCATTATTTTTTTTTTTTTTTGTGCATCATTTTCAATTAACGCTCCCGGAATGTTGAAAATTATCTCCTGGAGTTGTGGACCTCCCAAATGCAAAAGCTTGCTCGTTTTTCTTGGGAGTCGAAGGAATATTTTCCGCGTCAAGGTATATAATGAAGTTTTCTCAGCCGGGGTACATATCTCAGTCTCCCCAGGGTCTCTTCTTTACAGAACATTTATAAAAAAAGAACACTGAGACATGAGATGAGTATGAGCAACCAAATCTGATGTTGATTAGGTTAAGTTCTTTTATCGCTACGGTACAAAGAGGAAATGGTAGGGGGAAGACATAAACACAAACTCCAGTTAAGTAGGGTATTACCCGGATCTCGACTAGAGGGGGATAGGGAAGGTCTTGTACACGCAGGAGTGATCACCATCAAGCAGGGTATTACCCGGAACTTGATGGTCACACTTTAGACACACAAATAGACTACTACACACGACACCAAATCAGGTAGGGTATTACCCGGATCCTGACTGGGTTGCTACAAGAAACTACTTCAAATCAGGTAGGGTATTACCCGGATCCTGATTTGATGACTACGACATATATACGATCAACTTAATCTAAACAATGGCTAGGGCATTACCCGGACACCATTGGATAGACTAACACACATATCAACGAATATACAAACATACTAATATACACAGGAGGATAGAAAAAGGATAATGGAAGGGAGGTTAGTACCCTACGACCCATTTAATAAAATATCTTTATTATTTCATTTCCACGTTATAAACTTTATTGAACATCACTAGTTTTCTTTCTTTTGATTGGTTCAATTTATTCCCTAACCACACTTTATATCCTACACTGATGATGACATACTTGGTTGCTATGAAATAAGGCAAGGGCTCTTTATGGTCCTATGACCAACTCACCCGTATATCCTCTGCTTTCCTTGCTTATACTTATGTTGGTTGAGTCGGGCTTATCCTTGTAGACTTGGTTCAGGTTCAGGATATTATTTTCACTCTGTCTGTTGCTTTGGTTTCACTTCTTGGGCACCCACTTGATATCTTTTTTCTCTGCTCACTTTGATGTCTTAACTTTTATTCTCTGGCATCCGTTCACTTTAAGTCCACAACTTCGATTGATTTCCTCTTTTTCTGCGCAGTCGCTACGTACCCAAATTTTCTTCTAGAAGCTTCTATTGGCGTCGACGCTGTCTGTCTGACGTCGCCTGCCAGACGCGGCCTGTGATTGACCAATCACAGGTCAACATTATGGCGTGATAATTATCACTCCATATATGTATTGGCGCGTGCCGTTACACTTTAAGCGACCGTGGTAAACGCCGGCGACAGGCGTCGGCAGAGAGCGTCAGCAGCGGGCGTCGGCAGCGGGAGTCTGCGTCGTTTGCATTTGTTTCTTGGTGCAAAAGAACGATGAAATAAAGACAACTGCGCAATAGCAACGGCGACAAAACTATGCAAGTCCCGTTGCCATGCCGTGTCATGCCCGGAGGAGAAGGGATCCAGCCTCGGTAACCTTCGAATCTGCCTGGGTCGAAGCAGGCGATGTCCGACAGCTCCAAGGGTCGGTCTAGCACTTGTATGTCCAAGATTGATGGACGTTCGGGTGCTTCGATAATGCGCCAGCAGTTTATCGCTGCCTCTTCCTGGGCTTCGGCTATTGGGACGGCGGACTGCTGCGGAGTGTCAGCTTGCGTTGATAATCCCGAACTCTCGGGAGTTGGCTCTTCCGCTGTCGTTGGTCTGGCGAATTCTGCCTCCCATGCTAAAACAACCTCTTCGATGACCCCTCGTATTTCACCCACAGTGAGGTGATGTTGGGCCATGGTGCTGTGAAATATAATGGATAAATACTCTGATTTGGGAATGACCTGCCTAGCTAGTGACCTATCAGTGTGGTTTACATGAATTATAAACTTATATTTAATTAACAATGATTGCATAAAACTAAAATAACTACGACTTGCCGACAGATTGATTTTAGAGGCTGGGAATTGCATCGAGACCCCCCACAGGGGGACAGGGACGTTGGGAGGGCTCACCCTCCAGCAAGTGGCCCCTGCGAATTAATTCGTCTCTGTAGATTGGCCTCTAGTCTGGATGGCCGGCCGGTGTTGGCTCGCCTTTGTCATTAGGGTGCATTCGCTTCTCGTCTCGGGTGTCTGCTTCGTCTCCTTGCAAAGGTTTGAGGTCATCTATGCTCGCTGTTCTTCGTTGTCGCCCGTCAGCTTTCTGTAGTCGAACGATGTTATTTGAGATGAACTTGACGACTTGGTACGGCCCGTCAAACTTGGGTGCTAACTTCGCTGCAAATCCTTCTGATGCTTTAGACAAGTGATGTTGCTTTAATAGAACCAAGTCTCCTATGGTTGGTCGCCAGTCTCGTCTTCGTAGATTATAATATCGGCTCTGCTCTGCTGCGGCTCGTCTCATGGTGTCTTGTGCCACTTTGAATACCTCCGTCATTCGTTGGACGCGTGTTTCCGGAGACCATGGTGGTGTCCCCAGCCCAGGAGTAACTGCATCATATAAAGCTCCAGGGATGCGTGGCTCTTTACCCAGTACTAGGTAAGCTGGCGTAAATCCGGTTGACTCGCAGACACTGGAGTTGATGGCCAGCGTGAATTCGGGGAGTAGCTGATCCCAGTCGTGTTGTTTTTCTCCTAAATACTGCGCGATCATCGTCTTAACTGTCCGATTTGCTCTCTCGGTTGGGTTCTGGCGTGGCGTATACGGTGCGGTGTATTGGAGTTCTACTCCAGCTTGATGACAAAGCTCCTTGAACGATCGGCTAGTGAATTGAGTTCCGTTATAGCAGACTAAGGTATGTGTCCCAAAGCGTCCGATGATGCGTTCCCGAAAAGCTTTTTCCAGTGCAGTAGTGGTGGCTTTACGCAAGGGTACAAGCTCCACCCACCTACTATAGGCATCTAGAAAGACTAAAAGAACTGTGTTACCTTGTCTTGATTTTGGTAATGGTCCCTCAAAATCGGTGCAAACAATCTGAAAAGGTTCCTTGACCTGTCGGGTAAACATCTTTCCGGCGGGCTTCATTTGGTCTACCTTGAACTTCTGGCATTGTAGGCAATTACGGATGTGTCGTTTCACATCCCTGAAATATCCAGGCCAATAGTACCTCTGGGCGACGCGTAGCGTTGTCTTCCGGACGCCTAAATGGCCCGCTGTGGGTTCGTTATGGCACTCCTGTAGTACTCGTAGGCGGTTTTCTTTGGGTACGCATAGTCTCCAGGGTATTGGTTCTTCTTCTTCAGGATGCACATACTTTCGTCGGTATAGCTGTCCTCCTTCGTAGAGAAAGTCAGGAACTTGTTCTGGGCATTCCTGCACTTGACGCTTGATTCTCTGCCACCATGCGCACTCTGGTGGGGTATCCTGTATAGTATTTAAGGTATCCAGGGGCTGACGTGATAAGGCGTCCGCTACTACGTTTAGCTTCCCTCGTCGGTACTGGACATCAAACTCGTACTGTTGCAGCTCCAGTGGCCAGCGAGCGATACGTCCGGTGTGGTTGTCAATGGAATTGAGCCACTTCAAAGCTTGGTGATCGGTGATGACCTCGAACTTGTAGCCTTCTAAGTAACATCTGAGTTTCCGAATTGCCCAAACGATAGCAAGGCACTCTTTTTCCGTGGCGGAGTAGTTTTTCTCCGGTGCTAATAACCGTCTGCTAGCGTATGCTATGACTCGCTCGGTTCCTTGCTGATATTGGGTCAAGACTGCCCCCAATCCGTAGTCACTGGCGTCTGTCTGTAAATAAAACTTAACATTGAAATCTGGGCACGCCAAGATAGGCGCTGACGTCAGTCTAGATTTTAATTCTTCGAATGCGCGCTGTTGAATAGAGTCCCATTTCCATTTGGCATTTTTCTTTAACAATGAGGTGATGGGTCGAACGATGCTGGAGAATTCGGGAACGAAACGTCGATACCAGGAGGCGATGCCCAAGCATCGGCGAAGTTGGCGGACGTTGGTAGGAGGAGCTAATTCTTGCACCGCTGCTATCTTTTCAGGGTCCGTGTGAATCCCTTGCTCGCTGACCACATGTCCCAGGAATTGAATCCGACGTTTAAAAAATCTACATTTATCGTGATTAATGCGTAATTTGGCTTCTCTCAGACGCCGGAAAACCTCTCTCAGATGATTCATGTGCTCCTTTAGCGTACGTCCTATGACAATAATGTCATCTAGGTAGGCGAATGCGAATGGGTCCATGTCAGGGCCAATTACGCTATCCAAAGCGCGTTGAAACGTGGCTGCCGCCGAATGCAGTCCAAAAGGCATCACTTTCCACTGGAATAGCCCGCGTCCAGGGACCGTGAATGCGGTACATTCTCTGCTAGTTTCGGCCAAAGGGATTTGCCAATAGCCGCTCTTGAGCTCTTGCGCGTTACGCAATTTCTCCAAAATGTGATTGATCCGAGGTAAGGGATACGCGTCTCGTATCGATTGTGCGTTGAGCTGTCGGAAATCAATGCACATTCGCATGTCTCCGCTCTTTTTACCCACTAGTACAATCGGGGCGCTGTGGGGACTTTTAGAGGGTTCAATACGATCTTCTCGTAACAGTTGATCCACGGTGTCGTTGATGATCTTCTGTTGTGCAGGGTTGCGGGGGTAATAGCGTTGTTTGATGGGTCTATCATCCTTCATGGTGATCACATGCTCGGCTATGTGGGTGACACCTTGTAGTGTGTCAAACTTAGGGAGTTCTTGTGCTAAGAATTCTTTGATAACTTGTTGAACTTTGCCGTCTTCGGGATCAAGTAGCGTATGGACTGTTGTATTGACTTGGCTTTCTTCTTTCAACGATAGTACGTTGATCGTTGGGTTACTTTGCTGGACTTGGCTTCCGCTGTCTTCGTCACTGGGCGATGGTATGATGATCTCCGTGTTACTAGTCTGGGTTTGGTTTACTCTGCTGTCTGGTTGTCTGAAGGGATTATTAAGCATTGCCCGTTCCGAAGTAGGAGGTAGCGCGGCACTCCTGGTCCACTTCTCTGCTGATGTTACTTCTGTCTGGGGGTGATCGTTATTGGCCCGTACTATCGATGGCTTGTTTCCGGTGCAGTGTGAAGAGTCGATGATAGCGTCAGCTCTGCCGAGGGCCTCGTTGTTGTGGGTAACCGGAGGTTCCAGTTGCAACCAGTTTTCTCCACACTGAATCGTGGTGCGAGTGTTACGGAGAAAATCCGTACCCAAGATAAGGGGTTCCATGATACCTGGTAGAACGAGTAGGGGAATTTTTACCTGTAAGTTTCCTATCCCTACTTCTGTGTCAATCGCCTGTGTGATTTCTTTCCGGGATCCGTCTGCTAAGTTTATAGAGGTACAAATTGGTTTCCAGTCGTTGGTCGTGCCTATTTGCTGAGCTAGCGAGTTGCTGATGAAACTACGCGTAGCTCCTGTGTCCAGAGTCGCATTAACTGCCCAGCCGTTAATTTTAACAACTGCTATGATGAGACCGCTCTCGAACATGAGGTGACTTAGGCCTGGGGCTGGTTTGGCGCTTGTTTCGTTTGGTTTCCAGTCAGACGAAGGCGCCTGGCGTTTCCCGATCGTCTGCAACAATCGATGGTTCGAATGTTTCTTTTTCCACAATCCCAGCAGAATAGCGTGCGTTGATTAATACACTGTTTCGCAAAGTGACCCAGTTCGCTGCAGTTTCTGCAAGCCCGATGAGTATCCACTGGTGCTGCTGTCGCCTGATAGAAATTAGAACAATTTGCATCATTTCCTGGTGAGGATGGCAAAGCTTGCCGGTTGGCAATTCGGTTTTGGTTGCTGCTCTCTTTAGCCTGACTGGTAACTTGCTGAACGGGATTCTCGAAAGCTGGTGATGTTGTTGCCTGGTGAGTAAACGTGGTGACGTGATTCCTTGGCTTTTGACCACGCAGGGTCTCAAAGTTTACAATTAACTGAGTCAATTCATTTAAATCCTGGAAATCCATGCGACGTGTATACAATTGATACTCCGGGGACAGGTTATCGTAGATGCGTTGTAACTCCTGGTGCTTCGTATAATTGGCTCTCTTCATCATGAGGCGCAATTCTAACACGTAATGTTTGAAAAGTTCTCCCGGGCGTTGCTTCCGAATGCGAATTGCATCCTCTAGTTTTTCGAAATACCTCGGGGGTAGGAAAAAATCTAGAAATCCTTGCTTAAAACTAGCCCATGATGAGTCTAGTAAGCCTCTGGTTTGCCACCATCCTTCAGCTTGTCCAGAAAATAAGATTGGCATCATGTTGGGTAAAAACTCCATGTTGATTCGGTATGTAGCTGCTCGAGCTTCTACTGTCTCTAGAAAATAGAGTGGGTCTGCTGTACCATCGAAATGTAGGCCCCATTTAGACACCTTCTCCACTGTGTTTGCATAGCTGTTGTTTTCAATAGTCTTTCGTTGGCGCGCATCGGTTGTTACCACGTTGGTATTGATCGTGGGTACTGGTAGCACTTTTCCATCCAAGTCCTGGTTCTGTGGTATGGGAATTTCCGTGGAACCATCCCGTTCAATGCCCCTCGCTGGTGATATCGATCGCGAACGAGGCTTTATATCTAGATTCTTATCGCTGGTCGCTGTCTGTCCATATGTTGCTTCTAGCTCGGCCAGCCGGGCGAGCACCTCGGGTGAGTGATCTTCTCTTGCGGCGAATCCCGAAAAATGACTTCGCATTTCTTCGACCGTACCGCCTGGCATGAGTCCAAACTCCGCAAAGAAGTTTTCCAACTCCGCCTTGCGTCGATAATTAATCCATTTGACCCCCATGACTGTGTTGCTTTGGTGTTCTTGGGTTCTTCGATATTATGAAGCACTGTTGTTTGTTGACGGTGATTGTGCTTAGGGGATCCCTGTTTGATATCCTTGGCTGATATCCTTGGCTGATATTCCTGGTTGATATCCTTTGATGATATCCTTTAATTAATACCCCGTGTTGATATCCTTGACTGGTATCCTTGCTTGATATCCTTTGGTGATACCCTTTGATTAATATCCTGTGTTGATATCCTTGAATGGTATCCTTGCTTGATATCCTTTGGTGATACCCCTTGATTAATATCCTGTGTTGATATCCTTGAATAGTATCCTTGCTTGATATCCTTTGGTGGTTCACGATTGACTGTCCTGGATAGTTGTTGACTCGTTGGTGGTTTACGATTGACTGACCTTTTATACTGTGTGGCTTCAAAAATGGTTAGCAGAATCTTTTGTGACTTTGGGTTAATTCTTGGTTTCATCACGTCTCTTTTCGTCTTATGTATATCTTCAGTAGGCTCCGCTAAGGCTCGTTGGCCAATAGAGACACAATAAATAACCGTTTCCTCATTCGAAGCAACTCAATGAGTGCAACAGAGACAATACTATTCCCTTGCAACGGGATTCTGTAGTCTCGTTGAATTTGCTACTCTGGCTGCGCTTGCGTTTTTTTTTTTCTCTTCTGCTTTCAACTATGTTTCTCTGTTACTACTGTACTGTGATTTGATGTCGAAAATTTTCCATCGTGGATTTGTTTTTCCCTGCTTTTAACTAAGCGTCTCTGTTGCAACTGTACTATAACCATGCTGTCAAAACTTTCCATCGTTGATTTGCCTTCTTCTGCTTTTGGTTTTCTGTTGATGATTGTATAGTTTACTCTGCTAAGACTCTGCTGAGGTTAATTAGCTATGTCGTTCGCTCTGTAACCTATTCTATCGCTGACTTATGACTCATGTTTCTGTCGCTGATTCTACGGATACTCTACCGAAATTGGTTCTGCAGGTCGTTCTATCGCTGACTTATATTTCGTTGCTTCTTTGAAATTACTCTGCTGTTGACTGTTGATTTCCTAATGAATTTGTGCCGTTCCATATGCTACCATTACCTAAAGTTCACTTGGGTCAAACGGGTATATAGGGTAGGAGGGGAAATATGCATATAGGGTATGTACACGTGGCATATAAGCTGCGTGCAAGTCGCTCCAAAATATGAATTTTATTTATATGGTCTTTGAAATCAAAAAAATGAAAAAAAATTATAGCAATATATTTTGGCATGCCAAAAATGTATATATAGGGTATGTCGAGGTAATATATATATACCTGCAACAAGAAAATATACAAATTCTCTTCATAAGAATTTTGAAATCAAAAGAAATAAAAGTTGTCTTGTCATAGCAAAAGGCTACCGTGACTATATGCATTTTAGCGATATTAATTTTGGTGGGTCTTTATTCCACTCAGGTGGCATTCTCATTTTCTGAACAATCATATATACATATGCATGGAAAAGACACATTTTTTTCAGCAATGCTAAAAAAAAATATATGAAGCTTTATATATATATATATATGTCGGCTGCTCCAGATTATTGCTTACCATAGCTTTTGCCTTATTGAACAAGAGTTCCGTAGTCTTTGGATTTACTTTTTGAATGACCCCTTTCTCGAGTCAAGCTGCCCCTTTTATACAATTTTAGGCCCGAAATGTCACAAGGGCAAAAATGCATGGCACACTAAGTAATACTACGGACCACATTCAGCAATAGCTATCTGTCTCGCTCAATACATAGGTTTGACTTATACCTACAGGTCTGCTGTTTTCTCAATCATTGTAACTGGATTCCACTGAACCAGTAAACTTATGACACTACGAAAATGAACGATAATAACAGTTCTAAAGATTCTAGGCGACCCGACACGGCCATCCTGACAATTACACGTCCTCGTGTACTAAAACATTTTCTTACATACATAACATTTACTTTACTTATAATTTAGTTATTTGTTCACACATACTGATTCTTTACAATAACTTACTCTTGGCACTATTCTTATTAATCCCACACATGGGTCTTCCGCCGGTCTATCAAGCAACCGCTCATCAATTACAATACAGCACACAACGTCAAACTTATAATACAGTATCAAAGAGTATGCCAGTTATGTACTCTGTTCCCGCTCCGTCACGGCCATCCTGATTTTTACACGTCCTCGTGTAAGCAAAATACCCCTTACCACACTGGACTCCGTGAACACTCAAACTGTTAAACCCTAAACTTCACCTATTTAGTCATCACAGCCTTTGTTTCCCATATCTGTACAGTCTGTTTCTTCCGTGCCATTACAGTCTTACTACGGTAATAATTTTTTTTTTCTTCACAGATGAAAATAAATTAATAATAACAGCATGTACAACTCAATTTAAAAAGACAAATCAACTCAAGCTCATTATAAAAAAAACTCATCCAGAATAAATCGAGTCACCATTCTTTTAGGCTGTTCCAATTATCACGTATCCGACTTTTAGCAAATTCCCACTAGTTCATCACTTTCCCAACATATTTTGAAAACCCACCGTCTTGGGTCTTTTCCATCAAGCCACCACAAGATACCTAATAGGAAGGCACATTAATTCGTGCCCCTAAAAAGATCAGTGGACTTGCATTGACAGTCACCCTCAGGATAGGAATTCAACATCTCACTCTGGTATACACCAGTACCTCTGACGTCTCTTTCAACGCCGTCTCTATTGACGTCTCTTTCAACGCCGTCTTTATTGACGTCTCTTTCAACGCCGTCTTTATTGACGTCTCTTTCAACGCCGTCTCTATTGACGTCTCTTTCAACGCCGTCTCTATTGACGTCTCTTTCAACGCCGTCTCTATTGACGTCTCTTTCAACGCCGTCTCTATTGACGTCTCTTTCAACGCCGTCACCCGTATTAGAATCCACTAATACGTCCAAATTAGTGTCCAACTCAATGGGAATCCCCTCGGCCGGTATACATCCCAACCGATCGCACAAACACTTGCTAAACAAATATTTCAAAGCATATCGGTTTTCACCGAGCACATCCGTCACTTGGAACATACCTCTGAACTTTAGACTCAATCTTATCTGGTGTCCTTCTTTATTTCTGAGCAGTACATAAACGTTAATACTAAACTTCACCACTGTAGTTTGTTTTTGTCAAATCCTCCACCCTTACATTCATTTAGGCAAACAAGTAATATACCCACAGGTCAATTTTCCTTGCCAATCAAAAGACTATTGTAGTTGTTCAGTCCATGGTACACTTTATAGTTAGCTGTATTTTAGACCAGAAAAAGTCTTTATGCACAAATTCAAAACCGACCACCTAAAACTTATTAATATGACTGGGAGGATCAGTGCTTCACCATTCCTCTGAGTTTTTAAAAATGTATTCCAAAGCGGAACTCACACGATTTTGGAAAATAATCCTTTAGATCATTATTCTGGAGTTTGAAAATGATCAATGCAATTTCCGAGTCTCTTTGTCGCTCAGCAGGAAGCCCATTGCCCGATAGCTCGGTCGAAACATACGGCTGACAGGTCGTATTTAGAAGTAAGAAGAAAACTGCGCTCACCAATGATGGACTCTCGAAGTCAGATCAACTTTTCTGCAAGAAGCTTTCAACGAATTACAATCTGTGTAAACAACAAAATGTCATCTCTGCAGATTGTGGTGAAAATGCTTCATTGCATTAAATAATGTTAAGGAATAAAGGTTGTACGAATTACAACAAGATTCTAAAGAAAGGCATATGTTTGCCAAAATGTTCAACGTCGCGAGGTCTATTTTTAATTTTATGTGACATGATTTCATAACCATCCATGCTGCGCCAGTATGTAGGGTAATAGGATACTGAGGGTCAATAATAGTGCGCACTGGACCATCTATCATCCATACGATTGTTCATTATGGGACTCGTTTCGATATTCCACGTTAAATTTCAGAAAAGAAAACTTTGCAATATTAAAAGATAATATAGAACTTGCAAAACACTGCTCAATTTTTCAAATGGGTCTTTCTGTGCTTTAGACAAGATCATAATGTCTACTAAACAGTGACAAACGAGAAAACGATATAACTTTCATTAAAGATGGTTGTATGTTGAATTGAATTGGGACGGACAGGAATCTAACGGAAGCCACTTGCCATGACCAAGCAGGAAAAGTACCTTGCTCGCCCCAGTCTAGAGATTTGGCCATTTGTCAGTGGCAACGGATACTTGTCGGCAACAGTGTTTGAACTTTACTCGCGATAATCGACGCAGAGTCGGTTGGAACCATTTTTTTTTTTTTTTTTTTTTTTTAACAAGTAGTATTGGACTGGCAAACGGTGAGCAACTAGGCTGGACAATATTTGACTTTAACAGTTCTCCAATTATATCTCTAACTATTTCTTTTTCATCTAAACTGAGCCGATAGGGTCGTCTTTGTACCGTCTTATATGGATCAATTAGACGTATTTCCATTTGACCCGTTGTAACACATTTTTTTGGAATTCCATCAATAAACGAGTTGGAATATTCCTCCAAAATCTTTAACAAATAAGACTTGTCTGACCCAACCAATTCGGTCTCAACATTAGACAAAATAGAACAGTCATTTAAAACAGTCGTAGTACAAACAGATTTGGCTTTTGAAAGCTCGACCCTGTCAGATGATATCATGACATTAAAATTACAATACAAAATTTCACGATCAATAATTATGTCGTAATTAAGACAATCGTCAAGAACAACATGGAAAAGAACTTCATCGCATGTTTTAACATATGAAAGAATTTGAAGTGTACTATTTACTGTGTTATTCCCAATACCCTTGAGTAAAACTAAATTATTGTAACGCCTTCCAGATAGCTTGTGAGATACAGACTCCTTAACAAGTGAGCATTCGGCTCCCAAATCGAAATAAAATGGGTACGACTCACCGGATTTTATCATGAACATGTGCATCATGTAATTTCGTTGCCTTCGAAATGTTGCAGAAACAATTCTTTGAATTGACGCCACTCCATACCAGCAAAAAAAACTTGTGACAACCAGTTAGATGCACTGTCTTCCAAGCACTTGCTCAAGGCCATGAGAAGAGCGCTGCTTCCCAGCAAGTTTTTAGTCAGGATAATGTTCACCATGGAACACCATGCAGCAGCACTTGAACCAGGGGCTTCTGGGTTAAATTTTAGAAAATTACATTGTTCTTTCCTTGCTGCAAACTGCCATCTTTCACAGACTTCAATTAGGCTTCTATGCTGCGACTCCAAAATGAGACAAAAGCGCTTGTCGTTTGCTTGAGGCGCGAGGGATCCCACTTCTGATGTCGGCTGCTCCAGATTATTGCTTACCATAGCTTTTGCCTTATTGAACAAGAGTTCCGTAGTCTTTGGATTTACTTTTTGAATGACCCCTTTCTCGAGTCAAGCTGCCCCTTTTATACAATTTTAGGCCCGAAATGTCACAAGGGCAAAAATGCATGGCACACTAAGTAATACTACGGACCACATTCAGCAATAGCTATCTGTCTCGCTCAATACATAGGTTTGACCTATACCTACAGGTCTGCTGTTTTCTCAATCATTGTAACTGGATTCCACTGAACCAGTAAACTTATGACACTACGAAAATGAACGATAATAACAGTTCTAAAGATTCTAGGCGACCCGACATATATATATAACTATTTTCTCAATCTCAGTGTCCCTGCTCGGGCGCCATCTGTAATGAAGTTTTCTCAGCCGGGGTACATATCTCAGTCTCCCCAGGGTCTCTTCTTTACAGAACATTTATAAAAAAAGAACACTGAGACATGAGATGAGTATGAGCAACCAAATCTGATGTTAATTAGGTTAAGTTCTTTTATCGCTACGGTACAAAGAGGAAATGGTAGGGGGAAGACATAAACACAAACTCCAGTTAAGTAGGGTATTACCCGGATCTCGACTAGAGGGGGATAGGGAAGGTCTTGTACACGCAGGAGTGATCACCATCAAGCAGGGTATTACCCGGAACTTGATGGTCACACTTTAGACACACAAATAGACTACTACACACGACACCAAATCAGGTAGGGTATTACCCGGATCCTGACTGGGTTGCTACAAGAAACTACTTCAAATCAGGTAGGGTATTACCCGGATCCTGATTTGATGACTACGACATATATACGATCAACTTAATCTAAACAATGGCTAGGGCATTACCCGGACACCATTGGATAGACTAACACACATATCAACGAATATACCAACATACTAATATACACAGGAGGATAGAAAAAGGATAATGGAAGGGAGGTTAGTTCCCTACGACCCATTTAATAAAATATCTTTATTATTTCATTTCCACGTTATAAACTTTATTGAACATCACTAGTTTTCTTTCTTTTGATTGGTTCAATTTATTCCCTAACCACACTTTATATCCTACACTGATGATGACATACTTGGTTGCTATGAAATAAGGCAAGGGCTCTTTATGGTCCTATGACCAACTCACCCGTATATCCTCTGCTTTCCTTGCTTATACTTATGTTGGTTGAGTCGGGCTTATCCTTGTAGACTTGGTTCAGGTTCAGGATATTATTTTCACTCTGTCTGTTGCTTTGGTTTCACTTCTTGGGCACCCACTTGATATCTTTTTTCTCTGCTCACTTTGATGTCTTAACTTTTATTCTCTGGCATCCGTTCACTTTAAGTCCACAACTTCGATTGATTTCCTCTTTTTCTGCGCAGTCGCTACGTACCCAAATTTTCTTCTAGAAGCTTCTATTGGCGTCGACGCTGTCTGTCTGACGTCGCCTGCCAGACGCGGCCTGTGATTGACCAATCACAGGTCAACATTATGGCGTGATAATTATCACTCCATATATGTATTGGCGCGTGCCGTTACACTTTAAGCGACCGTGGTAAACGCCGGCGACAGGCGTCGGCAGAGAGCGTCAGCAGCGGGCGTCGGCAGCGGGAGTCTGCGTCGTTTGCATTTGTTTCTTGGTGCAAAAGAACGATGAAATAAAGACAACTGCGCAATAGCAACGGCGACAAAACTATGCAAGTCCCGTTGCCATGGTGACGCAGTGTATGTATGTAGATATGTCTGTGCATATATATATATGTCTCTGGATGTGCCCAAGAAAAGGGAAATCTAATAGCTACACTACCAAAAATCAGAGTATGGTAGTTTTTTATCAATATAAACTTATTATTCCCTAATTTCAAATGGGATTATAGAAAAAGGTATAAAGGGAGAACCAACTTAAATCGTGCCACTGCCTTGTGGCGGAGATCAAAAGAAGCTTCGTCACAGGTATAATGTGAAAGACCTTAACCACTTTTCCCACTCATGCCGGAGTAGCGATTTTTCAATCGTTTCGCATAGAAGTGGTTTTACTTCCGCCATGATCGTCGCAGAGAGCAAATACCTAGAATATAAAATAAAATTAATCGTTTGTCCGTTCATCTGTATACCACTTTTTCGATACATTTGTATACCTGGACCCTTTAAGTTCATTGCGCATTTTGGTACATTTGTACCCCTCGCGCCTTTCGGTACATTTGTACCCCCTTGCGACTTACTGGTACATTTGTACCCCTCGCGCTTTTCGGTACATTTGTACCCCCTTGCGACTTACTGGTACATTTGTACCCCTCGCGCCTTTCGGTACATTTGTACCCCTTGCGACTTAGTGGTACATTTGTAACCCTCGCGCCTTTCGGTACATTTGTACCCCTTTGCGACTTGCTGGTACATACTCCTTGCGACTTAGTGGTACATTTGTACCCCTCGCGCCTTTCGGTACATTTGTATCGCGCATTTGTGTTTCGCTAAAAAAAATATATTTATTATTATTTACCGCAGCCGCTACCAACAATTGCAAACGTTTAATTCCTTTCCAGATTTATAAATTTCGAACCTTCCTTCTTCCTCACGTTGTCCCACTCGTCACCAATGTAACAACTCGTATTTTGGGTTCGCTTGTAGTTTATTTTATTAATATTAATCTCTCGCTCGCTCGCTTCGATTCTGACAACTGACACAACACGCATATGTTATTCATTCCCCTGACAGGGTTCCCATAGTTTGTATCGCAAATTGCATATTTTTAGGTAGCCCCTGACTTAGGTCAGCAATGTTCCCTACCGACAATTGAACAAAATAGTTACGCACATCTGCATTATAACAGCTTTTATTTAACGCCTTACTTTCCGTTCGCAGTAAACGAAACAAGTGTCACTGAAATACACTGCCTTGCTATATTAGCTAACATATCAGGAACATATATAAATCAGTTCTTTCTTAGTGTATAATCCGCAACTTTTGTTGTGAGGGTAAAAATACAATACAGTTGGGCCTCGATTATCCGGAACGGTCTCGACCAGAGCCATCACGGAAAATCGAAAAACCCGGTAAATCGATAGCAAAATTTCCACGTATTTCGTACTTGAAATTTTATAAGTACATACATACATATCTTTAAATGAATCCACAAACAAATGTTTCTTAGTTCTACAAACGTTTATTGATGGCCATACAAAAGCTAGAAATAATTAAGTATTGTAGTTTGTTTCAACTGTTTAGCTTTTAAATTTTCTGTTAAAATATATGTATGAATGTTCCAGAACAATGCACGCATGTTACATAGTTTGTGTCAACACATGTATGTATATTATTTCTAAGTAATTTCTGTCATACATGTATATGCACACATACCACATTATTACTGTGTATGTGTTCTGCGCTTGCCTAACCGAATTATTGGCACGCGCTTTAGTCTCTAATAAACTTCTCAATTGAGCGCACGTCTTCTCTGCCTATTGTTTTCTGCCTGCGTTTACGGGTAGCATCCTCAAACCCTCCCAACAGGTTATGGGCCCAGGAGCGGTTATAGGTAGAAAGAACAAAAGACAGTGATCGGTTTTTGTGACAAAGTGTAGTGCACAAATAATTAAAGTTACGAACTTTATGTTAAAAGAAAAGAGACTCCAGCAAGATGAGTAATTTGTATCATATTGAGAAGTTGGATGAAAAGAACTTTGATTCTTGGAGCATACAAATGCGAAGTGTGCTTGTTCACTCCGATTTGTGGGATGTGACATGTAACCCAATGCCCACGGAGGCAGCGGATGCTGCAAATCTGGCAGCAGCAGATCGTAAGGCATTAGCAACAATAACGCTAAGTGTAAAGCCATCGCAACTGGCATATATAAAGAACTGTGAAACAGCAAATGCGGCATGGACAAAACTACGAGATGTTCATCAGCCAAAGGGACCAGTGCGAAAAGTGTCGCTTTACAAGAAATTATTAAGTTTGCGCTTATTGGAAGGTCAAGGTATGCCAAGTTATTTAAATTCATTCTCTGAGATTTTGGATCAGCTTGCAGATGTTGGTATTGAGATGAATGATGAGTTACGAACCATCATTTTGTTATCTAGTTTGCCAGATAAATTTGAGAATTTTGTTGTCGCCATAGAGACGCGCGACAATTTGCCCAGTTTTGATATTCTTTGCATAAAATTGAAGGAAGAAGCAGAGAGAAAAAGTCTTACGGAGACGAAAGAAAATAGACAAGAGGCATTCATCGTGTCACAGAACAGACACACATACCAACAACCACATTCAAACAAAAGTCGAATGCAAATTACTTGCTTCAAATGTGGCAAGCGAGGGCATGTAAAGGCACAATGCAAAACAGAGAGAGAGAGCAAAAGAGAGACCCAAAGAGAGACCAAATATAAAGAGAGCACAGAGAGCAAGCAATGCAGCTTAATAAATGTCTTGGAGACGGAGAGCATTGCAAAGAAATGGTGCTTAGACTCTGGCGCAACCAGCCATATGTGTTGTGACAAAAATATGTTCACAGAATTTGAGGCACATAAAGAGAAGATCAGTTTGGCAAATGCGGGTATTTTATATGCAGAAGGCAAAGGAAAAGTTAATTTGCAAACTAACTTGTACAAATTAACATTAAATAATGTACTCTACGTTCCACAGCTGGCAGGAAATTTTATGTCAGTGGCTCGTGTTATTGAGTATAACAGCGAGGTGTATTTTGGAAAATACGTAGCTAGAGTCATACAGCATAGCAAATGTATTCTAAATGCTACCAGGGTTGGAAACTTATACGTTTTTGAAGCAAAAGTTGAAAACATCTTCGCAGCTATTGAAGATAATGGAGAGTTGTGGCACAGACGTCTTGGTCACCTCAATTACACAAGTCTGACGCAGATGAAGAATAAAAATTTGGTTCGTGGAATAACTGCAGAAAATATACATACAAACGTTCCTTGCAAAACTTGCATGTTAAGCAAAATACATGTGCAACCATTTCCAAAGGCAGCAGATAATCGAGCCAGTGAGATTTTGGAATTAATTCATAGCGACGTTTGTGGACCGTTTGGAAATAAATCACTTGGTGGCTCAAGATATTTCCTCACATTTATTGATGACAAATCCAGAAGAGTGTTCGTATATTTTCTAAAAGGCAAGGATGAAGTTTTCAGCAAGTTTGTGGATTTTAAAAACTTAGTGGAGCGGCAAACAGGAAAAAAGCTAAAATGCATTCGCAGCGACAATGGTCGGGAATATGTCAATAAGGCGTTTGATGAGTTTTTGAAACTACATGGAATTTCTCGACAGTTAACAATAGCCTACACACCACAGCAAAACGGCGTTGCAGAGAGAGCTAATCGTACTCTGGTTGAAATGGCCAGATGTTTGTTGGCGCAGTCAGGATTGTGTGAGGCGTTATGGGCAGAAGCTATATACACGGCTGTATATCTTCGTAATCGATCTCCTACGAGTGCATTGATCAACCAAACACCAATGGAAGCGTGGACCGGTAAGAAACCTTGTATAAGTCATCTTAAAGTTTTTGGTTCCGTTGCAGTGGCATTGTCCAAGGGTAATCATGACAGCAAATTTCAACCAAAAGGAAAAGAGTATCGCATGGTGGGCTACTCAAGAGAAGCCAAGGGTTACAGACTCTATGATGCAGAGACACGTAAAGTGGTTGAAAAGAGAGATGTACTTTTTGATGAGCGAGATCTCTTGGTGCAAAGTAGCAGTACGACAGTTACATTTGATTTGGCTGGACCTTATGGTCAAGATGAAGTTCCTTTTTTGGATCAGGACGCGGATGAAAATCATACAGACGAACAAGAGGAAGAGTCTACAGAGTCAAGTAGCGGTGATGATTCTTTTCATAGCACAGATGAAAAAGAAGTTCTACATGTGGAAGAAGAACAACGAGTGGGTCCTGGAAGGCCGAAATTAATCAGGACGGGCAGACCTGGTCGCCCAAAGAAGCAGTACAACATCCTTGGATCTATAGTTGCAAGCGATGTGCCAATTCCAGCAACTTACGAAGAAGCTATGAGTGGATCCTATTCATCACAGTGGCGTGAAGCAATGGCTACGGAATATAAGTCTCTGGTCAAAAATGAGACGTGGGAGCTGGTGGAGTTACCAAAAAACCAGCCCTTGGTAGGATGCAAATGGGTTTTTAGCCTTAAAAAGGATGCTCAAGGAGGCTTAGAGCGGTTTAAGGCGCGGCTAGTTGCGAAAGGATGCTCGCAACAATTTGGTGTAAACTACACGGATACTTTTGCACCGGTATGCCGACTTGAGAGTGTGCGATTTGTTTTGGCACTAGCAGCAGAGTTGCAGTTATACTTACATCAGATGGACGTATGCACGGCGTACCTCAACAGCGATCTAAAAGACACGGTCTACATGAAGCAACCTCTGGGATACACCGATGAGAATAATCCAAAGGCAGCATTATTGCTGAAGAAGGCAATATATGGTTTGAAACAATCAGGAAGGGAATGGAATTCCAAGCTGCATGGCGTTCTACTGGAAATGGGATTTAATCCATGTAGCAGTGAACCATGCTTATACCAAAAGCGTGGGGCAGGTGATTTGGCATTAATTCTTGTATACGTTGATGATCTACTTATAGCATGTCGATCGAAGCCAATGTTGGATAGTATCAAAGCAGCAATTTCAAATGCGTTTGACTGCACAGACAAGGGCGCAACAGAGCTATTTTTGGGCATGGAAATTCAGCGTGATGGTGATCTTGGGCCAATTACTTTGGCCCATTCTCAATATATCAAGGAGATGTTGAGGCGCTATGGGATTGAGAATTGTAGAAGTGCGACTACTCCTTTAGATGCAGGGCATCAGGTGGCATGTGACAACAAGGCATGCAAAAAGGTTGATCCGAGAAGCTTTCAGACGCAGATTGGCGAGCTGATGTGGTTGGCGCTTACTACAAGGCCAGATATATTGCATTCAGTTGCAAAGTTGGCACAGCGGAATCAAGATCCCCATTCAGAGCATGAGGCAGGTGTGAAGCACATTCTGCGGTACTTAGCAACGACGGTGGACAAGAAGTTAAACTACAAGCAAACCGGCAAGGCATTTGTTGGATATGCAGATGCTGACTGGGGAGGTGACAAAGTCGACCGAAAGTCATACTCGGGATATGTTTTCTTCTTGGCTGGTGGACCAATATCGTGGAAATCAGAGAAACAGCGCAGCGTAGCACTCAGTAGTACTGAGGCAGAGTATATAGCGCTATCAACCGCATGCAAGGAGGCAGTTGTTTTGCGGCGCTTGATCGTCGAGCTTGGGTGCGGAGATGGTACTACCTCAACAATCATATACGGAGACAACTTAAGTGCTCAACAGTTGGCGAAGAATCCAGTTCATCACTCGAGGACTAAACACATAGATATTAGATATCATTTTGTTCGACAAACTGTATCAGATAAGCATGTTGAGTTAAAATATGTTCCGACAGAATTAATGATTGCTGATGTATTAACTAAGAATTTGCAAAAGAAGAAGCATAATGAATTTATGAATATGTTAAACTTAAAATGATATTGTAACTAATGCTTGCATTGAGGAAGGGTGTTAAAATATATGAATGTTCCAGAACAATGCACGTATGTTACATAGTTTGTGTCAACACATGCATGTATATTATTTCTAAGTAATTTCTGTCATACATGTATATGCACACATACCACATTATTACTGTGTATGTGTTCTGCGCTTGCCTAACCGAATTATTGGCACGCGCTTTAGTCTCTAATAAACTTCTCAATTGAGCGCACGTCTTCTCTGCCTATTGTTTTCTGCCTGCGTTTACGGGTAGCATCCTCAAACCCTCCCAACATTTTCTTTCATAATTTTCTCCTGAATTCTATAAACTTGAACTTTATCTTGATCTGTTATTTCAGAAGAATTAAAGTTTTCAAGAAAACTTAGCAAAGTGTTAGATGCATTTATGGCCTCTTGAAAAGATACTTTTGAAGCTGCTACTTCTACATCTGATTCTTGATCGCTTGTGTCTGAAGCATCATCGTTGCCCTGAGTTATACGGACAATATCTTCGTCCGATAAAATTGCAAATGAAAGAATATTTTGATCACACTCGAGCCATGATTGTAGATCATTATTTGTGAATTGGTCCGTCATATTCATTATTGGGGTTAAAACATCAAGTGTGTCTGTATCTATAATGAAAAAAACATTTTAAATAATTTTGTTTTAATTTGAACACTTTCATATTTATCTTTATTTTCCAAACACAGTAAATTACTCCAGACGTTTTTCAAAACTGAAGATGTAACGGCTTTCCAAGAACCCGAAATCCTCCAGATGGCGTTCTTGATGCGATAAGTTTTTGCATTAGAGTTTTACGGTAGTGACTTTTAAAACTCCATATTGCTCCCTGATCCATTAGTTGGATCAAAGACGTGCAGTTTGGTGGAAAATACTTCACAATAACGTTGTCAACTTTGAATTCCTGCGCGTTCGGATGAGCCTGGCAATTTTCCAAAAGCAAAAGAATTTTAGTATTTTTTTCAAGACCAATTTTTTCGAAATGTTGTTTGACTTCTGGAACAAAATTATGATTGAACCAATCCAAGAAAATTGGTTGGGTAACCCAAGCTTTTTTATTCGCTTTGTAGATGACGGGCAGCTCGCGTATATTTTTTAACGCTCTTGGGCGAGCACTTTTATCTATAACTAGAGCTTTGCACTTATGTGTGCCAGCTGCATTGGCGCACACCAATGTGGTAAGTCTCTCCTTTGAACTTTTGTGGCCATCTATAAAACGTTCATGATGGCAAGACAAACTGCTCTCCGGCAAATACTTCCAAAAAACGCTAGTTTCGTCTGCGTTGTATATTTGCTCATATGTCAGTTTTTCTTTCAAAATAAATTCTTCCAAGTCACTTACAAAGAGAGTAGCAGCTACATAATCTGCTGATGCTTTTTCACCCATGGCTTTAAGCTTGTGAATTCCATGCCGCTTTTTAAATTTTTCTAACCAGCCATTGGAATATGTACTCTTAGAAGTGACAGTGAAATTGAGTTTTGAATGAAAAAAAATTGCCTTTTCTCTTATCATTAAGCCAGAAATCGGATTTCCCTTGAAACGCTCCTGCTTGAACCATTCATAAGTTGCAGAGTCGACCTTGGGCTCATCGGGACCTTTAAAGGTTTTTCGGCGTAGGAGCCCGACAGTTGAATCACTTTCTGCATAAAATTTTAAAATTTTGTCTTTTTTTTTAATTATGTCGTAAACTGTTTGTTTTCCCACTTGATAATATTCCGATAGCTGTTTGACAGAAACTTTTTTCTTAACATAATCATTAATTAAGTCAAATTTCTGCCTTATAGATAAGACTTTTCTTTGACTTTTTACTGAAAAATTTGACACCGTGAAATTTTATGCTAGGTGATCAACCTTCAAACGCACACTGATCATAATAATATGTACATACACGCGTGTTTTTTATTTATTGCCAACTAAAACAGGGAAACCCCGAATTCGTTTTATTATTTTAGAAAAAAATTTCGTTTGAAATCACGGATAATAGGGGTAATCACGGTTAACAGGGGTAATGAAACAAATTCAAATTCATCCCGGAAAATCGGGGTGCCCGGTTAATCGGGGCCCGGATAATCGAGGCCCAACTGTACTTATGGAAAAGTGAGCTACCTTCTCATAGATTACTCTATATATTACAATCTCATTACACTTTTTATGTATAAATGTACTGCTTGACAAAAACGGAAATTTCAAAGATATTTAAAAATACAACGGAAATAGATCAAGCAGTGTGGCAACGCTATTTCTGTGGCAACTTTGGCGGCAAATCACGTTTACCAACACTGTAATTCAAATCTAGTTTTTTCACATTTTCGAATTTTCCAACACTAAAAGTCCGAGGAGTCCAAGTATAGAACAGCATTCATTGATTATTTGTCTAAAATTTTGAACTTTAAAATTCTTTATGTGAAATTTGCAATTACGGTAAATATTTACTTAGACTCCTCGGATTTTAGTGTTGGAAAATTAAAAAATGTGGAAAAAAGGCTATATTTGAATTACAGTGTTGATAAACGTGATTTGCCGCCAAAGTTGCCACAGAAATAGCGTTGCCACCCTGCTTGATCTATTTCCGTTGTATTTTTAAATATCTTTGAAATTCCCGTTTTTGTCAAGCAGTACATCTATAAAAAAAAAAGTGTAATGAGATTGTAATATATAGAGTAATCTATGAGAAGGTAGCTCACTTTTCCATAAGTATTGTATTTTTACCCTCACAACAAAAGTTGCGGATTATACACTAAGAAAGAACGGATTTACATATGTTCCTGATATGTTAGCTAATATAGCAAGGCAGTGTATTTCAGTGACGCTTGTTTTGTTTACTGCGAACGCAAAGTAAGGCGTTAAATAAAAGCTGTTGTAATGCATATGTGCGTAACTATTTTGTTCAATTGTCGGTAGGGAACATTGCTGACCTAAGTCAGGGGCTACCTAAAAATATGCAATTTGCGATACAAACTATAAAAAGGCTATATGATATCATATTTATATTACCATATATATATATATATATATATATATATATATTACCATATATATATATATATATATATATATGTACATATGATAATAATGATAATAAAATGATGTGATTATATACATGTGATAATAATATGTCATTATATATGTATGCTTAATTGTAGGAATGTTAGTATATAGTATATTTGTATATGTATATATGCTTATTCTGTATACTTATATATCTATGTCTAAATATATATATGTATATAATAATACTTATTCTAAGTGATTATATATACATATATGCTTAAAATATATATACTAGTACTTATTCTAAGGATTATATATATATGCTTAAAATATGTATACTAGTACTTATTCTAAGGATTATATATATATGCTTAAAATATGTATACTAGTACTTATTCTAAGGATTATATATATATAAATAAAATATGTATACTAGTACTTATTCTAAGGATTATATATATATGCTTAAAATATGTATACTAGTACTTATTCTAAGGATTATATATATATACTTAAAATATGTTATAATACATATAGAAGAGGAAATTTACGATTTCCTCTTTAGGCATGGGGCGTTAAAAAAAAGAGATGGATTGCCCCAACTGCAAAAAGCCAACCAAGATATTAATTTCCGTTGTCAGCGTCATTATAAACAGGTGTGATGTTTTTGAAAGATGTTCATTTTTCCAAAGTGTCAGGAAGATTTGCCACTTTGTGGAATCGATGGTGACAGGTAGTTAAGTCAAAATTTTGGGATGTCCAGCATAATGGTTGTGCACTGGGAGAATTTTGTTAGGGAGGTATACGTTTTCACTGGGGGGTGAATCGGGAAGCGGAAGCGAGGGCCATCTGCTTGAGGTGATGAAGACCATAATATCGGATTGTTGGACTGCTGATGGGTGTGCATCAAAGCGTAATTCGTCACATACCCAAAACGAGGGTATACAGCGGAGTACCGGTTACACCATATATTCACAGCTATTCAACATTGTCTTCCTCCTCGGTGGAGGAAGAGGAATTATTTTCCAATTCCTCTTCCTCAACCGAGAAGGAATGGTTGAAACCGAGGCCACTCTTGTTTAATTGGCCTATAGCTGTGAATATATGGTGTAACCGATCCTTATGATTCGGAAATTTCTTTCCAAAATGGTACTCCGCTATATACCCAGTGAAATGGGCGAGACGCCGTCCGTATTTCGGTATGGACGACCGTACGTCTCGCCACATTCTTTCAATGCTTTGGGTATGTGCCCTTGTTTGTGGATCGACGAAATTTTTCGAGTGATTCACGCTTTGATGCACAAACCCCTCATTTGAAAGGCAATTATAGGCCTTCCAACAATCCGATATTATGGTCGAATTCGGTTTTATATATTTTTTAATCACCTCAAGCAGTGTGGTTGCGGTGCGATCGGCGACGGCGACTATGAAGCATCGCTTCGTCCCCCTCTCGATACCACCAAACAACCACTGGCCCTCAATCGCTCTTCCGCGATTATACTTCCGCTTCCCAAATTTGGCCTCATCGATTTCGACGATTCGGCCATCACCCCCCAGTGGTTCGTTTAGTTCTTGGTCCACTAGGTGTACGTATACCTCCCTAACAAAATTTCTCCAGTCAACCACTGATCAGCTGGACATCCCAAATTCATTTTCCGCAAAATTTTGACTTAGACTCCCTGTCACCATCAATGCCACAAAGTGGCAAAAGTGTTCCATAGACAATTTGGCATTGTCAAAGAACGTGTCCTTCCTGACACTTTGGAAAAATGAACATCTTTCTATAATTTGACGCCTATTTTTCATTATTCGCCGTTGACGCTGACAACGGAAATTGTAATCTTTATTCAGATTTACAGGCTTGTTGCAGTTGGGGCAATCCATCTCTTTTTTTAACGCCCCATGCCTGAAGACGAAATCGTAAATTTCCACTTCGTTCAGTTTTAGAAATCCGCATAAGCTGAAAACACATGCTTTACACTCCATGATGAAAATCCAAGTGACACGTGCCACATGAGTGCTTTAAGGCTAGCATTATGTTGCAAGGCAGTGTTATACAACATAAAATTTTCACAACTTTCAAAGTGCTACTTAACATACTTATACTATGCAAATTAACATAAAGCGTCAACGTGACGATCACCTGGAAAACACGCAAAATACAACTGAAGAAAAGATGTTTCGTTTCTTTAATTGATTTGTAATTGTGTTGCAGTCTTCGGCGTATATTTGAATATATGATAATAAGTTTTTGTGTTAACTTTATGCTCTTTAAATAGCAATGAAATGTATATCTTTTCGACGTAGTAAAGTTGCGGTACAACCCAGTTGAGGTGGGTTTGTGACTATGTCGTATAGTTTCGAAAATTATGGCCAGGGAAATAAATGTTATTTTTACAAACATTATGTTTTGAAAAATAAATTTTAGTATGATATATGTATGTATTTCAGCTGGTTGTGACAAGGTAAAACGTCTTTTAATACTGCAATTTTTTTTACTAATAGGATTTAAACGAATATATCGAAGGAAGGCGTTGAATACTCAAGAACTCAGGATGCCAAGATTCCAAAGGAAACATATTCTTAATAAACTTAATAATATCAATTTTTATTTTGTTTATTACTGGAAAATTGCAAGCAAACTTTTTTGGATATTTTTTAAATAACTTTCGAATTTTAAAATTTATTAGCATAATTTCAAGCCGATCAAAAAGTTTAGTGCTCTTGCAAGCAAAGCAAAGATGTAAGATAGGAAAAGTTTATTACAACTAATGTTTATTCAAAAAGAATGTACTTTTGAAAAATAAGCAATTGATGTCCTGCAGTTTGGTTAGTGAAAACCGAAAAATTGTATCAGCAAAGTATTATAGTTGCCTGCAAACGGCCTTTTCTCTAATGTCGAATGCTGCATTCGAACGTTTTAAAGTAAAGAAAAATATATGTTAACGATCACTGTTATATTTTGGAAAAGAAGGAAGCCCTTGATCATCACTATAATTGGTACGAAATTCGTTTTTAAGATAATTCAAAAAATCAAAGCATTCCCACGCTACAAAAAAGTGAAGTCGACATTAAAGTGAACTGTTCAAACACTGATTATCGCAGTACCTGCAGGATAATTTTAATGCGAGAAAACAAAACAAAGTGTAAAGCATTTTTATATGTTAACCCTCTAAGACTATTTTCCAAATTAACAGAAGAAATTTATTCCAATAATTTTTTCTTACATAAAATGAGGCTCCTGAACTCAAATATGTAATGAAAAAATGTTTAGAATTTTTCGTTCACCTGTTAGGTGAGAAAATGTGAATAAGTGCCTAATAGTAAATTAACTAACGTTTCACGAAAAAAATTATGGGTTCAAATGGTTTTGTATATTTACTTTTATAAGCACAGCAAAAGACAATATGTCGCAGATGAAATTTTTGGCTCAAAGTAACACATGTCTCATACATATGTTAATAAAAAGTACAGTTAAAAGCTTCAAAAAGCTATAAAATTTTTTACAATCCTTATGTCGAGTATTCTTAACAATCAAAAAATTTTAAATGATAATAAAAGCTCTTCGATATTTTTTTAAAATTCAAAATATAATAAGTGCCTAGAGAGGGTTAATAATGTTTTTCATTTGATTCCAAAAGGTTAACTTGATTTTTTAAATTTATTTTTAATCTCTGTCGCACGCTACACTTGCGACACTTTTTTCCATTATACTTATTATGTTTTTGTACCTAAATAGGGCTTCTGATGAATTTTCATTTGTTGAATTCACAATCTGAAGTATTTCTTAGTAAAGGTCTTAGATTCTAAAGTTCACATATTTGGTGGTGGAAATTTAATTCTAAATGCAAGCATTAATTCCGGATACCTGGATGTGTTGGTGTTAAATCTATTTACATATATTCCAAGCCTGCGTTGATCGTTAAATGCCTAGCTGAATGCATCGGCTGAAACATAACTATATTCATGATTCCTGCCTAGTTAGGCAGGATTTCAATTTTACATTACTTGTTTTATTCTTTTAAGCAGGATCCGTAACAGTTATAAATGAAACTCAAAAAAAAAAAATCAATTGTAATTGTTAAACAATGATTTATATACATTTAATCCAAAAATAATTGTTTTTTTTTTCATTTTTAAAATATTTCTCCCGAATAACTTTTCTTTTTGATTTTCATTTTTTCCCTTGTATCATCACATTTAGTATTTTTTTCCCATATGTTAATGTTTGATCAAATTTAATAATAGATCTTAAATAAAGAACAAAGAACCAAAAAAAAGAAAAAAAAAATTTGTTTCCCTCATGCCATAACTGTTATTCGTAATAAAAAAAAAAATAAATTATTTTTAATTCTTATTTTTCCCAAAAAAAAACATAAATCTTTCATGATTTTTATTTACAAAAAAAAAATAAAAGTCAAGTAATGATTTTTACTTTTTTTTTTAAATAAAAGCTAAAAATGATTTATATATTTTTCATCAAAAATAATAAATACCTTTTGGTCATTTGTTATACCCTGTACCCATAGGGTAAAAGGGTATATTAAAGTCGCTAAAATGTATGTAACAGGCAGAAGGAAGCGTTTCCGACCCCATAAAGTATATATATTCTTGATCAGCATCACCAGCCGAGTTGATTGAGACATGTCTGTCTGTCCGTCCGTCTGTCCGTCTGTCCGTCTGTCCGTCCGTCCGTATGAACACCTAGATCTCGGAGACTATAAGAGCTAGAGCCACCAAATTTGGTGTGAACATGCGTCTAATGCATACACAGGTCAAGTTTGTTTCAAATTTTTGCCACGCCCACTTCCGCCCCCGCAAATCGCGAAAACGTATTACTAGAGCTGTATTAAAGATATCGTATTCTTACTTGGCACACGTAATTATATACCCAAACTGGACCAGCTCACCAAATTTTGTCCAAATCGGACAATAAAAATCGAAGATATAGCTATATAAGTTTTGCACTGCATTGCCAAGGCGACATTGGCTGGCAAGAGTGAGCGAGACAGCATGCGTTCGCTGTAGCTGCATGTTAAAGAGAATTTTGCATGAAATTGATGACGATTTCGAGGATATTTTATTTTATTTAATATAACTAGTTGGTACAGGGTATACTCAATGTCGGCAGGGACGACTTGCTTGCTTCATTTAAATTTTTAATTTAGTATGCCAATGGCAAAATGCAAAATATTTTCCTTTGAAATTATTATTAATTTGCAACAATAAAGTCTGTTTGCAATTAAAATTTGGTAATTAACCAATAATAAACGAGCTTTTTTAATGTCGCGCGCTACGTCGAAGTAAAGGCTAAAGAAAACAGGGAAATTTAACGTAATTAGCAATCGCATTACTTCTTTTACTTTTTTTTTTAGTTCTTTTTAAATATATACCGAGATATTAAGATGTCTATGCGTACTGCTTTTTATTAAGAGCAATAATTCATTTAAAAAGTTTAGTAAAAATGTTCAAAAAATACATTTTGAACTTGCTTGACCCAAGAACCCAAACCAAATGAAGCAAGCAAGTCGTCCCAGCCGACATTGAGTATACCCTGTACCAACTAGTTATATTAACTAAAATAGAATATCCTCGAAATCGCCATCAACTTTATGCAAAATTTTCTTTAACATGCAGCAACAGCGAACGCATGCTGTCTCGCTCACTCTTGCCAGCCAATGTCGCCTTGGCAATTCAGTGCAAAACTCATATAGGTATATCTCCGATATTTATTGTCCGATTTGGACAAAATTTGGTCAGGTGGAGCAGTTTGGGTATATAATTAGGTGTGCCAAGTAAGAATACGATATCTTTTATACAGCTCTAGTAATACGTTTTCTCGATTTGCGGGGGCGGAAGTGGGCGTGGCAAAAATTTGAAACAAACTTGATCTGTCTATGCAATAGACGGATGTTCACACCAAATTTGGTGGCTCTAGCTTTTATAGTCTCCGAGATCTAGGTGTTCATACAGACGGACGGACAGACGGACGGACAGACGGACGGACAGACGGACATGTCTCAATCGACTCGGCTAGTGATGCTGATCAAGAATATATATACTTTATGGGGTCAGAAATGTATATTTCTGCCTGTTACATACATTTTAGCGACTTTAATATACCCTTTTACCCTATGGGTACAGGGTATAAAAAGTCCAAATAAGGGTGCATTGTTGCTGAGCCTTTAATACTGGGAACCCTAAATTTTAAATTTTCTTTAAACGACTTAATAAAGTAGTTCAAAAAACTACAACTTTTTTTCATCTTCATTCTAGTGTTCTTTAATTATTCTGTAAATTCATGCCCCTATTCAAAAAACTTTTCCATTTATAATATTTACCTTACAATATTAAACGCACAGTGGCTTATTTTCAAAATGTTGTTGCCGTAAATGAAATTCCTTGCATGGGGTATAATAAAATGAAAAGAAATTAAACTATGACTTTACATTTAACAGTTACATATCTATGAATTTTGGTTTATTTTTAAAAGTTAACAAAATTAAAAAAAATTAGTTTTTTTGTTTTTAATAACCTATACACTTGCATCCTTGCAAAAAAATTTGGCCAGAGGTAACTTTAATAACTTGTTCTGCAGGTGTCCAAGAAAATATACTAAAACTATTATTACGATTTTATAATTAAATTCACTGATTGGTGTCATCTATTGGAGAAGAGCAACTGAAGGCAAAAAAATTTTTTTTTTACAAAGTATTTCATATTGAAATTTGAATACAAAATTATCATTATCATAAAAATATGATCGAATTTTCTTGTATATATTACATTGCACCCGCTAGTTAAATTTAGTATCTACTTCCCTCAAAAGCAATGTAAAGCTGCAATGAATAATTTTTTTCTCACTTTTCACCAAGAAATTTATTAAAATTATTACAAAGCTAAAATTTAAAAAAAATTTAATTGTTTTTGTGTATTGGTTTTTATTTTTCTTTGAATTATGTAAAAATGAAAATTTTTACAACATCAAAACTCATAACAATAAACATTTATTAAACTGGGTTAATTCAAAAGTTACAAACGTTTGCCACCAAGTTAAGCAAAATGAACCGCTGTACAAAGCTTAAACCTAACGCATATTTTCGTGTGAAAAGAAAAAATTAAAAAAAATTTTTTTATGTATTTTACCAAGTTCAAGTTCGACATTTATCTTCCTAAAGTATCTGTTGGTGTAAATGCATGCTTTAAACACAAACTATGAATTTCTCACAGTAAACACCAATGCAGGCTTTGCTTAGAATACAATTTACCCTTACACTGTATTCACACTATATTTTCATACAACACAAAATTGTCCCCCACATTATGTTCACTCACACAATCACATTTACATTATGAATAAGGCCCCCAAATGTATATACATGTGACCCCCTAGATCCTAGAATCGTGTATATAAACTCGACCTTTTATACCCTTCCAGAGGGTATTATAAAATTGGTCAGATGTTTGTAACGCATAGAAATATACGTTTCCGACCCCATAAAGTATATATATTCTTGATTAGCATCAATAGCAGAGTCCATTGAGACATGTCCGTCTGTCCGTCTGTCTGTTTGAATCGCGATGACAGCCTCAAATTTTAAGCTACATGGTTGAAACATGAAAAGTTAAGTTCCTTGATCTATCAAGTATGAAAAGTGTGAAAATTAGTCGGATCGGATAATTGTCACCGGAGCTATTAACTAAAACGTGGAGGTACCTCGAGTAAAATAGGCAATTTTCTTTGGCAGCAAAGAAACAAAAACAAATTCCAAGAAATCTGCCGTACAAACACAAAAGACCCGAGTTCGAATCCGCGCGGCACCAAATAAGAAATATATAAAATTATTGTTTTTTTGTTGTTGCATTTAAATTCAATTTTTACCCATACACCCTACACCAAGTTTGAACAAGATCGGATAATTATTAAGGTTACAAATCAATAATCAATTTGATAGAAATTAAATGTATTTTAATGCTCACGCACACACATACATACATATGCAAAAATTCAACCACCACGCGGTGTGTGAGAGAGACAGAAATATTTGTGTTGTGTTCTTACAAGAAAGAGCGAGATGCAATGGGTTTGCATATATGTCGAATTAGCTTACTCTAGCTAAGTAAGGACGGTGGCGTAGTGTGTATCAATGGCACGATGGGCTCTCTCGGTAATTGATGGTTCAATGCTCGGTGAAGAAGTGAAAATTTTTGGATGTGTTTTTTTCTCTTTTGTTTTTTTTTGATTTTGTTAAACATTTATACCAATTATTTTTCTGCAAGGGTATACAAACTTCGGCAGAGCCGAAGTTAGCTTCTTTGATATTTTCTTAATAAAACCAGTATTCGAGCCACTCTTGTCTATTCACTACTCTGCAATCATCGGGTGAGCATCGCTGTGTATTTGGCCCCATTTGCATGATCTCTCCGAAGTCTACCCGATTTCAAGTGTTGGTTGCGGCAGCCCTATGTCACTAGTTTATGTTTTAGAGGCAAACATTTTTATAAATAATAAAGTTATAAAATTCAATAACAGTATCCATGACTCCCCCAAGAATTAATTTTGATATTTACTTAGCATTGACTTGATATAACAACTCACGGAATGCTTATCCATGTTTTTAAATATTTACATTTGCTCCCCAAACCATTAAGAATGCATTAAGCAATTTCAATCTCTGCGATGTCAATTTTAAGAGAAAACAAAACTACACCTAATATCGTTGCTTTCATGCTATGGATGTTAAGTAAGCCTCTTAAAGTATTCATAAAAAATTGTTTCCGGTTTATTAAAAATAAAGTGGCCATCTAACATTAAATTTGTTCCGATCTGTTTTTGTGTCCATCTGTGGGCATGTGTACATCCTGTATATCTTTTCCACATGAGAAAAACACAAGACTGTAGTAACTTCAATTTGAAGCTTAACGTATTTTTTAGTCCGACGGGCTGGCAATGCATTTGAAATTTTTAACGAACTTCAGTCAGCTGTTTTTCATTCGTGCTATGTGGCAGCGCTATAATCTCGTCATTTCCAGCACTAATTCTGATTTTGACAACACTGTTTTCAGCGAGAAATTGCTACATTTAGCTTTTTATCGATTTTTTTTCGACTAAAGTCATTTTTGTTAATTGTGCAAAAACTAAGCAATAAATCGTCAAGGCGCACCCGAGGTGTTGCTCTGTGAATTTTTCCTTTCGTTTGATACCAGATTCATTATCCTTAAGGCTGTAGTGAGTGCGAGGAGTTTAAGTAAATATTTACCCTAGGAACTTTATCCAAAGAACTGAGGGGATATTGGATGAATCTAGTTCGATGTCCATTAAAGTACCCGTATCTACGTTAACTGTCATCATATACTTGACAGTGGTTTTCAAAATGAGACGACTGCACAAACTTTGTGTATCAGAAGTTTTAACACTAGATTTACCAAGAAAGTTGCTACCTATTTATACCAGAGCTAGTCAATTTGACTGGTTAAGAAAAGTCCTATTATTTTATATTAAAATTCTTAATCGTTTAAAAGAATTGATGAGAAATAAAAAAATATAAATAAAAACGTAAAAATGCATCAATTGCGTTTTAGTTTTAATTAAAATAATCATGTTTGTTACATGGTTTACAGTACCAGTCATTTTGACTGTGTATATAAAAAGTTGTATTATTTTATAATACATCGATTTTATCGATTGTCATATGTTTTACAAATAGAAACTTTTTTTCTACACATTTTCCGCAAACATATTTTTTGCAGACGCCACAATTTGTAGTTGTCTTGTTGTTGTCACAATGCTCTATTTGTGCACCATTTACGTACAGGCCGGAGATTCTGCGTTTCTGGACGGTGATTTTCATTTGCCTTTCCTTGGCTTGATAACTGATATTCAGCTGTGAGCTCTTCAGTTAAGTTGAATAAAAACTCTTTCCTAGTTATATTCTTTCCAGTTACATTTTTGTACAAAATCCAGGCATTAATCCCGGCTAAATCCAAAATATTGAAAAATATTTGAAGTAGCCACCTTCTGGATCCAGATTTCACAGAATATTTCCTAGCCATTTGATCAGTTACATCTACACCGAATTTGGTTTTATTGTAAAAGGAGAAAGTTTCTGGCAGTTTCTTGAAACTCGTATCTATTTTGACGCCTTTGTGCTTTGTACTCAATAAAAAGGACCTTCTTGTTAGGCTTACTCTTGTAGACAGTAAGTGAACAATCGTTTGTTTCATATAGAATCGTTGAAAAATGTTCCATACCATCATTTTTTTCTGTTCAAATTTTTGGAAGCTCCCGTCTGTTGCAGCGTAATGTACCAACCAAAGCAGTATTTTTTGCTAATAATTTCGAAGCCATTTACAACATACTTCGTTTCAACATCAGAAGCCAGCCAGAATTTTATCCCAAATTTGTCTGGTTTATTTGGCATATACTGGGTAAATCGACATCTAGCCTTCGTTGGAAACAGTTGCTCATCTACTGTAATAAATGCTCTTGGTTTGAATGAGTTTTGACTATTCTCGATAAATTTATCCCAAACAGTTGATACCAGCGCAAATTTATCCGTTTGCAAGCGTAGACTCCTCTTATTTCTTTAACTCAAAGCGAATAAAACGAAAAATATCCGTAAAGTCATTCCTGCTCATGCTTTTGGGAAAAAATTCAGGACCCCACTTTTTGTTCCATAAATATGATAATTTCAAACCTTTTGCTTTCTATGCACCACGGCCGTACAGTATTCCAAGGAAAGCCTTCAGTTTTTCTTCCGAAAGGGTCCATTTCTTGCCTAAGACACGAGAGGCTATTTCAGTGCAATTTCTGATGTGATCTAATGTACGATAATCAATCAATGGTAAGAAGGCGCTGGTAAAATTTTGCTTCCATAATATTTCTTCTAGCTGTAGGCCCAGATGAATCTTTGAATATGCAATGACTTGGTAACCTTCCGACGACACCTCCTTCTTCTATTTTTTTCCAAATAGTTCCATCAGCAGCCACCTCAACTTGCATATTTTGTTTTGTGTTTTCTTCTTCAGAATTCGAGGAAAGCCGCAAACATCTTCGTTTTTGTATATTATGCGGATCAATGCTGTCTTCTACGTCACTCGATTCGCCTCCATTATTTTCATAAAATTCTTCGTTATCACTGCTCTCAATATGAAATTATCATCCGAATCACTTTCGCTTCCCAAAAACTCATATTTGCTGTAACGAAGTTTTCTCAGCCGGGGTACATATCTCAGTCTCCCCAGGGTCTCCTTTTTACAGAAAATTTATAAAAAGAATACTGAGACACGAGATGAGTATGAGCAACAAAATTTTTGGTTAATTCTGTTAGATTCTTTTATCGCTAAGGAGAGAAAAGGAGGTGGTATGGTGAAAGACGTAAACACAAACTCTAGTCAAGTAGGGTGTATAATCGTTTATTATTTTCTCAGCTTTAATATAATTCACAATGGATGGCTTTATATTTTATGTTTTTCTAAAATGCACATCTAGTCGCTGCAAGCTTTTTTTGATAGATCCAACCGGAATCAGCGTTGTCTCCTTTTTTGGTCATCGATATCACAGCGTTGATATCGATATAACTTAATCGCTACATAATACAGGTTATCGCTTATACAATAGGGTTCTTTTATATATGTATTGGATTAGCGTTATTATTAAAGTAAGTAAATAAGTATTATATACATACGTAGACCAGGGGATTTATATGTAGCCTACTACAGGTGTTACCCGGATCTCGGCTAGAGGGGAGAAAGGAAAGTATTATACAGCCAAGGAAGTATTATAATCAACCAGGGTATTACCCGGAACTTGATTATCACAAATGGAACGAACAACTAAACTACGACAAAATACTTCAAATCAGGTAGGGTATTACCCGGATCCTGATTTGATAACTACGACAAATATACAAACAATTGAGTCTAAACACAAGACTGACACAATTGTAAACTAATATATACGCACATACAAACATTTTAACACACACGAGGAGGTAGGGGAAGGATAGAGGAAGGTGTTAGTGCCCTATGACCCATTTAATTGGATTTATCTTTTTCTACTATTTGCACGTTATAAACTTTATTGATAACAACTTGTTTTTAATTTATTTTCTAACCACACTTTTATCTTCTACACTATGGTTACCTATAGATTGGCTTTTGGTTGCAAGGAATTGAGGTAGGGATATTCAAGGACCCTGTGGCCAACTCACCAGGATATTTTGCTATGATTGTAAACCTTTGGAATCCTTGAGGTTGATGTGATTTAGTTATCCTTGAATATCCTTTTCGTTGCGGTGAGTATCCTGGCTTTCACTTCACTATTTAATTTATATGTCTGCGCACTTTGAGTTCTCAACTTCGAATGTTCTTTACATTTTCTGCGCAGTCGCCGCTTGCCCAAATTTTTTCCCTAGAAGCTGCTGCTGTCGTCTTTGAGTAGACGCTGTCCGCCAGACGCCACCTGCCAGACGCGGCCTATGATGGACCAATCAAAGGTCGGCATTATGGCGTGATAATTACCACTACATATGTATTTTGGTCGCGTGCCGTTATAGTTTAGGCGTCAGTAGTGCGCGTCGGCAGCGAGCATCAGCAGCGGGCGCCTGCGTCGTTTGTATTTACTTAAAGGCGCAAAAGAAAGCCGAAATAAATACAACTGCGCAATAGCAACGGCGACAAAACTATGCAAGTCCCGTTGCCATGGTGCTGCTGTGTAAATATATGTGCGTAGATATGTCTCTGTATGTACCTAAGAAAAGAGAAGTCTAATTTCTACACTAACAAAAATCAGAAAATGGTAAAATAAAGGAAACTTAAACAGTGCCACTGCAATGTGGCGGAGATCCAAAAAAAAGAGCTTCGTCACACCACCCCTTTACTTCGGGTTGGCAAAACAGGTGAAAGTCACGGTGACCTGTTGTGACGTATTTATTCGTACGCTGTACAGATTTCCTTCCAGTTCCAAGCGGAACTTCCTGTCTTGTCGCTGCTGTAGTTGCTCGGTGATGTGATTCACTAACGTCTGTGGGAGAGTTTCCACCCCTTTCACTCTCCAGCCACTTGGTATGGGTTGCAACATCTGTCGGTGCTTGCTCTCGGACGATGTACCTGCACGTTCGTTTTCCTCCTGACGTTTGATCGGGGGTTCTGGTGATCCGGGTGGCGAAATGTCCTCAAATGTCGGATATGATGCCGGCTCGAGGTCATGGCGTACCTCCTCCTCTCTTTCGAAGTCAAAATCCAGTGGATTGTATGACCGGGGAAGTCCTTCCATGTCGCAAGATACGTCGGGCAAGGGCCAAGAGTAGATCTCACCCGTTTCATGATCTCTGATTACATTGCCGCCCGGGCTCGGACAATTAGGGCTATAGCACGGTGGTGGTGTACCCTCGTGTACCAAATCTTCTGGGCTGCTACCCCTAGACGGTGGCGACATCGGTCCCAGCGAATGGTTAGGAGAACGGCTAACCACACACGAAATAGGGTGGCGTAGCTCGTTGATCCAACCTCGGTTTCCTTCGAATCTACCTGGGTCGAAGCAGGCTATGTCAGACAACTTTAAATGCTGAAACAACGTCTACAATGACCTCACGTATTTCACCCACACTGAGGGGACGATTGGCCATGGTGCTGTGAAATATACGGGTTAGATACTCTGATTTGGGAATTACCTTCCTAACTAGTGACCTATCTGTAGTCGGACGATGTTATTTGAGATGAACTTGACGACTCTTTATGGCCCGTCAAACTTGGGTGCTAACTTCGCTGCAAATCCTTCCGATGCTTTGGACAAGTGATGTTGCTTTAATAGAACCAAGTCTCCTATGGTTGGTCGCCAGTCTCGTCTTCGTAGATTATAATATCGGCTCTGCTCTGCTGCGGCTCGTCTCATGGTGTCTTGTGCCACTTTGAATACCTCCGCCATTCGTTGGACGCGTGTTTCCGGAGACCATGGTGGTGTCCCCAGCCCAGGAGTAACTGCATCACATAAAGCTCCAGGGATGCGTGGCTCTTTACCCAGTACTAGGTAAGCTGGCGTAAATCCGGTTGACTCGCAGACACTGGAGTTGATTGCCAGTGTGAATTCGGGGAGCAGCTGATCCCAGTCGTTTTGTTTTTCTCCTAAGTACTGCGCGATCATCGTCTTAACTGTCCGATTTGCTCTCTCGGTTGGGTTCTGACGTGGCGTGTACGGTGCGGTGTATTGCAGTTCTACTCCAGCTTGGTGGCAAAGCTCTTTGAATGATCGGCTGGTGAATTGAGTTCCGTTATCGCAGACCAAGTATGCGGTGTTCCATAGAGTCCGATGATGCGTTCACGAAAAGCTTTTCCAGTGCAGTAGTGGTAGCTTTACGCAAGGGTACAAGCTCCACCCACCTACTATAGGCATCTAGAAAGACTAAAAGGACTATCTTACCTTGTCTCGATTTTTGTAATGCTCCCACAAAATCGGTGCAGACAATATGGAAGGGTTCCTTGACCTGTCGGGTAAACATCTTTCCGGCTGGCTTCATTTGGTCTACTTTGAACTTCTGGCATTGTAGACAATTACGGATGTGCCGCTTCACGTCCCGGAAATATCCAGACCAATAGTACCTCTGGGCGACGCGTATCGTCGTCTTCCTGACACCTAAATGGCCAGCTGTGGGTTCGTTGTGGCACTCCTGTAGTACTCGTGGGCGGTTTTCTTTAGGTACGCATAATCTCCAGGGTATTGGTTCATCTTCTTCGGGGTGCAAATTCTTCCGTCTGTAAAGTTGTCCTCCTTCGTAGAGAAAGTCGGGATCTTGTTCTGGGCATTCCTTCACTTGACGTTTGATTCTCTGCCACCATACGCACTCTGGTGGGGTATCCTGTATAGTAATTAAGGTATCTAATGGCTGACGTGATAATGCGTCAGCTACTACGTTTAGCTTCCCTCGTCGGTACTGGATATGAAACTCGTACTGTTGTAGCTCTAGTGCCCAGCGAGCGATGCGTCCTGTGGGGTTGTCAATAGAATTGAGCCACTTCAAAGCTTGGTGATCCGTGATGACCTCGAACTTGTAGCCTTCTAAATAACATCTCAGTTTCCGAATTGCCCAAACGATAGCAAGGCACTCTTTTTCCGTTGCGGAGTAGTTTTCTTCCGGCGCTAGTAACCGTCTGCTAGCGTATGCTATGACTCGTTCGGTTTCTTGCTGATATTGGGTCAAGACTGCCCCCACTCCGTAGTCACTAGCGTCTGTCTGTAAATAAAACTTAGCATTGAAATCTGGGCACGCCAAGATAGGCGCTAATGTCAGTCTAGATTTTAATTCTTCGAATGCATGCTACTGAATAGAGTCCCATTTCCATTTGGCATTTTTCTTTAACAATGAGGTGATAGGTCGAACGATACTGGAGAATTCGGGAACGAAACGCCGATACCAGGAGGCGATGCCCAAGCATCGGCGAAGTTGGCGGACGTTGGTAGGAGGAGCTAGTTCTTGAACCGCTGCTATCTTTTCTGGGTACGTGTGAATTCCTTGCTCGCTGACCACATGTCCAAGGAATTGAATTCGGCGTTTAAAAAATCTGCATTTACTGTGGTTAATGCGTAGTTTAGCTTCTCTCAGACGTCGAAAAACTTCTCTCAGACAATGATATCGTCCAGGTAGGCGAATGCGAATGGGTCCATGTCAGGGCCAATTACGCTATCCAAAGCGCATTGAAACGTGGCCGCAGGCCAATGCAGTCCAAAAGGCATCACTTTCCACTGGAATAGACCACGTCCAGGGACCGAGAATGCTGTGCATTCTCTGCTAGATTTGGTCAAAGGGATTTGCCAATAACCACTCTTGAGGTCCAATGTCGATATAAATTGTGCGTTACGCGATTTCTCCAAAATTGATTGATCCGAGGTAGGGGGTACGCCTCTCGTATCGATTGTGCATTAAGTTGCCGGAAATCAATACTCATTCGCATATCTCCACTTTTCTTACCCACTACTACGCTCGGGGCGCTGTGAGGACTTTTGGATTGTTCAATGCGATCTTCACGTAATAGTTGATCCACGGTGTCGTTGATTGTCTTCTGTTGTGCGGGGTTGCGTGGGTAATAGCGTTGTTTGATGGGTGTATTATCCTTCATGGTGATCACATGCTCTGCAATATGGGCGACACCTTGTAGTGTGTCAAACTTGGGGAGTTCTTGTGCTAAGAATTCGTTGATAACATGTTGAACTCTGACGTCTTCGGAATCAAGTAGCGCGTGGACTGTTGTATTTACTCTGTTTTCTTCTTTCAACGATAGTACAATGATCGTTGGGTTACTTAGCTGAACATGGTTTCCTCTAACTTCGTCGTTGGGCGATGGTACGATGATCTTCGTGTTACTTGTCTTGGTTTGGTTTACTCTGTTTTCTTCGTTGGCCAACGTTACGTTGGTCGCTGGACTACTCTGTTGAACTTGGTTTACTCTACTTTCCTGGGGAGACAATGATACGTTGATTTTTGTGTTAATTGACTTGATTTGGTTTTTCTCGACTTGCTGTCTAAAGGGATTATTAAGCATTGCCCGTTCCAAAGCAGGAGGTAGTGTGGCACTTCTGGTCCTCTTCTCGGCTGATGTTTCTTTTGTCTGGTGGTTTTGAGTATCCTCGAATGCTGTCTGGGTGTGGATGATAGCATCGGCTCTGCCGAGGGCCTCATTGCTGTGGGTAACCGTGGGTTCCTGTTGCAAACGGTTTTCTCCGCACTGGATCGTGGTACGAGTGTCACGGAGAAAATCTGTACCCAAGATAAGGTGTTCCATGATACCTGGTAGTACCAGCAGGGGAATTTTTACCTGTGAGTTTCGTATCCACACGTCTGCTTCAATCGCCTGCGTGATTTCTTTCCGGGATCCGTCTGCTAAGTTTATAGGAGTACAAATTTGTTTGCAGTAGTTGGTCGTGCCTATTTGCTGAGCTAGTGAGTTGCTGATGAAACTCTGCGTAGCTCCTGTATCCAGAGTCGCTTTAACTGCCCAGCCGTTAATCTTAACAGCTGCTATGATACGACCGTTCTGGAACATAAGAAGGCTTATGCTTGGGCTGGTTTGGCGCTTGCTTCGTTTGGTTCCCAGTCAAACAAAGGCGCCTGGCGTTTCCCAATCGTCTGCAACAATCGATGGTGCGGATGTTTCGTTTTCCACATTCCCAGAAGAATAGCGTGCGTCGATTGGTACACTGTTTCACGAAGTGACCAAGTTCGCTGCAATTCCTGCAAGCCCGATGTGTGTCCAATGGTTCTTCTGCCAAGTGATAGAAACTTGAACAATTCGCATCATTCCCTGGTAAAGATGTCAAGGCTTGCCTGCTGCCATTTCTGTTTCGGCTGCTGCTCTCTCTAACCCGACTGGTAAATTCAGGGAAGTGAGACGGTATCCGTTTTTTTTTTTTGACGAGGTTACTTGGGTTTACCCAGGGCTAATTATTCTTTGGTGTTGGATCCAAGGTGATGCTTAACCGGTGTTTGATTGGCGTCTACTGGTGACTGGTATTTATTGTCCGTAACCGTTGCTATTATATATTTTTTCTCCAATGCTAGGTTTGTTGGGTAACCGCTTTATATCATAGATGCTTGTTTGTCGACGAGGATTGTACTTGATTGATCCCTGTGTTGGTTGACGATGATTCAACTTGAATGATCCTTGCTTGGTATCCTTAGCTGACATCCTTTGTTGATATCCTTGACTGACAATGCAAGATTTGCTTAGAATAGAATAAACCCCTACATATTATCATATACACTGTACTCACACTATATTTTCATACAACACAAAATTGTCCCCCACATTATGTTCACACACACAATCACATTTACACTATGAATAAGACCCCCAAATGTATATACTTGTGACCCACTAGATCCTAAAATAGTGCATATAAACTCGATCTTTTTCTTAATAAAGTCAGTTATCAAGCAACTCTTGTCTATTCACTACTCTGCAATCAACGGGTGAGCATCGCTGTGTCTTTGGCCCCCATTTGCATGATCTCTCCGAAGTCCACCCAATTTCAAGTGTTGGTTGCGACAGCCCTATGTCACTAGTTTATGTTCTTTTTTTTTTTTTTTACGCGCGAATCCCAACGGGAGCACTAATTGCCCACACCTCCCGCCCAACCGACCGAGGGGCGCAAGCCGCATAACGCACGGCTCGAGTCGCGGGGACAATTCACAAAACACAGACAAAAAACGACACTAAAGCTAGTTACGTGCTAGATAGGAAAGGATAGAAGTTTTTAGTAAAGGAATCGAGAGCTCTGAACTGATTACATGATAAAGACGATTATAATCAGAACAAAGTACTCGAAAAGGTTCATACATAAGGTAGTTAGTAGTACATCGTGGAAGTGTTAGAGGAATATAGTTTCTAGTAGGTCTACAAGGAACGGTTAGTTTTACTCGGTTCAATAGCTCGGGAGAGTCTATATCCCCGTTAAGGAGCTTGTGCATAAATATGACGCCAAGCATTAATCTACGATTAGAAAGGGAAGTAAGGTCAAGTAAAAGAAGTCTACTAGAGTACGAAGGCAAGTTGATATTACGATCCCAGTTCAGACCACGAAGAGCAAAGAGAAGGAACTGTTTTTGAACTGATTCTATTCTTGCTTTATGTGAATCGTATTGGGGTGACCATATGCAGGTTGCATATTCTAAAATTGGACGAACCAATGAGGTGTAAAGAACCTTGGTTGTATATGGATCGTCAAATTCCTTTGACCATCTTTTAACAAATCCAAGAACACCCATGGCTTTTCCGACAGTAGTGCTTATATGGGACTTAAAAGTCAATTTATGGTCCATAAGTACTCCCAAGTCAATCATCTCATTAAGTCTGGTTAATGGAACGTTATTAAGAAAGTAGGTAATTAACTGAGGAGTGTTTCTGAAAAAAGTCATGACCTTACATTTAGATGTGTTTAGGTTTAATAAATTGTGTCGACACCAAGATTGAAAGTTTTGGAGGTCAGACTGCAACCGTGAAGGTGATATAATATCTCTGTAGCTGAGACAAAGCTTTACATCATCTGCATACATGAGGACACGAGAATGTATTATAACGGATGGAAGATCGTTAATAAAAAGGGTGAATAGCAGTGGTCCCAGATGACTACCCTGAGGCACCCCCGAAGTTACTTGGATGGTCCTTGAACTTGAAGACTTGAAGAGAACTTTCTGTGTTCTGTCTGTCAGGTATTCACGAATCCAACAAATTAAAGGGCTTGGGAAGCCAATTTCGTTTAATTTTAAAAGAAGAAGTGTATGATTAACAGAATCAAAAGCCTTGCTGAAATCAGTATAAATGACATCAGTCTGTCTTGCATTCCTAAATCCTTCGATCGTTAAAGATGTAAATTCTAATAGGTTAGTGGTAGTAGATCTACGTTTCACAAACCCATGTTGAGATGGTGAAATAATAGATCTACAAAAATGTTGCAATTGAGAAGTGATTAACTTTTTAAATGCTTTAGGAATAGCGGACAATTTAGAAATACCCCTATAATTGGATGCTTCGGACTTTTTACCATTTTTATGAAGAGGAATTATATAAGATTCCTTCCATATAGACGGAAAATGACAAGATTTAACGGACAACGAAAAAAGTTTTTGAAGTGGCTTACATAGAGCCTCAGCACAAAATCTGAGTACACAACCAGGTATTCCATCAGAACCAGGTGTATACACAGGTTTTACTAAATTAAGCATGCTAATAAGCGAACTTTCATCGATCGAAGGACTACAAATACAATTAGACCTTTTTATCTGATAAGGATACAAAATATTCGCTCGGTATTCCGTTGAGGAATATGTTGTTGTGAAGAAATCAGCAAACAAATCAGCAATCGCTTGATCAGAGTCCGCTATATTATTTCCAAACGATAATATTGATGGGTGAACATCCATCTTACGTTTAGAATTCACAAAACTATAAAACTGTTTAGGATCACGGGAAAACTCAAGCTTACAACGCTTGAGGTAATTATTATAGCAGTGCTTGTTAAGCAACATAAAATTGGAGCGAGCAACTGCGTAAAGAGCAAAGTCTGAAGAACGTCCCGATTTCTTGTATTTTTTATAATATCTGGATTTGACATTTTTCAAGTTGGATAGCTCACGAGAAAACCAGGGAGGTCGGTGAGACGACACTGGAGCCCTCAGTGGGACACAAACCTTAAAAAGCGAACCGAGAGTATCATAAAACAACGAGATAGCAAGATCCATGTCTGAGCAACTGTATAAGGATGACCAGTCAGTTCTCAGAATGAGCTCATTCAGTTTAACAAAGTTAGTCTTGCGAAAATTACGAGATTTAATCACAGGACTGACACCAGCAATCGGTGCACGAAACGACAGATCTACAGATAAATCCAGAGTAGGATGAAAATTGTCTTCGGGCAAGACTAGAGGGTCGGTTCTAGTTACTGCACAGTTGGTGGAATCCAACACAAATATCAGATCTAAGGATCTGCCCATGTTATTTCGCACAGGGTTTATTTGAGCTAATGATAACTCAAAAAGGCCATCAACGAAGCAGTGAGATTTAGAAGGAAGCAACAAAGCAGATTCATCAGATTGAGACCATGCTATTTCTGGTAAATTAAAGTCACCAAAGACGATTAAGATATCTCTATCAGAAAGCAATGAAGAAATATATCGAATAGAATCTAAATGTTTTGCGTACACCGCCATGTCGGATTGTGGCGGAATGTAAGAACAAGTAATGTAGACAGAGAAAGACTTGAATCTGACCTTAACGCTAACAAACTCAATCTCCAGAATGTCCGGTGAATGAATTTGGTCAGAAGTTAAGGCCGAGTCAACAGCAATCAGAACTCCTCCGCCTACACGAGAAGTCCGATCACATCTAAAAATTGAAAATTTTGCGGGAAGAACAGATGCATCGTTAATATCGGGTTTTAACCATGTCTCAGTAAACACTAAAATTTTAAATTCAAATGCTAGACTATCTAGATAGAGTCTAGGAAGCTTAGATTTAAGTCCTCTCACGTTCTGATAGGCCAGATGAAGGGACGAGATTAGTTTTTGGAACACCAGCCGATGCTGATATTCCGGAAGATGAAGAATTAGATGGGATAGAAAGCCTAACCGGATCTCGAGTTTTCTTTTTGGCCGTGTATTCTTTTACTAAAATGTGATCCGGCCAAAAACTGCTATGACATATACAGTCGAACAGTTCAACTGGAACACTTATTTTAAAAGAGGATATCTCCCTCGAATATTTAAATTTAAATTTTTCCACCGCTATTTTAGCATTATAGTGATGAGCTTGAATTTTTGTCTTAATAAAAGCTAAGACATCATCCGACGAATGTTCGGGATCAAGCCTTGAAACAAATATATGTTTCTTAGGTGGAACTCCAGTTAAAGGTTTATAGGAACCAGGCCGCAAATCAACCGCAGCGTCAGCGACCACGATTGAGTCCGCCTGCGTGTCCGGTATTGCACCTCCAACTGGACTACTATCGGCAATATCAACAGTTATTGATAATTGCCCGGACTTTTCGGATACTACAGCTTTGTTCGTCTGCAAAGAGAGACCATTTCCTGGAGAAACGGAGATAGCCTCTTCCTTGCGACCACCTTGAGAAATGGGGGTGGTAAACGAAATAAGCTGCGGAGGATTTGTCACAGTGAGCAGTGAAGGAGTTTGTGGAGCTACGGCCGAGACGGGATTGGGCACAGGCAAATGCAAGGACAGATTGCGCATACTGGTTTTCTTGCGCTTTGGAGACTCATTTAACAGCTTATAGCTGCTAAATTCGCTCTCCACAGCATTGAACTCATCGTAGAGTTTACGAAAACCAGATGACAATTTCTTCAATCTATCCCTGGTTTGCCTCATAAACACCCTCATTTCAATCTCAACCTCACGGCATGAGTCACAACCCCATTTGAGCCCCCTTTTTGCTCCAAACAATCCTTTACCCTGGCTGTGTAGCCAGCACATTTAACGTGCATGACGTTGTCACACAGCCAACAGGAAAGAAATACGTTATGGGGTGAAGGGGGTTCAAACACTTTTTGCTTGAGCAGACAGACATTTTTTAATTCAATTAATACTCAAAAATTTATAAAAAAAATTAAATATCAAAAAGGCCAAAGAAAAAACTCACTCAGATTTGTTAAGCAAATTCGACACTGGGGTCAAACTCACAGAGAAAATTAGTGCAAGAACTAAGAGAACTAAGCACTACACAAATACACGTATCACTTGTACGCGAGACAGAGATAGATGCGAGCGCGAATAAAAGAAATTAGAAAAAAAAGAGAGCGGGAGAACCAACAGCACTGCACATGCAACAACAATGCGTTGGCGAGAGCGCGAGAGCGGTTTTAAAGCGGTAAAAAGTACAAACGCAAGAGCAAAGAATAACAAAAACAACAACACTGCTGTAAAAAGTTTTGTTGTTTTTTTCAAATATTAAGTTCAATGCTTTGATTTTGCTTTTGTAAAGTTAATTAAACAAAAAGCGCAATGACAAAAATTTAAATGACAGAATAATGTCAATAGTTATTGCTAAATAATTAGCTGAATTTTTAGGCAGGCGCGGTGAGTTTAAAACCGAAATAAAAGAAATTATGCAGGAGCACAGAAAAACACGTCTATCCACGATGAAGAAAGAAAAGAGGCAAACATTTTATAATTAATAAAATTATAAAATTCATAACATTTTGGTGACCCCGACTTTGGCGTTCCCAATATAAACAAATAAAACATTTTGGTGTAACAGTCAAAGTGTGAGAGTTTTGGTCAACTCAAGAGACTAATTTTCTCAATAACACGCACATAAGGAATTTTGGTCAACTTGTCGATCATTTCCTTTTTTAATACAACGCTTTGGAATATATTGATATTCCTTAGCGAGGGCACGGTTTTGCAGGCTAGCAACAATCCGGGGTCCCGACATCTACGAAGCAATTGATTAACTTGGATATCATTGCATTTGTGCATATCATTTGTGTCAACTTGGCGACGGTATTGCACACCATAACAAAAAACTACATCTGCTTGAGAGACAGCTGACTGTGTCAGCACTTTGTCACCTAGTCAATTTGGCGACTAGAATCACAGCGGAAAAAAGTACATTTAAGTCAACTTGTCGACTATTAGTGTACAACAGGTCAACTTGGCGACCATTAAATCTTATTTTTGTCGGACAACTGAAATTATCAGCACTTTGTCACCTAGTCAATTTGTGGATTAGATCGACAGCAGAGTATAATCGGAAACTCCAAATTTGAATTTCTGCAACGTGGGACAAGGCGTACCCAATCATTTGAATCATCTGGTAAACACGGAGACCAAGCAGGCGAATTATTTCTATGATCCAATATATACATTTATATTAAATAAAATAAAAATTAAAAACTTTATACTTGTTGTTCAATTTGACATTATTTACTAGTACTTTGATCATTTATCAGGTGCGAGTCGGAGTGTAAAATGGAGAAAATATATGAGCAACAGTTTGAGCGAGGTGAAGAGATTCAAAATGTCATCAGAAATGTCAGAAAGGACTCTGCCTGAAGAAAGACAAAAGCTCTCTATTATGATAATAAAATTGAGACGATTGAGGATCTTTGGGATGAATTTGACAAAGCCCACACTGATTTAATGGAATCTGTTATTGAATTTTATAATTTTATTATTTATAAAAATGTTTGCCTCTAGAACATAAACTAGTGACATAGGGCTGTCGCAACCAACACTTGAAATTGGGTGGACTTCGGAGAGATCATGCAAATGGGGACCAAAGACACAGCGATGCTCACCCGTTGATTGCAGGGTAGTGAATAGACGCTTGAATACTGATTTTATTAAGAAAAAGGTCGACTTAATATACACGATTCTAGGATCTAGTGGGTCACATGTATATACATTTGGGGGTCTTATTCATAGTGTAAATGTGATTGTGTGTGTGAACATAATGTGGGGGACAATTTTGTGTTGTATAAAAATATAGTGTGAGTACAGTGTATATGAAAATATGTAGGGGTTAATTCTATTCTAAGCAAAGCCTGCATTGGTCTTTACTGTGAGAAATTCATAGTTTGTATTTTAAGCATGCATTTACACCAACATACTCCCGGCCGTTGAACGACTGTTCAACATTACTTAAATGTTGATTTCGTAGTTTCCAGCAGGTCGATGTGTAGATTGAGTCGGTTGACTACCAGTTGGCATCTGGGTACCAGTTGTGGGAGGGGTCATCTGTTGAAGGCCAATAGCAATCCTGGCTTCTTGTCTTCCGTTGGTACACCGATTTTTAATAACATCTAGCAGCACTAATGTTATGAATATTATTAGCGCTATGTATGAAACAATGTTGTGATGTTGAATAGGCCCTTGAGTAGACTTGAGGTCATGTGGTAACTTTATTTTAAATCTTTGCCATAATTGACTACTGAGGTTGTCAAGTTCATTGTAGCTTAGCTTAACATTGGTTGAAGCCGTTTCATTAGTTGAGTTCATCATCATGGTGGAGAAATTCCCAAACCGGGCGTATGACATATTCATTGTGCTGGTGGTTGTAATACGATGTCCAGTTACACGTATTAATGGATTCCGCAAAGTGCAAGTTGGATCAAGTGTTAATAATCCTCCTTGACTTATGGTGATGCTTGAACTGTTGTCATCGCAGACTGCAGATTGGCGACATTATAGCAAAAATCCAATGGTTCTTGTAGTACATATTGAACCAGACGAACGTCATGCTTGTGTATTTAATTTGACACATATTTGAAGTTTTGTTGTCGAACAACTGAAATTCACAATTACTGTTGATTGAGAACACAGATTGTTTATTTTGACATATGAATTCTTCATTTGTGACTTGATGGTATTGTTTTAATTCAGTTGCTGTTAATCCAAGGAACTGAGATCTGTGTTTATTGACCGCTATCATGCGAATTTGAATATCCATCGTCATAATTCCTTTATTGCTGATTGCTGGTATAGGAACTAGATTGTATAATTCAAATACTTGTGCTGAAGGCAATGGTAGCGTTACTTTGAATATTACGCGCTTCTTTACAATGCTCCCTTCTGCCTTCATCATTTTATACAATTGTAGAACATCATCGTCTGTGGCAGGAAGTATGTGTCCTGGTGGAAGATGATTATTCAACTCTTTTAAGTGTTGTTCAAGTTGTTTAGGTGAGAGTAACAACGGGCTAATTTGGTCATGATGAACGTCAGTGAGTACATGGGCAATCTCTGATTGTACTCGTTGCAAATTTGAAGCAATCACCGAAAGTTGTTTTGTCATCGTGAGATACCATTGAAATGTCTTGACAGAATCAGAGTGTGCTTGAGACATATCGAGAAGTTGCTGCTCCACCAAATTCAATCGCTTCTCAATAATCGCCTCATCACGCTTGAAGATGTTGATTGTTGAATCAAGTATAGATGTTTGATTCTTTAAGAGTGTTACCAAGTATTCCTCATTTGTTTTCACCTTTTCAATAGTATTGAACATTTCTTTTGCATATTCCGAGTCCAGTACTCCATATAGACTCCTGGCGATGTTGCCAATAAAATCAAATGGTGCTCTATGATTTCGACCTATGTGCAAGAGATCGTTTTCCATTCTCAGTTCCTCTTCCACATGTTGGAAATGCAGAACAGGCTTGACTTGGTTTTAATCGGGAACACATTTCCCCAATCTTTTTTATTCCGATAGAAAATGTGTTCATATCGTCCCAATAAGGATCTAAATTATAATACGCAATGATTGTCCAGTCAGCTACAGCAAATCTGGACGTTCCAATTTTTTCATAGTAAATGCCAGGTTTGGCACCAAATTGGGTCACATTTACTGATTGGGCCAATGCCAATGGTAACAATAGCAACATCATTAATAACGTTAGGGGTAACGATGCTAAGATTCGTCTTTTTGGGCTTTGCCTTGTTGTGGCATCCTTAAGCCCGTCTTCTTGGGAATCATCGGCGTCGTCGTCGTCATCAAGTTGATCATCAAGTTTTTCACCTGGTTCTGGATACAAGATATTCACAGATTTTCCTGTCGAGGCATCCAATACCACTAATTAATTTGGTTGTGATAATGTCAGGTTTGAGTGCACAATGATGCCGCCTTGTTAATTTTTTGGGCAACACTTCCTTCATGTGTCTAAGCTGTTCTTCTAATCTTCTAACAGCCACATCACAAGACTCCCCCAGGGATGAAGAGTCTTCAGCAAATGGCAGTCCATCTGCGGTTTTTTGTAACTTGTCCAAGAAGTCCTTTTCGCAATACTCTACCTCTGAACCTTTGTATGTTCTTGCTGGTTTCAGGGTATCCAATTTCCAGAACCGCTCCAACAGTTCATCAGACTTGGAAGGCACCATACATGTGACAGGTGCAGATGTAACCATATTTATTTTCCCAGCTATGATCCAACCAAATTCTGATTTTTGAAGAACTGGACAACTATTTTGTTTTATTTGACCCGGTAATAATATTGAGAAATGGTGATCTGCACCTAGTAATAAATCGATTTTACTTGTTTTGTAAAAGTTGGGATCCGCTAGAGGTATGTTTTTCGGCAGGTCAAACATTTGCGTAATTGCTTCTGTGGGTTGATCTGCAACAATGTGCGGTAAAACAAAGGCCTCGATTCTTGTACTGAAATTGGTGTTTTTTGATTTCACAAGTACATTTACTCTTGAGCTGCTGAGTTGTGGTTGTCCTCCTACTCCTTCAATTCTTAGCGATGCCTTTTCTATTTTTAAAGATAATTGTTTTACTAGTCTCTCTGAGATTAGATTGACTTGGGAGCCACTGTCTAAGAGCGCACGAAATTCTCCTTCTCGCTCATTGGTCCCGTTAACAATTACCCTAGCCGTCGCTAGTAGAGTATAATTTTTATTGCTTCCATATGTGGACGTAGCTGAGACCGTAGCTGTTACATTTGGTTTCAAATCGTTGTTTCCCAAATGTAACAATGTATTGTGCTTTCCATCGCATTTCAAACATCCCTTCCAGCTACAAGCCTTCGACATGTGGTCGGTTTTAAAACATTTGACACACATTCTCTGTCTCTGTACCCAGTTTAACCGTTCTGCTGCAGATTTAGTTTTGAATTTATCACACTGAAACAGTTTGTAATTTAACTTACTGCATATATTTTTTGCCTTTCTCTGGTCTGCTTGGCACCAATCGCCTCTAGGGCAAGGAAACGTTGTTCCAAAAATGCAAGGAATTCTTTGGTCTTCTGCAATTCCCTTGTATCGGAAAGGGATTGTTCATATAGAGTGTGGGTAAATCTATCCAATTTTCTTGTCATATGGAAAATTATAATAGAATCCCAAGTTTCTGTGTCAATGCCTATATTCTTTAAGGCTTGCAATGATTCATGAATATTATCATGAAGATTCTTTATTGACAGGGCGTCGTTTCCAATGTTTGGATGATCAAATAATTTTTCGAACACTGCTGTAACCAACACCCGTTTATTGTTAAATCGTTCTTGCAGCATTTTCCAAGCCGTGTCATAATTGGCTTCTGTTAATTCCAGATGCCTTATTAACCTTTCCACTTCTCCGGAAATATTTGCCTTTAGGTATCACATTTTCTGAACCGCAGGCACGCTTGACTCATGCACCATCTTTGCAAAGATGTCATGAAATTGTTGATATTTCAAATAGTTTCCATCAAACTTTGGGATGGATATTTTTGATAATTGGAGTGCCGACCCTGCTTGTACAGGCACCTCCTTTTCTGCTGTTATGGCAAAGTTGAGCACTAACTTTTCGGCGTCCACATACGCATTGAAGTCATATCCAATGCTCACAGGTTCTGCTACTGCCTTATATATTTCAAAGTGGATTAGTTCAATCTCTTTCCACTGTTTTTCAATGATTGGCTTGTAGTGAACTTTTCCTTCAGATGTTATCTGATTCAAAATTCGGAGTAATGATGCAATCATTGCCTTCTGTTGGCGCATCAGTGGCACTATCTTTTGCCGCTCTCCTTTCTGATCGGCCTCTGATTCCTCTTCCAGTTTGAGTATCTGAGCCTTCCAGATTTTTATAATTTCATCCACCGTCTTTTTCATCTTGGGGTGGTACTCTTTTTTGAAGTAGTCGTGGTCAGATGGTTGATGATTCAATTTTTCCATCAACTCCTGATGACCTTTCTCAAAGTTCTCCCATAGGTACTCCATCATTTCAATTTTTTCTGCAAAGTATGACACCTTCGTCTTCCTTGCAGGCGTATCCTTTTTGTAATTACGGATCGTCGACTGAATGGCGTCTTCCCGTTTTGTTTGTTGAGCGTAGATCTCCTCCATGATATTAGCTAACCTTGACCCGTTGGGAGTATTTGATATGTTCAAGACAAAAGTAAGCTCCGACTCGCACTTAATATGTGGTCAAGATTATGCGTTTATCACTAGTGATCTTTTGTGTAAATTATTCAGACCTTAATTTCGGTCCGGCTGATTGTTCTAGTAAATATTTAATTTACCCAATCCACTTTTAATTTATTATTGCAATGCAAAATAAATTTATGCTGACTTGTCTATCACAGTGACCTAGGTCAGTACCTGCCGCATAAGGGGTTTTATTTTTTGGTTTGTTGCCCGCTAAACTGCTGACAGCGTAGAATTGCTCCACAATTATTGTGTAATAATAATATAATGATGAATATATTATTTATTTTAAAATATTCTGGCGTGGTTCTGGTCGCCAAGTTGACCAATTGACACAATACTGATTTACTTGTCAAACCCGCAGAATGTATATGTATTTTGTGGAATCAATTAAAATTTATCAACAACACAGCACATTAGCTTTGAATGTTGTTGCATGGACTTGGTCTTATTAATTTTATATATATGTATGTTTTTCTGCTGTGATTCTAGTCGCCAAATTGACTAGGTGACAAAGTGCTGACTCGGTCAGTTGTCTCACAAACAGAAGTAATTGTTTCCTGGTATACAGTCGGAACGTTGACTTGTATACACTAATGCAATTATCACCAAGTGATCAATTGCTACGAATTTTCGGGACCCCGGATTGATGCCAGACTGCAAACCCGTGCCCTCGCAAAGGAATATCAATTTTTCCAAAGCGTAGTATTAATAAGACGATTATCTTAGTGCCTTGTTGACCAAAGTCCGTTTTGCGCGTTGTTTAAATTGGTCGCCTTGTTGACCAAAGTCCTTTTGCGCGTTGTTTATATTGGTCGCCTTGTTGACCAAAGTCGGGGTCACCAAAATGTTTCGAAATAAAAACGCAAGTCAAATTGCAGGGTATATATATATATGTATATTTATTTATATTTTTATTATTTATAATAAAGATGCCCCTAGAACATAATCTAGTGGCATAGGGCTGTCGCAACCAACACTTGAATTGGGTGGACCACGAAGGTTAGAGAATCTATATTGTAACTGGGGGCCAAAGACACAGCGATGCACACCCGTTGCTTACAGATATTAAATTCTAATTAGCCTAAGAACTAGACTCTACTTATATAGGCCCCGCTGCATAGGTCATTTTAGCTCCACCTTTCATTACGTAGCTGCTAGGTCAGCAACTGATTGATTATTGCTGACCCTAGCAGGGGTACTCAATGAATTGATAGCCAATAACTGCTATGAGAGGGTTACCCAAGATTTACTTATTAATTATGGATCACAAGCGTTTACAATAGGGGAATTATTTGCTATTATTTAGTTATTACAATTGGGGTAATATTTGTGTAGAATGTAGTGGTATTTTGTGTACTTATATCTATTTAAACCAAGCACCAACACCGACCACATGTCGACCTGGAAGGAATGCTTGAAATGCGATAAAAAACATAATACATTGTTACATTTAGGAAACAACAACTTGAAACCAAATATAACAACCGCGGCCTCAGCTGCGTCCACATATGAATGCCAGAAAAACTACACCTTACTGGCGACAGCCAGTGTGATTGTGAAAGGAACCAATGAGCGAGAAGGAGAATTTCGTGCGCTCCTAGATAGTGGTTCCCAGGTCAATATAATCTCAGAGAGATTATTAAAGCAATTATCAATGAGAATAGAAAAGGCAACGCTACGAATCGAAGGAGTAGGAGGGCAACCACAGATCAGCAGATCCAGAGTAAATGTTCTTGTGAAATCAAAATACACCGATTTCAGTACAAGAGTGGAAGCATTGGTGTTACCGCACATTTTCGCAGATCAACCCACTGAAGCAATAACTCAGAAGTTTGACCTTCCAAATAACATACACCTGGCAGATCCCAACTTCAACAAAACTAGTAAAATCGATTTTTTACTAGGAGCAGATCACCATTTCTCAATTCTACTACCTGGACAATTAAAACAAAATAGTTGTACTGTCCTTCAAAACTCAGAATTTGGTTGGATCATTGCTGGAAAGATAAATATGGCTACATCTGCACCTGCTACGTGTATGGTGGCGACCAAGCCTGATGAACTGTTGGAGCAATTCTGGAAACTGGATACCTTGGAACCTGAAAAAATATACAAAGGTCCAGAGGAAGAATATTGCGAAAAGCATTTCTTAGACAATTTACATGAAGCTGCAGATGGAAGATTGGTTGTAAAACTGGCATTTGCTGAAGACTCTTCATCGTTGGGGGAGTCTTGTGATGTGGCTTATCACTGGAAAAGAGGATGAGCCCAGAAATAAAGGCAGAATATGTGAAGTTCATGAAAGAATATGAACAGCTTGGACACATGAAGGAAGTGTTGCCAGAATGGTTACCAAGGCAGCATTATTTCATACCTCATCATTGTGTTCTTAAACCTGATAGTACCACAACCAAATTAAGGGTGGTATTTGATGCTTCATGTAAGACGTCATCAGGAAAATCTTTAAATGATATTTTGTACCCAGGACCAGTGGTACAAAGTCAACTGTTTTCAATCCTACTGAGGTTTAAGACACATAAGTATGTTTTCACTGCGGACATAGAAAAAATGTACCGACAGGTATGGGTGAATCCAGATGATCAATTCAATCAAATGATTGTTTGGAGAGACAGCCCAAATAAAAAATTGAAATATTATCGCTTGAAGACAGTTACCTATGGAACAACTTCGGCACCTTACCTCGCAACAAAAAGTTTGGAGTATTTGCCAACTAAAAACAAGGAAAAGTGGGCCTCAGGAGCAACTACATTAAAAAATGAATTTTATGTGGATGATTGCCTTTCAGGAGCAGACAGCTTGGCAGATGCACTACAAATCAGGCAGGAGCTGGTTAAAATTCTTAAACCAGCCGGATTCAATTTGAGGAAATGGTGCTCAAACAATGCACAGCTATTTGAGGACATCTCGAAGGACGACATATGCAGCAGCATTAATTTGGGTGATGCATTGGAACAATTAAGTGTGTAACGATCCTTTTTCGTCCTGTTGTTCGGCAGAACCGGATTTCAGGTGTCCAGGTTCGGCACAACAAATTTATATGTGCGCTGGTGAAATAATAAGATTCGTTTGTTGAAATTTGAATATGCAAATCGGTGGATTTATTAATAATTCGGCTTATGTTTGTAAGGAACCTTCTAAGGCCGGGGTACACCTCTCAGTCTTATGGGTCCACAAAACAAGGAATTTGTAGTTGCCGAGACCTTTGATAGACGGGGCGTGGTAGGTCCGGCTAATTCGGGCAAACCTTTACCGCGATTTTGATCTCGTTGGGTCGCGGAGTACCCCAGGATTCGCGCCTCACGCGTCCCTGGTGTACGATCGTGACTGAGATCAGGGTATGAGGGTACGGGTCGGTGCTACACGGGGGCACCGCTGGTTTGGGGGTGGTTAGGGTATCTTTGAGGTTCCCGACTCAGACGGGTAGGGTCGTCCTCGTCCTTGCTAGGAGTACTCAGTGATCCCGGAGTTACGGGGGGTTAACCGCGACTAGTGGGCAGTTCCACACCTAGTGCGCTGGGTTAGTGGTGCAGACGGGGGGGGGGGGGGTGGTCAAGGTTTCCTAAAGGGTCTTAGTTTAGGCGGGTAGGGTCGTCCTCGCTTCAACTCAGAGTCCTTTACGAATATCCTTGGAGTTACGGAATGTTACTCAAAACCAGTAGGGCAGCTCCTCTACTTGATTTGATTGGTTAGTGGAGGAGGGAAGGGAGGTTAATGACCATTAATTATTACACCTAATACCACTACATGTAAATGAAATGCCAAGGAGTCCGTATAAAAGAATATATTTCCTCTTCTTTAATTTTTTTTTTTTTATGGGGTTTCTTTTCCTTTTATAATTTTATTCCTTTTTTTACAAAAATGATCGCGTAATCGTGACTGGACTGCACCGTGTCTATCCTCTTCCCCGAAGCTTACCTCTAACCTCTGCGACTGTCGGATTAATTTGTCTGTTTCACCTTTTATCTTTTTATTGTTTAATTGATTTTATTGTTTTATTTGGTCAGTCGCGCACTTATTTCTGTTCTTTTACCACTGTGTTTTTTATTTTATTAAATTTTTATCCTCCTTGTGTCTCTGTCACTATGATTTTTATCTAATCCTTTTTTTTTTAAGCTTGTTCTTTCTTCACTTCCACTATCACCCGTTTTCCTTTTCTCCTTTTTTTATTTACGACTGCTCACTTCAGCTGCCAAAACTTGAGTGCCCGAGACCGCCACGCTTGCGTCGTGATGAAGCCTCCTTGCTCCTATTTGAGCTTTTCCTATCGGCTCATTATTGGTTCTTATCGATATCAATTAACCTAATGTGACCCCATTACTACTCAAAATTGGGCCGACTCGCTAATGATATGTAGATCTAGCTAACAATTTACATGCTGATGACCGGTGGAAATGCCCGCCCTTTTGAAACTAAATTGTTAACTTAAAGGTATGCCTTCATTGGCGTATATTAACAACATTATAATAAAAATAGGTATATATTACAAAAATAAGTTGTTGTGAGGGGTGGGTTCATCCCACACCGTCACACCCCCCCCTTTCTCCGGATGGGGTTTAAATGGGGTTGCCTCCCAGGCGTCGCATGATGACCGTTCCCCCGCTTAACGTGACTCGGTAGTTCGCCGTGGGGGTGAAATACGTAAAGCGTACTCGCCGATATTTCTCCCCTCGTCCTGCCAGTCGTCGTTGCAACAATGCTACGTCGGACGCCGGCATCTGTTGCAACTCGGGTGGCACTACCCAGTTTGGAGGCACGTTGATGAGGTTCTCGGCGGAGACATCGGGATTAGTTGGTTCGGACGCGAGGCTCTTGGTTGCCGCTCCAAAGGTCGCTTCATCCGCTCCCACATCGAACAGACGGGCTATTTCGTCTACCCAACTCTGTTCGCCGGCATTGGTTCCTAACACACTGTCTAGGATGTCCTCCTCCCACTCGGTTAGGGGTGTTTCACCCTCGGGCTCGGGTGGTGCCTCGATGAAACGTCGGCGGAAGAGGGGTCCCCCATCCTCTAGGTCTTCGACGGCCTCATAGACAGACGGACAGACGAGCCCATATCGGCTCCGGCAGTTCCTGGTTGAGTAGTGCGGCAAAATTCTTGCGAGCCTCCTCGACTCGACATTCTGCGTCGAAACCGAACTCACCGGCCAGGGAGACCAATTCCTCCTTGCGACGGGCGTATATCCAGCGTACGCCCACCCCCGGGTTTTTAATATTAATAGGGATATCGTACTCACCACCGTCCCTGTGGGGAACCGTGTTGGACTTTTCTTTAGATGACATCGTATTCGGTTGACGCTTCTTCTTGTCTTACTTGTGGTTTTGGGGCGTTTATCACTGTCACTGGGCTTGGTTTTTTTTTTTTTTTGATTTCTTTGACCTTCCGCTGATTTCGCTTATTGGTCTCACTTTTCCGTCATTTACTTCGTTAACTCGAACTTCTGGTTTATGCACTTTCCCGAGGGGATTTAGGTTAGATTCGCGTAAAGATATACATATCTTTTTTTTTATTTTAAATCAAAGTTTCCCTGATCTTTGAACACCATTGTCTTTTCCCTGAAAACTAGCGTGACCGACCACGGAACGGGGCTTTAATCCGTCCGAACGTTCACCCGTCGAAAATCTCGGGTCCCTGCTCGGGCGCCACTTGTAAGGAACCTTGTAAGGCCGGGGTACACCTCTCAGTCTTATGGGTCCACAAAACAAGGAATTTGTAGTTGCCGAGACCTTTGATAGACGGGGCGTGGTAGGTCCGGCTAATTCGGGCAAACCTTTACCGCGATTTTGATCTCGTTGGGTCGCGGAGTACCCCAGGATTCGCGCCTCACGCGTCCCTGGTGTACGATCGTGACTGAGATCAGGGTATGAGGGTACGGGTCGGTGCTACACGGGGGCACCGCTGGTTTGGGGGTGGTTAGGGTATCTTTGAGGTTCCCGACTCAGACGGGTAGGGTCGTCCTCGTCCTTGCTAGGAGTACTCAGTGATCCCGGAGTTACGGGGGGTTAACTGCGACTAGTGGGCAGTTCCACACCTAGTGCGCTGGGTTAGTGGTGCAGACGGGGGGGGGGGGGAGGGGGGGGTCAAGGTTTCCTAAAGAGTCTTAGTTTAGGCAGGTAGGGTCGTCCTCGCTTCAACTCAGAGTCCTTTACGAATATCCTTGGAGTTACGGAATGTTACTCAAAACCAGTAGGGCAGCTCCTCTACTTGATTTGATTGGTTAGTGGAGGAGGGAAGGGAGGTTAATGACCATTAATTATTACACCTAATACCACTACATGTAAATGAAATGCCAAGGAGTCCGTATAAAAGAATATATTTCCTCTTCTTTAATTTTTTTTTTTTTATGGGGTTTCTTTTCCTTTTATAATTTTATTCCTTTTTTTACAAAAATGATCGCGTAATCGTGACTGAAGCTTACCGAAGCTTACCTCTAACCTCTGCGACTGTCGGATTAATTTGTCTGTTTCACCTTTTATCTTTTTATTGTTTAATTGATTTTATTGTTTTATTTGGTCAGTCGCGCACTTATTTCTGTTCTTTTACCACTGTGTTTTTTATTTTATTAAATTTTTATCCTCCTTGTGTCTCTGTCACTATGATTTTTATCTAATCCTTTTTTTTTTAAGCTTGTTCTTTCTTCACTTCCACTATCACCCGTTTTCCTTTTCTCCTTTTTTTATTTACGACTGCTCACTTCAGCTGCCAAAACTTGAGTGCCCGAGACCGCCACGCTTGCGTCGTGATGAAGCCTCCTTGCTCCTATTTGAGCTTTTCCTATCGGCTCATTATTGGTTCTTATCGATATCAATTAACCTAATGTGACCCCATTACTACTCAAAATTGGGCCGACTCGCTAATGATATGTAGATGTAGCTAACAATTTACATGCTGATGACCGGTGGAAATGCCCGCCCTTTTGAAACTAAATTGTTAACTTAAAGGTATGCCTTCATTGGCGTATATTAACAACATTATAATGAAAATAGGTATATAGTACAAAAATAAGTTGTTGTGAGGGGTGGGTCCATCCCACACCGTCACATGTTAAACAATTATTTGTATGTATTATCGCGTGGCTTTTGGCTGGCGGTGGCAAGGATTAATCTCAGTGTTTGCTGCTGCTGACGCACGTCCGAGATTTGGGAAATTTGATGATCAAGCGAGAATAACTTTAGCAGGTATTGTGGTTATGTTGCCAGGAATACTCCAGGTCTTGCCTTTCTATCCTAACGACTGCTATTCTCCTATAATTTGCTAGGAATATCTCCTAGTCTTCCCCCACTATGCCAGGAATACTCCTGGTCTTGCCTACTCTGTGCTAGGAATACTCCTAATCGATCCTGCCTGTGCCAGGAATACTCCTGGGCTTCCTATCTGTGCTGAGAATACTCCTAGTCTTTCCTATAGTGCTAGGAATAGCTCCTAGTCTTTGCCTGGCTGCTAGGAATAACTCCTAGTCTTTTCTGCTGACGCTAGGAATACTCCTAGTCTTTTTATTGGTGCTAGGAATAACTCCTAGTCTTCTCTTTGATGCTAGGAATAACTCCTTGTCTTTAATTCGCTGCTTGTAGTTACCCTTTGCTTGATCGCCGATTCCCCCAAGGACTCACTTCTACTGATCTCGCAGGATGTCGCTCTTTTCTGCTGATTTTACTTGATTTTTAACTTCGCTTATAGACTTCACTTTTGGTTTCTTCACTTGGTACTTCGCTTTTCATAACTTTCACTCACGCACTAGTTATCTCTCTGGTCTCAGCCGTGCGTATTTATAGGCATCTTGACCCAATCAGGACGCGTGGTGAACTTCTGACCCGTTACGGGTACTTTTCCATCAGTTTTCGTTTTATCTTGAAAACTTTCCATCGTTCGTTTCCTTTTGATCGGCTTTCTCTGCCGCTCATCCAGCATAGCTTTCTTGTTGCTTTAAATTTAATATAACTGATTAATTAAATAATATATGGCCATATTGAATAAATATAAGAAAATATAAATAAATATAAACTAATAACACATACTAAAAATATACATGTAAAATATATATAAATGAACGATAATGTCTCCCAGTTACCTCACCCCTTTTTGTTATAAATATATAAATTTAATTTGATTTTATTCAAATTATACCGCCCTTAACAATTTCTCTTCGTTTTGATTATTGAGAATTCGTTTTAGTTGTTGCAGCCACTTTCCAGTGGCTGTCAAACCCTCTCTTAATTTGCCGCTGATACACCCACACATGTTAAGCGGCGCTCTCACCTCCATCAAAGCTCACTAATACACCCATCGCAACGCTCTCTCGGCTTCACTCTCGCGCTAATGAGCCGATCGTACGCTCTGAGCGCAGCTATCGGTTTTGTTTATGTGTATGTGTGAGTAATTATTATTTCGGCAATGCTTATGCATTGCCGCTTCATTCCATACGCTGTTCCGAATGTTGCTCTCTGAGCGTAGCTTTCGTTTCCATTCGTGTGTGGGAGCCAGTGTTGCCAACTTTTGGTCAAAAAAAAAGCTGTTTTTAACGGGGCGAAAACTGAAAAAAAGGTAAGAAATTAAAAGAAAAAGCGGAAAAAAAATCCATTTTCTTATGCCTTTAAAATTTTATATTGGATTATTTTCTTCTTTAAAGTATTTGCATAATTTCGTCTAGCTCCGAATCGCCCTGGGACTCCTCGTACGATAAATTTGTACCTATCATTCTGAGGTATTTGGAAGGCAGTTCGTAACTATAGCAGCATTTTCCATGCCTTCGTAAGCCATATCTGTATATGCACATACACTAGTGGGCATAAATATTTTGACGAAATCGTTTTGAAACTATTGAAGCTGATAGTGCTTATTACCGTTAAATAACGGTGCGAAAATGAGTGTCAAAACAAAGAATGTATTAATAGATGTGTGCATGCCAAACTTTCCGTTATTTGGCTTTTGCATTCTTTTTCTTCTGATGAGAATGCATGCGAACATCGAATTTTTGCGTGGCACAAGTATTTTGACGAAACCTTTGTGGTTATTATTTCGCGAGTTTGAGCAAGTGTGAAAGCAATTTTTTTGCTACTTGAACTTTGTTAAACTTAAAAACTTTTTTCTTTTCAATAATAATAGTTGAATATTTGAAAAACATGGGAAAAACGGCAGAGTTAAATCTTTTTGTTAGATCGTCAATCGTAGCAAAGTTTAAAGCTGGGATTTCTGTAAAAGACATTGCAAAAGAATTTAAACTGTCGCGTCAAACAGTGCATTACCAAATTAACAAGTTCAAAAAACATAATACGGTTAACAACTTGCCAAGATTGGGTGCTAAACGCAAGACAACAGCGGATGAAGACAGAGTCCTTTTGCGAAAATTCAAAAAAAACGTTCTTCTAAAGCCTCAAACTGCTGCAAATGAGTATAATGAGATGGCTAATAAAACAATTAGTGAACGTACTGTTCGGAGACGTCTAAAGGAAGCAAATATAAAGACTTACAGAGCAAAGGAAATACCTTACATCTCTAAGGTAAACAAGGCGAAAAGATTGGCTTTCGCAATAAAGCATCAGCATAAGCCAAAAGAGTTTTGGAGGAGTGTTCTTTGGACAGATGAAAGTTCATTTCAATATAATTCATCAAAACAAAAGATTTTTGTAAGACTGCCAATGGCACAACGACAAAAAATTAGGCCTGTTTGCAAAAAAGTAAGTCATGGCGGGGGCTCTGTCATGTTCTGGGGATGCATCTCACACAATGGCTTGGGTGACTTGGTTCCCATTGAAGGCTCGATGAACCAAGGCCAATATTTGAGAGTGCTGAATGAAAACGCATTCCCTTCCGGAGAAGCGCTTATCGGGAATTCATTTATTCTGCAACAGGATAATGCCCCATGCCATAAAAGCAGGATGGTAACCAAATTTTTGAAGGATGTTGGTGTCAATACTCTCGACTGGCCACCACAAAGTCCAGACTTGAATGTTATTGAAAACGTGTGGTCCCTCATTAAACGAAAGCGAATTGCTTCTTTGCATAAAAGCAAAGAAGAAACAATTTGTGAGATCACTTCCCTTTGGAACGAGGTATCCCCGGATATCCTTGAATCTTTAGTGGACTCAGTTCCAAGACGCCTGCAAAAAGTCATTGAAACTAAAGGGGACTACACGTTCTATTAATCGGAATAATATTTTGAATCTCTTTTTTGTTTAAGTTCCTATTTAATTAATAATCATCACTCGTCAAAATACTTATGCCAACGGCTGAAAATTAATTTAATTCATATTTTTTTATGTTTCCATGAAATACTTTTTGTTAAATTATTTCTAAGTTAGTATAGCCTAGATGTAAAAAAAGAAAAAAAAATTTTTAAGTTCTATAAAGTCAATTAAAAGTTACAAGCAAAAACACATCACTTTAATTTCGTCAAAATATTTATGCCCACTAGTGTAAATAAAAATCAGTTAAAAGTTTTTAACTCACAAAAAAATGTTACCTTATGCAGAGTATGCTATTAAGCGTGCTCAGGTGAATCCTGTTTCTCAGCTTTGATTTCACAAGGTTAACCTGGCTGAAAACGCGTTCTATTTCTGCGTTTGACCATGGCAACGACAGAATTTGAAGAGCGACTATTGACAGGTCTAAAAATCGACGGTTGCCTCCAGAATCTTTATAAAGATAAACTTCCAGCCAAAATTTGGTTGTGTCGCTCACGTTTTCCCACTTCACTAATATTAAGTCTTCAAATTGGCGCTCAATTTGCGAAATATTTTCGACATTGAAGAACTCCAATATTTCAGTGATGCCAGTTTTTTTTGCCCGCAAAATATTTTCAACGGGAAACTTGTCGACCTGCTTCAAAATATTTAAGTTGTCTGGTAATCTGAAGTTGAATGGAAAATTATTTTATCATTTAAAAAGAAGTTAAGTAATATATATTACCTTTGTTTTAATTGCTTAATTAGCTCTACCACAAAATTTCTACAGTTCGCTCGAAGTTCCTTTTCAATGCTGGTATCAATATCCAGAGATTTCATTTTTTTCTCAAAGTCATATCCTTTATACAAATTTTCATCCACAAACTTTTCAAATTCATCTGTTTCTAAAATCTAATAACATTTTTGAGAGAATTAATAGCAAAAACTAAATCGTTCAGCAATTCTGTAGAATTCGTGTTGTTGCTTTAAAAGCATTTGTTTACTGTCTGTAAATCCGATAGAATCGGTTTCAAAAATAGCAAATAAAGGTGATTTTTCTGATCTTCAAACAACTTGTGTAAAATGTGAGCTTTGTGACATTTTTCATTGCTTGTCACTAAAGCAAAATGCAGTTTCAGCTCTTCCCACTGGTTCACAATGCGTGTGACTGCTAACTCTATTGAGAGCCATCGAGTGTCGGACACTTTTGGAATCTTTAGTGGAGTCTTATGAAATAAACAAATAATTATATTTTAAAAATAAAAATAAATAAATAAATAAATCGTAATAACCAAATAACAGACACACAAAACTAATGAGTTAATGTATTAATAAAACAAATAAGGACGGTCACTTTGAAGAACAACAAATCTTGACAATACTCACATATAGAAGGTTAAAACAAATATTTTACGGTTCATTAAAAGATACTGGAAATCTTTTAATTAAAAAGTGACACTCATACCTTGTTGTCGTTTAAACACTCATAAATTTTTTTATACTCGATTTGTCGAGATGAACTTTTCGAAAACCAATTATAGGTTTCGTAAATCAAAAATTCCAAACTCTCTGGTAAATGGTGTTTGCAAACGAAACTTACAGCGAGTTGTACGGAATGGCAGACGCATTTTATTAAAATTAATGAGGGCGCTTCCTTCTTTAGCTCGGTGTACACCTTTTATTTGAGCCCACCATGACATTAGCATTGTCGGTTCCTATTCCGATTAAATTTTTAATATCGAGTTTATAATGCAGCAGTACGTTTCTCACGGCCTGTGCAATGCATGATGCATTTCCAAACTCTAACGACGTTAGGTTTAGGAATGTTGAAACGAATACACCACGCTCAAAGGAAAAATAATTGATAGCCACACCTGAATACAAAAATTGTAAATTTAAATTACAATACACATACTACAGAAATATAAATTATCTGAACATTAAAAGTAAGGAAACTAAGAACGTTAATAAATACCCAAAAGCTTATTGATGCTGATATCAGTTGACTCGTCTAATAATAGACTAAATTTTGAGCCTCCAATATCAATACGTAGATCTTCGGCGAAATGTTTTCCAATAACATTTTTAATAATGCTTGTGCATTTGGTCCTGTGCAGCCTTATTCTTCCTGCAGTGTCGCCATCAAAATTATTGGTACACAGGTTGCCTAAATGATCTATTTGTGCCATTGCTGTGTGCTGTGCAATAAATAGACATAATGCTGCTTCCTGTTCACAAAATCTATTTTGTTTTTTTGCTGAAATCCATTTAAAGCACTGGTGTGTTTTTTCGTTGCTGCGTGGGCCCGCAAATCGCTTAATTTTGCAGTTAAAGTGCTCTTGCAATAACTGCAATAAACCCTCTGAGAGTCCGTGTCATCCTTACGCAACCAATCCTTAAATTCGTCACTTTTTAACCAAGCTTCACGACACTTTTGTTTATAGTCTTTCGGCATCTTTTAATGAATGTTACCGTTTACGCGCACTTTTATTATTGAGATGAAAGCTTTGCTTAAACTAGAGGTGGAATTGAAAGTATCGATCTTTTCAATATTTGTATTAAGATAGAGATGATAGTTTGCCTAAATTAGATGTGACATATTAAAATATCGATAAAAGAATAATAAAGTTCCTATTTTTTCATAACTTTTATAATAATGTTGGCAAAAAATAGAAAAGCTAAAAAAAAGCCAAATACATTTCTAAAAAATCCAGAATTCCCGCTTCCCGCATTTTCAAAATTTATTCCGCAATTTGTCACCAAAAAAAGCCAGATTTGACGGGAAAAAAGCGAAATCGGTAACACTGGTGGGAGCAGATAATTATTATTTCGGCAATGCTTATGCATTGCCGCTGAATTCTCACGCTTATAAGTGCGTGAGAATTTTCGTTTCTCTTGTCTTTTTCTTATTTCGGTAATGCTGGTGCATTCCTCTGACGTCATCGCAACAAAGTCCGATGACATTTCTATTCCGCCGTTGCATTATTTGTTTACGAGCATATGTTCGATGTTTGTTTACGAGCATATGATCGTTTACTTTGACTCTCACGCATTCTCAGCTCGCTCTCTCTCGTTTTATTTGTGTCGTTGTAGGCATGCGTGTTTTATATGTTTTTGTTTGTATGCATGCATATATGTATATTTGTTGTATATTTTTTGTTTGGCTCGGCTCGCATCTTTTTTGTTGGCCATTGTAGGCATCTTTTCAAATTGGCGATACATCGGAGCTTCTTTTCGGATCTTTTTGGCAGTTACTGAGCATCTTTTCACTTAAAACATGTATTGTTTATAAACATGTTTGGCTCATTCTGCATCTTTTCTTGGTTTTTTTTTTTTGAAACGAAGTTTCTTATCGCGCGGTAGGGGCTAAACCGAAAAAATTAAGACTAAAAAGTGTAACGACACTTTTACCGTTACCAAATGTTTTGTCTTTTTCTTTCGCATTGAACAGTGTATGAGTATGTAGACAGAGAGGGACGCACAAGCAGCGATCGCGAGCTCGAATTTGTTGGCAGAGGGACGCACAAGCAAATGCGGAAGAGGAAAGAGGTAGCGGACAGTTTTTAGGCAGAGGGACGCACAAGCAAATTCGGAAGGGAAAAGAGGTAGCGGACTCGAGTTTTTAGGCAGAGGGATGCACAAGCAAATTCGGAAGGGAAAAGAGGTAGCGTGCTCGAGTTTGTGGGCAGAGGGACGCACAAATAAATGCGGGACGAACAAGTAAATACGGGACGCACAAGCAAAGATTCTGAGATTGAGAAAGCGTCATAAATGTGTGTCTCGCTGCCCACAAACTCACACATGCATATACATACATATGTATTCGCGGTATATGCTCGGATTCGCGATCCCGATCCCTTTTTCTCTGCCCGGATGCTTGTTTGTTGCAAATATTGTCGTCGGGCGAAATTTGGTAGCCCACCTTGCATTAAATTTTTATTGCATCTTACCCTTAGAATGTCTAAAATACCTGAGCAAAAGATTTTTTCAAAATCTAAGAAGTAATAGCCGTAAACCTGAGTAGGTGTATTATAGAGCCTGGTTGCGGGCAACAACATTCAAATATGTTTTACTAGACTCGGTTCCTTAAAACTGCTGGCA